>OU342501.1:10000-2510000 GCA_910589525.2 Ennomos quercinarius
CAAAAAGTTTACACCCGACAGCTAAAAACTGTTCGGATTTCATTTTTTCGCCCGTCACCCAATTTTGCCACTTTTCAGTGTATTTTTTCAGGTGTAGTCATCTTTTTTCAGCAATAAACGTTCAGGCGTACCTCTACGGAGCTGCGTCTGTAGCGTGGGCTGCAAGAAAGAACGAAAATAGAACATCGAAATTTTCTCAGTACTTGGTCTATAGTGAAAAATCCACCTAACCGGCGATACGGAAAACAAAAACGTAATTTTTAAAGGTACTTACCCAGGTCCTGTATATGAGTGTGATACACCGATAGACGCGTCTCCGCGAGTACTAGCTGTACCTGAAACAAAAACGCATCCGTTAGTTTAAAAAACCGAAATTTTTGGGAAAAAAACCGTTTTTTACGGTTATTTTTCGGGTGCCGAGCAAACTTGCACCTTATTGCGGCGTCACGGGTCTCAATAGATCCGCGTGCGCGTCCCGCACCCGAAACCGTAAAGATCCGGGAACAGTCCCATACAAAATTTTCAAATTAGAGTCAAAAAACCGTTATAAAACCAATATCTCGCGTTTTTACAGGATTTTTTAGGGTTCCGTGCAAACTTACACCTGACCGCCTCCGTCACGGGTGTCAAAAGATCCGGGAGCACCCCGCGAACCCGATCCTGTGAAAATACGGGACCTCTCAGTACAAAAAGTTTACACCCGACAGCTAAAAACTGTTCGGATTTCATTTTTTCGCCCGTCACCCAATTTTGCCACTTTTCAGTGTATTTTTTCAGGTGTAGTCATCTTTTTTCAGCAATAAACGTTCAGGCGTACCTCTACGGAGCTGCGTCTGTAGCGTGGGCTGCAAGAAAGAACGAAAATAGAACATCGAAATTTTCTCAGTACTTGGTCTATAGTGAAAAATCCACCTAACCGGCGATACGGAAAACAAAAACGTAATTTTTAAAGGTACTTACCCAGGTCCTGTATATGAGTGTGATACACCGATAGACGCGTCTCCGCGAGTACTAGCTGTACCTGAAACAAAAACGCATCCGTTAGTTTAAAAAACCGAAATTTTTGGGAAAAAAACCGTTTTTTACGGTTATTTTTCGGGTGCCGAGCAAACTTGCACCTTATTGCGGCGTCACGGGTCTCAATAGATCCGCGTGCGCGTCCCGCACCCGAAACCGTAAAGATCCGGGAACAGTCCCATACAAAATTTTCAAATTAGAGTCAAAAAACCGTTATAAAACCAATATCTCGCGTTTTTACAGGATTTTTTAGGGTTCCGTGCAAACTTACACCTGACCGCCTCCGTCACGGGTGTCAAAAGATCCGGGAGCACCCCGCGAACCCGATCCTGTGAAAATACGGGACCTCTCAGTACAAAAAGTTTACACCCGACAGCTAAAAACTGTTCGGATTTCATTTTTCCCGCCCGCCCACCCACCCTAGTAAGAACCCACCCTCCCACCCAGGAGAACTTTATCGGATGAAAATTTGCCGCAAAATTTTCCAAATCTTTTGGTATATATATTACTTGGTTTTGATAGGTCTAAGGCAGGAGCATTTTGGCGTAAACACTAGGAAAACTTATTTTAGGGTGCTTTGACAAAAGTTATTTTATTGCTGTGTATTGTATTATTGTTTGTCTTTGTGTTGTGACACTGTTTGTTGACAAATATATTTTTATATTTTATATTAATTTCGGACCATTTACATCCGTAAAAGTTGACACTTTTTGAACAATTATTAAGATAAGATATATAATTTTAGCCCCTTTTATCGACAACAATATGCTCGGGATTCATACTCCCATTAAGAAGTCCAAACCGACAAAGGAGGCCCCTCCAATGGACACAACATTCCCTCTGGTGGACTTCTCCGAGGATGGCCAAAAATCTCCCAACTTGGCGACGGCACCGCTGGAGAAGGCGGGTCCTTCTGCCTCGAGTGGCGCGGCCTCGAATGTGAGGCGTAGTATTGGAGAATGGGAGGCGGGAAAGTCCAAATCCCCCATCACCAAATTTAAATCTCCTCTAAAAAAGGTGGCAGCCGATGTGGCGGGCCCTTCAAGGGCAATACCTAAAACTGTACCCACGCAGGAGGTACTCTGTAAAACATCGACGGAGGCCTCGGAAGGCTCGTCATCGCCAACCACCACTTACGCTACCCGGTCTGCGGAGGCAAAGTCCTGTCTAGTCAAGGCCAAACTTCAGTTAAAACACTCGAGGAACCTGAGGACGGACATAAAAGACAGTGTCACGCAGCAACTAGACCGCCTCTACCAACTTGTAAAGGAGGCAGAGGCGGAAAAACCACCGGGTGGCGTGGGTCGCGGAAAGATCCAGGCGACCGCGACAGTATCGGATGCTGTTGCCATCGGTGCGGTTTCCTTTGAAAAAGAAGGAAACGATGGGCTCACTCTCTCACAACTCTATGACTCCCTGGCTGAGCATAGCCGGCTGGTGAGGGAGAGTAATGTGAAGATGAGTGAGCTCAAAAAGGAAATGGACATGCAGAGGAAGGCCCTCCAGGATAAGCAACCTGGAGGCATTGACCAACTTGTAGAGGAGATAAAAGAACTGAGCCAAAAGACCGAAGAGACGGGTCGTAGAGTCTGCACCATGCAGGAGACGATCCCGTCATACGCTGACGTCCTCTCGAGACCGTCAAGCGCAGCCCCACCTACAAACCGCCCCAAGCACTCCATCATTGTGTCCTCTGACATCGAGAGAGACACAAGCAATGAAGTTTTGGGGAAGGTGAGAGCGGCGCTCGAGGCAAAGACCAACGGCCTACAAGTGACCCGAGTCCAAAAGGTCAGGAATCAAAAGGTTGTCCTGAGCTGCGCCACAAAGGAGGAGTTGAGGAAAGTGAGTGAGAAGATCACGGCCAAAAACAAAAATCTCAGTGTAGAAGAGGCGAAGAATAAAGACCCGCTGATAATTATTAAAAACCTCCTCACTTTCAACAAGGACGATGAGATTGTGGCGTCGCTCAGGACCCAAAACGCCGGCCTGCTGGGGGACCTGGGAGACGATGAGTTCAGGGCTATGGTGAGGTACAGGCGCAGGGCCAGGAACCCCCATGAGAACCACGTCGTCTTACAGGTCTCTCCTAAAGTGTGGCAGAAGCTGACCGTGGCCGGGCGCATACACATCGATCTCCAGTACGTGGCAGTCCAAGATCAGAGCCCGCTCGTACAGTGTACGCGATGCCTGGGGTATGGGCACGGGCGCAGGCTCTGTAAGGAGCCGGCTGACCTGTGTAGTTATTGCACCGGGCCGCACCTTCGGGTGGACTGTCCGTCGTACCTAGCGTGTGAGGCTCCAACCTGCCGCAACTGTTCCTTGGCAAAGTGTCACGAGACTGGGCATAACGCGTTCGATGGGGACTGCCCCATGCGTAAGAAGTGGGACGCTATAGCGAGGTCTAGTGTGGCGTATTGCTAAGGGCACCCCGGGGACCACAGCTTTAAGTACAGCCTCGGAACGTAGATATAAGGGAATACAGGCTAACCTTCAGCGAAAACGGCTCGCCACAGACGAACTCTTCTTGGAAGCCCGATCGAGGGGAGTCAGTTTTGCGTTGGTACAGGAGCCTTACGTAGGAGCTGGGGAGGAGCTCAAGCGGTATAAGGGTACTCGTGTCGTCCAATGCGAACGAAATAGGACGAAGCCAGTAAAGGCAGCCGTCATTATCTTCGACGACGACATCGAGGTATTGAATGACCAAACCACCATAACCGAAAACATTGTTCTCACAACGCTTAAATCAGACAAATGGATGGTCACAGTGGTTTCGGTCTATTTCGAGGATAGTATACCGCTTGAGCCTTATCTAGACCGGCTTAAGGAACTCCTGGACTCGGTGCGGACTGATAGAGTATTGATCGGAGGTGATGTCAATGCATGGAACACGTGGTGGGGGAGCGAAGTGGAAAATGAGAGAGGCATGCTCTGTAAGGAGTTCCTGGACGAGGCGGACATGAACATTCTAAACTGTGGTACTGAACCTACCTTCGACACAATTCGAGGAGGCCGCCGTTTTACAAGTAACGTTGATATAACGGTTTGTTCATCACGTTTACTGCGGCACATCATGAATTGGAGGGTAGATACGACAGTCACCAGCTCAGACCACAACGCCATCACTTTTACCCTCTGTCTGGAAAAGCCTTCGGACCCAAGAAAGCGGGTGTCCACGCGTGTATACAACACCCGGAAAGCGGACTGGAGTCGGTTCACTGAGGAAGTAAAAACTTTATTACAACAAAATTGCATAAATTTAGAGAACGTAGAAAGATTAGCGACCATAGAAGAGTTAGAGATAACAATTAGTAAATATGTAAACAGCATTCAGCAAGCATGTCAAAAATCTATACCATTAATTAAAAACATAATAAAAAAGGATTACTTACCTTGGTGGACCGATGAACTGGAACGCTTGAAGAGTGTTGCGATCACGATGAGACGCAGGATCCGCTGCGCAGCACCTCGGAGACGTGACCACGTTGTAAAAGATTACCTGGAAGCAGTTAAGACGTTTGAGTTAGCAGCGGACAAGGCACAAACGGAAAGCTGGAAGGAAAATTGCACAAAGCAGGACAAGGAGAGCATGTGGGATAGGGTGTACAGGGTGATAAGAAGGAAGACAGGGAGGCACGAGGACCAGCTATTAGAGGAAAACGGAACGGTATTGGGTCCAGAAAAGTCGGTTGAATTGCTTGCAAACACATTTTTCCCGAATGATAATCGTGGTGTGGATAGTGATATCCATAAAACAATTCGAAGCACGGCTGGTGCAATTTGCGGCGCAATTCCCGACGACCAGAATGACCCACCGTTCACGATGGCCGAATTAAAAAGAACCCTCGATAGCTTCGATCCTAAGAAAGCCCCAGGACCGGACGGATTCACGGCGGATATCTGCTTGAGAGCAATATTCGCCGCGAAAGAAGTCTTTCTGGCAGTGCTCAATAAATGCCTGTCTCTGTCCTGCTTCCCATCACCCTGGAAAGAGGCAGCGGTCGTGGTGCTGCGTAAGCCCGGGAAAAGCGATTACAGCCAGGCAAAGTCGTACCGACCGATTGGGCTATTGTCAGTTCTGGGGAAAGTCCTCGAAAAAATGATGGTAAGGAGGATCAGATGGCACATATCACCAATGTCTAACCCCAGACAGTACGGCTTTGTCCCTCAGCGAAGTACCGAGGACGCACTATACGACCTCATGCAGAAAATCAGGGAGAACCTGCGACAGAAAGAGCTCATGGTCATCGTGTCACTTGATATCGAGGGGGCGTTTGACAGTGCATGGTGGCCAGCAATTAAGTGTCAGCTCATGAACATGAAATGTCCACTGAATCTCAGACGACTCGTTAGCCACTATTTGGAGGAGAGGAGAGTGGTGTTGAACTACGCGGGCAAATCCCTTAGCAAGACCACCGAAAAGGGCTGTGTACAGGGGTCAATAGGGGGACCCACGTTTTGGAACCTGCTGCTGAATCCTTTGCTGGATGACCTAGTTGCTCGAGGAGTGCATGTGCAGGCGTTCGCAGATGACGTGGTCCTGATGTTTTCCGGGAAATCAGCCGCCAATATACAAGGTAGAGTCAACGACACCCTCGCGTATGTGCATGAATGGGGAATCAAAAGCAAACTCAGATTTGCGGCTCATAAAACACACGCCATGATAGTCACCAACAAACTCAAGTTTGATACCCCAGTTATGCACATGGGCGGGGTAGACATACCCGTCGTGGACGAAATAAAGCTGCTCGGCCTTACGATAGACAAAAAACTCACCTTTAACAAGCACGTGGGAAATGTCTGTCGTAAGGCCGCCGATATCTACAAGCAGCTCGCGAAGACTGCGAAAATCGAATGGGGGCTGAACCCGGAGATCATCAGGGCAATATACGTGGCAGTGATAGAGCCCATCATCATGTACGCCTCGAGCGTGTGGGCACCAGCGGCCGACAAGATCATGGTGCAGAAGCAGCTGAACACCATCCAGCGTGGGTTCGTGCAGAAAATCTGCAAAGCCTACCGCACGGTGCCTCTCCACGGAGCACTCGTCTTGGCTGGGCTGCTTCCCTTGGACCTTCGGATCCAGGAGGCTGCTCAGTTGTACGAGGCGAAAAGAGGCAAACCGACGCCCCTGGATTACGGTAAAAGGGAAATGGAGAAACGCGTAAGCTTCCTCAAAGCTCAACATCCAGCTGAGGAAGAGTATGTGGAGTTTGTCTGCCTGGAAAATATGCTGCCCGAAACTTTGGAACAACACCAACTCCCGGAGATCCAAATATACACGGATGGGAGCAAGTTGGAGGGGAAAGTCGGCGCAGCATACACATACTGGAAAAATGGGACAGAGATAAAGACGAAGAAGATGAGACTCGAGTCGTTCTGCACAGTCTTCCAAGCCGAGCTATACGCACTTTATCAAGCCACGGAGCAGCTGCTGAAAGAAAAGCAAAGCGCGGTGGCTGTGCTGAGCGACTCGAGATCTGCTCTTCAAATCATCCAAAACCCAGACACCTTTCACCCCCTAGCCTTCGAAATCAGACGAAACATCGCCGCATTAAAGACCAAAGGGTGTGACATAAAAATGTATTGGGTGAAAGCACACGTCGGAGTTCCCGGGAATGAGCGGGCGGACGAATTAGCAAAGCAAGCCGCCCTAAATATAAAAACCTCCGCGCACTACGACAAGTGTCCTGTTTCATACGCGAAGAGTGAGATAAGGAGGGAAACTGTGAAAAAATGGGATTTGCGATACACCGAAGGAGATACAGCTCAGCTCACTAAACTCTTTCTACCGAACGTCGCGGACGCTTATAGAATAGTAAATAAGTTTAAACTCACCCCTATATTGACGCAGGTGATGACCGGCCATGGAGGATTCTCTGCGTACTTAACTCGGTTTAAATGCAAGGATAATCCCTCATGTGCATGTGACCCTGAAAAAGAAGAAACGGTAGAGCATTTGCTTCTTGAGTGCCCGAAATATGGTGCTGACAGGCACGACCTGGAATCCGCAACAGATACATCGTTGACCAGAACCTCATTGTGTGAAATGATGGCTGGAAAAGAATCCAGGCCGCGCCTGCTAGCATTCTGCACCAAAGTAGCACAGGACGTAGTAAATAGGAATAAGACACGGGAACAATGATTGTTTTCCGTGGCTCATTAAAAGGTGAGTAGGTTAATAAAATATTTATTATTATTACATCTAATGACAATATTTATACAGAATTGAATTATTTTACGACAATATATTACTGAATTTATTATGACGATAATAATATTATACAAAATGACAAAAATTTTAAGATTGGATTTATGTTTTTATTTTATTTTATGTTTATGTTTTTTTTTTTTTTTTTTTTTTTTTTTTTTTTTTTTTTTTTTTTTTTTTTGATTAATATGACTTGATTGCATTGAATGTTTTACAATTATTATGAATATATTATTATACAATTATGGATGACACTTATATAGTTATATTATTGATGTATTTTAAAGGATTATGCTGAAGATAAGAAACCTAAAAAAGGTCTCCGAAATACATCGGAGGAGTATTTAGACAAAGGGAGGGGTGGTTTAGTCCGTAGGTCGCCAAGGCGGAGTCGGACATAACCGTGGGGCCCGAGCCCCGCGGTATCCATGAGGATTCCCCCCTACCCTCGGGAGTAAAAAAAAAAAAAAAAAAAAAAAAACCTAACCTAACCTAACCTAACCTAACCTAACCTAACCTAACCTAACCTAACCTAACCTAACCTAACCTAACCTAACCTAACCTAACCTAACCTAACCTAACCTAACCTAACCTAACCTAACCTAACCTAACCTAACCTAACCTAACCTAACCAACACAGCAACATAAACAGTGTCACACAGCGTTGCGAGAACAAACAGCAGAAACACCGGCGGACCTGCCTGAGGATGATCCACCCTTCACGTCAGCGGAATTAGAATCAGTGTTGCGAAACCTGAATCCTAAAAAAGCCCCAGGACCAGACGGGCTCACTGCTGACATCTGCGCCGCAGCCATCCGATGCGACCGGGAGTTGTTCATGGCGATAGCAAACAAATGCTTATCGCTTAGATACTTCCCGAAGCAATGGAAAGTAGCGCACGTGGTCATCCTAAGGAAACCCGGTAAGGAGGATTATACACATCCGAAATCCTACCGTCCGATAGGTCTGCTGTCTGTACTCGGAAAAATCGTCGAAAAGCTCCTAGTAGGTCGCCTGCAATGGCATCTCCTCCCAACACTCAGCTCGAAACAGTATGGTTTCATGCCCCAACGAAGCACCGAAGATGCCCTCTATGACTTGGTAGAGCACATCAAGGAGGGAGTACAAAGTAAGAACATTGTACTCCTGATCTCCCTGGACATAGAGGGTGCCTTCGACAACGCATGGTGGCCCGCCCTAAAACATCAGCTTGCGAAGAAGAGGTGTCCAAAAAACCTCTACACCATGGTGAACTCATACCTCAGCGACCGTAAGGTCAAGGTTAACTACGCAAGAACAGCATACGAGAAGGAGACTACCAAAGGTTGCGTCCAAGGATCCATCGGTGGACCAACCTTTTGGAATGTCATACTAGACTCATTGTTGCGACAGCTAGAAGCTGAGGCAGTTTACTGTCAAGCCTTCGCGGATGACGTAGTTCTTGTGTTCACAGGCCAATCAAACACCTTAGAGCAGCAAGCCAACAAAACCTTAGGCATGGTAGTGGAATGGGGAAATCGTAATAAACTCAACTTTGCGGCTCACAAGACCAGCGCAATGCTGTTCACGAAAAAGTTGAAGTACGAAACTCCAAACCTAGTCATGTCGGGCGTCCGGCTAAATCTCGTCGAGGAGATCAAACTGCTTGGCCTTGTGATAGACCGTAGACTCACCTTCAAATCGCACATCACCGCACAATGTAAAAAGGTTGCGGAGATATACAAGCAAATGGCGTGCACAGCGAAGGTGACCAGCCGGGCTAGGATGCGCGCCGTGAGATAATTTTGTCGTCTCTTTATGTCGTGAAAAATAGAGATATGTCTTTATGTCTACCTGTGCTAACATGGCAGCGCAAGCAACTCATCTCGTTCTGTCAAATGAAGAGATAATGCAAATGTTTATCTATCTGTGGAACTTTTGTCGAGTTTTGTCGACAACCGCTAACATGCACACCATAGTCTGAGCTTTATTTGACACATTGGCGCGAGTATTATCTCGTCGTAATTTTTGAGGTCGAGATACGTAGAGAAGGCTTAATCCAAAGGCAAAGTGGTATTTTGATATACAGTAGTTACGTAAAAAAATCGAAATAAACAAGAGATCGTAAATATGGCGGTATCTCACATTACTGTTTCATTTTATAAAGGTATTTACCATAGACTTATAGGGCGAATTCTGTGGTATTTATCCTATCAATGAATGGCACAAATAATGGACAAAATCAGGAAGGGGGCAAACGGCGAACAGACCGTGTTGAAACTCACCTGTCACATGATTAAAATGTATAGGTATAAGGATCAAGCTCAAGCTAGATGCATGGGTAGAACTTTCAGGATTTTCATTACTGTGTAGGTACATACGTAGGTATATACCTACAATATACTATCTATTAAAAACGCTTATTTTATTTAGATCACATTTAATAGCTTATAAATTCTTATAGGTACATATTAAGGCTTCCGTCTTGTTTAACAATATTTTGGTATCAATTGTAGGTATTACAGTGTTCTAGATGAACAAATAAAGTAATAAACTAAGCAATATTGTTAGGTACTGATGTGGACGGGCTCCTTGTGGTGAACAATATTCCCCTGTGGTACTATTATATATTCTGTGCCAGCTGAAAACTGGATGTTGAGCCATAGTAATATATTGATAAACGTACTTTTATCTGCTTCCGTGTACTTATTCTGAAAAAATAGTGCAGCTAATTAAGTACAAGTTTTACATGCAACAATAGCATAATATTATGCCGTCTAGTATCCGACTGTAGTCTTGAATAGAAGGTTTGTACTTGTATCCAGCTAGTTACAAGTGTTCCTCATGCCTCATATGATGAAATAGGACTAACATTATATCATTACGATGGAAAAGGAATGTTCCGTTGTGACAAAAGAACTAACTCAATACTCGAGTGCAGGCAGACAGACAGACCCGCTAGTCTCGATATTTAGGCTTAATCAAACTTTACTTACGTTTATATGCTTGCAATTAGCATTTTCAATCTAAATCCAAATTTTTAGAGAAAGTTACGAAAATTTTTTCACTGTTTTCATTTTACAACTGACGGATTCTGTCAAAGAGTATAATAATACTCTTTTACGAAAGACAGAAACAACTATATATAACTGTTTCTGTCTTTCGTCAAAGAGTATATTTTCAGTGTCAGTGTTAAGGTCGCGTTCATGTAAAAAACCGTAAAATTGAATGAACGAAACCTACGTTGCTACATTAAAATACAGTAGGAGTCATGAAAGGGCAATATTGGTTTGTCTACGCGACATAAAACGACAAACTTCTCTGTCGCGGCGTGCATGTTAGAGTAAACGAGAAACTTGTCTACATCGAGGAAATATGTCGTCTCGCGCGTGACATATCTCGCGGTGCGCATCCTAGCCCGGCTGGGGTCTCAACAGCGAAATCATAAGAACGATATACGTCGCAGTGGTGGAACCCATCATAATGTACGCCTCGAGTGTATGGGCACCGGCGATTGACCTCGAAGTGAACAGGTCTCACCTGAGCGCGCTTCAAAGAGGCTTCGCCCAAAAAATCTGTAAATCGTATCGAACTGTTTCACTCACGTCAGCACTTGCACTCTCGGGCCTGCTCCCCTTAGACCTGAGAATCCAGGAAGCGGCAAGTCTGTACAAAGCAAAGAAGAGTGTCTCGTCAGATTACCTCCCTCCAAACATGGAACTCGAAAAACATGTCAGTTCGCTGGACCAGCCACATCCGTCCACACAGACATCAGTGGATTTCGAGCTTCTAGAAGACAGTCAAACCCAGCTGGAAGGACCCCAGATCTACACAGATGGTAGTAAGATCGAGGGTCGGGTGGGCGCAGCCCTCAGCTGGTGGGAGAATGGGAGAGAGGTTAGACACGCTACTTTCGGGCTTCATCCTGAGTGCACGGTCTTCCAATCGGAACTTTACGCTCTTTACCGGGCGACTCAAATTGTGATTTCTGGCAAAGACCCCCAGGTCAGTGTTCTGAGTGATTCAAGATCTTCGCTCGAACTGTTACGGAATCCCAAGACGAGTCACCCCCTGGTGAAGGGTGTGAAGGAAAACATTGAAAAGATCAACGCACAGGGAAGATCAATTCGTCTGTTCTGGTTGAGAGCGCATGTAGGGACTGCTGGTAACGAAAGAGCCGATGAGCTCGCCAAATCAGCAGCACTCACTAGTGCCTCTTGGGACTACGAGGGGATCCCTCTGTCTTTCGTCAAAAAGAAGATCCGCGAGGAATCAGTCCGGAAGTGGCAGGACCGTTATGAGACCTCCGTTACTGGTGCAGTCACTCGAAAGTTCCTCCCGGACATCGCAAAGGCGTACCGGTTGACGCGAACAACGAAACTGACTCCGTACCAAGTGCAAGCTTTGACGGGACATGGAGGCATAGCCGAATACTTGTACAGATTTAAGCTTAAGGAAACCCCTGGATGCGAGTGCGACCCTGACGTCCCCGAGACGGTATGGCACGTGCTCCTCGAATGCCCCCGCTTCATCGCAGCACGGAGGGAACTAGAATGCCTGATGGACAGAAGGCTAGTGGAATCAGATCTCTCTAACATCCTTGCAGATCCAAATTGTAGACCACACTTTCTGTCCTTCACCGAAAGGTCCTTCCGTATAGCGGCCCAAAGAAATTCCACCATACCCCCCCTCACAAATATGACACCCCCCTCCACAGACGCCACGCACAACGTCAATCCCCAGCACCAGAACGTAACCTCCAAGAGCATAGAGGCTGAACACCTCCTAGCCTATGCAGACAAAGGAGTGCCAGGGATTAAGATCCGCGGTGTGGCTCTCTTCATGGAAGGGAACAGAGAGAGATTCGGAATGAGCTTTTGCTTAGCCCTGAACAAGAAACGAGCCCGCTTGTCGCCTGGATTAGCATGTCTGCTCAACGGAAGTACTTCCAAAGTCACAATGAAGCGGAAAGCGTACGATGCTTTGCCAGTGTTGGAGGTCCTGGGCCACCGCTGTCGACTGGTGCGAACGAAAAACAAAACGATTGCACTGTTCGAATGGACGGCCCAGACACCTTTCGCACAGGTAAGCTCGCTGCTTACAAAGCTGAGTGATTGTGCAGACGGCACCCCCCGGGTGATAAGCATAGACGCGATGGTGATCGAATATTCGACGGGAGAAACCGCAGACCGGTTAGGTTGCATAAAGGCCTCTGAGCATCATGAGGTGGTCGTGTACGAGGACAGGGGAGAAAACCTAAGTTATCTTAGAACTCCCACACACGACCGTATAAATGCAACAGATAGTTGGAGGCATCCCGTCCCATGTTCGACCACCATCAGTGGTTCGGAGAGAGTTCAGCAGAAGGTAGCTGCCGAGGAAGCCGCAGCACGCCAGAGCGATGGTCGAGAAAAAGACCAAGGCCCTATCTCGACTTTCCTTACGGCGTTCAGCGCAGCAGCGCAGAGCTTATCCCGGGTCTCGCCTCGAAAAGAGCCCTCCCTAGAAAAGCAGTCTCCTAGGGCAGTGCCGCCGCCACAGCAGGCAGCCCGGACGAGAGCCGACATGGGACAGGTTAGTCCGCCCCGTTATATCTCGGCCTTGGGGCCACCAGACCATGCCAGAAACGCATTTCTTGAGTTTCTTGCCATTACGAGAGCGACTAAGGTAGTCAATCTCAGGAACTGCGAAAACATCTTGCAGTCCTTCAGGCAGGGAAACGAAGACCTCCTAAAAGTGAGGCTCGAGGAAGCCGAAGCAGCCATATATGACAACGACACCTCCCTGGTCATCAAGGGAACGATGGAAGGTCGATATATGGCAGCATATTGTTCTGGAAGTGGTTTTGTGGCTCTAGATGAGAGCGAGACGGAGCGGACCGGAAAGCCAAAGTACGAGACACCACCGAATGACCACATCGTGGTTACCGCCCGGTGCACCAAGATAATGTTAGATGACAGGATCCTAGAAATGGCCAAAACCATGGAAGGGGGCCTTGGAGTCGACGCAAAGTCTTGGGAAAGCTGGGAGGTTCCTGAGATTCGATGGGTCAACGGGGTTCCTGGGTGTGGAAAGACAACATGGGTGGTCAGACACTTCGATGTGGACAAGGACGTGGTCATCACCACAACAACCGAAGCAGCCAAAGACCTGAGGGAGAAGCTAGCGCACCGCATAGGTGACTTGGTGAAAACCAAAGTGCGCACTATGGCTTCTGTACTCGTAAATGGTATCCGAAGGGGTGGAAGCAACGCTCGCCTTATGGTAGACGAAGCTCTCATGAACCACTTTGGGGCCATTGTAATGGCTGCGCGGCTGGCTGGTGCTCGCGAAATTGTCCTGATCGGAGATGTCAACCAGTTACCTTATATCGACAGAGAGAACCTCTTTGAGTTAAGGTACAATCGCCCGAACCTGGTGGCCACCATCAACCAGGAGTTGTTGTGCACACATAGGAATCCCATGGATGTCGCGTACGCGCTGAGGGATATATACTCTGGTATATATTCCTCGGCCCCACGTGTTAGGTCCCTGGAGCAGAGAAGGTACACAGGTGCGCAAATACCCAGCACCCTCCCCAACACCCTTTTCCTAGTACACACTCAGGAAGAAAAGGAGACCCTGACCAACCAGGGTTACGGTGGAGGCACGGGGTCGCGCATCCTAACCATCCATGAAGCACAGGGGCTCACATACGAGTCGGTCATTGTCATAAAGACCAAGGGCAAGATGAGACTGCACGAGAGCGTTCCGCACGCGGTGGTTGCAGTCTCGCGGCACACCAGGACTTTCGTTTATTACGCCGACGACGAGCAAGATGCCATCAGCCGCTTCGTGCGGCGTGCGATGGCTGCGTCTCCGAGGGCTATCCGTGAGTACAACTTGCAGATGGCCATCAAAGACCGAAACGTGGCGGTAACGGAGGCCTTGGGCCGGGAGAAGAAGGCGGACTAACAAAGACAAGTACGAGCGGGATCATTGATGGACTCAAAGTTGCCGATCAGTGATCCCGCTCGTATGAGCGCAATAGTAATAAGGGTATTCAAATTGGAATGCAAATTGTGTGTACACCATGAGCATTCACGCTCACTAAAAAGCTTCTTCTTGCGGTGGCGTCGTGTGTCGGGTCGTCCTCTTCCCTCAGAAATGGTTGAGGAGGGCGATGGCTGATGCATGCGTCAAGCTCGTGAACGGGCGCTGCTTGCGGGAGCTGGTCTGCTCATGGTGTAAGCACGATTAGAATTAAGTAAATTGCCATAGTCTAACAACTTAAATTAATAGTACGTGTTACATCCCCTCTTTTATAATAGTAAAATTGTTTTGTGTATTATTCATTCAAAAAAAAAAAAAAAAATATAAAAAAAAAAAAAATGTATATATATATATATTCAATTATAAAAAGTATATATAAAAAAAAAAAAAAATAAAAAATAAATAAATAAAAAAAAAATAATAATAAAAAAAAAAAAATAAAAAAAAATTGTCTCTCCTGTACTAAATTGATGTTCCAAATTTTATAAAAATGTATATTAATAAAGTGTATAAATGTTAAAAAAGAGCACGGACCCAGGTGTCTGTGGAAATGCAGAAAAAAAAAAAAAAAAAAAAAAAAAAAAAAAAAAAAAAAAAAAAAAAACCTAACCTAACCTAACCTAACCTAACCTAACCTAACCTAACCTAACCTAACCTTTTTTTCTTTTTTTTTTTTTTTTTTTTTTTTTTTTTTTAACGTTGGGAAAATCCATTATGGATACCACCCGCCGCGGGGGCAGCGAGAGGTTATGTCGGACTCCCACCGACTAAAAACCCAACGGGTGCCCTCGGGACGCCATGGTGCTGGGGCAACGGGCTCGCTTGCGCACTCTACCGCGGCCCCAACGGCGTTGGCCCTTTACCAGGCCCCGAACTCTGCAACGGAGTGGAGCTGGAGATTTCTCCACTCCGTCTACCTTTGAAATGGCACGCAGGCACCTGCGCGCGCCATCTCGAGGTCTTTCGTTAGGCGCCGGCCCCCCCCCGGGGACCGACGCCTAGACCTCTGTTATGGGGGTTGAAAGAGGGTGTGGTAGAGCCGCCTCCTCCTCCCGGCTCTCCTGCTGCGGATCGCGAGATGAGATGTTATCTCCCTCTCGCGCTCCGCAGCCTCCTTCTGCGACATCACGTCCTCGCAGAAGGCCACACCCGCATTCCACGACTCCTCGCTCCCAACCATTGAACTGATCAATGCCGGAAGCGAGAGGTCGGCCCCCACCGCAGCGACGAGGTCACTGCGCTGAAACGCCCAGGCCACACACACCTCGAGCGTGTGCTGTGCCGTGTCCTCGTCGCTGCCACAATGGTGGCACTCCGTCGTCGGCTCCCTTCCAGCGGTGCGGCACAGGTACTTACCAAAGCACCCGTGGTCCGACAGGACCTGCACCAGCCGGAAGGTTAGGGACCCGTGCTCCCGGTCCACCCAGTCCTCGAGGACTGGACGGATCGCCTCGACAGTCCTTATGCCAGCCCTGGGATGGGCCAGCCGCTCCCCCCACATCCTGAGCAAGGACCGTCGCGCACGGAACCTCCACACTTCCACCTCCCTTGGGGGAGGATGTTCACCTCGGAGCCGGAGCTCCACCCGCCAATCGTACATTGACGCGTGGACCACCGCCTCCAGATCCCACGGAGGGGATCCCGCCAATAAGCACGCCGCCTCGTAGGATATGGTACGGTATCCACGGATAACCCCGACCGCCATCGCTCTCTGAGATCTCCTCAGAAGAGCGACGTTCGGCTCCGTCAGGGCATCAACCCATATGGGTGCCCCGTAAAGGGCCATGGACCGCACCACACCCAGATATAGGCGGCGGCTTCCCTCCTTAGGTCCCCCGAGGTTGGGCAGCAACCGCTTCAGAGAAGCTGCTGCGCCCATCAGCCGGGGGGCCATTCTCCGGAAGTGTTCACGGAAGTTCCACCTACCATCGAGGAAGAGTCCTAGATATCTCATCGAGGACCCAACCTCGATACGGATCTCGCCGATTGAAATGTGGGACCCAGAGGGAGGCGCTCTCCGAGGCCCGTGAAAACACAGAGCCTCGGATTTGTGGAGCGCAACCCGGAGCCCCAACATCTCAATCCTACCGACGACCAGTGCCACCACTTCCGTGGCAAGACGGGCAGCCTCCTGGTACGTCCCCCCCCTGACCGTGACTAAGGTGTCATCTGCGTAGCAGGTGACATCAGCACCAGGGGGGAGATCGCCCCGCAACACCCAGTCGTATCCGATGTTCCACAGGAGCGGCCCGAGGACCGAACCCTGTGGAACACCGCACGACATCTCCTTCATGAGAAGTTGGCCTTCCCGCCCCGGGTACGAAACGTACCTCTCGGAGAGATAGGACCCAACGATCCGACCAAGGTAAGGAGGCACTTCATGGTACTTCAGTGCCTCCATTACACAGGCCCAAGGCATGGTGTTGAACGCGTTAGCGATGTCTAGCGACACCGCCAACAGAACACCGCCTTGAGCCACAGTCTCATCCGAGTGGGCCTGTATACGCTTGATTGCATCAAGCGTAGACCGACCCGAACGGAATCCGAACTGCTGGTCAGACAAATCAGGACCCACCTCACCAAGATGTCGAGTGATGCGACCGGCAATAACTCGCTCAAAGAGCTTGTCTGCCTCATCGAGCATCACTATAGGGCGGTAGGCGGAAGGAGAATCCGCGGGGCGCCCTTCCTTTCTCAGGAGAACCAGCCTGCCCGTCTTCCACAGGGAAGGGAACCGTCCCATCTCCAAGCAGGCATCACACAGCCTGCGGAATCGGTCCCCTAAAACCTCCAACGCCACAACCCAGGCCCGGCCAGGAATCCCGTCCGGTCCCGGTGCCTTGTTTTTGGCACGAAGTCTCAGAGCCGCCGCCCCCAACTCTCCTGGCGACACCGGCGGAACTTCGGCATGTGCATCGGCAGAGCCTCCGGACCTCTCTGGCCCCATGACCGGAGGCCGGTGAGCCGGTCCGTTCGGAAACAGAGCGGCCACCACATCCTCAAGAAGACGTGGTTGAAGACTCTCAGTCAGAGGAGGGGCCCATGGGCGAAGCTTGCCCCTCACCATTTTGTAAGGTCGCCCCCATGGATCGTGACTGAGAGTCTCCAACAACTCCGCTTTTGCCTGCGTCTTGGCGTCAGAGATGGACAACTGTAGGACCCTAACCCACCCCCTGTAGGCATCATACAGTTGTCCCTCCACCTGCTCGTTTCGGTGTTGCCGAAGTCGGCGCTGTCTGGCATACCGGCGTCTCGCCTCTATGCAGCGTCTCCTGAGATCGCTGATCTCCTGAGACCACCAGTACACCTGACGCTTGGGAGGCCTTGGTGTGGCTCGACGCATGCCAGCATCGCAAATTTGCGACATGGCGCCACGGAACCACTCCGCCTCCTCCTCGACCTCCACCGGCCCCTCCGGAGGGGAGAGCCAGGCCTGAACAATCGAAGCCTCCACTAGCGCTTCTCTGTTCATGCTCTTCAGCACCCACCTGGGAGACATTGGGGCGCCCCTCGCAGAGCGACGGGCAGCCGGGGTATCCTCAGATGTGAAGACGTCAAACCGAACATAACGATGATCGGATAACGTCTCCACATCCTCCAGAACCCTCCAGCTCTGAACACGGCGCGCGACGGACGGGGCTGCAAACGTAACGTCTACAATAGAACCACCATTCCGTCGCACGCACGTGTTCACCGAACCTCGGTTAAGAACCACTAGGCCGGTCATCGTCGCCCACTCCTCCAAAACCTCGCCGCGCGCATCGGTTGCTGGGCAACCCCAAGCCAAAGATTTGGCATTTAGGTCACCTACCAGCAACGCTGGCCGGGGTAGAGTCTGCCCAATAAGGGCCCCTACACCAACCAGGAACGCTTCAAACTCGGCGACGCTTCGGTTTGGAGAAAAGTACACCCCGATGAGGATGGTCTCCCTCCACTCGACCGCCGTGTATCCTCGGCCCCTCGCTATCACCGTGAGGGGCGGAGCTCCAGTTGCACTGGAGGAAACGATGGCCACCAAACCATCAACGTCGCCCACCCAGTTATCCCGGGGAGGCACGAAGTATGGTTCAGCAACCACCGCCACCTCTATCCGCCACTCCGCCATGCTTTGCAGGAGCAAGTCCTGCGCACCAGCGGCGTGGTTGATGTTCGCCTGGAGGAAGCGATGGGCCATAACTAATATTAGTTACAACACATCGCCTCCTCAACCCCCACTGGAGTAGGGGGGCAGCGCAGTGCTGCCGGAGTCAAAGTGGTCGCAGGAGCGGCCGCCTTGGCTCCTCTCTTAGGCTTGGGTGGGGAACATGCTTTGCTCCCTAGCCTGTGGTCCGAGCGTCTGTTCGCGGCAGCGCAGATGGCGCATTTGGCCGCAGACGCGGAGCACATGGCCGCCTTATGGCCGGTCCGACCGCACCGGTAGCAATCATTGCTACGGTCTTTCTCTTCCGTGCACTGTGCACGCACGTGCCCCATCAGCAAACACCGATAGCACCGCATAGGCCTGGGCTGCAGCAGTGCCACCCGCGCCGCAGACCATCCCACCAGAAGCCGACCCTCCTGACCAAGCTTCTTCGCCGCAACCACCGGGCAACGCACCCAAACACAGTAGGTGCCCTGGAAATCTGGTTTCAGCTCTCCAGCTTTAACCAAATCAACAGAGCAGCCACCCTGCTTCGCGACCGCAGCGACGACTTCAGCAGAAGTGACAGAGTCGTCCAGCCCCGAGATCCGCAACTCTGCAGACTTTGTGGGTCTGGACACCCTCGCTACCTCCGCATCCAAGGCCTCCCTAAGCTTTGCAGCTAGAGAGTCTGCCTTATCGCCACTCGTCGCACCTGGCACCTCCAGGATCCTTGCGCCGGTCGCAGCCGTTCGGCATCTCAGTCCGGGTATGCCGCAGCCCTTCAAATCGACCTTTTGCCGTGCCTCAGCCAGCACTTTGGCATATGTTGCCCCCTTCTCTATGGCTCCAGGCTGCAGTGTTATCACCACTGCTGCCGAGCGAGGAGGTCGCAACTTCACCCGCTCTGACTGGTTTCTCGGCTTCGCAGTCGCTGCAACAGCTGTTGCAGCAACTGCAGGTCGAGATGCTGCCGTCTTCTTGCGACGTCTCACCACCGTCGACCATCCCTGGTCCAAGGACTTAGGGGCCGGCGGGAGCGAGCGAGGAACCGTCTGGCTTTGGGTTGCCTTAGCGGCAACTCCCTTCACCTGACCCGTTTTTCCCTTGCGGGTAGCCGGGGCAGGCGGTCCTGTGGATGGCCCAGGTACTGGCTGTGACCTTTGAGATGCCACCACAGCAGTGGTAGCATTTCTCCGGTCTGCAGCCAGTGAAGGGCGAGTCCTCTTTTCGGGGAGGAGGCGCTCTTCAAGTGCCTCTAGACGAGCGTTCATCATGCCGCCAACCTGCCGCATGATGGACTGCGTCAACTCCTCCACTAGTCCATTTCCAGGAGCGGAATCAACTTCCGCAATGTCCATCCGCTTTGGCGGTGACCGGGGCGCCCGGGGAGTCGACTTTGCAGGGCCTCTCTGGCCTTGCATTACCTCCTCCCTGAGCTCCGCCATCGCCTTGCGGAGTTCCTCCACCTCCTTTTGCAGACGGTCGTTGTCTGCCCGCAGTTTGGCAGTCTCCTCTGAGGCCGTTCTGCAGTGTAATGCTTCCACTGCGGCCTGAATCGACACCACCGACTTGTTGAGGGCCTTCTGGAACGTGCCCTTCAGGTTCCTCGACCTTTGGGCCACCTTCTGAACAACGGCCAGGTCGTTAAGCACCTGGGTGTTTAGTGCCCCCGCCAGGCGTTCGTCGACCTCACCTCTCAGGTCCAACCCCAAAGCAACGCGGCTCTTATCGGCTCTATTGCAGAGCGCCTCTACCTCGTCCTCTGCCTCCGCTAGGGATTCTCCCCGCTTCTGAGCGAGGAACTCCCGCCTTCTGTTGACGCTCGTGGGGTCCAGTACGACTACCGGGGTAGGCGTCTTGAACCCCTCGTGCGTCACACTCTCTGCGTCGCTCGACGACTCCCCGCCTTCCTGTCGTCTCCGCTTCGCTCCCCTCGACTGGCTGTCGGTCTCCATGGACCTCGCCGACCGCATCGACTGCGCGCTTACGTCTGAGTCAGACGTACGCATTCCCTCTCCCTCCTTCTTCCTCCGAGGGCGTAAACCCTCATGGCGCTTGTTGCCCCCCCCAGAATACGAGGGGCAAGATGTCGGCAGTATTATGCCAGTGGGCATATCACTGCCGACACCAGTGGATTGACCAGCTTGGCTGACACCACTCTGGGGTAGTTTTTTTTCACAATTCGCCATCATGTTGTTTCCTTTTTTGAAAGGGGGTGAGGTCCCCCTTTTGGAGCTCTAACGGCCGGATATACCCCCGACCCCGACCAATGGCCGGTCCTCCTTGGCGAGCCCCGAACGCTGGGAATTGGGTTCTCCCTGCGAAATGACGCCCCCTGCAAAGACAAAAGGTCCTTCCAGGGGTCCCCATTTCGCTACTACGTACATCCCGGATACCGATCAATAAGTCTCAGACATCACTGGCCAGCACCCGTGATGTACGCTCTCATCAGTTGCAAGTGTAGAGGCACCATGATTTCTCATGAAGCCAATCCACTTGCCGACTCGCGTCACCGCTACTCGGCATACGGCCAAGACGCTGACCGAGTCCCTCCAAAATGCGGCAAGGGACAACACAACATAACAAAAACAAGAACAAACAGAAGGGACAGCACCAGACGAAGACAAACAAAAAACGCCGCTCCACCTCTTTTGCCCGACAGGGTGGCCGAATTGACCCTCCCTGCCGCGCCGCGAGCCTTGGAGGCTCGCCATCCCACGGCCCAAAGGCCCTCCGGACGATCTCTTTATCGTCCCGTCCCCTTCCGGCAGCTCCCCATTGCTGGGTCGCCACCTGGCCTCATCCACTGTCCTCTCTGCTAAACAGAGAGATACTTGGAGAGGCCTTGACTCGCAACGCCGCTTCCCGGACTATCCAGGGCGCCGTTGCGAGTTCCGCCTCTCTGCTGCACCTCATGCCGAGACACAAGGGTTGCAGAGAGGCCCAGCCAGGATTTAGCCAACGACTAATAAGAACCCCGAAGGGAAGTTATTAGCCGTCGCCCAGGGTGCACCGGTCCAAGTGCTGCCCTTCCCCCCGGATGCAAGCATCCATAAGGGACTGGCAACACTCAGGGCAAACGTGGAGGTATCCTGGCCCGCACCCCAACCTAACCTAACCTAACCTAACCTAACCTAACCTAACCTAACCTAACCTAACCTAACCTAACCTAACCTAACCTAACCTAACCTAACCTAACCTAACCTAACCTAACCTAACCTAACCTAACCTAACCTAACCTAACCTAACCTAACCTAACCTAACCTAACCTAACCTAACCTAACCTAACCTAACCTAACCTAACCTAACCTAACCTAACCTAACCTAACCGTAATTTTTAAAGGTACTTACCCAGGTCCTGTATATGAGTGTGATACACCGATAGACGCGTCTCCGCGAGTACTAGCTGTACCTGAAACAAAAACGCATCCGTTAGTTTAAAAAACCGTAATTTTTGGGAAAAAACCGTTTTTTACGGTTATTTTTCGGGTGCCGAGCAAACTTGCACCTTATTGCGGCGTCACGGGTCTCAATAGATCCGCGTGCGCGTCCCGCACCCGAAACCGTGAAGATCCGGGAACAGTCCCATACCAAATTTTCAAATTAGAGTCAAAAAACCGTTAAAAAACCAATATCTCGCGTTTTTACAGGATTTTTTAGGGTTCCGTGCAAACTTACACCTGACCGCCTCCGTCACGGGTGTCAAAAGATCCGGGAGCACCCCGCGAACCCGATCCTGTGAAAATACGGGACCTCCCAGTACAAAAAGTTTACACCCGACAGCTAAAAACTGTTCGGATTTCATTTTTTCGCCCGTCACCCAATTTTGCCACTTTTCAGTGTATTTTTTCAGGTGTAGTCATCTTTTTTCAGCAATAAACGTTCAGGCGTACCTCTACGGAGCTGCGTCTGTAGCGTGGGCTGCAAGAAAGAACGAAAATAGAACATCGAAATTTTCTCAGTACTTGGTCTATAGTGAAAAATCCACCTAACCGGCGATACGGAAAACAAAAACGTAATTTTTAAAGGTACTTACCCAGGTCCTGTATATGAGTGTGATACACCGATAGACGCGTCTCCGCGAGTACTAGCTGTACCTGAAACAAAAACGCATCCGTTAGTTTAAAAAACCGTAATTTTTGGGAAAAAACCGTTTTTTACGGTTATTTTTGAAAAAATGATGGTAAGGAGGATCAGATGGCACATATCACCAATGTCTAACCCCAGACAGTACGGCTTTGTCCCTCAGCGAAGTACCGAGGACGCACTATACGACCTCATGCAGAAAATCAGGGAGAACCTGCGACAGAAAGAGCTCATGGTCATCGTGTCACTTGATATCGAGGGGGCGTTTGACAGTGCATGGTGGCCAGCAATTAAGTGTCAGCTCATGAACATGAAATGTCCACTGAATCTCAGACGACTCGTTAGCCACTATTTGGAGGAGAGGAGAGTGGTGTTGAACTACGCGGGCAAATCCCTTAGCAAGACCACCGAAAAGGGCTGTGTACAGGGGTCAATAGGGGGACCCACGTTTTGGAACCTGCTGCTGAATCCTTTGCTGGATGACCTAGTTGCTCGAGGAGTGCATGTGCAGGCGTTCGCAGATGACGTGGTCCTGATGTTTTCCGGGAAATCAGCCGCCAATATACAAGGTAGAGTCAACGACACCCTCGCGTATGTGCATGAATGGGGAATCAAAAGCAAACTCAGATTTGCGGCTCATAAAACACACGCCATGATAGTCACCAACAAACTCAAGTTTGATACCCCAGTTATGCACATGGGCGGGGTAGACATACCCGTCGTGGACGAAATAAAGCTGCTCGGCCTTACGATAGACAAAAAACTCACCTTTAACAAGCACGTGGGAAATGTCTGTCGTAAGGCCGCCGATATCTACAAGCAGCTCGCGAAGACTGCGAAAATCGAATGGGGGCTGAACCCGGAGATCATCAGGGCAATATACGTGGCAGTGATAGAGCCCATCATCATGTACGCCTCGAGCGTGTGGGCACCAGCGGCCGACAAGATCATGGTGCAGAAGCAGCTGAACACCATCCAGCGTGGGTTCGTGCAGAAAATCTGCAAAGCCTACCGCACGGTGCCTCTCCACGGAGCACTCGTCTTGGCTGGGCTGCTTCCCTTGGACCTTCGGATCCAGGAGGCTGCTCAGTTGTACGAGGCGAAAAGAGGCAAACCGACGCCCCTGGATTACGGTAAAAGGGAAATGGAGAAACGCGTAAGCTTCCTCAAAGCTCAACATCCAGCTGAGGAAGAGTATGTGGAGTTTGTCTGCCTGGAAAATATGCTGCCCGAAACTTTGGAACAACACCAACTCCCGGAGATCCAAATATACACGGATGGGAGCAAGTTGGAGGGGAAAGTCGGCGCAGCATACACATACTGGAAAAATGGGACAGAGATAAAGACGAAGAAGATGAGACTCGAGTCGTTCTGCACAGTCTTCCAAGCCGAGCTATACGCACTTTATCAAGCCACGGAGCAGCTGCTGAAAGAAAAGCAAAGCGCGGTGGCTGTGCTGAGCGACTCGAGATCTGCTCTTCAAATCATCCAAAACCCAGACACCTTTCACCCCCTAGCCTTCGAAATCAGACGAAACATCGCCGCATTAAAGACCAAAGGGTGTGACATAAAAATGTATTGGGTGAAAGCACACGTCGGAGTTCCCGGGAATGAGCGGGCGGACGAATTAGCAAAGCAAGCAGCCCTAAATATAAAAACCTCCGCGCACTACGACAAGTGTCCTGTTTCATACGCGAAGAGTGAGATAAGGAGGGAAACTGTGAAAAAATGGGATTTGCGATACACCAAAGGAGATACAGCTCAGCTCACTAAACTCTTTCTACCGAACGTCGCGGACGCTTATAGAATAGTAAATAAGTTTAAACTCACCCCTATATTGACGCAGGTGATGACCGGCCATGGAGGATTCTCTGCGTACTTAACTAGGTTTAAATGCAAGGATAATCCCTCATGTGCATGTGACCCTGAAAAAGAGGAATCGGTTGAGCATTTGCTTTTTGAGTGCCCAAAATATGGTGCTGACAGGCACGACCTGGAATCCGCAACAGACACTGAGTTGACCAGAACATCATTGTGTGAAATGATGGCTGGAAAAGAATCCAGGCCGCGCCTGCTAGCATTCTGCACGAAAGTAGCGCAGGATGTAATAAATAGGAATAAGACACGGGAACAATGATTGTTGCCGTGTCTCATTTAAATGACGTTAAACAAATTTTATTATTACATCTACTACTGACAAAATTTATTGAAATGACTAATTTTATGACACCATAATTATTTTATTAATTATACTATTATACAAATTGACATAAATATATTAAGCTTTGAGTTGTTTTATATTAGCTAATTATTTATTTATTTTTAACTTTAGGCACCTAGCCTAAGAAAACATGATAATTGAGGTAATAATAATAAAATGTGTGATAATAATGTAGGTAGTTATTTAAATGAATTTATAGAATGATTATTATTATTATTATTATTGTTATTGATGTATTTTAAAATTGTTACTACGAATAAGAAACCTGACAAAGGTCTCCGAAATACATCGGAGGAGTATTTCGACAAAGGGAGGGGTGGTTTAGTCCGTAGGTCGCCAAGGCGGAGTCGGACATAACCGTGGGGCCCGAGCCCCGCGGTATCCATGAGGATTCCCCCCTACCCTCGGGAGTAAAAAAAAAAAAAAAAAAAAAAAAAAAAAAAAAAAAAAAACCTAACCTAACCTAACCTAACCTAACCTAACCTAACCTAACCTAACCAGTCCGCGTCCTCCCGCGTCCGAGGAAGCAGTGAATTTGTATAGCTCCGCATTAAAAAATTCAAAATAAATAGTAAACGTGGTCGTAGAGGAGTGAGAGTGGTGTCATTTTGTGCGCATTGATTTGGATCGCAGTGTGGAAGTGGTCCCAGTTCTGGGTCTAAAAAACCCAGAGAACGGCAGCCGGAAAACCGATTTGAGGTTAGTTTCTTTTTGGAGAAATAACTTAGATCGCGTGCGGCTCCGAATATAGATCGGTACCCCACTAATTTTCCATCGCCACTTTTTGCGCCCTATTCGTGCGCACATTTCTAGACACTAGTCAGATTTTTCTGACCGCGCCCTCGCGAAATATAACCAAAAGTCCGAAAACCACGTGGCCACGAGGTCAGTGATTTCGGGCTTTTCGGGACAATCGCTGAATACCATCAGTTGCGCCTCTCTTAAGAATACATAAATCCGTTTTGAACGGATTTTTAGCTCCACCAGAAAAGTGACCACGTGACTTAGAATATAAAACTTAAATAAGTCAATAACTGTGCTGTTTGGGGTGGCGCGTGGGATTTCAAGGTATCCATAGCACCGGGACGTGCAGGCGCATCTTTTGGCCTATTTTAAAAAATTTTCATTCAAGCGGTCCTGAAATTACAGCCTATTTACTGAAAAATCCCCCCACCACCAACAGTTTTGTCTGGCGTGGACTTTTATTAGTTTTAAGCTTACACATACACAATACACCGTGTTTAGTACTGGTTTCCGCTGTCAGCGGATTTTTAGCTGCAGTGAACTTCCGACTATAAAGGTGAGAAAATAAAATTTTCAAAACCCTATATCGGAGTGGCACTGGCTGGCGCGCGGATTCTGACGAACGGATTGGAGGCGCCAAGCGCGTCCGTAAGTTGCCCAAAAGATTCAGATTTTTAGGTTAAGAACTTTAGGAGATATCGCTAATTAAGTGATTTTCCTCCCCCCCCCTAAAACTTGGGTTGGCGTGGACGTGCGGCAGTTTTTGGCACTTCAAAAGAAGGGTCTCGTCAAGACGTACCTGTTGGCACTTGGTTGAAGGTAGTAGCTCTGGTGGTTCGGAAGTTATCGCGTTTTCAGGTTTTTTCAGGATAACTCCTGAAAGAAGCCCAGGACCACTGAAACACCCGTGTGGGGACATAGATCTTCTCTTTCCGGGTACGGGGAGCCCAAGAACGGCTATCCTAGCCCAACGGATAACGGAGTTATCAAGGTTAGTCCAAACGGCAGCCATTTTGGCCGCCATTTTGGATTTTTTCTTTTGGCCATAACTACTTAACGGGTTGGCCTATCGCGTTGGGCTTTTCTGTGCTGGGGGCTGGGAATCGGTGTCTGTGACGGGAGCATACCTCTGGGCCTGAATTCAAACCTGAAAGTTTCAGTAGCTGAAACCAGTGTCGGCTGGTGGAGGGTGCTTAGGTGAGCTCCATACTGTTTTCGGTGTGTCGCTGTGACGTCTGGGGCCGAAGATACGGGCCTTCAAACTTTTGGCGGCCATTTTGTTCCGCCATCTTGTTTTTAGTAAAAGGGTGTTATCTCCGGAACCAGACGTCGTAGAGGATTGGGGTTTTCTGTGGGGGGTTCAGCGGAGGTTTTTCCGTCTCTTCCGCGGGGTTCGGGGGGAATCCGAGGGGTGTAAAAATCAGGTCCGGATTTTCCCGGACTCGGTTGCGTGTCGGGCCAGAAATCGTGTTAGCCTTTTTCCCGCGGTTCTGCGGTCTCTGGGTCCGGAGTTATCGTCGAAACAAAATTGGGCGGCCATTTTGTTCCGCCATTTTGTTTTGCTTAAAACCGACATAACTTCGGAACCGGGAGTCGTAGCGACTTCGGGTTTTCGGGGCTGACCTTGCGAGGGAATTCCCTGCCGATAGGGAGTGGTTAGGAGACGATCCGGAGTGCTGACAATTTTAGGCGCGTTTGGCACGGAGTCGGGTACTGCTGGATGCGGAGAACCGGCTCATCTTTTTCCTGAGCTTCTGGGTTGCGTGGATCCGGAGTTATTGGCGAGGCAAGATTGGTCGGCCATTTTGTTCCGCCATCTTGTTTTTGTTAAAAGGGCCATAACTTCGGAACCGAGAGTCGTAGCGAGTTGGGGTTTTCGTGGTTGACCCTGCGAGGGGTTACTCTATCGTTGCGGGGGGTTTCGGAGACGATTCGGCGCGCAGACAATTTTGGGCGCGTCTTTGGCGGATTCGGGTGCGTCGGGTCCTGGAGGTCCTGCTGGTCGCTTTCCTGGGCTTCTGGGGTGCGTGGTTCTGGAGTTATTGGCAATCAAGATTGGTCGGCCATTTTGTTCCGCCATCTTGGATTGGTTAAAATAGCCATAACTCTTGAACCGGACGACGTAGCGGACCGGGATTTGCACTGCGGATACAAACGCTTGGTCCTCTATACATTTGAGGAGATCGGAGCGCAACGCTTTGGACCATAATTTAGAGAACGGACCCTTTTTCACTCTCTCGTTCTTCAGCGATGTCGACGCTTTCACAGTCATCGAAGGGGTCGGGGAGAAGCCGTATTAGGAAGGGCCCCCTTTCCGCTTCTCCGGCAGGCACACCCCCAATGGGAACTCGAAAGCGTAAAGTAGCCGTGCGTCCTGGTTCATCTGCGGGAACGGCGCCCACCCCCACACGGAGGTTTAGAAAGCCGTTAACAACTGTGGCACCCCCTTTGGTGGGATCGAAGCTAAAAGTCCTTATGGCCTCACCAGCGAGGCGGGATCAGGTCGAAGATGCGCCTGTGGAGACCCCTATTCAGGTGCCAGCTGTGCTTCAATCTGAGGCCCGGGCCACGGATGATCCATTACCACTGCAGCAGCAGGCCGGGGCGGGGGATGGGGAAGAGGGTGTGCCGGGTTCTCTGGGGGGGCCGTGTTCGACGCGTTGCCTTGAGGAACCGCAGCCGCAGGGGTTGACGGAGGACCCCACATCTCCGCTGCTATCGGAGGAGATCTGGATGTTGGAGGGTAGTGATGGTTCTGAGATAGGTTCGCTGAGCGTGGAATCTTTAGCACCGCAGCCTCTGAATTCGGCCAGAACTGCCCAGTCGTCAGTCAAAGGGAAGAGAGTCAGGCCAGAACCGCTTCGCATTAAAGCCTTAGTGCAGAATGCTGCGGCTGAGGCTCGGGTGGAATACCACCCTATTCCCGAGGCCAGCCCAAGCCAAAACTCTGAATTCCATACGATCCCTGACGATGGCCCTAGTGTGAACTCGGAGGGTCAAGCAGAGGGTGATAGGTTGGAGCTCGATGAAGAAATGGACAGGCTGGGAATTGCCAGGCCCATGTCAGGGCTGGACGAAGACTGGTCAGATGTGGAGAGCGTGACCAGTAGGCGTTCTATGCTCCCATCTACCCTGACCTGGACTGGTATTCCTATGGACCAGGCTACCATAAGAGCCAATGAGCTCCTTCAAACTGGCAAGGCAGCACTTGAGAAGGCAGGAAACATGCGTAGGGAAAGTAAGTTGGAGGCGCACGAGAGCTTACAGTCTCTCTATGAGCTGACGCTCTCTCTGTCGGACTCGCGCTCCCGTCACATGGTCTCTCTTGAGAAAGAGAGGACTCGGGCTGCAAAGGAGTTGGTTCGGGCGGAGAGGGCCCATATGAGGCAGATTACTGAGCTGCGCGTCTCCTTCTCGGATAGGCTAAAAGAGACTCAGGTCACTTTGGAAAAGACGCATAAAGTGGCTGAGGCAATGTGGGGATGGTTGAACTTTGAACTTGATCAGCCGATAAAAGTTTTGAACAACCTGGAGTCGCAGATGCAGACGCTGCGGGCGGAGATCGGTGCCGTGAGCACTGCCCAACCGTGCACTGATACCTTGGTCAAAAATGACCAAGTGGTCTTAACAGACTGGATGAGTGTGATGAGGGCAGAGAACAATAACATATTGGACTCACTCAATTTCCTCATTCGCCAGGGTGAGTCCAAAGGGGCACAACGTGTGCCGTCTCTTCCTCCAACGCCTCCTCCGAGGGAAACTGATGCTTCTTACCAACTAGAACCAGTGATGCAGGAGTTGAGAGCGTTGCGCGCAGAGATCGTGGAGCTTAAAAACCGGGAGATCCCGTTGGCGCCCATGACTGAGCTAGAGGAGGGGATTGCCGCACTGCAAAATACTGCTCTAGTCACGGCAACGTTAAGTACGCAGACGGCCGACAGCATAGTTTCTTTGAAGAGTGATGTCCGAGAGGCCTTTGAGTCTGTTGTAGAAACAGTGGGCCCTATAAGGACGGCTGTCGAGGTGTTGAGACACGAGATGTTTGACCGCCATGCCGAGGCCCCGCTATGTCGTGCGGAGCCACCGAGGCCTGAGTCAGCGCCTGTTAAAAGGCTGTCATACGTGGATACTTTAACTACACCACGTCGCGCGGTAGTTGTGGAATCGGTGGACCCGCGTAAATCCAGTGAGGATATCATCACGGATATTAAAAAAGGTGTCGATGTGGTGGGTCTTGGCATCGCGGTTAACGGACTGCGGAAAGGGCGAAACTGTAAAGTGGTGGTCACGGTTGGCTCGGACAGGGACAAGAGTAAAATGAGTTCAGCCATAAAGAAACTGAGTCAAGAGTACACAGTCACGGAACCGGCCCCCAGGCTACCTCAGCTTAGGTTGGGGGGAGTTACCAACGACCTAAGTAATGAGAAGCTTGTGGAGGCCATAAGGAAGCAAAATGCCGATGCGCTGGGTGATGCCGCGGATGGGAGCCTCAGAGTGCTAAGACGTACTAAGCATAGGAACGGGTGCCTCTCCAACGTCATACTGGAGGCCAGCCCTGAAATCTGGCATGTTCTCAGGGATAATAGGGTGAGAGTGGGCTATCAGATCATTAGAGCAAGTGACCAGTCTCCGATAAAACAATGCTATGGGTGCCTCGGTTTTGGCCATGAAGCCCGGAACTGCAGTAACCAGCAAGCTTGCGGTTACTGCGCTGGCAGTCATGACACTAGAGCATGCCCAAGGAGCACAGGTCCCAAGTGTGTCAATTGCAGGGAGGGTACAGACCAGGCACACCCCGCATATAGTGACCAGTGCCCCGAGTGGCGCAAATTTGACCGGCTGTCGCGAGCGGTGATTAGTTACTGCTAAGGTGGACACGGGCACCCAGGCAGGCTCTAGTGGAATTGGCGTTGCACAGGCGAACGAACCGAGATTCAAAATTATGCAAGTCAATCTCGGTAGGGGACTTGTGGCAAGTCAAGAATGCCTCAGAGAGGCGCTGCAACAGAAATTTTCTGTTCTGTTGTTGCAAGAGCCATATGTGGGGAATCGCGGATATGTCAAAATGGGGTCTTCTAAAGTTATACAATCTTATAGTGGCACAAAGCCAGTGAAATCAGCCATTGTCATCGTCAACGACCAACTAGTTATAACTGAATATCCGAACCTATGTACTGAAAACATTGTATGCGTAGTAATAATGGTAGGAGGGCACAAACTGGGTTTCGTCTCGGTGTATTTGGAAGGAACTGAAGAAATTGAACCGTACTTGCAACAGATCCAAAGAGCTGCTCAGTGTATGGGGACCCGGAATATTGTACTCGCAGGGGATGTAAATGCGAAGAGCGATTGGTGGGGAGAGCGTGAGGAGGATAGCCGGGGGACTGCGTTTGTGGAGATGCTGGCGCAATTGGATATGTCCATCCTAAATGTTGGCCGAAAGCCTACGTTTAGCGTGTTCAGGAACAACAGGACATACGAGAGCATAGTGGACGTAACTGCGTGCACAAACAGTATTTTGCCTAAAATAAAGAAATGGAGGGTGAACGAGAATATTGTTACGACGTCTGATCACAGACCCATTACCTTTGAGATGGAAACTGATCCACAAACAGAAAGCACTCGCAGACAGACTACGCGAAAGTATAACACGAGAGGAGCTGACTGGGAACTTTTTGAGAAGGAGCTGGCTAGAGAGCTCGAGGCCGCAAACATCAGCAGTGGCGCAGTGGACGCAATAACTGATCCAGCGGGCCTCAATCTTCTAGTTGAGGAGTTTACGGCCTGTGTCTCAGTGGCGTGTGCTCGGAGCATACCAGCAGTCAGCGAGCATCGGGGCAAGAAATTGAAATGGTGGACGAAAGAACTGGAGGAGAAGAAGGCGGAGGTGATCAGGTGCCGTAACAGGATTCGTGGAGCAAATCGGAGGAGAAGGCCCTACTTGGTGAAGGACTACCTTAAGGTACTGGAGGAGTATAAGGAGGACATAATTGGGACGAGGCTGAGGAGCTGGATGGAGTACTGCACCGGCCAGACGAGGGAGGTAATGTGGGAGCAGGTGTACAAGGCGTTGTCGATTGCGAGTCGCCAGAGCGATACTTTATTGAAGGACCGCACTGGCGATACGCTGGATCCTTCGCGATCAGCCACCCTGCTGGCTGAAACTTTTTACCCGAGTAGGTGATTATTGGGCATTTCAAAACAAACTTCAAAAACCAGTGGGCATTTCAAAACAGATTTTCCATACATATCGATGTCACTCTTCAAACACAATTTTTTTAAACCAATTGGTCATTTCAGTACACATTTTTCCAATAATGAGCTCACTTCGTGTTCACTCAGTTCGTTAATTATTGGAGAAATGTGTGCTGACCAATTGGTTTAAAAATTGTGTTTGAAGAGTGACATCGATATGTATGGAAAATCTGTTTTGAAATGCCCATTGGTTTTTGAAGTGTGTTTTGAAATGACCAATAATCGTTTGTTCAAAGCGTTTGAACTGGGTGTGTTAACTGTGTTCACTCACCATAAACTATGTTCTGCAATATTACTTACACATACATTGTGAACGTTTACCAATTATATATGGGTACCTATATAATGATAGTGAATCGAAACGCGTGCTCATTGTTTCCTGAACATTCTTAGCTTTAATAACAATGAAGTTCGTAAAACAAATTCAATCACTGCAAGTTGACAAAATATATGGAGAATTAAAAAATAAAAGTTATCGTCACGGTAAACTTTTACCTAATACGATACGATGTTTAATTAGCGGCCCGTCGAACTGTGGAAAAACTAATTTAATGGTGGGCCTACTCTTACATGAAAATGGGTTGCGATATAAAAATGTATATGTTTATTCCAAAACTCTTTATCAACCTAAGTACGTATTTTTAGAAAAAGTTATTGAAATGGTGCCAAATACATCATTTATCAAGTATCAGGAAAATGAAGAAGTTCGTAGTCCACAAGAAGCGAAACCTCATTCTATAATAATATTTGATGATGTTGCATGTGAAAACCAAAATAATATGCGAGATTACTTTGCAATGGGACGACATAAAATCATAGACTGTTTTTATTTGAACCAGTCGTATACTAAAATACCTAAGCAGTTAGTTAGAGATAATGCAAATCTAATAGTTTTATTTAAGCAAGATGATATAAATTTAAAACATGTTTATGATGAACATGTAAGTACAGATATGACATGGTTTGAATTCAAAAACATGTGTTCAAAAATATGGTCAGAATCTCACAGTTACTTAGTGATTTGTAAAGACAGCGAAAAAAATAATGGTAGGTACAGAAAAAATTTTGATACGTTTGCTGTATTCAGTTAAAATAAATATAAGTATTTATTTTATACTAAATCATTTAACACATGGCAGTACAAAAGCAAATACGTGTTTCAAGTTTCTATAATAATATAATGGAGAAAGACCTTAAAAGGAAAATAATAAGTGCTGCAGAAGCTGTTAAAAGAAAATATCGCAAAATAAAGGCTATAGATACAGAAAATGATCAAGTTTTAAACAAATTTTTTAAGCCAATTATTAAACCCTTAAACCAAATGGCTATCAATTCAAAGGCATCATATTCTAATCAAGAAAAGACGTCCGAGTTCAATTCAAATAAGTTAGATACATCAAACGAAACAAACGAAACCAACGAAACTATGAGGAAGAGAGAACCTAATATTAGAACATCTGATTACAAAAACAAAACTGAAATTTCCGATTCAGATAACAGTGTTTCTGATTTAGAGCAGTCTGATAATGATGAAATGGAAAACGTAACATACGATACATCATTTAAATCAGCTGATTCTGGAGAGAAAATTGATGCATCATCATGGTCTCTGTCTTCAGAAGTTTTTAATGACATCCCCTTTGGTGTGAGAAATGAACGTGGAAAACTTATGATGGGCTTGACACGTGTGCTTGCTACTGATGATTATATACAAGTTGGAGGTCATAAATACAAAAGAACATCCGGACTAAATGAACTGTTATTTAAAAAAGTACCAAAATTACAGTTAGTAACTCAAGATGATAAAATGAATTATAAAAGTATGTTGTTGGACACTAATGTACACAGGAGAGATTATGATCCGAGTAAACCAATACGAAGTAACAGAGGACGAAAATACTTAACTATTATAAAACCGTTATTTAAATTACGGAAAGTTTCTGCGAGTACTGATAGTAGCTGCCATGGAGGGGGTCTGCCGCTATTAAAAAAGTGGAATGAGAATGTAGATTATGTTTATTGGGACAATCCTAATGAATTAGTCGATAGATTAAAACTATTAATCGCCTCTCGAAATGCTGGTAACACTGGGTTGGATAATGAAATCATATCGATTGTTGAAGAGCTACGTGAAAGTGGTATAATAAATAAATAAGACATAACTATCAAAATTGTTTCATTTGATCTTAATTAATAAAGGCTAGAGGTTCGGTTAAAATGAACGTAGATAAATTTGGCCATCATATACATAAACGATTGCGCTTCTCAGAATTCTTTGATATTTTTGATAAGACTTTAACGAAGAAAGAAAACGGTGATTTTGATTTAAAGTCTGCAAGGTTGACTGGTATCAAATCTCCGTTGTCTAGCAGTGATGCTGTTAATAAAGAATACGTAGATAAAATAACTAAAACTCTTTACACAAAAAAAGAAGTTAAAGATTTACTGGACTTAATAAAAAACGATATTCAAATCTTCATAAGTAGTTTTAAGCAAAACTATTACACCAAATCTGAATTGGAAAAAATAATAAAATCCAAAGCATAATGAGTAAACAAGACATCGTAAACGAAATTCATAAAGAAGCAAGAAAAAATTTTATTCGGCGACCTGTTATATTAAAAGGAATTGATGATTTGTGGCAAGCAGATTTGATAGACATGCAAAATTTGAAAAAATACAATAATGGTTTTAGATTCATATTAGTGGTGATAGACTGTTTTTCAAAATTTTCATGGGCAGTTCCAGTAAAGACTAAAACCAAGTCTGAAGTGGCGAATGCATTTAAAAACCTTTTAGTTCGAACTCATCGTGATCCGGTACACTTACAAACTGATAAAGGCACAGAGTTTTACAACGCTGTATTCATGAAGCTAATGCAGTCATTTAATATTAATCATTATTCATCCTATTCAGTTAAAAAAGCTTCAATTGTTGAAAGATTAATCAGAACTTTGAAATGCCGATTATATAAAAGTTTTAGCTTAAACGGTAATTACAGATGGATTGGCAAACCTTTAGACAGTATTTTGAAATCTTACAACAGCTCAAAACATCGCATTACAAAACATAAACCAATTGAAGTTTGTAAAGAAAACGAAGAAGTTGTCAAGAATAACATAAGAAAATCACAGCTTATATTTAACAAGCAAAGAAGCAAACTTAAAATTGGCGACTACGTAAGAATCAGCAAATTTAAAGGTTGTTTTGAGAAAGGTTATACGCCTAACTGGTCCACAGAATTGTTTAAAATTAGTAAAATTAGGCGTACTTCACCTATTACTTACTTAATTGAAGATTTAAATAAACAACCAATATTGGGAACATTTTATGAACAAGAATTGCAAAAAACGAATTATCCAAATTTGTACCTAATCGAAAAAATCATTAGGAAAAAAGGAGACAAATTGTTTGTAAAATGGTTAGGATTGCATGATAGTGAGAACAGTTGGATTGATAAACGAGTTATTATATAAAGTATAAAAATTGAGTTATAGAGGAACCTTTGCATTAGCATTTTAGTTATGCAAGGTGGAGGACTTATTAATAGTTTGATAAATAAATTACCATTTGAATTACATTTGCCTGGCTATAATTATTGTGGACCTGGTACCAAACTAAAGGAAAGATTACTGCGTGGTGACAGAGGGATAAACAGTTTGGATGAAGCTTGCATGCAACACGATATTGCATACTCTAAATATAATAATCTAGAAGATCGTCATAAAGCAGATTTAGAATTATTACATATGGCAAAACAGAGAGTTAAATCTAACGATGCAGGAAAGGGAGAGAAACTAGCATCCTGGTTGGTTAGCAAAGTAATGAAAACTAAGCTGAAACATGGAGCTGGAGTTAAATCATTTCAAAATGTTGTTACTAGGATACACTCTCGTTTGAAGAAGTTAAAACCAAAAAATATTACAACAGCAATAAAATTAGCCTATACAGCAGCTAAGAAGCTGGTAAAATGTAAAAATAAAAAAATTCATTTACCACGCATTATACCGTTACCAAAAACCGGTGGTATTCTACCATTAATACCTATATTTGCTGGACTCTCTGCTTTAGGCACGTTGGCTGGCGGCGCCGCAGGCATTGCAAAAACTGTGAACGACTATAAATCCTCGCAACGTAACTTACAAGAGTCTCAACGACACAATAAAGCGATGGAATCTATCGCTTTGGGTAAAGGCTTATATATAAAACCTTATAAAACAGGTAATGGGTTATTTGTAAAATCAAAAAACTAATGCAAAAGCTACCTAATCACGCCCTCACTAACATAGATATTCTTAAATATGCTGTTGATCATGTGCCTTATTTTAGAGGTGTATATATGAGAGATAAATTACCTAAAAGACCGTTAGTCATTGAATGTGCAATCGTGAATTTAGATAGTGTTGCCAACGAGGGGACACATTGGGTAGCCTATGTAAAGTTTTTAGATTATTGTGAGTATTTCGACAGCTTTGGTAATTTAAAGCCTCCGCTTGAATTAATCAAATATTTAAATATGGGTGTAACTTATAACTATTGCAAATATCAAGGTTTCAACTCATACATTTGCGGTCATTTATGTTTGAAATACCTAGAAGATTACTGGAAAAACCCAAACGCAATTTTACAAAAATATCTGCAGAATATTCTTAATAAAAATGTATAAAATGTAAGTAACCGTATTATTTTTATCATTCCTATAATGTCATTCACACTGTCTGTAACTGGTAACACATCAATTTTATCAACAAACTATTCTCCTGCTTTACAACTTGACGGTGAATATGAATGTGCTCTTTTGTGTTTGTCAACTTTTAACTCTGTTCCGAACATTGATAAGAAAAATAATAAATTTAATTATGGATTTAATGAAGTCATAGAAATACCTGAAGGAGCATATGAACTTCAAGATATTAGTGATTTCATAAAAAATAAGGTAAATGGTGCAACTTTAAGACTATATTGTAACAATAATACATTGAAAACTTTTATATTTTGTACAAAAGATATACATTTTGAAAAAGAAAATTCTCTTGGTGTGTTATTGGGATTTGGTAAACAGACTTTGAAAGCTAATATATTGCACGAATCACAGCTTCCAGTTAACATTTTGTCAACAACCGTGGTGAGGATCGAATGTGATATAGTGAGTGGATCGTATATTAATGGAAAATCAAGTCATATTATTCACGAATTTGCGCCTAACGTACCGCCTGGATACCGTATCATTGAAATACCTAAAAACATCGTTTACTTTCCTGTTAATCAAAAAACTATCAGCACTATAAATATTAGAGTGTTAGATGTAAATAATAATTTAGTTAACTTACGTGGTGAAGAGATTCAACTTTATTTACATCTTAAAAGAAAATGATTAACTACAATAAATACGTGAGCCCTGTATCGAAACCTATTAGTGCTAATCGCACAATCCTCAAAGGAACATCTAAACCGAAAATAAAAATAACTAAAGAAAATAAAAAATATCTCAAACTAATTGGATTACTAAAATGAATATTTTAGATATAACAAGTACTCCTGCCTACGATAATACCATCGATGGTGTTGAATATCATTCATACAAACCTTATGTAACAAGTTTTAACAGAAATGATGAAATCCGCATACCAATCAATCAGCAGGATTTGTACGTGCTACCATCAGCCAGTACTCTTTATTTAGAAGGAGTTGTGAATGTTTTTAAAAAAGATACAAAACAGAAGGTAACAAGTATTGATTTCACAAATAACTCTTTACTTTACCTTTTTCAAGACATTCGATACGAACTTAATGGAGTGGAAATAGATAAAATTAAAAACGCCGGAATAACTACAACGATTAAATCTTTAATATCAATGAGTGACAGTGAATCAAAAGTGTCCAAATCCTGGGCTTGGGATATCGATGGTACAAAGCATGAAGGAAATTTTTCAGCTTCAATACCACTCAGTAATATACTCGGTTTTGCTGAAGATTTTAAAAAAGTCATAATTAACTGTAAACATGAGTTGATACTCTTACGCAGCAATACAGACTTGAATGCTTTGAAACTGAATACTGGGGAAGTTCTGGAAGGTGTTGAAATCCGTAAAATAGTATGGCGTGTACCGCACGTTAAAGTATCAGACAGAGAAAAAATAAATTTACTAAGACTCTTAGAAAAAGATAGAGCGCTTCTGTTAGTATATAGAAATTGGGATCTGTATGAGTATCCCTTATTACCTCAAACAACAAAACATACGTGGTCTATTAAAACTTCAACACAAATTGAAAAACCTAGATACGTAATTGTAGGTTTACAGACTAATAGAAAAAATCAAGGTGATAAAGATATGTCACAATTCGATCACTGTAATTTACGCGATGTCAAAGTGTATCTTAATTCTACATACTTCCCGTATGAAAGTTTTGAAGTTAATTTTACTGATCACAAATACGCTATATTATATGAACAATATGTCAGATTTCAACAGTCTTATTACGGTCGCAAGACAGAACCCTTGCTGTCCACATCGGAATTTGAAAATAAAGCACCGTTATTTGTAATTGATTGCTCTAGACAAAGTGATAACATAAAATCAGGCCCTGTGGTAAATGTGCGCGTAGAGCTCGAGAGTAATAAAGAGATACCCGCCCATACATCTGCATATTGCCTCATTCTTAACGACTGTGTAGTAGAATATAAACCTTTAAGTAATCTAGTAAAGAAAATAACATGAATTCCGATACAATTATTGTAGATCTGCAAGGGTTCAAAGATTCCAAAAATACGTTTATCATCAAGGAATTAGCAATTTTATCTGCAGAATATACTCAAACATTTTTAGTAAAACCACCCTACTCGTATAATTATTTAACAAAAGAAGAAAAGAAGCAAGTGAGATGGGTAGAAAACAACCGAGGCATTTACTGGAGCGATGGATTTGTTGATTATAGAGAATTCAAACGTATTATTAAGCCGTATTTAACTAACAAAAATATATTATGCAAAGGTTTGGAAAAAATGAAATGGATTAAAGAACTTGGTGCTAACTGTAAAGTTACTGATATAGGAGAAAAAGGCTGTCCTAAATTATTTATGTTGTTTTGCAATTTTGATCTAAATAACTCTTTGTCGTGTGTAAACCATATTAAACAATGTGCATTGAAAAATGTTATATGTATTAAAAAATGGATGGATGAAAATCATATTCACAAATTCTCATTGTTTAATAAATAATTACGTAAAATTCGGATTTATTATAATTATCAACTATATTTATGTTTTTACTTTAATAATATCAAATATTGTTAAATGCTTATCATGGTTGTAATAAAACACTAAAATATCAATATATAAATTGTAGCTTTTATTTTCAATAAATTAATTTAAATACATAAATGATTTTTATTTCTTAATTTAATTAGTTATACAATGAAATTATTTATTTATCTTTATTCAGTAGGTATGTAGACCCACATTTATTAAAAACATCTAAAAATTATAATGTATAATTATTTTCATAACATCAAATGACTTCGTATAAGTACCTAACAATATTTATAGTCTAACTATTTACACTAAAATTACAATCTACGATATTTTTGTTTATTTAATCATTATGTTTTAGTAGTTTAGATACCTATTTCTACCTATTTAAAAAATAATTCTATTTTAATATTTAATCTAACTAACTATATTTACATCCGGTACTATTTTTATCTACTTACAAATTATAGCCACACAACTTTTTTGAAATTTTATTTATTAAACTTTCTGTTTGGTCCATAATTTCATCCACTGGTTCCGATATTACGTATTGAGCACTTAAAATTACACTTTCACTGTCTTCATTTTCATCTCCGCTCATTTGTTGCGATAAGTCATATACGCTTATCTTAATTAAACGGATTCCCTTTTTAGGCTGTCTATTGATTACGTATGAGGATGTTTGTAGTTTAGGGCTTTTTATTGTCTTGCTGCGTCGTGACTTTAATGATCCTTTTGGATCCCGCTGTTTACGGGCGAACTCCGGGAAGTCTTCGTCAAATCCAGCTAGCGGGTCCTGAGCATCTTGGAAAAATTCGCCAGAGTCACAGACTGTACGGGACTGAAACAATAAAACAATAATATTTCAAGACAATATATAAATACCAATATTAAATTTATTGTGATTATTAAAAGTTTGGTTTAGCAACTTACCGACATGATGGTGGTTTAATTATTTGATCACAGGAATACAACAAATAACAACTGTTTCTAAGCGTGGAATCGTATTGAATGAATATTTTCATTCATTTCATGTATAAAAGTGCAAATAGCAGCACAAACAGTCATGCATGATGTAAACTGATACCTAGCGCAAGGTTACGGAAATTGACTTGTCTGAACCTGCTTTTTATAATATTGATTAAATTATTAAAATGTGATAAATGATATTACAAACATTATTAGGTACCTACCTATCTATCAACCTACTTATAGTTTATTAATAAGGTATGTAGGTATATGTAGACAGACATCATTTAATTTTGTGGTTGATCTGATTGCCTATAGAAAAATGCATAGAACTATTGAGCTAGAGTGATCATAAATAAAATATAGGCGTTTATAGATTTTAAGTTCCAACCAATCAAAAACTTATATGTTCGTAAGGTACATACTTAATATTATAATAAAACAAATAAAATATAGAGAAAAACCATTTTATTTCATAAGTAATTGTACAAAACTATGCATATCTAGGTTACTTATTACAACGATAAAAACACCAATACTATAAATGAAGATAATTACGCAACATTAGGAGAAAATTAATTTTATTACATACGATTAAAAGATTATAGGTACAAAGCTATTTCAACTAAACTACCTACCTATTACAACAGTATCAAAAATGACAACTTTACATCTGTATAACGTAAAAATTCAAGAGAAACCCCACTTTATTTAATACAACTAATTATTCGAAACTACTACAACTAGACTACCTATTATAATCATCAAATTATAACTTTTTATACCTGAATATGCTATTACTAAAAATTATTTTAAAACATATACGAATACAAACACAAAATAAACTTCTAAATTAAATCAATTATATACGTTATCATCATCATCATCATTATATCAGCTAATAGAGTGGGTAAGTATTATTAAGTTGGTGACAACCTACTTATGGAGATAAGTATAAGAATATTTTTATTACAACAGTTATGTGGTTGATAAACATTTTTCGTACCTACCTAATAAATGAGGACCAGTCTGTTTAACACTTTTTGATGGTAATCAAACATAATATTTGTATAGATATATGAGTTGAAAAATTTGTTATTGAACATAATGTTAGGTAGTAAATAAAAACAGTGCTAGAAGTTCAGGTCTACATTAAATATTTTTTATGTAATATTTAGAGTTGCAAAATTAAACTCAGATTCAATATAAACACAACAAGAAGCTATAATTTTCATTCACGTAAATAAAAATGAAGATAATGGGAAGCTAAAACAATGATTTGTGACCCCACGATAATGTTGATATCTTGTTTCCTAACAAAATTCGCTTGTCATCATTAGAGGACAATGCTACTTTGTTAATTTTTTGTGTGAATATTTCATGCTTGAGAGATTTAAATATTATGTTACTTTTTCGTTTAACTTTATTCTGTAACAGAACTTCGTTATAATCTGCAAAATCTAAGCCATTCACAACATGTTTTTTTACACCTTTAGCTTTTTTTAATTCTTTATCTTGAGTTTTAATGCAATATAGTTTAGACCTTAATCCTACAAACTCTGTAATAAGTTGACCACCTAATTCGTCTTTAAATAAGCCTGGGACTCGTTTGTTGCAAGGTATTATATTATATGGGTTAGGTTCAGGAAAATTACTAGTATCGAAATAATGATAAAATTTTGTTTTTATATCTTGATAGACATCTTCTGTGTGGATGGAGTAAAGAAAACTGTCGGTGTCTGTATAACAAAGTTTTAATTTTGAACCATAAAAAGGTTTCATTACAGAGTAATGAAAGTCATACATATGACTTTTTGATACTTCTAAAACAGTAAATCCTATATAAATTGGTTTATCTAGGACTACGGTTTCTGGTTTCATTTGAATGGCAACAAAGTTTTCGGTAAATATAGTAGAACTATGATAATTTGGTCTCGCTATTAGTTGCTCAGCAGTAAATTGTTTTTTAGTTTTGTTACTTTCGTCTCTCCATTTATTAACCAACTTTACATCGAGTCTTTTTTCAGTATTCTCCAAGGTTTTGCCGAAAATACTGTTATTAAGCAATTTGTAGAAATTTACTTCAAAAGCTGATGTAGCACGCTGTCGTAATTCGGTATTCAAATCTATATATTCTTTAAGGAACGGACTTTGTTTAAATTGTATTACTCTATGTATTTTTTTCAATATCAATCCATGTTTTAAACATGTTTTTAAGTGAACATAATGTATCACATAATTAAATTTATCATACAAGTTTGGGATTAGTTTGGCAGTGTTTGAACCCAGTGGTGTATATTTTTGAGGGCAAAATGGAATATCGTTATGTAAATCATGCAAGTATTCGGGGTATTCCAAATCTACTTCTAGAATGTAACCATATTCAAAATCGTTTGGTACGGAAGAAATATCAAGTGCAGCCATTTCAATTGCATTCAGTAATCTAAAATCTGAATACGGTAAACATGCACACATTGCATAACCATATAGGTTATTACAATCTATATATAACAAATAACTCTCAGGAACAGTGTTATTGTAAGTGGCGAGGTATCGATTATTTGAGAACGAGTACCTGGTAGAACACAACGAAACGCCACCACGGGTTCCCTTTTGAATCATTCTAATTATCTCTAAGTCATCAATAAGTTGTAGCTTAACTTTCGTTTTAAGTAACATAGCATCAAAACTTAAACTTGGAGCCGTCATGTAAAAAGCTGGATCTAACCGATAATTTCTCCTGCAGGTTTTGCGAAAGTTTTCAAAAATATCGGCTAGCAAAATAACGTCTGTTTTAAGATATAAATCTGTATACTCTCCCAAGTTTTTTAAATTAAATGTATCCCAAACGCGTTGTGCATGAGCATAATCTAATTCTGATACTACTTCATCACGCAAGTAATTAAAAAAGCAATCACGTGGTGGCAGTTTCTTTTCTTCATAAGAATTCCAACTATTCATGTACTCATACGGGTAGATACCTTTACGTTTCAACAAACTAAAATGATTGCTTAAAGGGAAAAAACGTGACAAATGAATAAAATCTTTTTTGTCCAGATCCATCACCAGTTTTTCTAAACTTGAACCTAAAAATTTCAAGGTGTCTACAAAACGAACTGGTATATATTCTTCCTGATTGGTAACGAAGAATTTAGTGAACGATATGTAATTTTCTTTTGTTTTTGCTATAACTTTGATTCTACCAGGTAATTCTCCTAGTTGGCGAATGAACAAATGACAGTCGTAACCGGACAAGTTATGAAAGAATACGGGAATAAACTTCGGTAGCTTAAATCGAATGTTGCAGTATGAATGAGTAGCACCACGATATTTTCCCGTTAAGTGACAATGATCCCTAACTTTATCATCGAATAGTAGTGTATTACAAAGAAAGCAATATTTTGAATCTGTAAACTGTTTTAAATTTTCGTCGGTAAAAATTATTGGAACACATTTAGTGGTTGTTGCATGTACCTTGGCTATATCTGATCGAAGGTTCTTCAAAAAGACATCTACGCAATCTCTTCCACGATAATTAACATATCTACTGAGAGAGCTATTGTATGAACAAACAATGTAATAAGCAAAAGCTGCAGGCACATGCTTCTGTAATGTAGTTGTGTTACATGTACTAGACTCGGTTTCACTACTGTTAGGTTGTAATAAAGATTCGAAATCAGCATATACAACAAAAGGCATATCCTGCATTCGTTCGTAATGCTTAAACTGTATAAGAGTGCCTTTATCAGGTAAAATTGTTGCTATACCACTGCACACATGACAGTCTAACTTTTTTTCAGTACTAAAAAATAGCATACACTCATCACAGAAATACACTTTCCCATGGTGTTTTGTTAGTTGGGATCTAAGTAATTTACTTAAATCTGTAATTAAACAATAATGAGTTCGGTTACCTTTTTCTAACATCAATAAGTTGATGTGGTGTTTCCTTCTATTAATTGTTTTGTACAAAGGACCCACAACACTCGCATTGTTCTTGAGAGCATAGATGTTAATACTGATATTCCTATTATTTTTTTCAAAAATTTTAATGTCATTAAAACTTACTGGAAACGTCATATTATTTATATTGAGAATTCCATCAAAATGAGGATATGAAGAAGTTCTATGAGCATTATTTTTTGCTGGAAATAGTGCTGCGATAATGCAATATAAAAAACAAAAATTATCTGAATTTTGAATGTTAATGCATGCACGTTTATATTTTATACATTTCGGTAACTCAATAAACCCTGAAGATCTCAAAGGATTGTACTTATTAATATTGACTTCCAAATATAGATTTTTTATAAAAGCCCATCCACTATCTCTTTCTTCAAAATCGTCTACTTTTTTACATATACTACGAGAAACTTTTGAGTATATATCATTAAAATCATAATTCTGATGAATAACTATATTTTCGGTAGCAAAAGATTTGATTTCTAGAGTATCGCTTTTCGGTAAAGAAAACTCCGCGAATAGTTCAAAATTTGCTTTGATTGAGTTATACGTAGCTCGTCTAGCGTCGAGCAGACTGCGCACACGGGTTCGCAGCTGCAGCAAAAACTCTGCTGGCATTTTCAACGTTGAGCTGCTGGCCGTATCCGTAGAATTCTCAAAAACTCGATATGATGCTATACGGCTACGAAAAGCGCTATCTATTTTTTCAATGCCATCACTTAATTGAACAGTACTATTATTTTTATGAACATTACTTCGCAAATGTGCCGAAAATGCTTTACTTTTAATGGATATATCGCAAACTGAGCAATATACTGCTCGATTAGACATGATTTTAATAATTTTATGGAATGACTAACTCAAAAGCTTCTCCCGTATAAAATAAAATAATGATGCAAATTAAATACGCATTAAATTGAGTGTATCTATAGCCATGTTACTTTTTATAAAGTTGTTAAAAAGACTGGTCACTTAAATAATATAAGTCTATTTCCTACACACAACAAAATAGATAAAACAAGATGATAAAACAGATGATATAGATGTGTAAAACCCAGCTATTTTTTATGCTTGGTAATATAGTACAACAATTCACTTTTTATCTGCATAAAAAGTGCCTTCCCCAGTAAAATTTTTTTTACATTGATTTATAAATTCCCTTAGCGGTGTAAGCTCTGCACTATCAAATTTTGCACTGTATTTAAGTGCAACCACCGCTTTCTCCCAACGATCTTTGGGTGCTAATTTTAAAATATCGTTAGTATTATATAGTTTTAAATCAACATACACGTCTCCAGTGCGATTGGTGATGCGACGTAGCACGCCATCAGCGACTCTGCGTGTCAAGACGGATGGCAAATGTGATGCAGGCTCCTGTGCCCGCCGTACTGACTCCGAGTCAGATTCAGAATCGGATTCCTTGAGCCAGCTCGAAGCGTCCTTATTACGAGGTTTGGTGGTTACAGGAGTCGAGGACGCCTTCCTTTTGCCCTTTCCACACGCCTTCTTCTTATTGGTGTAAGAACTGAAAAAGCAGTAAATTCTAATAAATATTAACATTAATCAACAGGTGTTTACATCAAATTCTAAAAAATTTAGTTAACCTATACTATAAGAACGGTTGCTATTTATGTAGATAAAACTATGTGCTTGGAGCTCAAATTAAATTTTAATATAAATTGATCTTTCATCCCACATAAATAACATGGAAAATGTTTAGATTAGAGTGAATGTTTTTAAACACTTACCTGCTACCACTTTTCCCATATTACGTAATAATTAAATAAGTACATAATTATAGTCAGAAAAAAGAATAAAAATATTATAGTCAGTTAATAGGTACCTGAAATAGTAGCTTACCTTTCAACCTGGATTTCGTTCTCATCATCAGAGTCCAAAACAGCTTGCAGTGATTTATCAACTCTTTTAGCTCGTTTTTTGTTAGTTTCATAGTCCGACCTGAAATATAAAATTAGTAAATTAATAAACAAGATTTAAATTTACCACGATGTAATCCTGTGAAAACTCGTGTTAACTAGCTATTTCGTAAACATACAAATAACGTGATATATTAAATATGTTTTACAAAATATTTAAGTACCAATATGGAAAAAAACTATATTTTGAAGTTTATGTCAGTTATTCCACTGTAAAAACGTTAGTTAAAATATCTATTGTCATAATAATATCTACGTTAGAAGGTTAACAAAATTAACTTATACATAATTTCGTTACATGAAATGTATAAAAATGATTAAAATATATATATATATATATATATATATATATATATATATATATATATATATATATATATATATATATATATATATAACATATAAGATATATAAATAGTGATTGTAATGAAAAGTATTGAATACTAACAATTTACTTACATGTTGTACCGTAATCGCAGGTGCACTTGTTTCGCTCGATAAAATTAAAATGAAAATGGAAGCATTAAACAACCAGTCAACCACGCTAAGTCACTCATTTTTTGCAACAATGTAATCTCATAACAATGACAAAGTTAAAACGTATAGTAATAAATATAAGGTTTAATATTAAACCTACTAGATTACAGTACTTATTTCTTTCTGATATAATTGTGTCGGCGCTTTGAATACTGAGTAAAGGAAGTTTGTTATATGATATCAAGTTCGTGTTCCAAGTAAAGTTTTCGCTTACTTGCACATATGGAAAGAGTACCTATCCTCGAAGGCAGTTTTATGAAATTAACTAATCAGCAACATTCACTATTAGCTACTCTATGAAACGCTTAAAAGTACAATCCAATGCATAATTCTTTAAATTTATAGTGCTTGTTTGAATCCTAATCAAATAATAAAATAAAATGATAGACTACAAAAATTTTGCCGACCAGCGGGGTTCAAGCCCACGTCTTCTAACTACTCACCAAATTAGACGCTCTACCAATTGAGCTATGGTTGCCTGCATGGGGACTGCGAAAATCTTTAACACTATAGTTACTTTAGTACTGTATAAGCGTAATTGGTAGGTATGTCGTTCATGTTGCAATAAACATAATTAAAATTTGAGCACATGAAAAATACGTAAAGAACTGTCTTTTTAACTCTTTAAATCTCAATAAACACGTATCTGCCCATACATACAACAGCAAGTGTTAGGAGCTATCATCCTCATTATGCAGACTCAGTAGTATTTACCTACACATTTTGGTAATTGCATAGACTTAGGAGAAACGAAAAAATTCTTGGTCTGTGGGTAATTGATGTATTTGTATTTTTTGAACTGACTGTACTTGCGCGGTATAATGCTAACTCAGCTCCACGTGCAATAATATAACCTTAACATGTAGATATGCTGTGTTAGATCTTTACACACATGGCACACAAATATATATTATCGTTGTGTATTGTACATAACATTAGTATATAACCCGTAATATTTGCTTTCAAATTCACCTTGTGAAGGAATCATCCTCTCTAGGTGCTTAGTAACTCGGAAATAAGTACGAGTAAATAGCACGAGCAATCTGCCTTGATGATGAATTGCCTTGAGCAAACAGCCGCATGGTCAAAACTAAATAGTCAAAATCTAATATCTGCTTACGATATTTTATCACTCTCACTATGAGAAGGAGCTGCAATCTCTAGGTGCTTACTAACTCGGAAATAAGTACGAGTGTACGGCAAGAACATTCAACCTAGACAATGAGTTCCTTGAGCAAACAGCCTCATGGTTAAAACTAAACGGTCAAAATCTAATATCTGCTTACGATATTTTATCACTCTCACTATGAGAAGGAGCTGCAATCTCTAGGTGCTTACTAACTCGGAAATAAGTACGAGTGTACGGCAAGAACATTCAACCTAAACAATGAGTTCCTTGAGCAAACAGCCTCATGGTTAAAACTAAACGGTCAAAATCTAATACCTGCTTACGATATTTTATTACTCTCACTATGAGGAGGAGCTGCAATCTCTAGGTGTTTAGTAATTCGTAAATAATTAGTATGAGTGAACAACACAAGCAAATCAGCCTAGACGATACATTGCTTGAACAAAGTTGCTTGGTGAAAATAAAACAACTGGTTTTTATTTGAAAAAAACTATGAGTAAGGTCTACCTAATACTACCAATCTGAAACATTATGTATACTCAAACAAGGCGAAATATTTATATTGGAGGCGCATTTCACGCGAACCACTCAAAACCTATTGGGCTTTTGAAAACATAAATAAAACTGAACCATATTTCAATAAATAACGAGTATTACAGAACAGATAATTCAAAACCTATGTGTGCTTTAATTAAAACATATTGGTGTGACTATTCAAAAATCTGGTTTAAAACCAATTGGGCATTTCGGAACACTGTTTTTCTAATAACGAATGAACAGAGTGAACATGAGGTGAGCTCATTTTGAAATATTATCGAAACTCAATCAAGGCGAAATATTTATATTGGAGACGTATTTAACTCAAACCTTTCTAGTCATCGAGCTTTTTTTGACATGTTGATAATAAATTAAATTATATTGTTCGAGAAGCGCAATACAACAGAAATTATTGGGCAGACAAAACACACTCCAAAAACCAATGGGCATTTCAAAACAGATTTTCCATACATATCGATGTCACTCTTCAAACACAATTGTTTTAAACCAATTGGTTATTTCAGCATACCTTTTTCCAATAATGAACGAACTGAGTGAACACGAAGTGAGCTCATTATTGGAAAAATGTGTTCTGAAATGACCAATTGGTTTAAAACAATTGTGTTTGAAGAGTGACATCGATATGTATGGAAAATCTGTTTTGAAATGCCCACTGGTTTTTGAAGTTTGTTTTGAAATGCCCAATAAACACCTACTTACCCGGACGACGACCCACAGACGGATAGCCCGATGCAGCACGCTTTAAGAATGGAGACGGAAGTTGTTCTCAAATCGCTGAGGCGGAGTAGTAGTGCTGAAGGGGTGCCACACAAGCAATTTACTAAGCACGAACTAATCAACGTTGTGCGGAAAATGGGAATCGCCAAAGCACCTGGTGATGACGGCTTCACGGCGGATATTTGTGCACAAGCCATTCGATGCTCGGGGAATTTGTTCTTGGACATTACCAACAAGTGTCTCCAGTTGGGTTGCTTTCCCGTGCGGTGGAAGCTGGCGGTCATAAGGATTATCCCGAAGCCACTAAAGAATGATTATTCAGCACCGAAGTCATACAGACCCATAGGCTTGCTTCCAGTGTTCGGGAAAATTTTGGAGAAAATGTTCACCACAAGATTGATGTGGCATCTGGGGAGCCAGGGCTTGCTCAGCAGGCGCCAATACGGCTTCATGCCGCAGGTCAGCACCGAAGATGCTCTGTACGACGCACTTAACATCGTAAGGGAGGCTGTGTCAGAGAAGATGTTGGTGGCAGTAGTCTCATTGGACATCGAGGGGGCATTTGATGGAGCCTGGTGGCCTTTAATCCTGAAGCAACTGATCCTGAAAAGATGCCCCCCTGAACTACTGCTACTCATACAAAGCTATCTCTCTGAAAGAGAGGTGCGGGTGCAGTACGCTGGAACAAACGCGGGTAAAGCCACCAGCAAGGGATGCATACAGGGGTCAACTTGTGGTCCTCTATTATGGAACATCCAACTGGACACCTTATTGCAGGAGGCTGAGCAGCTGGAAGCCCACATACAAGCTTTTGCAGACGACATCCTCATCATTGCGACGGCTAGAACAACTGATGACTTAAACCGCAAAGTTAATACTGCTCTGGAGTGCGTGGCCAGATGGGGTGAGCAGAGCAAGATGAGGTTTGCGGCCCACAAGACGCAAGCTATTGTGGTTACGAAGAAGCTCAAGTTCGACGCACCACGATTCATAATGTCTGGAGTGAACATAGAGATTACTGATGAGCTGAAAGTTCTGGGGCTCACAATTGACTCAAAACTTATATTTAAGACCCATATCCAGAATGTGTGTAGCAAGGCTGTTGGAGTCTACCGGGCGGTCGCAACTGCGACCAGGACCACCTGGGGCTTGAGTCCGGAAATTACAAGGCTCATCTACACAGCGGTGGTGGAGCCGATAGTGCTATATGCGGCGAGTGCATGGGCAAAAGTGGTGGACAAGAGGTACGTCATAGACCGGCTAAATCGCCTCACAAGAAAGTTCGCGATCCTCATATCTAGATCCCACAGAACAGCATCCCACACTTCTGTACTTTGCCTGGCGGGAATCCTCCCACTTGATTTGAGAGTTCGAGAAGCAGCGGAGATCTTTGAACTGAAAAGAGGGAAGCCCTACGCGGATCTGCCTGGTAGACAGATTGAACAAAGGATTTCTCCGTTCTTGTTACCGCATCCAGCAGAACGTAACCCAATACCGCATGCCTATTTGAATTCCCAAGAAGATGTAGACAACATCGAGAATGATGCGCCAAAGATATTCACTGATGGTAGCAAGATAGAAGGGAAAGTGGGAGCGGCAGTCACCTGGTGGGAGGACGGAAAGGAGAAAAGAAGGGCAAATTTTTTGTTAGCCCCATACTGCTCTGTCTATCAGGCGGAGCTGGCGGCTATTCTGAGAGGACTGGAAATGTTCAGGGAAGATGGAGGAACCGCAATCAACATCATCAGTGATTCAAGGTCGGCGCTGCAATCCATTGAAGACCCGGAGTGTACGAACCCAATTGTTGCGGAGATCCAGATCATTATACATGAACTGCAGCACATAAACAGAGTCGTCAACCTGTTCTGGATCAAAGCACATGAGGGTATACCAGGAAACGAGAGGGCCGATGAATTGGCAAAGCAAGCAGCTCTCAAGAAGAAAACCATACCCATGTACGACAAGATCCCGGCATCCTTCCTCAAGTACTCCCTGCGACAATCTACGCTTGGAACGTGGAATAAACGGTATAAGGAGGCCTCTACGGGCAAGATCACGAAACTCTTCTTTCCGGACGCGCGGCGGGCCTACCCAATCTTGAGGAAGATACACATGTCCAATCTGTTGGCGCAACTCTTCACCGGTCACGGAGGATTTGGGGAATACCTGCTACGGTTCAAGCTCTCGGCGAACTCTGGCTGCGCCTGCGACCCAAATACACCGGAGACGATAACCCATATTCTGGACGAATGCCCAAGATTTGGTACGCTAAGGTTTGAAGTTGATTTTAAGCTTAAAAACAATGTTGTGGATAGGAATTACGCTAAGTTGGTCGAGGACGATGACGATAGGCGTTACTTTTTAGAATACGCGAAGACAGTGGTCCGCACCGCTGCTAGAGCAAATGGTAGTACTTCGGTTTAGATTTAGTAGACAGCTTTAATTAATTAAATTTTGAATTGATAGGAGCAATTTGAATCTGGATTGTGAATCTGTGTCCTTGTATAGTTTTTATTTTTATTTTTGTAATTCATTTATTTATTAATTATTAATTAATCCTTAACAATTTTCAATTTATTATTATTATTAAAATTTTTCTCATTAATTGTGTGTTAGTGTGTGTGTTAAGATTTTTGTATAATTCTCAAAGGACATAAGCTATTATTAATTTGGGGAAATTTTGTATAAAAAATTAAAATGGTTAATATTATATGTAATAGATTTTCTTTTGAAAAATTTATGTTAACTTTAAGTAAAAATTTGTGTCTGAGTTTACGACCGTGTCAATTAGTATTATTAATTATTGTTATTGTTATTATTGTCTCTTGATGAAGGGCATGTGTACATTATTAGGAAAATTTTGTAAATAAAGCAAACAGTACGATTTTAGTAAGTTGACAGATAATTATGTAATAATTGTAGGAATATGATGTAAGTAATTAGGAATAGTATAATAATAATTATAATGTATGAAAAATTCATAGTGAACCTCAAGAAATGTATACTTAATCAATATTGTTGACTACTTTAGTGATTAAAATAGAATAGGGTCTTGTTTAAAATTAAGGGAGGTTACTGTAGAATGGAACATGAGGATCAACATTAGAGTTAGAAATAAGGTTATGTGTTGTATAAATTGGAATGTAATTTGTGTAACTTTTTGTTTAAATAACAGTATATGTAGAATTATTATTAAAATAATGGTTATAATTTAAGAATAATCACTAGCGAGCAGTAAAATGGGTAGAGCTATTTAATAAAATATGAGTAACTGAAAAACTTATTTACCCCTATATCTAGTAAGTGTAAACACAAAGGAAGTACGTTATAAAAAGTACATGAACTGAAGATAGAGTATTAAATTTGATAGAGAGATAACATGGTTGATGATAAAGTAAGGACAATAAATATAGATGGAATTTTTTTAGCTTAGTGGGGATTTTGTAGGGCGGGGGGGGGAACGGACTTCCTAGGTGTAACAAAGATGTAATAGTTGATAAGAATTAGTATAAACCACCAGAAAATAAATACTGGTGAGATTTTAGCTCGCGGGCCGGACCTTGCGTCCGGACAGGGAAAAAAAAAAAAAAAAAAAACCTAACCTAACCTAACCTAACCTAACCTAACCTAACCTAACCTAACCTAACCTAACCTAACCTAACCTAACCTAACCTAACCTAACCTAACCTAACCTAACCTAACCCAATTTTTAAAGGTACTTACCCAGGTCCTGTATACGAGTGTGATACACCGATAGACGCGTCTCCGCGAGTACTAGCTGTACCTGAAACAAAAACGCACACGTTAGTTTAAAAAACCGAAATTTTTGGGAAAAAACCGTTTTTTACGGTTATTTTTCGGGTGCCGAGCAAACTTGCACCTTATTGCGGCGTCACGGGTCTCAATAGATCCGCGTGCGCGTCCCGCACCCGAAACCGTGAAGATCCGGGAACAGTCCCATACAAAATTTTCAAATTAGAGTCAAAAAACCGTTAAAAAACCAATATCTCGCGTTTTTACAGGATTTTTTAGGGTTCCGTGCAAACTTACACCTGACCGCCTCCGTCACGGGTGTCAAAAGATCCGGGAGCACCCCGCGAACCCGATCCTGTGAAAATACGGGACCTCTCAGTACAAAAAGTTTACACCCGACAGCTAAAAACTGTTCGGATTTCATTTTTTCCGATATTGAAAACCCACCCCCCCCACCCAGGAGAACATTATTGGATAATAATTTTGTACAAAATTTTACGAATCGGTTGATACATAAATCACTGGGTTTTGAAAAGCCTAAGCCAGGAGCAGACCAGGGTGAAATCTTGGAAAATACATTTTTTAGGAGTTATTTTGACAATTCACTTGATTGCGTCACAGGTGAGACATTGTCTATTGACAATTGTATTTTATTTTATTTTAGTATTTATCTCGGACCATCGACAACAATATGCTCGGGATTCATACTCCCATTAAGAAGTCCAAACCGACAAAGGAGGCCCCTCCAATGGACACAACATTCCCTCTGGTGGACTTCTCCGAGGATGGCCAAAAATCTCCCAACTTGGCGACGGCACCGCTGGAGAAGGCGGGTCCTTCTGCCTCGAGTGGCGCGGCCTCGAATGTGAGGCGTAGTATTGGAGAATGGGAGGCGGGAAAGTCCAAATCCCCCATCACCAAATATAAATCTCCTCTAAAAAAGGTGGCAGCCGATGTGGCGGGCCCTTCAAGGGCAATACCTAAAACTGTACCCACGCAGGAGGTACTCTGTAAAACATCGACGGAGGCCTCGGAAGGCTCGTCATCGCCAACCACCACTTACGCTACCCGGTCTGCGGAGGCAAAGTCCTGTCTAGTCAAGGCCAAACTTCAGTTAAAACACTCGAGGAACCTGAGGACGGACATAAAAGACAGTGTCACGCAGCAACTAGACCGCCTCTACCAACTTGTAAAGGAGGCAGAGGCGGAAAAACCACCGGGTGGCGTGGGTCGCGGAAAGATCCAGGCGACCGCGACAGTATCGGATGCTGTTGCCATCGGTGCGGTTTCCTTTGAAAAAGAAGGAAACGATGGGCTCACTCTCTCACAACTCTATGACTCCCTGGCTGAGCATAGCCGGCTGGTGAGGGAGAGTAATGTGAAGATGAGTGAGCTCAAAAAGGAAATGGACATGCAGAGGAAGGCCCTCCAGGATAAGCAACCTGGAGGCATTGACAAACTTGTAGAGGAGATAAAAGAACTGAGCCAAAAGACCGAAGAGACGGGTCGTAGAGTCTGCACCATGCAGGAGACGATCCCGTCATACGCTGACGTCCTCTCGAGACCGTCAAGCGCAGCCCCACCTACAAACCGCCCCAAGCACTCCATCATTGTGTCCTCTGACATCGAGAGAGACACAAGCGATGAAGTTTTGGGGAAGGTGAGAGCGGCGCTCGAGGCAAAGACCAACGGCCTACAAGTGACCCGAGTCCAAAAGGTCAGGAATCAAAAGGTTGTCCTGAGCTGCGCCACAAAGGAGGAGTTGAGGAAAGTGAGTGAGAAGATCACGGCCAAAAACAAAAATCTCAGTGTAGAAGAGGCGAAGAATAAAGACCCGCTGATAATTATTAAAAACCTCCTCACTTTCAACAAGGACGATGAGATTGTGGCGTCGCTCAGGACCCAAAACGCCGGCCTGCTGGGGGACCTGGGAGACGATGAGTTCAGGGCTATGGTGAGGTACAGGCGCAGGGCCCGGAACCCCCATGAGAACCACGTCGTCTTACAGGTCTCTCCTAAAGTGTGGCAGAAGCTGACCGTGGCCGGGCGCATACACATCGATCTCCAGTACGTGGCAGTCCAAGATCAGAGCCCGCTCGTACAGTGTACGCGATGCCTGGGGTATGGGCACGGGCGCAGGCTCTGTAAGGAGGCGGCTGACCTGTGTAGTTATTGCACCGGGCCGCACCTTCGGGTGGACTGTCCGTCGTACCTAGCGTGTGAGGCTCCAACCTGCCGCAACTGTTCCTTGGCAAAGTGTCACGAGACTGGGCACAACGCGTTCGATGGGGACTGCCCCATACGTAAGAAGTGGGACGCTATAGCGAGGTCTAGTGTGGCGTATTGCTAAGGGCACCCCGGGGACCACAGTTTTAAGTACAGCCTCAGAACATAGACGCTATAAGGCAATACAGGCTAACCTTCAGCGTAAACGGCTCGCAACGGACGAACTCTTTCTGGAATGCCGATCGAGGAGTGTAAGTTTAGCGCTGGTACAGGAGCCTTATGTGGGGGCCGGGGGGGAGCTCAGGCGGTACAAGGGCACTCGCATCGTTCAATGCGAACGAAACAGGTCGAAGCCAGTAAAAGCCGCCGTCATTATCTTCGACGATGACATCCAAATATTGAATGATCAAACCACTGTGACCGAAAACATTGTTCTCACAACCCTTAAAACAGATAAATGGATGGTTACAGTGGTTTCGGTCTATTTCGAGGATAGTGTGCCGCTTGAGCCTTATCTAGACCGGCTTAAGGAACTCCTGGACTCGGTGCGGACAGACAAGGTTCTGGTCGGAGGTGATGTGAATGCGTGGAACACGTGGTGGGGGAGTGAAGTAGAAAATGAGAGAGGCATGCTCTGTAAGGAGTTTCTAGACGAGGTGGACATGAACATCTTGAACTGTGGTACTGACCCTACCTTCGACACAATTCGAGGGGACCGCCGTTTTACCAGTAACGTGGATATAACGGTCTGTTCTTCGCGTTTACTGCAGCATGTCACGGACTGGAAGGTAGACATGACGGTCACCAGTTCAGACCACAATGCCATCACTTTCACCCTCTGTCTGGAGAAGCCTTCGGAGCCAAGAAAGCGGGCCTCCACGCGTCTGTACAACACCCGGAAAGCGGACTGGAGTCGGTTCACTGAGGAAGTTAAAACACAAGTAGAAGAAGACTGCATAACCCTTGAAAACGTAGAAAGATTAGAGACCAAAGAACAATTAGAAACGATAATTAGTAAATATATAAACAGCATTCGGAAAGCATGTCAAAATTCTATACCTTTAATTAAAAACAAAACAAAAAAAGATTACTTACCTTGGTGGACTGATGAACTGGAACGCTTGAGGGGTGTTGCGATCACGATGAGACGCCGGATCCGTTGCGCAGCACCTCGTAGACGGGACCACGTAGTGAGGGACTACCTGCAAGCAGTTGAGACGTTTGAGTTAGCAGCGGACAAGGCTCAAACTGAAAGCTGGAAAGAAAACTGTACAAAGCAGGACAAGGAGAGCATGTGGGATAGGGTGTACAGGGTGATAAGAAGGAAGACAGGGAGGCACGAGGACCAGCTGTTAGAGGAAAACGGAACGGTATTGGGTCCAGAAAAATCGGTTGAGTTGCTCGCAAATACATTTTTCCCGGGTGATAATCGTAGTGGGGATAGTGATATCCACAAAACAATTAGAGAAACAGCTGATGCAATTTGCGATGCAACTCCCGACGACCGAAATGACCCGCCGTTCTCAATGGCCGAATTAAAAAGAACCCTCGACAGCTTTGATCCCAAGAAAGCCCCAGGACCGGACGGATTCACGGCGGATATCTGCTTGAGAGCAATATTGGCCGCGAAAGAAGTCTTCCTGGCAGTGCTCAATAAGTGCCTGTCCCTGTCCTGCTTCCCGTCACCCTGGAAGGAGGCAGCGGTCGTAGTCTTGCGTAAACCCGGGAAAAGCGATTACAGCCAGGCAAAGTCGTACCGACCGATTGGACTACTGTCAGTTCTGGGGAAAGTCCTCGAAAAAATGATGGTAAGGAGGATCAGATGGCACTTATCACCAAAGTCTAACCCCAGACAGTACGGCTTTGTCCCACAGCGAAGTACCGAGGACGCACTATACGACCTCATGCAAAAAATTCGGGAGAACCTGCGAAAGAAGGAGCTTATGGTCATCGTGTCACTCGATATCGAGGGGGCGTTTGACAGTGCATGGTGGCCAGCTATTAAATGTCAGCTCATAAATATGAAATGTCCGTTAAACTTGAGAAAACTTGTGAACCACTACTTGGAGGAGAGGAGAGTGGTGGTGAATTATGCGGGTGAATCTGTCAGCAAGACGACGGAAAAGGGCTGCGTGCAAGGGTCGATAGGGGGACCCACGTTTTGGAATTTGCTGCTAAACCCCCTGCTGGATGACCTGGTCGCTCGAGGAGTGCATGTACAGGCGTTCGCGGACGACGTTGTCCTGATGTTTTCCGGGAAATCAGCTGCCAATATACAAGGCCATGTCAACGACACCCTCGCGTATGTGCATGAATGGGGAATCAAAAACAAACTTCGGTTTGCGGCACACAAGACAAACGCCATGATAATTACCAACAAACTCAAGTTTGATATCCCAATCATGCACATGGGCGGGGTTGACATACCCGTCGTGGACGAAATAAAGCTGCTCGGCCTTACGATAGACAAAAAACTCACCTTCAACAAACACGTGGGAAATGTCTGTCGTAAGGCCGCTGATATCTACAAGCAGCTTGCAAAGACGGCGAAAATAGAATGGGGGCTGAACCCGGACATCATCAGGGCAATCTATGTCGCAGTGATAGAGCCCATCGTCATGTACGCCTCGAGCGTGTGGGCACCAGCGGCGGATAAGATCATGGTGCAGAAGCAGCTGAACACCATCCAGCGTGGGTTCGTGCAGAAAATCTGCAAAGCTTACCGCACGGTGCCTCTCCACGGAGCATTAGTCTTGGCCGGGCTACTGCCCTTGGACCTCCGGATCCAAGAGGCGGCTCAACTGTACGAGGCAAAAAGAGGCAAACAAACAGCCCTGGACTATGGCAAAAGGGAAATGGAGAAGCGCGTAAGCTTCCTCCAAGCCCAACATCCGGCCGAAGAAGAGTATGTGGAGTTTGTCTGCCTGGACGATATGCTGCCCGAAACCCTGGAACAACATCAGCTCCCCGAGATCCAGATATACACGGATGGGAGCAAATTGGAGGGGAAAGTCGGTGCAGCATACACATACTGGAGAAACGGGACGGAGACAAAGACGAAGAAGATGAGACTTGGGTCGTTCTGCACAGTCTTCCAAGCCGAGCTATACGCACTATATCAAGCCACGGAGCAGCTGCTAAAGGAAAAGCAAAGTGCGGTGGCTGTGCTGAGTGACTCGAGGTCTGCTCTTCAGATTGTCCAGAACCCAGATACCTTTCACCCCCTTGCCTTTGAAATCAGGCGAAACATTGCTGCGTTGAAGACAAGGGGGTGCGATATAAAGCTGTACTGGGTGAAGGCACACGTCGGAGTTCCCGGAAATGAGCGCGCCGACGAATTGGCAAAGCAAGCAGCCCTAAACATAAAAACTTCCGCGCACTATGACAAGTGTCCAGTTTCATACGCGAAGAGTGAGATAAGGAAGCAAACGATTGACAAGTGGAACTTACGGTACACAAAAGGAGATACAGCTCAGCTCGGTTCACTGTCGAAACTCATAAAATCGTTTGTCATAATTTTGTTACAAATAAAAATGTTACTTATAATCATCATTTCACATAATGTGATTTATTATACTTTCACTACATCTAATTTTCTTTATTATAAATCAAAATTAATAATAATCCAAATTTATAAGAATGAAACTCATAAGGCGTATATAACATAACAGTACAAATTTATAATGTTCTTTTACCATAACTAACTTTAAGCATAAAACAAAATATCAATAATACTGTAAATTAATGTGAGTGGAACTGTTGATTGTTATATATATCCTAATCAGTTATAAAAACGTAGTACGGCAAGCCAATTTGCTCTTCAATCTATGCAGGCACTTCATCCAGTCAAAACAAACAAAATTAACGTGTGGACTGTGGGTAATTGTAAAATAACTTATATTTTCTCATGTTATGTTGATTTTGGTGTTGTTGGTGAACTTTGTGCATTATTTTAATAAATAACTTGAAATGTCTAATAAAAACACGTGTAAAATATTTAAATCAAATAACGGTAACCTGAAACTTAATATAGATGGTTTCTGTAATTTTTTAATATAAGGATAAGTGACTTCTGGCACTTCGCCGGCCGCTGCCGCGGCACGCTCGCTACGCTTCGCTTCGCTCGCTCGGCTCGTGCGTCGTGTGGTCACAGTTAACCTAACGCTCCTCCTCGCTTCGCTCGTCGTCGCACCTATTTATGACTTTGCCTTAGACTAGTATCTTAGTATCTTTAGGGTATACATGCATATGTATATAATGATTTAACTACCTCAAAATTATTATTATGTTAACTAAAAAATATGAAAAAGTCATTATGAACAATACAATTATGAATGCTGATTATTATGAAATTATAAGTAATGAAATTTATAATAAAAAAAAGTATGATAAAAAAATTCTTAACATTAACATTATAACATAATTTTTAATAAATTTAAACATTATTTGAATAAATTGTATAAGAAAAGATCAATATAAAAAGTAACTATTATGAACAAAGTTATTTATAAATAACCACCATTATAAATTTCATCATTATTAAAAATGAGGTATGTGAAATGAAATTATGAATAATGAAATTATTAGTACAGACGGTATCCCCTCAGCTCACGAAGCTTTTCTTGCCAAATGTCGCGGACGCTTACAAAATAGTTAACAAATTTAAACTTACCCCCATATTGACGCAGGTGATGACCGGCCATGGGGGATTCTCCTCGTACTTAACTCGTTTTAAGTGCAAGGACGATCCCTCATGCGCATGTGACCCTGAAAAAGAAGAAACGGTAGAGCATTTGCTTCTTGAGTGCCCGAAATATGGTGCTGACAGGCACGACCTGGAATCCGCAACAGATACAGCGTTGACCAGAACCTCATTGTGTGAAATGATGGCTGGAAAAGAATCCAGGCCGCACCTGCTAGCATTCTGCACCAAAGTAGCACAGGACGTAGTAAATAGGAATAAGACACGGGAACAATGATTGTTTTCCGTGGCTCATTAAAAGGAGAGTACGTTAATAAAATATTTATTATTATTACATCTAATGACAATATTTATACAGAATTGAATTATTTTACGACAATATACTGAATTTATTATGACGATAACAATATTATACAAAATGACAAAAATTTTATAAGATTGGATTTATGTTTTTATTTTATTTTATGTTTATGTTTTTTGATTAGTATGACTTGATTGCATTGAATGTTTTACAATTATTATGAATATATTATTATACAATTACGGATGACACTTATATAGTTATATTATTGATGTATTTTAAAGGATTATGCTGAAGATAAGAAACCTAAAAAAGGTCTCCGAAATACATCGGAGGAGTATTTAGACAAAGGGAGGGGTGGTTTAGTCCGTAGGTCGCCAAGGCGGAGTCGGACATAACCGTGGGGCCCGAGCCCCGCGGTATCCATGAGGATTCCCCCCTACCCTCGGGAGTAAAAAAAAAAAAAAAAAAAAAAAAACCTAACCTAACCTAACCTAACCTAACCTAACCTAACCTAACCTAACCTAACCACACATTGTACTCCTGATCTCCCTGGACATAGAGGGTGCCTTCGACAACGCATGGTGGCCCGCCCTAAAACATCAGCTTGCGAAGAAGAGGTGTCCAAAAAACCTCTACACCATGGTGAACTCATACCTCAGCGACCGTAAGGTCAAGGTTAACTACGCAAGAACAGCATACGAGAAGGAGACTACCAAAGGTTGCGTCCAAGGATCCATCGGTGGACCAACCTTTTGGAATGTCATACTAGACTCATTGTTGCGACAGCTAGAAGCTGAGGAAGTTTACTGTCAAGCCTTCGCGGATGACGTAGTTCTTGTGTTCACAGGCCAATCAAACACCTTAGAGCAGCAAGCCAACAAAACCTTAGGCATGGTAGTGGAATGGGGAAATCGTAATAAACTCAACTTTGCGGCTCACAAGACCAGCGCAATGCTGTTCACGAAAAAGTTGAAGTACGAAACTCCAAACCTAGTCATGTCGGGCGTCCGGCTAAATCTCGTCGAGGAGATCAAACTGCTTGGCCTTGTGATAGACCGTAGACTGACCTTCAAATCGCACATCACCGCACAATGTAAAAAGGTTGCGGAGATATACAAGCAAATGGCGTGCACAGCGAAGGTGACCTGGGGTCTCAACAGCGAAATCATAAGAACGATATACGTCGCAGTGGTGGAACCCATCATAATGTACGCCTCGAGTGTATGGGCACCGGCGATTGACCTCGAAGTGAACAGGTCTCACCTGAGCGCGCTTCAAAGAGGCTTCGCCCAAAAAATCTGTAAATCGTATCGAACTGTTTCACTCACGTCAGCACTTGCACTCTCGGGCCTGCTCCCCTTAGACCTGAGAATCCAGGAAGCGGCAAGTCTGTACAAAGCAAAGAAGAGTGTCTCGTCAGATTACCTCCCTCCAAACATGGAACTCGAAAAACATGTCAGTTCGCTGGACCAGCCACATCCGTCCACACAGACATCAGTGGATTTCGAGCTTCTAGAAGACAGTCAAACCCAGCTGGAAGGACCCCAGATCTACACAGATGGTAGTAAGATCGAGGGTCGGGTGGGCGCAGCCCTCAGCTGGTGGGAGAATGGGAGAGAGGTTAGACACGCTACTTTTGGGCTTCATCCTGAGTGCACGGTCTTCCAATCGGAACTTTACGCTCTTTACCGGGCGACTCAAATTGTGATTTCTGGCAAAGACCCCCAGGTCAGTGTTCTGAGTGATTCAAGATCTTCGCTCGAACTGCTACGGAATCCCAAGACGAGTCACCCCCTGGTGAAGGGTGTGAAGGAAAACATTGAAAAGATCAACGCACAGGGAAGATCAATTCGTCTGTTCTGGTTGAGAGCGCATGTAGGGACTGCTGGTAACGAAAGAGCCGATGAGCTCGCCAAATCAGCAGCACTCACTAGTGCCTCTTGGGACTACGAGGGGATCCCTCTGTCTTTCGTCAAAAAGAAGATCCGCGAGGAATCAGTCCGGAAGTGGCAGGACCGTTATGAGACCTCCGTTACTGGTGCAGTCACTCGAAAGTTCCTCCCGGACATCGCAAAGGCGTACCGGTTGACGCGAACAACGAAACTGACTCCGTACCAAGTGCAAGCTTTGACGGGACATGGAGGCATAGCCGAATACTTGTACAGATTTAAGCTTAAGGAAACCCCTGGATGCGAGTGCGATCCTGACGTCCCCGAGACGGTATGGCACGTGCTCCTCGAATGCCCCCGCTTCATCGCAGCACGGAGGGAACTAGAATGTCTGATGGACAGAAGGCTAGTGGAATCAGATCTCTCTAACATCCTTGCAGATCCAGATTGTAGACCACACTTTCTGTCCTTCACCGAAAGGTCCTTCCGTATAGCGGCCCAAAGAAATTCCACCATACCCCCCCTCACAAATATGACACCCCCCTCCACAGACGCCACGCACAACGTCAATCCCCAGCACCAAAACGTAACCTCCAAGAGCATAGAGGCTGAACACCTCCTAGCCTATGCAGACAAAGGAGTGCCAGGGATTAAGATCCGCGGTGTGGCTCTCTTCATGGAAGGGAACAGAGAGAGATTCGGAATGAGCTTTTGCTTAGCCCTGAACAAGAAACGAGCCCGCTTGTCGCCTGGATTAGCATGTCTGCTCAACGGAAGTACTTCCAAAGTCACAATGAAGCGGAAAGCGTACGATGCTTTGCCAGTGTTGGAGGTCCTGGGCCACCGCTGTCGACTGGTGCGAACGAAAAACAAAACGATTGCACTGTTCGAATGGACGGCCCAGACACCTTTCGCACAGGTAAGCTCGCTGCTTACAAAGCTGAGTGATTGTGCAGACGGCACCCCCCGGGTGATAAGCATAGACGCGATGGTGATCGAATATTCGACGGGAGAAACCGCAGACCGGTTAGGTTGCATAAAGGCCTCTGAGCATCATGAGGTGGTCGTGTACGAGGACAGGGGAGAAAACCTAAGTTATCTTAGAACTCCCACACACGACCGTATAAATGCAACAGATAGTTGGGGGCATCCCGTCCCATGTTCGACCACCATCAGTGGTTCGGAGAGAGTTCAGCAGAAGGTAGCTGCCGAGGAAGCCGCAGCACGCCAGAGCGATGGTCGAGAAAAAGACCAAGGCCCTATCTCGACTTTCCTTACGGCGTTCAGCGCAGCAGCGCAGAGCTTATCCCGGGTCTCGCCTCGAAAAGAGCCCTCCCTAGAAAAGCAGTCTCCTAGGGCAGTGCCGCCGCCACAGCAGGCAGCCCGGACGAGAGCCGACATGGGACAGGTTAGTCCGCCCCGTTATATCTCGGCCTTGGGGCCACCAGACCATGCCAGAGACGCATTTCTTGAGTTTCTTGCCATTACGAGAGCGACTAAGGTAGTCAATCTCAGGAACTGCGAAAACATCTTGCAGGTCTTTTTTGTGTATTATTCACTAAAAAAAAAAAAAAAAAAATTATATAAAAAAAAAAAATATATATATATATATTCAATTATAAAAAGTAAAAAGCATAAATGTATAATAAGATATTATAACTCATATAAAACTAGAAATAAGCATGTAATAGATTTAAGGAAGTAATAATAAGAAAGATGTATGTATAGAATCTCTAGATCGTAATTAAAATATAAACGTGTGTAACTTGTAATTAGAACCAAGGATAATAAAAATATATGCGTAGAATAGATAACTAGATCCCAAGAATAGAAAAATGTAAGATAGTAACAGAAGTAGGTAATAAACAAATACGACCCAATATCCCAATCCAAATAGTTAGTAGAAACTAGAAATAAGAAAATAAAGACTCTGACTTGTGTCAGGGGGAATTAGCTCGCAGGCCGGGCCTCAGCGCCCGGACAGGAAAAAAAAAAAAAAAAAAAAAAAAAAAAATCCTAGCCTAACCTAACCGTCTCGATAAGCACAGGGACGCGGGCTCGCTTGCGCACTCTCCGTGTCCACTGTTCGCGGCAGCCGCCACCCGCAGGTGCGGCACCATCCTCTCCATCTTCCGACGGGTACTTCCAGGCTCGGCGACACCAGGCACCCAGTGCGCCGACCGTCCTGGGGATCGATTGGCGTGCAGGTGACAAACCCCCGTTCGTCACCGGCCGATCCCATATCACCGACGTCCCGGACCCGGGGCACTAGGCCCAGGGTCAACAGACATCGGCGTGTCCTTGGCCTTCGCCTTTGCAGGGTGGGCCAGAGGCGGCCTTACGGTCCGCCGTCCGGCTCCCCACCGCGCAGGCTTAGGCTTGAGGGCATCACAGCCCTTTCCTCCCATCCGGTGTTCGGCGTTTTTGTCCGCTGCAGCGCAGAGCATGCAGCGAACCGCCGCTGAACATTCACTGGCCAGGTGGCCAGGCTGACCACAGCGATAACAAAGATCACTACGATCAACCTGGTTGGGGCATTTCGCCCGCACGTGACCTTCCTCCAAACACTTAAAGCAAACAAAGGGCTTGCGCTCAAGTAGGTGGACCCTTGCCGAGACCCAACCTACGAGCAGTTTGCCCCCCAATGCTACCTCCTTGGCGGCGGCGATCGGGCATCGCAGCCACATCGAGCCGACTCCGATAAGATTAGTACGCACCTCGCTGTACCTTATGGAGTCGACCGAGCACCCGCCGACCCGCGCGACCGCTTCCGCTACATCGTCCGAAGAGACGGAGTCGTCGAGGTTCGAAATGCGCATTTCTGCACACTTCGTTGGCCTCGTGATTCGGACGAGCTCCGCCGGGAGGACCTCCCTAAGTTTTTCCGCCAGTAAGTCGGCCTTCGGTCCATTGTCGGGCCCTGTGACCTCCAGCATGCGAGTGCCGGCAACCGAAGTTCGGAAGCCGACAAACGGTATGCCAAGGTCCGGCAGCTCAATGGATGACTTGGCCTTTTGGAGCATCTCGTAATAAGTGGCCCCCTTCTCAGAAGCACCTGGCTGAAGAGTGAGGACGACTGCAGACGACCGTGGTGGGCGCAGCTTCGCCGCCGGGTTCCTGGTCTGCGGGGCTTTCTGCACCGCACCAGACCCGTTTGTTTTGCCACGCTTCACCACGTTGCTCCAACTTTCCTTCATGGCCTTGGGCGCTGGTGGTAACGCCCGTGGCTCCTTCTTTTTGGCTGGTTGCGCTGTACCAGCACCATCCTTCTTCCCTCGTTTCTTCTTCCCTTTGGGCTCCCCGACTGCCGGCACAGGGGCAGGGGCCGCAGCTTTGGCTGCCTGAGCCTGCCTCTTGTCCGCTGCAAGTGGGGGCCGGGAACGTGCCTCCGGGGGAAGTCTTTGTTCCAGCGCTTCGAGTCGAGCATTCACCATGGTCCCCACCTTGACCATGATGTCCCGCTCGAACTCGTCTCCGTCCTTGGCTGGTGCGGCGCTTTTGCGAATTGCTCCGCTTCCACGCCTAGGCGGTGAGGCAGGGCGAGTCGGCTCAACCTCCGCGCTCTCGCGAGCACCTGTGGGAGCTAGGCTCTGCCTTTGCGCCTTCCTCAGCTCCTCCATATCCAGCTTCATCTGAGCGACCTCCTTACGGAGATCGCCCACTTCCGCTTTCAGCCGAGCGTTGTCGGCCTGGAGAAGCTGAGTCTCATCGGACACGGAGTGTAACGACAACTCCGTGACCGCCTCCTTGATTGAAGCCGCCGCGTCCTTAAGGCTCCGGACAAGGGTCCCCTTAAGGTTCGACGACTTCGTCGCCACCTCCGTAATTATGGTGAGACTGTCAACGACAGCACCCACTAGCTCGCTGCTCGACCTAGGTCCGGAATCACTTCCAGACATGGCTGAAATGCGAGCCTTCCTCCTTTCTTTTTCCTCCCGGACGAACGACGTCAGGTCCGCCTCGGCCCGCAAGCGGAGTTCTTCACGCTTGAGTGCGATCAACTCCGCTTTCGCCTTAGCGAGCCCGACGTAATGGCCCGTTGATGGAGGGCGACCTCTAACTCTCCTTGCAGATGGTGGTCGGCTACCCGGCTCCTCGTCAGACGCGGAGTTGGAGTAAGTACCACCGCTGCTAGGGTTCCTCCGCTTGAGTGCTCTTGTCTCGAGCGACTTGATGCTCATGGTGGAGCTGGCTGTGGACTCGACATCGTCCGAGTCCAGAGGCGGCTTCTCCTTTGAGAACCTCCCTTTCTTGTCCCGCTTAGGGACCTCCACGATCTTTACACTAGATTTTTTTCCATGGCGATTTTTGCCCCCCCCCCAGAATACGAGGGGCAGCCTCCCGTAGGAGGGAAGGATTGTCCGTTACCGGCTTTACCAACCTGGGGTAGTTCTACATTTCTCTTTAAATCAGCCATATTGGGGGTGCCAGCTTTAAGGCCCGGCCGCCTATAGGGACAACACAAACAAACAAACACATAACACAAAAGAAAACAAACAAAAAGACAACACAGAACTAAACAACAAAACAAAAACAAAAACAAAAATCTGGCTTCCACCAGTTTGCCCGACAGGGTGGCCGAATTGACCCTCCCTGCCGCGCCACGGGTCTTGAAGACCCGCCATCCTTCGACCCGAAGGTCCACTGCAGCCGAAGCCGCTCCATCCCATGATGCCCGACGAGGCGGCCGAGTTGACCCTCCCCGCCGCGCCGCGAGCCTTGAAGGCTCGCCATCCCTCGGCCCAAAGGCCCTCCGGACGATGTCTCTATCGTCCCTCCCCGCCCCATCTGCTGCGCCCTATGCCGAGACATAGGGATCGCAGAGGGGCCCACCAGGAATTTAGCCAACGACTAATAAGATCCCCGAAGGAAAGTTATTAGCCGTCGCCCAGGGTGCACCGGTCCAAGTGCTGCCCTTCCCCCCAGATGCAAGCATCCATAAGGGACTGGCAACACTCAGGGCAAACGTGGAGGTATCCTGGCCCGTACCCCAACCTCTTTTTTTTTATTTTTACGTGAAGAAAATGCTTTTACGCACACCCGCGGCTGGGTGGGCCGCGGGTAGTGTCGGACTCGGTGCAAAAAATGCACCCATACCGACTAAAAACTTCACGGTGTTCCTGCAGCACCAGCAAATGTGCAGGGTTGCGGGTCCGCTTGCGCACTACTCCGCTTCCCCGCCCGCGCTGCCGTCCGCCATGTATAGGGCGACGGACCCACCTCTGGAGGGGAAAAAGGCCCCCTCCGTTCGGCTCGAGGCGATGCCCCGGAACATCCAGGGGCATTGACACCTCTCTAGGGGACCTTACCTGTGGTGTGGAACGCCGGATGTACCCACATCCAGCGCCCCAGGTCCTCTTAGCGGAGACGGCGTCCGGACCCTATTGGCCCGTCTCCGTGTCCGCGCCCTCCGGAGCGGAAGAGCGAGAGGGTCTCTCTCTCTATCCCGTTCTTCGGCCTCCCTCTGTGAAATAACAGTCTCACAGAAGGAGGCCACAGCCTCCCAGGACCTCTCCTCGTCGAGCATCTTGGATAAGATGGTCGGCAGGGAGAGGTCTGCCCCCAGAACCGCGACCAGTGACCGCCGCGGTTCCTCCTCACCCTGGCATGCCTCCAGCACGTGCTGCGCAGTATCTTCCGCGCAGCCACACCGATGACACACCGGGGTTGCCTCCCGTCTGGCCACGTTACAGAGGTACCTCCCGAAGCACCCGTGCCCCGAGAGGACCTGTGTCAGCCGGAAGGACAGCGCTCCATGTTCTCGCTGGACCCACTGTTCGAGAAGGGGCTGGATCGCTCCAAGGAGACGTTGTGCTCCAGCCCCCCTTCCCGCGAGCCCCACCAGAAGCCGCTCCTTCCAACGCGTCAACGCGCTCTCCCTGGCAACCGTGCGCCAGCGCGCGACTTCCTGTGGCATCGGCCGCAGATCTTCGACCCGCGCTTGGACTCTGCGCTGGAACACGGCTGCCAGAACGTCCGCCTCAAGGTCCCATGGGAGGGACCCCGCGAGGACACAGGCCACCTCATGCGAGAGTGTGCGGTAGCCTCTGCACACTCTCACCGCCATGACTCTTTGGGCCCTCAGGAGTGTATAGGTCTCCTGGGAGCCCAGAGAACCAGCCCAGATCGGGGCACCGTAGAGGGCCATCGACCTCACTACCGCCATGTAAAGGTGGCGGCAGCTGCCTCCCCCGCCTCCCAGATTCGGGAGAAGACGGCTCAATGCGGCGGCAGTCCCCATGAGTTTTGGGGACAACCGCCGCAGATGCTCTCCGAATCTCCATTTGCTGTCTAGCACGACGCCCAGATACTTGAGAGTCGGGCGGACAGCAATGGAGGTTCCCCCCACCACGATGTTGGAGCCCGCAGGTGGCGCCCCCCGAGGACCGTGAAAACATATGGCCTCGGATTTATGGAGCGCCACTTCCAGGCCCAACTGTCGGATTCTAGCCACGACCACAGCGACTCCTGCCGTTGCCAGGATCGACGCATCCCTGTACGTCCTTCCCCGGGCGGTAACCAGCGTGTCGTCGGCGTAACAAACGACGCCGACGCCACGAAGGTTAGCGCCCCGAAGGACCCAGTCATAGCCGACGTTCCACAACAGGGGCCCTAAAACAGATCCCTGTGGAACGCCGCGTGTCATGGGGCTCCGTCCCTCTCCATGCGTCGTCGGGAAGATTACCTCTCTATATGAGAGGTAGTCCCCGACGAGGCGCTGCAGGTACTGAGGTACCTTGTGGTACTTCAGCCCTTCCAAAATTGTGCTCCACGGCAGCGTGTTGAAGGCATTAGCGATGTCTAAAGACACCTCCAACATGACGCCGCCGCTGGAGCACGCCTCAACGGAGAGGTCGCGGACGCGAGAGATCGCGTCCAGCGTCGAGCGACCCCTTCGAAACCCGTACTGCTCATCCGCAAGATCGGGACCAGTCCTCTCCAGGTGCCTGACGAGGCGGGCAGCGACGACACGCTCCAACAGCTTGCCGGCCTCGTCAAGCAAGACAATAGGGCGGTATCCCACAGGCTCATCCGCCGGGCGCCCATCCTTACGAAGGAGGACGAGCCTGCCCCCCTTCCACCGCCGGGGGAACTTCCCCTCCTCAAGGCAGCGGCTGAACAGTGCCTTCAATCGAGGCCCCATAGCATCCTGAGTGAGGGCCCACGCACGACCGGGTATGCCGTCTGGCCCCGGTGCCGTGTTTTTGGCCCTCATCTTCAGGATGGCTGCGCCGAGCTCCCCCTCTGAGACTTCGGGAGGAGAGTTGGTCAAGCCTTGCTCTTCTACTTCAACCACCACCATAGTGGGAGGGACGAACTCGGCCCCTAGGGCCGCGGGGAACAGTCCTTCGACCACCCGCTGCAGGACTGTAGGCGCAAGCGTAGAGGTGGTCGGAGGAGCCCAAGGGCGGAGTTTCTGCCTGGCCAGCCTATACGGCCGACCCCACGGGTCCAGCTCAAGCGTCTGCAGCAGCTCCCGCCAGGCTCGGGCCTTGGCCTCATCGATGGCGACGCGGAGGGCTTTCGACGCCTCCCTATAGGAGGCGTACAGGCGGTCCAGCTCCAACGTCTCTTGGCGTCTTCTCCTACGGTACCGCTGGTACCGGCGGCGTCTCCCCACACAATGACGGCGGAGTTCCGCGATCTCTTCAGACCACCAGTATACCTGGCGCCTGGACTGCGGAGCTCTGGCACGAGGCATGGCCGCATCGCAGATCTGCGCCATTGCCCTGCAGAGTTCATCCGCTTCGGCGTCAATCCCTATCGGCTCCGCAGGTGGAGCGTTCCACGCCTGTACTATGGCTGCCTCCTGCAGCACCTCCAAGTCCAGGCGTTTTAGGACCCACCTCGGACCGGATTCAACTGGCCCCTCCATGACGGTCGAGGAAGAGGAAACGCTGAACCGAATGTATCGATGGTCAGAAAGCGTTTCCTCGTCCACAAGCACCTCCCAGTCGTGAACACGCTGTGCCAGCTCAGGAGTGGCAAATGTCACGTCAACCACTGAGCCACCCCATCGGCGCACGCACGTGTGCTCCGTCCCTCGGTTCAGGACGCACAAGCCTGCCACGGTCAACCACTCCGAAACTGCTCTGCCCCGTGCGTCAGTCATCAGAGATCCCCACGCGGGTGACTTCGCGTTGAGATCTCCGAGGACGACAACCGGTCTGGGACGGTTTCTGCCTACGACCGTGCCCACCTCGTCGAGGAGGGTCTCGAGCTCGTGGAGCGGCCTATTAGGGGAGTGATATACCCCCACAATCACCGTCTCTCCGACACTCACCGCTACGTACCCTTGTCCCCTAGCCACTGCATTCAGGGGCCTGGACCGGGCTGGCGACTGGGTGGTAACAGCCACCAAGCCATTAAGGTCACCAACCCAGTCAGACCTGAGAGGGATCGTATACGGCTCCGCAACAACCGCGATCTGTATCAACCGCTCCGCCAGAACCTGGAGCAAAAGGTCCTGAGCCCGGGCGGAGTGGTTGATATTCGCCTGGAGGAAGGTTAGGGCCATCCTATGTCACCTCCATGTGATCCCCCTGCTCCGATGTGGAGCTTCTCGGCTGTGACTTGGCTATGGCCTCAGTTGCAGCCGACTTACGTCGCTTCTCTGTCTTTGACGGGGGCTTGGCGCATGCCTTGCCCCCGGAGAGGTGGTTCGCGGGCTTCTCCGCAGCTGCACATATAGTGCAGTGCGGGGGAGCGGAACACTCACTGGCCTTGTGGCCCTTTTGACCGCAGCGGTGGCACTCGTCAGTGCGGTCAACCTCGGACTTGCACTGAGCCCTGACGTGGCCCAGCGCAAGACACCGGTAACATCGGCGGGGTCTGGCGTCCAAAATCTGGACTTGTGCCGAGAACCAACCGATGTGGAGTCGTCCTCCCGCTGCAGAGATCTTCTTAGCGGCTGTCATAGGGCAGCGTACCACAGAGGTTCCCATGCCTCTTGGCCCCCTCCTTATGGTGCCGGCCTTCACATCCTGAGCCAGACACCCTCCGGCTTTGGCGACCGTCTTTGTCAACTCCTCCACGCTCACGGAGTCATCCAGGCCACTCACCCGCATGTCGGTGGTGGTAGTCGGTCTAGTGACCTTTACTTCCTCCACCCCCCGGAAGATCTCCCTTAGCTTTTCAGCCAGGGAGTCAGCCTTTTCCGTCTTCTCTGCTACAGGGACCTCAAGAATACGGGCCCCCGTTGCCGCCGTCCGCATCTTCAGGGGGGGTACCCCTAGTGTGCCGAGATCAATACGACCTTTGGCCTCAGCCAGCACTTTGGCATATGTTATGCCTTTCTCCGCCGCCTCTGGCTGCAGTGTGATCACAACAGCTGCAGTGCGAGGTGGGCGGAGTTTGGGCGCCTTAGCCTTGGAGGTGGGAGGAGTTGGTTTCCTCACCGCAGCCTCTCTTGCTCCCAAGATCTGGGCCCTCTCAGGGGCGGCAGACCTGGGCCGGGGATTGGCTGGAGCAGTAGGTTGTGCGCGCTTTTTGGAGCGCTTGACCACCTCGGTCCAAGCAACTGGTGCTGCTGGAGGCGGAGCCGGAACTGGCACTAGCTCAGCGGGGCTGGTGGTGGCGGGTGCAGGAGCCGGCCCCCCTTTACCCTTGCCCTTCCCTTTACCTCCAGCCTTGCCCTTTTTGGGCTTGGCGGCTTGGGATGGGCCAGGTGACGGCTCTACTGCTGACGAGGCGGCTGACGTGCTGGGGACAGCTAGGCTACGTTCGGCTTCTTCCCTCCGTCTATCGGCGGCTAACGGCGGCCTGAGGCTCTTCGCTGGCAGCAGCCTCTCCTCCACGTTTTCAAACCGCGCATTGATCATAGTGCCAACTTGCACCATGATCTTCTGCACCACGTCTTCCAAGGCCGGGGTCTGGACCGCTGCTGGCGCCTGTGCCAGTGGAGCCGAGACAAGGGCCGGCCTCTGCTGGGAAGCCCGCAGCTCCTCCATTTCACGGCGAAGTTGTTTAAGCTCCGCCGTGAGCTGCTTGTTGGCCTCCATCATAAGCCGAACCTCTTCGGGCACAGACCGGGCCTGCGTCTCCTCGAACGAAGCCCGGAGAATTCCTGCGGCTTTCTTCAGGGCTTTCACGTAGGTGCCCTTTAGATTGCTGGACTTTGTGGCTATTTTGGTAATCGTGTCCACAGCATCCGCCACCATCCACTCCAGTTGTGTTGCGTCCCTGCCTCGCACTTCATCATCGGGCGTGGGGGATGGGGCAGCTTTCTTGAAGAAGGCTATGTTTGCTGCCTTTTTCCGCTGCAGCTCTTCCGCCATCTCCTTCTCCGCTATGAGCCGGAGCTCCTTCTCGCGGGCCTTGTTCAGTTTGGCCTTGGCTTTCGCCAGGCCGACATACTGACCCGTGGTTGGCGGACGGCCACGTGGACGTCGCGCCATTGCCACTTTTGGTGTAGACACCTCATCCGAGGTGTCTCCATCTTCTGTCCTGTGTCGTTTCCGCCACTGGCCACCACTTCCTAATGACGCCCCAGAGCCAAGGGACGCCACTGTTATAAGGCTTACGTCAGAGTCTGATGACTCTGACAACCTACTGAATGACGGGCACTCAACCTCATCAATTCCCTCTTGTGCGCCCGGCGCCTTTCTGCAATACTCAACATCGTCGCAAGCGACTAAAAGGTTTTTTTTGTTTTCTGTTCCCATTGTTGTTCCCACGAGTCGGGCCGATCTAAATGTCGATCCCCCGGGTGACGCCCATTCCGGAGGATAAGGGTACATACTGCGGAGGTCCCCAGGTATCCGCAGGTTTTTACGTGTTTTCTCACGGGTTTTATATCGAGTTTTCCATACTCTGGGGTCGGCCAGTAAAGGCAAGCCCCCTTCGGACCTTAATGTCACCACATATCCTCTTATCACCGCTACGAGGGTCGTTGCGGTGAGCATTAAGGTTACCGGGAGAGTAGCTGGGTGGGCTACTCTGCACTCCTGGTGGCAGTGCTAGTGCCACCAACGCCGTTGCCGGCTCCGCCGATCGTCGTGGGTGAAGGATGGGTGATAAAATGAATGAATGGATGAATGAGTGAATAAATGAATGGAGATGAATGATAATGAATGAAGATGGATGATGATAGTCTGGTGCTTGCTGATGCTTCTGCTCCAGAAGGGAACAAACCAAAGACAACAGCAAACACCAGACCTGCCTTGGGGATCTACACGACCTGCGCTCTCCCCCAAGACAAATGCTTCCCTATTCATCCGAGGATGAGTAAGAAAGCATCCACCCTCCCCTGCCCCATCTGCTGCGCCCTATGCCGAGACATAGGGATCGCAGAGGGGCCCGCCAGGAATTTAGCCAACGACTAATAAGAACCCCGAAGGGAAGTGGGCCCTGAGAAGGGCCTTTTACGAGTTTCCCGGCGGAATCTCGTGTCTTAGACATCACGGCTTTGTCGTATGACGGCTCAAAACATTCGACGGTACAGCGCACTTTAGCCGAGCCCAGTCTGCCACTCCGTTACGGTGGTCAGAACTGGGTCGTTTCCAGGGGACACGACGTGGACGTATGCGCTGTGGGGGGTCCCCCAACCTAACCTAACCTAACCTAACCTAACCACGTAGCTCACATTTGTAGGAAAGCCACTAATATATATAAACAACTTTCACGAGCCGCTAAAATCACATGGTGGGGTCTGAATCCAGAGATAACCAGGACAATATACGTAGCAGTTATAGAGCCAATAATGCTCTACGCAGCCAGTGCATGGGCAACAGCCGCTACTAAGTTATCCATACAGAAACAGCTAAATGCAGTACAAAGAGGGTTCACACAGAAGATTTGCCGCTCTTACCGAACCGTTTCTCTTAACGCAGCACTGGTCCTAGCGAGAATCCTCCCTCTAGATCTTCGGATCCAAGAAGCAGCCTGGATGTCCGAAGCCAAAAGAGGAAAACCACAAGATGTTATCGGAGATCGAAGGCTAGAAGGGAAAATCTGTTACACCAAGACTATGCACCCTACGAAAGAAGAAATAATCGACTTCCAATGCCTAGACAACATTGAACCAGGTGCACTGGAAGAACGCAGGGATAGGGAAATGCAGATATATACAGATGGAAGTAAAATGGATGGGAAGGTGGGAGCTGCTTTAATCTGTTGGAGAAACGGGAAAGAGTATAAGAGTCGCAAATTCAAATTGGAGCCCTTCTGCACTGTGTTCCAAGCGGAAATGTACGCACTGTACCAGGCAACGGAGCTGATAAAGCAAGAGCACGATCAGGTGGCAAGCATTTTTAGCGATTCAAGGTCGTCTCTCGAAATTCTAAAAAAACAAAATTCATCAAATTTTTTGGCGTACCAGATTAAAAAGAACATATATAACATCAAAGCTCAGGGGCGAGACATCCATCTATTCTGGATCAGAGCGCACATAGGGACGGAGGGAAATGAAAGAGCAGATGGGCTGGCAAAGCTGGCTGGTCTAAAAAAGACGGCGTCAGACTATAACTGTTGCCCGTCCTCTTTTATTAAAAGAACAATAAGAGAGAATACGATGCTAATATGGAGTCAAAGATACAAGAACAGTGAAACAGGGAAGGTAACAAAAATGTTCTTGCCAGACGCGGTAAAGGCATACGCACTCCTAAAGATACTTCAGCTTACTCCTATGCTTGTGCAGGTGCTGACTGGACACGGAGGGTTCAGCCAGTACTTGCATAGATTCAAATGTAAAGACAGTCCAGGATGCGAATGTGACTCTGATATAGATGAAACAGTTGAACACATATTATTAGAATGTCCGAGATTTGGTGTAGCTCGTTTTGATTTAGAAATAAAATTAGACACACAAGTTAAAAAAGATAATCTACATGAAATTTTAGCGAACAAACATACAAGAATTACATTCACGAAATTTTGCGAATATGTCGCCAAAAGAACGATATACAACAACAAAACACAGTAAGAAAAAATTATGAAAAATATATACTGAGTATATATGTAAACATAATATAAATTTTAAGGATAGAAAAATAGTTAATATGATGGGATATACCTGCTCAGTTATATAACTGCGCATGTATATCCAAGTCAATTATTAGTATATCATATTCACATGTAACGTTGTAAAAGGGAAAAAAAAGAGATACACATGGTATAAAAGAAATGAATGAGCAATAAAGGAAAAGAAAAGACAAAAAAAAAAGAAAAAAATGAATTGAGAAAGTGTAAAAAATAAATAAATAGTTATTAAGTTCGTAAATTTGTAAATTTTAGACTAGATCTGTACTAAATAAATATATATATTGTAATGTTATATTAATAAAACGTAGAAAAGGACTCCGATCCCCATGTCGGAGGAAATCTTAGTAGGAAAGGGAGGGAGGTTTAGTAAAAAAAAAAAAAAAAAAAAAAAACCTAACCTAACCTAACCAGGAGCTTGAAAAAAAAAAAAATAAAAAAAAAAAAAATTGTCTCTCCTGTACTAAATTGATGTTCCAAATTTTATAAAAATGTATATTAATAAAGTGTATAAATGTTAAAAAAGAGCACGGACCCAGGTGTCTGTGGAAATGCAGAAAAAAAAAAAAAAAAAAAAAAAAAAAAAAAAAAACCAGGAGCTTGATGATCTGAAAAGAGAGGACGCTATCACTTTTAAAATTCGGCTAGAAAAATCAAAAGGAATTCACATAACCAGAACCACGAGGATTTACAATAGTAAGAAAGCTAACTGGAACCAGTTTCATGCGAAACTGGCCCAGTTGCTAGATGAAAATAAAATTAATAAATTAGTATTTGATGAAACAATTAACAAAACAGAATTAGAGAGAAACATAGAAATATACATAAATATCATTTTGGCAGCGTGTAATAGTAGTATACCAAAAATTAAATCAAAAAATGAAGTCAACTTACCGTGGTGGTCCGATGAGCTTGCCAAGCTGAAACAGGAGGTCTTTACCAGGAAGCGAAGAATTCGCTGCGCAACGCCGGTCCGCAGAAACAAAGTTATCAGAGAGTACCTGCAAGCAAAAGAAAAATATGAACAAGAAGCCATAAAAGCCCAAACAGATAGTTGGAAGGAGTTTTGTGAAAAGCAAGATAAAGAGGGTCTATGGGAGGGAATATACAGGGTCATAGGCAGAACAGCCAAAAGGCATGAGGACCTGCCCTTGATTAAGGAGGGAAGGGTGCTGGGTCAGAGAGAGTCTGCCGAATTGCTCGCTGAGACATTCTACCCGACCGATACAAAGGAGTCTGACAATACAGAACACACGCAGATCAGGAGAGCAGCTTGCCAGATAAACGGATTGGGGCATGATGATGAAAAACATGATCCACCGTTTACCAAAGAGGAGCTAATGACTGCTGTGCTCAGTTTTAACCCCAAGAAGGCACCGGGGTCAGATGGTCTGACGGCGGACATCTGTATGCGGACTATAATCCAGGAACCCGGCCTTTTCCTTTCACTGGCAAACAAATGCCTTGAATTGGGCTACTTTCCGGAGATCTGGAAGGAGGCCACAGTCGTGATCCTTAGGAAACCCGGAAAGGAAAGCTACACAGTTCCAAAATCATATAGGCCGATAGGTTTGTTGCCAGTGATGGGAAAGGTTCTGGAAAAATTGATTGTGGGCAGGGTGAAATGGCACGTAATCCCCCGGCTCAGTCCACGCCAGTACGGCTTTATGCCTCAAAAGGGCACGGAGGACTCCCTCTATGACCTGGTTGGATATATACGCGGAAAATTAGCAGATAAAAAACTACTCACCGTAATATCGCTAGACATAGAGGGGGCCTTTGACAGCGCATGGTGGCCCGCGATCAGGCTGAGATTGGCTGAGGAGAGATGTCCGGTGAACGTGAGGAGAGTTGTCGACAGCTACCTGGAAAATAGAAAGGTCAAAGTACGGTACGCTGGCGAGGAGGTAACCAGAGAAACCACAAAAGGTTGTGTCCAGGGGTCGATCGGAGGCCCGATCTTTTGGAACCTCCTCCTGGACCCTCTCCTCAAAGGACTGCAGAAGCGAGGTGACTACTGCCAAGCTTTTGCCGATGACGTGGTGTTAGTGTTTGATGGTGATACTGCGGTGGAGGTCCAGCGACGCGCCAACAATGCCCTTGCTCATGTTCACCAGTGGGGTGTCAAGAATAAGTTAAAGTTCGCACCGCACAAGACAAATGCCATGGTCTTGACACGTAAACTCAAATTTGACACCCCACTGTTGAGCATGGGTGGAGTTGACATTGCCATATCGCAAGAGCTGAAAATCCTGGGGCTCACAATAGACAATAAGCTCACATTTAACACCCATGTAGCAAACGTTTGTAGGAAAGCCCTAAACTTTTACAAGCAGTTGTCTAGAGCCGCCAGGATTAGCTGGGGACTCAACCCAGAAATCATACGCACCATATACACGGCAGTAGTCGAGCCGGTGATCTTGTACGCATCGAGCGTATGGGCGCCAGCAGCCAGGAAACTGGGAGTACAAAAGCAGTTGAACGCGGTCCAAAGGGGGTTTGCACAAAAACTGTGCAAGTCCTATCGCACCGTCTCACTGAACTTGGCACTGGTGCTGGCTGCGATGCTTCCTCTCGACCTTCGAATACAGGAAGCAGCAGCCCTGTATGAGGCAAGGAGGGGAGCACCGCAGCCAGCGCTAGGAGACAGGGAGGTGGAGCGGCGCACCGCGTTCACTGATATGCCTCACCCCGCAATGAATATGTGCCCGCAATTCATATGTCTGATAGACCAGGAACAAGTAGACAACAACAGCACCCAAGCAGTACGTATCTTCACGGACGGCAGCAAAATTGATGGCAAGGTTGGGGCGGCATTGTCTCTGTGGAGCAATGACGTCGAAACCAAATGCCAGAAATTGAAGCTGTCGTCCTACTGCACGGTCTATCAGGCAGAATTGTTGGCCATATTAAAGGCTACAAAAGAGGTACTCAGGCGCTCGGAAACCAGTTTTGGCATCTACAGCGACTCGCGTTCGTCGCTTGAAGCGGTCGCAGGCCATCGCTCTATCCATCCCCTCGCAGTCGAAATCCGCAAGAACCTCATGGAGTGCAAACACCAGAACAAAAGCGTTCAACTCTTCTGGATAAAAGCTCACGCGGGACTGGAGGGAAATGAGAGAGCCGACCAGCTGGCAAAAGATGCGGCTCTTAAAACGAAGACCAAGCCAGATTATGACCAGTGCCCGATTTCATTCATCAAGCGTCAGATCCGTATGGGTACGCTGGATGAATGGAATCGGAGGTATAAATCTGGAGAAACAGCCAAGGTCACCAAACTATTCTTCCCTGACGCAATACAGGCCTTTAAAGTAGTCAGAGAAATTGTACCAACGGGGGTGCTCACACAGGTGATGACGGGACACGGTGGGTTTTCCGAATACTTGAACAGGTTCAAGTGTAAGGAAAGCCCATCGTGCGTATGCGACCCGAACCAAATTGAAGATGTGACCCACGTATTGACTGAGTGCCCTGCCTATGGCCTAGATAGATATGAGGTGGAGCAGGAGCTAGAGACTAAAATCACAGCTGAAAATATAAGTACACTAATGGTAGATAAACATAAAAGAAACAGATTTATAAAGTACTGCGAAGTAGTGGCCAACAAGGTCATAATACGAAATAAATAATAATAATAATGTAATAAATAACTGTAAAGAAATTTTATGCTATATATGTATATTCTAATAATATATGATGTTAGCATTGTATGATTTAAATTGAATTTGTATAATAGTTTTAAAATGTAATAATTAAAAATGTGATAATAATTATAATAAGTAAGCTTAACAGACGTACAGACAGACAATTTTATGAGACTTATAATAAAACTTTGCAGACACAGACTCTGATTTTTGTCAGAGGGACTAGCACAAAGGGAGGGGTGGTTTAGTCCGTAGGTCGCCAAGGCGGAGTCGGGCATAACCGTGGGGCCCGAGCCCCACGGTATCCATGAGGATTCCCCCCTACCCTCGGGAGTAAAAAAAAAAAAAAAAAAAAAAACCTAACCTAACCTAACCTGCACCTGAGGTGAGGGTGAGGCGTCATATATCCCCTTTACAATGCATGAGCTTTACAATATTGCACGAAAGCTTGGAGCGACAAAAGCGCCAGGTGATGATGGCTTCACCGCGGATATTTGCCTACGTGTTATCCGGTGCTCAAAGGATTTGTTCTTGGAGATCACCAATGCATGTCTGCGATTGGGTTATTTTCCGCTACGGTGGAAGCTGGCCGTAATAAGGATCATTCCGAAGCCACTCAAGGAGGACTATTCAGTACCAAAGTCCTACAGACCGATCGGCCTTCTTCCGGTCTTCGGCAAAATCCTGGAAAAGATGTTCGCGACGAGGTTAATGTGGCATCTCGGCAAAGAAGGTCTGCTAAGCCGACGCCAATATGGCTTTATGCCGCAGATGAGCACCGAGGACGCGCTGTATGACGCCCTAACCATCGTGAAAGAGGGTATGTCAAATAAGATGCTGGTGGCTGTGGTCTCTTTGGACATCGAGGGGGCATTTGACGGAGCATGGTGGCCGTTGATTATTAAGCAGCTGATCCAGAAGAGATGTCCCCCAGAACTACTGCTTCTTATAAGGAGCTACCTGTCGGAAAGAGAGGTGCGAGTCCAGTACGCGGGTAAGCAAGTTGACAAGGCTACTAGTAAGGGGTGCATACAGGGCTCGACGTGTGGCCCCCTTTTTTGGAATATACAACTGGACACCCAGTTGGAAGAAGCGGAGCACCTCGAGGCCCATATCCAGGCATTTGCAGATGATATACTTATCATTGCGACGGCCAAAACAATTGGAGAGTTAAACAGCAAAGTAAACACTGCATTGGAATGTGTAGCCAAGTGCACACAAAGTAAAATGAAATTCGCAGCCCACAAAACGCAAGCCATAGTAGTCACTAAGAAACTGAAATATGAGACTCCACTTTTCGTACTGTCTGGAGTTAACATCAAGGTAACAAATGAGCTGAAGGTTTTGGGGTTAACTATAGATTCAAAACTTATTTTCAAAACCCATATTCAGAACGTGTTGTAATGGACCCCTCCTATATTAACCCTAATAATAGATTAATAACAAATTATAATAAATTCGTCGGATCTTCTAAACTAATCTTACGTTAAAAAGTTATCAAATCTGTTGACTATTTTGGACTACCTATTTTAATGTTTATGGCCTTGTGAATCGTCACCTACAAATGATAGAACCGTACGTTGTGATAGTGTAATAATCCAAATCCTTTTAAAGTAATGAGACAATACCTATCTAACATCTAACCTATTCAATAATATTAAATAAATTTAAAATATTCATCGTCCTACAAATAATTGCAATTTAATCCCCTGATGAACACTATTCCTATACTCTGAGTATCCGAACTGAAATTTCCACATAAAATCATATTATGCATCAATCAATATATTTCCTACTATATTTTCGAAAGGTTTCAATTGTAGGAATGAATAATCTTTTCCTGCAAAAAATTGAACATTATAGTTCCTAGTCATAAACAAAACTGGAAGGTAAATTAAAGCTTCATGACGAACGTATGTTGAAATTAACAAGACAAGAAAGTGAAACATAGGTAAAACGTAAGTAAGTATATTGCTAACTGAGTTTGAGTTTGTTATATAGCAAAGTCATAGTAAACTCTATTTGTTTATCATAACTCTGGCATAGGAGCCCCGCCACCGCTCCAATGCTGTGGGTCTCGACTACCTGGCTGGTTAACCCTCCACTATTTAGTGCTTGAAATTTCCCACACGGAGGTACCGTGTGTGAAATTCCCCCACACTAAGAGAAATTTGATTTTACTAAATTTTGTTCTATTTATCCCAAGTCAGTACGTCAGGTACCCCATCTACCTATTCTTATCTACTTATCTAGTTTGGACTCCAAAAGGTGCAAGGGACAAGAGGACATTATTTTTTTCCAAATCCTAACAATATAGACATCACCTTAGTTAATTGTGAGTCTATCTAATACGTACTACATTCGGTATAAGACAGACTCTAAAAATAGCTCAACTTTCAAATCTCCTAGTTTTCGTCTAAAGATTATCAATATTATCGTAGATTCTATATCAACAGCATGCAGTGGACTAAACAGTAGTATTAATTTTAACTGTAAATATTTATTTGAATTCAATGATCTGTTAGTGATATTCAGGTTGTCTCTATTTTCCAGAACTTGTATTGAAAAGTAATCTAAAACCCGTTTATATAATTTAGGTATTATGTTTCATTATTATGAAATACGATAAGGACATGTTTCCTTCAAATAATATTATAGATTTTTGATGCTATTTCCTAACAACAAGATATTCTCATTCGAATCTTTAAATTAGCTACCCCTATCCGTTTGGTAAGGAGATCACTAACAGGTACTGCTGTGCTTGACCCAAGACACGAAGGACAATTTCTTATCACTAGTACATTAAATGTTTTTATAGAATAAAAGGTAAAATTCTTTTGAAAATTCAATCAAATAAACTCAAACCTGAATTCCACTAAATTGATCTATGATCATTTATTTGAAACAATCACGAACAACCCTAAACTATGAATAAATTCCCGGTAGTTTTTTTAAATATTGTACAAGTATTACCTATTTCGTATTAAGAGTGAAACTCAATTACGATTTTATTTAAGTTACTCGCAAATGATTTTAAACAGAGAATAAATTCCCAATAGTTATCTAAGTAAAAGAAATAAATTCCCAGTCGTTACTAATTCCCGGTAGTTTCCTAACTATCGGTCAAACATTACCTATTTTGCAACTAGAAAACAAAACGTTCGTTTCCTTGCAGGAATATGACCCTTCAACTCTCCTAAGTAAAATTCCGCCTAGAATCCGCTAAGAAAATACCTATCTATTTATGCTGAATTTGTACATCAGAATTAGGCCCAGAATAATATTTTCTCACTAGTGTCATAACTTGTTAATGCGAAATTTGTATCAGCGTTTACTATCACCGCGTAGGAATAGAACCTTTCCCATATCCTCCGTAGAACATCGCAAAACCAACTGAAGAAATACCTTCCTATACCACAGAATAGATAAATAGTACAACGTACTTTTACCACAAAATAGATTTATAAATTTACGTATTGTTCTCTGTACATTAAAACCTTCTGTGATCACCCAGCTTTCCGTCAAAAGCAAGGTCCACGACAAACTAGCCCTACAATAAACACCCACAGTTTCAACCTTCGAGAAAACTTGAATTATATTTTTATAATTTTGATAATTTAAATCCTTTAATTGGCGATTTGATTCTGCATCCAAAAAATCTGCCAAAAGTTATAACTTGAACTTACCAGAATCAAAATGTGCTGACGCATAATCTGCCCATCTACAGCGCAGAAGAGGAGTAAGCTTTCCTAAAGTAGCATTCTGGGCAGCTCCTGGGCGGCACCGTGTAAAGCGGCGCTGAGCCTGGCCAGGTTTTCTTCCGGGGTAAAGCCTGCCTCCAACCGTAAAAAGGCCTTCTTGAAGGAAAGCCAGCCAGAGACGTGACCATCAAACAAAAGGAAGGACACCGACCTGCTTTCTGCTCCCCAGGTCCGCGATGACTTTCGCCAGCTTAATAAAGAGTCTGGTGTCTCTACATTGTTTACTTTATTTGTGTTATCATAATAACAATTAGGCGTAGGATTAATGTTGTGTGTGCCTAATCTGAATGAGTGTGCAGTGTTTCCTTGTGTGACGGGCTGTAGGCAGGGTTGTATGCAATAGTCACCGCCCGGCGACGAACATGCGCGACCCGGTGAAACGGCACCATGCTGGAGTGGGAGCTCCGCGACAGCTGCTGCAAGCTCCATCGAGGTTTCGTCCGTCGTTATTAATTCTGAAATCGAAAGTGCGATTATTATTTTGTTCTCCAAGATTGTTACCACAATCTACTAACCACTTTCGCGTCATAGAGCTCCTTTCGGACGCTGCGGTAACAATAGCGGCCAGCTCCGCTTGTAGTTCTAGGTCAGCGGCCCTCTTCTCCGCTTGAAGAGCTAGGTCAGCGGTCTTCTTTTCTTGCTCTGCAACCTGACGAACATGCCTAGCCACAGCTGCAAGCTTTTGAGCCTTAGCGGATGCTTGTGATAAAGCAACCGAGTGCGTTTTTAATATAGGCGTTGGCGTTGGCGATGAGACGGGTAAAGGTAACAGCATAGTGTCCTGCAAGAGAGCCTCGTCGTTTTGATTAGCAGGCGTGTCGCCTGACGACGTTGCTGGTAGTATAGAAGCGCTTACCTCAATCCTTTTTGTTTTCCGCGTGATGGACCTGAGAGTTGGCATCGTGAACGCCGAAAGCTGCCACCAATGTTGAGGATGAGCAGGTCCAGTTAAAGCACACTTAAAGATCACTAACATATAATTTATTATATTAAAAAAAGCCAAAATATAGAAAAACACACGTTCCATCCTCCAAGGTTACCAGAATCCCCCTGAATTCTTCTTGACAGATAACAAAATCCTATTATCTATCAAAAACACTTTAAAAATAGAAAAGGTAAAAAAGTAAAACTAAATATAAAGAAGGTTTGATTTCTTTTACTGTTACCTTATTTTACCACAGGTAACCACTTTTACACCTATCTCTACATTTTCTCTATCAGTTAATGCGATGCCAACGACTATTTCCTTTATTTTTGGACTATTCTTTGTGCGTAAAATGCTTCAATGAAATTATTTCAGTATTTTTATACTTTAGGTAAAATTTATAATATTTGTGACGTCACGAGACAGCCTGTATCGTTACAGTGTGTAAAAAGGCAGTCGCAGTCTATCAGAAGGTGGCTACAGCTACTAGAACCACATGGGGATTGAACCCTGAAATCACAAGGCTCATTTACACTGCTGTGGTGGAGCCGATAGTGCTTTATGCGGCCAGTGCATGGGCGAAGGTTGTCGAGAAGAAGTATATTATTGATCGGCTAAATCGTTTGACGAGGAAGTTTGCTATCCTTATAACTAGGGCTCATAGAACGGCATCACATACGTCTGTGGTCTGCTTGGCAGGGATTTTGCCGCTGGACCTGAGAGTTCGAGAGGCTGCGGAGATATTCGAACTAAAGAGAGGGAAGCCCTACGCAGATCTACCTGGAAGGACAGTCGAGCAGAGAATTTCTCCGTTCCAGCTACTACACCCAGCGGAACGTAAATTAATTCCGCACGCTTACTTGAACTCTCAGGAAAATGTCGACGGAATCGATAATGATGCCCCTAAGGTATATACAGACGGGAGCAAGATAGAAGGGAAGGTGGGAGCGGCAGTCACTTGGTGGGTGAACGGGAAGGAGATGAAGAAAGCGAATTTCTTGTTGGCACCTTATTGTTCTGTGTACCAGGCAGAGTTGGCGGCTATATTGAGAGCACTAGAAATGTACAAGGTAGACAAGGGAATTGAGATTAACATCATAAGTGACTCAAGATCTGCGCTTCAATCAATTGAAGACCCGGACAACACACACCCGATTGTTGCCGAAATCCAAACATTGATACATGAACTACAGCATACAAACAGAGTCGTCAACATGTTTTGGATCAAAGCACATGAGGGAATACCGGGCAACGAAAGGGCCGACGAACTAGCAAAGAATGCAGCGCTCAACAAGAAAACCAGTCCAAGGTACGATAAGATCCCGGTCTCATTCCTCAAGCACTCCCTACGGAAATCAACTGTGGAGAAATGGAACGAGAGATACAAGGAGGCTTCCACGGGGAAAATAACAAAACTCTTCTTTCCGGACGTCAGAGAAGCCTACCCACTATTACGAAAGATTCACATGTCAAACCTTTTGGCACAACTTTTTACCGGCCATGGTGGATTCCTGGAGTACCTTCATCGGTTCAAGCTCTCCGCGACATCGGGCTGCGTCTGCGACCCGGATACACCTGAGACGATACCCCACTTGTTGGACGAATGCCCTAGGTTCAGTGCACAAAGGTTAGGTGTTAATTTTAAGGTCAGACACGACGTAATTGACATAAATTATGCAAGGTTGGTCGGGGACAATGACGACAGGCAATACTTTTTAGACTATGCAAAGCATGTGGTCCGTGCCGCTGCTAGGGCTAATGGTAGCACTTCCGTCTAGGAATGATTTTATGTGCAGGAAGATGGAACTTAGAATGCTTTTGCTTGTGTTGTGGTGCGGTGATGCATCGTGCATCACCGCACTACAACACTCGGGATACTGAAAATTCATTATTTAGTTATTATGTCATTATTTATTATTTTATTTTTTAATTTTTATTTTTTATGTCTTGATATTTTCTATTTTAATTTTAGTCTTGTTTTCTTGTTTTCTTTGATATTGAATTTGTAGCTGATTTTACGTTGTTTTTAATTAGTGATTCGATTTGGTGTAGCAAATTGAGATTGAGTTACTGTATCAGGTAGTCGTGGTACTGGTGTTGCGATGCTGGCGCCGTGGGGCGCTTTTTGTAATAGTGTCTAGGATGATTATATTACTAATACGGTAATAATGTACTCTGTAGAGATTGGGTTAAAATTTGAAGCGAGTGAATTTATATTGTAATTAAATGTGCCCGAATTTTAATTTTCGTAAATTGAGCACGGAAATTTTAGATCTATGTAGTATTTGATTGTAATATAGTTATAGATTTGTTGATTTTTATATTGTTTTAATTAATTTGATTTGAATTTTAATTGTTTGACTTTTAACCACTTTGTTCTGTGATACTATTGTGATGGTAAAGAAATAATATAATATGAATAGAGATATCTGTAAATAGAATAAGGTAATGTAGTATGGATTGTAAAAATGAAATGTAACTTTTAAGTTAATATAGCATTATGGCTAGTGATAATAAAGATAAGAATAAGTAACCTGATAAACTCATTTACCCCAGGAAATAAGTAACGGTTAATGAAAGGAAGTACGTGCATAAGAGAAATGATATAGAATATGTTGAGGGAATGTATGTATCTGCTATTCCAATGTTAATGATAGCACTGATTTATTGATTGTAATATTGTAATAGATTTATTGATTTTAATATTGATTTAATTTAATTTTATTGGAATTTGAATTGTTTGATTATTAACCACTTCGTTCTGTGATACTATTATTATAGTAAATAAATAGTACAATATAAATAAAGATATCTGTAGGTAGAGTAAGGTAATGCAGTATGGATTGTATAGAGATGATATCCTGCTTATTGCGGTGTTTGATACAGTGCCTGAGTTAAACAGGATCGTGAACACGGCATTGGAGTGCGTCGCAAGATGGGGGGAGGCGAGCAAGATGCGTTTCGCAGCCCATAAGACTCAGGCAATTGTTGTCACGAGGAGGCTCAAATATGACGCCCCGCGTTTCGTACTGGCGGGGGTCAACATTGAGATCGGCAGGGAACTAAAAGTGCTAGGATTGACAATCGATTCGAAGCTTACATATAAGACGCACTTACAGAATGTGTGCAGGAAGGCGGTCGGAATCTACCAGGCAGTAGCCACAGCAACAAGGGCAAACTGGGGCCTTAGCCCCGAGATTACGAGACTCATGTATACTGCCGTGGTGGAGCCAATCGTCTTGTATGCCGCTAGCACATGGGCGTCGACTACGGATAAGAAATATGTGATGAGAAGATTGAACCAGTTATCGAGGAAGTTCGGCATACTAATTTCGAAGGCGCACAGGACGGCATCCTACACGTCAGTTCTGTGCTTAGCTGGTATATTACCCCTAGACCTGCGGGTGAAGGAAGCCGCGGAGCTCTACGAACTTAAGAAAGGGAAGCCGTTTGACGAGCTGCCGGGCCAAGAACTTGAGAAGCGTATCTCGCCATTTCAGCTGCCGCATCCCGCTGAGCAGAAACCCCTATGTCATAATCTCCTAAACACCCAGGATGATGTCGACAACATAGATAATAATGCGCCCAAGATATATACTGACGGCAGTAAGATTGAAGGCAAGGTGGGTGCGGCAGTCACATGGTGGGAGAATGGACTGGAAATCAGGAAATCGAGCTTCCTATTGGCACCATACTGCACGGTATATCAAGCAGAGCTGGCGGCGATCCTGTGTGCCGTGGAGATGGTTGGCAAGAATAGAGTGGGGGTGGCGAATATCATAAGCGACTCGAGGTCAGCTCTGGAATCGGTTGAGGACCCAGCGGGCACTAATCCGATCGCAGCTGAGGTACGGTGCAGGCTTATGGAATTGGCGGATCAGCAGAGGGTCGTTCACCTGATTTGGGTCAGGGCGCACGAGGGGATAGTTGGAAATGAGAGGGCCGATGAGTTGGCAAAGGCGGCTGCATTGACTAAGAAAACCAGACCCACTTATGACAAGATCCCGTTGTCCTTCCTTAAGCTCTCCCTGCGACAGAAGACCGTTGAAGTTTGGAACGCGAGGTACAGGGAGGCAGCCACAGGAAGGGTTACAAAACTCTTCTTCCCAGACGTACGACGAGCCTACCCTGTAGTCAGGAAGATCCAGATGACGAACCTTCATGCGCAGATCTTCACCGAGCATGGGGGCTTCAAGGAGTACCTCCACAGGTTCAAGCTCGCTCAGGCCGCTGGATGTACCTGTGACCCGGATATACCCGAGACGTTGACCCACGTCTTGATCGAATGCCCCAGATACGACAGGCTACGGTTAGATTTGGGATACCATATTAAGCTTAATTTAGAGGAGCCAAACATTTGTAAACTGATCGAGGACAATGATGATAGGCGGTACTTTTTGCAATATGCCGAAACAGTGGTCCGTGCCACTGCGAAGGCAAACGGCAGCACGTCTGTATAAGAACTGCTTAGTGCTAAGGTCTTAATGGTTGTAATGTAATGTAATGTTTTTTAATAATCTTAATGTTTTTAATGTTTTAATGTTTTTAATGTTTTAAAGTTTGTTGGGTGTCCGGGAGAAAAGCCAAAGATCTAGACTTTCATTTGTTTTCGGTTGATTTATTATTATTATTATATCTGTTCCTATTAAAATGTGCAATCTTAATTGTAATCTTAACTTTATTTTATTTTAATTGTAATTGGTGTTTTGAATTTAAATTTAACCTTAATTTTAATTTTATTTTTTTTATTCTTTTGTATGTTTTAATTTTAATTGTAATTGTATTTGGTTTGTATTCAACGGAATTGTAGTAAATTGGAATAATGAGCCTAAAAGTCTTATTGTGATTTTTCTATAGAAAAAAATATGAAGCTGTGATATTATTATAATTAATGGGTAATTGTAATGTTAAATGTAATTATATGGTATTGTATTGTTTTAATTGGTAAATGTGTCGTATTATATGGATATTAATTGAAGGAAATTTTTTTCGTATAACGTAAATAAATAAGTAAATAAATAGAGAATCAAATCAGCGAGCAGATTGGTTTATATAAAGTACAGGAAGGAATAAACTATCATTGCAATTGTAAAAAACTTTAGTTTTAGTATGAAATAAAGAGAGATATCGTTGAAGAACTTATTAAACCCTCACAGAGCAACATCTAAAGAAAAGCGACTAGTTAAATGGAAACAAATAAGCATGTGGAGTTTTAAAATGCCAGAGTTTATCTCTGGGTGCGGAGGAGCAGGCTTCTTAGATGTTGGTTTGTAATAGTTTTAAATATCTTAGATTAAACCGTCACAATATAACAGTGACGATAGCTCGCAGGCCGGGCCTCAGCGCCCGGACAGGGAAAAAAAAAAAAAAAAAAAAACCTAACCTAACCTAACCTAACCTAACCTAACCTAACCTAACCTGCAGCTCTGCTATCCCGTGGCTACGGTAGCGCCCATGGTAACGGCAGGGCAAGGGGTGCTAAGAATCCCCGGCAGACGCCCGGCTACCAACCCCAACGACGACCCCTGGCCCTGGCAACACATAACGTGCGTACACTGCAGGCTGACGAAAGGATGGTCAGGTTGGTCTTAAGATGAATATGGACAAGACAAAGATCATGTCTAATGCTCATTTTCCACCTATACCGGTAATTGTTGGGAACGATACTCTCGAAGTTGTCGACAAGTATGTCTACCTAGGACAGATTGTCCAATTAGGTAGGTCCAACTTCGACAAAGAGGTGGCACGAAGAATCCAACTCGGCTGGGCAGCGTTCGGGAAGCTTCGTCCTATCTTTTCGTCCAAAATACCGCAGAGCCTGAAAACGAAAGTTTTCAATCAGTGTGCGTTGCCAGTGATGACTTATGGAACTGAGACATGATCTCTTACTGTTCGCCTCATCAGTAAGCTCAAAGTCGCGCAGCGAGCTATGGAGCGAGCTATGCTCGGTGTTTCCCTGCGAGATAAGCTACGGAGCGAGGAGATCCGCAGGAGAACTAAAGTGACCGATATAGCTCTTAGAGTTAGTAAGTTGAAGTGGCAATGGGCAGGCCACATCGCTCGTAGAACTGACAACCGATGGGGAAGAAAGGTTCTCGAGTGGCGACCACGAACCGGAAGACGCAGCGTAGGCCGGCCCCCCACTCGGTGGAACGACGACCTGGTGAAAGCCGCGGGGAGCCGATAGATGCAGGAGGCGAGCAGCCGTTCAAGGTGGCGTGCTCTGGGGGAGGCCTATGTTCAGCAGTGGACGTCTTCAGGCTGTTAACGATGAACGTGACCATGCTGGTTGGGATGATTCTCAAGAATTCGTGAATAGGTGGCGCCACCAACCGCGACCCCGTAAGTTGCTTGTAAAAGGTAAAGGATAAATTCGGACACGAGATCACTTGTCACGGTCACCGTCGGTAGCTTAAGGTGGAACGTTACACTCGCGCGGGAAATTGAAATTTTTTGCGTTCTTTTGCCAATAATAGCTTAATTACTCAACGTCATTACATGAAAACTAATGTTGCGGAAATAAACAGAATGTATCAACAAATTACGATTTAATAGTATCTCCTAGATATCATTAGTTTAGAGACAAATGGCAATAAACAATTTTCTTCTTAGTTTTTCAGTCTATTGCCATTTGTCGCTAAACCAATGATATCTGGGTGATACTTTTAATTGTAATTTATTGATATATTCTATTTTTTTGCGAAAAATTAGTTTTCATGTGATCACGTTAAGTAATTAAGCTATTATTGGCAAAAGAACGCAAGAAAATTTGAATTTCCCGCGCGAGTGTAACGTTCTACCTTAAGTAAAGCATGTCCCGGCTTAAGGGACGGATGGATGCTGGTTCAAGTCCCGCTCTTGATTAAAATTTTTCCTTTACAAATTTATTTATAGATTACGCTGAGCAGGCGACACTGCTATAAAAACATAGGTAAGTGTCACGTGCATGGACATATATCTTCCAATGATTTGATATATTTAGAAATCATGTCATCAAGCTACTTAGAAGCAAGCGTTTAAAATGAAATAAAAGTCAACGAATGTGTACATATTGTTGTATAATTATATCGTTGTCAGACGGAGCGCGGTGGCGATGGCGGCGCGGGCGGCGGTGGCAGCGCAGCGCCGGCGCCGGCGGCGGCGTGGAGTTCAGATGCGGGCGCGGATCCAGGCGTTGAAGGTGGTGACGCGAGCGAACGCGGCCGGGTATCCTCGCTGGCAGCCCAACGCTGAGCCGAACGACGTCACGCCAATCTGCGGACACACAAGCGGCGCCCCGGCACCGGTGAGCGCCAGCTCCAGTCCAGGTAGAGCCAGGTGGGCGGGCGGACGGTTGTATACTCACGAGCACGCGCTGATTGCCACTGGTGAAGACGAGCGGGCCACCGGAGTCGCCGCCGCAGGTGCCGACACCTCCCGCGCCGCTCGTGCACAGCGTGGACGCGATGACGCTGCTGGCGCCGTACGTCTGCTGGCAGACCGCATTGGTGATCACCTGCAGGTTCACGTGGCTCAGGACCTGGTTGTTGCCGATGCCACCGGCTGCGCCTGCAACATACCGCACCGGTCGCGTCACATGCAACCCGCGCGCACCAATGGCGCGCGCTTACCGCACGCGTTCTCAGGCCATTAAGTTGTGATCACGGGTGCTCTCATCAGATGTTCTCTCGGCATCATAGTATTGTTGGCACGTGTACCTACATACCTGCAGCAGGCACACGTGCACGGTGTTGTTGTATACAGTGTCGGTATGCGGGGAGTGGGAATACTTTATCAAACGTAGATAGACATTTGAATACGAACATGAACGAATTACGAAGGTTGAGAAGACAAGGATGAAGCACTGCGATGGGAGTTGTGGTAATATGCTCTTTGCAGACGACATGAACATTCTTAAAGTCGTAGAGGGCCACAGCGATTTGGAAATTCTTCTATTAGCTTTCAGTAGGTCCGCTTTCGGTAGATCTGAGAGTAACTCTCGATGCTAAGCTACACTAGGTGGTAGGACTTTTCTGCAAAGTTCGTCTAGGTAAGTACCACCGCTTTGCCAGCTATTCTGCCACCAAGCAGTAGTGTGCAAGCACTATTGTGTTCCGGTTTGAAGGGCATTGTAGCTAGTGAAATTACTGGGCAAATGAGACTTAAGAACTGATCTCACAGTCTAGAAATCTTTTTTAGACTGTGTGATGTCTCAAGATGACGTGCGCAGTGCGTAGTGTCACGCGAAACTTTAATTTTGATTTCCGAGTGACACTGCAATCTGTAATGGGCGGCCGTGACTCTTAACACCAGGCGAACGACTAGCTCGTCACATCATTCGTTTTACATAAAAAAAAGGTTTCCGCTAAAGCTATGAAAACATTGGGGTTTTTATTTCGGGTCACCAGGGACTTTAAATCAGTGAAAACATTACAAATCTATTCTGCTCCGCGTGCTTGGTCCGCAGTCACCTTGAATGTGCTTCACGAGTCTGGAATCCTCGCTACGATAAATATATATTAATATTTTAGAGAAACCGCAGCGAAAGTTCTGAAAGCGTATAAATTTCAAACAGAACATACGTACGTAGCCTTGAATATGAGAACAGTTGTAAGCGCCATCATTTGTTATAATACAACATTATAAAAGAAGAGAAGCGGCTGATCTTTCTTTTCTGCATTTAACATCGTATTGAATTTAATTGACGCTGATTACTTGGTATCCAAAATCATGCTTGTAACTCCAACCAGGTCGATTTGTGGAAGAATTTATCTAAAGCTGCACACTCCGTGTTGCTCCACCAACTATCGCCAGAATTCATTCTTCATTCGCACCGCTAATCTGTTCAATTCTGATTATTCCGAAAATGTTGATCTATTTACATCGAGGCGTAATACATTCAAAATCACAATATCTAAACAATTCTTTCCAGTCTTTTTTTTTTTTTTTTTTTTTTTTTTTTTTTTTTTTTGATTGAATGACGTGACGAGCTAGTCGTTCACCTGATGTTAAGTGACACGGCCGCCCATAACAGTTGCAGTGTCACCCGGAACTTTTGTTTTTATTTATCCACTTAGCATATTATTATAGTCTAGATACCAATATTTATGTTGCTTTTATACATAAGATAAGATATTACTTAGTACCCGTTGATTGTTAGTATAAAATGTAAGTGTTAGTATTAAGTATAGTTTATATATTTTTATGATCTTGCATGACTTTAATACACACTATTATTTAAATATACACTATTACAAAAACTATTTTAGCTATTCCAATATCCAAAGTAATGTATATATTATAATATGCAAGCTGTATGTTTTCCTTGTAAAAATAAAATAATATATATATATATATATATATATTTATATATATTAATATAATATGTGCGCTAGTGGAACTCACCGTCGCTGGTCCTGCCGAAGCCAGCGGCCATGGCCCTCGACCCGGCGAAGTTGTTGTTGAGCAGCGTGCCGCTCGGCAGCGTCACTGGCCCGATCACATCTGCAACCGAAGCGAGCGGGTGTGAGTGGAGGGGGTCGGGGGGTGCGGGAGGAGGCAGCGGAGGCGCAGCGCTACTCACTCGAGTAGGTGACCCACGGGAGCACGATGATGGCGATGTCGTTGTTGAGGTTGTTGGTGTTCCAGTTGGCGTGCAACTGCACGTTGTTGGTGTTAATGCGCGTGCCGCCGGTGAAGAGGCGGATGGAGCCGAGCACCACGGTGAACTGGCGCGCCTGGTTGCGGCCGTCCCACCAGCAGTGCGCCGCCGTCACCGCGCGCGTGTTGGTCAGCAGCGAAGAGCCGCACACGGAGGTCGCCCCTGTCGTCAGCGTGATCACCAGCCCGCCCTGCGACACACACAAGCACGTGTACCCTTCCCGCCACTAGTTGCCGTGCCGTGCACCGCATGCAGCACTCACCAGGAAGGGGTACGCGCCGAGCGCAGCGGCCGAGCCGCCGACGATGCGCGCCGGGTCCTGCTCGGCTAGCCGGATGCGCTCGGCTTCCTGGATGCCGACGCTCTCGTGGTAGTATCGCAGCGGCTCCGCGTACGCCGCGCCCTCTCCCGCCGCGCACGCCGCGCAAGCCAACAGTACGAACAGCAGTTTCATGTTCGCCGGTGGACGGTGCACGGTGTTTGGTTCCTTCCTCCGCGGTATCTACTACTTTTATACGCGGCGCGACTCTTCACGAAGCGAATGCCGATCTTATCGCTAATGATTGATCGATGTGGCCGACATATTTTGTCTGTAATTATTGTTAATCGTATCTAGACGATTATCATGACTTTTCCTTGTGCTAATAATTATCTAATGTTGGAACCCTGTTCTCCCTGTTCCTGTTCATTCATATTTCAAAGCATCATATTTGTCTTATTTTATTTTTAATTGTAATATAGGTATTAAAATATAAGAATGATTCCGTCACCGAACAAAATCCTACCTATTATCCCGTATTCAGTGGATTCCACGTTGGTAGTACTTGGTAGGTGGTAACCTAGCCCAATAGTGACATCTAATAAATTGGTTTTGGATGTTCAATACCCACATTTTATAGAATTTTATATTATAAAAATATTTTATGATTAAAATATTGTTTATTAACGGTATATTTACCACGTAATTTTATTGTAATGCAGTTTAAATATCCCGTTAATAAACAATCTTTTAGTAATGTTAGTGACCATGGAAGTTTAAAATTTTACACAAATATTGTTCGGTCCCGACCCGTTCTCGCTTGGTTTGTCACCGCCTGACACAGTCGCACTTGGGCAGAGTCACACCTTGGCCGGGAATTGAGTGAACGTATCAATAGCGCGTTCGGTGCTCGAAGGAGCCGCGCCCGTGAAAATTTTGGTTTTGGATTTCTATGGTGTGAATTTTGGGCACGTTTGACTCCCACGTTCGGGTGGGCGTGCCGCCACAGTGTTAGCTCACGTTTTTGTGTGCCGGGATAAAGCCGCGAGTGTTTAGTGAATCAAAACGGGACTGTAATTGTGACTTGACGTCGGTCGCCCTTGACGGAAAGCAAGGTCGGAGTACCACTGGAGCTGCTACCTGGCGCACGCGCCGGGAACGGATTGGAGCTGCAAGGAGGTGGCACTCATGTCAAGGTATTTGGGCATTTTGTTATTGCTTTGTTAGTGAAAATATCTCGCGCATCGCGGATAAAGTGGGCGGCCTGGAACTTGGGCCCTGTCGCCCACAAATATATTACTTGAGTAAACATAATATTTATACAAAGCGTTCAGACTTTTTACAATTTATTCTCTTATTATGTCAATTGTTTTCGGAGCTATTTAAGATTGCATGAAAGTGACAATGATATCTTTTAAAAGCGGCCATTTCAGGTACTCAGTACCTTCACAAAAAGAAAATCATAACTGTGTTGCCATGCTGATGCTAGCGCAGCCGATACTATGTGCGATGATCGTTTGGGTTGAGGTGCGGGCCAGGATACCGCCACGTTTGCCTCGAGTGTTGCTAGTTTCTTTTGGATGCTTTGCTTGCATCCGGGGGGAAGGCTTTGGTACGCACTTAGTTATTAGCTGTCGCCCAGGGTGCAGCGGTGGTGCACCCTGCACCTTGGGTGACAGCTAATAACTTCCCTTCGGGGTTACACTGGGGAGGCTTAGCTCGAGTAACAAATACCACAGGAAGGAACTCCTCTCTCGCATCCTCTTCGGCGACGACTCAACCCACCACGTCGTTGGGTCGATGCCAGAGAGGACATTGCACACCGCCCACCCACCACACACATATGTAATTAGAGATTGCGCATCAGTGTGGGTACGACCCCTCACCCGGCACTAAGCGCCGGCAGGAGCGCGTGTAGTGTAGGCAGAGCTTCACAATAACAATGCCTATGCCTTAATCCTTTAAAGAACAGCCCAGTCGGTTGATATGTTTTAAAGTACATTACTGTGGTGATGAGTGCTGCCTAAATGCCGCAGGCTGGCTGACGTACAGGACCCTCTTACAAAACTTTATTGTGGTAGGTATTCGTGTATCTTTATAGGTGTAGGTAGGTAATATCATATAATCCATATTTATTTTTAATTTAAATATTTACATTTTGCACGTACTCAATAAAGAGAAACATTTAGTTATAGCTAGGTATTTTAGGCTGATACCTGGAAGATAGAACAGCGGTATTAGCCCACCTAGGTGCTAGGTGCTCGATCAGCCAGGACTCTGGGCGCCAGGACTATCGACGATCGACAGGTGTCGGGGCAGTGGTACCCTGGCCTGGTCAAGCCAGGTTACTTATGGAGCATAATAACCATTATCATCCTCTACCTGGTTAGCCCTCCTGGTGGTGGAGGGATCGGTGAAGCATGTCCTTGACAATGACCATGCTGCTGCATAGATTTGGCATTTGTCTGACAGCGCAGCGCTTGATGTCAGTTACCCTTCCTGACTGCATAGTAGTGTGCCTGCACCCTACACTTTCCATATTTGGATCATTCCATATGACGTGTAACAATCGCGACGACACGCAGGCGTCAGGTTGCGCGCTCTCTGTACACTTGTATTGTCTTTCATGGAATTGATTTTAAAGTGTAAACCACACTTCAGGTATATAAATAATGAATATAAATATGTTATGATGTATGTATGTTAACACTAGAATTATAAGATCGTTTACACTTATAATCAATTCCATGATAGTTGTAGCAAGCGCGCCATCTCTCGTCATTCAGTAGTTCGGAATCACTACTTGGCTTACTTACTACCTACTACTCGGAATTACTTACATTTGAATTGGCTGTCCTATACAGGTACAGGTACTACAGATGTCGCCACGACCGCTTAGTCAGTAAAACACATAGTCCTAAAGATTTTCGCAGTCAGCGGTCATGTAACCATAGATCAGTTGGCAGAGCGTCTAATCCGGTGAGATGGATGGCGCGGGTTCAAATCCTGCTGGTTGCTAACATTTTAAGGATCTGTATTGTCTTTTCTTCAAAATGTATTAAAGGTAATATGTGGTGATCGATGAATATTATGTATGGTCACCCTAGCCTCTAGCTCTCTTCACCTGCCTAAGGCCGGGTTTCCACTTGCAAGAAAACGTCTGCAAGAAGCGTCCGACCGTCTATCAGACTGTAGCTTATAAATTTACCTAAACTAGTGTAAATTACAATTACAATAGTTGACACGTTCAAGCTACAGTCTGATACACGGTCGGACACTTCTTGCAGGCTGAAACCCGACCTAACGCACATGAAATGAAACAAGACAATGGCAATGACATTAGCATAAAATTGACAAGGCCAAAACGGCCTGTATCCAGGCCATAAAAAAAGGTATATGTATAACGGGCGAGGTAGGTATCTACAATAGCTACCCATGTTTCATGAACTGGCTTAGTGTTACGACATCCATGTTTAGAGAATGATAATGGAATCCTATAATACCCAAGCTTTTCATTCATTTATGATTTATCGATACTTACATTGATATGTTTATGATAAACAAAACCAATGTAGTCTACATTCGTTTTAATCTATCTCTATACTTATAATAAAACTGTAACAGGTCCAATTCTGTACATAGAAGATTATTATATTTTAAAAAATTTTTGGTTGTTCCCTATTATCGATGCTGAAGCCAAAACAACTTTTTTTTTTTTCATTTTTGCCTGTCAGTCTGTATCTTGGCTGAGCACGACGCCGAAACTACTGAATGGATTCAAATGAAACTTGGCATGATTTGAGTTCATAATTCATATTACGAGGTAAGGCTTTAAGATACTTACAACACAACAACACAACAACAACATACAATACAACTAAGTAGTCCTAGATAATTTAAGTATATATTAATGTCCCACAATTGTTATCTCTAATCAATAGCCGCGCACACCCACATTTATCTTATACGACTGGAGGACTGGTAGATATTGCTCACCCCGTCGTCGCCGCCCAAGACACGTCTTGAGCGATCCGGATGATCCTATAGCAGCCGTTGTGTCGGCTGCGCTAGGATCACCGGATCTGTCTAGCCCTTCTGGCTCAGGTACCGCTTTCGGCACCGGTATAGGATACCAGCGTAACACAATCAGACACCGACCCCGCCGGCGAGGTCGACGTACCCCCCGTAGGTTAGATAGAACGGTCGCGACTTTCCATAGGGTCCACTCTTCCAGTGGACGTAGCCTTCTCGATCCTCTTATCCCGGCAACGGCCCAAGCCGAGGCTCGCACCCCAGGGGTGCCCTTGTGCTAGTTGCCTCCCACTTTTGACGGTTGGGCGCCTTAAGCGCCTGCCCTCCCGCCCGGTGACGCTGTAAAGGTCGGTAGAGACCAACAGCATTAGCCCGTTCAAAAAAAAATAAAAAATAGATATTGCTATTTAGCATTAAGTTCATCCATGCACACCTTTGTGCTAAACTATTAAATAAAATAAACACTTTTAATCCCGAAATTCAGTACGGTTCCCTCGGGAGAGGGGATGAAAGTAAAAATATATGTCATCATTCATCATTAACAGCCTGAAGACGTCCACTGGTGAACATAGGCCTCCCCCAGAGCACGCCACCTTGAGCGGCTGCTCGCCTCCTGCATCCATCGGCTCCCCGCGGCTTTCACCAGGTCGTCGTTCCACCGAGTGGAGGGCCGGCCTACGCTACGTCTTCCGGTTCGTGGTCGCCACTCGAGAACCTTTCTTCCCCATCGGTTGTCAGTTCTACAAGCGATGTGGCCTGCCCATTGCCACTTCAACTTACTAACTCTAAGAGCTATATCGGTCACTTTAGTTCTCCTGCGGATCTCCCGGTTCCGGAGCTTATCTCGCAGGGAAACACCGAGCATAGCTCGCTCCATAGCTCGCTGCGCGACTTTGAGCTTACTAATGAGGCCAACAGTAAGAGACCATGTCTCAGTTCCATAAGTCATCACTGGCAACACACACTGATTGAAAACTTTCGTTTTCAGGCTCTGCGGTATTTTGGACGAAAAGATAGGACGAAGCTTCCCGAACGCTGCCCAGCCGAGTTGGATTCTTCGTGCCACCTCTTTGTCGAAGTTAGACCTACCTAATTGGACAGTCTGTCCTAGGTAGACATACTTGTCGACAACTTCGAGAGTATCGTTCCCAACAATTACCGGTATAGGTGGAAAATGAGCATTAGACATGATCTTTGTCTTGTCCATATTCATCTTAAGACCAACCTGCTGGGAGACTCTACTGAGGTCGTTGAGCATGGTGCTAAGGTCCTCGAGCGATTCCGCCATTATGACTATATCATCGGCAAAACGAAGGTTAGTGATGTACTCGCCATTTATGTTGATGCCAGATCTTTTCCACTCCAAGAGCTTGAAAACATCCTCCAATGTGTTTGTGAACAGTTTCGGAGAAATATCGTCTCCCTGTCTCACGCCTCTTTGCAATGGAATTTGTTCCGTACTCTGGTCCTGTAGTCGGACTGACATAGTGGCCTTAAAAATATATGGACTTAGTTGTAATTCATAAACGCGTGATCCGATTTATTCGTTTTTTTTTGTTAATAAGGGGGTACTTTAAATATTGTACCGTAAATATTTCAAGGTGGTCGGTTTTGTGGTTCAGAAACTACAGACATCAATCCTTCAGTATTAGGCCCAAATGTACTCCTATCCTGTACCATATGTGTAATTGTACTATGGAAAAGAGATAAGGGAGAGGGAAAAGATAAGGGAAAAGGATTGTTATCGTTACCTAATTGTTAACGAAGTAAGAATGAATCGCATATACTTTCAAAAAACATGAATGGATTCATCTAATTTTTTTTTTTTGTTTTTTTAATCTTTAATTTTAGTCTCAAAAGCTAGCGTACCTAAGTTTCGATTTTGATAAAAAATACGGGAAAACGAGTAAATTGTTTCAAACACACTAATATTTGTGAGCAGTGGCGAGGCTCAGGGTGGGTCGTAGTCAACTCAACCAATGGTTAAACATTCTAACATGTTTATTTATTTATAATTCACCATCTTATTTCATATCATATCTGGCGTGTCCACTCCACCACATGCAACACATTAAACTTCTTATCGAATAGATTAAGTAGGTAGGCATAAAATAATAAAAATTTCAAATTGAGCATTGTTTAGGATTAGTTGGCGTTTCTAACCAACGACCGTTGGTTACCTTAACTACAGAACAAAACCCCACAATTTGGGGCTCAAGCTCGACCCAAAAGCATCCGAGTTGTTCCTAAAATTATTTTGCCAAACCCTGTCAGATTATGGTTGAAAAATTTTCGTGCTCTCACCGCTCGCGCTTTTTCTATTAATTTGCGCCTTGTGTTGCAGTAGCGTTCATTTCTACTTATTATAGCTATATGGTATAGCCCTGATTAGGGGAATTTTCGCGCTCGTTGCGCTCGCGCATATTTTTATAGATAGATAGATTGAGTACTTTATTGTTTCACTAATAAAATATACAAACAGGAATAGAATAAATCTTACGAACTAGTGTAACAATGGGCGGTCTTATCGCTGACAGCGATCTCTTCCAGGCAATATATAATAAACTAGCTTAATGCCCGCGGCTTCGCCCGCGTAGTTCTTGAAAAAAAATAAGAGCATTTTATAGTGTAAACAGAGATAATTGAGCCTATAAGCAGAATGACGGAGACTAAAGTATATATTAAACGACTTCACTTTCACAATAAAGTTAACGCCAACTTCTACAACAGGTCACCTTCGCTACACACTCACTCTAGCGGGCCGCTTGCGGCCCAGTGAGCAGAGCACCCTTGAAAGAAAAACCGCATAGTCACCTTCGCTACACACGTGCTCTTGTGGACAGCTTGCGGCCAAGCAAACAGAACAACCCCGAAAAAAAGACGGCAACTAACTGCGTAATAATGATTGCAGCCCACAGGGACCATTCCGTTTTCCGAGATGAAAAATATTTCGATTGTTAGTACATGCTGTATCGCCTATCGTGTTACTATAATATATCATCCAAATTAGTTGAATAATAATAATTATGAAGTTGAGTGAAAATATGTCATTTGTTACGGCTCTTTTTTTAATTACATTCATCTCAATTCATTAAGCATTTACACCACCCTGCGCGCCATGCGCATGCAGTGGATTATTCCTGTCTGCCCCCACGAACGTCCCCCAAGCGGTGGCAGACGGTCACACTTATGGCTATCGACCCCTACATATGAAAAATAGGGTCAGACGGGAATATTTTATTACCATCTGCCACTAATTAATTATAATCTGTCGCAATTAATTTTTTGCGGCAGTTTATAATTATTAACTGTGTGGTCCCGGTTTGCGAATTGGAGCACCCCATCTCTTCCCGTGGGTTCTGTTAGAGCCGGCAAAAAGAATATCCAGGGAATGGGCAGCAGCATTCTCCTCGGTACATTAAAATCTTCTGCAATCACCAAGCCGCCTGCCAAGCGTGGTGATTATGGCAAATCGCCCCCTATGATGAGTCCAAAGTGACGTTTTATGGAGGAAGCCTATGTTCAGCAGTGGACGTCTTCCAGCTGGTGAAGTGAAGTGCCGCAAATTTTTTTATATTATCATAAGTGACTTCTGGCACTCGCCGGTCACTGCCACGCCACGGTTCGTTACGCTTTGCTAAGCTTCAGTTTGCTCGCTCGGCTCGTGCGTAGTGTGGTCACTGTTGAGCAACGCTTCTCCTCGCTTCGCTCATCGTCGCACCTATTTATAACTTTACCCTAGATTTCCCGTTTAAGTTGATGCTGGGGGCAGACGGCATTATATTCTGGATCACTATCAAATCAAATCATTTTTTTACTATGGGCAATTGGGCGACCACCCCCGTGGGGCACACACTTAACTTAGTGGATGTCTAAGCTTCACAAAAAATACATCCTTCAAATTTCATGTCTCTACATTAACCAGCAACCGTTGATTTATAGATTTCAATAGAAAAAACTATGAAACTCAGTTTGACCCTGACGGGAGGTCATGTTCATGAAACCGTGACATGCGCTCAATTTATTTTAACTAAAGAGTATACACACCAAGTTTTAAACTAATCAATCCACAGAATAAAAAAATTCATACAAACGTAAACCCCCATTTCTTCCCCTCAAAAGGTGTATTTTAAAAAACCCTTAGTGGATCTTTGTACTTCACAAAGAACATGCCCTCCAAACTTGATAAACATGACTGGCAAACCTTACTCGCGTGTAGCAGTATGGATGGATCGGTTGAGTTATTCAATATGATAGTGTCTAAATTGAGGGATAAATATGTACCTTGTAAATGGGTACGTCCAGCTCAATATCCGGTTTGGTACTCGCCTGCGCTAATTAAAATTCTTAAAGAAAAACATAAACACCACCGTAAATTTAAAACATATTATAACATTACTGATAGAAATTCTTCTAGTGTCTTGCGAGAGCGAGCAAAGAGGGTTGAGCGTGAATGTTATCTGACTTACATAGAAAAAATTGAAAGCTCTATCCCTGATAACCCCAAAGCCTTCTGGTCGTACGTTCAAGCGAATAAGCAGCATAATTCTTACCCGTCAACTACGACATACAGGGACTCATCTATGGACTCAGGTGAGGACATCTGTAACGCTTTTGCTGATTTTTTCAATTCTTACTATCTGCCGTCCTCACCGCGCGTGTCATACTCCGGTGTCTTTGAATCCAATGCTACTAGTTCTGAGGCCGACATATGTACTATTGCAGTGACTCCACCTGTAGTATTAAAATCACTTAAGACCCTTGACTGCAATAAATCAGCCAGCCAGATGGCCTACATCCATATATTTTGAGGAATTGTGCTGAAAGTTTGGTATGTCCTGTTACTATCCTCTTCAGTAGATCAATTGCCAACAGTAGATCTTCTTATACCCTAAAATATGACTACAAAATCAATGAACAGTCCCTCGTGAGAACTGATTCTGTAGTTGACCTCGGTGTGACTCTTGACTCTAAGCTGCTATTTGACAAGCACATTGAAAACATCACAAGTAAAGCCATGAAAACTTTGGGCTTTGTCTTGCGGGTAACCAAAGACTTCAAGATCATTAAAACCCTTAAGATCCTATACTGCTCCCTGGTTCGTAGTCAACTCGAATATGCCTCCCAGGTTTGGAATCCCAGGTACGATAAATACATAACTCTGCTTGAAAAGCCCCAAAGAAAATTCCTGCGCTTTATCAACTTCAAGACTAAAATCTCAAATCGTAATTTTGACTATAATAAGGGTTGTAAGCATCACCACCTGCTACCCCTCCAAAGAAGGAGAGAGGCTGCTGACCTCTCCTTCCTGCATAACAAACGTAAAATCCTCCATCTCACCCCCTTAGGGGTGGATTTTCAAAAAACTCTTTCTTAGTGGAATTCTATACCTCAAAAAGAATACACCTTCCAAATTTCAAGTCTCTAGGGCCAGCGGTTCGGACTGTGCATTGATTTATAGATTTGAGACCCCGTATGACCTTAACGGGAGGTGATTTACAAAAATCTATGAGACAAACTGAACTTTATTTTAACTGAAGAGTATACACACCAAGTCTCGAACCAATCGATCCACAGAATAAAAAGTTGCATACAAACGTAAAACCCCCATTTAACCCCCTTAGAGGTGTATTTTGGAAAAATCTCTTCTTAGTGGATCCCTACACTTCACAATGAACACACCTTCCAAATTTCAAGTCTCTAGAACCAGCGGTTTGGGCTGTGCGTTGATTCCTGAAATCAGTTTACAATTTTATATATATAGAAGATTATAGACAATATACCTACTCTTGTTGAACACCTATTATCAGACCAAAGAGAAAATTTGATTAAAATGCTACTACTTATAGCCTTATAGGTACCAAGGTGGAGGTCTAAATGGCATCAATAATAATTATTAATGAATAGGCTTCAGCTCCATCGGTCAGGCTCCGGGGCCCGGCCCCTCTGGAAAACATCCCTAGATACACCAGTGGTGGTCAAGACTCTAAGCCGAAGTCACTCATAAACTGCAAGACCGTCTATCATTTTTGAAAGTAAGTAATTCTCACGACCACAAAGCTTGTAAAGCTGAACCCATTAAAACGAATAAAGACAGTACCTACATTAATTTTCTGCTACTTCTGAAACAAACAGAAGACTTCACCCTTTTAAATAAATCACATATTTTATGTTTCATGGTACCTAAGTACGTAGATGATACCATAGAGGTCTATATAACGGAACAACCGTTATAAATATTATATACTCATAAAGTGCGTCACAGTACCTACCGTTTACTAGTCCATTTTCTTTGAAGTTTTGATGAGGCTCTCGCTTGCGTTTGTTTCATCAAAATTGGTCTGTCTACGAAGGAGTTGTACTACCACCAGCCATGGACGACCGAGGGGTTGAATAATTAATAATTATAATGTTTGTGAAACGGAGAGGGACGAAGGAAGAGATCAGAATCTGGATAAGTGTAGAAATGGGGTAAATAGAGTCGGATTTTAAATAAAATAAATGAACCCAAGCGAAGCCGGGGCGAATCAACAGTAAACACACCAAGATAAACATTGTTATTCGTTGTAATGTTGTAAATATACTTGTGCAGCGAACGGTAGCGGGTAAGAAATGATAATCTTGAAATTAGGTAAATCCAAACGCTGTGATAAGGAGGCGCTATCTCTTGCCTTAATCTAACGGTGACGCGATTTGCACAGATTACTTTAATGCTATCCACTTAAATTCGGATTGATGACGATTATCCCGTTATTGATGCATCCATCGTGACAGCTGACAGGCATGACGCGCCAGACGTCAGCTTCATCAGCCGATGGTGTGGTGTGGGGTTGGTACTACCTCCTGACAGGTATATCTGCACCCTGCCTGGTACATGTGTAGCACGGGAGGTATGGAGCTGACGGGCATGACGTGCCAGACGTCGCTCGCCTCGGCCCAGGTTCATCAGGCGATGGTGTGGTGTGGGGTTGGTACTACCTTCTGTCGAACTAACTTGGCTGTGGTGTCCCGAGCTGTGTTAGTAGCGGCCTCACGTGTCAAGGTGTATAACTGTCCATAGAAATTTTTAATCTCTCTCAGAATCTCAGGCTTGGATGAAATGACACTACCAGTTTCGGTCCTCAGTATTGTCATGAGAGCGATGGTGGCATGTGCGCTTCGCAATCTTACGGCACCGGGCTCAATCCTCGGCCCTGCACCAATGACTTATCTTGTAAGTTATGTGCAGTTTGTGATGTCATCGCTCCGTGCCTCGGAGAGCACGTTAAGCCGTCGGTACCGGTTGTCATAAGAACATCTATGGCAATCGTTACGGGTAGTCAGACACATGATAGAATCTGGCGCCTAGTCTAACCATCCCTGTTAGTAGTCCCTTATGGGTTGCGAGGTCAGATGGCAGTCGCTCGTGTAATTCTGGTAGCTCGTCGCTGCAGGTTAGATTGGGAGCCGACCCTAGTAACAAATGGGAAAAGGCAAAGAAGGTGAAGTATTGTCATTTGGCTTTGCCCAATAGATGAATCCTTTGCGAACATTTTAGAGCCTTGTAACACTTTATTATTATCATTTAAATTCTCGGGTCTAGCCCGGACATTTGGGAGGCATTAGTGGGCCGAAGCTAACATCAAGAGGCCCTTTTGAGTATATAAATAACTACAACTATGAGTACTATAACAAGGCATGGTATGGCATATTTTAAACTATTTTGTATATGATGGTTAAAAATGACACTGGGCTATTGTGGTGAGCTTTTGATGAATGATGTACATTGGGTTATGGAATGAGATAGCGGCACCTGCCAATTTTGTATCATATCAAAATGCTTGAGGCAGGTGATGACTCGCCACCCACTAAATGGGCCTCCTATAGTGGCTACCGCATATTGGTGCCGAGGAAGCAACATTGGTGTGGGTGGCTAGGTTGTCGGAGAGGTGTGCTGCACTTTCACTGAACACTACTCGCGGCGTTATGCCCTTCAACACTTCCACCCTGGAGCTTGAATTTAATAAAGATATTTGTATTTGTATTTGGTTTTCAGCTCTTGCGACTTCCACCCCTAGACAGCCGGTTAGGGATCTCGTTTAGCCCCTTGGAATCAGGGTACGCCGCGCGGTGTCACCGCTCACCGACTATTATTATTTTGTACCTAGCATTGCTACGAGTAACGACACGACACGAGTACGAGCAGTAATATTTCTTATCCTTACTTTGCTTATAATAGGCTATTTGACTACTTTTTAGTTTTTGTTTTATTTTATTAATCGGGATGTCTAATGCACCCTACAATCAATATTTCCTGGATTTCTTTCGTATTTTCGGTAAAAACCGATATTAAAGTTTGAATTTTAAAATTCATTCGGCAAACACTATTTTCATCATGGCGGCGGTCACGTGACCTACATGACATCACAAATTAGTAAAAAATCTTCCTCTCTGTTAGTCATCAACCTAACTGAACATTCTTGCACTTAATATTTTATCGTTTGTGCATTATCTCCTGCGCGAGTGTTCGAAGCAGTAGAGTAATATTGTTATGTGAATCAAAGAGTGATGAAAAGCTTAGAATATTCAAAAATAATGTCTTGTAAATGGTGTATAGTGCCACAGTGCTCCAGTACTTCAATCAAAATACCAGAGAAACTTTTTATTCAGGTTCCCATCAATCCTGCTACACGGAAAGTGGCTACGATTAGTTCGCCGAGACCCTAAAAGCATAGCAGCCACTTTTACTGTTTTTACCTACCTGCTTACAGCGTAATTCTTCTATTTTACCCTTCGATCAGGCGTATACTCATTAAATTGAGCTTTACGCGCTCTGTTAAACACCGATTTACTTATACCTACTCATAACTACTACAACACTACAACCTCATGAATCTTTGTGTAGGTACCTATTATAACGAAATTGTAATAAACTTTAACCCTAACCCTACAGCAAAAACATAAGTAGGTACCCATCGAGATAATTAGATCGAAATGCATTCTAGTCCAGTATAAAAGGGTAAACTTTATAATCCACACATGAACTTTTTAAACATCCCTGATTCCACATAAATAAAACTTTCTAACTCTACTATCAAATTACCTACAGGTGCATAAGGATGTGGATGTGGCAAATTACATGAAGTTCAAAATGAGCTTTAGCAAGAAAATAGTTTTGGTAGATGGAGTTATGCCTCTAAAGTGTTACCTATTGCCAGCCAGATCGCAGAACACAGCTATCAGATGCTTGTATGTACTTCTTGAGCAGCATTTCTTAAGAGGCAAAGATTAGATATCATCAAGGATGTGAGGAAGCCCATGAAAAAGAAAATGAAGATAATATTACTAAAACCTGTGTACACAATAACGATACTGACATACAGAAAGCTATTGAGTTGGAGCCTGTAGTACTGCAAAAACACAAAATAAACAGACAACTACAAACTTTATAGAAACAGCTGAAAAATCTGTCCAAACTGCAAAGAAAGTTGTACATTGTCTAAGCAACTAAAATAAAGTATTTTAAGTACCTACCTAAAAGTGCTAAAATCTAAAATAGCCTATTTGTATGTATACTAAAATTCTTTGATTTGTACCCAGCCTACTATTAGGCACAATAAAACATTGCTGCCATTTGTTAATGTACGTACTTAGGTGTGTATGTTTATATGTTATGTTATTATGTAGGTACCTATTCCTAACATAGGTAGGTCTTTGACGAGTAAATCCTATACTCGCAGTACCTAGGTACCTGGGTACTTAACCTAAAACGCGCATTCCAAACATGGATATTATCTTGAATGATTTTCGAATAGATATATAAGAATAATACTTACGGTGCTGTTTTTACGTTTTTTAGTTCCGCAGCATAAAAATCAACCATTATCTTTAAAGAACAAGACAATCATTAGGGCATCTACTTCGGGCAGATTACTACTGTTAGCTTGCACGAAGTGCCGCTTCATTTTTGTAGTAGAATGTAAACAAACAGCTCGCAGATCACTTGATAACTTTAAAGACACCTATTCAAAGAACGTAATAATAAAGTGAAATCCGTTTGTAGTGTTTTTATGTAACGTAGGCACCATTTAACATGTCCAGTAGATAATACTATACAATTTCCAATTAGCGGATACGTGAATACAGTTTTCTGACGTCATCACAGTTGCCACCAATCACAAAACGTTTCACACCATTCATTTATCCTTCAAAAAATTATAAACTTTATTTGCATAAATTAAAGAAAATAAACATATTTTAGTGTTAAAATGATTGTTTTCAGCTTAATTAGGCCTCAATTAGCTAGAATGATAACAATTTTTTACATATTTTTATATGAGTCAAATAGCCTACTGCTGCCCGCGGCTTTGCGCGTATGGAATTCATATTATCGCGATAATATAATATGCCCAAACTATCTCTATCACAAACTTTCATCAAGATTAGTTCAGACGGTACGTTTGGCCGTTATCACGGACCACCATCCTTCCGTGGCTCCACTCAACAATAACTGGTGTGGGCGCGACGGTGCGCGGTGGTTGCCTCAGCGGTACCCTGACTGTGTGATGTTGAAACCGACGCACCCTGCTTCTAGTCCCGCTTGGCGGCCCATCAACGAATTTGGTGTTATGTGCAGAATTAGACCCTGCGGCTTTTACAACGGTTAAAGAATCACAATACTCGGTAGGCCTGACGAGGGTACTGAGGTAAGGTTACTGGTGAGCACACAATACAAACAAACAACGTAATTTTAACGTATCGTCACCACCCGCCTATAGGTTGTCCATTGCTGGCAGGGTGCCCAATAGCGCGCCCCGCCACGCTCCTCGAGTGCGCCCCTGAGTCATCATCATCACCAACATCAACAGCCTGAAGACGTCCACTGCTGAACATAGACCCCCCCAGAGCGCGCCACCTTGAGCGGCTACTCGCCTCCTGCATCCATCGGCTCACCGCGGCTTTCACCAGATCGTCGGTCCACCGAGTGTAGGGCCGGCCTACGCTGCGTCTTCCGGTTCGTGGTCGCCACTCGAGAACCTTTCTTCCCCATCGGTTGTCAGTTCTACGAGCGATGTGGCCTGCCCATTGCCATTTCAACTTGCTAATACGAAGAGCTATATCGGTCACTTTAGTTCTCCTGCGGATCTCCTCGTTCCGGAGCTTATCTCGCAGGGAAGCACCGAGCATAGCTCGCTCCATAGCTCGCTGCGCGACTATGAGCTTACTAATGAGGCCAACAGTAAGAGACCATGTCTCAGTTCCATAAGGCATCACTGACAACACACACTGGCTCTGCGGTATTTTGGACGAAAAGATAGGATGAAGCTTCCCGAACGCTGCCCAGCCGAGTTGGATTCTTCGCGCCACCTCTTTGTCGAAGTTGGACCTACCTAATTGGACAATCTGTCCTAGGTAGACATACTTGTCGACAACTTCGAGAGTATCGTTCCCAACAATTACCGGTATAGGTGGATAGATAGATAGATAGATAGATAAACACTTTATTGTACACACCAAATAATACAATTTAACAAGGCATACAGACATAATCAGGTGGAACATGAGCATTAGACATGATCTTTGTCTTGTCCTTATTCATCTTAAGACCAACCTGCTGGGAGACTCTACTGAGGTCGTTAAGCATCGTGCTAAGGTCTTTGAGCGTTTCCGTTATTATGACTATATCATCGGCAAAACGAAGGTTAGTGATGTACTCGCCATTTATATTGATGCCAGATCTGTTCCACTCCAAGAGCTTGAAAACATCCTCCAATGTGTTTGTGAACAGTTTCGGTGAAATATCGTCTCCCTGTCTCACGCCTCTTTGCAATGGAATTTGTTCTATACTCTGGTCCTGTAGTCGGACTGACATAGTGACCTTGCTGTACAAACACTTCAAAACTTCGATATACCTATAGTCAATTTGGCATCGCTGCAAGGACTGCAGCACCGCCCAAGTCTCGATTGAATCGAAGGCTTTCTCATAGTCCACAAACGCTAGGCATAACGGCCGATTATACTCTTCGGTCTTCTGTATAATCTGGCGTAGTGTATGGATGTGGTCTATGGTGCTAAAGCCTTTTCGGAAACCGGTTTGTTCGGGAGGCTGGAATTCATGAACCTGCGTGCGAGACGATTCGTAATGACTCTCGAAAACAGCTTATACACATGACTCAAGAGCGAGATTGGCCTATAGTTCTTCAATAGTTAAGGTGTTATCGCCTTTTTTGAAGAAGAGCACCACCACGCTCTTGTGACATGCCTCTGGCGTTGTACCTTCAAGGATGACAGACTTAATTAACTTCTGGAGGACTAAAAGTACCGGTCTACCACCCGCTCTCAGAAGTTCGGTCGTAATTCCATCTTCACCTGGTGCCTTGTTGTTTTAATCTGTTTGAGGGCCATTCTAATCTCGTACAGGCTGACGTCCGGGATATCTTCGGTATAGTGTCGGACTAACTTGGCTCTGATGGCCTGAGCTGTGTTAGTAGCGGGCTTACGTGTCGAGGTGTATAACTGTAGACTGTATCCATAGAAGTTCTCGATCTCTCTCAGAATCTCAGGCTTGGATGAAATGACGCTACCATTTTCGGTCTTCAGTTTTGTCATTTGGTGTTGCCCAATAGACGAATTCTTTGCGAACACTTTAGAGCCTTGATTCAATTGCGGCCTCAATACGTGAAGTACTATGAGCACGCAAGTTGTGTCGCAAGGAACTCCAGATTCGTCTATTGAGTTCACCGTAGGCTGACATATCAATTGAAGACTGGAGCTTTATTTCGCTCCGGTCTGCCATTAGTTCAAGAGTTTTTCTGAGAGCTTTTGAGTCTTCTTCGGCGTTGGGTCTTAAAGAATTTCGATCCAACAGCTTGGACAGTTTCCACCAACCCGTCGTTTAGCTCGTCCACTGTGTTACAGTCGGCTAGGCACTGGAAGCGATTTTGGAGTTCCAACTGAAAGCCTTCGAGGTTTTGGATTTGGACAGGATTTGGACGGAGCGTAGACTTCACCAGACGTGACCTTTCGAGCTTAACATTGATATTCAATGTGCCTCTAACAATACGGACGAAACTTGTCTGGTGGCGGCTAATAAAATTGTTACTGTAGCACAGGAACATGTTCAGAAGGACTTCACATCTCTTTGTAAATGGTCTCAGGATGCAGGACTAGTACTCAAAACCAAATTCATTCATGTTCATTCTAGCCGCAACCCTGGTCCGGATACAGATAGTCCATAGTCATGAAAGAAAGAAAGAAAGAAAGAACAAATGCAGTGCTGACAAAATCTTGTGTAATAATAAATCGAGTACCTTTTAACGTATATATTACCTACTCACCGTGTGTGCGTGTATGTTTCGTTTTTGATTTACCTTGTATGTTGTTGTAGGACTGGTACCTACTCAAATCGGATACTTAGGTGATAGTTGTCGAGAACCATGTCTGGACAAACCTAACCTAGGTTTAAGGCATGTTTTACCGAATATAAGCTGTATTTTTTTAAAGGTTAAAATAAATAATAGATGACGCAATGGGCACCACAAGCTCGACGAGGGTGGTGGTACGGTACAATATGCAGGCGCACCACCGGTGTCTGCGCAGCCGTGGTGCGACTAGGCCCGGGGCGGCGCACGGGGCGGGTGGCACCCTCGGGAGTCAGGGGGCGCGGGGCGTCGGGAACGGGGAATCAAACAACGACAGATGTATACATGAACAGATTGTATTCGTTGACTTGTCGGGGCAAACTTAATTGGTCCACCTTTATTGCTTCTAACTAGATATGCGCGAGTGCGCTGTGCGTTAGGCGGCGCCGGTGGACCAGCGAAGTGCCGCGGCGGCGGCGGCGCACCTACTCTCACACTTAACCTAACTATGTACAGAATTAGTACCCGTTTAAACGAACGTATATCGAGACGTATATAATATTTACAGGCGGGGGAGCGCGGGCGCGGGCTCCGGCGGCGCGGGCGGCTCCGGCAGCCGCGCCAGCGTCTTGTAGAGCGGCGAGTTGACGAACCGCGGGTACGAGTCGCGGTGCATCAGCGTGTAGATCTGCAGCTGCGCCTCGTCGAACGTGTGCGGCGTCGGCTCCACCATGTTGCGGTTGACGAGCTCCCGCACGCGCGAGTCCAGCGACACCTGCGACATGGATGCATGTATGTGACGTCACACGCGCGTCCCCCTCCCCGTCCCCCCCCCCCCCCCCCCCCTCCATGTATATACCGTAGGTAATGTAACGCACCTCTTTCGGAGACAGGATGGAGATGTAGTCCTCGTAGATGAAGCGCGCCTTCTCCTCGACCGCGTCGGGGTCTCCCTCGCGCTTGAGCTCCTCGCACGCGAGCCAGAACATGATGTTCTCCTCGGAGTACTCGCCGCGCAGGAAGTCGCGGAACACCTTGCGTCCCGCTGGAACATACAGTGCTACGGTTACATACGTACATGTGCACAAACATACGGTTACAGTGCAGTGCCGCATCCATTTCCTACCCCCTCGCCCGAGCCAACCTACTTTACATCACATTCAAGTTTCTAAAGTCTCCAGGTCTTAGCTTTGTGATGCATGACTGTGTCACTGAGAGAATGATTGGTTGTAGTAGCTACCTACTAGGTACGCGAGCGAACCCTGGATAATAGCCGAACATACGCATGCAATGTCACAAGGCATAATATCACAGCATTATTATTATTTGAAAACATTCAGAGATAAGAGTAATTACAAACTAAGAGTAAAGACAATAACCTATATATCTATAATATATATTTTATAAGACTCGTTGGTATATATACGGATGTGAGCTCCGTGCTATCGTACGTCATAACGTCGGCTTGATTAAAGTAATCAGAAGATAAATTATGTGCTTTTTCTTGTACCTACGTACCTACTGGGCATTGCCCATAACATAACTCTATGCTGCCGATTGTATTTTACATAGGTACCTTTGCAACGGTTCACTGTCGAAACTCATAAAATCGTTTGTCATAATTTTGTTACAAATAAAAATGTTACTTATAATCATCATTTCACATAATGTGATTTATTATACTTTCACTACATCTAATTTTCTTTATTATAAATCAAAATTAATAATAATCCAAATTTATAAGAATGAAACTCATAAGGCGTATATAACATAACAGTACAAATTTATAATGTTCTTTTACCATAACTAACTTTAAGCATAAAACAAAATATCAATAATACTGTAAATTAATGTGACTGGAACTGTTGATTGTTATATATATCCTAATCAGTTATAAAAACGTAGTACGGCAAGCCAATTTGCTCTTCAATCTATGCAGGCACTTCATCCAGTCAAAACAAACAAAATTAACGTGTGGACTGTGGGTAATTGTAAAATAACTTATATTTTCTCATGTTATGTTGATTTTGGTGTTGTTGGTGAACTTTGTGCATTATTTTAATAAATAACTTGAAATGTCTAATAAAAACACGTGTAAAATATTTAAATCAAATAACGGTAACCTGAAACTTAATATAGATGGTTTCTGTAATTTTTTAATATAAGGATAAGTGACTTCTGGCACTTCGCCGGCCGCTGCCGCGGCACGCTCGCTACGCTTCGCTTCGCTCGCTCGGCTCGTGCGTCGTGTGGTCACAGTTAACCTAACGCTCCTCCTCGCTTCGCTCGTCGTCGCACCTATTTATGACTTTGCCTTAGACTAGTATCTTAGTATCTTTAGGGTATACATGCATATGTATATAATGATTTAACTACCTCAAAATTATTATTATGTTAACTAAAAAATATGAAAAAGTCATTATGAACAATACAATTATGAATGCTGATTATTATGAAATTATAAGTAATGAAATTTATAATAAAAAAAAGTATGATAAAAAAATTCTTAACATTAACATTATAACATAATTTTTAATAAATTTAAACATTATTTGAATAAATTGTATAAGAAAAGATCAATATAAAAAGTAACTATTATGAACAAAGTTATTTATAAATAACCACCATTATAAATTTCATCATTATTAAAAATGAGGTATGTGAAATGAAATTATGAATAATGAAATTATTAGTACAGACGGTATCCCCTTTGCAACGAACAATAAACGGTTCTTGCGGATGCGTAACTGCATTTCTTTAACAATCGTAACAACGAGGGGGCCACAAGTACCCCGGTTACATTCCGAACTACGGGCGGTAACGGAACCCTTCTAAGAAGCGTTCCATGTGTAGGTAATATCATTTGCTTCTAGATTGTATAAGCCATTGATTATAATAATAATATTACTGTCATATAATATACAAACTTCATTGAGTATCTATTTTAAAAGAAAGAAATAACTAAAATGTCAGTTTGATAAAATAAATACATGAATGCAATCGTGTTTGTAATTTATTTAACAAATTGGCGACGATGCCGACCCACGATATAAAAAACTGAAACGAGTACGCGCCTCATTGCGGGGCACCCTTACAACAATTGAAAACTATTTAAATACGAATTTTGAACTCGCTACAGAAAGAAATTGACATAAGAATTCAATCATTACAAGAAACTATACAGAAATTCCCCCACTCGGTGGACCGACGACCTGGTGAAAGCCGCGGGGAGCCGATGGATGCAGGAGGGCGAGCAGCCGCTCAAGGTGGCGTGCTCTGGGGGAGGCCTATGTTCAGCAGTGGACGTCTTCAGGCTGTTAATGATGATGATGATGATGAGTAGCGATCACTAATACAATGCGTCCCACGATTTTGAACGAACTACGAACATTCTTAGGTGTGGCAAACTACTATAATAAATTCATACCTAATTTATCGACCATTACGAGTCCACTCAATAACTTACTAAAAAAAGGCATGAATTTTATATGGTCTCCCAAATGCGAAAGAAGTATTAATCGAATAAAAAAGAAATTCTCAGTGAAAGAGTTCTAACTCACTTTGACTCTTCAAAACCATTGATTTTAGCTACAGATGCATCACCTACAGGCTTGGGTGCTGTTTAGTCACATAGGCTCCCATACGAATGAAAGCGACCCATAGCCTTTGCGTCGAGATCTTTGACCAACAGCGAAAAGAGTACAGCCAGATTGATAAAGAAGCTACATCAATATATTGGGGCCTCAAGAAATTCTTTCATTACTGTTACGGCCGGAAATTTACTCTTGTTACTGATCACAAGCCGCTTAACTACATCGATTTTCCATCCTCATCGAACCTTACCTGCGCTCATTTTTTATCTGGATTTGACTATCAAATAGAATATAGAAGATCTCTACAACATTCAAATGCAGATTATCTATCAAGATTTCCGGTAGAAAGTTCTAAAGAAAATACTATTGATCAACATTGCGCATTTCAACTACAGCTGATTAATATTCTAGAAGTTTGCCCTAAGACAATAGCCGAAGAAACAAAAGTTGACCCGGAACTACAGCGGTTATTACAATCCTTACAAACAGGTAGATCGTTACGAGAACTGGGTTACAAGGACAATGAATTAACTCTCCAGAATGAATGCATTTTAAGAGGCACTAGAATAATGATACCACAAAATTTGCGCACTCGAATTTTTTGACGACAAGAATAAAACGTAAACCTTTCGATCAGTTGAATTGTAAAATTGGTAGGTATGTATCTAAATCTCAAGCTATACTTAATTTTAGTAATCCTACCCTCACAATATAATCTGTCGTCAGGGTCCATGGTGTTACCTTATAATATAGTTAGGACTTATTTCTAATGTAAGATCAATATGCACATGTGGAAACAGAATAAATGAATATGAATATGAATAACCCGGAAAAAGTACCTCTACATCATTGGTAAAATACAACATTGCCATGGCAAAGAGACACTTATAGACTTTGCTGGACCGATTTTTGGATATTCTTTATTTATTTTAGTCGATTCATTCACCAAGTGGGCGGAAATAATTCTTACGAAAACCACTACAAGCTACTACGTGCGTACACAAACTCAAATAATTATTCTGCACCTTTGGGTTACCGAATATGTTAGTATCAGACAAGGGACGACAATTTATTTCACAAGAATTTGAAGATTACCTTAATGATAGTGGAATTACACATAGAACGTCAGCCCCATACCATCCAGCTACTAACGGACAAGCAGAAAGATTCGTGCAAACCGTTAAGAGAGCTTTACATGCAATGGAGGGGGAGAGAGGTAGTCTGACTGATAAAATTAACACCGTATTAACTAGACTAAGACGCACACCAGGTCCAAATGGACTGTCACCCTACCAAATGATATTCGGTCGAGACATCCGAACGAAGTTACATGTTATGTTTCAAAACTCAACTTCAACCCGTATATTTAATACCAGTTCTGCAGCCGTCCAAATAAGAGAGTTTGCTATCGGTGGCAGAGTACAAGCACGAAGTTACTCAGTTTCCAACAGAAGATGGGAGTTTGGCAGAATCCTGAGTCGGTTAGGCCGTCTACACTATATGGTCCAAACCGATGATGGCACCGTACGGAAAAAACATGTAGACCAACTCCTGCCGGCGCACCTGGTACCCTAGGGAGCTGGAATTGGTGGCGGAGGACTGTCATATACAAACTTCATTGAGTATCTATTTTAAAAGAAAGAAATAACTAAAATGTCAGTTTGATAAAATAAATACATGAATGCAATCGTGTTTGTAATTTATTTAATAACAACAGTTCACGTTTGTGACTTGTGTTGCCGCGGCTTGCAAGTCACACGACCGAGTAAAGAGTAACAGTAGAACCCGTTAGCGGGTGTACCGCAGCCCCAGCGAGCGGTGACCTCGGCGAGGGCGGGCGGGAGGGCGCGCCGAGTCGACTCGATCCGCTTTCATTATTTGACCTAAATTCGTTTCCACCGAAGTAGTGAGGCGGCTCGGGCGCGTCTAAACACGATTCGAATTCCTAATGCATGTGTTCGAGTAGGGATCGTGTAAACAGTGCCGCACTCCCTCCGGCCCCGCACCGCACCGCACCGCACCGCACCACACCGCACCGTACCGCACCGCACCGCACCACTCTGATGATACTCATTCGTCACTCATTTACTTCAAGGGCAACTGAATTCAGAATAACAAAAATTGAAATTAAAATACCTTCCGCATACAACATTGTAAATAAATATTAAGCGTATATGAGGTAGGTAGTAAGGACTACAGCTAGCTATTGCTACTCCCATATCTGTGATAGGTACAGGTACAGGTAGTGATGTTTCAGTGAGTCTGCGATGACTCGTTGCTCATCCAATATCGTCCGTATCGTATCGTATTTTATATTTTCACAGAATATTTACAACAATTGAACGCTGGAGTATTGTTTATGGTTCGAAGCGTAATGTTTGTGTAATACACGTTCTTTTTTTTAAGTTGAAAATCATATGATATTATCATATAGATATTTTATCAAGCCATTCCTCTAGCACATTTTAGTTATTTAATTTATAAAAATGTGTTTCTAACGCTGAAAACTTAAGTAGAGTATAAAGTAGTTACCTGCAGCTACAAGTAGAAGAGTTGTAAGTAAAGTAGGAGAAGTACGTTCATAAAGCATCAATTTAGGGGTCATTAGAACGGTTTCATTTTAGAAAAAGTAAAGGTTTTGTTCGGTCATTCTTTTTATTTTCTTTTTACACCATTTTTTCATGATTGTTTTGATACGTCACGTCACATTAGTGACGTCAAAAAGTGCTTGTTGTTGATTTTGTGCTCACACCTTACACACCGCTTGTGCTCACACCTTACACACCGCTTGTGCTCACACCTTACACACCGCTTGCGCTCACACCTTACACACCGCTTGTGCTCACACCTTACACACCGCTTGCGCTCACACCTTACACACCGCGCCGACCTTATTTATTATATGCATACCTTTTCCAGTAGGTATATTAGATTACTATAATGAAATAATCTTAAAATGTCTAACTTTATTTACATATAGGTAGACCAAACCAGTGCTCCCGGAAGGAAAGTACCTATCCTAAGATTTATAAAATTAAAAATAACAGCTTTCAAAGCTTTTCAAACCCTGTATATGTGGGCCCTGTCAAGGAGTGCATATTTGTGCCGTTTGAGGTTTTCGGCCTTGATGGCGGCTGCGCCGGCTTGAACTGTTGTTAAAGGAAGATGGGACAGAGCCAAAGTGTCAACACATGTGGCATCCCAAACAAGAGGCCGTCCCATCTTCCAGGGGATGAGGGTCATCCCGTCGGGTCTTTTGCCGTCGTCTCGCATCAGTCCATTAGGTTCTAGGACTGATGGGACACCGGCACTAACTAAGGCCCGACGGATGATATCGTTCAAGTCGGCGTGCCGCGGTATTCGTCCTGTACTTTTTATACAGGACAGTCCATGAAGTCCGAGCCCGTCCACCATTTCACCGCAAGGACAGCGATGAGGGACTTGGCTGGGTGCACCTATTCGTAAAGATACGGCTAACCGGAAGGTATCTTATCTAAAAGGTTACCGAAATTTCGGGAAGGCAAAGCATGCAGCCAAAGCCCCGACTCCCAACGAGCGACTGCGAGTAGGCGAGCACGCTCTGTGGAAGAACTTGCTGTGTCTAAGAGTTTTTTATATTGTAAAGCACAGAGCGGCCCGTCCCGCTGCCTCTGAGAAACGGGAGTTTTGGGCAAAGGATCGCTTGGGCAGGCTGTTCTCCAGCTCTCCGTAGCCTCAGCAAGAAAACCGAAATTATAATTTTGAAGTGATGGGGATAAAATAGCGTTTACTAATTTTTGAGTGCTGTATGCTGATGACAGGAAAGCTGGCAATGATACACTGGAAATTTTGCGTATGCCAAGACCTCCAAACCTTATAGGCAGTGAGGCCTGGCGCCAAGCGCGGTCGTCAAAAGGTATGTTCAGTATGGCGGTGAGTGTATCCCTTTGAATGTTATCAAGCTGTTGTAAAAGTGTAGGGTGATTCCAAAGCTGACAACATCGAAGGAAATACATTTTTGGGACAAAAAGGCAATAACGTAGAATAAAATAAGCCACACGTGTGTTAATTTTAGATTAATAATAATTTAATAATTTATTTCAATAATTTAATTTTATTTGAGCCGTTTGGGGTGGAGACAATGGGTCCATGGGGGCCCGCCGCCATCGAAACGTACCGTATTATTATACTAAGTAGCATAGCATTTAATTGCTCCTAATTTAGGAATTTGTTTTGTACTACTTAGATTAGAGAATTATGTAGACCAGGTACTTCTATTATCTTCACACGTGCGCACAATGAATTTATGAAAGTAATCCATCTTTGTATTACGGCGGGTAAACTGTTCACATCTATTCTATGGTAGTGATAATATAATACCAAAACTAATTGAAATTGTAATAACAATATTATACTTTCCTACTCTCAAATCTATACCGAGGATATCCCGGACATCAGCCTGTACGAGATTAGGATGGCCCTCAAACAGCTTAAAAACAACAAGGCGCCAGGTGAAGATGGAATTACGACTGAACTTCTGAGAGCGGGTGGTAGACCGGTACTTTTAGTCCTCCAGAAGTTATTTAATTCTGTCATCTTTGAGGGTATAACGCCAGAGGCGTGGTCCAAGAGTGTGGTGGTGCTCTTCTTCAAAAAAGGCGATAACACCTTATTGAAGATCTATAGGCCCATCTCGCTCTTGAGTCATGTGTACAAGCTGTTTTCGAGAGTCATTACGAATGGTCTCGCACGCAGGCTTGATGAATTCCAGCCTCCCGAACAAGCCGGTTTCCGAAAAGGCTTTAGCACCATAGACCACATCCATACACTACGCCAGATTATACAGAAGACCGAAGAGTATAATCGGCCATTATGTCTAGCGTTTGTGGACTATGAGAAAGCCTTCGATTCAATCGAGACTTGGGCGGTGCTGGAGTCCTTGCAGCGATGCCAAATTGACTATAGGTATATCGAAGCGTTGAAGTGTTTGTACAGCAAGGCCACTATGTCAGTCCGACTACAGGACCAGAGTACGGAACAAATTCCATTGCAAAGAGGCGTGAGACAGGGAGACGTTATTTCTCCGAAACTGTTCACAAACGCATTGGAGGATGTTTTCAAGCTCTTGGAGTGGAAAAGATCTGGCCTCAACATAAATGGCGAGTACATCACTAACCTTCGTTTTGCCGATGATATAGTCATAATGGCGGAATCGCTCGAGGACCTTAGCACCATGCTCAACGACCTCAGTAGAGTCTCCAAACAGGTTGGTCTTAAGATGAATATGGACACGACAAAGATCATGTCTAATGCTCACGTTCCACCTATACCGGTAATTGTTGGGAACGATACTCTCGAAGTTGTCGACAAGGACAGACTGTCCAATTAGGTAGGTCCAACTTCACCAAAGAGGTGGCACGAAGAATCCAACTCGGCTGGGCAGCGTTCGGGAAGCTTCGTCCTATCTTTTCGTCCAAAATACCGCAGAGCCTGAAAACGAAAGTTTTCAATCAGTGTGTGTTGCCAGTGATGACTTATGGAACTGAGACATGGTCTCTTACTGTTGGCCTCAGTAGTAAGCTCAAAGTCGCGCAGCGAGCTATGAAGCGAGCTATGCTCGATGTTTCCCTGCGAGATAAGCTCCGGAACGAGGAGATCTGCAGGGGAACTAAAGTGACCGACATAGCTCTTAGAATTTGCAATTTGAAATGGCAATGGGCAGGCCGATGGGGAAGAAAGGTTCTCGAGTGGTGACCACGAACCGGGAGACGCAGCGTTGGCCGGCACCCCACTTGGTGGACCGACGACCTGGTGAAAGCCGAGGGGAGTCGATGCATGCAGGATGCGAGCATCCGCTCAAGGTGGCGCGCTCTGGGGGAGGCCTATGTTCAGCAGTGGACGTCTTCAGGCTGATGATGATGATGATGATGATGATGACTATCAAATCAAAAAACTGTACAAAATATTGCAAGTGCATAGTTTTTTTGAAGTAGGCAGGTATTTTATTTACAATCTCTTCTCTTCCTATTCTTGAGTCTGCTATTTAGATGTTGCCGAGGGAGGACCGGCTGAACAAACTGGAGCGGCTTCAAAACTGCATACGAGACATTCTCGGTCTCCGCGAATATTACGATTTACGATCATGTCTCACAATGTCGTTGTAATGTAAGCTCCAGCGGCTCCCCACACATTGCCGCCGGAACACTCGTATCTTATCCCTTCTCTATAATGTAGGTAGGTACTGTTTAATCCTTCTACCCCTCATTATTTAAACGAACGCTTCGAGTTTCTTTATAATTATTTATTATTTATTTATTGGCACTCTAATACTAGCTATGTCTCTCGAGCCAGGTCATCGGAGGGCCTCCCTCTCAAGCCACCCGTACATCGTACCACATGCATTCACTGCTCAGGCTGTAGGTATACTATAGGCAACGCTTGTGGAGTGAACTTCCCCTCAACATTCGACAGACACAATCACTCGCTGCTTACACTCATTGACTCCGGAATAAACTTCTTTTTTTTAATATATGTTATTATCGTTCGATCATTATTATATGAATAGCTCCATTCGAAGATATAGTTATAAAACCAGGTAGTTCTTTTAATCGTACAGGTAGGTTCGCACGCTTTTAGATTTTTATCGATTAAAATATCGATAGAGTATCGATACGGTATCGATACGGATATCGGAACGGTCTCCTCACTACTGTCATGGCGCCTCTCTATAGTGTCATTCTTTTAAAGAAATTATCCAAAAACTTTTGTAATAATTATGTATTATATATTATTGTTTTACCAACAATATGTTACATGGATTATGTCATTTGAATTAAGTAATAATAATAGGGTAGTGGAGGGAAGGGTTCTTACTACCTATATCTTCGAATGGAGCTATTCATATAATAATGATCGAACTTCACTTGAGAAGTTCGTTTGATCACCTATTATAATTCATAGCTCCATTCTTCAGATATAGTTATAAAACCAGTTAGATGTTCAGAGACAAATAGTTTTTGGTAAATAAGCATTTCAAGATATATGTATATTGCAAATGAAACGAAGATATTTCAAATATAAGTAAACAGTTTAAAAAAGAAAAGTTATCTTTTAACAGCAATAATTGTATACCTACATAGTGGGTTGATGTATAATCATCTTTCACAAATAGCACATTATTATAAGTTTTAGTAAGCTATTGGTTTTGTAATGATCAAGTTAAGTTTTCGACAATGATTGTATCACTATAAAACTTACTTGCTAATAAGCTTGTAAGTGTGTCCAACAGGTGTGCTACCTTATGGGTAGAATTAACAGGAATACCATAATTATGTTTTAGCGCTTGCTGAGCGGCTACCACGCGTGGGCACTGATAAATGTGATCACATCGATCCTACTCGCTGCTAAAACGTATTTTATTTATCGGCTGATGGTTTGTTCTATGGAGTAGGGCATTTGTGAGTTAGGCTGTTAAATTTATAAGCCTGTACCGAAAAGTAGGTGATCTCCTGAGCACTTGGCCCCAATATTAGGTTTATCATGAAATAATAGCAGAATCAGTTGCTTATGACCTCTGGCTGACATTTTTAATGAGTTTCAATAATAATACAAATTCTTCAGGCTGTTAATGATTAATACAAATATTTTTAATTTATATTATTTTTATGATTTTTTGAAATCAGAATCATATTATTGACATTAACCTTTAATAGCGAATGGGTTTGTACACGTGGTGAACAATGCCTGAATCAATGAAGATGGTAAGTTTTGTAATTTGGTTCAAGGACAAACTATTACCGTGTGGGTATCAACCCGAAGTAAAGGCCAAAGGCTGTTTGAGGAATCCGTGTACGTGGGTGATGCTTGGTCTATTTCTAAATGCTCTTTAGCAAGCGCGATACTTTTTCATCAGAAGTAATTTTCTTGCCCAAAATAAAGAAGCAGTCGTGCGATGGCTATTTAAAAAGTTAGATTATGACGCTCCCTTTTGGAATTTTTCGTAAAAAAACAAAATGACTGAAGTGATCCCAGAATTGAAAGAAATTACAACTATTGTTTGAATAGTATTTTTAGCATAATTTGTAGATGAGTAAACCATGGTTGCGAAGAATGGAGGACTAAAATTCCAGCTGATTGCTCCCTAACAGTTTGTGAAACCCATAAGGATCAATGGGAAAGGGCAAAGCCAAGTAAAACAGTAATAGTTCCAATATATAGTAAAGACATCAACGGCAAAGGTACCTAGATGCCTTCTTTTTTTTTTCATCAGGAATCAGGAATCACTACCGCGAGATGCAAAAGCTAGATAACGTTAGATTGTCCGAACTTTGCTACTAACAATAATTTGAAATACTTGATATGAGTGCCAAGGTGCTAATTCAGTACCTATAAGGGTTGACCATCTTGATTTTCCATTCGTTATTACGAATTCGTTAAAATACAAGTTGAGGGCCTCGCTTAGGTTAATTAGTTCTATGCCTAACTAACTCCAACTCTGCCTAAGGGTTAGGCTCTTCTCTCTTCTCTTTGATAAGATAAACAGTGGCTTGATCTTCGTTGCTGGCAATTTTTTTGCAGCGTATGGTGTAACTAATAAAATTATAAGTACACTGTGTACATAATCATAACAAAACAACTCACTATTAATAAATTTTCAAGTTGTTATAGTACCGTCAACTGAATGCCTAAGAAATCAGACCACAGTAATTTATTGTTTTTCTCCAATCTGTGGACACAGTAATAACAAAAAACGAAATAAGGTTGTTAGTCCTCCTATATCTCCCATAATAATACCCGTGTCCATCGCACGACATGCACCTTGAGTATTTTAAGAGCGTACAACGCCATCTAGTTTCATTCGGGGTAAAATTGTTTCAGAACAACATCAACGAAGCCACTATCATGCACCTATCAAGCACAAAGATTATATCAAATAAGTGCACTTTTCCAAAATATTGAAATAATTCTTTTACCATAGTTAATGGTTTTTTAAATTATTTTAAAAATACTATTACTAATAAGGCATAAACATTTTGCATAAACATTGCTTCCTTTTTGCTTCTGCAACATGTGCTTGGCTGTTCTTTAAGACATCAGGTAGGTATCATAATATTTTTCTAGGCAGATTTCATCGAAATTCGTCTAGTAATTGCAGCGTCATGGCGCTTTCAAAGGGACTGACACACACACACATGACATGGACATTGAGCTGTAAGATGGTGGCGGTAGTCTTTGACTTAGGGATTTTTCTTCTTTTTTTTGTATGTTTTATATGAAGTATGAACTTCAATTATTCAATTTTACGCCAAATTGTTAATTCCTAATTTCAAATTGAATATAAAGTTAAAAAAGGATCATTTCATCATTTTTTTTTGTTTATAAATAGTTTAATGAAAGTATCGATACTTTGAGAGTTAGGAATGTATAATAATAAGTATCAATCTTTAAATTTAATATGAATCTATAGGCAATAGGCGTGAACTGTTGAGTTAGATAGATAAACTCTTTATTGAAACACCGCATCATTAATAATGAAAGGCTAAGTAAACAAACTTAGACTTAGACTTTGGTGGAGCTTAGGTAAAATCGATTAAGCGATACGTAAGTATCACAACATGATGTATTAGTAACATATTGTAAGCAGATATAGCCAATATTATCGAGTACATTATAACTGTAAGTTCTATGCAGCTTTTCTCGCTCTGAGAAGGAAAGAAATATGTGCAGGCAGTATGCCTTCATTGATACGTCACGTATAATGTATTATACAGTATCCATTGAATATAAAGTCATTTTCAGTGATGGCTTGAAATAGTTCAACCAGCCTTGCCTGTAGGTACCAGCATGAAATACCTACCGCATTTGGCTATCTGTTCTGGCGCTTGTGGAGGAGGCTAAATAGTTCTGACGACACATACTTAAAATTTCTACTAGTTCTTAGGGCGTAGGTCTGTTTCTGTTACAGTTATACATTCCTGCCACATTCAGAGAAAAGGGTTTTTTTTTTTTTTAAATAATCCTTAGAAATGGCGGATATGCTTGGCTTTTGCCTCACTTTGACCTCGTTATTTCTAGTTCGCACTTCCTGCGAGACCACTGCAATGTCTTTAAAAGACTAAATCTGTTTCTTTTACCTCTCGTGAGGCCTTTTCAAAAAACGGAAGCCAACGTTGGATATATGTATTGCATCGGTTAGTATATACATTGTCGGGGGAAAGAGAATTATTCTCTGTAGTCATACACACTTGTATGCATTATACAAGGGGTATTAAATATGCCCAATTATTGTCCACGGACTCGACATGAATCGTGGATTCAATTTCTAGATATAGGTAGGTATAGTACCTATGCAGGTATAGTGATTTATATATCAGAAAAAAATGTGTGTAGGAAAATAAATTACTTATTGAATATGTAGAAAAATATTGTAATAAACTCGCTTGAACGAAGCCAGATATAGCCTTTATACTCTTTTTATTAGAAACTTCGTGTACGACCCGCAGTCAACCGCCGGGTTTCATAGGATCTTGTCTAGCCTTCGTGATAACCCGCAGTTAATCCGCCCGGCAGATTTACGAGATGCTTATATGAGTTTAGGGATACTTATGAAAATGACAAGGTAAGTAGGTATATTATACTATTTTTATTATAACTTTCATGTATGACCCGCAGTCAACCACCAGATTTCATAGCATCCTGTCTAGCCTTCGTGATAACCCGCAGTTAATCCGCTCGGCAGACTTACGAGATGCTTATATGAGTTTAGGGATACTTATGAAAATGACAAGGTAAGTAGGTATATTATACCCTTTTTATTATAACCTTCGTGTATGACCCGCAGTCAACCGCCAGGTTTTTATAGCATCGTGTGTAGCCCTTGTGATAACCCACAGTTAATCCGCCCGGCAGACTTACGAGATGCTTATATGAGTTTTGGAATACTTGTGAAAATGACAAAGTAAGTAGGTTACTAACCTTCATATTTTTCGATCTCAGTTCCTGATTTGAATCGGAGTAAAGGTACACTATAACCTGACGACGCAACGCCACGACACCAAGACTGATTTCTGCGTATTCCTCAAGTTTGATTTTCTTTTTGTAACGTTGTATTTATCTTCCTTTCTTCGTTTCGACGTTTTCAACATGATAAAATAATTTGCGACGAAATATTTTGAGGCGCGTGCGCCTTCTACCACGCACGAAAAAAGAATGACACTATAGAGAGGCGCCATGACAGTAGTGAGGAGACCGTTCCGATATCCGTATCGATACCGTATCGATACTTTATCGATATTTTAATCGATAAAAATCTAAAAGCGTGCGAACCTACCTGTACGATTAAAAGGACTACCTGGTTTTATAACTATATCTGAAGAATGGAGCTATGAATTATAATTATTATATTGAAATGTTTGAATTGTAAAGTTTAATGTAAAAGTAATTAGTGTATGTAAGTGGTGTGTTCTGATTATTGTATTGTAAATACATAAATAACAAATTCACTGTTTCCTTATTAGTGAGGTATATTATACAGGATGACCGTAGTTCGTAGACCGCATCCTCTCAGGATGTGTTTAAATAGGCTATCGTTTAAGCGCAACTTACACTTTATTTACTACTTTACTTAAATAAGGTTAATTATTTTTAACAGTAATAATGTTTCAGAAAAATCACAATTGTAACTACAATAAAAGTTACCAAAACACTCTATCTCAATTTTATTGACAAACATTCAAAGTAACTAACATTGGTTTTAGTAGGTTGGTTTTTTTTTAATTACTTTTGTAATTTTGCTAAAACATTACACTATTACATTACATTATTATACTAGGTGGTAGGACTTTTCTGCAAAGTTCGTCTAGGTAGGTACCACCGCTTTGCCAGTTATTCTGCCGCCAAGCAGTAGTGTGCAAGCACTACTGTGTTCCGGTTTGAAGGGCATTGTAGCTAGTGAAATTACTGGGCAAATGAGACTTTATGATCTGATCACTCAGTCTAGTAATCTGATAATTAGACTGGGTGATATCTCAGGATGACGTGCGCAGTGCAGTGTCGCGCGAAACTATTGTTTTAAAGTTCCGGGTGACACTGCAACTGTTATGGGCGGCCGTGTCACTTAACATCAGGTGAACGACTAGCTCTTCACGTCATTCAATCACATAAAAAAAAAAAACATTATTTTTGGTTAGTATTAGAGGTATAAACAACCACTAATCTTAAATAACTTTATTTAATTTGGGGTTTTTTCATTAATACTGTACCACATCTTAGGGTAAGATGATAAAACTCCCGAAATCGTAAATTGTGTACTTCCAATTAAAGTTTGAGCACAAAACCTTAAAAATATGCATGAAAATCTACAATTTCCTGAATTTAAGAATACTATTACAGCCATTTTGAGTGTTTAAACAAGAAAATAAGCAAATTTCCATTTTTATTGTTATCATCAATATTAAGTGTCATTTACCCGGGACTTTGTCCAATTTCAACTCGTACGGTAGACTCTGTGCATTAAAGAGAATCCATTGATACATAAAAATAAGTTTATCACTACTTGGTTGCCCTAACTCTCACTTTATGGGCTTAACGTTGGTCGTGATACCAAGTATTTACATGGATGATTTCATGTGTCGATGAGGGGGTAGACATCTTTGGTTGTGATTATCTTTGGAACTCATCAATATTTTTTGATAAGTTGTATCTCATTAGAAAGCTGTTGAAAAGGATATGTTTCTAAAACAAATTACAGAAAGAGCTTCGGTCATCTTTTTGAGATAAATCAACTTTCATGCCCGGGTCATTATTTTCAGGGAAAAAAATGACACAATTACGTAGGTACATCCGGATAAATTAAAGCAAAATGTGACCTGTACGTGAATACGTACTACATCCGGACAGATGAAAACAAGGCAAGTTGAAGCAGAAACTGTCGCTCTCCGGGCTATGGGCCAATCTGCTCAGCCACCGCACCACAGCTGTCAGGCTGTCATGACCAACAGGATTAATCGGAAACTCCGTTAGATCATCACGGGTCGCAAATTTAAACATTTTTTTTTCACTTTTCACTGACATACATCGCCGTTCCATCTCGCTGCAGGTCGTCCTACACTACGTCTGCTGATTCGCAGTCTCCACTCCAGACACGACTAGTTCTTCGACAAATATGACCAGCCCCTTGCCACTTCAGCTTGCTAATTCGCTGAGATATGTCGGTAATCCTAGTTCGCTGGAGAATAACTTCGTTTCGGGTTCGATCCCGCCGAGATACGCGTACCACTGCCCTTCCCACAGCTCGCTGAGCGACCTTCAACTGATGGACTATAGACGTACCGTGAGCGTCCACGTTTCAGCTCCGTAGTAGGTCATGGCCGGCAAGACGCACTTTTATTTGACGTAACTCTATGCCGCTCTGTTTAAAGTTGAAAATCGCGGATCATCGTGTCAAACTGGATCTGGGCATGAAAATGTGTTAATTTTGCGCGTTTTTTTTGGTAGATTAAGTTAACTATGTAATGTAATGTTTTATTAATGGCTGAAAAAATAAGGCTTTTTGTTTTTTATTATATAAGTGAATAAAATAAATATTATAATTATCTGGTCATTCTGGCTATATAATTTATTTAAAAATATGTTTAGTTGTTGGTGAAAACTGAAAACTTGGCGAAGTACGTTCATAAAGCAGTTTTTTGGAGGCCATTAGAACGATTTTATTTAGTACCTACCTACTTAGTTTCGTTTTACTGCACTAGGTACTACTAGGTTACTAAGCTAGCGACTACACAAGTTTACAATCTCAAGTATATTGTTAGATTCGTTTAGTTCGCTCGTTCCTGTTTTTATGTTATTTAATGTACTACTCTATGTTTTCGTTTTATTTTGTAGTGATTATTTTGACGTCACGTCACATTAGTGACGTCAAAAAAGTGCTTTTTGGCTTACACACCGCCACACATCGCGCCTTAAAATGTAACCTTTTGATTGACGCTTTTTACATGGCTCCCAAAAAGGAGGTGTTGAGATTTATCGCGCAAAATGAACGGTTCCTGAAGGATAGTCGACGTGGGCGAGGCCGCGGGGGAACACTAGTGAAAAATAATATTAGCCTAATTTATAGCTATACCTAGATATTATAAATGTAGGCTGAGGGAAGGTACTAATTGCAGAGCGCATGCGAGGTGAGATGATGATTGCGTGTGTGAGGTGAGACGTGACTCGTGAGGTAGCGAGGTAGTGAGGTGGTGAGGTGGTGAGGTGAGGCTGCACGCACCTGCGCTCCGCATGAGTCGGTCAAACGACTGCCCCCAGCTGCGCACCTCATCCAGCGTCGGCCTGCAACATCAACACCGCTGCCTCAACATCACTCTCTCTCTCTCTCTCTCTCTACTCCACTCCACTCCACACCGCTCTACTCCACTCCACTCCACGACACACCGGCCACAGACGGTGCGGCGCGGCAGCGTGGAGGGGCAGCCACGGAGTCGTATGCTGTGCATCTAGGGAGCTTGACATTCAATCAAATCTTTTCGTCTCCTAAGTTAGGTAATCTAACATTAAACACATAAATTATACTGATCAGAGAGTAGAGTAGAGTAGACACTGTCTTTATTGCATTTGTTGTAAACTTTGAATAAGTGAGTCACGGTGAAACTGAGTCAGTAGGTAGGTTGAACTGAACGCAAGTTGAGCGTGTCAGAGTAGTGTAGCGTATGTATAGGATAGTGGTGGGTGTACTCACGGCGCGTCTCCGTCGAGCAGCGGGTCGAGCGGGCCCGCGGCGGGGTCGGCGGGGTCGGCGGGCCGCTTGCCGGGCCCCGAGTCCGAGCCGCGCGCCGCCAGGCTGCCCGCCGCGCCACATGGAACACGGCGCCGCTCGTCAGCTACACCTACCCACCCGCCCCGCCTGCAGTGCTACCTACCCTACCGACGGTGCACGCAGCACTGCTACCTGCTCACGTATTCATCCATAAACTTCTCCCCTTTGCCTTCTACAAAAACATCTAAAAATATCTATAACCCCTTTTTGCATGCACCGATATTGATGAAACAAACATATAAGAGCCTGCTCGGGTCTACTCCACAGTATATTATAATATGTTTGCAGTTTGGAGTACTATCGTAAACAACATCAAATCCATCCAGCAGTTTTTGAATAATGAATTTTCATACAGACGGACAGATTCGCGAGCTCTAGGCTAGGTACCTACCGATCGCAGATATACCTGCTAGCTTTACATTCTTCTACTTCAAATTATGCATCATAGGTTCTCTATTCTGCTAAGACCTACTCTTAAAATACTGCAGATATTCATATAAGTTATACTGATTGGTTATAATATTTTAAGTACTATGGGGTGGGTTTTTTGATCAATAAGGTTAAAGGAACCAATGGTTAAAAACTAACGAGTTCTTAAATTGAGTATATTAATGGTTACACCAGTGGAGTTTTTGCGTGACGTGCAGGTTATGCCGTCGGTCACCCGGGCCGTTAACAGGACCAAGACCGGAAGCAAGACCCGCGGGCGGGAGCGGGGCCCGGGCCGGGAGTGAGACTTGAGCCGGGAACGGGACCCGGGCCGGTAGTGAGACCTGAGCCGAGAGCAGGACAAGAAACGGGAGCGGGACAGGGAGAGAGAGAGCCGCGGTGGGCTTCCACCCTACTTACCACTTAGCCCTGGAACAAAGGAAAACTGCGTTTGAGTTTCGTTACCAATTGCAGAATACATTTGTGATCCCCGGCCTGGTGATGTTGCTACATTCATAATAAAATTGAGCAGCTGCTGCACAAAGCGTAGCACTTCTGGGACGTAGTGCCTACGATACAGGGTGATTGGTTCGCAGACCGTATCTTTTCAGGGTGTGTTTAAACAGCTCTCAGGCTACCTTTTAAGCGTAACATTAGTTCAGTGATTTTTTTTATTTCTGGGTTATTTAAAATTGAAATTGTACCCGTTGTAGGCCTTAAATCACTGATTTCTGAAAGGACAGGGTAACTAACAGATTTGATTTTTATTGCACAAAAGAAACTCCAATGACTCTTCCTACTGATACTTGAATTTAATCACGATTAACCAGAGCTTTTGAAAACGGTCATGGAAAGTGAACACAGTCATTTTTTTCATGAAAATGCTGACCCTGGCAAAAAAGTTCATTTAAGTATCTCAAAAAGTCAACTACCTAAGTTTTTTCTGTAAAATATTTTTTTATTTATTTATATATTTATTTATTGAAGAGAAGATCAACAGCTAATACAATAGATATTATACGTAAGTTAAATTACAAAAAAATACCAATAACAGAACTTCCTTATTACTTATACATGTTATAAATTATGTTCATCTCTCTCGCGAATGAGTGAGTGTGAAGTGTGAAGTGTAGGGGGGAGAGTGTGTGTGTGTTGTGTGTGAGTGAGGGTGATTACTTTGCAAAATTATATAGAGAGATATGCTCTTAACGCTGCTTTAAAAACATTTTCTATTCAATGGCTTTCTAATAAGATACCACTTAACAAAATATCGTCATGGGTTCTAAAGATAGTCACATGAAAACATAGAAGTGTATACCTACCCCCCATCGACACACGAAATCAAATACGAGAGTTAGAGCAACCAAGATAGTGATAAACTTATTGTTGTATATCAAGGGACTAATAAAATGTTACCGTATGACTTAAAGTTGAACAAAATGCCGAGTAAATAACACCTGATTTTATTGATGACAATTTGCTTCTTTTCTTGTTTAATAATACAGAACGGTTATAATTATTATTTATAAATCCAGTTAATTGTGGATTTTCATGTTCATGTGTAAGGTTCGTGTTTGAACTGTAACCGGAAGTAGGTACATGTTGTATGGTATACCGGGGCCGGGGTATCTATTAACTACATTTTCTCAAACATGCTTGGAAATGTGAGTATTATTTTGACAATCTTATTTATTTATTTATTTGAACACCAACATAACAAACTGCATCCATCCTCCTTCTTCGGATACATCGGAACTGCTGTACGTCTACTGGCGAGCAGCGGCCGGCACAAGTTGTGTGTATTGTGTGTGCCCACATAAACACGTTCGTCCATCAATGCCTCTGTTGCTGGCCGCTGCAGTAATGTACTATAACATTTCGTGCAATAGCAAAGAAAAAACCCAAACTTCAGGAAAGTTATTCACGACTAGTGCTTCAACAGTTTTCTCCGCGTATACTTATCAAAAACTAGGTACCTACCGAATTTTTCTCTTCTCCGAATTATTCTGTATTTTGATACGAAATAATGAAATAAATTGATTGATTTGATGAATTACTTTATAATAAGTACCTAGGTATTACCTACATTAATAATGTTCCTAAAGGGATGCAAATCGATAAGTAATGCCAATAATGAACACTTATAAATAATATTGTTTGAATGCATTAAAACACATGCAAATATAATTATAATTTATTCAATGAATTTATTTCTGATCGCACTCGGTTGCAAGCGCCCACAGAACCTACAGAACTCGTGTACCTACCTACATACTTACCTAAGCTTGTTAATAACACCCAAGATATATTATACTATTGTACATGAATGCAAATAAATGATTATGAGTATACGATAAACATAAGATTAGAAAATTGTGGAATGCGTAGGTACCTACCTAATTTAGAAACTCTAGGGGTTGTTGCAAGCTACGCGGCCCATATCGCAAGACACCCACGTGTGTATAAAAAAATGTGGGGAAACTGTTTTCATTTTATATTTATTAAATTCTAATGACATCCTACTTTACAGGTTATTGACCTTTTCTCTACAGCCAATTTTTTATGTATATTTTTAATTGATACCTAGGTCGGGTGTTCCTGCTGGTTGTTCCCCTCGGGGGGCTCGGGGGGGGGGACACAAGAATAGCTCGTGGATGGGGCCTCGAAACATTATTTTTTGTCATTTATCTTTTGTCTTTTTCTGTACTTATAATACACGGATAATACATGATTTTTATGTACTTAGCAAATTGTAATGTTGTGTGATATCTTCAATTTATGTATTTCATTTGTTTCTTTTTTATTTTCGTTTTTTTATTAATGCCTGTGCGCAGACGAGATCCTAAGTACTAAGCAAGAGTTAGTAAGGCATGTTCCTTCGTACTAAGCATGGCCCAGCCACAGAATATATATACCTAGCCCGGCTCTTGACAAGTTATTTAAATGATTATAAGTAGTTACGTCGGAATCTGAGTTCAAAGGTAACCTGACAACAACTGTTATATTATAAAGTGTTCAGCGGCGATTTGATACCCTCTTCAGGAGTGCAGCTTCACTCCGACTGGTAGGTATGTGGGTGTGAGAGTGACTGACCAGGAACAGGAGCAGCAGCAGCACCAGCAGAGGCAGCAGCAGGGGCGCGGCGTCCCGGCGCCGGCGGCGGCGGCGGCAGCGGGCCGGCAGCCGCGCGCCAGCGCTGCCAGGCTGCACATCTGCAACCACACCAGCACCGGTCACCGCGCGCCTGCCGACCGACGCTATATATAGCGGGCCCTCGTTTACTGCGCGCGCTATATCGGGCCGCCGCTCGCTTACGATCTCATCGTGCTCATCGCTGGAGGGGCTGGACATCTGGGGCGCCGGCCGCGCTGCGCTCCGGTCGATAGAGCGGGCGCATGCGCGGCGCGCGACACACGGGACGCTGGGCGGGCGGGCCGCGGCCGGGGCGCGACTGCCGCCGCCGCCCGCCGCCCGCCGCCCGCGCCCCGCCGCGCCTGCGCACTGCGCCCGCATGAATGAACGCCGCGCCTATTGATTATATCTGAACGGATGCCTACGCACTCGCGGATGCAAGACGCGAGATGATCCACGTTCTCTGCACATCTTACCGGAGTACTTTGCACCGCAGACCATCGAGGAGGTATCTTCAGCCGTCGCATTCACATGATTGTTACATCCGAGAAGAAGCCGCTGCTGCGATACATTGTGCGACTTTTCAACGGTTAACAAACGTGTAAATGCAATCCGAGCGGTCCCGATGGCGAGCTATGCACTCGCGTACAAGCGTGCTACGGCGGCGTAGCGTCGGTGGCGCGGGTGCTGAGGCGCGGGCGCGCTACGAGTGCCGCGGTGCTACGCCGCCCGCCCTCGCGCCCTCGCGCCCCACGCGGTGTGTGCGTTACTCCACAAATCTTGGTGTAGGCGCGCGCGACGCGGTACACGTTGGGGATGCTAAATTCATACAAAATACTTACCCCCTTACTAATAAATATTGTGTAGCGGATGTATAGTTATTTAGTGTTTTGTCTTTCTCTGTTGAGTTTGAAATAAGCAAAGTTAAAGCAAGAGAAAACACTGGGTAGCTGTTACACTGTCATGCAGTGTTTATTGGTGAGGTTATTTCAGTTAAAGAGGAACAACATAAAAGTTTTGTAAACATATATATTTATTTTATTTTATTTTTATAAGGAAAACAAACAGATGCTTACATATTAATAGATACATTACTTTGGATATTGGAATAGCCAAAACAGTTTTCGCTAATCTATATAAACTATATCTTTAGTATCATGCGTGATCATAAAAATATATATAGGTATACTAACAATGGGTAGGTATAATGGGAACAGCGATGATGGCCGAGCGGTAGCATGTGCGCTTCGCAATCTTACGGCATCGGGTTCGATCCTCGGCCTGACTTATTAAGTCATTGGTGCAGGGCCGAGTCTAGGATCTAGTAAGTTATGTGCAGTTTGTGATGACATCGCTCCATGGCTCGGAGAGCACGTTAAGCCGTCGGTCCCGGTTGTCATAAGAACATCTATGGCAATCGTTACGGGTAGTCAGACGCCTGATAGAATCTGACGCCTGATCTAACCATCCCTGTTACTGGTCCCTTATGGGTTGCGAGGTCAGATGGCAGTCGCTCGTGTAATTCTGGTAGCTTGCCGCTACAGGTTATTTGTTTTGGTTGGGAGCCGACCCCAATAACAAATGGAAAAAGGCAAAGAGGATGATGATGTCTAACAATGAGTGCTAAGTACCTAATTAATATCTTGTATTTTATCTAAACCATATAAATAATGGTAGACCAATGAAAAGAAATTTGGAAAGAATTGCTTAGATATTGTGATTTTAAAAGTATTACGCCTCGATGTAAATAGATCAACATTTTCGGAATAATCAGAATTGAACAGATTAGCGGTGCGCATGAAGAATGAATTCTGACGATAGTTGGTGGAGCAACACGGGGTGTGCAGCTTTAGATAAATTCTTCGACAAATCGACCTGGTTGGAGTTACAAGCATGATTTTGGATACCAAGTAATCAGCGTCAATTAAATTTAATACGATGTTAAATGCAGAAAAGAAAGATCAGCCGCTTCTCTTCTTTTATAATGTTGTATTATAACAAATGATGGCGCTTACAACTGTCCCAATAATCAATCAGTCATAATATATGCTTGTATAGTTTCTCTGCCGGATATGAAGTTCGACTGTTCGATGCAGGTAAATAAGATAGTTGAGGGATTGGAGTTAGCCACAACGATAATTATTACAAAAAGAAGGTTTTTCTGTATTTGCAACGTTTTATACTTCAGAAAATACATGCAATGTGCGTTCAAGCGTGCTGGTCATGTATGAAAACAAAGTACAAACACGAATAGCGTGAGCGAAGCGAGCGCGTAATATATTCTGTATTTGCCACATTTTATATTTTAGAAAATACGTGCAACGTACGTTCAAGCGTGCTGGTCATGTATTAAAACAAAGCATAAATAGTAATAGCACGAGCGAAGCGAGTGCAAAAACTTTTCTGTATTTGCGCATTTTATATTTCAGTAAATATGTGCAACGTGAGTGAAGCGAAGAAAAAAATTCGTTATCTTGCCCGTTTATTCTAAACTATCATCAACTCTACCTACAACTACCTACTTTAAAAATCTTATTCTCATTATCAATATTATCTCAGCACAAGTGAAACGAGCGCGAAAAATCACCACTTTTATCTGCGTTCCTTGCACAACCGACCACATACCTGGCAGTTTTCGTTACCCATAAAAAATTAGAGGCAACGCTGCTGACTTGGCTGACTACAGTTAAACAACGTAAGTGTGCCCACGCCCAGTGCATCTCAAAAGGGCCATCAAAATTTAATTTTTCATCTTGACTACATACCTACTTATTGTTTTTACCCCTTTTTTATAATTTTTTTTCAACAACGATACGTAGGCATTCGGAATACAGGGGGGGGGCAGCCGCCCCCCTCCCCCTGCCCCCTCTGGGTACTCCCATGGCCAGCGGCATTGGTAATCGCAGAAGATTTTAATTTTAGTACCGAGGAGAATGCTGCTGCCATTCCTTGGCATTTCTTGGATATTCCCTTAGCCGGCTCTTACGGCACCCACGGGAATACATGTGGTCCTATTCTCACACCGCTGGTTTTATATCTCGACAACCTCTTGACCGATTTTGCTTATATTTTAAATACTTACCTACTTGTAATAATATAATAATATCAATTAATATAATAAAAATTATAATCGAGTGTCAAATACAATCGAAATTGGCCAGTAGAAACTTCGTCCCTTATCGAGGAAATACACTTCCAAGCAAAAATCGGCAAGGACGCCCTGAACTCGTACAACCTGTATTCCAAGTCTCGTCAAGAGTCATTGAAGTATTCGACCTGTACGCGAGTACCTACATCCGGACAGACGAATGCAAAAATCCAGAGTTGAAGTAGAAGTTAGCGCACTTCGTTCGCTCGGACATTAAATAAAACAAACCATATTTAATTAATTGATGTTATTTTTACACTATTTTCAAATTTTCTGAGCTGGTACACTTATTTACGACGAGGCAGATTATTTTCACAAATTTAATTTCTAGCTAATTCTTTGACTAGAATCCTTCTGTTACAAAATAAAAAACTGTTTTATATATTAGGTGAATCCTTATACTTACGTTTAAAATATTATTCTATTTGTTTGGCTTTGGTAATAATAATTTTCTCTCTCTACTCATTTGTTTTCCATCTCTTGTTTAATGTCGCACAGAATATGTGGCGCTCCCTACCATTTTTGTGAACACCTACTTATTAATTATAAGAGTGATAACCTGTATTTGGCTTAAGAGTGTTTCTTATATAATTTAGTAAGAAAGCTGTTGGTTGTCCAAATAAAATAAAATAAAATAATACATTGCCGCTGATTTACAACAATATGAAAAAAATGAAAAAATGAAAATGATTTATTTGCTGCATAAAAAACTTATAAAGTAAACATGCTTACACACTGTTTCCCGGTTTCTCAGGATTTATGCAGAAAGATTTGTTTTCGGATACACACAGTTATCTAATGGTCCCCACACTAGGCTCAGCCTGTGTCGCGGGGACCTGGGTACGAGTTAACTAGAAGATTACACCTCATCTAACAACTAATACGATACAAATACTTATATAAAATAAAAATAATTATGTAACCACTTTAATTTTGTGTCTCCTAATAAGAAGAATATAAACTATTTTACATAAATATAATATATTATGTTTAAAAAAAACTGGTAAATATTAAAACAATCGAAAATTGTAAATAAGAAACTATTTCAAAATTAAATCTTCCTAAGAGCTACTTATTCAATCGGTTTCTTCGAATATGATACTGTTTAGTTCGATAAGTTCAGTAGCTCGCCCAAGCACAGGTTTTGACCTATTTGGGTGGCTATTAAGTCATCACACCAAAATAATATGTTTCAACATGTCAAGCATGGCATCTATAACTATATAGGGTAATTTTGCCGGTTTTGCGACTACCCTATAATATATCCAACCATTTAATGTACCTACCTTTGATAAACAAATACAAAAACTAAAATGCTTGAGATGAACACATCTCTAAAATATATTTTATCGGCTACTCAGATGTCAACCCCACGCAAACATACACGTTTTTCTCCCCTATCGCAAGCATTTCAGTGAGAAATAGTGTAGTGTAGTGGCAATCATTTAAAGGGCCAAGATGCGGCGTTTCCTACAAAAAAAAGTGCAGCGCCACATCTTTCGTGGTAAGTATTGGTTACTTTATTATCTATAGCAGGTTTGACTGTTACTAATGAACTGCTAAACATCTTTAATCATTTACTCGTATTAACATGATTTCTGCTAACATACTATTAAAATAGGGGTGGTCGAACACAGGCGAATCATTTTCTTTGAAAATGTAGTTTTCGACTGGTCGGAGACCTGTCTACGCATGTCGAAATAGGTCGTATATTGTAACAAATATAATACGAAAAATCCTCTATTTTATTTTAAAGCTTTGAACCTTAAAAGCACCTTCATTTTAATTGCCAGTTTTCGACCGCGTTTATCCATCTAGTATAAAAACTACAGATACCCAAAATCACTTGTGGTCGGAAACTATGCCAGCCGTAGAAAACGATTATTCAGTGCGCCAATATTCCGACCACTTTCATTTTTAAGTAGCGCACATTAAATAAGTTACAGAAGTATTGTTTTTATATAAAAATACGTAATATTGTCAATTACCTTGTAAGTTTAATTAATTGTACGGACACGATTTAAAAAAAGCTATCAATGCTGGTGCATGGTCGCAAAATAGGCGTATCAGAAACATCCTTGACTGTTTTCCGACCAGGGTGTAATGCGGGCTGGCTTTATTGTAAGAAAACTTGACGTTCCTCCATAATCTGGTTCTAAACAAAATGGAATGTTGCGATCTTCTGTCAAAGATTCAGGTACCTACTCGTGCTATTACCAGGCGGAATTATATTATGCTTCATGTGGATACGTGTTTGACAAATTATAGACAAAATACTTATTTTATTCGAGTAAGTATGCAAAAACTTTAACTGTTCCTATTGTAAGATTGTTGATTTGTTTACATCGAGACCAAATTTCTTTAAAAATTATGTTACAACAACATTTTTTGATGACTACCCTCTATGTTGACTATTTTCAAGTTCTATAGATTGATATGGTTTCACCCCTTTTTCCCCTTTTCCCTTTCCTTTTATTTCTCTTATCATACAACATTGTTAAGGGTAGTATATAATTAATGTTCACTCAATTATTGTATTGTAATCGCACTATGTACTCGTTCCATATTTCATTAGTGGGTAAGTACCTACTTAATTAATTTGATCAAGTTTAACTGGAATGTGAGGATTGTTCTACCTGTGAAAACTGTTAAGGACTTGTTTGAGCTATAACTTTAAGTTTTTAAGCTGTTTGTTTTCCAAGCAATACATAATAAAAATTGAATTTTTAGTTTAAGAATAAGAATAAGAATAAATAATATTTATTGCCAAAACTACAACAGACTTACGACAATTTGTAATAGATAGGTACACTATTCTTAGCTGGCAACAGGGGTATGCTCAGCACTGTGCTGCGTAAACAGCAAGGTCTACGCAGGGCTGATTTTCAGCATACCCCTGTTCTCGAACACAAATACGTGTTTACGGTGAGAGTGCGGGTCAATACTCAACATCAACTCATAAATGCACAGCTTACATAAAAGAAATATTCAAACTATGTAGAAACAATTCTATGATTAAAATACATGTTTAGTAGTAGGTGAAGTATTTTTAATATTAGGTATAGGCCGATTAATTTTAATGTAAAGGAAAACAAGAAAAAAAGGAAATATTTTTTTTTTTTTATTATTTCTTTGGTTCACAGTTTGGACGTAACACAATAGTAATATTTAACAAAAAAAAAACACAGTAACATTCAGTGTCCGTCCTAAAATTACTGAACACAGCATGCCGTGCTAAATTGCCTAAAAATAAAAATAAAAGTTACAAAGTTATAAAGCCTACATAAATAAACATACAGTGAAACCACAAATCAGACCTAACTCCGTGTGGTAAAAAAAAAAATTTAAATATTAGTCATCTGCGGGATAAAATTAAAAAGGTACTAACATGGACGGACTGTGGTGTAGTTGTAGTGTGCTTGTGATTATGGTTGTGTGTGTGTGTGTGTGTGTGTGTGTGTGTGTGTTTGTGTGTGTGTAGGGGGTGTGTGTGAGCGTGTGTGTGAATGGGTTGTATATGTGTGGAAGATGCCATCATTCTTTTTTATCCAGATTTAAATGTTGTTTCAAACAGCTTTTTGTAGCGCTCCAAGAGTAAAACTTTATGCCGTTTATTAACATAACGTAGCCTATTACCTTTTTTTTGTTTGAGCCGAAGTTTTCAGCCAGAAATAACCTTTATGTTTTTGGCGGCTTCAGTGAAAAAAAAATCATGTCCTTTTTTACATGAGTAAGTGCCTCAAAGCCGAAGAAATCACTAAATTACAAGGCTGATGTTTTTTTTTATGTTTTTTTTTTTTTTTAATCCTTTCTAATTATGTCTATCATTTTATTTACTACAGGCACCTACACCCTTCAATTTATAGTGGTCGGAAAAAGGTGGTCGTACGTAAACACAACTTTGTGGTCAAAAACTAGCAAAATCGGTACTTTTAGCTTATGGTAAAGATATTTAAAAAAGGCCGGGTTATTTTACAAAGGTTTTAATCACACTAATATTATAAATGCGAAAGTTTGTGTGTATGTGTGTATGTTTGTTACTCTTTCCCGCTCTAACAGCTGGACGGATTTGAATGAAATTTGGTATGGAGGTAGCTTATAAGCTACCTATAAAACATAGGCTACTTTTTATCCCAATAACGGGAACGGTTCCTGTAGGAACGCGGGTGGAACCGCGGGGCGCTGCTAGTATTTTAATAAAATAGAGTATATTTGAAACATAGATGTTAAATGTTCTGGTATAATTTTTTGACTTTAAACTTCTATTAAATTCAAAAAATGATACCAGAACATTTTCTTATGCATCCTAAACTTGACAACTCCACTAAGTGGTCGGCGATTAGCGAAATTACCCTACATTTATGATGTAAAGTAGTCACAACTGTGGTTCTTTTTTTAAATAAATATAAAAAATAAATAAATAATAATGACGTTGTGCGCCACGTCGCCTAATGAAGGTGTTATTATTACTCGCGGTGTATATGTATAGGCGCGGTTGGTGAATGGGCAGCGGTCGGGTCGGGTCGGGCGGCGCGGGTGGCAGGCGGCGGGTGGCGGCAGTCGGTGCCGGCGCGCCGCTCCGAGCTGTGGTGTCCCCGCGCTGTGCACCCCCACCTCCCCCGCGGCCCCCCGCCGCCCCCGCCCGCCACCCCGCCGGGTATCGATCGCCCGCGCCCGGGGACCGGGGCCGCGCGCCGTACATGCGAATCGTTACGACAAACACGCACCTCATATTTTAGACCGTGTACATTATTTATTAACAATAATGCACTTTGGGGTGCAACTCCCGGTATCGTAATCGACGTGCACCTTCTCGCATCGCCGCTTAGACATTATTAAGAGTTGGAGCTCTTGAGATCGGGAGCGAGCTGGATTCGCGTTCGGGGGGCGCGAGAGGGCGCAAGCGGGCGGGCGGGGCGGCGCGGCGGAGCGCAATGATTTAATTAGAGCGGGTGGCGGGCGGCATCCACCGGTGCACCGAGAGGCGGCCGGCAGCCGGTAGCGAGAGGCGGCGGGCAGCCCGTAGCGAGTGTTGGGTGGCAGCCGGTAGCGAGAGGCGGCCGGCAGCCCGTAGCGAGTGTTGGGTGGCAGCCGGTAGCGAGAGGCGGCCGGCAGCCCGTAGCGAGTGTTGGGTGGCAGCCGGTAGCGAGAGGCGGCCGGCAGCCCGTAGCGAGTGTTGGGTGGCAGCCGGTAGCGAGAGGCGGCCGGCAACCCTTGCGTGTGGTGGCTGGCAGCCGGTAGCGAGAGGCGGCCGGCAGCATGGAGGGCGGCACGGGTGCGGGCGCGGCCGCGGGGGCGGTGGCGGCGCTCACGCTCGACTGCGAGGACATGTTCAAGGAGATCACCAAGAAGTTATACGGCGAGGAGGCGGCGGGCGGCGGCGTGGAGTTCCCGGCGGCCGAGCGCGACCTGGACGACGACCTGCGGCCCGAGGAGCACATCACGGCGTGGGGGCTCGCGGCACTCATGCAGAACGGGTTCCCGCCGCCCGGCATCCTGCAGGCCAACTTCGCGCCGCGCACCGACCCCACCGCCGAGGACCGCTGGACGGCGGCCGAGGAGCCGCTGGCGTGGGCGCACTCCCGCGTCGCCGCCTACAACCCGGCGCAGCGCCTCTTCAAGTGCACCGACTGCGAGTGCGTCGGCTTCCTGGCGCGCGTCGCCGAGCACTGGCTCGGCACGCACTCGCAGGCGCGCGCCTTCCAGTGCCCGGTCGGCGGGTGCGGGTTCGCGTCCGGCTGGGCGCGCTCCGTGCGCACGCACCTGGCGCGCGACCACCACTCCGACCCCGCCGCCGCCGACCACCTGCTGCGCGACAACCCTGCGCTCGACGACCTCACGCGCTACCTGCAGCGGCTCAAGAGCAAGGTACTCCTCTCCCCGCCCCTCCCGTCCCATCCGGCCCGGAGCCGCGACTGACCGGTCCCGCTCGGCCCGCAGGTGGAGGCGATGCGCAGCGAGCGGCGCGCGGCGGGCGGCGAGGCGGGCGGCGAGGCGGGCGCGGCGGCGCCCGACGCCGGCAAGCGGTACGCGTGCGGCGCGTGTCCCTACTCCACCGACCGCCGCGACCTGTTCACGCGCCACGAGAACATCCACCGCGACGAGAAGCCGTTCCACTGCTACTTGTGCCAGAAGCAGTTCAACCGCGCTGACCACGTCAAGAAGCACTTCCTGCGCATGCACCGCGACCAGCCGTACGACCTCAACCGCATCCGGCGCGCGGCCGCCAAGCCGCAGGCGGCGCCGGCGCTCCACTACTATAGCAAGCCCCCGGCGGAACCCCCGCCCGCGCCGGCGCCGCAGCCCGCGCCCCCGCCGCCGCCCGAGTACCGCGCGCCGCCACCGCTGCCGCCGATCAAGATGGAGCGCGTATCACTCAAGGTGGAGCCGGCCCCGCCGCCGCCGCAGCACAAGCCAGCGGTCGCGGCCGCACCCGCCGCCGGGCCCGGCCGCCGCAAGGTGAGCGCAGCCCCGCGCCGCCCGGCGCCCCGCCGGCCCGCTCTCACCCCCTCTCGCTCCCGCAGGGCGAGCGGCGGTACGCGTGCTGCTACTGCTCGTGGTCCGGAGTGGACAACTGGTGCCTCAAGCGGCACCTCAACACGCACCTGAAGCCGTTCGCGTGCGCGCTCTGCGAGTACAAGGCGGCGCGCGCCGAGCGGCTCGCCACGCACGTGCACAAGGTGCACAACAAGAAGACGTGCGGCAAATGCCCCTTCATGGCCGACGACAGCGTGCAGCTCGCGCACCACCTGCGCGACGCACAGTGAGTACCTACGCCGAGCGCTCGCCTCCCCCGGCGCAGCCCGCTCCCTCTCAGCTCCGGTCGTTTCGCTTGCAGCCACATCGAGAGCCGCAACCTGAAGGTGCCGATCGCGGGCGCGAGCGCGGTGCGCGGCGGCGGTGCGGTCGCGGTCGCGGCGCCTGCCGGAGCCGGCGGCGCCACGTTCGGCGGCGCGGAGGGCGGCGCAGGCGCGGGTGCGGGCGCGCGGCGGCGCGAGGCGCGGGCGGCGGGCGCGGCGCGCCTGTTCGGGTACCTGGAGGCGTCGGACGGCTCGGGCGACGAGTACGAGACGCCGCTGGGCGCGGAGTTCGCGGCCCCGGGCGCCGCGCCGCCGTACGCGCGCGACAAGGAGAACGCGGCGCCGCTGCACGCGCAGCACGCGGCGCCCGCGCCCGCGCCCGCGCCGCCCATGCACCACGACCACACCTGCCTGCGCTACTAGCGCCCACCACCCACCCGCGACGCTCACACTTGCTCTATAATCTCGATACCTGACATAGTATTGTCATCATCATCATCATCAACAGCCTGAAGACGTCCACTGCTGAACATAGGCCTCACACTGGTGACAGTACCTATATTGTAGAGACAGAATATCCGTTCTTTTCTTTAATGCTTTTATTACCAAAAGTGAAATTCGTTCTACTCAGACGGACCCGGCACACTTAGGTTACGTACGGTTGCAATTTTTGACACTTCTTGAGGGTATAAATAAAATAGGTACCTAATACCTACCTACATTGTTTAACTTTTATCTAATAGTTCCCTACATTGAGGAAGGATACACAGCCTTTCTTATTGTGGAACTAGATGGCGCTTCATGCGAAATGTCCATATAATTATGTACATATACTATATTTTATACTCTAAGGTGCTACCTACCTAATAAAACTGTGCTACTAGTAATCACCGATGTTAGGTACCTGTAATTATTATGCTATAAGTACCTATCTAATTTTAATATCAGTGTCAGTGATCATTGAGGTATGATACATGAATGATATATGAATGAATTCCAATGAAACTTTGCATGATTTGAGTTCATACTTTACTGCGAGGTACGAGGTGTAGGATACTTTTAATCCCATAATTTAGCACGATTTCAAATTAATTTTTCCAAGTAAAGCCCACTACCGCCATCTAGCGACGCGTAGCGGAAGCGTATCATTGACAAACATTCTACTAGGTATATCCGTGGAAGAAAGTATAACTTATCATTACTTCGCGACTCCTCAATAGATGGCTGAGTTTGAGTTTTAAGCACGAATTCCGCTACTGAACGCTAGATGGCCTCGGTCAGAAATTCCACTCTCGGGGGCTTCATTACCTATTTCTTTGAAATAAATCTTCTTTTATACATATATTATTATTCTATGTACATAATATTATTTGCGTATCGCCAATCACGTAAAATGTAAAGGGCAATATAAGCACTAATTGAATAGGAAAAAACATTTGAGTAAAAGATAGCCAAGTCGCACGGAGCTTGGAAGGGCTCATCCCGTCAAAGGAAAGAGAAGGGAAAGAGAAAAAGATCGGGGGAAAGGATAACCCGTGCGCAGCCGGGGCGGGTCAGCTAGTTCTAAATATAACTTTTAGTGAGATCTATGAGTAAGTAATAGAGGTAAGTACTACCTAATAATATATAGGTAAGTAGGTCATCAGTCGATGCTTTTAAATTAATTTTTATTATAGATTAGGTATTAGTTACATTATTGATTACATTGCAGTGCAGGTACCGGCATCGGCAGTATATAGTAAATACACACCGAGCTCTATACCCCGAGACGAAGCCTCTATAGCTCGACGAAACTGACACCTCTAAACCCCGAGACGTAGCCTCTATATAGCTCGACAAAACTGACACCTCTATACCCCGAGACGAAGTCTCTATAGCTCGACGAAACAGACACCTCTATACCCCGAGACGAAGCCTCTATAGCTCGACGAAACTGACACCTCTAAACCCCGAGACGTAGCCTCTATATAGCTCGACGAAACTGACACCTCTATACCCCGAGACAAAGCCTCTATAGCTCGACGAAACTGACACCTCTATACCCCGAGACGAAGCCTCTATAGCTCGACGAAACTGACACCTCTAAACCCCGAGACGTAGCCTCTATATAGCTCGACAAAACTGACACCTCTATACCCCGAGACGAAGTCTCTATAGCTCGACGAAACTGACACCTCTATACCCCGAGACGAAGCCTCTATAGCTCGACGAAACTGACACCTCTAAACCCCGAGACGTAGCCTCTATATAGCTCGACAAAACTGACACCTCTATACCCCGAGACGAAGTCTCTATAGCTCGACGAAACAGACACCTCTATACCCCGAGACGAAGTCTCTATGGCTCGAGGTGCATTAGTTACCGCCGCTAGCAGTACCTAATACTTACATAAATTATTATAAGAATATATTATAGTAATAGCATAAGTGGGTATACCTATCTAGAAGGATATTAGTTCCTATAAAAAGCATCCAGCTGGATTTGAACCCGCGCCTTCCAACTCACCGGGTTAGACGCTGTCCCAACTGAGCTATGCTGGTTATGGTTAATGGTTGTTTAGGGTACCCATACTATCTTATCTTTGTAGATATATCTAACTTTTAGTGCGGTGTACACTTCAACAAGTCCATTCCGTGGTTAGTTATATCTACCTTGTGTTAATACCGTGTACCTAGAACTAAGTAACATTAACATTGTTGACGGCGACTGTTTCATTAATTGCTTTTAAGGACGTGTAGGTACCTACATAAAATATACCTCTTTGGCATAAACGTACCTAACATACTATTACCTACCTACTAAACTAGGTATTTTATTAGAGTTCACTAATACCAGATGTGTCAAGTAACAATCTAACAGAGGCACCTAATGCTAATTACTAAATTACCATATACAGGGTGATTCGTTCGTAGACCGTATCCTTTCAGGGTGTGTTTAAGCAGGCCTTGGGCTATCTTTTAAGCGTAACATTAGTTCAACGATTTTTTTTTATTTTCGAGTTATTCAAAATTTTGTGAAAATTGGAAAATTCCCCGTTTTTGACATTAAATCACTGATTTCTGAAAGCACCGCTTTTAATTATTAAGTTTTTGATTTTAATTACATAAAAGAGACCTTAATAACTCTACTGACACTTAAATTTAATAATAATTAACCATAGTATTTAAAAACAGTGCTTAAAAGGGAAACAATTTTTTTCTTGAAAATGATGATTCTGGCAAAAAGTTGATTTATCTCAAAAAGTTGACTGACGTATCACGATTAACGTTAGGCCATATGGCCTAACGTTAATCGTGATACCAAGTATCTACATGGATGATGTCGTGTGTCGATGAGGGGGTAGACATCTTTGGTTGTGAGTATCTTTGGAACCCATCAATATTTTTTGATAAATCGTATCTCATTAGAGAGCCATTGAAAAGGACATGTTTTTAAAATAATTTACAGAAAAAGAACTTCAGTCAACTTTTTGAGATAAATCAACTTTTTTGCCAGAATCATCATTTTCAAGAAAAAAATTGTTTCCCTTTTAAGCACTGTTTTTAAAAACTATGGTTAATTATTATTAAATTTAAGTGTCAGTAGAGTTATTAAGGTCTCTTTTATGTAATTAAAATCAAAAACTTAATTATTAAAAGCGGTGCTTTCAGAAATCAGTGATTTAATGTCAAAAACGGGGAATTTTTCAATTTCCAAGGTCTACGAACGAATCACCCTGTATTTATTATTTATTTATTTAACCATCAGAAAAAAACAAACTTACATGCGGTAAAAATATGCCTTAAACCTAGGTTAGGTTTGTCCAGACATATGGTTCTCGACAACTATCAACAGTATCCGATTTGAGTACCAGTCCTACAACATACCAACGTAAATTAAAAACTATAAAGTAAACAAACTTTTGCGCGATAGCACAACACATATCTTGGCAGATGTCTGTGGGGTGATTACGGAAACAGGAGAAATTCTATTCATAATGTAAAAAATTCCATGGAAACTGAGCACATAAACTACGTTTAGAAACTGTTAAATCCATACTGTATATACTTACCTACGGCTCTCGGGAACAACATCTAGCTTAAATAAATATGTAGATACCTATCCGACTGTTACTCACGAATAGTGTCGTTTATTTTTTAAATTAATCACACTCATCAGAATTTTAATACTAAAACATCTACCTTCTTCAGTTGCATAATAGGTAGGTAGTATAATTTTTTTTTTTAACGGGCAATTTGCTTTTATTACTCAAGCTACTTACTACAATAATAAAAACTAAACTAAACAAACTAAGGTAGTATAATAGATATAATAATGACGCGACTCGTATAATAATGATCGAACTTCAAGGGAAGTTCGTTTGATCATATAACGTAGGTAGGTACCTACCTATATATTGGGTAGGTACATCTGCGACAACAATTACCTAAGTGTTTGTTGGAGACATTGTAGGTATTGCCTTCCTATATGTATTAGCAACGCCTCTTGATTCTCATATAAGGTACCTAAAGTACCTAGCTACTTACCTTCATCACATTTTATTGCTAGTGGTACTTATTTGCGATTTTTTTATTAGGTAGGTATCGTTTTTGGAATACACCCAAAACGACAAAATGCCTCGTTGTTACAAATATGTTATACTTAACTTAAAACTCATTATTCTTGTGTACAGTAAGTATATAAATGAGTACCTATTACTTAATTAAAATTATTAAACCCACACTGTGTACCTAGTTATTTATGTATCGTAATTGATCCAGTCCTATTCCTGAATAGATTAGCTTGATAAATTATTATATTAGGCCCAAGTAGGTATATCATGGACCAAATATTTATTTCGGTCATGGACTTATTGGACCTACACTTCGGTTACGGGTTACAGGTTACAGGTGAACCTTATACGTTAACCTGAAATTGGCATGTCTCACAGCTTCTTGATGTTAATCAACACGGTTTCTTACCAAAGAGATCTACTACCACTAATCTTTTAGGTTATGTAACTGATATTCTGGAAGTCCTTGATAAAGGCGGTGAAGCACACGCCATTTACATCGACTTCAGTAAAGCTTTTGATTTGGTCAATCATGATATGCTACTATCTAAGCTTAAAGGTCTTGGTATTCATGGATCTCTTCTAAGGTGGATGAGGTCATATTTACTGAATCGGTCTCAACTAGTAGTTGCTAAAGGTTTCAGATCTATGGCGGCAGCGGTTACTTCTGGTTTTCCCCAAGGATCTCACCTTGGTCCTCTATTATTCCTCACCTACATTAACGACTTACCTAGTTTAGTAACGTCCGAAAGTAAAGCTATTCGCTAATGACTTGAAACTGTATAGGACCATTTGTGGTGATAATGATGTGGAGGAACTTCAAGCTAATATTAACGCTGTGAGTCAATGGTGTAGTCATAATCATAAGAAACTAAATGCATCAAAATATTTCTTCATTAAGTTTTCCCGTAAGCGCGCTCCATTTGCAGGTATTTATGTTATTAATAGCGTACCTTTGTTGGAAGTTTCATCGATCGGTGATTTAGGAGTGGTTATCGATAATAAGCTACATTTTCGTGATCATGTGGATTGTATTGTTAAGAAATCTTTGAGAATTGGGGGATTTGTTACCAGACAGTCTAAAGTATTCCGTAACTCAAACTTATCCATTCAGCTCTTTTTAGCTTAGTTCGCAGTATTGTAGAGTATGGTAGTGTTGTTTGGAATCCCGTGTACCGGGTTCATTCAGATAGATTGGAGAGGGTCCAGAAGAAATTTCTGTACCATATAACTTATATGAATAATATGTGCAAATCATCGCGGTCTTATAAGTCTCGATTGAGACACTATAAAATTATGCCTTTGGAAATTCGTCGGACTGCTTTTAACATTGTCATGTTATATAAAATAATTATTGGTTTAGTTGATTGTCCTGATATGTTGCATAAAATATCACCCCGAGTACCTCGTCCAGGTAATCGCCTCTTGTCTAATAAGCACGTATGTGCTCTTCCCATTTGCAAAAGTAATATGTTAAAGCAAGGTGTCTTGGCTTTTCCAATGAGTGGGGCTGCCAAGACACTTTTTAAGATGATACTAGATGTATTTATTTAGAATATAATTTGAATGTATATAATGGAGCTGACATAATCGCCATGCGACTAAAGCTCCCAAAAATTAAAGATTAAAAAAAATATATATATATGTTAAAGCACTCTTCACTTTACTGAATGTGTGACTCTTATGATAGAGTAAAGTATGATTTTGACATTTTTGATGATAGTTCGCTAACATCAGTTAGACGACGTATTACTGAGATACTATCATGTAACTTGTAAAAATTGGTATAGGTACACTACGTAGTATCCCTTAGTAGTCTGTGGTAGGTATACACAACCATTGTATTCCATCTCGGTTATTAATTTAATTGCATTTGTCACAATTTATACTTTATGTAGCACTTGTCATTACTTAAGTTATATATATATTGTTTGTATGTTAGAAATTAATTTTATTAGACGTGTCTAGCTCTCTAGCAGCTAGAGATAGCGTCATTTTGTTAGCTATAAACGCAAGTTAGGTTTACACTTTTACATCTAGAAGGGAATATGTCCTCCGCATGATTTTAGTAGTTAAGGTTAGTTTTTTTAAGTACCATTAGTAGCATATTCCCAGTTATGTAAACTTTCAATTAAAAAAAAAAATAGTCATAGCCAGAGTCGACGTTTCAAGTGATTTGAATAGGTATTATATACTCTTTGTGATTTGATTCCGATTGGAACGTTTTCTAAATAACGTTTGTGATTATCCTTTCGATTTTGAACAATAATTGATTGCTTACTCAAAACTAATACGTAAGCATTAGGTGAGTAAAAAAAGTATTTACTTAAAAATTAGTTTTAATGTAAAATGACTTGTATGTTAACTTTGCTATGTGGTCATATGCACATCTGAGGTGGGCCGTGCCCACCCCAGGAACCCCAGGATGTAATAAGAATAAGAATAAGAATACAGGATGTTGATTTGCATTGTCTCCATATTTACAGAGGTAGGTATGCTACACTTATAGAACACGAATCAATGAAAAAATAAATACCTAAAATTTACACTTTATAAAAAAAACATTGCACAAAAATAAAACAGCACGTGTGTGCGTTCTCATTTAACAAACAACATGATTTTATAAAGTCAACCAGTGCGAGCGCAGAGTCATAAACTATCGCGCCGACAACACACAAAGGCACCCGCCACTTTCGGCAAAGTTCTACAAACGCTCGCCGCTGCACCGGCCCCACCGCCGTTTGTACTAGCCACGCGGGCGGGCTGCGGGGTGCCCTCTCTCACCCGCCCGCGCCCGCGCAGCGCACTTATGTCACGCGTGCAGATGCAGCGACCGATCAGTCACTTGCCCGCCACCGGCGCCGCGCCGAATTTGCGTAGGCACCTACTTTGCTTACGATCGCGTAACAAAAATGGAACACTTTACAAATGTTGAGCTTGTGGAGATGGTACGTTTGTATGCTATCAGCGGAAACAGCTTAACACAGTCTGTGCAAATGTTTCGCGATCAGTTTCCGAACAGCCATGTTCCAACACGTGAAGTGATGCTGGGTGCCACACAGAGACTAAGGGATTATGGACAATTCCAAGTCCCTCGTCACGCTCGCGCTTGTGGAAGTGTAGGTCTCTCGGCCGGCCTTCAAGAAGAGATCTTGGACTTTTTTGAAGAGGACCCACGTGCTAGCACCCGTGATGCTGGGCGGCGCTTCAACGTCCACCACACAACTGTATGGCGGCTACTGAAACGAGAACTTCAGCATCCGTTTCATTTTCAGAGAGTCCAAGAACTGCATCCACAAGATAATGCCTCACGCATAGCTTTTTCTCACTGGATTTTACAAAACAGTGATGTGAACATTTTGTGGACCGATGAATGCATGTTTTCACGTGTGGGGATTTACAACATTCACAACGAGCACTGGTGGGCACATCGCGACCATAACCCGCATAAAACCAAGAACGATTCGTTTCAGCATCGTTTTAGTATTAATGTCTGGGGTGGCATTATTGGAGAGCATGTGCTAGGTCCATACATCATCGAAGGTCATCTAACCAGCTCCAGTTACTTGGAGCTTCTGCATCACGTTGTTGACGAGATGCTCGACGATGTACCACTGGCCTTTCAACGAAACCTGTTTTTCCAACAGGATGGAGCTCCACCTCATTATGGACGCCAAGTGCGCGATTTTTTAAGTGAAGTGTTCAGAAGCCAGTGGATTGGACGTGGTGGTCCAGTACCCTGGCCCCCACGATCTCCGGACATGACCCCATGTGATTTTTTTTTATGGGGTGAAATAAAAAAACTAGTTTACACGGACGAAATTACTAGTGCTGTGCAATTAAAAGAAAAAATCATTGCTGCATTTGATCATGTGAGACTAAACGTGAATGTGCTAAAAAAACTATCACGAAACCTAAGACGTCGCGCTCACTTGTGCATCGAAAACGAAGGAGGACACTTTGAGCAGTATCTTAGGGTAACGTAACTTGTAAGTACATAATTTTGTAAATACTGTAACGCCCCAGTGGCAAGCTGCTGACACAGATTAAGTCATAGCTACCATGGGTTGTTTACTGCACCCCACGCACATAGCCAAAACAATAGAGACCGAATACCTGAACCCTGTAGGTAATTAGACAATAGGACCTTCCTCGATGTAGCAATTTTCTAACAATGTTTTTATGATGTTTTGACTACAATACAATACAATAACTCTTTATTGACACCAAAATAATAATAACATAGAAATGAGAATCACATAATAAGATAGGTACAATGGGCGGAACAAAAACGCGGGCGGTCAATGGACTAATGATGAGACAAAAAGTGTTTACTTTAAACTGAGTCATCGCGTGGGGTCCTACTATTGTCCTAGCCGAAACGAAGTTGAGGCTACTTGTGATTCACGACAAAAATGGTTTATCAAATATTCGGCAACTAAATAAATGTGGAATTTAAATTTTATTTTTATATGATTAAATATACACAGTACAATGGATTCTAAAAATATGGAGACAATGCAAATCAACATCCGGTATATTCATTTCTCAGAAAAAAGACAACAATAAACCGAACCTTAATTAAATATACAACAGGTAGGAACATTGACCGTTACACTTTGATACAATAGAATACAATACAATAGGTGTAGTTAGTAGGTAAACTGAAGTTCTGCTTTAGTCTACTCAAACCGGGTGTACCTAGCTGTTCCAATATTAGGTACCTGCACAACATACATTACACACCCAAAATTCTATCAATAATTATTTACAATATATCATTTCACACAAAAACATTTTCAAATTATTAAAAACCCTCGTACAGCCGAAGAATCCACATTCCCGATGTAATTTTAAAGCTGAAATCTAAACTACATTAGTTTATTTTTTACTAAAACTAAGGATGAAACGCTTATTTTCAAAACCTAGTGGCTTAATACTTATTCTATTATATATTCTAAGCCTCTATACCACAATTTTATACCCTTGCCTATGGACTATGTCTTTGGTATATCATCATCATCATCATCAACAGATAAAAATTACGGGAAAACAAGTTTCTGGGGGGTTTAAGCAAGGATTCAGGGGGCTAAGGGGCTCAAGCTCGACCGACAGGCATTTGAGGTTCTTCCTAAAATTATTTTGCCAAAATCTGTCAGGGTGTATTTAATTAAAAAAATGTCGCGCTCGCTCCGCTCGCGCTTTTTACATTAATTTGTATCTTTTGCTGCAATGGCATTCATTTCTACATTATTAGGGTCAATTCAGACAGAGCAGCAAAATGCTCTAGCACTTTTTAAGTGCTATTGGAATATCAACCTTATTTCATTTAGACAAAGCTGAAAATAGTATGCAACATTAAAAATCTTACCTAATTTAATGTTGCATACTATTTTCAGCTTTGTCTAAATGGATTAAGGTTGATATTCCTATAGCACTTTAAAAGTGCTCGAGCATTATGCGGCTCTGTCTAAATTTACCCTTATAGTCCTATAGCGCTGATTATGTGTTTTGCACGCTCGCTGCGCTCGCGTATTCTTTTATGGTAAATTACTTTGTGCCTTGTGTTGCATTGGCGTTCATTCCTACATATTACAGTCCTTTAGCACTGATTAGGTAAATTTTCGAAATCGCTGCGCTCGCGCATTCTTTTTAGAATCTTGTTGAATCTATTTTCTGTTTTTTTTATTACCAGATCAAAGAGAAGTTTAGATTAAAATGCTACATACTACCTATACAAACCTGCGAGGCCTAAAGGGCATCAAACTTTCATATATTATTATCATTATTCATTAGTAGGTGAAGCTCCATCGGCCACAAATTTTCAGAGGCCTAGGCCCCCCTTGAAAATATTCCTAGATATGCCGATGTATATGGTAACTACTACGAATAGAGTTCATTTAGTTTTCTTGCATTTTTGATTTCGATGACGCGCTAACCATCAACTAATAACTACAAAAATCAGTTTACTACGTTTTATGTACGTTTTTATTATTAAAACATTATTAATGTTAGCACTTTTACAGACAACATCAAAATACAAGGAATAATTAAATAAAAATGTTCTAAAAACAAAACAGAGTTAGCAACTTGAACTAATGCTAAGGACTATGAGGCGAGGGGGGGTGTGCCCGGCCCGGTCATCTCCGTACAGTAAGTAAGTACAGCGTATCCTTCACTCAATAACCGTTGCTGAGGAATGGGTCCCGGCCAACGGGGCCCCATTCCCATTTAAATAAATAAATAAATTGCCTGAAACGTTTGCCAAATCTTAAATATTGTGCTCCTGAGCCCGAAGTAGCTCTCCTCTCGAATAAATAAATAATAAATAAATAATAAATGTGTTTATTGCCAAAAAAAAAGTAAAATGTAGAATGGACAGATTGTCATGGCGTCAGCCACAAATTAGGTTTTTTTTGATTTTTTTATTTTTTTTTATTTGGACAACCAACAGCTTTCTTACTAAATTATATAAGAAACACTCTTAAGCCAAATACAGGTTATCACTCTTATAATTAATAAGTAGGTGTTCACAAAAATGGTAGGGAGCGCCACATATTCTGTGCGACATTATACCATCATCATCATCATCAACAGCCTGAAGACGTCCACTGCTGAACATAGGCCTCCCCCAGAGCACGCCACCTTGAGCGGCTGCTCGCCTCCTGCATCCATCGGCTCCCCGCGGCTTTCACCAGGTCGTCGGTCCACCGAGTGGGGGGCCGGCCTACGCTGCGTCTTCCGGTTCGTGGTCGCCACTCGAGAACCTTTCTTCCCCATCGGTTGTCAGTTCTACGAGCGATGTGGCCTGCCCATTGCCACTTCAACTTACTAACTCTAAGAGCTATATCGGTCACTTTAGTTCTCCTGCGGATCTCCTCGTTCCGGAGCTTATCTCGCAGGGAAACACCGAGCATAGCTCGCTCCATAGCTCGCTGCGCGACTTTGAGCTTACTAATGAGGCCAACAGTAAGAGACCATGTCTCAGTTCCATAAGTCATCACTGGCAACACACACTGATTGAAAACTTTCGTTTTCAGGCTCTGCGGTATTTTGGACGAAAAGATAGGACGAAGCTTCCCGAACACTGCCCAGCCGAGTTGGATTCTTCGCGCCACCTCTTTGTCGAAGTTGGACCTACCTAATTGGACAATCTGTCCTAGGTAGACATACTTGTCGACAACTTCGAGAGTATCGTTCCCAACAATTACCGGTATAGGTGGAACATGAGCATTAGACATGATCTTTGTCTTGTCCATATTCATCTTAAGACCAACCTGCTGGGAGACTCTACTGAGGTCGTTGAGCATGGTGCTAAGGTCCTCGAGCGATTCCGCCATTATGACTATATCATCGGCAAAACGAAGGTTAGTGATGTACTCGCCATTTATGTTGATGCCAGATCTTTTCCACTCCAAGAGCTTGAAAACATCCTCCAATGCGTTTGTGAACAGTTTCGGAGAAATAACGTCTCCCTGTCTCACGCCTCTTTGCAATGGAATTTGTTCCGTACTCTGGTCCTGTAGTCGGACTGACATAGTGGCCTTACTGTACAAACACTTCAAAACTTCGATATACCTATAGTCAATTTGGCATCGCTGCAAGGACTGCAGCACCGCCCAAGTCTCGATTGAATCGAAGGCTTTCTCATAGTCCACAAACGCTAGGCATAACGGCCGATTATACTCTTCGGTCTTCTGTATAATCTGGCGCAGCGTATGGATGTGGTCTATGGTGCTAAAGCCTTTTCGGAAACCGGCTTGTTCGGGAGGCTGGAATTCATCAAACCTGCGTGCGAGACGATTCGTAATGACTCTCGAAAACAGCTTATACACATGACTCAAGAGCGAGATGGGCCTATAGTTCTTCAATAAGGTGTTATCGCCTTTTTTGAAGAAGAGCACCACCACGCTCTTGTGCCATGCCTCTGGCGTTATACCTTCAAGGATGACAGAATTAAATAACTTCTGGAGGACTAAAAGTACCGGTCTACCACCCGCTCTCAGAAGTTCGGTCGTAATTCCATCTTCACCTGGTGCCTTGTTGTTTTTAAGCTGTTTGAGGGCCATTCTAATCTCGTACAGGCTGACGTCCGGGATATCTTCGGTATAGTGTCGGACTAACTTGGCTCTGATGTCCTGAGCTGTGTTAGTAGCGGGCTTACGACATTATACAAGAGATGGAAAACAAAAGAGTAGAGAGAGAAAATTATTATTACCAAAGCCAAACAAATAGAATAATATTTTAAACGTAAGTATAAGGATTCACCTAATATATAAAACAGTTTTTTATTTTTGTAACAGAACGGTTCTAATGCAAATCGACCGCTTAGAAGGAATCGTGCCCCAGTATTAAATTTTGCTAAGTCTAAATATAAGGAAATAAATAAAACACTAAGTAACACAAAATGGTCTGAAGTATGGGATGATGTTATGGGGGTGGAGGGAATGGTTGATGTCTTTTATTCAGTCCTGATGGAAATTATAGTAGAAAACACGCCTTATTAAGTATAATAAGGCGTAAACCGGGTAGTTCTCACTGTGCGGAGTACCGCACAGTGAGAACTACCCGGTTTGGTTTAGCATACCTCTGATAAAATGTTCACAAGCAAGATTAAAGTATCATAAAAAGTACAAAAGATACGGAAATCCAATGGACAAACTAACAGTAGAACTCCTTAGAAATCGATACGATAAGATGCTTAAAAACTGTTATAAGACTTTTAAAGATAGCGCCGCGAAAACAATTCGGACTCAGCCAAAACGCATATGGTCATTTGTAAACAGCCATAAACGTAATAGCAGCTCTCTGCCTAATCAAGTTACTTTTGATGATAAACTCGCCCACTGGTGGACAAGAAATTTCCGAACTTTTCTCAGAGTAGGTACTTTCAGTCTGTTTATGAACTTGTGAACTCTTCGTTGTCTCAAATATCTGATTCCCATGCCGCTCAAGCTAGGTCGACATTTGCTACCTGCTATCTTTCCGAGAAAGAAATTTTTAAAAAGCTCTTATAAAGTTAGATCACAAGAGGGGTGCAGGGCTGGATGGCATACCAAATATATTTCTTTCAAAATGCGCTAAAACATTGTCAAATCCGTTGTGTATCATTTACAATAAATCTCTTCAAGATGGTATTTTTCCAACAAAGTGGAAGCAAAGACTTCTATGTATACACCAGACAGGACATTTCTAACTTGCATTGTCAACCACTGCAAATATGCCAATGAGCATCTTCTCGCTCATACGATGCTCAGCTCTCAAAGCGACTGCACGTGCAGCAGTGAATAGCAGTAAAAATTATGATCCGAATGTGCCATGGCACTAGCGCTGCGTGTTGTGATCGTTGGTTAGACGATTTAATCTCGTAAAGCGCTGTAGCGAATTTTAGTTTAATTATACAAAAAATTACAACTATTTGTGCTTTGAATAGCTTCTCTAGTGGAAGCAAGCCCGTGTGACACCTGTCCATAAAAAAGGTGATGTTGCAAATGTATGTAATTATAGACCGGTTTCTATCCTACCTGCGCTTGGAAAAGTATTTGAGTCGATAGTCCAACAAAAACTCTATTGGCATGTAAAGGAATATATTCATCCTGAACAGCATGGCTGTCTTCCTAAAAAGTCCACCGCTTCCAATTTGATTGGTTTCGTCAACTATATTTCTCAAGCTCTGGATGACGGAGAAGAGGTTCACACTGTTTATACAGATTTTAGCAAAGCATTTGACCTCATTGATTATGTGCTCCTGCTTGAAAAGTTATCAGCAATGGGAATTCATGGCTCGCTATTAAGATGGTGCGAGTCGTATTTGCAAAATAGATCTCAATTAGTGATGATACGCGGATACATGTCACGGGCTAAAAAGATACCTACCGGTGTACCACAAATTTCACATGTAGGTCCATTGTTTTTTATAATATTTATAAATGATATGGCTTCTATTCTAAATTGCCCCTTTAAAATGTATGCAGATGATTTAAAACTATATATATGCGGGTTATAAGAATAAGAATAAGTATTAGAATAAAATTTATTCTGTGAAAACTGTGTACAAAAATGGTCTTAAGTTAAATTTAGGTAACAACAGTTTATCCATTTCGGACGTACAATACTGTGCATAAGCATAAGCTAGTGATGTACCTACCTAACATTATTATTGAACTAATAACACAAAACAAGAAACATAAAACAATACTAAGTAAGTAGGTATGTCTAATCTTCCTACCTACATAATTATTATAAAAGTAGAATGAACTTTACATTTTTATAGTAGGTTACTTATTATCTTTAAACATACAGTTTATTTTTCAGTCAATACTTGCAAAAAACTCTTTTCATTTTCATTAAAGTCTGCATTTTTTATTCCAGTTTTTCAGGATATGTTCTGTAGGAGCATCGGGGTAGGTATGATTAAAAGTCGGTAATTTCTTGCATTCTTGTGTGTACTTCTAAGTGCCATGAGCATTGATGCTAAGTCACGGCAGTTCTGATCACCAACTGTGACAATTTTAGGCATTTTTGCATAGGGATCAGCATTTTTGATGGCTTGACGATTTCTTGTTTTTCTTGGCTTTTGTTTGTAATCACGATAGGAACTGTTATTTTCGAAGTAAGTTCTTCATTTTCTTTCTCTGTGTTTGGTATTTCTTGTTCATTTTGGTTCTGTATTGTATTGTTCTTGCTATCTTCATTTAAGCGTTTCTTGTTTATTTTTTGGTTTTTCCTTTTACTGCTTTTGCATAAATGTTGGTTTTGAATAGTATCTGTTTCAGCTGGTTCATCATGTGCCCGAGAATGATTATCTTGTGGATGGTATTTTTGAGTTTCATCAACTTCCAACAAAATAGAGTTTTCTAAATTTTCATTTATTAGAGGATTCTTCAATTTGTCAATTTGTATTTTTAAATCTTGATTTTCTCTTTGAAGTTTATTTATCTCTTCCTTAGCTGCAATCAGATGGTTTGTCATTTCATCAAGATCCTGTTGAATCTGCTTGACATCAATTTTGGATAAGTCCAGATTTTTGTTCAATGTTGCATCATCGAAACTGCATGCTAAAATGTCATCATTAGTGTAACTCATTATAGATAGATTCTCCAGAGAAAGCCTGCGTAAAGTTTTTGGTCTTCTAATCGTTACGTTTTCAGTTCCAGGCATTTCTGCTTGTATAGTATTGTAGTTGCGGACGGGAGTGTTACTATTATTTCCTTTGGGTTGTTTAGAAAAACATGGCGTGCACTTCCAGGTTAGTTTTTTGTTTCCTTCCATAATTTGAAAGCGCGTGAAAGATACATTTGCGCAAAGGAGGTCATACGTGCAGTTACAAATAGAACACGTTTGTACACGTACCTATGCTGTGTAAAAGTGCACCTGAATTGAATCGAAAGTATGGAACTCCTGGGTCTTTGGGGGGGGGCGGGGATGGCCCCCATGCCCGCCCATGCACAGTCTTAGGACTTTAAATGTTCGAAGAAAAATATTGTGCCCCGACTTCTTAATAAATATTGGTATACAAGTCCCTCGTGCTGGTGCTGCGTGCCTGTGTAGTCGGCGGACACATTGTCGTACCAATGTAGGACAACATTCTCCTCTGTATCGTATGGTCATATCATGTTATAATGGAATTCGCTCATCCTTAGACATTTTCGATGATTCTTTGACCTCAGTTAAGGTCAAACTTATAAAAGTTATTTATTGACAGGTTGTAGCATGTACAATGTAGATTTCTAACTTTTTCATAGTTTTATTTTACTGTTTAGGTTTTATTTAAAGTTAATTATTATTAGTACAAGTCTTAATCTTAATAATAGGTACTTAGGTTGTTTCAACTGTATTCATTTTTAACTAAAAATATTTTTTTTTACCACAGTCAGTACTGACTTGTGGTTCACTGTATGTTTATATAGGCTTTATAAGGAACTTTTTTTATTTTTAAGCAATTTCGCGCGGTCAGTGTTGCATGCTGTGTTCACTAATTTTAGGACGGACACTGAATGTTACTGTGTTTTTTGTTAAATATTACTTTTGTGTTACGTCCAAACTGTGAACCAAAGAAATAATAAAAAAATTAAATAAAACATTCTAGTCTAAGAATTCGTTTACATCTAGGTAGGAATAGTTTACATCTAGGTAGGAATAGTTTACATCTAGGTAGGAACAGGTCCGTCGCATGATTTTAAGGGATATATTTATTTTAAGTACCATTTGTTATAGGTATACTCAGTTTTGTAAACTTTCAATTTTAAAAAACCACAGGTTTGGAACATTTTCGCTACTCTCAGAATACTTACTATCACTTCAACATTACGTTTCCATCGCTCCCAGTCGCGCGAGTTAAACTATAGGCGAATTGAGACTATTGAGTGTCATGTCAATAAACCAATTTTCTATTTTGTGGTACCTTCACATTTATGTATATTGGTATAGTCCACCTACCTACATCTACCTACAGCGGTCAGCAGTTGCTCGATCGGGGGCTCGCGACGCCATGTTGCAGCCGATACGCTTCTCGCATGGTAGTTCTTGCAGTCGCTCGTATACTGTAAGGCTCGCAGCTCGCGGTCGCTCGTAGGCTCGAAGCTCGGTGACAAAATAAAAACCAAGGGGTGACGAAATAAAAACCTGGGGGTGTCGGCAATAATACTGATTTATTGAATGCGGACGTGGGTTGGCACACTGGGCTCAAATATCCATACAAAAATATATAACATTTAGTCGCAGCGGTCCGCGCCGGGGACGTCATACAGTAGAGGTCACCGGGCGGGCTCATCTAGTCCGCCAGCAGTCGTGTGGGGGGCGGGCCCCCAGCCTGCGGCGGGGCCCCAGCCGGCGGGCGGGCCCCAGCCGGCGGGCGGGCCCCAGCCGGCGGGCGGGCCCCAGCCGGCGGGCGGGCCCCAGCCGGCGGGCGGGCCCCAGCCGGCGGGCGGGCCCCAGCCGGCGGGCGGGCCCCAGCCGGCGGGCGGGCCCCAGCCGGCGGGCGGGCCCCTCAGTCTGCGCGCGGGGGCGGGGGGCGCGGGTGCGGGGTGGGGCGGCGCAGCAGCGCGGGCTTGGCGGCGAGCGCGGGCTTCAGGGAGCCCCCCGTCAGCGTGAGCTCCGCGAACTGTGCGGCCACGCGCGCCGTGCGCCGCCCGCCCCCCGCCGGGTCCCCCGCCGGGTCCCCCGCCGCGCCCCCGGGGTCCCCCGGGCCCCCCGCACCGCGATCACTGCGGACACGCACCGTGTATCTACACTGCCACGAGTCTGCCGCTCAACTGCTGTCAGAGTTCATATAGTTTAGACAGTAGTGAGCGGCCTGCTGCGGCGCACGTTAGCAACGCCGCTACATTCATCGTAGTGCAGGGGCTGATGTAAAGGAGTTATAGTATTGCTACATGTCAACCGTTGTGGTTATGAATGTTTTGCCAAACCCCATTTTTAATTTATTGCGTAACGCGCACGATGCTTGTGTTACTCACTTGAGGGGCCGCTTCTTTAGCGTATCACTGTTGTGGGCGAAGGTATCGGCGGCGAGCGTGGGTCCGGCGGGGTCACCGGGGTCCCCGGGGCCAGTGGAGTCCCCGGGGTCCCCGGGGCGGGCGGGGTCCCCAGGGTCACCGGGGCGGGCGGGGCCCCCGGGGCCGGCTGGCAGGTCGAGCACCAGGTCGGGCGTGTCCGCTAGCCTGCCACATGCGTCACGCGGTCAGCTCGGAGAACCGGTCACAGAGATACGCGCGTCATTGGAAAAGTGATTCTGAAGAAAGCGTAAGAAAATTGTTTTCCATCTTCTACTATTATGTCCAAATATAGTGAGAGTGAGACATCACTAATTTATGATCTCCAGTACTATCACCCATGTAGCGCGATCCACACGCGAGCGCGCACAAGCAGGGGGCGCAGGCGCAACCACAACCTCGGGGCGTACTCACCGGGGGGGCGCGGGCGCGGGGGCCGGGGGGGGCGCGGCTGCGGCCTGCAACCACACGGGGGTGTAGTACACTGACAGCGAGCGCCACCACTAGCATCAGGTCGCTCGGGTGGACTCATTTATAATTTACACAGATGACCCCCAATAGATACCGCATTACGGGATGTTTGTTCGGATCCTAGCTCACCGAAACTGGCGGAAGGCGCGGGTTGCGGGGACTGGAGCCAATGCGCTATTATTGGCTGTTTCGAGTGACGCCCTAATAATGAACTCTATACTTGGTCGAAACTAAGGCTGTGCTGCGAAGCAGCGATTTATATAGAACAATTTACGCCAATGCGTGGTGCGCGGTCGTAGCACAGAATATAGTACAGAAAGCAATCAACATAGTAAGTGCGCTCGAGCAACGCACACATAGACACCGCTCACCGACACGATGTCTCGGAGTCTGTCGGAGTAGTGCGAGCGCGAGTGCCATCCGCTTGATACACGCGTTTGTGAACCTTCTTTGTGCAAAAATGGAGCAACAAAAAAAAGCTATTATAATTTTTAGTGGACTGTTGTTTAAATTCAACATTAAACAGTGAATTGTCGTTTTTTAAGCTACCAGTTGTTTTAGAGAAGTAAGGGATTTGTTTGTATGTCGACGGTTCGGACAGTCAGGTAGGTAGGTAAGTAATTAAAGGTAGGGTAGGTTTTGCTTGGCGAGCCGGCCGCGGCCGCCGCGCCCGAGTTACGTGACTAACATTAAAATTGAAATATTTTAGTTGTTATATTTCTGTTCTTCCCGTTTCATTCTCAACAATAAATCAAACAACTAGATAAGAGTGTCACTACCACGATAGTTTTTTGTGCATAAGCCAAAGCTGACGGCCCTAGCGCGAGCGCCGAGCGTAGGTATAAAAGTGAAGTACATACATGTGATTGACTTCTGTTGTATTTTGTGGTCGTAGTCTTTCATGCGGTATCTATTGGGGGTTATCTGTGATAATTTACAATCAAATTTAAAATAATTTAGTTATAAAATAATATTAATTTTCATTGCGAGCGTACGATGACATCTATCGGCAACATCGTCCATCTTTTAAATCTGTTTACCGAATCGATGCTTAATGTGACCGACGTCAAAACGTCCGATAAGCGAACGTACTTCCCCCGCCGCGGCGGGGGCGGGCCAGGCGGGGGCACTACCTGCGGGGGCGGCTCCGCGACGCTCGACCTGCGGAAACAAAACACGCGTCAGCACACGCTCGGCCACGGCGGGCACGGCGGGCACGGCGGGCACGGCGGGCACGGCGGGCCGGCGGGCCGGCGGGCACGGCGGGCACGGCGGGCCGGCGGGCACGGCGGGGCTCACCTGCGGCGCGGGGGCGTGCCGTGCTGCTCCCACTCGGCAGGCTCGCACTCGTCGCTCGTGTCCTCTGTAACACAGTGTCGGGTTACCGGCGGGCACGCGCGGGCACGCGGGCGCGGCGGGCACGTACCGTCCGTGTCGGAGTCGGAGTCGTCGGGCAGCGGGAGGTGGTCGCCACCGTCCCGCTCGTCCGGCTCGGCGCCCGGCGCCGGCGCCGCGCCCGGCTCGCCCTCGCTGCATGCGACCGATGCAGGATTCCTTTATTTTATTTACATTGTATTGTATATTTCGTAAGTTGTACTTTGTTTATCTAGGGAACAGGCATTTTTTAAAGACGAGAGTCGCTCGCTCTGCTCTGGAGTCAAGTTACATACTCTACATATTGTTAAAATGCATTTCGGGCGTTTTTTATTTTTTTCATCGTTCTCTTTGCCTTTTCCCATTTGTTATTGGGGTCGGCTCCCAATCTAACCCGTAGCGGCGAGTCACGAGCGACTGCCATCTGACCTCGCAACCCATAAGGGACCAGTAACAGGGATGGTTAGATCAGGCGTCAGATTCTATCAGGCGTCTGACTACCCGTAACGATTGATATAGCATAGATGTTCTTATGACAACAGGGACCGACGGCTTAACGTACTCTCCGAGGCACGGAGCGATGGCATCGAAAACTGCACATAACTTACTAGATAAGTCATTGCTGCAGGGCCGAGGATCGAACCCGGTGCCGTAAGATTGCGAAGCGCACATGCTACCGCTCGGCCATCATCGCTAGCCCATGCTAGTGCGTTATTTTTTCATTTATTTGACACTCGCGCATTTTACTTCAACTCAACATTTGTCGGAGGCACAGGTCGGAGGTAAGTTTCAGAATCCCATCATATAGTACAGTCTGTTAATGTTCATACAACAGACCAGTATCCTGCTCTATCTTTTTTTATTAAAAACTAACAACTTAATTTTTCGTAAAGTTGGTTAAAAACGAATGCAATAATTGAAAAAAATCAGTAAATAAATCACTAGTGCCTTCGCTTCGGGGACAAATAGTTAACTTTGTGATACCAGCACGAAGTTTTAGTATGTTGTTAAACATGTTATTCTATGTTAAAAACCATGAGAACCCCGCCTGTAAAGTATTTGGATCCAGAGATATGACGTCATTAAAAATGACGGTCACCGTATTTTGAAAATTGCAAATATGTCCGATTCTATGAACTGTACATTATACATGTGCGGGGGGGAGGGGGGGGGGGGGGGGGGGGGGGGGGGGGGGGGGGGGAGTGGAAGCGGATTAAATGCGCTATAATGCTGTAATAAACAATATTCGCTCAATAATACAGTTACGAAAACACTTTCAATTATATGGAAATTGGTTCTATAAAAATGTCTACTTTCAATTACAGCATCGGAAGTATACACACTATAGGCCATCTTAGGTCATCGGAAAATTTGACTCTTAAGATGCCTTTACATCGTAGTAGTTTCTATGATCGGTCTTTTACCATTCATGCTGTCCGCCTCTGGAATGGACTACCTGAAACTATACGAAGGGCACCCTCATTGCACAGCTTTAAGGATCAAGTCAAAGAGTTTTACTTGTCAGTGTGAGTTTGTCCGATTCATCAGTACCATATCACTATGTTAAACTGTTACCATTTTTTTTTTTTTTTTTTTTTTTTTTAACGGGCAAATTGCCTTTATTACTCAAGCTAACTACTACAATAATAAAAACTAAACTAAACTAAACTAAACTAAACTAGCTACACTACCTACTACAAAGAACACTTATGGACTGTATAATAGCCGCGATGGCCTATAGACAGTCCAAGTGCTCCAGCCCACTACCGGTAGGTAGCGTACCCAACATGCTGGCCGCATTGCAACTGTTACCATAATATTACTGTTACTTGTTTATGTATCCACATATTATGTATAAGTAAGTGTATGTAGATATAATATGTAGGTATATTTTTTATTCAGAGATGTAGGTATATTGCTAAAGATATTTAGTATGTTTATAAGGTATTTGGTGGATATTCATCCAGTCGTTATGATTTGATTTATTAGAAATGCACTTGTAACGGTTTATTTCCTTTCCCCTACTCCTTTCCGCATGCACGCGCGCATACTGCCGTCCTACTCTGACGGCCGAGTATCGCCGAGCTACTACGTAGTGCGCTCGGCTCCACCCGCCAAATCAGTAATAAAAATGGAGAACTCCCGCTGTGAGCTACGACGTGCGCGTGCGATCTGAATAATGTTAGTTTGGTGAACTATTGCCAATTTCTAATACTTACCGCTATCTGTGAACGATGTGAACTTTAATTATTGTGATTTGCTGTGAAAATACGTCAGACGTTTCGTGTGTGAGCGTCTACTCGCCACGAGGTGCTAGGTCTCTTCGTTAAGACCTAGGCACGGAGACAAGGAGTCTCAAGGACAGCTGACTCAGGATTCATCAGGTACGTGCATGCTTCCATTCCTTAGAACTGCTGTATTGTACTCCTGTGTTTTATCCTCTGGCAGCAGTCTGATCTCCTTATCATTAGAAGATCGTTACAAGTGCTATTAGATTTTGTGTAGGAATATCTACTGTCTAGGCATTAGTACAGACTTCTAATTCGCACCATACAGTCCACTTAATATTAACCCTGTTTTGCTACCGTTGTGAAACCCCCCCGTAAACTTAGTTTTACACCCTCTGTGGTGAAGAAAGGAAAGTAGAACCATTTCATAGAATTTCCCACCATAAGTTCCTTCGAGCCGGATATTTCCGGTTTTTTCCGCCTATTTAAATTCATTTCACTACCGCCAAGAGAAATCTCATTCTTAAAATATACGTATCGCAGTCACATAATTATAATTTGCTTAATTGTATCCGCTATTTATTATATTTACATACCGCTATAGCACGTTTCATACTTGCGCATCTATCTAAACCGCACCGCTAATTTATTATCTTACTGTACGAGTCAAATTATCGAAGTATTCGATCGTATAATTTTATCTAAATCTACCCGCTATTTGTCGTTATTTCGGCGCCTGAGCCGTTCCGTTGTCCGTTCTCCGCCCGCTCGCTCGACTCGCTACGTAGGTAATCTACGCTCGGCCGCACGCCATACTAACTGTTGCACCAGCTGTGTCATACAGATAACGTTGTAGGTTCTATTCAACCGGAAAACTCGCGACTACTATTTGCTAATCTGTGTCAACCTATTTTTATTTGTAACTTAATTACTCCGCACCCGCTTTATTATTCACCGTTACGTAATATTCGCACGTAAACATGACAGATAAAGGAAAGGAAGGTTCTCCAGTGTTTGAGGAAAGTTATGATGAGGACAAATGTCAGCAAGTTATGCTCGAATCTAAACGTGAAATGTTATTTGCACGCATGCAAGGCATCTACGACATCGCTAAGAAAGTGGATATGGGTTCTGCCACTATAAAGTTGTTGATACGCAGCGCGTTTAATATCGATCACTTGCACAAAGATTTCGAAAAGGTGTTAGATTCGTATAACGCTATTTCGCTTAAGATTAATCCTAAGCACGTCATTAAGTACCAAGAATGGACTAATTTTGATATCATGTACTGTTTGACTAAGGAAGTTATCGAATCTCATGCTGCCCCCACTAAACAATCTGAATCGCCCCCGCAAGTAGAAAAATCTAAACCTAAACTTCCTCCGATTGAATTAATGACATTTAACGGCGATGTCCGTACATGGCCGCTATTTTACCAACAGTTTAAAAACACTATTCACGAAAATACTTCTTTGTCAAATAGTGATAAGGTGTACTATTTGGTAGGTAAACTGACTGGTACCGCCGCCTCTGTTTGCTCCCGATTACCCGCTACCGCAGAGAATTACCCTATTATTTGGGAGGCTCTAGTGCAAAAATATGATGACCCCAGATTACTCGCTAGCTCTTATCTTAATCAGTTGTTGAGTTTTAAACCGCTATCCGCTAATACCGCTACTGGCCTCGAATCATTTTTAAATACTTTCGATACGTCTGTAGAAGCCCTTAGGCAACTGAGCCTCGGCGACTTATCAGATTTTATTATGCTTCATCTCGCACTCCAGCGACTTGATTCGGAGACTGTAAAGTTATTCGAAATAACATACCGCAAAGATAAAATTCCTAGCTATTCAAACCTTGTTGAATTTGTAAAGGAACAAAGCAAAGTTTTGTCAAGATCGGCTGGTCCTGCCGTGCTGCCGCAAGCGCAGCGCAGAGCTCGCAACACGCACATCCCTGCACCTACCAATAGACAAAGTCAGACCAAGTCATTTGTAAACACTGACTGGGTGTGTGGTGCAAGTGATGAAAACAAATGCAGTTTGTGCCTTCGCGATAAACACGATCATTTATACCGCTGTTCTTCTTTTATGAAAATGTCGCCATTAGATAGATACAGATTCATAAAAAATAATTCATTTTGCAATAATTGTCTAAGTGTGAAGCATAAAACAATAGATTGTATTTCCAGGAACACTTGTTCCCATTGTTCGGCCAGACATCATTCGCTACTCCATTTTAACTCGCCCGCTAACAACAAAAATGTTGAAATGAAGCCCGCTAATAATTATTTACCCGCTATCGCACCCGCTCCCTCTCATGACCAACGCCATACTGCGTCTGGGCATGGAACTCGTTCCGAGTCCTATGCTCGTGCTCTCGCCAAGAACCTTGCGCCCCATGCGCGTAAGGTCGACTCTTATTCGCCCGCACCCGCTATTGATCCGAACAGTAACACATCGGTCTGTACTGTATCATATGATCACGATTCGCACACAATAACAACTGCGTTATTGGCAACCGCTAAAATAAAAGTTTATGATAACTTAAACCACCCTCACTTTCTGAGATGTCTAGTCGACCCTGGCTCTCAGAGTGAGTATATTTCCGCTGCATGTAGCAAGCGTCTATCGCTTCCTATTTCCACGCAGAGCCGCTTTTCTAAAGTCCAAGGTATAGGAGGGGCCACTCAGAAAATTCTGGGAGTGACCTCACTCAAGTTCACCTCTCGCTTTGAGGACGGACATGAGTACCACATCCAGCCCATGGTAGTGGATAATATTACGTCGCGACTGCCTGACTCGCGCGTCGATATCGGCGCTCTTGGTCACTTACGTAATCTACCTATGGCGGACGATGAATTTTCCGAGCCCGGTCCTATTGACCTACTTCTGGGAGTAAACATCTATTGTCAAATTCTCCTATTTAATAAAATTAGTGTTGATACTAATTTACCCGCTGCCTTGGAAACAACTTTAGGTTATATTGTCATGGGAAATGCACCTGTTGTTTCCCCCCGCTCCTCCTCGCACACCTTTTGTGCTTTCACTAGTGACCCGCTACACCAACTTGTGGAAAGGTTCTGGTCCATTGAGGAACCACCTTCCCAGTTGTTTCTAAGCCCCGATGAACAGCGCTGCGAAGAAATATATTCTTCGACTACTACGCGAAATAAAGATGGTAGTTATGTAGTGCAGCCTCCATTTAAGGATGACCCGCAAGCACTAGGTAACTCTTACATAACCGCGAAGAAAAGATTTTTATCACTCGAAAAGAAGTTTTTACGATCACCTGACTTGCATAAAAAATATAATGATATTGTTGTTGATTATCTCGACAAAGGTATTTTATCACGCACTTCTTCTGTTGAGTGTACGTCGCCTGGTTATTACCTACCGCACCATCCTGTTATTCGCGACGATAAGTCCACGACTAAACTTCGCATTGTTTTGGACGGCAGTGCAGCGACTGATTCAGGGCTGTCACTAAATGATATTTTGTATAAGGGCTGCAACTTGCAGGCTGATATATTTAACATTTTATTAAATGTTCGCATACATCGCATTGCCTTTTTTGCTGATGTTAAAATGATGTACTTATGCATACATATGCATCCGTCGCACCGCTGTTACCAAAGGATCTTGTATCGATTTTCGCCGACCGATCCATTAGAAACTTATCAGTTTGAGCGCGTCACTTTTGGGCTTCGGTCTTCCCCAATGTTGGCTCTCCGTACATTACGCCAACTGGCACAAGACGAAAGACAAAGGTGGCCAACTGCTGCTGACGTCATCGAAAGGGATGTCTATATGGACGACCTTGCTTCTTCTGCTCCATTGGTAGATAGGGCAGTCAAGACTGCGCAGGAGTTGATTCAGATGTTTAAAGCTGGTGGGTTTGATTTAGTCAAGTGGACTAGCAACTCGTCCGAGTTGCTGGAACACATACCTGTATCACATAGACAATCTGAATCAATTTCATTCGATGACGATGACGCGTTCAAGATTTTAGGGCTACGCTGGCTCCCCGCATCTGATAATTTTACATTTTTGATTGACATTCCGCCATCCGCCGCTATTACTAAACGCGCTATTTTATCTTTGACCGCACGTCTTTATGACGTATCAGGATTCGTTGGTCCTGTTATTCTGTATGCCAAATTGATAATCAGGGAACTGTGGCTGTTGCACATCGATTGGGATGACAAGCCGCCCTGTGATATCATCAGTTTATGGCAAAGATATTTATCTGAGCTACCGCTAATCTCGCACCTCAAGTTCCCTCGCCATGTAGGAATTGAGGAAGATGATTCAATCATCTCGCTCATCGCTTTTTCGGACGCAAGCGAGAAGGCGTATGGCTGTGTTATATACCTACACGTGTGTAACGGTGACCAGCCACCGCGCATTTCGCTTTTGTGCTCGAAGTCTCGCGTCGCATCCGCGAAGCCAACAATTACGCTGGCTCGCCTGGAGCTGAACGGCCTAGTGCTTCTCGCTAAGTTATTACGCGTCGTTCATGATTCGCTATCCGCGCGTTGTCACATTGATAACGTCTTTATATTTTCTGATTCTACAGTTGCCCTATGTTGGGTAACTTCCTCTCCGCATAAGTTTCATACTTACGTCGCGAACCGCATCTCCGACTTTCAGTCTACTTCGCCATCGCAAAACGTATATCGCGTTGCAGGAGTTGACAACCCTGCCGACATGGTTTCCCGCGGGCTTTTGCCCTCGCAGATTTTAAATAATGACCTGTGGTTCTTCGGACCCGCTTGGATGTCCACTCCGCTGCCAGATTGGCCAATTAAGATTTTCTCTCCTACTCAGAGTCAATTGCCTGAAGAAAAGACCGTTTCTCATGTCACTGTGACGAAGGAGGAAAATTTCTGCTCATTTTAGGTTCCAAGTTCTCGTCTTGGCTAAAGTTCCTGAGAGCCACAGTTATCGTGCTTCGTTTTCTGAAAATAGTTCCTCTCAATGACGTAATCACCGCCAAGGATCTAGAAACAGCCGAGAATAAAATAATTCAGGCTGTTCAGCAAAGTAGCTTCGCTAGTGATATACGTAATATTCAAAAGAACCAATCCTGTTCTACCGCTTTAAGAAAATTATCGCCATTCATTTCTGATGAAATTGTACGAGTCGGAGGGCGACTGTCATATTCAAGTTTGGATTATAATCAGAAACACCCCGCTTTAATGCCTAAAAATGGGCACATCGCTGAACTAATAGCAGATTGGTACCATCGTGAAAATAGTCACGCTGGGCCCCAACTACTTATGTCAATTTTACGACAAAAATACTGGTTTTTATCCGCTAGGCGCTTAGTGCGCAGCCGCATTCACAAATGTGTTCGTTGTTTTAGGCTTAATCCTAAACCTACCTTTCCCGCTATGTCAGACTTACCTAGTTGTCGCGTTGAGCCCTGCAAGGCTTTCACTCATACAGGTGTCGATCATGCAGGCCCCCTGTATATTACAATGGCTAGAAAACGCGGTCAGCGAAGCCAAAAGGCATATCTGTGTGTCTTTGTGTGCCTAGTCACCAAAGCCGTGCACATAGAACTAGCGTCAGATCTTAGCTGCGCTACCTTCTTGGATTGCTTCAAGCGCTTTTTATCCAGACGTGGTCCGTGCAGCTTTTTATACAGTGACAACGGTAGAAATTTTATTTCTTCGCAATTCTTCCTAAAGGAATTGTTCGAATTTTTAAAATCTGACCAATATTATATTACTTTTAGCAACGAACTCGCCAAACACAATATTATTTGGAAGAACTCACCTCCCCTAGGAAGCCATTTCGGTGGCATTTGGGAGGCGAATATAAAAAGTATTAAATCGCTACTTTTACGCGTGATTGGGAAGCAGATCCTTACCTACGAGGAAATGCTTACGGTCCTCAATCAGGTCGAAGCTGTCCTGAACAGCCGACCGTTATATGTTTTGAGCTCTGATCCTTCAGAGCCAACCGCCCTAACGCCATCGCATTTTTTATCGACTAAACCGCTAGCTTTCTTACCCGCCGCTGATGTGAGTGGAGAACGTACAAACCTTTTGTCTCGTCATGCTTTGATGGACTCGCTAGTCCAAACATTCTGGAAGAGATTTAAAAATGAATACCTCCATAATTTGCAAATGCGCGAAAAGTGGAACACCGCTAGTAATCCACTCACAGTAGGCACTATTGTTCTTCTGAACAACGAAAACGCACCTCCATTGTCTTGGAAAATCGGTAGAATTTCCGAGGTTTTCCCAGGCAAAGACGGTCGAGTGCGTTGCGCGCGAGTGGAAACCTGCGATAGCTCGTATGTTAGGCCGACAACAAAGTTGTCGCCGCTCCCTATTCAGTAGGGTGACCATAATTTTTTCTTTTCATGGATTTTATCCAACTCCGCTTTTTATATTTATTGCTTTTCTATATTTACGCAACCTAATTCGCTACGCTATTTTGTTTTTAATATTTACCGCAACGCTATTTCATATTCTTTTGTTTGAAGGATGTTCCTTCAAGGAGGGGGAGATGGTGGATATTCATCCAGTCGTTATGATTTGATTTATTAGAAATGCACTTGTAACGGTTTATTTCCTTTCCCCTACTCCTTTCCGCATGCACGCGCGCATACTGCCGTCCTACTCTGACGGCCGAGTATCGCCGAGCTACTACGTAGTGCGCTCGGCTCCACCCGCCAAATCAGTAATAAAAATGGAGAACTCCCGCTGTGAGCTACGACGTGCGCGTGCGATCTGAATAATGTTAGTTTGGTGAACTATTGCCAATTTCTAATACTTACCGCTATCTGTGAACGATGTGAACTTTAATTATTGTGATTTGCTGTGAAAATACGTCAGACGTTTCGTGTGTGAGCGTCTACTCGCCACGAGGTGCTAGGTCTCTTCGTTAAGACCTAGGCACGGAGACAAGGAGTCTCAAGGACAGCTGACTCAGGATTCATCAGGTACGTGCATGCTTCCATTCCTTAGAACTGCTGTATTGTACTCCTGTGTTTTATCCTCTGGCAGCAGTCTGATCTCCTTATCATTAGAAGATCGTTACAAGTGCTATTAGATTTTGTGTAGGAATATCTACTGTCTAGGCATTAGTACAGACTTCTAATTCGCACCATACAGTCCACTTAATATTAACCCTGTTTTGCTACCGTTGTGAAACCCCCCCGTAAACTTAGTTTTACACCCTCTGTGGTGAAGAAAGGAAAGTAGAACCATTTCATAGAATTTCCCACCAGTATTTTTATCTATGTAGTTATGCTTGTGCACCCCGTCTTTTACCACTTCTATAAATCCTCTCCATCCAAAGGTTGCCTGGAAGAGATCGCTTTTAGCGATAAGGTCGCCCATTGTTACACGTTTTTGTAAATGTCTGTATGCCTTGTAAAATTGTATTATTTGGTGTGTACAATAAAGTGTTTATCTATCTATCTATAGGCACAAGTTATGTTTGGCAAACATAACGTGCAAAAAAAAAACTCGATCGGATGAATAATGTCGTAGTTACGCCGTTGTTAGTAAGTCGGTCCGTCAGTCCGCTCGGGTGTTACGCCGGGAGTTCAATGTATTCTCGGTGTAGGCATGAAAGAATAAGCACAAAATTCTGAATAAAATTTATTTTTCAATGTAGTCCCCGAGGATCTGAACACACTTATTTGTCCTGGAAAATAACTTTTCAATTCCCTCCAAAAAAAATTTTTCTTGCTGGTCTGAAAAATGATCGTTAATTGCTGCCTTTAGCTCTTCATCGTCGGAAAAATGCTTGCCTCGAAGTTCTTTTTTGAGATTTGGGAACAGAAAGTAATCTAGGGGCTAGGTCCGCGCTGTAGGGCAACGCGCGGCTTGTGCACAGGCGCGTTGTCGTACAGAAGCAATACACCTGCGGTCAATTTTCCCCGTCTTTTTTCTTTTATTGCCTCCTTTAAATTGCGCAGGATGTTAGCGTAAGTTGCGCCAGTAATACTCTCACCTTTTTTTTGTGTACTCGGTTAATAAGATTCCCTTGGAATCCCAAAACACTGTGGCCATAAGCTTTCCGGCGGATGGGCTGACTGAACTTCTTCGGTGGGGCTGTTCCTTTTTTATGCCACTGCATAGACTCCTGCTTGCTCTCAGGATCATAGTGATGAACCCACGTTTCATCACCAGTAACAATCCGATCATAAATTCTTTGCGGATTTTCACCACAGAGCTCCAAAAACTCCTTGCAACAATCAACTCGCACTTGTTTCTGAAGCGCTGTGAGCATTCGCGGCACCCATCTTGCACTGATCTCTGACAAATTCAGATGGTCATGAAGGATAGCGTGAATGGTGCCCACGGACAGCTTGCTTTTTTCTGCTAATATTTTCTCTCACACGGGCATCTTCGAGTACAAGTTTCTCAACAATTTTTACGTTTTCTTCAGTAGCGGCACTAACCGGCCCACCGGCACGAGGGCCGTCTTCAATACTCTCTCTACCCCGTTTAAATTCACTTGTCCGCTTCTGAATTGTAGATAATGAAGGGGCAGAATCTTGGTAAACAGCCATCATTTCTTCGTGAATTACGTTTGGAGTCTTTCCTTGTTTTGAGAGGAATTTTATCACAGCGCGATGCTCGATTTTTTTCAACATTGTCGAAAGGCAACTACGATGGCTGATCATCGTAGTTACCTTTCCGAAATGATATTTTGAATACTAATGGCGACAATCAAATAAAATTTTGTATTTATACCCTCAATGAGTGTCACAAACTAAAGAGATAATGTAACGACCCTCATCATTAGTATACTACCCCGACACCGCGAGTACATTGAACTCCCCGCGTGTCGGGTGCAGTATGTTTCACGACACACTGCAGCTCGGCGCTGTATCACAAAGTGAACTAACTATTCATGAGGCACTACACGGAGTAATAAGCTTTTAAAGTTTCTGGAGGGGGCATCTCCTGTCCGTTTCTCGCAAAACAGAGCTTCCCCATAGTTACTATGAAAACGCACGTTGTGAAGTCACGTGCCAAAGAGACAGCTTAGTAATGGGGTACTATGAGTACACATCCACTGCTGAACATAGGCTTCCCCCCATAGAGCGCCACTTTGAGCGGAGTTGCTCGCCTCCTGCATTCATCGGCTCCCCGCGGTTCTGTCCAGACCGTCGATCCTAAGTTGCGTCGTGGATTCCATCCCATCCCGTCGGGCGTCAGTTCCACGAGCGATGTGGCCCGCTCCCTGCCTGAACAACTTAATCATTTCAAGCATAAATCAATTCTCTCCCTAATTCCACGGAAACATAAACAAAATAAGCCAAAGATCGGAGTAGTTACGGAGCGAGAACGTAGCCGGAAAGGCTGGACGCGGGCGGGCCTCGGTAGCAGAGGCCGGGAGCGAGCGACGGCACTCACCCGGCGGCCCCGGCGCGGCGGTACAGCGCGTGCGGCGCCACGTCCTGCGGGAACACCAGCTCGTGCAGCTCGATGGTCCGCTTCACCAGCTCGTTCAGCTGGTTCTGCGCGTGCAGCTGGTGCGGGGCGTCCGCGCGGGCCGCCAGCAGCGTGGGGCCCAGGCACACGGCCAGGTTCCACGCGTCCATCATCGTGTGCGCCGCCTGCTCCGCCAGGTGCGCCAGGAACGCGAACAGGTAGCGCAGCACCAGCAGCGCGGGCGTGCCCAGCGCGCCGGCCAGCAGCGCGCGCAGCCGCGCCGCGAACGCGCGGTCGTCCGGCTCGGCGTGCGCGCGCAGCAGGCGCTCGTGCAGCGCGGCGGGCAGCAGCGGCGGGCGCAGCTCGCGCAGGTACAGCTTGAGCAGGCCGCACACGCAATTGACGTCGGCGGGCCCGGCGCGCGCCAGCGGGTCCTCGCCGCGCTCGAAGGCGGCGCGCAGGGCCAGCATCTCCACCTGCGAGCCCGACACGCGGAACACGCCCTGCTGGCGCAGCCCGTGCGCCGCCAGCACGCGCACGCACTCCGTCAGCACGCGCGGCAGCCGCAGCTCCAGCGGCGCGGCGAACTGCGAGCGCGCGCGCCGCCCGCCCGCTCGCCGCACGCCGCCCGCGCCGGGCGCCGGCTCGCCGCCCAGCACGCGCGCCCGCAGCGCGCCCGCCTTGCCCTCGGCGCGCGCCAGGCGGCCGGCGCACGACACGTACGCGCGGAACTTCTGCAACACGAGCGCGCGTCACTCGCCGCCCCTCGCGCCCGCCGCCGCCGCCCGCCCTCGCACTCACGGCCAGGTAGTAGTCCTCCTGGTCCTCGGGGGCGGGCGCGGGGCCCGCGGGGGGCGCGCCGCCCGCCCCCGCGCCGGCACCGAACAGCGCGCTCACGTCCCACTCGCTCTCGGCGCCCTCCATCTGGATGAGGAACGACCGACGTTTGTGTTACAACGATGCTGATACCTGTTTACGCGAATCATTAAAACCCGAAATGAAAGCCAACAGCTTTATCGAAAACTTTCTGAATGTATTTTGTTGTATCTATCGTTCGATGTATGTACATCTATAACGATTACCGAAATGAATAAAAAGAAGGGGAACCTAAACTGACCCTTAAGGTATTCCACGTAGAATAGACTAAATGTCAAATGTGTAAAAATAAAAAAATAAAAATAATGATATAAATAATGAAATAAAAATAAAAATGCCAACACAAATCCTTTAAGGTGGAACGTTAAACTACAAACTGGCAAAAGACTGGAAAACTAAGCAGAAAATTGTTTATTGCCATTTGTCGCTAAACTAATGATATCTAGGAGATACTATTAATTGTAATTTATGGATACATTATATTTATTTGCGCAAAATTAGTTGTCATGTAATCACGTTGAGTAATTAAGCTATTATTGGCAAAAGAACGCAAGAAAATACCATACGTCAAGTAATCTTATTATTATTGTTATTAGTAACATTTTTTATTCATTACATGCTGAGTTGGGACCTATGTCATGACGTTACGCATCATTATTATTTAGTGTTTCTGTTCTTGTGATTTTTTTTATTAAAAGTTCACAAAACTGGCTGCGGCGCCCTGCAGTCAACAACGTCATCATTACAAAATATCACTGGCAAACAACCTGCTCGATGTGAACACAACATGCATTCTATTAATGTTCTCTTTAACTAAAAAATAAAATCTATACAGAATATGGATACCTACTTAATTTGACAAAGTTGTAGGTATTAGAGAAGCAGAATGACTACCTACGATAATTATTATTAAGAACTAAGAAGTGAAGTTAAATGAAATATTGAGTTTAAAGAAAAAAAGATAATGAAAGGTTTTTGATGGTAGCGGCCGATGCATTGAAGATGTCAACTTCATCTTTGGTTTCATTACAAGCTGAGACATGCGGTAGACTGGCGAGTGTTGACCATGACTCGTTCTGCACAGTGGTAGATTGAAAGTGTTACGTTTGTGAAGACGACTATTTATACGAGGTACAGATAGTTTGGATCTCTCTAAAAGGTTAGGGCAATCAACTAATCCATTAACAGTTTTACATGTAAAGGTAATGTCAGACACCTTTCTTCTCAAACTCAATGGAGTGATTTTATAGAAATGTAATCTAGCATTGTAGGATGTGAGATCACGGCATCTATTTTCGTTAAAGCATAAGTGGTAAATAAATCTTTTTTGGATTGTTTCAATTCTGGCAACGTGAACATTATAACATGGATTCCAAACAAGGCTACAGTACTCCAGCTTGGAATATAACAATTAATAGCAGCGTTGATATACTCTATCTTTGAACATTTTAGTTTTCCAGATTATAAAACCAGAAATTTAAGCTCTCTTCTTTACGATCTTGTCAATATGCTCACGAAAGTCTAGCCTTTTATCAAATATGACACAAGTCACGAACACTGCAGACTTCGTTTAGCTTAGTATTATTTATGGCATATGATGCTTCAGTGGGATGATTTTTCCTGGAAAATTTTATATGGTAGCATTTCGATGCATTGAGAAGCATTTTGTTGCAACTGCACCAGTTATGAACTAAGTACATTTAAGCATTTAAGTCTTGTTGCTGGCTTAATACGTCATGAGTTGTCCTAATAACAAAAAAAAAAAAAAACTTTAGGTCTTGAGATCATCAGCAAATAGTTTAAATTTAGATGGAATACTACCACAGAGGTCGTTTATAAAGACTATAAAGAAAAGGGGCTTCAAATTAGATCCCTGTGGTACTCCTGCTGGTAAAATGCATGTTTAGGGACAATTCTTGGCTCAGAAACGAAACCTTTACAAGTTGCGATCTATTTTGGAGGTAAGATTCGCACCACCTTAGAAGCGAACCACATATTCCCGCATGCCCAAGCTTGTTTATCAACAGGGCGTGATCAACAACATCGAATGCCTTTGAAAAGTCACTGTGCACTGCATGCATGAATATTGTCTGGTATAAAGACAATTTTTTTTGTAATATCCGTACTTCTAAAAGTAAAACGTTGTGGGATGTCTTGAATATTTTCTTTCTTTTTTTCTTTATTTACTAGAATATTATAGAAGTTGAATATGATATCTCTGTTTTTTATTATTTATACTCCCTTATACAATATTTACTAAATTTTGTAATCTATATCTTCATAAGTTTTAATGGTATCAGTTAAATAATCAGCAATGTATCAAGACAAGTTTGGTGTTCTATTATGAGTTTTTTTTTTTTTTTTTTTTTTATTGTTGGTTCACTAAACTAGGCGTTACACAAGGAAACGTTTATGTAAATATAATCTGCGTTAGTTTCTTAGAGTTTGTGTACACCCTTCTGGAAGTGAACACTGCATGCAATATAGAATAATCAATTATTATATGTTAGTACACTACGGGTAAATTAAACAATGTTAAACAAGAAGTGAAAAAATAAATAAAAAATTAAACATTAAGTAATTAACAATTTTGACAATTTTTAAATAAAAACTCTCTAATTGAGGCCGTCGATGTGTTGAATATGTCGAGATCGTGGCAAATATTATTGTATGAAGACCACATACGATACATCGGCGAGTGTTGGCCGTAGTTAGTGCGACAAGAGGGAAGCCCGAACGTTCTTCTGTTCTGAAGACGGCTGCTTTTGCGAGGCACGAGTAAATAAATTTTTTGAAGCAAGTTAGGACTATCAATATTTCCGTTGATTAATTTGTGTAAAAACACGATATCAGCGGTATTCCGTCTTTGCTCAAGTGTAATTATTTTAAAGTGCGCGAGCCTAGAGTCATAGGACTTTAGTTCACGGCATAGGTTGTTGGCAAACGATAGGTGGTAGAGAAACTGTTTCTGAAGTCTTTCCAGTCTTTGAATATGTACTGCATAAGACGGGCTCCAAATAGGACTGCAATATTCCAGGAGGGATCTAACGTAGCAGTTAAATAGGATTATAGGTAATTCGAAATCTTTGAAAAATTTGGTTTGCCGTAACACAAAACCGGCCAGGCGTGCTCCTTTCTTAATAATGACATCGATATGATCGCGGAAGTCCATTCTGGAGTCAACTGTGACACCAAGGTCACGCATACTGCACACTTCGCTTACTGCAATGTTGTTTATATAGTAAGTGGCAGGCATAGGATTTACTTTTCTTGTGAATTTTATATGAGAGCATTTAGAAGCATTTAGTACCATTTTGTTTTTTAAGCACCATACGTGAACTGCGTCGATATCTTTTTGTAAGGACAGTACGTCATCCGTATTGCTGATAATTTTATAAAGTTTAAGATCATCTGCAAACATTTCATATTTAGATGTTAGATTAGAGCACAGATCGTTAACAAAAACTAAAAAGAATAGGGGCCCTAGGTGAGAACCCTGTGGCACTCCGGATGGTACTGTCATAGCGGTAGATTTAAAACCCCGAATCATAACCAACTGAGATCTATTGCGAAGGTAAGATTCACACCATCTGAGTAGAGAGCCACATATGCCAGCGTGTCCCAGCTTCTCAACGAGTAGGCAATGGTCAACAATATCAAACGCCTTTGAAAAATCGGTATATATTGCATGCACTATATATTGCATGGGTTATCATACAAATGGCACAGTGGCTATTATTTGCTACTCTTTTTTGCTAAGCTATACAAGCAAGGTGAACCACCGGTGCACACGCACCTGCTTGACTAGCTCGTCCTCGGCGGCGTCGAGCGTCTTGGCGGTCTCGTGGCACTCGGCGCGCAGCTGCACCGCGTGCGCGTCCAGCTGCACCAGGCGCGCCGCCAGCTCGGCCAGCACGGGCCCGTCCGCCAGCGGGTCCGGCGGCGGCGGCTCGCCTGCCAGCGCGGCCACCGCCGCCGCGTCGGCCGGCGCCGGCGCCGCCAGCGGCCGCGGCAGCGCGAAGGCGGGCGCGTGCGCGTCCAGCACGCGCTGGCGGTCGGCGAGCGCGTCCAGCGAGTCGGCGGCGGCGCGCAGCAGCGCGGCGGGCCCGGCGGCGGCCGCGGCCCCACGCGCGCTCTCGGCGGCGGCGGCGCAGCGCACGGCGCGCGCCACCACGGCCTCGAACCCCACCTCGGCGCACAGCATGAGCTCGCCCACGTCGTCCAGGTAGTACCGCTCCACGGTCGCGTTGGCCGCCTCCAGCGACAGCACGTACTCGGCGCGCGCTCGCAGCGCCGCCGCGCGCGCCGCCCCGTGCCGCGACCGACGCTGCAACACAACACAACTCTACACGTGTAGCGCCGTGCAGGCAGACCACTCCACGGTCCACCTACATTACTCCCATAGTTGTGCGTTCTGCGGTGGATGTGACGCTGCCGCTGGAGCTTGCTGATTTGATGGATCGTTTTATTTTATTTCGGTTTCAATAATACCTCTAATCTATTTTCACCTAACTGAACCATTGCAACTGGGGATCTGCTGGTTCGATGAACCGCGCCGACCTCATCAAACCTAATTTTTTTTTTCTAATACCGAAGATACATGGCATCGTGAATGATATGCGAACAGATTATTATGTATCGATGTGCAAAAGAGAATCGTTAGAATAAATAATGTTTTAGCGCGATTAAGTTCGGTTCGGTTTCGGTTTCTGCAGGGCTAGCATGAATTACTAAAATCGCATACCCCTTCTCTTTGAGAATGCGTTTGACCAACGCAACGTACGAACGCGCGGATCACGGCATAAACCATTTGTTGCGTTTTCTGTTTATTTGGCTGTAAGTTTTCCTATGATGAATAAATAAAGCTTTCTCGAAGAAGGAATACTTATGCTTATTATATTAACTTATGCCAGCGCTGGTGTAGGGAGAGCCGCCACCGCCAGCGCCACCGTTCGCGCACGTACCTTCTCTAGTTCCTTATCGAGCGCCTTGATCTTCTTGTGCTTGTGCGGGTCCGCGCGCGCATCCCTGGCGGCGCGCAGCTTGCCGGCGGCGGCGCGCCACGCGGCGTGCAGCGCGGCGTGCGCCTTGCCCAGGTGCGCGGCGGCGTGCAGCGCGTGCGCCAGCTCCTCGTGCCGCTCCAGCAGCAGCTCGCGCGTGCGGCGGTGCAGGCGCGCCGCGTGCTCGCCGGCGCGCGCCACCCGCGCCGCCAGCGCGCCGCCGTACAGCGCGGCCAGCGCGGCGTGGTCGCGGGCCAGCGCGCGCGTGGCCTCCCCCGCGGCGGCCAGGCACGCGTGCTCGCGCCGGCCGCGCGCCGCCAGCTTGTCGAGCGCGCGCGCGTACTCGGCCTCCAGCTCCCCGCGGCGGCGGCACCACTCGTGCAGCTCGCCCGCCACGCCGGCCGCCGCCTCCGCGCGCGCCTCCACCACGCGCGCCTGCTCCGCCAGCTGCAGCCGGATGTCTGCAACGGGGCCGACCGACCGCACTACACACCTAGTGCTGCATCGCCGCTTACATCGTTATGTTCACGGTGATGCTTGGAGCCTGCCTACATCCTGCCTCCGTTCCTAACATAAATCCTAACATAAAAAATGTAGCTCGCACTACAAGTTACATTGGGAGCCGATTCCAATAACAAATGGGAAAAGGCACATAGGATGATGACGAATAATAATCGTCTGATCGATTTGAATTGCTTCTGTGACTGTTTCCTTTGTGAGAATAAAAACCCTCAAATAACAATGTTGTACTAATCATCACATCATCAGCCTTCTTTGCGTCCGTCGCTGAACATAGGCCCCCCCTTCCCAGGGATCAGGGACGTACATCGAGGAGAACATAGCTGCCCATTCCTTAGGCCTTAGATATCCCCCTAGCCGGCTCTTACGGCACCCACGGCAAGAGGTGCGGTATGGTCCTATTCTTACGCCGAACCCACGCGATACGGATACGGACCTACGTAGTACGTACATAATCTACGAATCATACTATACACGTACTGATTTTGATGTCAACCTCCGATTTATAATAAATAGGTACATTGGTTTGTAAGATCACTCTACTAAAGAAAGAACTATATAGTACACGCAGGCGCAATTGCATTCATTACCATACATTAATTACATGATAATGATAGTACATCATTTTTTGATAATTATTTAAGAGTAAAGAGTGCAAATGAGAATATATTTTTTCAAAATAGATTTCATAAATGTTTGTCAACAAAAACACGTGACCGGTGTCATGTCGTGAGTAGGTAGGTACATAGTTTCAAAGGATGCTAATGAGTTCAATTACACCCAGTAGGTAGGTTAGAGATTCACAAAAAGCATGTGCTCTACCTTGATCTATATGTGCCGTGAGGTGGGATCAACGCTCTACCATTCGCTCTTCCTAGACTCTACCCTCCGCTAGTGTCTCTCATACAACAAGCCAACAGCAGTTCACGATATATCACATTGATCCTACCGATAGCGTTATCAAAAGCTATTCCCCTCTTCCATACAACAGAGGTATTAACAAAGACAACAACATTATCGCTTCATAAAAATAATGCATCCCCGCGATCGATAGGGCCCCCTAGTTCCTGCCAGATCACCAACGATAACCGAAAATAATTTAATGTTGAAAAAATCAAACGAGAAAGATTGACTACAATACCTGCTTGTTTATTAGCTGCATGCGCGAAGCTACTCTACTCTCGCGAGAAAATAAAGCTTTCAGTATGCTAAGACTTTCAGTATGCAGTACCTTCATTCCCTGATTTCTGGCTAGGCACACAAAGCACCAGCCTAGAGACCCGGCTAGCCTAGCGGCCCCACTCACCTAGCTATTACGACCAGGGGGCGTACTGTGAGCTCTTAGCGCGATTCAAAACTGAGCCTATATTGGATCGCTTCGTTTTTTTTGTATGGGGATTTTGACAAGCGAGCCAGTGTAGGCTCTGTTTTGAATCGCGCTAAGAGCTCACGGTACGGCCCCAGATAGCTTACCTGCTGACGGCAGGCTACTTTTCTCGTAGTTTAGAATTCCTACATCTATTTATGACTTACCTACTGAAGTTTTTGCGCGTGCGTTTTCATGTCAGTTATTTCATTATGATTGAGAGCTCTAATTATTTATTTATTTATTTTATTTAATTATGAAAATAAATGAAATACGTGTTTAGTCTAAGTATTTATAGACATAAAAAAATTCATTTGCATTTTCATATCAGTTATTTCATATTGGAAGCTCTAATTTTACATGCAACTAAATTATATGGTCTTTTATTTTATCTAGACATCTTTGTAAACGTGCAAATTTTACCGTTACCCAGCCATTGAAAAATCACCCCTAAGAGAATTAAAACAATTTATAGGTTTCCTATTTATATTTTTACAGGTTGTTTAGCATTTTAGAAGTTATGTTGTGTACAATGGCGTACTTAAGTAAGTATTTGTAATTTCTAATTGGTATTAACAAAGTTAATTATGTACGCATCGTATAGGTAAATGCATTTTACACGTGTGCTATTACGTGCTCAGCTCCGAAAAGATTTAGTGGATTTGTTGTTTGGTTTATAGAAAATGCATGATCTATTATTAGACTACCTAAACGTAGAAATAACACAATACAAGCGTGCGAAGCCGCGGGCAAAAGCTAGTCCGATATAAAAAAACTGATGCAAAATATAGGAGAGAGACAACGCGACGGTCGATGGTCGTGGGAACTCAGTGAGCGTGATTCATCAACGGTCAAATACAGGAAGAGCAGGGTTCAATGTCAGCGAGGGGAGCCCCGCCGCCGCCGGCCGAGGGGAGCTCGCGTTCCAACAGTTGGTTACCTACCGCTCGGCAGCCCGCTACTTACCTATGCATCTATCATAATGGCACCGCCGTAGAATAACTATTTATATTCTAACACCGCACCGCACTAGGCACCGCATCATTCATCCGAGAGCGCTACCAAATCATCGCCAACCTCACACCGTATCGGCGCTATCAGGGTACAAGCACCGCGGCATACAAACAAAACAGCTGGCTGCCACGAAATTATCGATATAGTCTCCGACTCTCTGTCGCGGTCGTGCGGTTCGCAGTGTTCCTGCATTCGACACAAGTTTCTCGAACCGCAAGCGCCTCGTTCGCTTCCCTTGAGTGCACACAAAAAACCGGTTATACGTTAGTAATCTCACGAGAGCGGCTATTATTAGTTGTTGTCGTTTGGCATGGCATCGAGACCGTCGGGCTTTATAATCTTTGCCGTCAGACGAGGTGTAGTGTAGTGTAGTGTAGTGTAGGACGTGGTGGCGGTCGTACCGGGGAAGGCACCGGCCCGGTCCGGCCGCGGCGGGCCCCACTCCCGGCGCGGCGCGATGCACTGGAACATGTCGCGCGGCGCGACCGACCGGCCCGACTGCCGCGCGCAGCCTCCGCGCTCCGGGCCGCACCCTCTGCTACCGCCCGCGCCCGGCCCGACCCGCCATCAACTACACCCTATACTCTCGTCTATGCCGATGATATCTTAGGTCTTCACTTAAACTCATCAGGGGATGGTCCTTCACATGTACAAATGTGCATTTAGCGAGCAGTGGTACCAGTGATCAAACCATTGACCACAATTCGACACTTTCTCTAATTGGCTACTTTTGTTAATTCGTCACTTTCTCAGATTCGGCACTTCCTTGTATTGGGTTGGGCACATTCAGTACTGGACTGGACACTACTATTTTGATAATATTCAGTCATGTAGGTATAATATGGCGAACCCTTCCTCGTACACACTTCACGTGAGGAATGTTTACAGCACGTAAGTCTGTATGTGCACGCTATAACCAACCATAACGTACACCACGCAGAGTGCACCGCTGCTGGCCGCGGCGGTGCGGTGCGCCGCACACAGCGCACCCCTGCCCCTGCCCCTGCCCTAGCGAGCGAGGCAAGCCCGAGCCCGAGTGGTAGAGGGTGCGACGGGCGACGAACGCGAACTGCATCGGGAACCTCTGCCTGCACCACTCACTCTCACTGCACTCCGCAGTGGTTTAGGTTTCTTTCCTGCGTACTGCATAGATTTGTAACCGTCGCCGTCGGTCGCTCTGAATAATGACACTATTGCTCTCTAGAGAAGTACGTGTTGTAAAAATGATTCATTTAGTTGTCTAATGTCGTATTTAAGTAGCCCAATTACCCCCACTAGTAAAGTTACAATTTCATGTAGTGTCAGCATTATTTACTTGGGGGTTGGTTTGCGTACTAGATCGCATAAAATCGCATTTAGAAAAGAACATTTAGTTTAGTGCCCCGCCGCCGCTACCGGTGGAATGAAGCCAAAGGGCAAAGGGTCTAACAAAGAAACCTTTCTATTAGCGTTAACGCCAAACGATAGCTCAGAATGTATGGGGATGACATTACCTGCGGAAATCGCGTACATTTGGAGTAATCGTCTAATGGAAAGGTACCTTTGCTAGACCCCCAGCGCCGTGATGCTGCAGCCAGCACGCCACGCCACGAGGCGGAAGCATACAATAACCAATCAGCGCAGTCAGTGTAACAACCTCAGCTCAGAAAATCAAATTCTGGCTATATCTATGTATAACGTATAACCCATAGACCTAATAAAAAAAGAAGGACAGAGTCCCAATTGATCCCGAACCGAGGTACCCATAGGAAGTCGGAACGCTAAAAAGTACGAGCGGACACGCACACACTTACATCATAGGAAGTCTATCGCCTGCCATTACTGCTCCGAACCTCGCCCAAGACGCATAGAAAAAAATATTATAAAATGCCGTCTTGCGTTGTAAAAAGTTGTCGGAATCATAGTGGTTTGATTAAAAAAAGTCGGGGGATCACTTTTCACAAGTAAGCTTGTTAATATTTCGCTAATTTCTTGCTTTTTCGATAAAACTATTGAGATGCAATCAATACACAAAACCAGCTAGTGTTACCAACAATCAAACTTGCAAATTACCCGGAAGTGTGGGAGAATGACCAAATTATGTTCGAATACAACTTATTCACCTATATTGATCATAATTAGAGATCTGACTATATGCAAATGCATATTTCCATTATGCATATGCATGTGCTGGTCTTTGCAGGTTAATAAATATTGTACTGGTAATGGACCTACTAATCGTGCATATTTGTGCAGGTTTTCTATAATGTAGAAAAAGTAAAGTAACGTAGAAAAATACGATTAATGTGTTCATAAAACATTTTAAGGAACACCCTGGCTATAAATCTTTGTGCCAAATAAACAGTTTTATTAACTGACTGGCTGACCCGACCCGGTTAGTTAGTTTTACGCCCTAAACCTGTCCAAAGGAAGAAAGAACTGGGAGGGGAAAAGGATGAATGGAGGCAGGTGCGCCTCTCTTCACCGTCATACATTCATCCTTTTTCCCTATCTTTTTCGCTCTCCCTTCTCTCTTCGCTATAGCGTACAGGGTATATTCCCAGTTGCCCCCACATGCTTCGCCCCCGGGTACCAACTGGGAATAAAATTCCCAGTTGCCACCCGGTGGAGACTGGGAATCCCACTTCATTCGCCGTACATTGCTACGTAGATCGCCAACCCCTTCATTACTGTCCAAATGTAATCTATACATGGTTCTTGAGGGGAGGGGGGCAAGTGCGGGGGGAGGCAGGGTAAGTAGGGGGCGGACTAAGTGAGTGGGGAGGTGGTGGCAAGTGCAGGGGAGCCGGGGAAAGTGAGGGGGAGGTGGGGGCAAGTGTGGGGGAGGTGGGGGCAAGTGTGGGGGAGGTGGGGGCAAGTGTGGGGGAGGTGGGGGCAAGTGTGGGGTAGGAGGGTAAGTACGGGGGAGGAGGGTAAGTACGGGGGAGGCGGGGAAAGTGCTGGGGGCGGACTAAGTGAGGGGGGAGGGGAGGCCAGTGCGGGGGAGGTGGGGCAAATGCGGGGGGACGCAGACTAAGTAAGGGGGGAGGTGGGGGCAAGTGTGGGGGAGGGGAGATTGCAGATTCCTTTATTGTGCGTGCGGCTAGGGAATGGATCTCACTCCCGGCGTCGGTATTTCCATCCACTTACAAGTCTAACAACTTAGGTGTCTTCAAATCAAAAGTAAATAGGTTAATTCTAGGTAGGCGTGCTCCACCTTCGACCTCATCATCACTTACCATCAGGTGAGATGTAGTCAAACCTACCAAACCTACCAACCTATCGAAAGTAAAAAAAAAAATAAGCCATTCAATTTTGACTACTCTGTTATAAGCTCACGTAGCTTTTTGGTCATACGAAAAGTCACACCAACAACAGATTTTTTTTGTCGGATTCGGGTAATTTTCTTCACATGGCAATCCTTTAATCAGTTACACATATTTATGCGGCCGCCATTGCTGTACGTCAGTTCGATGTCAATCAAGATTCATTCCTGCTTTTTTTTATAATTCTATGGTATATCCATAGTATAACCGAAGTGCAGCCGCGAGTCGACAGATGCGAGCACGACCACCTGTCGATGTCGCGTCATTCTACAGAAAACAATGAACATTTTTTTAGGCGACCGTCGACCGGTGCGCTTGGTGCTTGCTGTCCCAAGCTTGTTTACGGTTTGTTTACACCGGTGATCTCTTTGGGTATGATTTTCACTGCATTGAAGGCAATACCAATCACACTAATATTATAAAGGCGAAAGTTTGTATGTGTGTTTGTGTGCGTGTTTGTTACTCCTTCACGCTCAAATGGCTGGACAGATTTAGATGAAATTTGGAATAGAGATAGCTTATATACTGGATTAGCACATATGATACTTTTTGGCCGCGGGTAAAACCGCGGGGCGCAGCTAGTACTCTATACTCTGACGAATAAAACTCAATCCTCTTGTTTTAGGGTGGTACGATGCCACAGTAGACACTTGGACAGATCCTCAGATAAAGTAGGCGCAGTGCAGCGCCCGCGCCCGCGCCCGCGCCCAGCCGAAAGGCGTTATGAACATGTTTTTTTCGGGAAGGTACCTAATAGATGAAACATAGACTTCTATGTACACGAATAAAACGGGGAGTAATGTCATGCTCGTGCGAGTCTCTATTCCTGTCTATTCTCTAAGCCCTTATGGGCAATGCAGTAATGGAATGCAGCCACATTACAAGTTCCCAATAGCCGCCCTCATGTTACTGTGCCACGGGCCCACGGCCGGCGGCCACGGCACGGCATCGGCACCTTACTATTATAAAATACAGGGCTACGGGCGCTCACAAAGGAAAGGCACCGCTCGAGCCCGTGGACCGGTTCCGGTGAACAAAGCTTGCTTGCTATCTCAACAAGAAAATTGATTATGCTCCCGTACTTACCTACCTATAATCATTATTGTAAGCACATTCTATATGATTTCGCAGAATGAGTATTTAGTAAATATGAATACCACAGAATGAGTAATAGTACTACTACGTTAATAATAATATTAACGCAGGGGCGGCTTTGTGGCGAGCCGTCGGTGAGTGACGACACCACGTACCCTGATTCCAAGGGGCTAAATGAGACCCCTGACCCCTGGCTTGCCTTAACTGGCTGTCCGGGAGAGGGAGTCGCAAGAGGTAAAACCTAAGCTCCAGGGTGGAAGTGTTGAAGGGCATAACGCCGCGAGTAGTGTTCAGTGAAAGTGCAGCACACCTCTCCGACAACCTAGCCACCCACACCAATGTTGCTTCCTCGGCACCAATATGCGGTAGCCACTATAGGAGGCCCATTTAGTGGGTGGCGAGTCATCACCTGCCTCAAGCATTTTGATATGATACAAAATTGGCAGGTGCCGCTATTGTTGTTCTGTCTGTGTTACCACAGACTTAATATATTTCTAATGTATTCTTATCTATATTAGTTTTGGCGCTGTGGTGTGGCAGCACTGACTAAAAATCCCTTCCGTTTCTTGATGTACGTCATTCGTCATCCATTGCATTGTATCGATTGTTTTATATTTTCACACAGTTAAATTCATCCTATAATAAGATTGTGATCTATAGCGCTCTGCGTGTTATTGCTATTGCCCAATAAATACTGTAGAACGTGAATACAGTATTTTTATTACTTTGGATCAAGATACCCATCCATAGGCCACGGACTGTGCCTTATTCGGACACCACTCCACTGCAGCAGCCTGCTGCTCCAGTACTGAGACCGATGTGGTCTCCCACAGCTATCTCATTCCATAACCCAATGTACAGCATCCATCAAAAGTTCACCACAATAGCCCAGATTTATTTTTCACCTTTACCTACTTATACAAAATAGTTTATCATATTATTATGCCATACCATGCCTTGTAAGTTATAATTAATTTTGTAGTCAACAGGGCCTCTTGCTGTCAGCTTCGGCCCCACCAATGCCTCCCAAATGTCCGGCTACACCCGAGAACCAAATTAAATAGGAGAATGATAATATTAATTTTGCCGCACTGCCGATGCCGGAAGGAACTCGCTTCATTTTGCTTACCATACGATATCATTTGTACCCTAGGTAGTTATGAATATATGTATACGTAGAATTAATACAAAATTGTAACAATGACGGACAAAGTTGTAACGACGATAATGGATCCCAGGTGTAGGAGTGCACACTGCACAGCCAGCAGGCAGTTTGTTCGCCAAAAGGACAGGTTTAGAACAGTAATATTGTCATTAACTACCTACACTATACCACCGCGCGCCGCACCTCATTAGCTCATTAGCTTGCAGAGCAAGCGACGCGCCCGCCCGCCCGCGCCGCCGCGCCGCCCGCCGCCACCGACGAGCCTCGGGCACTATAGGCATTAGGCACACATTTTCTCTCGCGCTCGGCTCGCCTCTCGACATCCAATCCAACATCAACTGTAGTCGGTATCTGTGATTGTGAGCTTTACTAACGCTTGTTTGTAATTTTGTATGTTTCGCTTCTTGGAACAATTAGCATGAGAACCGCGCGTTTAGGAGTACATACTTGCGTATACTCCTATTGCATGGTTACTGTTCATTGTTTATCAACAACATCTGCCATTACACATAAAAAGAATAAACAGTTCAATCGAACAGTATACAAACCGCCTCACTCACCACGCACAACTTACCATGGAATGGAAATGTAAAAAGAAATTGGATTCATGCGAACATTTGTATGTGAATAATAATAAGAAAGTTGGACTTATCCCCTGTATCATTTATGCGAACAAAAATAATAAAATGCGATAATGATTGATATAAATAAAGATTATAAAGCTCGTGAACATAATTTCTCGTACAAACACAACTCACCTGCGCGGGCAGGGGGCGAGGTAACAAAACGAGACAAAGCTATACGAAATTAAAAAGGACAGAGCAGGATGGAACAAAAGACATCAACGGGTTCCCGTGATTTGTATGAAAATAGTAGTTGAAATACACTACTAATTTTCGTACGAGGGGAAGTTGTATTATTGGTCAACGGGATTAATAGTCAATGGTGTCCATACTCCATACCTTGGTAGAGCCACAGATTATATAATATACTTACTAATACAGATACCTCATCCCATAGAAAGGAATAGTTCTGGCTATTTTACGAATTATTTTATTACTGCATAACGCAAGATTAGCGAGCGACATCTATTGCGTATTGGCGAGGTATTGGGCCAACGAATACTCTGGCCACTAACTAGTAACGCTCACGACACGATCACTAGATTTTTTTTACATTCGGGCTATTTTTTCTTTGTTTCTGATGAGACCCCATGGTAGAGCTTAGAATAACAAATAGTATAGAAAACTATATTATGTATATTTTTTTTAATAATCAGGGCCGTGTTAAGCATATTCGGGGCCGGGATACGAAAGTCAGCCGGACACGTGCCGAAAGCAGCATGCGGCGTTTTTATTAAAACAATATCAGTTCTATGATGTGTAATGAAATATAATAAGATACCTATCGAAATGTATTGTGGTCAGCTGGCGCCCCCTACGCCTGCACCCGGGTGCACCGCACCCTTGACCCCCGGGCCCGGGTCAAGCCGGCTCGGACATTTATTATAATAACTAGCTGACCCGTCCCGACTTCGCACGGGTTTATTAGTTTTAAGCCTTATCTCAGGCGGCCCAAACACGTTCAATTTTATTGATCGATAAAATTGACGAGACCACTTCCGTCAATGTTTTCTCCATACTGTAAACCAAAAAACATTGACCAATACTAACCCAATACGCTCAACAAAATTGATCACTCACAAGGATTGATCGGTGTCAACGATAAATTCCATATTCAGGAATTGAACGTGTATGGGGGGCCTCAGTCTAAAGGAAGAGAGAAGGAAGAGAAAAGGAAGAGGGAACCGGATGAGTGAGATTCACCTTCATCCATTCATCCTTTCCCTTATCTTTTCCCCTCCCTTATCTTTTCCCATAGTACAGGATAGAAGTGGCTTTGGACTACTGAAGGTTGGACTTCTGTAATTTCTGAACCACAAAACCAACGACCTTGAAATATTTACGGGCCAATATTATCCCTTTCTAACAAAAACAATGAATGAAATCGGTTTTACTTTCATCCCCTTCCAAAGGAACTGTGCTGAATTTCAGGATTAAAAGTATCCTAGAGCCTAACTCGTAATATGAACTCAAATCATGCCAAGTTTCATTTGAGTCTATTCAGTAGTTTCAACGTGATGCTTCGCCAAGATACAGACAGACAGATAAAAATGAAACAGTACCTATCGATAATAGGAAGTCCTCCAAAAAAGAAATTTCAAAATATCTTCAATGTACAGAATTGGACCTGCTACAGTTGTATTATAAGTAGATATGGTATAGAGATATAGATGATAAGGCAGACCCTAAACTGAGCCCGCATCGTAGGATAGGTAGTCCGACTCCTCTATTGTTGGGTACTCCTCTATCTACGCACCACAGGAACGAAATAGCAAACTGTGATCCCTGCAGACCAATCAGATGCCGTTCCAGGATTCCGGGAATCGAGTGGCCGCTTATGTAGAAGAGCGCCGGCCGCGGCCGCGTGCGTGGCTCCTCCGTCCGACCATCCTCCACGCACGCGTACTCGACGACATGCTTCTGTTTATGTTCGGGAATCGGTTGGTATCAAACAACACATTTTTGAGGTATATTTGATAATTATTATTCTTCGGGCTTACCAATCAACGCGCCCATTAGGTATTGCTAACCTACTTCTTATTATAATGGTAGGTACATTTTTATTCAGTCCAGAGGTTACTATACTACGTACGGTCTTTGCGTTAGTCAACATCCAATATAAATAACCAGCCAAGTGCGAGTCGTACTCGCGCACAAGAGGTTCCGTACCATTATCTATAAAAACGAGCAAAAAAATCACGTTTGTTGTATGGGAGCCCCCTTAAATATTTATTTTATTCTGGTTTTTAGTATTTTATATCATAGCGGCAACAGAAATACATCACCTTTGAAAATGTCAATCTAACTATCACGCTTCATGAGATACAGCCTGGTGATAGACGGACAGAGAGAAAGACAGCGGAGCCTTAGTAATAGGGTACGTTTTGCCCTTTGGGTACATCATCATCATCATCATCAGCCTGAAGACGTCCACTGCTGAACATAGGCCTCCCCCAAAGAGCGCCACTTTGAGCAGCTGCTTGCCTCCTGCATCCATCGGCTCCCCGCGGCTTCCACCAGATCGTCGGTCCACCTAGTGGGGGCCGGCCTACGCTGCGTCTTCCGGTTTGTAGTCGGCACTCAACAACTGTTCTTCCCCACCGGTGGTCAGTTCTATGAGCGATGTGGGTTAGTGGTGGTGAATTAGGTTAGGAATCACGGAATCAACCTCTATTACACGTAGCGTAGGTATAATATACCTACATTATGTAGAAACAGAAGAAGTAGAACCAACTCGAAACTATACTATAGAGCTCTATAGATTCTACTTTTTGTATTGTATTGAATAGGTACAAACGGAACAGACCATGTTTGTTGGTCACGCACGATGCTTGTATCTAATGTCTATTAACATCGAGCCCGGAATACCTATCTGTTTCGTGCCGGAAGTGTGATGAACTCGCGAGGGTATCACTATGAGAGACGTCTTCGCCGATAAGGTTTGTGGTTGGTTTCCCAAAGTAACAAGCTGGGGTCAACGGCAGGCTATCGAGTTCAGCAGGGAAGGAGCAAACTAGCCCGGCCGGCGGCGGCGGCGGCGGCGGCGCCGGCGCTCGCCCTCGCCACCCGCCCCCATGACCGCCACCGTCACCGGTCACCAGACAGGACAAGCCTGTCCGCCCACGCCTACATTACACTAGGGAACGGTCCGCCTTGCACGCAAACTATCCTGCATAATAGGTAAGTACCTACATTAAATGTCACATACATTCATTTGTGGTAGGTAACCTACTTACGTAAAACGACCTTTAACATTACAGCAGCTACTAATAATGAGAAGACTAAAAATTACTCTTCAAATAAATTATGAACGGCTATGATTGTATGAGAACGTGAGTACGAGTATGCGAGCTTTGCGCGAGGACGAGCCGAACGAAGGCACAGAATAAGTACACGTTGCTTAGAGCTGCGGCTCCGACAACCCCAGACTAGATATGAGCGCCGATGGGGCTAAGGCCGGCGGCGGCGCGCCGACTTGTTGAGGTCAGCGGCGGCGGCGTCGCGGCGGCGTGGCACTTTTTTGCAGTAAAAATAGCTCAACATAACGCATAATCATAAGATTCTAATAATTATAATGAACACATTAACGGTTGTTATAAGTGATACTTTATTAATACCCTGAGTTTTCACGTATTAGTCGAATGAAAGCGGCAGTCTAATAATGATGCTGCAACAACTGTGTCATTCAAGGTGAAGTGGTATTCTAACTTAAAGCGCATGCTGTTATTCAGTCTTGTTAAAACCACGGGCTCATTGTCGTCACATTCTTATATTATTAAATTACCGATCAGCTTATGATCGTGGTCTTTGAGTTGGTAACTAATACCTGACTCTTAGTTAGCATATTCTTTTTTTATCTACGATATGCTGACCACGGTCTCCCTACCACCCTAGCCTTAAAAACGCCCATATTATATTTGTCAGGAAACAATGACACTGGTTAGGTGTTCCGTTCCTTTGCTGTCCGTATTATAAACGAGAAATGAAAACGCTTTGTACGTATTCGAGGAATTTCTACCGTATACGGATGCCGTGTTTCCGTGCGTCTAGTTGTACGATGGTAAAAAGGGGATGGGGTAATTAAGTTGTGCAATTCCATCGCACACTCTCCGAATTGCTTGTATGTAAATAACGGATAGGCTGGCAATCTTACGGTGGTGTTCAAGGCTTTGGAGTTTTATAGCCCGTTTTTGTATTGAGTCAAGGGCTTCCTCACATGACCAGACTTGTGCCTGACAAAGATCTAAGATCTCTCGATGTGAAATATTGTGTAACCTGCCCAAGGATGCCCAGCTTCTGTGAAGCCAATTTAGCCCTTCCCTCGATGTACGAGCCAAAGTTAAGGTTCGATGTTAGAGATACACCTAACAGCTCTAGGTGATTAGTTACTGGTACTGCTACACCCCGGAAAGTAGGAGTGGAAGGACTCGGTTTTGCGGTGAATACACACGCCTGTGTTTTAGAGGCATCGAATTTAACAAGATTGGCGTTACCCCAAGCGGAGACTGGCTGCAAAGCCAAATTCTTGCGCTCAATCATGTCTTCCCTGAGAGTATGGAAATTCGCACCTCCAGCTTGTGCATCAGATACATATCTCCCTACAACGGTGCTATTGTCTGCATACCCAAAGCTTCCGGGTGTAAGCAGATCATTAATACGTGCAGAAAAATCGTTGCGGAGAGAAACAATCTCTGAGGGACCCCAGCGTTAATTGATCTGACGCGCAACCATCAATGACTACACGTATTGATCAGTCCCTCAAATAATCAGATACCGATACACAAAAACTGGTTGGTAGATGGAAGCTTGCTGATTAGGCTATCATGCCAACCCTGTCAAAGGCCTTTGAGACATCCGGTGCTTCACCGTATCTCTCAATGGTCTTGCTCCAGGTGTAGGTGGCAGACGCAAGAAGATCTTCAGCGGACCGGTTTCGGCGAACTCCATATTGCCGGTCACTGAGAATTTCGTTTTCTTCAAGGTATACCAGGAGTCTGTTATTCAGTACACGTTCTATAGGCTTAGAGTATGGACGTGACTGAAATTGGCTTACAATTGGCAAGGGTCAAGGCTCTTTCTTTTGCATTTCTTAAACGTACCCCAGAAAACCCTGATCACTGAGAACTATTTTTCTTTTGTCATCGCTTTTATCCTTTAATTTTGAAAGCGAAGTCACTTGTGAGTCACGTTTACTTTATCTAGGTACTTTTGTTAAGTAATACATCGAAATTTTGATCAAACTCCGACGACGAAGACGCTATTTTACGTAAAATAAAACGAACGCGTCTAATTACAACATTGAACATGCTGGAACTGAGATATATATGTATTTCAATCTCTTTTTCGTTCGGTGCCCAGCGCTAGTCGGCGCGCCGTTCCCGTGTTACGGCGGCGGCGGCGCGGGAAAATGGACGGCGGCGGCGGCGCGCCGGCGCGGCGCTCATGTCTACCCCAGACACGCGACGAACGGCTGCTAAATATAGCGCCGGCCGCGGCGCCCGCGCCTGATTCACAGCCCAACGCCGCACAGCCGCGCGCCGCACCAAGCCGAGCCGAGCTTTGTCTTACATCTATTGAGAGCGATTGGCCGCAGGGTCCCAGGCACCTCGCAGCTCAACATTAATTAATTTACGTTTATATTAATAGTTACGGATAACAAGACGGTTTTGTATACCTTAAATGTCACCTGCCATACCTACTGAACTGATGTACAATTATTACATACCGGGAAAGTACTAAACCAATTTAATTAGCACTGCGTCGACAAGCCCATAGCAGCAGTAGACAGAACAGTAGCAACCAGGAATCTCTGCTAGAGTCTCATAAAATCTCCTGTCGTAACTCTGTATTGCAGAGCAACGAGGAATACTGGCCTGCAATAGGTTCAGTTCGTGCAACTCTGGGAAGGGGAAGCTGCGGCGAGCGGCCACCATTTGTTAGCCACATGTGCGACGGCGACGGTGACGCGGGCGGCGCGGGCGCGGGCGCGGGCGCGGACGGGCCTCATTAGCTCAATACAAATCATTACTCACGCACGCCAGCGGCCAGACGGTGAGAGGAGCTGGGGAGTAACGGGCACACAGACATGCGATATAATACGTGTGATGTAAACACCAGAGATGTCTATTATAATTATGTATGATTGGTCAATAGATTCTTAGTTTTTTGTTCAAAACAATAAAAGTGAAACAGTTGTAGCGCGCGCGCCGCTAACCGAACAGGAACCTCCAGCGACGGTTTTCCTTCATTACAGAGCACAAGGTATGCGCGTGATGCGGCGCGGGCGCTCGTCGCATTGCATGTTGATGTGAAACAAATCGAATGGGAAGGGTTATTTATAGCACCAATGTTTTGCGGAGGAAAACATAATAAATTACAATGACTACGTCAGCCGCACCGCAGCGGTAAGCAAATCTAGCAATTCGTCTAGCTACGGGAGCCAAGCTCCCCATAAAATAAATGAAAAAACGACATCTTACTCAGCCTAGAGTTAACATTAGATTTATTGCAAATCCAATTTGTTTTTAAATCGATGGTAGCCCAGCTGGTAGACGCAAGTCAACGTTTACCGACTTGCGTCGGGCGAAATGGGAGTCGTGGCGTGGGCCGTGGGTCGTGGGCCGGGGCAACTCGGGGATTGGAATCTTGCAATGGCCTTGAGCTTATAGTGAAGGAACACTTGTGATGAATCCGTGGTAGAGCACCTTCGCACGGCCGCTACTCATAAAGTGATCCCGAGGATTTATTGAATATACACATGGCCAGTCTCTATACAACATAGAGCATCTAGTGAAAGCACGTTGGTGTATAATATGGAAGCTCCAGCTCGTGCCTCACGCACGTCACGTCACGACACTCGCTACCGATTACATACACCTCAATGAGCGCCGCATGGTAGGTATGGCGTGTGCAACACAAGGCACAAGGGTGGCTTGGCGGCACATTTTAGTTTCACACATCGGTGGGCGCTTCAAGTTGCGTCAGCGAAGCGTCCGGGTCGCCGTTCGGTACCGGGTTGTGGACGCTCCCGCTTCCCAGATGCGCAGGTGTGGCTGAAGCTTACGTACCGTACGTACCACTGAAGGCCGCTCTACTACTAGGGCGAAGGAACGTCATAGAGGACCGGCCCCCTAATTACCTAACTCGCAACAGGTTTGCGACAGGCGTAAATCTCGCGGTGATTGCTGTCATACATCATTAGTGGTGTCGAGAATGTATGCTTCGCTACTGCTGTCGCATTGCTACTGCTGTCGCATTGCTGTTGCAAATTTTACGTAATTACCCGCCCGGTCGCTGGGTCCCAACAACTTAATGCTCGATGCCTAGCACGGACGACTTGCCCGGGTCGCACACTCTGTAATATTCTCCCCTGGGAGGCCCACCTCTATGCAAGAGAACAAATGCCACGCAGAAGCAGAAGACCGCCCCGAGGACCTACCTGTACTCACAGGGAGCCCAGGATATCTCATACAAAGAGCGAACCTTTGAAAATGGCTCCCCACTGTCGCCACCAGGGATCAGGCCATAAAGTCTCATTTGCCCAGTAATTTCACTAGTTACAATGCCCTTCAAACTGGAACACAGTAGTGCTTGCATACTACTGCTTGGCGGCAGAATAACTGGCAAAACGGTGGTACCTACCTAGATGAACTTTGCAGAAAAGTCCTACCACCTAGGCATTTAGGCAGTAACTAATTTACCAGGAAGACATAGGTGCATGGTACTCAACATTTAAAGAGAAGAGCACAAATTAGTCTTCTATGGCATACTTATGTGTTTCTACCACCACACCCCCAAATTCTCTTCATGGGCTCCCCTACTATAATGATTTGTTATTACACGCATATATCTCAAACTATCTTATTGCAACCCCCCCGGAGTAGAGTCGATAGTGGCGTGTACGGCGTGGGAAGGCGTGTGGGTGCAACCGCGACCCGACGCGACCGCGACCGCGGCGGTGGTGGCAAGCAGCCGCGAGAGCTGCAGGAAGTCGCCAATGAGCCGGCCGCGCCGGCCGCCTCGTTTACCCATTACCAGGAGGAAACCCTCCCACATGGAAAACATAAAGTACCTATCTATATCCCTGCCCGCCACGCACGTTGTGTTTTTATGTTTAAACATTTAATAATAGGTAAGAAAAAGTCAGAATTAACTTAAAATCTTTCGCATTTCCCCGAGTTTCAGATTTGGCTGTTCACACCCAGTCCACATGAAAAATTCAACCTTTATAACTTCTTTCTCATCATCTGCCGGAAGACGCTTACAGCTGAATATACCTAGGCTTCCATAGATTTGATTGATATTGTGCTTTTTTTTATTAATGTTATTTTATTTTTATGAAATTGTTATTAATTTTGAATAATTAATGTAATTGGTTGTATTGGTGGTGGTTGGTTTTAAATAAATAAATAAATAATAGAACGCCACTTTGAACGGCTCCTTGCCTTTTACATCCCGCGGCTTCCCGCGCGATCGTCAGTCAACCCTAGTGGAGGTACGGCCTACGCTGCGCTGCGTTGCTTCTTCCAGTTCGTGATCACTACTCGAGATCCCTTCTCTCCCATTGGTTATTGGTTCTGTGAGCGATGTGGGGTAGTCTCCACACAACTAGTCCACCAAACACTCACAAGTAACTTTTTCTGAGTGAATTTTCATTTAGGGCAGGGTTTGGCTGGGTCTCCAGGGTTCAGCCATTGCGATGAGCGCTTCCGATTATCGTACAGTATCCACTTTTCATCACAAGTAATGATTCTATTTAAAATCCCTTCATTATTGTGTCGGTTGAGCAAAGTAACAAGCAGTCGACGCGTGTTTGCAAGTTCCATTCACTCAATTCATGAGATCCATCGTTCAAGTTTTTTTACTTTCCCGATTTGCTTCAAGTGGGTTAATACAGTTTTATCACTTACCCCGAAGCCTGCAGCTATCTCTCAAGTGCTCTGTGATGGATCCGCTTCCACCGGTCTCCGGCCGTCCACGGGGTTGGTTCTGAAGGTCGAAATTTCCAACGAAAACGTTGAAACCAAAAACGTATTGTGCTTTCTTTTGCGACACCAGCGCCATACACATCATTAATCCTTCGAGCTGTTTCTGCAGCACTGGTGCCACGGTAGAACTCGTACTCGTAAATATACCGATATTTCATTTTTTCCATTGTGTGGTAATAAGCGACGCCAAAGAAAAATATAATGAGGAAAAAACAAATGAATGACTGTTTTTAAAACCCAAATGTACCGGCTAAATGAATTTATAAATTTGAATTTGGAATTCTTAACCAAAGAGGAGATATTTCAGATCAAAGTGGTCAGTACGACAAAGCGCTAATTTCATATGTAAGGACCTAATATTTGTAATAATATAATAGTTATGTAAAGGAGAGTAGTAGAACCATACACAATTACACACACAGACATATCACACAGTGTGGCGCGGCATGCACGGGCGGCATCCATCGACATGCTTGTATGTAGACAGCAGCCGAGTGGAGTATGAAATAACATTCTGCTCAATATACATGTGGTAACTGTTACTGATGAATGTATTTATTACTAAACTGAAAGCACCTCGCCTGATTTAATTAATGTTATTTTCTTTCTTAACTAAGGCAAAACAAAACTACAATAATAACACATTTTTTCCTCATGTGGGATATTAATAAAATAATGTAGCCTTCATAATCAGATTAATTAAAAATAATTATACTAGTCAGATGCACTTGTTACAATGAAATAAAAACTAATCTAGTCCATTTTGTACAGCTTTTGATTTGACCAACCAGCCAATTTAGTTTCAAAGATTTTAGGAAACTTTTTTATTGATTGCACTGCCATTTTGTGATACCTATCATATCTAATTTGTAAAGTAAATGATAATAGACACTTTTATTATAGGTACATCCTTTGGTTTTTGGTTAACTGTAGCCTTTAGAACAAAAAGGCTGATATGGATATAACTTTGTGTAGAGATTTCTGAGACAAAAATACTTATTAATTCAAATCCCAAACAAATAAAAATTACTTTATTGCCTTTTATCCCTACTACAATATCACTTTGTTTTTTTTTCCTACATCTTGTTTATCTTTGCATCCTGTTACACATTATTTTCTTAATTATTATTCACTAGAACAGATGGGCCCAACACTGAATGTTGCTACATTACCAAACAAGTTTGATAGCTCAGCAGGAAGCAATTCCTATGGCTAGCTATGGCCTTTATTGCTCTGGTTTTGGCTAGTGCTTCAAAATTTGCAGACTATAATAGTAGCCAAAGCTTGCACTACCTAAATTAGATATGTTTTACAATGTTGAGATTTACTTTTTGGGAAAACAATGAAGCTGTCCCTATCTCTGGTAGATAAATAATAGTGATGATAGTTAGATAAGTACTCACTGTTGAAAGCGCCTAATTTCCTGGTTGAACCGAGTCGCTTCATGGGCGTGCGCGGCTCGAGGTCGCGCTCGTCCAGCAACCCCGCCTCGGCAAGGGGCGGCGTGTCAGCGCCTGACATTCTCCCGCACTAACCACGATCACCAGTCAGAGTCCGAGCTCATCACATATAACCGGCAGCGACTGGCGGAGAACAGCCAAACCAATACAACCCTTCCCTGCCCTCATAGGTCCCAGGAACTCTACGCGGATTTTACAATTGATATAGAATGCCGTATTCGATTACGACCTAAGATAGGAAGGCCCCTTTGGTTTGGCCCTAAAAATAACGTTCACGAGCTGGCTGCTGTCCGATGCCAACCAGCAGACTATGCTAGTATGCTTGGCTTTAGCTTAAAACACAGAACGGTTTTTTTATATTTAAAAAATAACTTGAATATAAAAAGTTAAATCGTACTATTTTTATTAGCAAAACACAATAGTTTTGTATTGTATACACACACTGCACTGCACTGCACTCGATAAAACTTGCGATACACTCACAGACTCACAGACTACTAATAGGGGATACTACGTACCTTAATTCTGTGCTACGTACTACGTATCACAGAGTAGACTACTTTCCTTTAGGACAGTTACTATACTATACTCTTCGGACTACTATACGCTAACGCTTGATCCAGGGCTGCCAGGTTTAAAAAATGGGGTTGTTCCTGTTGTCCCCCACATGGGGGATAACAGGAAATTATATTATTATCGATTTTTATTATTCGGTGTCCGAGTTTATGCTGGATAAATTTTAACGTTAACGTTAAATTAAAATTAATCGTAATTATATTGCAAAATATACAAATTATTACACATACATTTAATGTAATATTAAATAATTTTAATTATAATTAATTAGACCTACGCAATGACTTGTAAATTATTATTTATTGGTGGGAAATTCTATGAAATGGTTCTACTTTCCTTTCTTCACCACAGAGGGTGTAAAACTAAGTTTACGGGGGGGTTTCACAACGGTAGCAAAACAGGGTTAATATTAAGTGGACTGTATGGTGCGAATTAGAAGTCTGTACTAATGCCTAGACGGTAGATATTCCTACACAAAATCTAATAGCACTTGTAACGATCTTCTAATGATAAGGAGATCAGACTGCTGCTAGAGGATAAAACACAGGAGTACAATACAGCAGTTCTAAGGAATGGAAGCATGCACGTACCTGATGAATCCTGAGTCAGCTGTTCTTGAGACTCCTTGTCTCCGTGCCTAGGTCTTAACGAAGAGACCTAGCACTTCGTGGCGAGTAGATGCTCACACACGAAACGTCTTACGTATTTTCACAGCAAATCACAATAATTAAAGTTCACCACGTTCACAGATAGCGGTAAGTATTAGAAATTGGCAAATAGTTCACCAAACTAACATTATTCAGATCGCACGCGCACGTTGTAGCTCACAGCGGGAGTTCTCCATTTTTATTACTGATTTGGCGGGTGGAGCCGAGCGCACTTCGTAGTAGCTCGGCGATACTCGGCCGTCAGAGCAGGACGGCAATGTGCGCGCGTGCATGCGGAAAGGAGTAGGGGAAAGGAAATAAACCGTTACAAGTGCATTTCTAATAAATCAAAGCATAACGACTGGATGAATATCCACCATTTATCAATAAAGAATCTGTATCTGTATCTGTATCCGTATTCCTGTTGTCCCCCACTAAGTCATAAGTCATATTAAAAATTATAATAAAAACAATAGATATAGTTACATTACTATTATGTTATAGTAAAATCACACTTCACACTCTTATAATAAAGTCTATTTAAACACCTAGATAGATAGATAGATAGAGATGTATGGTTTACACAATTATTGATATCGGCCGTCAGGCGTGGTGGGTAAAAACCAAGTATGGGTGACGTGACTACCAGAAAAATCTAACATCATCAGGAAGTCGTCTGCGAGATGGATCTGCTCAATGGCTCTCTGAAACTACAAGTCGGATAGGTATCCTGTTTGAACTAAAGTTATAGAAAACCCTGGGACGCTTCCAGAGAAATAAAAAAAACTAGGGTTGCCATACAAAAAAAAGTTTCCATACAAAATTGAAACGCTTATAAATCGGAAACGGTAAGAAGTAGGTGGGAGGTGTTCGACCAAATATCATAAGGGACGATGGGGGCTTTCCTCGGGCTTTCCGATGGTGGTCATGAAAATCCAAGATGCCAGATTCAAGATGGCGGCCGTTTTCAAGTTGGTCCGATCCGCCTGGTTTTTTGCATCGGGTGGTTTTGAGGCCCCTGACTCCATATTAGAAAAAACACCCGATGCAAAAAATCAGGCAGATTGGACCAACTTTCAAAACGGCCGGCATCTTGAATCTGCCATTTTGTATTTTCATGACCACCATCAGTTAGTCTGTGGTTTTTCATCTTTGATTTTTTATCTGTGTAAGCTTGCATTTGATGTTTACTAGAGATGGGTTGGATTTGGTAAATTTGGGATTCGTTCCAGCCACAGAGTAACCAGAGGGAGCATCAGTGTATTATTTTCATACCTATTTTTGAAAAATAGTCATGAGACGCTATTATATCGATATCGATACTATTCATTCAGCTATTAATTGTTTTGTTGTACTTAGTGAAATTTAATGAAAAATATTGAAATGCTAATTAATTGAAGTGGTGGTTTTAATAAATAAAATGTAATCAAAGAACGCTGTGCAATAGGAGGTGACTAAATTTATTAGCTATGAAGGTACTAATCATTGGCAAAGACAACATAATTCTAATTAGCTTAACACATATAAATTAAAGGTGTCATTTTCCTGGATGACTTGACGTAACTATAGAAAAATGTAACGCAAATCTACTTACACACAAAAATATATCGTAAACACGAAAAGTATTCACACCATAGAAACTGTATAATTTGTCCGGTGTAAATCTTCTTGAGTATTGGAATATGCATTCCAAATACAGCACAAGTCAATGTCTTTATTTTAAATAAGTATTTTGATCAATTTATTTACAAAACACTAAAATATAATAAAAAAACCATAAAATACATAACTTTCTGTAACATCAAATGAAACGTCATTGAACGAGCATGCGTAGTTGCTTCAATCATTGAAGCGACTACGCATGCCCGTAAGACGGCTAAATAAAATGACAGCGGAAAAAGAAACAATTTAAAACTTCATGCAATTTCTTCACTTGGTAAGGTAGTAATGTTGCAAAGTTGCACCGACCCTGGTACGCATTGGTGTTCGCAAAAGTCAAAGTTCGCTCCATCGTTTAGTCATTTGTTTTTTTCTCTAATCTGTGGTTCCACCTAATACTAATCCCTAAAAATACCTATTCCAAATACCTAATCCATTGGATCCACCTAATCCACGTAATTAGTTACGAAGCTCTCAGTGATGGGACAGATGGAAACTAATAATTTGCGTTCCTTCAAACTAATCTATAACGATGCCAGTCATATTATATGACTCAATATGGCCTTTCCTATGAATTTCAATACACTAATAGTTCCTTCACGTAGAAATTGATGTTCATAAGAGGAAAATATTTTTTGTTCTTCACAGAGCTGGAATATTTTCTTTGGAGCCTAGCACATAATTATTAACTACTGTCCATCATCTTGTTTGTTCCTTTACTTAGCGGCAACTCATATAACCAGTGTCAATCGATAGCTGAAAACTTGGAAGTAAACTAAAGGTATGAATTGTTTCTAAAATATTGCTTTACTTTCACCCAAGCGGCGCGGTAGTGTCATCACCAGTGTAAATTTAAAAGCGTATAAAATTATCTTGAAAACATGATGCAGGAGGTGATTTTGTCTCATACAAACCTTGTTCGTATTAATGTCAGCTATCGATTCACATAGGTTTGATGAGTGGCCGCTAATTTTAAGAAAAAACAAGAGTATGTCAGAGCACTCAAAGCTCTTGTATTTTAAATTGGGGCAAAAAATTAGGCACATAGAAACTCAATTTATTGTTTCTATTATGTAGGTGCATAAAACTCTTGGTATTATAGACTTTTTTAATGGTATTTCCAATTTTTTTGTATGATTTTATGTATGAGACATTTTATTTACTATAATTTATTATACATTATCGTAATATATTACTCTTAAAGACACACATTCCCGAAGCATTTAATTATTTAGGTATATCATAGTGCTGTACTATATGAACACTCATAAACCAAAATTATACCAACCGGCCGAAAAGTAACAATGACAAAGACATAAAAAACTATGCATCTTACGCGTTCCCGTCCCAACAAAGTATTAGTCCACCAGTGTTCCTGACATTGCGTGGATTTGCAATTTGAAGGAGACTGGGATTAGGTGGTACGCCTGGAATGAGAATCTAGTATTTTTGGAATAGGTTCTATCTAATCCCAAAAAATACCTATTCCCTGGAACGAATCCAATAAATATGTCTCACCTCTAGTGTTTACTTCTCCTCAGTTGTACCTATACGGTCAAGATCACTAATCTAACGGTTAATAACCTACCATTATTTTATACAGTTTTGGTAAATATAATGTTCAATTAAGTAGGAGTACCTACCACAGATAAGTTAATGGATCATTTTCGCGTTCCCGCCAAAAGTCTAACTATAAAATTCATAATACCGAAACCTTTATTTCGCTATGTCTCTTTCTCTTCTTTGCTACGAAAACAGAATGCTACAAACAATTCATTCGAAGTAAGGATTTAGTTGAAAAGTATATCTAGATACTGCAGCCTGCCCAAACAAATTACTAGGTCCTATCCTACCAGACTTCTCCACAAAGTTCGTCTAGGTAGGTACAAACGCTTTGTCAGTCATTCTGCCACCAAGCAGTAGTGTGCACGCACTACTGTGTTTCGGTTGGAACGGCAATGTAGCTAGTGAAATTACTGGGCAAATGAGACTTTAGAACCTGGTCTCACAGTCTAATAATCTAATTACCTACTAAAACAATAAAATTGTTTCCTACTGTCTTTTAAATAACATTACCTACAGTTCTAGCGGGAACGCGGAAAAGTTCACGTCGTTCACGTTGCATTGTATTATTTTTCAAAACATGTGGTTATTCCTGTGTTAATGTTTAAATAAAAACTAAATTAAAAAAAATTAAACATTAACTATGAAAAAGCACAAGTTTTGAGAAACAATACCTACAATGCAACGACGTCAACTTTTCCGCGTTCCCGCCAAAACCCTGCTTGTTAATGTTGTTGGCGCCCTTAGAGAAGTTGTGCCGCATTTGGCGGAAACAGTAGCCAATAAAAAAAATGCTTTTGCTCTAATCTGTGGTTCGCGCCCTTATGTTATGTTATATCACAGACCTCTATAATACAAGTACACTGTATTATAGAGGTCAGTGTGTTATATTATATTATAATTTTATAGTAATAGTAAAGTATACCATGTAGGTTTTGCCTACGTGCGCAACTCGCATGCCTGGATATGGTGGGTTTTGTTAGTAGAATCATGCCATGCATGGCATGATTCTACTAACAAAATTGCGATTGAATGGCTATAGTCTGGCAAAGCTAACTCTGCAGTGCTTTAAAATTGGCGTATTTTAAAATCTTGTATAGTAGCACCAGGTCATACTACAAAAAACGTTCTCGATACTTACCAAAAACATGCTAAATTATAATTTATAGTACCTTATGCAAAAAAAACGCCTCTTCTACAGAAGCTGTCAGAAAATCCCCTATTAATATGAGGGTTGGGATTGGGAGGAGGGACGTAAGTACTTTTATTTTAGAGAAAAATAGAATTAAGTTTTGAGGTTATGTATGGAAAAAATATGTAATATAAAAATTTTCAATGTACTACTACTAACTACTACAGAGGGGCGGGATTGATCTCCCACCCGAGTTTCTGGCTCCGCGCTTATAATATGTATACCTCTGGGGGTAGTTAGTAGTAACAAGGCTAGGTAGGTGGGATCGGCCCCCTTATTACCTAACTCGCGACAGGCGTAAATCTCGCGGTGATTGCTATCATACATCATTAATGGTGTAGCGTAGCATACATGCTCGACACCACTAATGATGTCTGACAGCAATCACCGCGAGATTTACGCCTGTCGCAAGTTTGGTAATTAGGGGGCGGGCGCTCTGTGTCGTAACCTTAAAATGTTCATAGTTTGTGAATTTTATAGCTTACGTCACACTATGGCTCGATTTAGGTAAAGAAAGTAGATTTTTATACCTATTGAGTAATTGTTTACTTTCTAAATATAGCTAAATAAGAGCCTTTTTGGCTATGTTATTCATCCACTGGTAATACACTTTTATATGGAAAGAATTTAGCGTTTCGATACTACCAAAGCGTATATAACCACTGTTGGATACTACTATATTTTGGGATATAAAATGCTGAAGCGCTTTACATAAAAAATGTAGACGTATTAACTTACTTTTTCAGCATCCTGAACATTGTTACCAATTTTGCATCTCTCTGTTCCACATAATTCGACACTATTTTAACGCCCCAACCAGTTTTACCAATTTTTGGATTACTCCATCTAATTTATACAATTTCCTCCTAAATCTGCCTTTTTTGTCTCAAGGATCAATGATGTGAGCCCTCAGATGATGCACATCTTGCCCTGTCGTTACCGTGGCCGCTTCCGTAGCAACGGGATAGGGCCTCGTTTTATAAAGCTACAAGTCTTGTACTTGTAGCGAAAAAATGGCAACACAGCCAAAAAAAAGTGAAATAATGCGTTTTATAAAGCTACACGACAACAAGTTACAAGCTACATCCCCCGATATATTGCTTTACTCTATGAATTACAAGCACTTGTTCTTAGACCATAGACAATCCATAGTGTGTTTTCATTTTTAAAATGTAAAATCGAACAATTGTTTTTTCATTACAAGGGTACGGAACTACAACTTGTAAAGTTTTTTTACCTGACTAAAGAGCTAGGTAAAATGAAGTACAAGTTTAGATAAACTTATTGAAAGTGTATTGTATTGGTCGTGTCACGTATTAATTAATGTTCGATTAGTTAAATTAAGTAAATATGAACTGATTATGTTTAAATAATGAGAAATTCAGCTTGAGCGAAGCCCATAGAAAATGAGCGTAGCTGTATATTACAAAACCTATTATGAGAATAGTGACTTAGACCCAACTTTATTTACTTAAATAGCTTTACTTAAAAATAGAGACGCCCCGCAATTTCACCCAAAACTTGCATAATTTTCCGAGCGATTTCATGAATTTCCGAAAAAACCGCATCTATCCCGGTAATATAAGTTCATCTAAAAAAGGTCATCCAATTTGGCATGAAAGCCACAACAAACAAATACAAATACAAATTATTTTATTTACCAAAAAATGTACAGTAAATGACACATTGCTAGTAGTCCCCGCACTAGGGCAAGCCTGTATCGCGGGAGACTTGTTATCGATTACAAGGGTAAATAAATGGAGAACTTATTTTATCTAAAGGCATAAATAACTGTGTGTTCTTACTTACTAGATAGTATAGACACTCAAAAAGGACTCTTTTTATTTTAAAAGATAATTTCAACTATGACCAATCAGCTATGTTATGGAACTCAAGAAAACACCTATTTAAATGCGGAGTGTGTGTTTGAGATTTGAATTTCTAGGCACGGAACTTGAAATCCACTAGTAGAAACACAATATGGATTGACAGATTCAATACATAGTTAAATAGATAATGTTTTTAATTTCTATATTATGTAGGGATTTAATGTAAAATTCACACCGGCTAAATTCACTAATGAATGGGAGCCAAACTAAAAAAGCTATTGACCGTGACGTTCATTCATAGTGATGTGCCACTTGTTTATCCTCTACTTAGTCTGTGGTCCCCGCCGTGAGGCCTCAGTGACGTTCATAGTGATGTGCATTATACTTTTAATTTACACTTGTAATCGATAATTGTTGTTTATAAAACACCGTAACTAGTAACTTGTAGTTACTTGTTCTTGTAGCGCTACAATTGTTAGCTTGTACTTGTAGCTTTATAAAACGAGGCACACGGCTAGTAAATACGAGTAAGTACTCGATACTTTTATTTCGATACCAAGTACTTATACTTAACATCGAATCATTCTTTCGATACCTACTCGGTATCAGAAAGATAGTACTAGTATCGAATCGAATCAGCGCTACCAAGTAAAACAGGATATAGTCGCCAAAAATTCAACACGCCAAGCAGCCTTATATTTTTTTTTTAAAGTAGCATAATATCGCTAAAGAATCCGGTAGCCTAAAAACTGATTTATTAATATATACTTCGGCCTAAAACAACCCCATTTTTAATTTTAGCAATATTTAATCGAAAGCAAATTTTCTTCTAAGCGTTAAATAAAGTTAATATTTATGTATAATTAATATCGACCTAGACCGCATCGACACTTAACATCAGGTGAGATAGTGGTCAAGCGCAAGCCTATCGAACAATAAAAAAAAAAAAAAATGAATGGTATCGGAAAATAATAGTTGATCGGAAATAAAGTACGTGTATCGAATAATGCCAAATAAAATATACTGAACGCATCCATAATGTCTGATTAATCACGTAGTATCTACTACCTCGTCTGTGAATCACGCCAAAACACTTGGAAATCTAGTTAAGTCAAAGAAACAACAAAACTTGGCTGCAATGAGGTAAAATTTGATAATGTCACGGTTTTATATTATCAAACAAATATGTATCGATACTTTAAGGGTATTCATGAGTAGTATCGAATACTTTGGTGTTTTCGTAACGTCCCTAGTCACAGATTACGGCATACTGTTTTTTTTTTTATAATTTACTTCTTGACCTGAATACTAAGTCCATCTAGTTAAAAGTCTAGTCCTAGTCCAGTCAGTCATGTAGTAAAGCGGCGGCAACTTTACTACGAAAACTGTAGAAGGAGTTTTGGCGGGAACGTGAAAAAGTTCACGTCGTTGCATTGTATTATTTAACAAAACTTATGCTTTTTCTAGTGTTAATGTTTAAAATTAGTGGCATTTTACGCATTAAGTGCTGAATTACGAGTATAAGTGTGGGCAAGTGATATAATGTAGTGAAACGTGGTTTTTCGTGTTGCTTCCAAAATTCCATAGAAGCCTCTAGTAAAGTTGCCACTACTTTACTAGGACATGACTTAGACTGGATTATGACTACCTGACTTAGACTGGACTATGACTACCCTGACTGACTGTGACTAAGACTTGACTTTACATGAAATATTTCATAATACGATGAAAATCTACAATACTTGACACTGGCTAAATACACTATGTGTGGAGTCAAAATATAAGAAAAAAAAAAAAAAAAAAAAAACTGTAGAAGCATACGTAGTAAGTTATATACTCTTTGTTAGAAACTTCTATGGAGTTTTGCATGCTCGTAATTCGGAACTTAAGGCGAAGGGTAGGTCAAACAAAGTGTTATTTTTCGTAAAAAATATTTCTTTTTATTTGTGTTTAACTCGGTAGTTTCTCGATGAAGGAGACTTGCATCGTGCAGCTAGGAGTACAGCCGGAGCGTGCCGTCCGCGCCCGCGGCCAGCAGCCACGGCTGCGTGGGGTGCCACGCCAGCTGCAGCACGCACAGCGCCGCGCGCCGCTCGGGGCCCGCCAGCTGCTTGAGCGGCACCAGCAGCGGGTTCTGCAGCAGGTCGCTGTACACCATGCCGTGCGACACCACCAGCCGGCTGTCGTCCCCGGCCGACGCGAACAGCGGGTAGCGCGCGTGGAAGGCCACGCCGCGCACGGCGCCCGCGTGCAGCCGCAGCGCCTGGTACGGCCGCGCCGACAGCTGCAGGTCGAACCACACCAGCTTGCGGTCGTACGTGCCCACCAGCAGGTTGTCTCCGCCCGGGTGCAGCGCCAGGCTCGACACGCACTGCGCGCCCGTCTCCAGCTTGCGCACCAGCTGCTGCCGCACCAGGTCGTAGATGCGCACCGCGCGCTGCGTCTGCGGGGCACGGCGAGCTGTTACGGAAACCATTGGAACGAGCCGACGGGACCGCGCGGACGGGGTCTTCCCGTCTCTTCCCGCGGATGGCGGAAGAGCCGGCCGAGCAATCCGGGGAACGAAATAAACAGGCAGCCGCGTTCTCCTCGGTACGTTCAAGTTATCTGCGGTGCCCGAGCCGGCCGCCGCGCGGTGGTCACGGCGGACCCGGCGACGAGCGGTCACGGCGGTGCTCCACGGGGAGGCCTACGTTCAGCGGTGGACGGCTCCCGGCTGTGGAGGCGCGCGTCACGCCCGTCACTCACCGCGACGAACAGTTGGGGCTGCGTGGGATGGAAGATGGCGCACTGCACGAGGCCCTTCGGTCGCGCGAAGGGCAGCTGCGAGCGGCGGCGCGACAGCTGGTGCACGAGCACGGCGCGCGCCGCCGCGTCCTGCAGCGTGACGCACAGGTAGTCGCCGCGCGCGTGCCACGCCAGCGTGCGCACGGGCCGGAAGTGCGTGACGGCGAGGCGCACGCCGCGCGCCCAGTCGGCGCCGTCCGGCGGCACGGGCTCCCAGCGCGCCGCCGCCTGCGTGCGCGCGTCGGCGGCGGCGGCGCCGGGCGCGGGCGCGGCCAGCAGCGCGTCGGTGCGGGCCGCCACGCGGTGCGCGCCCACGCCCGCGCCCGGCGCCAGCAGCAGCAGGCGCGGGCCGGCCGCCGCGGCCACGAGCGCCAGGCCGGCGGCGGGCAGCCAGGCCACGGCGGCCACGGGCGCGCCGAGCGGCACGGCGCGCAGGCAGCGGCCGGTGGCGAGCTCCCACAGCCGCAGCGTGCCGTCCTCGCCGCCGGAGGCCGCGTACTGGCCGGAGAGGTCGAGCGCGCAGGCGCGCACGGCGCCGCGGTGGCCGCGCAGCACCAGCGCCTCGCCCGTGGGGAAGGGCCGCAGGTCGCGCGGGGAGGGCAGCGACGGGACCAGGTCCTCCGGCCGGATCGTCAACTGGAACGCCGCACCACACATCTTACGTTTCTTTGTTCACTAAACCAGGCGTTGCGCGCGGAAACGTTTATGTAAATAATATCCGAATTTGAATTGGTATATTATCCTGAAAGGGGGTAAATCTACTCCTCGAGGTAGACGATGTTTCTTCTGCGACTTTTCTAAATTAATAGTTTTTCATGGAAGAAATGCCATGTGGCAGCCGGGTGGTTGAACTTAGCCCTTGACCGAATGCACTTAAACGAGTTTGACGACCTGAGTTTAGAAATGAATTTGTTTATTTATTTTAGTAACCTTGTTAACCCTCGTAGCGATCGCGCGAGCAATTTTGTAAGTGGATTTATTTTATAGTATGAAGGTTTGGAAGCGCGCAGTTTCAAGTGCGGTTCTCACAACTTGTGGACTATCTCGGTCCCAGTCCTCCCTTTCGGGATAACATACCGATTCAAACTCACCTTGCATTATCTGTGTTAGTTTCTTAGAGTTCATGTACACCCTTCTAAACAAGAAGTGAAAAAAATTAGCAATTTTGTCAATTTTTGAATAAAAACTCTTTGACGCCGTCGATGTATTGAATATGTCGAGATCATAACAGATGTTGTTGTACGAAGACCACGCACAATACATCGGCGAGTGTTGGCCGTAGTTAGTGCGACAAGAGGGAAGCCCGAACGTTCTTCTGTTCTGAAGACGGCTGCTTTTGCGAGGCACGAGTAAATAATAAATTAATTATTTGGAGCAAGTTAGGACTATCAATATTTCCATTATAAGATAGGATCTACTTTTCTTGTGATTTTATATGAAAGCATTTAGATGCATTTAATACCATTTTGTTTTCTAACCACGATATGTTAACTGCATCGTTATTATTTTGTAAAGAAAATACGTCGTCCGTATTGCTGACAATTTTATATAGTTTAAGGTCATCCGCAAACATTTCGTATCTAAAAGTTAGATTAGAGCACAGATCGTTAACAAAAACTAAAAAGAATAGGGGCCCTAGGTGAGAACCCTGTGGCACTCCGGATGGTACTGTCATAGCGGTAGATTTAAACCCCGAATCATAACTAGCTGAGATCAGTTGCCAAGGTAAGATTCACACCATCTGAGTAGAGAGCCACATATGCCAGCGTGTCCCAGCTTCTCAACGAGTAGGCAATGGTCAACAACATCAAACGCCTTTGAAAAATCGGTATATATTGCATGCACTTCCCATGTTTCATAACTCATCGCTTCTAGTATGTCACATCGACGTGCAACATTCACACTTCAGGTGGTGTTGTGCTACTTACATCATGTCTGTGGTGTGGCGACCACACGAGTGGCGACCACACGAGTGGAGCGCGCTCGGTAATATATATGTACTCGCGGAATAAAACTAAAAACAAACAACAACAAACGCGAACAAACGATTGAAGTTTAAAACGCTATGGAGTGACCGGTGCACAAATGATTAGACAGTTGGTTGTTTCTACCTGGGACTGGTGGCTAATAAAGTATATTATATAACCTAGGTGATTTTTTTATACGACACTAGTTACATCAGCGGCCGGGAAATCATGATTTTTTTAAATGGCAGATTGCAGCCAGGCAAGGCTCCATACAAAAACGTTCGAAGCTCCTTACACGTGTTTTATAAAATCTGCAATCAGAATAAGAAAACGAAGAACGTACGTCGAGTGTGATTCAAACGTTAAGGCGCCATAAAGTCGACACGAAACAATGCGAAGTAATACCATTCAGATTAAGCGCGGGCAGAGTAGAGCGGAGCGTGCACTGCCGCGGACGCTGGCAGGCAACAGCCGGCGGTACTCACGCGCAGCTTGACGGCGCGCGGCGCCAGGTACAGGTCGAGGCAGCGCAGGAAGGCGTCCCGCAGCAGGCGCGGGTAGGCCGGCACGGCGCGCAGCGAGGCGTGCCGCGTCGGCAGCGCGCGCAGCTTGCGCTTCCACGGCGTCTCCGCCAGCGCCTCCCACTCCTTCATCTGTCGCCGGCCGGACCACGTTACACTTGCAGCGACGGGCCGGTAGTAAGTACGCGAGAGTTAAGGCTGCTGTTATGCGTAGTTGCAAGGTTTTGTCGTCATTATTTGATGCATAGCTTTAATGTCTATACTTAGCCGTTATATGAAAAATACCCTTCATTTCATCTTCTTCGATAATGACAGAGCGAATTTTATTAGGTAACTTATCTATTTATTTAGTAATCCTCATTCTCCTGGAGCTCGTTTTGGCAAAAACATACCGAGACCTGATTTGAGAGCTTTAATTTGCAAATTCTCTGTAACCAAACTAAATTATACTCCATTAAATACATCCCGTACTTCCATAATGACAGAACAGATTTTGATTTTTGCCTTTCAAATAATCAAAAAATATTAAATTTAAATTTTTATTAAAAAAGGCTTCAACAAAAGGTCAAATATCTCCGGAGTTTTATATTACATCGATAAAATATTGTTACCAAAATAAAGTTCATCATTTTTCTAAACTACTACAATTTATTTCATAATGTTTAATATATCAATAAATGAAACTAGATATATTTGGTCAAACCGACGGACGCTGCCAAAACGTATTAGCAGCCTTAACACGAGCCATACGACAGCCTACTTCAGAAATTTCGATAACTTTAATATTATTATCGTTCCAACGGCCAACATCAGGAGCTGTGCCAGCGGAGCAAACTCATAGCCGAACATCAGTTGCATTCCCATAAATTCTATGCAAGAATAAATAAAGGGTTGTTTCAAAAAATATTAATGTGCGATGTATACATTTACACGTCACTCGAACATTCCTTACAGCGAGCAGTGCCGTGGACTTGCCCACTTGCTAGTTTGTTATGGAACCGCGTCAGTATCGCCTCGAGCAGCCACGGCGCGGCGGGCGCGGCGGGCGCGGCGGCGTACGTACCTCCCGCTCGTCCAGCAGGTACTCGGGCGGCGGGTTGTAGCTCTCGGCGTGCGCGGGCGGCGGGCGGCGCGGCGCCGGCACGGGGCGGGGCCCCGGGCGCGCGGGGCCCTCGGCGGCGGCGCCCCACAGGTCGTAGTAGCGGCGCGCGCGCGCGCGGCGGCGCTGCGCCGCCAGCTGCCGGCCGGAGGCCAGCCAGCCCATGCGCAGCGCGTGCGCCAGGCGGCCCACGGCGCGCTGCTCGTCCCGCGACGGCAGGAACGAGCGCTTGTGCTCCGGGAACCCGCGCACCGGCGCCGCCAGCGGGGCCCCCGTGAACCACTCCACCCACGGCTGTCACACAACGGGGGCACGCTTACTGGGAGGGTTGTGGAATGTTCATGGGTTAACGCGCGGTTTGTGTCGACGGTTTATAATGATGGCTCGGTGTTACTTCCATCCAATACCCTTACTCCAACCGTCGATGCATATCGAATTAGTCATTTAGCCTTGCTGAATTATCTAATGTGATTGCAGCATAAACCATGGTTACTTAAATATATGTTACAGGGCACTGCGATTTCACCTACCGCATATCAGGGGAAACCGGCGCAGCAGGCCGAGGTCGGCAGTGCTGAGTACCACATCCTGGCCGGTGCGGGGCCCCGGCACTCACCTGGCAGTCATCCTGTGTGGGGTCGGGCGGCAGGCGCGCCCGCAGCCGGCGCAGCAGGCCGAGGTCGGCAGTGCTGAGTACCACATCCTGGCCGGTGCGGGGCCCCGGCACTCACCTGGCAGTCATCCTGTGTGGGGTCGGGCGGCAGGCGCGCCCGCAGCCGGCGCAGCAGGCCGAGGTCGGCAGTGCTGAGTACCACATCCTGGCCGGTGCGGGGCCCCGGCACTCACCTGGCAGTCATCCTGTGTGGGGTCGGGCGGCAGGCGCGCCCGCAGCCGGCGCAGCAGGCCGAGGTCGGCAGTGCTGAGTACCACATCCTGGCCGGTGCGGGGCCCCGGCACTCACCTGGCAGTCATCCTGTGTGGGGTCGGGCGGCAGGCGCGCCCGCAGCCGGCGCAGCAGGCCGAGGTCGGCAGTGCTGAGTACTACATCCTGGCCGGTGCGAGGGTCCCGCACGGTGCGCCAGAACTCCGGGTCGCCGCACTTCCTGCCGGAACACTATCTATACACCCACATCGCTCACCTGCTCTTTACTTGCTTCATGATAGGTTTGTTTAAGGAAACATGCTGGCAGGGGTAATAAACACTAAAAAGTAGATGTCATTGTTGATGCGAGCCTTATTATTCCTTAACAAAAAATAATAACAGTTGTGTTTTTTTATTTATTCAGCCTTTAATTCAGGCTTTAATGTTGTAAATAGCTGGCTTAAACGTAACCTACTAACGCTTAATGCTGATAAGACGAAATTTATGAGTTTTTGCATGCGGAAAATCCAGAGCCTTTCTAACAATAATCAATTATGTGCACACTCCTGTGACAACACCTTGCTTGACGTTTGCACTTGTCCATTTATTGATAAAACTGATTCCATTAAATATCTTGGCATTATAATTGACGACACCCTTTCTTTCAAAAAACACATTTCCACTCTAGCTAACAGAGTATGTAAGTTAATATTTGTTTTCAAAAAGCTGCGCTATATTGCGGATAAAAAAATAATTATTCAAGTCTATCAAGCTTTGTGTCAATCTGTTATTCAATACTGCATTACGTCTTGGGGCGGCGCTCCAAAAACCACTATGTTACCCATCGAATGTGCCCAAAGAGCGATCCTGAAAGTAGCCACGTCCAGACCGTTCCTTTTCCCTACACGCCTACTTTATGAATGTTGCAACGTTTTGACTGTCCGACAACTTTTCATAATGTACACTGTCCTAAAACAGCACACCACTCAGGTGCATAATGCACTGCTTACTAACACCAAGAGGCGGAAAGATATTGTATGTACTTCACTTTCTGTGTCTAAGTTTGTTTTCACAAACCGGTTCTTCTTTTTCTTAGGTCCTTTTCTGTACAATAAACTTAATAAGGCATTATCTATGTATGACCTCAATTATTTTAGTACTAAGTTAATACTGTATAAGCATTTACAAGGTCTGATCTATGATCAGACCGAATTACTGTTACACATTGATAAATAAGTAAACTAGTTATTTTTTTTTTTTTTTCCTTCTGTTAAATTCTAATATACTCTACTTAAGTAATTGATAAGTAAATTATGGTAAATATACTTTTAGATAATACTTTTGTTTGTTAAACAATTATTGTATGCTTGCCTATAAATAGAGGTTTAGTTTTAATGTAAAATATTGTTAATAATTTAATTTTTCACGTATTTATACTCGTATTGCTGAATGCTAGCACTTATGCCGCCTGTGACACAGGTTTATCCTAGTGCAGGCACCGTGCTTTGTTAGACTTACGTATAGTTCCTAAGATTCATATTGTATTGTATTTTAGCATAATGTAATTTCTTGAATAAATATTATTATTATATTATTATTATTATTATTATTATTTATTCAGCCACATTTACACAATGCTCCACAAATCTACAGAATATAACTGTGCAAAAATATAACTATAAATAATAAATATATAACTAACTATAGAATATAACTGTATAAATGTATTGCTCAAGATTTATATTCATATTTTCTCTTCACCTGGTATTTATCTATCACCGTTATCTGCTAGTATTTTTATCTGTTACGACTTAGGACACTCCATATAACTAAAAAAAAAATGACATTGTAATAGCTTGACTTACTTCAGAAATTCATCGATCTGGTCTCTCTGAGGGGGCTTCATGATCTTGCGTCCATCGAGGTCGTAACCGATGTGTGGGTACTCATTGTACCACCACATGGGGATGTCTCCTACTGTGTTCTGTCTCTCTTCCTCGTCAGATGTGTCCCCAGATTCATACTCATCTAAATACATTCATATACTTAAGCTGTTTCATTCATTTTCAAAGAATATTTGATGAATGGGTGCCCATCATCATCATCAGCCTGAAGACGTCTACTGCTGAACATAGGCCTCCCCCAAAGAGCACCACTTTGAGTGGCTGCCTGCCTCCTCCATCCATGGGCTCCCCGCGGTTCTCACCAGGTTGTTGGTCTACCTAATGGGGGGACTACTCTGCGTCTTCCAGTTCGTGGTTGCCACTTGAGAACCTTTCTTCCCCATCGGTTGTCAGTTTTACGAGCAATGTGTCCTGCCCACTGCCACTTCAACTTACTGATTCTTAAAGCTATATCGGTGACTTTATGTCTCTAGCAGATCTTCTCGTTTCGGAATGGGTGCCCATACATCTATTTAATTGTTATGCCCGATGTCAGCTATAGGGCAAGAACAGCCTGTTAGAAATATAAAAACAAAGTAAATGAATGATACCTTTCTGTACAACAGGCTGTGTGGTCACCTTGGCACTCCTTATTGAGTCTGCTAGTCTGTCTATACTGCTAGTTATGTTTTCTTTGCTATTTGTTGATTTAATCTTTTTTAGTTGTTGTTTGGGTTTTTTGTCAGGTTTCTTTTCGGAATCACTGCCACTAGAGTGTGTCTGGCCGATGCCTGATTCTGCTTCACTGTTCACCCCTTCACTTGTTTCTTCATTACTTTCATTGGCACTGTCACTATCATCACCATCATCATCCTCATCATCCTCACCTTCAGAATCTGTAATTTCCTACAATCAAACAAAATAAATATACAGCAGGACCTCTTTAACCTGAACCACATCTAATCCAACAACCTCTTTAATCCAAAAGTCCCACCCCACACCTAAATACATGCCTTGAATGGGCTAACCAAGTGGACATACCTACTTGTGCCAGAAAACATGCTTTAGGCAAATTGGAAGACAAAGCTTTTTATTTGTATAAAATACTTCCAACCAAACTAAAACATTGGACTTCTTTTAAAATGTTACATTTGCAGATGAACACATATCACATATACACTTAAAATTGACAAAAATATCCCCTATAGATTCTGTGTCCTATAATCTGAATGCTCCAGAAATCCGAACAGGGGGAAAAATTTTGAAGTTCAGATTAAAGAGGTCCTGCTGTAAATGTATTAGTGGATGTGCATCTAACAAGTAGTATTGAACTCTATAATAAAGCTTTCCAAATAAAATAATTGGCTAATTAGTGCACACACAGTATTGCAGGAGGTGCTTTAATAACTGGAGATGAATAAGGAAAAAATTTGTAAAATTTACCTACAAACCATTGTCCTCAGCATGGGTAGTAATATGTCCAGATATTAATTAAAACACATTTTAATCACAAATTGTGTATTGTGCTAGGTAGCCAGAACAAGAAGTGGGTATGTCACTGAATATCCTCAAGTACCCACTTAATCCACATTATTAATACAAACAAAGTAGACAAATACCCTTGAACCAATCCTAACATTCCATCTACTAACAAGTACATTTATATTATACATAAGCACGTAGCACAAACTGTAAAAACCAACCTACATGCCTCATTGGCTGGGTGTAGCAAACTAGAAATTTTATAACACCTATACCACCTACTTTTGTAAGTAAATAAATGAATTATGAATTATTATGAATATTATCTTCTCTTGAGGATGTGTTTGACCAATGACTGATGATGCAGATCACATCTTATACCTTTTGTTGCGTTTCCATTGGTCAAATGCTTTCTTAAGGTAAACAATATTGCTATGATCCAGCTGAATAATGACAATTTTACTCCCACATTTTTACATGTTTGAAGAGATTAAGTTTCAACTGAATAATACCAATATTACTCCCACGTTTTTACATGTTTGAAGAGATTATGTTGATTTCTACAGCTCATGCTACCCATGCAGTAAGATTGAACTTACTGATGACTGGTCAGAAGCATCAACTGTTGGCTCCTCATCACCAAGTGTACTGTCAGCATCATCCCCATACAATATCTCCTGAAATTATATTATTATGAATAACTAGGCGAATATTCAATTCTAAACCCTAAAAGTAAACGAGTGGGTCTCACGTCTTGTTCGTGGTCGGATGAGGCGGTGGCTTCTTGTTCATGCTCCGAATCCGAGGTGTCTCCGTCCAAATTCAACTCTGCGGGGAGAAACACCGCGGTTTCTTCAAATCCGCTCGTCTGTTATATGGTAAGAATAAAGTGATTAAAATAATAGTCAACTCATGCGACCACCTACACCATACACACACAATCTATGTAAACAACCTATCCAAATCCTACCTCATCGTCAGTAGATTCTTTGCTGCATTCTGTTTTTGCCTTACTGGTATTAATTTTTCGCTTTAGTAATCCTGCACGAAAAGGTGGCATTTTCCATAGGTGCACAGCACTATTTTTGGTGCGTAAATCAGCGTAACTGCCTGCTTATCACCTTTATTTACAATTTCATTTCATTACACAACCAACACGTGCGTGCCGCGCCAGCACCACAGATATCTACTATATTTTTTAATTTTTTTTTAAATTTATTTCTTGACCTGGGTACAAAGTCCTTCAGTCGCATATCTACTATACTAGCCTTTGAATATGTACGAGTAGAACCGTAGTATATGACGTCATTCATGGACAACAAGGAAAGCGCTATACATTCGGTACTAAGCAAAAAAAAGACGAACGTAATATCTTTGGTCCTTGTCACCGTTACCGGGTTTTTTTATTTGGCTTCGTTTGATCTAAGCCAAACAGGTTAACAATTTTTTGAAATTGTTGTTTTTTGTGAAATAATCATATTTAAATGGTGATCTAAGCAATAAATATTTGAGAAATAATGTGTGTGCAGTGGGTGGTTGCAGCATTTTAAGCAACAGAATTCGCACTGAGGCGTAAATATGAAGGAATAACATTTCATAAGTAAGTAGCCATTATTTTGTCTATTTTCCCTTTTTAGAAGTGTTTATTGTGAAAAATATAAATACAGCGTTACATTTCATGTAATAACAAGTCCTCAGCTAAACAGAAAAACAGCTAAATGATTAATTAATGAATAAAATAACCATACTAACCAAAAAATTTCATTGTCAAGGTACTGCCAGTTTATGATTTTTAATTTCCCATAAAACCAGCTAGGTACCATGTTGATTTGCAAATGTTTATAAGTCGTTAAAAATTATTTTGTAGGTATATTAGATAATTATTTGCTTGATTTAACTTAGTAAAATATATCATTTTATATTTAAGGTCAGGTGGGGTAAGTGAAACATACTTGCACTTCTATCCACTTTGTGAATTCTGCTAGGACGCTAATTTTTTTTACACATAGAAAGCCTAAATCTGAAATGGCAAATGACGGCAATAAATACTTTTCAAGAAAATAATTTTTGAGAATTCAATTTGCGTGAACGAAACATCACTTCAAAAAAAAAAAAAAAATTTGAAAGCTCTGTCAAGTCGTATTTTTTTCGGCCTATTTTTCGATAGGGTTTTTCAGATTTTTTTGCTGCTTTTTGGACAATTTCTGTCCACCAACTAGCCGTCTACAACACGGGATTCTCGAGGTACTATTTGCAGAGCTGGCGACAGTCTCTACTTATTTTCCATATTCTTATTTTATCACGGTCTACTGCTAATTTGTTATTTTTGTTTCCATGTCAACGCCGCCTGGCGTCGGCACGACGGGCCTCGACGTCGCTCCTGACGGACGTCAAATCTATACAGACCCTAAGTTGATTTATTTACTTACTTTGTAAACACAGCATCTTTTGGAAAAAATGAGTACCCAAAACAACGTGGTGTCGCTGGAAAACAGGATACAGTGTCCCGACTGTCCCCAGGTACGTTTATTCAAGGGCCAAAAGGGCCTTAAAATTCATCAATCGAAATGCCACAGAGTGATCCAAATTCCTCTATCAGCCCCCGTTTCAGGTTCGTTAGTAGCCAGTAGCAGCCCTACGAGCGCTGCTACTCCTTCCAAACCGTTTTGGGAGGTATTGAGCTCGTACAAAAGATTTATTCCGGTTCTAAAACGCATCCCGCGTGGTGCTCGCATTTCGGTTGCTCAATCATTATCATCATCCATTAGGAACGTTATATCTAAAAACACGAAACATGCCTGGGAGCATCTCCTAACTTTTCCGTACCATGTACTTTACGTAAAATTAGACCCTACAAACAAATCTTCCCTTACTAAAAGAGTAAAGGAAAACTGCGTAAGGTACAAAGTACTGGAAGAGCAATGTTTGGATCATGAAATTATTGTTCCGCTTAACAGGCGAAACAATATTATAAATTCAAAACAAAATAACGATTCGGCCACTTTTAAAATCGTAGAGAGCAAAATTAGTGACGGCGACATTAAGGGCGCCGCCCGCGTCCTGTTCTCTAGCGACACAATAGCCCCATATTGTTCTGAGACAATTCAATCACTGCAGGACAAACATCCACCTGCAGCAGCAAATCTCCACCTTCCCGAACCACCCCTACCAAATGACGTCACTGTTGAAGTGACCCCACAGGAAGTAGCTGCAGCCGTTACTTCTTTCCAGAGTGGTTCAGCCGGAGGTCTTGATGGCCTTACCCCTCAAATTCTAAAAGATCTTTTATCGGGCATTTCCGGCGAAATTGGCGAGGCCCTCTTGAGAGACTTAACGGCTTTAGTAAACCTGATGCTGTCAGGGCAAGTCAACAGTGACGTCATCGAAATTTTGTATGGCGCAAACTTGTGTGCCCTTATCAAAAAAGACGGTGGTATCAGACCTATTGCGGTAGGCACCACATACCGCCGCCTCGCTGCCAAGGTCGGCTGTAGGAAAAAGGTTGCTTTTTTAAGCAACCTTTTTCAGCCAATACAGCTGGGCTTTGGTTCGCGGGGTGGCTGTGAGGCCGCTGTTCATTCACTTAGAACCTTTCTCAAACTAAATTGTGGTGAAGTGTTGCTAAAGGTGGATGTTAAAAACGCTTTTAATTCTGTCGACAGAGGCGCTCTTTTGACACAAGTCAAGGATAAAATTCCCGAACTATATAAATTCCTTTATCAATGTTATGGCAATCCAACAAAATTAAATTACCAAAATAACGCGATCCTATCCTCAGTGGGGTGTCAACAGGGCGACCCTCTAGGTCCGGCCATTTTTAGCCTTGCCATCCATCCGATTATTCAACGTCTTCAGTCCAAACTTAATGTTTGGTACTTGGATGACGGAACCCTAGGAGGCGACGTGAACACTGTTTTTAATGATCTAGGTATCATTATTAACGAATTTCGCGACATTGGTTTGGATTTAAATTTTTCTAAATGCGAACTTTTTGTTTGCGATACTTGTCCTGATAAAGATTTGGTTTTTGAAAAGTTTAATAGTCTTGCTCCGAATATCAAATTAGTAGACAAGCGTTCTCTTCGCCTTTTGGGTTCGCCGATTCTGGATGAGTCTATCTCACCTTTTGTAGAAGAAAAAATTCAAAAGTTCAATAACGCATCAGACAGGTTACTCAAAATTAACGCCCACATGGCTTTTACAATTATTCGTTTTTGTCTATTTGTCCCTAAATTTACTTATATTTTACGATGTTGTCAACTGTGGAAACACAGTGAGCTCCTTATGGGCTTAGACAACATTGTAAAAAACACTCTGGTTTCGGTCTTGAATGTTGATATGGATGACAGGACGTGGTCGCAAGCCTCTCTACCTGTGCGCTTAGGAGGTTTAGGGATACGAAAAATTTCGAGTGTTGCATTACCGGCATTTTTGTCCTCTGTACATGGTACACATAAATTAATAGAAAAAATTCTTGCTCCATCTTTAGGTACTTTCGAAGTAGCCCATTTGTCTGAGGCCAAGAATGCCTGGGGGTTGGCTTGTCCAAATTCTGATTTCCCGGTGGTTCTTTCCTCACAGAGGCTGTGGGACCGACCGCTCTGCGAACTAGCACGGAAAAATCTTTTAGATACGTGTCCTAGCGTCGCTGATCGTGCTCGGCTTCTCGCAGTCTCTGTGTGGGAGTCAGGACTTTGGTTACAGGCCATGCCTTCTTTCAACACTGGTAACCTTTTAGATCCGACTACTTTTCGTTTAGCTATCAGCTTACGTTTGGGCGCAAGATGCGGTGTGGCCCATCACTGCCAGTGCGGTACCGCAGTTGACCAGCTCGGTCATCACGGTCTCTCGTGTTCAAAAAGCGCTGGTCGAATTTCGCGCCACGCTAGTCTTAATGACATCATTCGCCGGGCTTTTACCACCGCCAATGTTGCAGCCATTCTCGAACCGAATGGTCTCATGCGTGACGATGGTAAAAGACCCGACGGAATGACTCTGGTTCCCTGGAAGATGGGGCGGCCTTTAGTGTGGGACGCTACTTGCGTCGATACTATGGCGCCGTCACACCTTCCCAAGACACACGTTAGGGCCGGCGCCGCGGCTAATTCTGCTGAGCAGCTAAAACGGCGCAAATATAGTAATCTCGGTAGCGGTTACATATTTGAGCCGTTTGGTGTTGAGACCCTGGGTCCGTGGGGACCGGGAGCTCATCGCGTTTTCCAAAGTCTATCAGAGCGCCTGGTCGATGCGACGCGTGACCAAAATGCTGGCACTTATTTGGCCCAACGCATCAGCATTGCAATTCAACGTGGCAATGCGGCCAGCATGTTGGGTACGCTACCTACCGGTAGTGGGCTGGAGCACTTGGACTGTCTATAGGCCATCGCGGCTATTATACAGTCCATAAGTGTTCTTTGTAGTAGGTAGTGTAGCTAGTTTAGTTTAGTTTAGCTTAGTTTAGTTTAGTTTAGTTTAGTTTTTATTATTGTAGTAGTTAGCTTGAGTAATAAAGGCAATTTGCCCGTTAAAAAAAAATAAACCAATTTCTAATTTTAATGCAATTGGGGTAAGGGTAAGGGAGTTGAGATTCACGTGGATGGTATCACTTACCAGTACCAGCGACAACTCGCTTATTTATCCTTTTAAACGGAATTAACGGGGCACTCTGTTCCTTCTCCTTATTAAAAAAAACTCTTAAACTTTTAGCACTACTTCTCTAACACCACTTTGTGTTAGTTTCGCCATAAAATTATATAAATTTTACGGAAAAATAATAGAACGGGCAGTTTTGAGGGATTTGTCAACAATGCCACTTTGACAAGATGACAGCGGTAGTTCCAATTTTCGCCACGCGCCAATAAATCCTTGTCGCACTGTACGTGAAGGTCACCATTTGTTTTTTCTCTAATCTGTGAAAATAATACACTGATGTTCCCTCTGGTTACTCTGTGGTAGTAAATAGTATATACTCTGTCACTGACCTCTATAATACAAGTACGCTGTAGAGAGTTTTGGCGGGAACGCGGAAAAGTTCACGTCGGTGCATTGTATTATTTTACAAAACTTATGCTTTTTCCAGTGTTAATGTTTAAAATTGGTGGTGTTTTACGCATTAAGTGCTGAATTACGAGCGTGAGTGTGGGCAAGTGATATAATATGGTGAAACGTGGTTTTTCGTGTTGCTTCCAAAATTCCATAGAAGCCTCTAGTAAAGTTGCCACCACTTTACTAGGGCATGCCTTAGACTGGATTATGACTTAGACTAGACTATGACTACTCTGACTGTGACTATGACTTGACTTTAAGTGAAAATTTCCATAATACGATGAAAAATTACAAAACTTGACACTGGCTAAATACACTATGTGTGGAGCCAAAATATAAAGAAAAAAAAAAATCCTTGTCGCACTGTACGTGAAGGTCACCATTTGTTTTTTCTCTAATCTGTGAAAATAACACACTGGGCCTCGTTTTATAAAGCTACAAGTACAAGCTAACAATTGTAGCAGGTACAAGAACAAGTAACTACAAGTTACTAGTTACGGCGTTTTATAAACAACAATTATCGATTACAAGTGTAAATTACAAGTATAATGCACATCACTATGAACGTCACTGAGGCCTCACGGCGGGGACCACAGACTAAGTAGAGGATAAAGTGTAGATTATGATATTACAAGTTGCACATCACTATGAATGAACGTTACGGTCAATAGCTTTTTTTTAGTTTGGCTCCCATTCATTAGTGAATTTAGCCGGTGTGAATTTTACATTAAATCCCTACATAATATAGAAATTAAAAACATTATCTATTTGTTTGTTGTGACTTTCATGCCAAATTGGATGACCTTTTTTAGATGAACTTATATTACCGGGATAGATGCGGTTTTTTCGGAAATTCATGAAATCCCGCGGAAAAATATGCAAGTTTTGGGTGAAATCGCGGGGCGTCTCTATTTTTAAGTAAAGCTATTTAAGTAAATAAAGTTGGGTCTAAGTCACTATTCTCATAATAGGTTTTGTAATATACAGCTATGCTCATTTTTCATGGGCTTCGCTCAAGCTGAATTTCTCATTATTTAAACATAATCAGTTCATATTTACTTAATTTAACTAATTGAACATTAGTTAATACGTGACGCGACCAATACAATACACTTTCAATAAATTTATCTAAACTTGTACTTCATTTTACCTAGCTCTTTAGTCAGGTAAAAATCTTTACAAGTTGTAGTTCCGTACACTTGTAATGACCAAAACAATTGTTCGATTTTACATTTTAAAAATGAAAAAACACTATGGATTGTCTATGGTCTAAGAACAAGTGCTTGTATTTCATAGAGTAAATCAATATATCGGGGGATTTAGCTTGTAACTTGTTATCTTGTAGCTTTATAAAACGCATTATTTCACTTTTTTTTGGCTGTGTTGCCAGTTTTTCGCTACAAGTACAAGACTTGTAGCTTTATAAAACGAGGCCCTGATGTTCCCTCTGGTTACTCTGTGGTAGTAAATAGTATATACTCTGTCACTGACCTCTATAATACAAGTACGCTGTAGAGAGTTTTGGCGGGAACGCGGAAAAGTTCACGTCGTTGCATTGTATTATTTTTCAAAACTTATGCTTTTTCCAGTGTTAATGTTTAAAATTGGTGGTGTTTTACGCATTAAGTGCTGAATTACGAGCATGAGTGTGGGCAAGTGATATAATGTAGTGAAACGTGGTTTTTCGTGTTGCTTCCAAAATTCCATAGAAGCTCTAGTAAAGTTGCCACCACTTTACTAGGGCATGCCTTAGACTGGATTATGACTTAGACTAGACTATGACTACTCTGACTGTGACTATGACTTGACTTTAAGTGAAAATTTCCATAATACGATGAAAAATTACAAAACTTGACACTGGCTAAATACACTATGTGTGGAGCCAAAATATAAGAAAAAAAAAAAAGTACGCTGTATTATAGAGGTCAGTGTACGCTGTACATTGGTTTAGGTTATGTTTTATTATGTAAGGGAGATGGGAATGTACAACCAAAATATTGTACAGCCCGTATTGTAGAGCCAGGAATGTACAGCCCGGAATTGGTGTACATGGCTTCGAAATATCGGGCTGTGTAATACGGGTCATACAATATTGGTTGTGCAATGTTGGTACAGGCAATATTGCATGACCGGCGGGCTTTTTACCTAACTCGAAACAGGTTTGCAACAGGCGTATACACGGTGGAATTGTGTACACATAGTTTAAGCTACAATCCAGAACAGATTTGTTTGTATATTTACCTATTTGGAATAAGTCGTTGATTGTAATTTGTTTTGTGTACCTATATATAAATAAATAAATAAATGAATAAAAATTTAATTCGTTCTTTTCCTTCAATTTACATACTCATTCCATGCTATAGAACGCTCCTATATAACTAAAACTATGGATTTAAAACTTAAATCTAGGTATTATCAAATTACTGCGAATTCAAATTCTAAGGAAAAGCCCTGCGACATTGAACAAAAGCACGGAATAGATAATAGTACAACGTAATAAAACGCCCGGCCGAATACTGGTTCAAACAGCGACCGCCGCGCCGGCGCCGCCCGCGGTGACCAATAGCACAAAAAGAATACCCTACCCCTTTCTTTTGTGCAGCGGATATGCGCGCGGGCCGCTTCCGAAAACAAGTACCAGTCTACCAGAAAATAGGTCAGTCGGTCAAAAACTTCTAGGGGCACAACTTGTGTCCCGTTTACGCGCGCGCATCGCGATTTTGGACAATGGATCGACATTACAATTATTCAAATGTTGAGTGGTTGGACATGGTGCGTTTTTATACGCTGTCAAGGTACAACTTAGCAGAGGCTAGGCGGATGTACGCACAGCCACAGCACTTAGACACTTTACGAGCACATGGCATCAGGGATCCACAAGTTCCTGCCGTACCCTTTTGTTCGTAGCTGATTTTCTTAGTAGGTAAGTAATTCTGGCGGCCCTAAGCTCAATAAAGTATGAAGGGAAAATTGGGAGTCTTTATTAGGAAAGATAAGAGATAAGCCGCACTCGCGTTGTTTTTTGCCTGTGTGAGAGCGGGACGGGTAGCGCAGGTGTTTTTGTTTTATTACCTACCTACGAAACATTTACAAAGCGCTCAGCCGGTGCCCGTGCTGTGTGTAGCGTTAAATATACATTTCGGCTGTTATCCAGTTATGTAAAGAGGCATACATTTTTTAATTTTTTTTAATTGCACCTTGTACAATTATTTCTATACCATGGGCTGAGTACATACATTTAAGGAAAAGAACCAATTAAATTCCACCGTGTATTTCGCGATGATTGCTGTCATACATCATTAGTGAAGTCGAGCATGTATGCTTCGCTACTGCTGTTGCTTTGCTGCTGTAAATTATACGTAATTACCCCGCCCGGCCGGCATGTACAGCCCGGAATCCATGTACATGGCTTCGAATTGCTGGGTTGTGCAACACAGCTCGTACAACAATACTGGCCGTGCATTCCGGGCTGTATAAATTACAATACAGTGACTCTTATGTAAATTGTAAAACCACTGTAAAACACATTCTAAAAAATCACTGTAAAATACGATAAATAGATAATTTACTATTATCTGGGATATGTAAATAAATTAAAATAGTTTGTTTTGTGGCACAGAGTACCTTTTTATAAACGTTTGTGGTCTCGGGTTCGAGTGAGATTCGGTCGAGTGATTTAAAAAAAATCATATCAAAATTACAAATTAGTGCTTGTTTTGCGTTGATTTTTCATACTTTACATTATACCTACTTTCTGAGATAATAAATTAGGTGTAGATACTTAGATTACTTAGAATATGCAGAAAATAGTGTTACCAAAACGAAGATTCTGAATAATCCTACACTAAACTTGCTACTTCTCGAAAGAAAGAATGTTTCGTCGGCTTGCAAAAGCTTTCGAGCCGGTTAAAATTCAGTTGGTACGTAAGATAAATTAACGGGTGACCTGTGATCACAAATCGAGCAACTGAAGACGTTGTTACAATATAAAACTTTCTCTCGTCTTTACCTGTAACTGTGATGACACTTATCCTCCGAATTGTGTAACCAAATTTAGCTAAGGTGTACATTATGTTGGTAATCGTAATAAATAAATAAATAAAAGAACCTTGCGCCAAGGGCTTGCTTTATCGTTGGTTACCTTTTATTATCATTTTGCACCTAATAAATGTGGTATTAATTGTATATTATTTTGTGTCAGTTCCGAGGCTGCAGTGTCGGGGGAAGCGGTGCGGCGGGTGCAGGCAGCAACTTCCAGCGGAACTGCGTGACCAAGGAGGAGCAGCTGAGTGATGCACTGCGCCGGTCGCTGCCTGGCATAACTTATGTCAGTGTGCAAGACATCTCTGGTGGCTGTGGAGCCATGTTTGAGGTACTGCACTCACCAAAACCATAGGCATCCTATCATTGAATGGTCATTGTTTCGATATACTTCCTGAGAAATATGACCTAATTTTCATTCCTGTTGAAGGAAAAGCCACAGCACCCATACCACAGGTTAGACAGTTATGATGTAACCCATACTGTATTTGGTTGCATAACTACCCCTTTAGTAAGAGGACCAGTAACAAGTGAAACTTGCACCCTAAGGTGCACCTAATTCCAATCATGGTCTCAGAACAAATAATAGTACAAAAATGGGAATGGATTCTTCTATATGTAGGTACATACGTTTTTTATATTATTTTCAGATCAGTATAGAGGCTAAAGAGTTCATTGGTCTAAACCGAGTAAAGCAGCACCGCCTGGTTACAGATTCCTTGAAAAGTGAAATAGCAGAGATGCATGGCATACGCATACACACAACACCCAGCCCTGATGGAACGCAATGATACCCATTCTGTTATTTATTTGTAAATATTTAGGATAATATCCTTTGTTATGCATATTATATTTTTGTTCAGTGGTGCACTGAACTTGGTAGGTACCTACTTACAAAAATGTAGAGTATAATAAAGTTATTATTGTTTTGTTGTTATCCGACTTTTTTATCTTTATCCATGGTCAGAACTGATGGGGTTCATGGGTTGTTTATAAACTAATTTCGATTTTTTTAATGTTTGAAATGATATACTTTCAGATTAAGCTTATGATAGGGTTGCATAGGGTTGCCAGGTCTTAAAATCCAATAGCCGGACAGACTAGAAAGTTTAGCCAGACATTAGGGGAAAAATCAAGAAGATCAATATATCAAGAAGAAAATTTAATTTTGATGACCCTTTTGATATGCACTTACGTTGTTAATGTAGTCAGCCAAGTCAGCAGCGTTGCCTCTAATTTTTTATGATGAGAGTAGGATTTTTAGAGTAGTTAGTTGTAGGTAGAGTTGATAGGATAGGTTGAGTAGGATTAAAATTACTAAAAAATTATTTTAATTATCTTAAGTAAATAAAATTAATAGGTGCTTCTTTTTTTATTTGATTGAAGGTTATAAAATTGCTGAATTGTATTTACTTTAGCACTCCGTTCGTGCTTTACTGGTATTTGATTTATGATATTAGACAAGGCCGAGTTAGTGTATCGACTACATTGCAACTTTAACCACTTTTTGCTTAGTTCATTCGAGGCTGCTTTGGAAGATCCAGAGACATGGGAGAAAAAAGCTTCAATGCAAGTTTTGCGCTTTAATTGCACACTGTGGAATCAATTGCTCAAGTGGCCATACTATACGTATTTTCTAAAATAGGTGACAAAATAACGAATTTTTTTTCGCTTCGCTTCGCTCGTGCTATTAATGTTGATGCTTTATTTTAATACATGACCAGCACGCTTGAACGTATGCTGCACATATTTTCTGAAATATAAAATGTGGCAAATACATAATATTTTTCGCGCTCGCTCCGCTCGCGCTATTGACGTTTCTGCTTTGTTTTACTACATGACCAGCACGCTTGAACGCACGTTACACGTATTTTCTGAAATATAAAATGTGGCAACTACAGAAAATTTTTCGCGCTTGCTTCGCTCGCGCTTTTCATGTTTATGCAAATTTTTCATTTTAGTAAAGAATAATTTAGCGCTCGCTTTAGTCGCGCTATCTATCACTAATTGTATTTACTTTATTTTAATTTATAAACGGCACGCTTGTACTGACATAATAAGAGACAAAATCTACTCCAGCATCACGTTTCCAAGATATGCTTTCAAATTTACATTGGTGGCGCCGACGTCAGAGGGTTGATTTGAAGTTATGACTTGGCTTTAGGTCTCCTTAGTGGTATTAAAAAAATCGTGGGAACCCGACCCACAGTGATTCGTCTAGAACAAGCTGACTGGACAAAACTATTTTAATTGATTTTTGTTGTTTTTTAGTTTCTGCATGTTTTGTTTTATTCAGTTTCACATTTTTATGGATTCTAACAAGATAAAAATAATTCAGAAGTAATTATTTAGTTAGGAAATTGAAATAAAAAAATAACTTGATTAAAAAAGATCTATTTATATAGAAGGAGGTTCATTATCAGCATGTATAAAAAAATATACAGGTATAAAAAAGTGAATGACAGATACATACACACAGAATAAACTGTAAACTAGTGTAAAAAGCTTTGTAAAAAGTCATAATACAAATAGAAACTATTTAAAATTAAATAAAAACGAAAATTACCTACTAATTACTTTACAATAAAAAACTATTACTATTATTGTCTTCTAATGATATTTAATTTACTCAAATGTCATTAGAAAACATTTACCTAATCATCTTCATCACTTTCACTAGAATCATTAATTGAATAATCATAATCATGATTATCACTTTGCTTACAATAACTAGATACTACAACCTTATCTACTGTTACACTAGGTGAATTTAATAAATCTAGAACCTCGGAAGCGAGCTTACTGCATTTTTTTCGAGGCACTTCTCTTAAACTGTTAATTACAGAGTCAGATGTAATTAATAACATATTTAACAAATCTTTATTAGTGGCAATACGCGAACACTTGCGTGTATTATGCTCACGAAATCTTCTGCAGTCCTTATTACGAGCTTTTGTGCCTCCTCAGAAAGTTGTCCAATAGGCAAATGAAACGTCTTGATAAACTCAGAACTATGCAGAAGTATTTTGTGAACAGTTACAGGCATGTTATACCACGAATAAAGATTCAAGTAAAGATTTTTGGTCTCTAAGGCAAAATTTTCAAATTTTTCTTAATTTATATCATATCCCGAAGACAAAGCACGGAGTAATATATCAAATTTTTTTATCAATTCGGCATCTAACCCTGTGATCTCAGCACTTAGTTCAGCATTCTCGAAAAGCAGATTTTTCGAGAATGCTGAACTAAGTGCTGAGCGGTATTTCCGTCATTAGAATTTCCGTAGCCTGGTTTTGGTTTATCTACAATCAACCCCATTCTACTCTTAAATTGATGTTTTATTTCATCTGAACGCTGATCCACACTAGCTTTAATATTTTTCTTTAGCCTCCATTGCTTTACATCAAGTCGATAACTAATGTGAAGCAAGCATTCAAAGGTACGGATCCAAGCATGCAATGTAGATAAACTAAAACAGAGCTTTCTTTTGTCAACTGTAAACTCTCTGCCTTCATCATTCATCAGCTTAGGAGTTGCATTACAAATATAGCATGTCTGTGTAGATTTTGTTTCAGTCATAGCATTGCAAACTTTCCCATCAACCATAGTTGAAAGCAATTCATGTGTGACAGATAACTCGTTCTCTTGAAACTTGCAAACTATCGGCAATAAATTGTTTATTTCTTCCAAAACATCTCTTTGGTTTCTTTGGCAAAAATAAACTTTATTGGCCGACAATTCACAGTTGAAGATGGACGAGGGTTCTGCCACACAATATTGTTCTTTTCATCAAGTAATCGAAGATGAACTAATGAAAATACAAACAAAAACTCATCGGTGCAGGTGTTAGCAGCATCGCCATCGGTAAATTTTTGCTTGTAAGTGCTATGACCTGAACTTCCATCACAACCCCATTTGCTAATGAGCGTGAAAGAAGTACATGACAAACTGTTGAAAATTTCATGTAGTGCTGCTACCAAACGCTGAGCAGTTTTATGTAAAACTGCTTGCAATTTGATTTCAGCACGAGTTTCATTCACAACAGTTTGTTCTTCTAGAGGCAGGCAAGCTAGTTTTGCTTTTCTAACACTATAATATGACGGAAATACCTTGTGACCCGCTTTGATGCTCCACTTCCGTGTCTGTTTATAAGCGTTAAATAAAATAAATAAATAAATTATCAGGATCACTACTGGTCACTTCTTTGATAACCCGAGCTACATTCCGTTGCCCCGATAGCCTTGTCGATACTTCTGCGGCATACACGAGTTCTTCTGTGCTTCGGTTTGATAACAAAACATCAATCCCTCGCCGTTTGGTCTTCGTGCTAGTTTCATGGAAATCTAAATGTGGTCGGCCCGGACCAGCAGGAACGCTTGTTGAAGTCGATGGTTGTTCTGAAGGCTGAACGAAGATATCAAATGAAATATCGGGACCTTCCAGCCACAATTCATTGTTTTTTTTGGCTAGGAAACGGTCGCGATTCCTTGCGCAGCTATCCCACTTCTTCAGAATTTGTGACCCATACTTGGCAATAGTGAGCTTCATTTCACGTATAGAACTCTCAGTCACACCAGTTAGATCGTTCCGCAGGGAAACTAAACGAAATATCTCTTCGTTGCGTTTGTCTTTAGGGTGTCTTAGCCATTCCTCGAAAAAATTTTTCTTGAGATTTTATAAACGCGACCTAAAAAAAAAAAAAAAAAAAATTAGTTGTGCAAAAAAGTCGCAATGTATTTTTTTATGGAAAGAATCTACACACTTAAAGGTACCATAAAAAATATTGCGTAGAATTTGTACAGGTTTGTACATGTAACTTTCTGACCTTTAAAATTTGAAAACAAGGCAAAATTACAAGTTTTTTTAAATACATATTTTTTTTCAATTTATAATAGTAAGCTATACCAATTAATTTAGTATCAAAATATACTACTCCCTCAAGACCCTCAAGATTCAAATTCATTTCACAAAATTTATATACAAAGCACCATAAAACAGAGAGAAATTATCACGACCGAGACGTTTTTGCAAGTAGTTGCATACAAAATACCCCTTATACTCGTTGTCAATGCTAATTAACTAATGAGGGTAGACTCTAATTATTCCTGGGATTGTTGTTACCTATGTGTTAACTATTACTAGGAATAAAAATTTCTGGACTAAAAGCTGGGTACGCCCATGGAATCGCGCTAAGAGCTCACGGTACGCCCCCATGTCTGTGTGTATATTCAGAACAATTATTTACGGTCAGTGAAAATCATACATAGTTCTAATTTTGGTTTCACTTGCTATTTTATTTACACCTGTACTTCTGTCGTATAGCGAATCCGTCCAATCCACGAATCTATCGAATAGAGAATCTGCCGAATTTCGAACCTGTTCAATCCAGAATCTGTCCAATACCGAACAACTGGTTGAGAATACGAAAAAGAAATGTATGTTAAAGCAAGCTTGTTTGAAAATTTACCAGAAAATCTTAAGTATTAATGAAATGACAATCCGATTGAATGAATCAGTCTGTTTTGTTATTAAACATTATACAAAACAATAATCAACTCAACTACATTATGTAATCTACATAAAGTTTAAAAAGAAGAAATGCCTAGCGCGTTCCCACTTCCCCGCGCTTTGAGGGAACGTTTCACAATTATTAACAATTTTCTTCTTAGTTTTTCAGTCTTATTGCCATTTGTCGCTAAACCAATGATAAGTAGGTGACACTTTTAATTGTAATTTATTGATACATTCTATTTATTTGCGCAAAATTAGTTTTCATGTAATCACGTTGAGTAATAAAGCTATTATTGGCAGAAGAAAGCAAGAAAATTTGAATTTGCCGCGCTAGTGTAACGTTCCACCATAGCGAGCGTAATTTATTATTAGGCCCCCCATTACGTCCAATTTTATTGATCAATAAAATTAACGAGTCCACTTCCGTTAATGTTTTCTCCATACTGTAAACACAGAATATGCCCTATTCACATGATACTAAGGCCCCCCTAATTACCTAACTCGCAACAGGCGTAAATCTCGCGGTGATTGCTGTCATAGTCATTAGTGGTGTAGCGTAGCATACATGCTCGTCACCATTAATGATGTATGACAGCAATCACCGCGAGATTTACGCCTGTCGCAAACTAGATAATTAGCCCCCCCCCTCATTACCTAACTCGCAACAGGCGTAAATCTCGCGGTGATTGCTGTCATAGTCATTAGTGGTGTAGCGTAGCATACATGCTCGACACCATTAATGATGTATGACAGCAATCACCGCGAGATTTACGCCTGTCGCAAACTAGATAATTAGCCCCCCCCTCATTACCTAACTCGCAACAGGCGTAAATCTCGCGGTGATTGCTGTCATAGTCATTAGTGGTGTAGCGTAGCATACATGCTCGTCACCATTAATGATGTATGACAGCAATCACCGCGAGATTTACGCCTGTCGCAAACTAGATAATTAGCCCCCCCCTCATTACCTAACTCGCAACAGGCGTAAATCTCGCGGTGATTGCTGTCATAGTCATTAGTGGTGTAGCGTAGCATACATGCTCGACACCATTAATGATGTATGACAGCAATCACCGCGAGATTTACGCCTGTCGCAAATTAGGTAATTAGGGGGCGGTACTGTGACTGGGACTACGTGAATGCAGACTTTGTAGACTTTAATACTGCGATTGATAGACTTTGTATCCAGGACCCCTATTCTCACGAATCGAGATGCAATGTCATCTCGAAATAAATCTCGAAACTCTAGATGTCTCTATTCCCAAGCTTAAAATTCATGGTATTCTCGATTGCCTAGCGCACGAGATGGCTCGTGGGGAATCGAGACGCAATGTCATCTCGAAATAAATCTCGAAATTCGAGATTCAAGCTTCAAATTTGTGATATTCTCGATTGCTAGCGCACGAGATGACTCGTGTGGTCGGAGGCAGTCGAGACCACCATGAGACGCGCTTGCCTTTACTAGTAGGCTCATTTGTTGCCATTTTATTGATATTGAAGCTAATGGCATGGCAACTTTTCTTCTTCTTTTCGTTTTTTCTTTCTTTTCTTTTTCTTCTTGTCTTTTCTTGTCTTCTTACGTTTTTCTTCTTTTCTTTACTTTTTTTTTCGTTGGTTTGTTTGTCTGGGCCACAGAAGATATAATTATACTCTTTGCCATGCCAAGCGTTATTAGGGATGTTCCAATACCACCAAAGTATCGATACCTACTCATATGAGTAGTACTCAAATCATGATTCGATAGGTACTACTCATATGAATGCCCTAAAAGCATCGATACCCACTCATATCGATACATTTTTTATTATTTATCAATACTGAAAAAAACAAACAAATTTTACCTTATTGCAGCAAAGTTTTGTTGTTTCTATGACTGATCTACATTTTCAAGTGTTTTGGCGCGAAGAATCAGACATTTGAACACTATGGATATGTTATTTGACGATATTCGATAAAAGTACTCTTTCCAATACAAGTACTTTCTTTCCGATACCAAATAGGTCTCGCCAGAATGGTTTGTTTTTAATTTATTTAATTATTTTAATTAAGTATAACAACTACCTTAACTGTACTGTTTGTGTGTATTACTGTATTTAACGCTTTGAATTACAATTAAATTAAGTGTAATCCTACTTAAATTAAAAATAGGGTTTAGCCCATATTATACATTAAAAACTCACACTTTTATTCTACTTGACTTAAAGTTAGGCCATACTATCAAAAAAAGTTTCTTTGAGGAAAAAAATATTATAGTAAAATAAAGCTGCTTGGCATTTTTATCCTGTGGTTCTATCCTGTTTTGACTTAGCAGCATTGATTCGATTCGATACTAGTACTTTCTTTCCGATACCAAGTAAGTATCGAAAGAATGATTCGATGGTAAAAAGTACTTGGTATTGAAAGAAAAGTTGCGGCGTTGGGTCCAGTAGCGGACCCACTGCCCGCAGGTAGGGTAGTCCCAGGGATGGGTAATAATACAACCTGATCAATCAAGTACTGAAGCTATATTTAGGTACTATAATTGCTCCTTGCACAACCTCACTATAAGTCCACTTCTCATCACAAATTAGCACTAAGTCACTGGCCTGAACGGGCGCTTCCTGGAGTCCCGGGATCGCTCTTGGTAGCTGGATATTCCTGGTTCCAGTAACTTGGTCCTTCCACCCGGAAAATAGCTTCCCTTCTAAGTCCGACCGTTTAGTGTTAGGTACCCTTGTAGAAGGTGTGAAGAAGAAGCAGATGAAGATGAAGATCGTAAAGAAGATAATGAAGAAGAAGATCGTAGATGAAGATGAGGAAGATGAAGATAAGGAAGATCCTGGAAAGAGCGGCACGCGTTAGGAAGGTGCATTCAAGCTGTGCCTTGCCACTTAGATGAGGTAGATGGATGCGCTTGCGCGGTCAGTACCAGGACCGTGCTTAGACAAAATGTTGGTAGTTAGCAGTAGTGACGCGGAACAGCTTACGAAAGAGTAGTCGGAGATTTTATGTTTGTTAGCGTTCCGTGTACGCGCGCCAGTATAGAAGGGAACCTTTCATATGTTTTTGATAGAACCAAGTGTTCCATAGTTAAAATAATAGTTTTTGTAGTATAATATGTTATTGAAGTATTTATTTATGTAATAAAAGATTAAAAGTAAGAGGTTTTTTTATTCAATTAGTTATTATTTTTAAGTTTAATTTTTATATTAGGTATTTTTTATGTTTTAGGCTAGATTGTAGGTTAATTTAGTAATCATGGTATCCACAACGTTACAAAGTATCGAGTACGTACTCGTATTCACTAGTATCGGAACATCCCTAAGTGTTATATACCCTTTGCTCCGTGCCGATCAAATCAAACGAAATTGTTCTTTGTTTGCCGATAGTGTTTTGCTGTGGTGTTTTCACAGATTAGAAAAAAAAACAATGGTGTTTTGCATTTTATAGTGCACAGCGTGTGCACCAACTTATTCTACTCTATGGTATGCACAGCTATAAAAGTACTCTGTGGTGCACAGAAGACTATTATCCTTATCACAGATGGAATAAACCACAGAACACTACTTCAAGGTAACCAATGGTTAAAACCTCTAACAAATCTTGACTGTTAGTTAGAATTTTTTAGCATTTTTGATTGGTTACTTTAACAACGGGTGAAAAAACCCACCCTTATAAAGGTACCATAATAAATAAAAGCCACATAACTCATATATTATATAATCACATTATATTATACATATTTATATGAGTAGGTAACAACTTTGTTTTCACACCTAAACTTAGGTACTAAAGTAAATGGGTGCACAACTAGCACCATCATTATAAAAACTGTTTTTAGCAGTCACCAGAATACATAATAACTACAGTTTTATTACTAAAATACTTTTTATCATGATTTTTATAATATGACAGCTCGGAAAGTTGGCATCATGATAAAATTAGACTCATGCAAACAAACAGTCATAGTGAGAATATTTTGCTGAGGGGGCTAGTTAGTTATGCACCCACTTCATCTTACAGATGACTAAGATGCAGACTATTCCAAATTGGGCCCAGTTTAGTTCTAAAGTTATTATTATCAAATACATAAAATGAAGCAACATGCAGTCTCAAAATACAATCCTGCCACCATTAAAAGTGTTATAAAATAATGCCGTAAAGCAAAGATGGCTACTTCAACTTTATTTTTACTTTTACATCAATAATTTTAAACCAACGAAATCAGCTTCAGGGCCACTGGTGTAATAGTTACAGTGGCACATATGGAAATGATGATGATGAAGATGGTAACATAGACACAGACAGTCACTCACTGTCTAATACAGTGGCGATTTAAGATTCTTCTGTGACTTTATATTATCACAGCACACATTCACAGTTTTTTCAGAAAATTGTTCCGGAAGCTTTACAGTAAGATATAGTTATTGCAGACAGTAGCAATAGTAACACCAGCCTAGAAGCCTTCATTGAGTACCTGAAGCAAAAAAGAAAATATTACTTAGATAGGCTTATTCCAGCTCCATCAACTGTGCTGTAGGTTGTTGGTTCGCTTCCCACTCAAGAAACGGGAACAACCCTCATATTCCCTTATCTTTTGGTATAAAATAAATCCAACAGGCAACTGTGTCAATATCACTGCTATGAACTGGATTTTTACGTACTTTTATTTCTCTCTCTCTCTCTGGTTGGTCCTTCTTTACTGAGGATCATGGTCACAGGATCTATCTGATTTAACATAATACTTCCATCAACTTCGGTCCATAGCCACCCTCACGGCCTGGGAAAACTTTTATTCAGGTAATTGAAATTAACTTGAAGGTTTTGAGCCTGACACATTCATATGTGAAGTTACAAGTTGCACATTTTTCTTGGTGGCACTTCAACAATACATCTACTGCTCCAATCGGGGTTGGGATTGGAAAATGTGGTTCCATAAAACCGCTGGTTTAATGAACCATCAACAAGGTTTTTTACTGCATACAGCATACCTATATGCTGTTGGTGTAGTTGTTTCATTGATTCCTCAGAAGTCTAGCTCCCAGCTGGATACCAGTATTCAGCCCATAATCATGCCCTGAAAAAATTAAATAATAAACATTTAATCTACAGAGCGAGAAACGGGTGTAAGCAGCGTGATTTTGAGAAAGACTTTTCTTTTATGTATGTACGTAGTACATTATACCTTTTTGGATTTTGAGTAGGTTATTAGGCTTACTTACTTTAAAGATCCATGTTTGCCAGACAGACAAAACCTGTGCAATCGCACGTTCACATCTTCGGATGCACCATTATAGCATTTTGCACAGTTTCACCGTTTTTCTATAACTAACACAAGAAAATCACAATAATATTACCTCAACTCAACTTACTTTTATTTTCTATAGTTTGATTCATGTTCCAATGTCAATTTTGAAGTTCTTGATTCTGAGCATAGACTTTGTGGTCGCTGTCTTATGTATAGCGTTATCTCGTTCTGATCTCTCGACTGCCTCCGATCCACAGACTACTATACGCTAATGCTTCCATCACTCGAGTCATCTCGTGCGCTAGCAATCGAGATATTGCATGAGAATACCTAAAACTCGAGTTTCGAGACGAGGTTTCATCTCGATTCGTGAGAATAGGGGTCCAGGTCAAGAAATAAATTTAAAAAAAAAACCTATTGACATTTAACTTGATTTGAAATTGATATATATACTCTTTGTTGATTATAATACAAAATCAAAATGGCGTTAAGTCTAAGTGTTAAGATTCATCCCGTAGTTTTGTTTCAAATTGTAGATGCTTACGAGCGTCGAAATGCAGATTCACATAGAGTTATAGGCACTTTATTAGGTAAGTTTTGTTTGGAAGCCTTTATGAAATTTAGGCACTGTGACTTGAGTTGTGGAACCTGTGTGTGTGCGTGTGTGGCTTTCTACACGGTTTCAGCGGCCAACCACTTGAAAAATAAGAAAAATCTCTTTGACATAATAATGAATTACTATAGTTACTTTCTTGTTTTGTACCGATAGCTAATTGGTATAAAATAATTATGTCGACACTTTGAGGTTATGTTATTGTAATGACTCAATGAGTGCTCTTTAAAGGCACGACTGATAAGGGCGTAGTAGAAGTGACGAACTGCTTCTGTGTGCCGCACAAGGAACACGCCGATCAGGTCGAAGCGGAGCTCAACTATGCTTTGGATGTATACGAGCTGAATCGCAGAGTCAATGCCTCTGAAAGTATTGTTGGTGAGTACTTACTCTGTTATTTCGTGGACACAACAATCGTTTATTGAATATTATTGAAGTCCATATCATTTCATCATTGAAACAATCTAGAATGTATTATTAATCCAAGGAATCTTGAACATTTGGATGCATGTACAGTACAATTTTACGTTTTTTAAATTACTTCATTAATTTTAAACTTATTCCACCTATGTACACTATGGAAGCAATAAAATATCTGAATCTGAATCTTTTTATTTGTACTGGGGCAAAAATGCATTGAAATTAATTTACTTACTAATTTAATAATGGGAAGTTTTCTGAAAAGCTATACTATATTCTTCTTCTTCTTCTTGTGTAGGCAAGTGGTCAGGCCTGGTGTCAGATTTTTTAATTTTTATACTGTATTTAAAAGCTATATATATATATATATTTTGGTTCTATGACTACTTAATACAAAAAATAAATGAATAATGTTAATATTTAATTAAAAAATGACAATATAAAATAGTTAAAAATGTCAGAACCTATATATACCTATTAACTATTATACTAGTATTGTCCATAGTACTATTTTCCATTGTTACTTTTGAAAATCGAGACTTGCAACCTCACATAGAACAATTTATTTATTTGTTGTTTCTTGCAACATGCGGTGCCTTCTCGTACTTCGTTGAAGCCGTCGGTTCGATAAAGATAAGTTTATTTGTATCGGCGTCCTGCGGGCATGATAGGTCCTATCGGGACCGCAGTTGGGCGGAGAGGCTAGCTATACCGGGCGGGCGGGGGTTGCGCAGGGTGGTGGGCGACGGGCAACGAGGTGACGAACCACTCGTCGGTGATCCACGAGTACTACGCGCGCGAGTGCCGCGCGCCGGTCCACGTGACGCTGGACACGGCGCTGGGCGGCGCGCGCATGGGGCTGCGCGCCTACGTGTGCGCGGCGCTGGGCGTGCCGCGCGGCAAGCAGGGCTGCATGTTCACGCCGGTGCGCGTGGCGCTCACCAGCGACGGGCCGGAGGTGGCGGGGCTGGCGCTGTGCGGCCGCGCGGCGCGGCGCGCGCAGCCGCCGCCCGCCGACCTGGCGCTGGTGGGGGAGGCGGCGGCGCGGCTGGCGGCGCTGCTGGACCAGGTGCTGGCGCACGTGGAGGAGGTGGCGGCGGGCCGCGCGGCGCCCGCCCCGGCGGCGGGCCGCGCGCTGCTGGACCTGGTGCACTCGGTGCCCGACCTGGCCGCCGACACCTTCGCGGACGCCTTCGCCGGGCAGGTGAAGGATCTGCTCATGGTGAGTGCCCGCGGTGTGATCGCCGTCGCACAGTGGACGAAAAATCGAGCTTCCCATTCATAGGATTTTCGAAAAAAAATAAGTTGTAATTTTGAGTGTTTTTAGTATGCAGTTTTGTTGAGCACTTCAAAACATTAAATAAATTTATGACTACAAGCTTTTTAAATACAAAATGAAAAAAGTATTTCTAGTGTAATTCCGCTAAAAAATATCATATAAGATTATCTATATTGAGGAAGCTGCAAATGATTGTTATAGGCAAATGTATTACAAAAATGATAAGAAAAGTTTATAATGTATAATATTTATTGAAACCAAAACTGGGACGCCTAAATTGGTCCAACATTCATTGCACAGGGTTAGGAAAAACCCAGTAAAAACCTAATCAGACCAATGCCAAACTAACATAAACGATTAAAATTAATTTTAAACAAATAACTTATAATACTGGTATTTAACTATTAACTTAGAATACTTAAATATATTAATTAAATTAAATGAATATAAATAATTCCGAGAAATAATCTAAACGAATATGATAATAAATTTAAATGAATATAATCCAAAACTACATATACCTAAAATATATTACATATACCTAACAACAATCACCTACACTAACCCAATATAGATAATCTTTACTGACACGTGTTTCGCCTCTCCACGAGGCATCCATCCTCAGGATCGATGTTGACTCGACGAAGGCTCGTGCGAAAGTGACGGGGCCCGCCGGCCAGCCGCGTTTATATACGATTTCGTACCCTACCCCCGCTAAAAATACGTAGTAAAGGTGACGAAACAATATTGGTTTGGTCATTCAACAATGTACTAGATGGGTTGTTGTGTTTTAGAATCTCTAATTGTTCCAACACACATAATCTAAAGCTCTTATCACATACATGTAATACGTCAAATGTATTATTATCGCGTAATGTATGACCTGTATCAATTAGATGTTTTGCGAAATGTGACCTGTCTGGGTGGTGATTTCTGTAAGCGGAAATATGTTTTTTATACCTAGTTTCAAAGTTACGGCCCGTCTGACCCGCACACACTCCGTTACAATCTTTTATTACAGATACGTAGGTGACGTCATAATATGTTGGACAGGTACGCGAAGACAGATTAATGTATTTCTTAATAAAATCAATAACATACACCCCAAAATACAGTTTGAGTTAGAAATAGAGGATAATCAGTCCCTTAATTTTTTAGATCTATCCATAACTAGGGTCAACAACAGCTTAGAATTTCAAATTTACCATAAACCTACACATACAGACATAACTATTCCATCATCTTCATGTCATCCCTTTCAGCATAAATTAGCGGCGTTTCGGAGTTATGTGCATAGATTTACTGGGTTTTTCCTAATCCTGCGCAACGAATGTTGGACCAATTTAGGTGTCCCAGTTTTGGTTTCAATAAATATTATACATTATAAACTTTTCTTATCATTTTTGTAATACATTTGCCTACAACAATCATTTGCAGCTTCCCCAATATAGATAATCTTATATGATATTTTTAGCGGAATTACACTAGATATACTTTTTTCATTTTGTATTTAAGATGAACTTCCGCGAAGTCACGCCTGAGTCAATCAATAAGCTTTTTTTTTGAGCATTCATTGTAAAATATCAGTTTAAATATTTCAAATGTATGAAACCGGAATTTGGTTTTCTCATAACTTTTTTTGTTACCGTACGGTCAGGCTGGAATTGTTAGTCCCCCTTGCCGAGTCCAAGACGAAGCCACATGACCTTTGCCCTTGACCTCGGACGGCCACGTTTAGAAAATATGGATGAATGAAAAATGCATGTTTTGACGATATTGTTCTACGGGTGATGTTATTTGTTTATTTATTTATACATGTCCTTGGGTGAACATGACAGTTTCCCAATTCACCCACCAAGGACCAACAAACATAGCACACATATTATATCTAATTTACGACATAATTATCATACTTAACTATTACTATTTATATACCTACCAATATTTACCAGCAAAACAAAAATTACAAAAATACCGTTTCTTAAATTAAATAAACAGTTTCTCAATGAACTCAATTGCCACCCTGTGAAATTCCTGTGGCGTGCATTGAAATAAATCTAAATTTTGGTGTTGATTCACCACAGCGTTGAATAGGCGAAGTGCTCGTGGGATAGGTGATTGGTACCCCAACTCACTCCTGAGTACCGGCCCCTCCAAATAGGTCATGCCTCCTAAATCTGATGTAATTGTCCGGGACCGCTAAGGTTATCAATGGGCTCTCTAGTAGCAATGGGTTATTCTTACGGCTTGCAAATATATTTAGCACATACTCCAATAGAGCAACGATCCGCCTCACCTCAAGAGTGTTGTATCCTACCATGTTATGCTTCCAGATATCAATGACCCATTATTGTTACCAAATCGACGAAACTTAACTTCTTTTATCTATTGACCTTGAAAATAAGCTTTCTTTAACAATAAGTACCTATGTTTTTGGTTTATTTCACACAAGTTTTTTGAAATTGGCTCCTAAACTAACATCCTCTTCTTATTCTATTAGTCTCCCGTAGAACAATATCGTCAAAACATGCATTTTTTATCCATTCATATTTTCTAAACGTGGCTGTCCGAGTTATGAGGAATATATATCATTATCTAAATAATATATATCAGTTTCATACATATACAATCATCAACAATCATATACTTATACAACATTTTACAGTTTTTGACATAATTGTATACTTCGAAATGAATAATTAGAAGAGGACTTGAATTTAAGAGCCATGTTCAAAAAAATACAAAAGCATAGGTAGTTTTTGATAAAAAAACACGCATTTTCAAGGTCAATAGATAAAAGAGATTAAGTTTCATCGGTATGGTAACAATAATGGTCAAAAAACTGATTTCTGGAAGCACATCACCCGTAGAACAATATTGTCAAAACATGCATTTTTCATTCATCCATATTTTCTAAACGTGGCCGTCCGAGGTCAAGGGCAAAGGTCATGTGGCTTCGTCTTAAACTCGGCAAGGGGGACTAACAATTCCAGCCTGACCGTACGGTAACAAAAAAAGTTATGAGGAAAACAAATTCCAATTTCATACATTTGAAATATTCAAACTGATATTTTACAATGAATACTCAAAAAAAAAAGCTTGTAGTCATAAATTTATTTAATGTTTTGATGTGCTCAACAAAACTGCATACAAAAAACACTCAAAATTACAACGTTTTTTTTCGAAAATCCTATGAAAGGGAAGCTCGATTTTTCGTCCGCAGTGCGTCGGTCGAAGCTCTGCAAGTACCGATGTAGTCCTAAACTGTGCGCTACTTTTGGATGGGGAATATTTCTGCTGTCGAAACGGCAGTGGTACAAAAAATACACTAAATAATGACGCGACGATATGCGTCGTTTGCTATAGCGCAAGCGTTAACGCCGTTTATTCCTATTAGAATGACAAGTTTGATAAAGCGGTCGTTATCTGACAACGGTAAACTAGAATGCCCTCATGCCGATTTAGTTGTATTCGCGGCGACCGAACGGAACTGTTGCACACGCTGAGGACCATGTTCACACCGAGCGCGGCGCTGTAGGCTCTCGATACTTGTGCTCGTTCAGATTGATGTCTGTTTATAATTCTTTTAGCAAAGCACAAACATAACTAAAATCATGGTCTATTTTGTTGTAATCGTTAACCCACATTGAAAATCAGTTTTATAAAACGTTTCCTCTCGCTGATTACAATTTGACAATGAGAACACTCGAGTGAATGCCGTTGCCTCCGGCAGGTGGTGACGCTGGCGCAGCTGATCAAGACACAACTCCAGCTCAACGAGAAACTCACGCTCCTCACGTCACAGTAACATCGGAACATACTCTTTAATTCTACGGGAAATGTAATTGAATCGTAATAATAACAACTATTACACGAAATATTGTTTTATTTAATTTTTCGCTTTACATATTAGTTATTTTTATTGGTCGGTGTTTTCACATAGATTGAATAACGTAACATCGTCGACGTAGTTGTTTTGCCCACTTTTACACTACGGCTACGTCATTAGGCGAACAGTGAGCGACTGTTTGTAGTGTTTGCATTCAGTAGTGGCAGACTCGCAGAAGTTACGCGCGCAATTTGCTGTGTTCTCACACTGTACTCTTTCCCAATGATTCATATCCAGATTTCGATAGGGGAGCTGGCAACAGTCACGTGAACATTCCAGTACTGTTCCTGAGGGAACTGTAGAAGTACGCTCGCTATGCCGACATTACCAACGCATTAACTGCCTCTGTGGTGTGCTGGTTGAGCAGGTCGGCTCATATCCGGAGGTATATTCCCAGTTGCCCCCGGGTGGCAATGGGTGTTGGTTGTTCCTCATAGTTCCTGGGTCCCTGGGAATCCTACTTCTAATGAAGGTCCAGGGTTTATGTATGTGATCGTCGGGCGTTATTTATTATAGTAAAGTGTGTAAGTTATAGTGAAGACTGTGGACCGAGAGCCGGGCTCGGGCCCACAGTCTTCAAATGACTTCAGTCTTCAGAGAAAACGGAGTAACGGAGCTGTGTTACATTATGCAAGCTGAAAGTTTCTCTGTGCTTGTCCCTAACAGGTAAAGATCCCAGACTATGAAGTTATATGAAGTTTGGATCATAGTTACTTTGACAGGTAAGCAAATGTTGCTACCTGAGAAAGAATTTGAGATGCAATTCCACAGAATTGCATCTCAAATTCTTTAAAGTATATATATTATGTTTATTGTTTATATATTATATTTGGAATAGTATTACAAATCACGTCGTTTATAGTTGTCAGACACTTAGTACGGTCACAACCCCCTGAAACACATTTTCCGTTGTTTATTTCAAAATATTAAAATCTGCCAAAATCTACCACTATTTTTAAAATCATTTACACTATCTACCACAGCGTAAATTTGAGGGTCAAATCTGTCAAAATGGCAGATATCTGCACGCTTCGCTAATCCGACTTAGCGGACAGGCAGCTGATTTACTGTTTGTCTAATCAGAACACATATAGCCTAATCGTGACTCGGGCCGCGTGAGGGCGTGGGGCAGCAGGCGGCGTGACGTCAGGGGGCAGCAGGCGGCGTGACGTCAGGGGGCAGCAGGCGGCGTGACGTCAGGGGGCAGCAGGCGGCGTGACGTCAGGGGGCAGCAGGCGGCGTGACGTCAGGGGGCAGCAGGCGGCGTGACGTCAGGGGGCAGCAGGCGGCGTGACGTCAGGGGGCAGCAGGCGGCGTGACGTCAGGGGGCAGCAGGCGGCGTGACGTCAGGGGGCAGCAGGCGGCGTGACGTCAGGGGGCAGCAGGCGGCGTGACGTCAGGGGGCAGCAGGCGGCGTGACGTCAGGGGGCAGCAGGCGGCGTGACGTCAGGGGGCAGCAGGCGGCGTGACGTCAGGGGGCAGCAGGCGGCGTGACGTCAGGGGGCAGCAGGCGGCGTGACGTCAGGGGGCAGCAGGCGGCGTGACGTCAGGGGGCAGCAGGCGGCGTGACGTCAGGGGGCAGCAGGCGGCGTGACGTCAGGGGGCAGCAGGCGGCGTGACGTCAGGGGGCAGCAGGCGGCGTGACGTCAGGGGGCAGCAGGCGGCGTGACGTCAGGGGGCAGCAGGCGGCGTGACGTCAGGGGGCAGCAGGCGGCGTGACGTCAGGGGGCAGCAGGCGGCGTGACGTCAGGGGGCAGCAGGCGGCGTGACGTCAGGGGGCAGCAGGCGGCGTGACGTCAGGGGGCAGCAGGCGGCGTGACGTCAGGGGGCAGCAGGCGGCGTGACGTCAGGGGGCAGCAGGCGGCGTGACGTCAGGGGGCAGCAGGCGGCGTGACGTCAGGGGGCAGCAGGCGGCGTGACGTCAGGGGGCAGCAGGCGGCGCGCGCGGTGGCAGCGCCACACCCAGCCCACGGTGACGTGGTGCGTGGCGTGTGACGTCACACCGTCCCCGCCCACCAGGTAGTCTGCCTGCTCGCTCGCGTCCTGCAGCAGGGTAGCGACATGCTGGAGGAGCCAGCTCTGAACATGGGCCCGGTGGCGGGTGGACTACTGGACCACATCGAGGCGTCTACATGTTGGAAGGCGTGAGGCTATAATAAGCCATGTATCAATTAGCGGACATCGTCCACATAACCAAGCTGCGGTCGCGATGTCGCCCAAAGACGTAGCGTTCATTACGATATGTCCTGCGATATCGAGTCGCGGAACACGGAGCTCTCCTCGCTGGCCGCACGTGTCGGGGCGGCGGCACGTACCTGCAGCGCGGTGCCGGCGTAGGCGCGCAGGTACCGCAGCAGGGGGCGGCGGGGGCCCCGCAGCCGGAAGGTGCGGCCCCGGAACATGTCGGGGAGCGCGGCGGCGGGGGCCACCTCCTCGCGCGGCGGGGACCCCGCGCCGGAGCCCTCCGTGCTGGCGCGCTCCCACTCCGACTCCGACTCGGACCCCGCGCCCTGCACGTCACATCACTAGGACTCAACGCTGATCGTTCCAGGGACTTTTTTACAAACAAAGAATCTACGAACATGCTGGTTTTCAAAACGTTTTTCTATTTGGTGCAGTTAGATTCGATCTGCTGCTCACGAATGAATGAATAGTGACAGTGAACCGAGCGGCGCTGGGCACCAGGTCGATGACATGTTTATGCAGATTATGGCAAGGCTTTCGACAAATCAGATCGCTCATTGCTCTTGATTAAATTACGATCAGCAAGAATACGCGGTGATCTTTTTAGATGGGACTCCTCTTATGCAAAAAGTTCTCGAGCCATTGCTCTCTACGGGTTTAGATCATTGTGGGCCGATATAACATCTGGAGTTCTCCAGGGGTCCTTACCGGAACCACTATATAACTTCTCTAGGAAAAGGAACATTATTCAATAAAGATAAATTTTAGCAATAATGCTGCGCTCACACTACCATGATATGGCTATAATTTTACAATATAAATATGGGATAATTATGGCCATAGGCAAGGCAATAGCTCTACTAAATTCTAGTGTTACCGCACTGCTCGGCCATAGCATAACAGCCAACCAGTAAACCAGTAAATTTTCAATATCACGGTAATGTGGTCGCAGCATAATGGACCTCTCAACTTAAAACAAAAATCTAATTCAGGGCACTGCTCAGCCAAAGACCATTAATAAATCTCACCATATTGAATTACCTATTTTAAGAAACTTCTAATATGGCAGATTATATGCAATGGTTTTGAACCCCATTTATAAAGGATTATATTATCCTTTTTTTTAAGAAATGGCAACTTGATCAGATTTTAATTTACAAAATGGACATCACCATTAATTGAACAAGTTATTTTCTTATACACACCTGCATCCTTTCATCTCGAACAAACTCCACGTCAGAGCCATCTGATATCACTTCGGGTGTTGGGGACATTCGACTCGAAGCATCGGGAGTAGGGGACACTTGACTCGAAGTACCAGGCGTTGAGGAAACTCGACTCGAAGTACCGGGCGTTGGGGACACTCGACTCGAAGTACCGGGCGTTGGGGACACTCGACTCGAAGTACCGGGCGTTGGGGACACTCGACTCGAAGTACCGGGCGTTGGGGACTCTCGACTCGTAGCACTGGGAGTAGGGGACATTCGACTCGTAGTAGATACAGGAGATGTATGGCTCGGAGATCGGTCGGTTCGTTGCTTTTTCATCTTTTGACGGACCTTTTCGATTTCGTCGTCAGTGTCGTACTCTGTGAAACAAAATTACAACATAATTATAGAAAAGTACCAGTGGAACATTACTTTTTCGTTATTGGAATCGGAGGTGAGCTAGACATCTGTCATAAAAAACAAGTATACAAACAATGAAAAGTAATACAAGAGAAAGTTGCGTATTACAATTTAATTGCAGTGAACACAGAAAGCAGAAACAATATAGTTTAGAATGCGTCAAGGATCACGCAGCTAAAGCTTCGGTCTCGCGACCGTCACACAACGCTGCGGTGTGCGGTGTCGGACGTACAATCGCATGGAAAACGTCGACAACGGTCTCGTTCCGTCGCAGTGTGCGTCAGTTACGAGCGCGAGAGCGAACCTTAACATGCAGGATACCGCATACCGTCGGTGCTCGCGTCCTGCTGGGGGCCCCCGTGCAGGGCCCCGGCCGGCGGGGCCACGCGGCGGTGCGGCTCCGTGGCGAACCACTGCCACGGCAGCAGGCGGCGCTGGCGAGCCACTTGCTCCACCCACTCGCCTCGTACCGCCACCACTCGCTCGCCGCCCGGGGACGACCGCACCTGGCGGAGCTTCGGTGTGTTCGGGAACGCGCACCTGTGGAGGGATGTACCGGCTGTAGGCGGGCTGTAGGCGGGCTGTAGGCGGGCGGGCCGGACAGGAGGTGCGTACAGCGCGGGGAGTGCGCGGGTGCAGGTACGTACAGGAGGTGCGTACAGCGCGGGGAGTGCGCGGGTGCAGGTACGTACAGGAGGTGCGTACAGCGCGGGGAGTGCGCGGGTGCAGGTACGTACAGGAGGTGCGTACAGCGCGGGGAGTGCGCGGGTGCAGGTACGTACAGGAGGTGCGTACAGCGCGGGGAGTGCGCGGGTGCAGGTACGGACAGGCGGTGCGTACAGCGCGGGGAGTGCGCGGGTGCAGGTACGTACAGGAGGTGCGTACAGCGCGGGGAGTGCGCGGGTGCAGCTACGTACAGGAGGTGCGTACAGCGCGGGGAGTGCGCGGGTGCAGGTACGTACAGGAGGTGCGTACAGCGCGGGGAGTGCGCGGGTGCAGGTACGTACAGGAGGTGTGTACAGCGCGGGGAGTGCGCGGGTGCAGGTACGTACAGGAGGTGCGTACAGCGCGGGGAGTGCGCGGGTGCAGGTACGTACAGGAGGTGCGTACAGCGCGGGGAGTGCGCGGGTGCAGGTACGTACAGGAGGTGCGTACAGCGCGGGGAGTGCGCGGGTGCAGGTACGTACAGGAGGTGCGTACAGCGCGGGGAGTGCGCGGGTGCAGGTACGTACAGGAGGTGCGTACAGCGCGGGGAGTGCGCGGGTGCAGGTACGTACAGGAGGTGCGTACAGCGCGGGGAGTGCGCGGGTGCAGGTACGTACAGGAGGTGCGTACAGCGCGGGGAGTGCGCGGGTGCAGGTACGTACAGGAGGTGCGTACAGCGCGGGGAGTGCGCGGGTGCAGCTACGTACAGGAGGTGCGTACAGCGCGGGGAGTGCGCGGGTGCAGGTACGTACAGGAGGTGCGTACAGCGCGGGGAGTGCGCGGGTGCAGCTACGTACAGGAGGTGCGTACAGCGCGGGGAGTGCGCGGGTGCAGGTACGTACAGGAGGTGCGTACAGCGCGGGGAGTGCGCGGGTGCAGCTACGTACAGGAGGTGCGTACAGCGCGGGGAGTAGTGCGGGGAGCAGGCGGCGCCGAGCGCGGCGGCGGCGGCGCGGAGAGTGGCGCGGCGCGGGTTCTGGTACCCACTCAGGACGACCACGGCGCCGCGCAGCAGGGCGTGGGGCGCCGAGCTCACGGGGCCCGGGCGCAGCTCCGGTACGTCTGCGGGAGCGATACCAGCGTCACTGGCTATATACCACTCGGATATAACTAACGCCTGCCTTGAAGCGGCCCATGCGTCACGGCGACTCTTTTTTGCCGTTATTGCTTTATATTTGGACCACCGACTCGCCTGATGCTAGGCGACGGTGTGGCCGAAGACGGAGCACAAAGTACCTATTCACTCTGGCCCAGGTTATAAATTTCAGGATACAACATGGCGATGTGTTCCGGAAGGTTCCATCCTATAAATGGATACTTGACGTATTCGTTTTCAATGGACTATCTATCTATCTATCTATGTTTAATGTTCCATTGACCAGGACAAACTACAAGAACAATATCTTCTGGAGAATATCTTCGTTCTCTATTTCTTATTAATTACTTAAATATGTAATAATTTTGATATTTAATTTGATGAGATTTACTCAAAATCAAACAAACATGTAATTTGCAACATGCAGATACATGAGACAAAATAATGCACTTACCATTAGATCCCGTGTTACCCGAGTGTCTCCGCTTCTGCCTGCGCCCCTCATCTTGACCACTTCTCGATGGTTTATGTTCATCACCTTTCTCTCTGTCATCTTTCCTAGATGAATTGCGGTTGTCAACTTTTTGTCTGTCATCTTTTCTAGACACATTGCGGTCGTCAGCTTTTTGTCTGTTATCTTTTCTAGACACATTGCGGTCGTCAGCTTTTTGTCTGCCGTCTTTCCTAAACGCATTGCGGTCGTCAACTTTTTGTCCGTCATCTTTTCTAGACGCATTGCGGTCGTCAGCTTTACGTCTATCATCATTTTTAGATTCATTGCGATCGTCAACTTTTCTGTTGTTTTTATCTATTTCAGTAGTATTTTTGTATTCATCGTTAGTGGTATCGCGACACGTGTGTTCATCATCGCTCATCGGTTGCTTCTTGAGCTTTGTAATCGGTGTTTTGACTAACTTTATCGATGAGTCGGCAATGTTTTTGAGAGCCTGTGACGTCGCTTGCCGTATTTGTGCGCCTGAAATGCAGGAGCATCAAGTTAACAAGAGACAGCAGCAGTATCAGCATTCAAAAACCCACTCCGTTCCTCTCTTTACTTCAATGAAATCTATAGTGACGAATCATTTTCTTAACATTTTTTATTTGATAAAAGGCAAAATTACATAATGGAAGTTAGAACACCTGGTTCCTACACTAGGCTCGAAACCCGTGCTGTAGAAGCCAGGACTCTTTCGTCGGAGATTCACTTTTATACGCCTATTGTATAACTTACACAAAAATAAATTTGTGGGGTGTGATAGTGTATAGGGCATGTGTTAGTGTATGTGGTGTGTGTTTGTGTATGTGGTGTGTGTTGATGTACATATAGTGCATTAGTGCAGTATGTGTGTTTGGTGCGTACGAGGTGAGAATGGGTGTGTGGAGTGTGTATGTATAGTTTTTGGAATTGTTTTTTTACAAATTTTCCGTGACGTAATTTAATTTAAGAGACCATGTCTCAGTTCCATAAGAACAATTTAATTCAATAATATAATTTTTAATATAAATTCAGATAGTGTTTCAAAACACTATCTGAATTTATATTAAAAATTATATTATTGAATTAAATTGTTCTTATGGAACTGAGACATGGTCTCTTACTGTTGGCCTCATTAGTAAGCTCAAAGTCGCGCAGCGAGTTATGGACAGATCTATGCTCGGTGTTTCCCTGCGAGATAAGCTCCGGAATGAGGAGATCCGCAGGAGAACTAAAGTGACCGATATAGCTCTTAGAATTAGCAAATTGAAATGGCAACAGGCAGGCCACATCGCTCGTAGAACTGACAACCGATGGGGAAGAAAGGTTCTCGAGTGGCTCAAGGTGGCGCGCTCTGGGGGAGGCCTATGTTCAGCAGTGGACGTCTTTAGGCTGATGATGATGATGAGTGTTTCAAACAGGACTTTTTTACACTGATAAGAGGTAAGGTTGAAAATTTTTGAACTCTTATTAATTTTATTATAAATGAAAGGACCCAGAGAGATAAAATCATTACATTAAATGTAGTGAAAAGTCGTGCCTTACCGGTGTCAGTTGTTGCACTGGTAGACTGCACGTGTGCAGCGAACAGTTCGCCCGGACGGAACTCTGTCTCCTCATCCGACGAGTATGTGGCGGGAGTGGGAGTGGGAGCGGGAGCGGGAGCGGTCTCCTCTGGTGAGTGGATGTGCACGAACGATAGTCCATACTGTAATCAATGGCATTGTCATCTAATGGTATTATCATAAAGTCCTCTACGCACCATTCAATCCGTCACGCGGATTGTTGACCCAACTGCTGGATGGGAGCCGCGATACGCCTCCTCACTATACAATTCACTGGATGGTCGAGCACAACATGCCTCCTCACGATGCAATTTGACCGATTGAATCAACAAATCCTGTGGCTGATTACATCGTGCATAGAGAGAGTACTTTAGACGTAGGGTGCTGTAGTTGATTTTTCTATAGATGATCACCGGGACATCGCCGTGTGGTCCCGGTTACGAATAGGACCACCCCATCTCTTCCCGTGGGTGCCGTAGAAGGCGGCTAAGGGAATATCCAGGGAATGGGTCGCAGCGTTCCCCTCGGTCTTGGTGATAATCAATCCTCACCTACTGCGATCACCAAGCCGCCTGCCAAGCGTGGTGATTATGGCAAACCCTCCCCCCTCCCCTGATAAGCACAAATAAAAACGGCCCCCAGTCCCCGGCACCCCAGCTATCCCGTAGCTACGGTAGCGGCCACGGAAACGGCAGGGCAAGGGGTGCGAAGAATCCCCGGCTCCCGGCTACCAACCCCAACAACGACCTCTGGCCCTGGCAACACATAACGTGCGCTCACTGAGGGCTGACGACAGGATGGTTGAGTTAGAGGAGGAGATGGGTAAGTTACGCTAGGATGTAATGGGATTGTCAGAAGTCCGAAGACAGGGACAGGACACGATAATCCTAAATTCCGGTAACTTATTCTTCTACCGGGAGGGAGACCAACTCTCTCAAGGTGGTGTCGGGTTTCTCGTCCGCAAGTCTCTCGTCAACAACGTGGTCAAAGTCGACAGTGTGTCGGCCAGGGTAACGCACCTGGTACCCACCGAATAACCAAACGGTATTCGTTAAAGGTCATACAGGTATACGCGCCGACGTCGGCACACTCAGACGATGAAGTAGAAGCTATGTATGAGGACATATCCGAAGCCATGCATACTTCCGAAACATACTTCACGGTTGTGATGGGAGACTTCAATGCGAAGTTGAGCACAAGGAATAGCGATGAGCTGAGAGTGGGGCCATTTGGATACGGGCAGCGGAACCCTCTACTACTTCTACGAGAAGCGGCCATCCAGGAAACGGACGTGGATAAGTCCCGACGGTTCCACTAAAAATTAGATAGACTTCATCATGACGACCACGAAGCACATATTCGATGATGTCTCTGTGATCAGCAAGGTGAAAACCGGTAGCGATCACCGTGTTGTTAGAGGCACATTGAATATCAATGTTAAGCTCGAAAAGTCACGTCTGGTGAAGTCTACGCTCCGTCCAAATCCTGTCCAAATCCAAAACCCCGAGGGCTTTCAGCTGGAACTCAAAAATCGCTTCCAGTGCCTAGCCGACTATAACACAGTGGACGAGCTAAACGACGGGTTGGTGGAAACTGTCCAAGCTGTTGGATCGAAACTCTTTAGACCCAACGCCGAAAGAAGACTCAAAAGCTCACAGAAAAAACTCTTGAACTAATGGCAGACCTGAGCGAAATGAAGCTACAGTCTTCAGTTGATATGTCAGCCTACGGTGAACTCAATAGACGAATCTGGAGTTCCTTGCGACACGACTTGCGTGCTCTTAGTACTTCACGTATTGAGGCCGCAATTGAGCGGAACCAAGGCTCTAAAGTGTTCGCAAAGGATTCGTCTATTGAGCAACACCAAATGACAAAACTGAAGACCGAAAATGGTAGCGTCATTTCATCCAAGCCTGAGATTCTGAGAGAGATCGAGAACTTCTATGGACAGTTATACACCTCGACACGTAAGCCCGCTACTAACACAGCTCAGGACATCAGAGCCAAGTTAGTCCGACACTATACCGAAGATATCCCGGACGTCAGCCTGTAAGAGATTAGAATGGCCCTCAAACAGCTTAAAAACAACAAGGCACCAGGTGAAGATGGAATTACGACCGAACTTCTGAGAGCGGGTGGTAGACCAATACTTTTAGTCCTCCAGAAGTTATTTAATTCTGTCATCCTTGAAGGTACAACGCCAGAGGCATGGCAAAAGAGCATGGTGGTGCTCTTCTTCAAAAAGGCGATAACACCTTATTGAAGAACTATAGGCCCATCTCGCTCTTGAGTCATGTGTATAAGCTGTTTTCGAGAGTCATTACGAATCGTCTCGCACGCAGGTTTGATGAATTCCAGCCTCCCGAACAAGCCGGTTTCCGAAAAGGCTTTAGCACCATAGACCACATCCATACGCTGCGCCAGATTATACAGAAGACCGAAGAGTATAATCGGCCGTTATGTCTAGCGTTTGTGGACTATGAGAAAGCCTTCGATTCATTCGAGACTTGGGCGGTGCTGCAGTCCTTGCAGCGATGCCAAATTGACTATAGGTATATCGAAGTTTTGAAGTGTTTGTAAAGTAAGGCCACTATGTCAGTCCGACTACAGGACCAGAGTACGGAACAAATTCCATTGCAAAGAGGTGTGAGACAGGGAGACGTTATTTCTCCGAAACTGTTCACAAACACATTGGAGGATGTTTTCAAGCTCTTGGAGTGGAAAAGATCTGGCATCAACATAAATGGCGAGTACATCACTAACCTTCGTTTTGTCGATGATATAGTCATAATGGCGGAATCGCTCGAGGACCTTAGCACCATGCTCAACGACCTCAGTAGAGTCTCCCAGCAGGTTGGTCTTAAGATGAATATGGACAAGACAAAGATCATGTCTAATGCTCATGTTCCACCTATACCGGTAATTGTTGGGAACGATACTCTCGAAGTTGTCGACAAGTATGTCTACCTAGGACAAGACTGTCCAATTAGGTAGGTCCAACTTCGACAAAGAGGTGGCACGAAGAATCCAACTCTGGGCAGCGTTCGGGAAGCTTCGTCCTATCTTTTCGTCCAAAATACCGCAGAGCCTGAAAACGAAAGTTTTCAATCAGTGTGTGTTGCCAGTGATGACTTATGGAACTGAGACATGGACTCTTACTGTTGGCCTCATTAGTAAGCTCAAAGTCGCGCAGCGAGCTATGGAGCGAGCTATGATCGGTGTTTCCCTGCGAGATAAGCTCCGGAACGAGGAGATCCGCAGGAGAACTAAAGTGACCGATATAGCTCTTAGAGTTAGTAAGTTGAAGTGGCAATGGGCACGCCACATCGCTCGTAGAACTGACAACCGATGGGGAAGAAAGGTTCTCGAGTGGCGACCACGAACCGGAAGACGCAGCGTAGGCCGGCTCCCACTCGGTGGACCGACGACCTGGTGAAAGCCGCGGGGAGCCGATGGATGCAGGAGGCGAGCAGCCGCTCAAGGTGGCGCGCTCTAGGGGAGGCATATGTTCAGCAGTAGACGTCTTCAGTCTGTTAACGATGATGATGATGATGATGATCACCGGGACCGCTGATGTATTTACGTCCAACTCTGAAAGCCTCTTCAACGTTTCCAATTACAACTTTTGTAATAGCGACCGTATTATGATTTGTGACCGGCTGTCATGTTTTTTGTTTTGTTTGCATTTTGTACTATTAAAAGATCTTCATAAGAGCAAGGGCATAACAACGTAAGTATATGTACATACCTGGCAGTGTTTGTTGTAAGGCTGCGAGCAGACTACCCTCACGCGGTCCCAGCGCTGGGCGGCGGTGGCGGCGAGCGCGGCGCCGGTGAAGGAGCGCACGCGGGCTGCGCCCTCGGCTCGCCGCGCCTCGTGAGGGGACTGCAGGACGCTGCTGGGGACCAGCACCTGCGGGGAGACCCACTCGTTGTGTTGCCAACATCACACACCAAACGCGTGGGCACCGGTTACCCTGTCATATCGCGTGTCACCAGTTCACAATCGGACACCAACCGTTCCACGTGTTCTTGCTACCTTCACCGTTAACCGTTTTAAACCTAGTTTTTGGAAATAGTTTTTCTCACTAACTCGGTTTTTTTTTGTTTCTGGTGTAGTCTGTACACTTATGATGATGGCCTCTTGGACTTGTCCGTCTGTGGGAAGCCCTGCAACTTCGCTCACGTTGATCTTAAAGATTTTATTGCATGGCATGACATGGCAACTAACATCTAACCGGACAGTAAAGAAACATGTATCATATACTTATGTGAGAAAAAAAGATGAATAATGAGAAGAATCATATTATATTATCTCTGATGCCCAGAGATAATATACATCAATATGCATCAGAGGTGCATCGATTGCTTATGCAATCTTAGAAAATATATTAAAAAATGAAAGGACATTGTTTACTTGTATTGACGTTTTGGCTAGACGTGGACAGACACTATCAGCATTAATATGACATAGGTTTGATAGCTTATGCCAGCCCATGAGAGAATATCATAATTATTTTGTAACCAGATGCTCCCCGAGACTTTTTTCATACATTAACTAAAAGGTTATTTTCAAATAAAACTAATATCTTTACTTATATTTTTATTTTTATTCAGAATCGAATGTTAAAAATCAATGCCAATGCAAACGTACCGTTTGCGGAGCAATCCACCATCTTAGGACAGATTGGATCTCCACAAGACAAAGGCTCTGTCTCCTCGTTTGGGCCACATCTGTACCACAATTAGCACAACGAGGTGATTGTTCCATTTCCACCAAAGAAAGCGGAGACGCCTCGTAGCTTGTTGAATATCCATATTCAAGCCAGGGTCAACGTGAAGTGAGGTATCGGTGTCCGTAGGCAGGCCAGGGTGGTCAAGAGAGGAAGTATCGGTGTCCGTGGGCGGGCGAGGGTGGTCGTGAGAGGCAGTATCGGTGTCCGTGGGCGGGCGAGGGTGGTCGTGAGAGGCAGTATCGGTGTCCGTGGGCGGGCGAGGGTGGTCGTGAGAGGCAGTATCGGTGTCCGTAGGTGAGCGAGGGTCAACGTGAGTAGAAGCACTGGAGTCCATGTTCAAAAACGAGTACAATTTCAAACGAAACGATATTCACGAGTATTCACGATGCCGGATAACAAAGCGAATGATTGACAATTTGATTGACATATTGATTATCGACTTTAGTTTTTTATCATTGCCATAAGCAAAAAAATAAAAATCGATTTTTACGTTACATATATATTTCGTAGATTGTAGACATGTTTGTTTAAATAAAACCAATAATTATTTATTAAAGGGGGTATTTTTAAGTAAAACGACATATTTTAATGGTCAAATAATAGCCGAACTAGATCATGATTGTGATATCATAATCGATTTGCGAATAATTATTTTGCATAGGAAGTTAGTTGCTGGTAACACTACATTAAGAAAGTCCGGCTGAGTCGGGATGTTATCAGGTTAAATACTTTAAAATCGTACTTTTGTTATGTGTAAATGGTTACAAAAGAAAAGCATGAAAATTCGTTACGAAAATAAACTGATTTATTGACAAATTTGTTTTTTTTTAGAGCATCGTGTCCACACTTAGCCAGAAATTGACACTGTCCTTTAAACTCTGAGATTGCAATGGATCCCATCTCATATAGGAATCCATGGCAACGAGGAGGTTGATAAATTAGCTAAGGAGTCAATTACAATAGGATCAGACACATACATTATCCCAGAATACACAGATATAAGGGCCAAACATAAAATTCAAAATTTTACTTGTTGGCAAAATTATTTTAGGACAGTTTCGGAAAACAAAGGCATTTGGTATAGAACACTGAACATACAGCGTACTTGTATTATAGAGGTCAGTGGTATAGAACCATTCAAAGTGGACCACATCGGTTGCCATGGTTTCTTTTGACAAAGTTAATTTGGCAGATTATTGTGATGGCATGTAGGCTTCGCTCCGGGCACATTCCACTCAATCAGTTCAAATACCTCATGAGGAAATCTGATTCACCGAATTGTGAGATCTGCGGTAAAGTGGAGGACACTTATCACTTTTTGTTAGAATGTGCTTGTAGTGAATCTATTAGAATTAAATTAAGAGATATAGGTCTGACCTGCTTAGATGTTGGTGTCAGCCAAAGTGTCCTAGCTGAGTTCACATCAGTCACTGCTAGGATGCTTTATGGCATATATGCTATGATGTGATTAAGGGTTTCAATTAATTATTATTGTGTAACCAATGGGGCTGGCATGGCCTTGTAAGCTAAAAGTCCCTAAAAAACTTCAGAATAAAAATAAAAATTACCTGGAACAAATGAAATTGAATTGACATATGTATTTATGAGTTTTATAGTAGTGGGTATCACCTGCTTAGCATAATCTACAGATTAATTTGTAAAGAAAAAATGATGCGATGAATGATGGATGGATGCAGGTTCAAATCCAATTTGTAATTCAAATATGTTTCTCACTTGATAGGGGTCATTTGGCTTCTCGGATCGTCCTACAAGCACCTCAACCAGTGCAGAGTTGTGTGCTCCTATGTGCACTGTACATATCTGCAAAAGAAATGTGCACCATTAGAGTAGGAAGAGACTTCAAACAGGAAATCAATACAGACATATTTTTATTAGGTGCTTTCAGGGGGTGTACTGTGAGCTCTTAGCGCGATTCAAAACAGAGCCTATATTGGATCGTTTTGTTTTTTTTTGTATCGGGATTTTGATAAGCGAGCCAGTATAGGCTCTGTTTTGAATCGCGCTAAGAGCTCACGGTACGGCCCCAGGTTTTTTTTATATATAGCAGTAACAATACCTGCACAGCCTTAGCGAGCTGTAACACAACAGAACACGACGGCTCTCCCTTTTTGCACAGCCACTTCTTGGTGCTAACATTTGATGCCAGCAGGTTGCTTGCTTGATTTTCCTATGTACATAAATATTAGTAAGCACTTGGTATTGGTATAGTTTTTGTTGACATTAATGGTAAACAGACAGAGAAAACGTAGTTCGCGGGGAGCTACGAAAAACCTTTGTGCCCTATATGTAAATAATAGGAATTATCATTGAATTAGTAAAAATGTGACTTTGTTTACGAAACTACATAACCTATAACTCACAGGGTCTTCACTACTGAAGCTCACAATGTAATCAAATTTTACTCGCGGCATGTTTATTTGTTTTAATTAATTACTCCATTTCCATTCCTCGTAAACAAAAGTTATAGAATTAAGAATTACAAAATAATAAACTACCCATTTTTAACAAAACACAGTGAAATAGGGGATTTTTTTTTTTTTTAGAATTAGTTCTTGACATGGATACAAAGTCCTTCAGTCGCAATATTAAAAAGTCTACAAAGTCTGCATTATAATATATTATATTTTACTTAGTCATAGTCACAGTCATAGTGCAGTCCAAGTCAGGTAGTCATAGTCCAGTCAAAGTCATGCCCCAGTAAAGTGGTGGCAACTTTACTAGAGGCTTCTATGGAGTTTTGGAAGCAACATGAAAAACCACGTTTCACCACATTATATCACTTGCCAACACTCCTGCTCGTAATTCAGCACTTAATGCGTAAAACACCACCAATTTTAAACATTAACACTGGAAAAATCATAAGTTTTGAAAAATAATACAATGCAACGACGTGAACTTTTTCACGTTCCCGCCAAAACCCCCTGAAATAGGGGATTTTCTTTTCTGACCACAGAATCACTATACTCCTAGCGGAGTTCTGACAACTGACAGCTGGACGACGGCACGTAGTTCTACATACAAAAGTAGGTGGCGCAGCCGAAACATGGCTTATTTATTTTTTATTATTTTGTGAGGTGGCTTTGGCCTCTGTCATAGAGCAGTGTCACTTTCACTTCACTCACCAGTGTGACCATTTGTGGCAGATTTCTGCCATTTTGGCAGATTGCTCTTCACAGGGCAGAGACTACTTAATTTGACAGATTTAGGAGTTTTATTATTTTGAAGTAAAATTCAGAAATATAGCTACGCAATCATAATTCATTTATTGACTTCGATATTTGGTGGGAATCGTTGTTACCACACAGATCCGCACGAGAACTAAAGTGACCGATATAGCTCTTAGAATTAGTAATGGGCAGGCCACATCGCTTATGGAACTGCCAACCGATGGGGTAGAAAGGTTCTCAAGTGGCGATCGCGAACCGGATGACGCAGCGATGGCCGTCCGGCCATCTGCTGGGTTAGCATGGATGGTAGACAAAATTGTCTTTCCCCGTTTTACGTCACTTTCTTCATACTTGCTTGGAGTAAAACAGGGGAAAGACAGTTTTGTCTACCGGCCGTGCTAACCCTACTGGTAGGTAGGTACCTACCTACCTTAGTCCTTATTCTGGGATTCGTTGAACTCTATGATTAAAAGGTTTATTTAGTTTACTAGCAAATTACAAGCTGGTTGCACCCTCCCACAAAGTAAAGACACGAATAGAAAAAATATGAATGTAAAATCCATGTATGATGAAAAAAGAGATAAATCTAACGTAATTAATGATAGTTTTTCTCCTTTTTTTCATTTGTACATGAATTTTGGGTTCCTATTTAATAATTCCTTGATATTTTAAAATTAACATAAGTAGATATTAACGGAAAATATTTCTATTATTTCCCTTGTATTATTACTATTACAAGACGAGGCATACTTCTGGGAGAATTCAAAGTGTGGGCTGATTTTTAGCCTATTTAGGTCAGACTCTGCAATGTACAGATGGTCACACTGTCACTCACCGTCACAGCCTTCCCTGCTTTTGCTTCACAGCGTGGACATTGACGCAGAGAGTAGCTGTTTATGGTCTATGCATAAATCACAGTATTGATTTTTTCTCTAATCTGTGGCATAAATCTTCAGAACCACAGACATGGTAGTGATAATTATTCACGCAACGAAAACGTCTAGATGTGTGATTTGCGGCCATGTGTCGTCAACGCCATCTTACGGATTTTAAAGAACTAATTTTTTTTTTAAATATGATTGTCTGAAAACCTATTGGTTGGCACTGCTGGGTCATACATACATAGGGTGGGAATTCTGTGGTAATGTTTTTTTCTCTAATCTGTGCAGTCTACTGAAAATAAATTCACTAATACCACAGATTACCTACTAATAGATACTTTTTTTCTCGTTCGGAGGTGTTTTATTAAAAAAAAGAAATTGTATTTTATGCATGACTCAATAGATGGCGCCAGTTGTGGCTTTTGCTAAAATATGTCACTGTCACTGTTTCAAGCATAGACCACAGGTTAAAGGAAATGTGTCACGATACTGACTGATAACTCTAAACTCTTTCGTTTTTTTAGCTTCATTGCGGGATACCTTGGCTTTATTTTGGATCATAATATTAACGTTTATCTATCTCGCAGACCTACTGTACATCAATTTACTTGATAAGAATGCACCACAGACTACTTAGGAGATACTACAGACCCCTACGGACAATGTACTCGTGGTCCACTCAACTGAATTTGACATTTCTTTGTAGGTAGTCTAAGCATTTTCTTATGTTTAAACTACTCTGTGGTTTGAAAGGTTTAAACTATGTACTTGCAGGGCCATCTAGAAATGAAGCGGAACTAGTGTTTTTTTAAAATAAAATGCCTCATTTCTCAACGCACGAGCCGAGTGAGCGAAGCGAAGCGTAGCGAGCGTGCCGCGGCAGCGGCCGGCGAAGTGCCAGAAGTCACTTATGCTTATATAAAAAAATTACATAAAAAATTACCGAAACCGTCTATATTAAGGTTCAGATTACGTCTATTTCATTTGAATATTTTACGCGTGTTTTTATTAGACATTTCAAGTTATTTCTTAAAATAATGCACAAAGTTCACCAACAACACCAAAATTAACATAACATGAGAAAATAATAATATAAGTTATTTTACAATTACCCGCAGTCCATTACGATAATTTTGTTTGTTTTGACTGGATGAAGTACCTGCATAGATTGAAGAGCAAATTGGCTTGCCGTACTACGTTTTTATAACTGATTAGGATTTATATAACAATCAACAGTTCCAGTCACATTAATTTACAGTATTATTGATATTTTGTTTTATGATTTAAGTTAGTTATGGTAAAAGAACATTATAAATTTGTGCTGTTATGTTACATACGCCTTATGAGTTTCATTCTTATAAATTTGGATTATTATTAATTTTGATTTATAATAAAGAAAATTAGATGTAGTGAAAGTATGTTAAATCACATTATGTGAAATGATGATTATAAGTGACATTTTTATTTGTAACAAAATTATGATAAACGATTTTATGAGTTTCGACAGTGAACCACAAGGAGTATGTGCGCGTTACCGTCGGCCATTGCGCATCTAACTACGGTATTCAACAAAGCTCTCGGCCGATCTGCGTGCGGTTCCAAATTTTGGCTGCATGCTTCGCCGCCAGAGAGGCAACGTGTTCGTGTTTTAGTAAAAACTGGTCAAATCAACGTAAAAATCAATAGTGTGTGCCCGCGAACGGCGACTTTTAGCCTGCCAAGCAACACGCGGACATCAAACGGCGGGGTAATTACGTAAAATTTGCAACAGCAATGCGACAGCAGTAACAATGCGACAGCAGTAGCAAAGCATACATTTTCGACACCACTAATGATGTATGACAGCAATCACCGCGAGATTTACGCCTGTCGCAAACCTGTTGCGAGTTAGGTAATTAGGGGGCGGCGGGGTAATTACGTAAAATTTGCAACAGCAATGCGACAGCAGTAGCAATGCGACTGCAGTAGCGAAGCATACATTCTCGACACCACTAATGATGTATGACAGCAATCACCGCGAGATTTACGCCTGTCGAAAACCTGTTGCGAGTTAGGTAATTAGGGGGCGGGTCGATCCGCCGCGAAATCGCGCGTCACGACGCCATCACCTGCACACGGAAAATCAGCAGCATCAATATTGTTGGGAAAGAGACAGCTGGCTCACCCCGAAACCAGCGCATGCTATCTATCGAAGAACTCTGGTGAGTCAGCCTCGGTTTCATCATCCCATTTTTCCCCCTTTTTCCCAACAATTGTTAACCGACTTTAATGACTTTTTGCTTTTTATATACCCATTCATGGCTATCCCACCAATGGCGATTTGTGGAGTTTATGTTATTTTTATTTTTTCTTGTGTCTACCGACCCTTACAGCGGCATATCTGTCAGGAGTCCGGGCGTATAAGATCCCAGACGTCAAAGTAGGACGCAACTTTTTTTTTGAGGGGGAAATGCCTTCTTACTGTCCTGCCACCTGGGTGGTAGCAAGGTGATGGCCTGCCAATCCTGCCATTGACACTCACTCTCACCCACAAAACCCACACTCAGAGACACTCAAACCAACAAAAACCCCCCGTGATCCGTCCGACCCGCCGGGCGCCGCCGCCCCCGCCGCGGTTGATGCTGGGATGGGTCAGACTGGGGTCGCGCCGCAGCTTTCACCATGTCGTCCCGAGTGGTAGGCTGGGCCTCTGCACTGCACCAGTGGGGGTAACCTTATACCTCGACGTGTGGGGGATGCAACGTAACTAGCTTAAAGGCGCCCAAGGTGTCAGCCTTGGCTTGTGGGCTGTTGGCGGGCGGGACTCGCGCTCATAAATAGAAACTATTGTTTTCACTCAAGATTTTTGAGAGAACAGTCCCCCAGGAAAGACGGTAGGTATAGGTTTTTATAATTATTATAATTAGGTATACATGCACGGAATAAAACATAACTTTATTGCATTTTCTTACTGATAGATATAAGTAGGCGTAGATATTAATAGGTAGGCATAGGTAGACCTACCATGTTCATGAGTGTAATAAACTTTTTAACTTATCTACTTATAACTGAAAATAGAACTAAGTATATACATTGCATCTACTTTTAAGTTACGTACACTTTATAAAAAACACTACAATAATTATACTTTTAAAAATATATCCAAATACTTACATATTAATATAATAATAATAGTTATTTATAATTATTATATGTACTAATTTATTTTTTAATAGCTATTCCCAGAGCTACGATTAATTGAGTTTCATTATTTGACAATAGGTATTTTTGAAACCTTATTGAATAAAAACAAAATAACCAACATTCAAAATCATATTACGTAAACGTCTAAGAAAGTTTTATTTAGGATTAATAACATTACTTTAATCACTTACCGCGAGCAAATAGGTACCATTGAAACAATTTTCTCTACCTGATCACGTTTGTTTACGAAAGGGCCATCTATTGTCTTTTAGTGGACTTTTCCTCTATACATATAGGATAAACTATGTAGAGTAACTGCTAAGGCTTCTGGATGCAGTCTGTTTTTGGCTCAATGGCGTACCTATCGATCCACACATTTAAGTACCTACTAAATATGTTCTGTACCATAGCCCTACTTCTGTACCATAATAGTTTTATCGCATGATGATTCGTATATACCTATACTTACACGAAAATAAGATACCTAGCTATCTAGAAGATATCAGAAAACCATCTTAGTCAGCTTTTTATAATCTTGTGCTTGTGAATCTTGACAACGACCGGCTGCTCCTTCGAAGACGGCGCCTTCTGGGACGGACTTTTCGTATTAGCCACCGTCCTGTAGGTGTACCCTCCGGACAGCGAGGGGCGTGCGTACAGCACCGTGGGCGCCACCTCCTGGCTGGAGAAGGGGGCGTCAGCTTCCAGCGAGGCTGCCTGATGCGCGAACGTGACGCGTCCCAGAGGTGGCGCCGGCGAAAATGCCCGCAGCGCGTACGAGTCGAACTCCGCCGCCTCCACCGGCTCGGTTGAGCTCGGCCGCCTGAGCTTCAGGCGCGCCGCGTGCCCGTACTCGGAGCCAGCGGTCTCCACGTACTCTACCGCGTTCACATACGGGCGAGAGCTACCGAACGGACGAGACTCGACGTAGGGACGAGGCTCTACATAAGACCGGACTTCACCGTAAGGACGAAACTGAGCGTAAGGACGAGATTCAGGGTATGGACGAGATTCAACGTAAGGGCGAGACTCAGCGTACGCGTTGGACTCCGAGTATGGACGAGATTCACTGTACGGGCGAGTGAAGGGAGTGTGCCGGATGGAGGATGCGTAGGGGCGCGGCTTGAGAGCACGGTGCGGCGGTGTGGAGAGCGGCGCGGGTGACAGCACGTGCAGCACGGGCACGGGCGCGCTCAGCGGCACGGCGGCGTACACGTACGGCTCGTACTCGCGTGCGAATGTGCTCGCGTACGCCTGCGCCGCGTCCCGACGCCGCGCCATCGCGCTCGCCAGCGGCTCGCCCGCGCACCATCCGCATACCGATAGCAGGAGCATCCGTGTCTGCAACAATCATCATGAGGCACTCACTACATCTGCTGCAACTGAGAGGGTTATTCTATGATAATTTTTTCTTATCCAAAGTTGAAAAGACATCACTAAAGACGAAAAGGCAAATACAAGGCAAGACTTGGAATAAAGTAGTGATTGTACTCACAATGGCTCGCATGGTGCAGTCCGTGTGGCAGGTCTGACGGCGCGCGACTGCCAGCACCGCCATCGGCACTCCTTCCTTCCTTCTTGTGTAGGCAAGTGGTTGGCATGAACTCCAGCTTCACCGGTGGATGTTTGTTTGAGCTTAATAAAGAGCGGTTATAACATACTTAACCATTTATCGAATAAGTAATGTGAGCTAATTTAAACGGCAACAGGCAAGGCACATACAATACAATGTATGCACGCATGTTATCGTTCGTAGAACCTTTGACGTCGGAATTCTCGAAAAGCAACAGTGATTTGGAAGACAGAGCTTAGGACGACTCTACGCGCGGGATGGGTTAAAAATCTTGAAATTGTAAATAAGTAGGTATAGCTAGGTTTGGGGTTTGGCGTTGAACGTCTAAGCAGAAGACGTGTGGTTGTTGATGATGATATTTTATAACATTGCTTGAGTTGGTATCTTTATACACGTAGGTGTGCTTTTCTTTTCATATTTAGATTATAGGTAGTAGCTGAGGAAGTAGCCTGGGTGTTTTCAAGTCAAGAGTGATTGGGCATCTCATGGGCAGACGTGCTCCACCTTAGACAACTTCGTCACTTACCATCAAGTGAGTTGTTGTCAAACGTATGCCCATTTCAGCATAAAAAAGTAAAAAATGTACCTATTATTTTATCGAATAATTTACCTACAATCAAAAGACGAGGGTTGGAAACCATATAAAACCTTGTGAAGGCGACACCTTCGCTGCAGATCGTAAGTATGTTCAGCTGTAGATATCCCCGCGGTTGTATCAGCTCCAAGTGATGTCTTCCAAGCGCATGTTTTGCTGAAATTCCCCAGTTGACAGCGGCACGACACTTCCTTCCTGGCGCTCGCGTGCCACGCCACATCGCGCCGTCAGCGTGGGGCACGCTCGTGGCGTGCTCATTATACCGCGGGGTAATTAATCAAGCCAATTACCAAAAGCAAAATTATAACATTTAATGGAGAACCAAACACCGGAATATATTCTCGTTGGCTGCAGTAGTCAGTGGATGTGTGCAAACTCTTGATTGGTTCCTACCTAACTGTTATCTCTTGGCACGAGGAGGATAAACTATTTGTATTATTTATTCATTATTGAAGTTATAACATTAGCTAACGAACTACGCTTACTATTTTAATGATTGGTTGTAAATACAATACATATTACTGAAGGTTTTGACTTTCCTCTGGTTTGCCTCCTTTTGTCATTCAAGGCAGAATATACAGGGTGTTTAGCATCCTATCCGTATTTGTAGGGTTAATTATTGCATATACTGAATCATTTAATAATGTCATTCTTATTCCACTATTAATTATTTGCCGAATATTTAATAAATAATTTTTATGATGAAACACAAGTAGCCCAAGTACACGCAAGTAGGAGACCTTCGTGTGGGTGTGTGCGGCACGGAAAGGAACGCCTTAGACAAAGTGATTCCACAATTTTCACAAATAATATCTTTCGTTTTATTTGAGATCGCAGACAAGTACGTTTTCATTTTTATTAAATTATGATTTTTTTTACAAAGTATAATTTTTAGGTACTTTATTTTTTCATTGATTCTTGTTATGTAAGTACAGTAGATCAACCTCTGAAATATTGCGGGTTTGCAAACCAACACCCAGTATATGAAGGACAGGTGAAAACTCTAAAATGCCTCTGTCTTTTGCCCTAAAATGTTTCTTGACCTACGTAGCTTGTAGAGGGGAACGAATGCCTCGCTAAACAATTTTTTATATCTAAGGCTGTCTGGGAGTTCTAGATCTTGTAAACCATTTTGCTGATAAGAACCTTGACCGTTTAGATGATATTCATCATCATCAACAGCCTGAAGACGTCTGCTGACTGAACATAGGCCTCCCTCAGAGCGCGCCACCTCCTGCATCCATCAGTTCCCCGCGGTTTTCGTCAGATCGTCGGTCCCCTTATTAGGGGGCCAGCCTACGCTGCGTCTTCCGGTTCGTGGTCGCCACTCGAGAGCCTTTCTTCTCCATCGGTTGTCAGTTCTACGAGCGATAACTGTGGCCTGCCCATTGCCATTTCAACTTACTAATTCTAAGAGCTATATCGGTCACTTTAGTTCTCCTGCGGATCTCCTCGTTCCGGAACTTGTCTCGTAGATCATATTATATGTAGGAATTCAGGAAACGGTAAGCAGTATAAGGAGTACCTAACTACATATCCCTAGTCAATACGAAATTTCCCCATTTATTTTTTATTTTTTTATGTAAACCTTTTCATGTTCTTTATTTTTGATTGTGTATAATTATTGTAATTTTTCTTGTGTTGGTACTGTCGGTGTACCTATATTATATTGTCACCAATATAAATTTCTTTTTTAGTCGTTAAAATATTGTACGTTCGCAATGAACAAAACTGTTGGAACATAATACCACCCTAAGACCATATTGTACACAGTTTAACAATAAAATATATTCTATTCTATTCTATATATCTAAGGGTGGGTCGTTTGATCCTTAGTTAAGGTAACTAATGGATAAAAAATCTAACCAATCGTCAACATTTGTTAGAGATTTTAACCATTGGTTACCGTAACTACGTATCAAAAACCCCACCCTAAGTAAACTACATAAGTATAGATATCATTGTACTATTAACTGCATTAGCCGTATTATGCAACAACGTCATAGTTGAAGTAAAATTATCGAACTTTGCTTAGTTAATTGATGTTCGAAATGTAAAACCTAATTAAATTAGCCCAGTCATACTTATAACCAGAAAGAAATTAGGTCGACAAATTATGTTTTCCTTTATGCCATCCAGTTATGTAACGTTATGTTATGTTATGTTGGTATATGTATATATTTATTTGTGCCATCTTTAATTACTTTTTGGCCTATGTTTAAGCTTTATATCTCATTAAAATACATTTGCCATTGAACTTAACATTAGGTAGGTAACTGTAGAGCTAGGTATAGGTTACACCTTACCTCCCTAACTCTACAGCAAAAATATAATTAACATTACTACCTACGTATAGTTACTAAGCCTACTCATATTATAAGGTACCTAAGTATTATTGTTATTGTCGGTAAAAATGATCTTGACATCGTAAACAAACCTTAGGCGAGTGTGCTCCAGCTTAGAAAACTGGACTTGAGCCAAATACATTATTAACTCATTATATCAATGTGTTTAAACAGATCAGGTCTGTAGCCTTCGAGTTTGCAAAACTGCGGTTGATCTAATAATATTATACCTGTTTGTGGAGATTTGGACACACCAGAGTCTGTCGCAACTCCCCCCCCCCCCCCCCCTGCCCACCGGCACGAGCTCGCGTGCTCCACTTACTGAGAGTGGATGGCTTTATTTTTATCGTAAACATTATACTTAATTACGGTAAGTAGAGACTTGAAATCAATCTTTGTAAGTCATGGCGACATGCAACTGGTTATAAAAGTTATAAATAAAAGTTACATGTATTTAACTAACATGTAATTAAAATACTATTTGTGTTTTTGGTTTGTAGCGACCGATGGTAAATTGCGGGCGTTCACCACAGCGCATGCGCGGCGGGGAGGGCGTGCACGGCGGGAAGCGCGTGTACGGCGGGGAGGGCATGTACGGCAGGGAGGGCATGTACGGCAGGGAGGGCATGTACGGCAGGAAGCGCATGCGCGGCGGGTACCACCACCTCGGGAATCTGCACCACTTTCTTTATCTCAACAACGTGCTGAAAATAAATTTATGTAAGTAAAAAAAAAAAATCATTCAGAAACTAAAGGAAAGATGTACATTAAACTGTTTTACTGGGTCGTTCTGGGCTGCTCACCTTAGGCACTTCGACGACTTTCTTAACGGTGATAACGGGAGCGGCAACGACGGGTGCATGGAGCAGCGGGGAGCCGTAGCCGAGTCCGCCATATCCGAGTCCACCATAGCCGAGTCCACCGTAACCAAGGCTGCCGTATGGGAGTCCACCGTAACCGAGTCCGCCGTAGCCAAGGCTGCCGTATGGGAGTCCACCGTAACCGAGTCCGCCGTAGCCAAGGCTGCCGTATCCAAGTCCGCCGTAGCCGAGGCCGTAGCCGCCCAGTCCGTAGGAGCTAATGATGTCGGGGTGCAGGCCGAGGCCGGCGCCCACGTACCCGCGTTTGTCACGCTTGCCCTCGGGCTCGGGCGCACCTAGCACGGTGGTAGCGAGAAGGACCACGCACACCTGGATTAATACCACAAAAATAACAACGACAGCTAAAAGAATAATTTTATAATTTGACAGCCCCCGTGGTGTGGTGGTTGAGCAGGTCGGCTCATAACCCGAAGGCGGCGGGTTCGATTCCCGCAACAGGACAAGTATTTGTGCACAGGAAAAAAAAGCGCAAATACTTGTTCTGTGTCTGGATGTTGTGGGACCATGGTCTTCGTAGTTCCTGGGTCCCTAGATACAGGGAATCCTAGTTAGGGTCCCGGATATGTATGTGATCGTTGGGCGTTATTTATTTATTTATAAAACTGTGATCCAAAAAATTTCAACAGTTACAGCTCCGCATAGGTTACATACAATCTTGTAACCTGTGCAGAGCAACTAACTGTTGGATGACATCTACCCAACATATTGTTTCTTGAAACGATATGTTGTATTGACGTCATAGTCATAAAGCACAAAACAACACAATTCACTTACGAAAGTTTTCATTATGTTGTGGTAGGTATATTTGTTTATTGTGGAAGTTGATGATGAGGTAAACTCAATGGCACTGATGCTGTTGTCAACATGTTGTTGTATTTTATAGTGTGGAGCAGCGGACGAGGTCGCAGGATTTTGCAAAAATTGGCTCTTGTGTGTCTCGCGGGTATCGCCGTTACGACAGATGCGCTCTGGTTGACAATAATTATGCGAGATCCGATGCTAATGTGACATTATGCCATCTCGCCTATAATATATGAATAATTCACTGCTCTCTGTCTGCTCCGATATTCCGATTTGGTGGCTGTAGGCGGCTGCGGGCCGACCCTGTGTTTAACCTATTCAGTTCAGTACCTACTTTCAGTATAGGCAAGCCTCTGTAACTTCCATATGAAACGGCGGGGAAAAGCTAAGCATAGCTTACTTACCTACGCCACGCCACGTTAGTATAGCTTACTCTAGTCAGTGGTACAACATGTAGGTAGTTAGGTACCTATAAAATGTAGGTACTACTTCCGTCGCATTGACAAGTCAGCTTGAGTACACACATTTCTCTCCTCAGCCACAGCTAGCTGCTAGACATATGTTGCTTTAATAGCCTTAAAAACAAGGCAATAAAATAAGTGCAGGAAAGAGAAAATCAGAAAGCAATAGTTGCTTTATGTACCTAATAGTTTATATTGGGAGGTAATTTTCTGATGATGCTTTTTAAGTTTTTATTGCATTTATTACTAAAAGCTACAAGATTTTGAGGCCGTGAACCATAGTATACCTATGTATTATATATATCTGACTCAATGTCAATTGTTACTTAGCCATTTCTGAGAGACAGACAGACAAACGGACAACAGGGGGCGTACCGTGAGCTCTTAGCGCGATTCAAAACTGAGCCTATATTGGATCGCTTTGTTTTTTTGTATGGGGATTTTGACAAGCGATCCAGTGTAGGCTCTGTTTTGAATCGCGCTAAGAGCTCACGGTACGGCCCCAGGGGTAATAAATATGTTAAAGGGTTTGCTAGGTACTCACGGAACTTGATATTGCAACCAAGATTGATAGAATTATAAACACAAAGTTTGGATTTGACGGTTTCAATACAGTTTACGTGCGGTTACGTGTATAACTAAAATGATAATATATTAACGCCAAACGATCCCATACATAGATCCTGGACGCTAATTAGGATTCCCTGTATCTAGGGAGCCAGGAATCACGTGGACCATGCTCCCACAATACCCAGACACAGAAATAGTTAGTTGTTATACAAGGCTGCAAAGTTGGTTTTTGGCGTGAGTGCTTGTATTGAATCCTGAGCAAGCGAAGGATTCTAGGATTAAACCACGAGCGTAGCGAGGGGTTAAATAGAAGAATCCTGAACGTACCGATGGTTTCAAAGGTACGAGACACAGAAAAACTTTGCTGCCGAGTGAAACACACAACTTTTCACCTCACTACAGCGAGGACAATGCAAGAAAAACAGCTTAAAAAGCTAAGAAAAGATTAGTTTTCAGCTTAACATCAGGTAAATGACTAGCTCGTCACGTCATTCGTCGAACATTGAAGAAGAAGTGTTTTTCATCCATTTTTTATGCAGTCACCGACACCGTGCTGGATAGCGTAGCGGTTATATACTCTTTTTCTTCTATTAGAACCACAGAGTAACCAATTGTTTTTTTCTCTAATCTGTGATTAGAACAAGAAAAAGAAGAAGTACTAATGGTATCTTTTAGTAGGTAGTCTGTGGTATTCATGAATTTTCAGTGGGCTGGCAATATCAAGAAGGTTGAAGGGTTCGAATTTTAAAAATACTTTGCTCGCTAGCGATTAAAATGCGTTTTTGCACACAGATTTCGAATGGCATCTTTCCGAGCTAGTGAGGTGAAAAAGTATATGCGCATTTTGTTCCTGTGCACAAATACTTGCCCTGTCGCGGGAATCGAACCCGCTGCCTCCGGGTTATGAGCCAACCTGCCCAACCACCACACCACAGATGCTGTCAAATGAAATAAGAATGAGATGCCAGTTGCATTGCAATCAAAGTTCCGTGATCACCACTGAAACGCAAAAGTAGGTAATAGTAAAAATTTTAAAACTTTCAAACAAAAGAGTTCAACGCGCTCGGAGGCTACGCCAATCCTTGCCGGTATCATTGTATTGCCTTGCATGAGGAATATAATATAATCTTTCCATGATCTTAGTATTTACTAGCAACCCTGTATTATGAAAAGGTCCTAAATGCCATTTACTAACACATGTTACGACTTGAGCATTGATCAAATTGTCGTGTGGTCCCGTCGTGTAAATAGCTGTCCACCCCATCTCTTCCCGTGGGTGCCGTAAGATTCTCCCCGGTCTGCAGGATAATGTAGGTTCTGTCATAACCAAGTGGGGGAGGCCGATGTTCAGCAGTGAACGTAGAAAGGCCGATGATGACGGTGATATGGTCTGATGTGATTAAATTATGAAATCATAATGGCTACTATATTATGTATGAGATACAATTACAAATCTTCGTACAAGCAGGAAGTACATCATATAACAACCCAATTATGTAAGTCATCATCGTCATCATCAACAGCCTGAAGACGTTCACTGCTGAACAAAGGTCTCCCCCAGAGAACACCACTTTGAGCGGCTGCTCGCCTCCTGCATCCATCGGCTCCCCGCAGTTTTCACCAGATCGACGGTCCACCTAGTGGGGAGCCGGTTAAGCTGCGTCTTCCGGTTTGTGGTCGCCACTCGAGAACCTTTCTTCCCCATCGGTTGTCAGCAATCGAGTGTCGGTTGTTGTTAGCAGTGCAGTAAAAACATGTACTTCAGCATAATTATAATTATTTAAAATTTGCCATTATACTTCATTAGGTATTATATTAATTTGAATAGAGAGGAGGCATTCGTCTTAAAATATATCAATAAAATAGTTATTTGTAATAGAAGGCTGCAAAGTTGATTTTTGAGGCGAGTACTTGAATTGAAACCTGAGCAAGCGAAGGAGTCTAGGATTGAACCACGAGCGTAGCGAGTGGTTCAAATGAAGAATCCTGAGCGTAGCGAAGGTTTCAAAGGTACGAGACGCAGAAAAACTTTGCTGCCGAGTGCAACACACAACTATTCACCTCACTACAGCGAGGAAAATGTAAGAAAAACAGCTAAAAGGCTAAGAAAAGATTAGTTTTTAGCTTATTAATTTAGTTATGGGTGGCGGTAACGCTTGACATTAGGTAAACGACTAGCTCGTCACGTGAATCATGGAAAATTAAAGAAAAAGTGTTTTTCATCCATTTTCCATGCAGTCGCCGTGCTGGATAGCGTATTGGTTTTATACTCTTTGGTGCTGGACAGTGTGATTATTCTAAAAATGAGGTTGGTGAACGAGAAAAAGATAGTATCTTTTAGGAGGTAGTCTGTGGTACTAATGAGTTTTCAGTGGACTGGCGATATCAAGAAGGTTAAATTCAGGCAGATCTGTGATTAAATCCTCAATTCTTTACGAGAAAATTATTGAATAGAAACGTTCGAATTTTAAAAACACTTTCCACGCTAGCGAGCAAAATGCGTTTTTGCACCCAGATTTTGAATGACAAAGAGAACCTTTCCGAGCTAGTGAGGTGAAAAGATCTTTTTCATAACAAGCTGAATAATGTTTTCACCTTGAGCTATGAATATTTTCGTAAGTTTTTTATTTTATTCTTTTTTTCCTTTTCTATGCTGTGTTAGATTGCTTGCCAGTAATAGAAAGAAGATTTTCTTTTTTATAGACTCATCTATAAAACAACTTCTATAACTATCTTAGAAGACCAATAATCTAAATTAAATATTTTTAGTATTTGGATTTTACTTCAAATTGCCTGTTATTAAAATCAATTATTTGTGTTATGGCTATCAACGTAACTTAATACTCAAAGCAAATTCCGGTAATTTTTTGATAATACGCCTGATAATATCAGTTCTAATTATGTCGCTGGGTGCTACGTGACTTAGCACAATATTTATTTGTCTGTGTTGTTCATCCGTCCTTCATTTGCGTAAGATTGAGAGTTCTAAATACTTAAGTAGCAGTTTTAAGAAATTACATAACCGATGTTAGAAACAAGTTTTTTTATTAATATAATAAATAAACAATAAAGAAGATATCACATATTATTATGAAGACTAGACTAGATGGCGGCGCAGCAATCCAGCTCACCACCAGCCGTTGCCGTAGGAGCTACCACCGTAGGAGCTGCCACCGTAGGAACCACCGTAGGAGCCACCGTAGGAGCCACCGTAGGAAGCATAGCTGGGCTCGGCGATGATCCTCTTCTCGGTGAAGACCTGCGGCACGGAGACCACCTTGCGCACGCTGACCACCTGCGGCACCTCCACCACCTTGTTCACGTTCACCACTCGGTTGACGGCGACGATGCGCGCGGAGGGCGCAGAGTACCCGCCGCTGTACCCGCCGTACCCTCCGCTGTAGCCGCCACTGTACCCGCCGATGCCGCTGTATCCGCTATAGCCGCCGAGGTACCCGCGCTTCTCACGTGGCTTCTCTACGTTTCCGGCGGACACGGCCGCCACCAACACACACAGTACTACCTGCAAAGAAAAACAAAAAAATGAAACCAATTACATTTTATATGAACTAGGCATAGGTGAAAAAGCAAATATTATATGTTTGTTTGTTTGTTTGTGCTGAACTGATTTGGATAATGTTTTGTTCACAGATTTATAATAATACTGAGATTAACATAGAATTTAATATCCTAAAAAACTAAGACATCCCGTGATAAAACGAGCACCTAAATATAGCGAGAGAAACAATGGATTGCCACTAGTTTTATTTTAATTAAACTTGTGCTTAGTTGCTTATATAGTGCATTCGATGTGCTTAATATCTTTGCGTTTATATGTCATTAGAGATAATAAGCTTAACCACTTACAAAAGATTTCATATTTTCAAAGTGTGGTTCAGTCGCCTCTCGAACGAATGTTGCTAGACCCCGCCGAGTGCCCGCATATATACCACACGGTCCACGGTCCACGGTCCACGGGCGGCGTGGCGCAACTTGTCCTCGCAGCATTTTGCCGAGGATATACATACTTACAATAAATCTCAACCCAACTCAACTACGTATGTGGTACATACATTTTAGTGCAAAAGATTATATATAAAAGAAAACTTTTTTTTGTGTATGTCAATGTTTTAATAGGTTTGGACTATACCTACGTAGTAGAGATTAGTTTTTAAAAGCTATTGTTATTATTATTATTTTGATTAAACCAATATAGAGAGATAGAGAGATAAATTTATTATCCAAAAAGAAATATCGATGAGTTATACAGTATTACAAGTTATGGCGTAATTATTAAATTGATAGACTATTTACTACGGGCCCCAAACTAGGCATAGCCTGTATCTTGGGAGCCCCTTACTACAAAAGTTGCCGGAACGATATGCGTGCGTATAACTGTTAATTACACATGTTGACTACTTTTAGTTATAACTTAAAAAGGAATATCATTAACAGCCTGAAGACGTCCACTGCTGAACATAGGCCTCCCCCAGAGCACGCCACCTTGAGCGGCTGCTCGCCTCCTGCATCCATCGGCTCCCCGCGGCTTTCACCAGGTCGTCGGTCCACCGAGTGGGGGGCCGGCCTACGCTGCGTCTTCCGGTTCGTGGTCGCCACTCGAGAACCTTTCTTCCCCATCGGTTGTCAGTTCTACGAGCGATGTGGCCTGCCCATTGCCACTTCAACTTACTAACTCTAAGAGCTATATCGGTCACTTTAGTTCTCCTGCGGATCTCCTCGTTCCGGAGCTTATCTCGCAGGGAAACACCGAGCATAGCTCGCTCCATAGCTCGCTGCGCGACTTTGAGCTTACTAATGAGGCCAACAGTAAGAGACCATGTCTCAGTTCCATAAGTCATCACTGGCAACACACACTGATTGAAAACTTTCGTTTTCAGGCTCTGCGGTATTTTGGACGAAAAGATAGGACGAAGCTTCCCGAACGCTGCCCAGCCGAGTTGGATTCTTCGCGCCACCTCTTTGTCGAAGTTGGACCTACCTAATTGGACAATCTGTCCTAGGTAGACATACTTGTCGACAACTTCGAGAGTATCGTTCCCAACAATTACCGGTATAGGTGGAACATGAGCATTAGACATGATCTTTGTCTTGTCCATATTCATCTTAAGACCAACCTGCTGGGAGACTCTACTGAGGTCGTTGAGCATGGTGCTAAGGTCCTCGAGCGATTCCGCCATTATGACTATATCATCGGCAAAACGAAGGTTAGTGATGTACTCGCCATTTATGTTGATGCCAGATCTTTTCCACTCCAAGAGCTTGAAAACATCCTCCAATGCGTTTGTGAACAGTTTCGGAGAAATAACGTCTCCCTGTCTCACGCCTCTTTGCAATGGAATTTGTTCCGTACTCTGGTCCTGTAGTCGGACTGACATAGTGGCCTTACTGTACAAACACTTCAAAACTTCGATATACCTATAGTCAATTTGGCATCGCTGCAAGGACTGCAGCACCGCCCAAGTCTCGATTGAATCGAAGGCTTTCTCATAGTCCACAAACGCTAGGCATAACGGCCGATTATACTCTTCGGTCTTCTGTATAATCTGGCGCAGCGTATGAATGTGGTCTATGGTGCTAAAGCCTTTTCGGAAACCGGCTTGTTCGGGAGGCTGGAATTCATCAAACCTGCGTGCGAGACGATTCGTAATGACTCTCGAAAACAGCTTATACACATGACTCAAGAGCGAGATGGGCCTATAGTTCTTCAATAAGGTGTTATCGCCTTTTTTGAAGAAGAGCACCACCACGCTCTTGTGCCATGCCTCTGGCGTTGTACCTTCAATGATGACAGAATTAAATAACTTCTGGAGGACTAAAAGTACCGGTCTACCACCCGCTCTCAGAAGTTCGGTCGTAATTCCATCTTCACCTGGTGCCTTGTTGTTTTTAAGCTGTTTGAGGGCCATTCTAATCTCGTACAGGCTGACGTCCGGGATATCTTCGGTATAGTGTCGGACTAACTTGGCTCTGATGTCCTGAGCTGTGTTAGTAGCGGGCTTACGTGTCGAGGTGTATAACTGTCCATAGAAGTTCTCGATCTCTCTCAGAATCTCAGGCTTGGATGAAATGACGCTACCATTTTCGGTCTTCAGTTTTGTCATTTGGTGTTGCCCAATAGACGAATCCTTTGCGAACACTTTAGAGCCTTGGTTCCGCTCAATTGCGGCCTCAATACGTGAAGTACTAAGAGCACGCAAGTCGTGTCGCAAGGAACTCCAGATTCGTCTATTGAGTTCACCGTAGGCTGACATATCAACTGAAGACTGCAGCTTCATTTCGCTCCGATCGGCCATTAGCTCAAGAGTTTTTTCTGAGAGCTTTTGAGTCTTCTTTCGGCGTTGGGTCTTAAAGAATTTCGAACCAACAGCTTGGACAGTTTCCACCAACCCGTCGTTTAGCTCGTCCACTGTGTTACAGTCGGCTAGGCACTGGAAGCGATTTTGGAGTTCCAGCTGAAAGCCTTCGGGGTTTTGGATTTGGACAGGATTTGGACGGAGCGTAGACTTCAGCAGACATGACCTTTCGAGCTTAACATTGATATTCAATGTGCCTCTAACAATACGGTGATCGCTACCGGTTTTCACCTTGCTGATCACAGAGACATCATCGAATATGTGCTTCTTGGTCGTCATGATAAAGTCTATCTCATTTTTAGTGGAACCGTCGGGACTTATCCACGTCCACTTCCTGGATGGCCGCTTCTCGTAGAAGGAGTTCATCATAAAGAGTTCCTCCTTCTCCATGAAGTCAGCCAGCCTCTGTCCTCGAGGGTTCCGCTGCCCGTATCCAAATGGCCCCACTCTCAGCTCATCGCTATTCCTTGTGCCCAACTTCGCATTGAAGTCTCCCATCACAACGGTGAAGTATGTTTCGGAAGTATGCATGGCTTCGGATATGTCCTCATACATAGCTTCTACTTCATCGTCTGAGTGTGCCGACGTCGGCGCGTATACCTGTATAACCTTCAACGAATACCGTTTGGTTATTCGGAGTACCAGGTACGCTACCCTGGCCGACACACTGTCGACTTTGACCACGTTGTTGACGAGAGACTTGCGGACGAGAAACCCGACACCCCCTTGGGAGAGTTGGTCTCCCTCCCGGTAGAAGAATAAGTTACCGGAATTTAGGATTATCGTGTCCTGTCCCTGTCTTCGGACTTCTGACAATCCCATTACATCCCAGCGTAACTTACCCATCTCCGCCTCTAGCTCGACCATCCTTTCGTCAGCCTTCAGTGTGCGCACGTTATGTGTTGCCAGGGCCAGGGGTCGTCGTTGGGGTTGGTAGCCGGGCGTCTGCCGGGGATTCTTCGCACCCCTTGCCCTGCCGTTACCGTGGCCGCTACCGTAGCCACGGGATAGCAGAGCTGCCGGGGACTGGGGGCCGTTTTTATTTGTGCTTGTCATTAGGGGGGGGGGGGGGGGTTTGCCATAATCACCACGCTTGGCAGGCGGCTTGGTGATCGCAGTAGGTGAAGATTGATTATCACCAAGACCGAGGGGAACGCTGCGACCCATTCCCTGGATATTCCCTTAGCCGCCTTCTACGGCACCCACGGGAAGAGATGGGGTGGTCCTATTCGTAACCGGGACCACACGGCATATAGTAAAAAGGAATATAGTATATAGTATATATAAAAAAATTGATACACGGCACAAAAATTTACATTTTACAATAATTATCAAAAGCGACGATTAAGATAATTAGGAATGATACTCATATCATATTTAATCCTAGTTTATTAATAATTACAGATCAGATCAGATTCCCTCCTTTAGCACTATAGATCACTCTTATTTTAAATGATATAATTAAAAGTTCCCACAGAATGATTGGAAGTTAGAATGTAACTTAAACTTTAATACGACTGGCCACAAAATTCCCATGAGGTGTTTTTTAAAATTAGTTTCCACGTATTCCAACACTCACGATGCCCCCACGCACACCATTACCTACCCACCAAAAAAAAAGTAGTTGACAATGCCATAGTTATATAATTATTAGTGTTTACCGGTAGTAGTTTATCAAACGGCTTATAGGTACAATAAATATTAAACCCAATTTTGGATTTTGAAGGGTTTAGTTGACAGTTCCCAACTTACTAAAAATAAAAATAAATATATATAGTTTCTTACATTCCCGTCTGTTTGACAGGAACAGCAACAGTTTTAGGAGTTTTAGTCTGTCAACCAAAGCCTTCAAAATTGGCCCCATTATGTAGGTACTAAAATCACCATTTTAATTTATTAAGTATTAAAGTTTATACATTCATCTATGCTTACGGAATAAATAAGTACCTAGGTTTATAAATTAATCAACATAATAGAAGGAAATGCGGGCATGTTGTGTGCATTGAGGGTACGTCCCAATGAGTGCTTCGAATCTCGAAATGACGTAAGGTGCCCGTGGGCAGAGGGTTGATTCTGCTAACATTTTAACTTTGTTTAGTCTCGATATAATTTAGGCAACTCACATCACTTTAGAGTCTTTACTAGCAGAAATTATACATTAAATGTATGGCATAGAATGAAAAGGTATATATATAGGATATAGGTATACCACCGTATCTGTGATATTCGCAACACTGCAAGGTAAGTGCCTATGTAGGTACAATAAAATAAAATACTATGTTTATTCCTTATTCCGCGTGGGAGAGAGAGTTGTGTTAGTTAATTAGATTACGATCGTATTAAACATCGAACAGAATATAAATTCCTAAATTTAATTTTTATAAATTAAAGAACAGAAATAAATAAATAAAACTAGGATTGCGAATACCATGAACAGATACACATATACACAGGTGCACACAGGTAACATTAAAATACTTAGTTTAAGTATCTGTCAATAATAAATTGATCTCCCAGATGATACGTACCTACATAGAAAAGTGCACAAAATATGAGGGAAGAAACAAGATAATTATTCTGTCCTCATAGAGACGAACGCAGTAACTAACGCTTTTGGCAAAATTGAGCTAACATAAACACAGGTACATAACGTTTCGGAATCCCAAAAAAAAAAAAAAAAAAAGAAAAACAGAACTATATTCCGTTTTTTGGCACGTGTCAAAATTCCACCTGGTACCCATAAACTCAGGAAGTACAAACAGCACCTTAGGTGACATTTTTTTTTTTTTTTTTTGGCTCCACACATAGTGTATTTAGCCAGTGTCAAGTATTGTAATTTTCATCGTGCTATAGAATATTTCATGTAATGGCAAGTCTTAGTTACAGTCATAGTCGAGTCTAAGTCAGGTAGTCAAAGTCCAGTCTGTCATGCCCCAGTAAAGTGGTGGCAACTTTACTAGAAGCTTCTATGGAGTTTTGGAAGCAACAGGAAAAACCACGTTTCACCACATTATATCACTTGCCCACACTCATGCTCGTAGTTCAGCACTTAATGCGTAAAATGCCACCAATTTTAAACATTAACACTAGAAAAAGCACAAGTTTTGAAAAATAATACAATGCAACGACGTGAACTTTTCCGCGTTCCCACCAAAAACCTCTAGGGAATTATTGAAGACTTACGATCTGACAAGTCTTTCTGTGTCGTCATAGGACAGAGACAGTAGCCATCTTTTAATTTTACTTTTAGACTCCGCAAAAGTGTAGTTATCCAAGTCAATTAATCTACATACTGCGTTGTAAGTAAAAACCTGTGTATATTTTGGATGGCGACATGCAAATACGGTGTTCACCTTTGGTAATTTTTGTCTATGTTTCCGAGTTTTGGTATACTGAGGAAGTGATTTCTGCTGAATATAGGGTTTAAACACAGGGTTTAAATGATGTCCCTTTTTTATTGTCTTTCTCTTATTAAGCCTTTAATTTGATACCCATATTATAGAGGTTGCTGCGGAATTGAGCGTGGTAGCTTCAGTAGAAGTGGGTGAAATATTGATTACAAAATTCGAACAACTCAACACAAATAATTTACATGGTAAATATCCCGTTAATAAACAATATTGTAGTAGTACAAAATTCGAGCAATACATAGGTACAAGTGAAATTAAATAAAAGCTTTTAATTTAATAATAAGTCATTAATAATAATAATAATCAAGTGTCAGATGCAGAATAGTCTTACTACCTATATACTCTACTAAATTTAGCTGTACACCGTAGTCCCAATTTAATTTTTTCATTTTTTCTCCATCCCAAGGTTGTCTGGAAGAGATCGCTTTAAGCGATAAGACCGCCCATTGCACTAGCAATTATAATTCTATTAAGTTTCTTTGTATATTTTTGTTTAGTTGGTGTACAATAAAGAGTTTATCTATCTATCTACTCTAGATAGCGGCTAGAGTATAGTATCAAGTATTTTCCAAATTTGAATGCTGTGGGTTTGATGAATTTATGAATGGGGTGGAGAGTTGAGAGCAGAAAAAATAGTGGTTGGCTGTGTTAGGTACTTATACCTAAGTAGTGTACCTTCGTTATAATAATATCCATTTAGGATGACATAAAAGAATAATGCCGCAAACCGTTCGCGTAGCACCCGAGCGAGTTGAACTCTTTTTTCATATCATTAATTGGGCTACGAACATGATGGTTTATGTTTAATTTTTGGAGTGCGCTTGTAGGGTGCGGTATGGTGGTTGATTTCAGCTGAGCCTATTATTCAGATAGATTTATAAAGAAAATGGGATAGGTTTCCCGAAAAATTTTCATTTTCAGGAAAGCCGAGTGCCGTGTGAGTGATACTGCAATCAATTATGTGCTGCCATGACGCTTAACACCAGGTGAACGACTAGCTCGTCGCGTCATTCGTTTACATAAAAAAGTTCAACATACTTTTTTCTGTGGGATATTTGTATGAACTCAAGACCATAATTCGTTTGGACAGAATAAAACCTGTCAGATGGGCTAGCTAACATTGCTTGGCAATTGTTCATATCCCATTTGATTACGGTGCTGCTAGCTGCTACTGATCAGGTGGCCTGAATTATACAATTAGCAATTATTATTAGCATTAGCATAACATACTAATGATGTTATTCTGTGAATTACTAGCATTGACACGTCTTAAAACCCAAAATACCTTGAAAATCAGCAGAGACGTCGTAAGTGTCCCACCAGTTCGCACTAAGCGTTTTGCTGAGTCTTTCACAGTCCGAACAGCCCAGGACTGGAATGCTCTCCCAGCAACAGTGTCTCCTCCTGGGTATAACTTGGGTCTTTTCAAGTCAAGAGTGAATGGGCATCTCATGGGCAAACGTGCTCCACCTTAGACAACTTCGTCACTTACTATCAGTAGAGATATTGTCAAACGTATGCTCTTTTTAGCATAAAAAAGTAAGCATATCACTAAATTGAATAATAAAGCTTACATCGTACCGTAGCGTAATAGTTAGATTAAGTTAGATTAGATCGTAAGTTAACAGCGTTTAGCAAGTAGTTTAGTTTCTATATAGGTACACTATAGTCACTTCAGGAAGCACTAAATGTTTTCAGCATAGCTAGTTGAGACCAGGGGTCTAGCAATGATACTTTTCCGCCAACGCCAAACCTGACAATGACATTACCTGCGGAAATCACTTTTATGCAAGTAATGTCATGGAAAGGTACCTTTGCTAGACCACCAGAAACTTTTAGAAGCCGCTCGTGTGTTGTCAATAACCTTGCAAAGTTCTAAAAAGTTTGCTATATTTTGTCAAGTTGGTATACATATTCATGCCGGTTCCATGGTCGGCCTCGAGTTGCAAAATTTATTATTCATGAAAATATATATATATAATACTTACCTACTGTCAATTATTAATATATATTTCCTACGCATTAAAAGGTATAAATATATGTTTAATACCTTTTATTAAATATTAGATTAGAGTTGCGTCACTACATACTGACTCATTAATCTAAGATTATGTTAAGTGGCATGCAACTGACGATTTTATGAAATTTACTGTCTTTAAGGTTTTAAAAAGTTCAATATAATACAATAACGACTTTTACAAAACAATACTTTACCTGTTAACATTTAATTAAAATGGGGATAGACAGGAACGACCCCTATATTCTGTATACAATCCAACCCTTATTGATTGTTGGTGGCGATCTATACTATATTCAATAGTATCCGCAGTCATCCGTCCTTTGGTGATGTGGTCAACGGTGACGTCCTGGTTTAAGAGAACAATTCTAATAACATTATTTTGGGATTCTACTACTTCAGTAAGTATATTCTAAAGATTGTTTTTTCTGAATTATTTTCTTTGAAGTATATAATTTTAATAGATTTATTTCGGTCTTTTATTAAGGCTAATATGTTTAGTAGCTTGCAATAGTTTCATCAACACGGAACTTATGAATACAGAAACTTAGAAAGCTGTCATACTTTAGCCATGGAAACAAGGAGTCATGACGAAGTAGAAAAACAAACTTCTCCAGCTTTATTACCATACTGCATCATTCCAGACTGGGGAACATGCGGGAGTACTGTGGATAGCCATTATCTAAAAGCTTTTTAGCGTATGATATCTATAATATTTTAAACCCATTTTTTATTGTCAGTGAAAAAAGTATTTTTGTCAATTGATTTAGCAAGTATGGTATGATAGCTGCGAAGCCGCGCGCGGTTGCGCCACGGCAGCCACGCTCTATATATGCACAGTCGCGGCCTCTCCAGCATCATTCATCCGCTTGCCGTTTGAACGCTACCTTACAACATGAAATCCTTTGTGAGTAGTGTGGTTATAACTACATTCTTATTATTCTACTTTCATGAAGACGAATGAAAACATAATATATGGTCATTTTAATGTTCAACATCGTCATTTCAGCTATGTAATAAAATTGAAATAAAACAGTTAATTGCAAAAACACTTAAAGTAGCCTGTTAAGTGTCGTTAAATATTTACTAAATTACATCTGATGGTGGTTATAGTCGTTGTGCTGCTGCTTTTATTCAGATGCTCAAATTAAAATATCATTATAAATAAGTACTGACATTAAAATTATATTTATTAAATGCAATTTCAGGTAGTACTGTGTGTGTTGGTAGCGGCCGTGTCCGCCGGAAACGTAGAGAAGCCACGTGAGAAGCGCGGGTACCTCGGCGGCTACAGCGGATACAGCGGCATCGGCGGGTACAGTGGCGGCTACAGCGGAGGGTACGGCGGTGGTTACAGCGGCCTCGGCGGTGGTTACGGCGGGTACAGCGGCGGGTACTCTGCGCCCTCCGCGAGCATCGTCGCCGTCAACCGAGTGGTGAACGTGAACAAGGTGGTGGAGGTGCCACAGGTGGTCAGCGTGCGCAAGGTGGTCTCCGTGCCGCAGGTCTTCACCGAGAAGAGGATCATCGCCGAGCCCAGCTATGCTTCCTACGGTGGCTCCTACGGTGGTGGCTCCTACGGTGGTGGCTCCTACGGTGGCAGCTCCTACGGTGGCAGCTCCTATGGTGGCTCCTACGGCAACGGCTGGTGGTGAGCGCCACAGCTACGCCTTTAACTCTAGTCTACACGCGTGATATTAATATTTATTTTTTGTTTTAATAAACCAACTTTTTTTATTCGGCTGTCTTATTTTGAAGCTTATCGTAGATTAGAAAAATATTATTCACAACAACGCTGACTGTGTCTGGGAGGTAAGGAATTCAATATTATGATAATTTATGGATAATTTCCTGTATCTATAAACGTACATAATAGGTAATAATTTTCCTTTCAAAAAATTATAAAAACTAACTTCATCACTTCACATTTTAAAGGGGTGAGCAAAGAGTAGGTATTCACCGCTAGTGGTGCGATTAGTATTTAGGTACTTATCAGGCAAGCATGCACCATCGTAGACTGTGTCATCACTTTCCATCAGGTGAGACAGTGGTCAAATGTTTTGCCTATAAACAATTTTAAAAAAAAATTATTATTTTTTTCGGAGATTGTGTGTTTCCTTCAAAACAAAGATCGTGAAAATGCGCAGTTACACCTTACTTAGTAAGTAATTTTTGAAAAGTACAATTTATTATTTTTTTTTAATACCATTCAAAAAGCGAATCACGAAGCGAATACCCCAATGACACCTACGCGCAATAATAGCCAGGATGCCCCTGATAATATATTAAAAGGTCTGCCAAGTCTAAAATTGGTGAAACTTAGTATTCAAGGCATTTGAAGTTGGTGGAGGTGGATTATTTCCATGACCCGGCAGGATCGGAACTGGCAGACGTGTTTTTTTTACATGTTTAAGTGTAGAATCTAAAGATAGCCTATTGGGGTACCCGATGACGTAGGTATTTTTGCAGCGGACTCTCGCACCAATACTAAAAGCTACTAGCTGCACCTACTATAAAAAACATCTGCTGTATACTAGCAGCAATGACCTGTTTATTTTACTCATTAATATTGTAAACATTACGTTAAACTTAGAGCTTTAAGGCCCGATTTCACCAAACTAGAATAAATTTTATTCCAGGTATAACTTTCCGAGAACAACCGAGTTACGCGAATATAGCCCTTATACCACCAATTTTTTGAAGGAATAAGACTTATTCCTTGGATACAATCAAAATGGCGTCATTTTTGTGTAATTTCATTTGTCAATTAGCTGTATCCAAGAGTAACGAATAGCCGTACACTTGGAATAAACTTTGGTGAAATCGGGCCTTAAACAAATGGAAGTCTCTCTACGAATATAGCTATTATAAAATGAAATCTTATGTATGTGTTTGTTTGTTTGTGTGGAATTTACGCCAAAACGGCTGAAATGATATGCCAAAACTGCTGAGATTACCATTAGGTTAGGGTACTTTCTATCCTGGATAATGAAGAGTTCTCTCTTGCATATGGAGAAAAATCCAGGTGAAACCCGCTTGTCGCTTCTAGTTGTAGATTATAATACTTATGGATGGAATCGTCCACCTGAAAAATTACGATGCAGAAAATATGTAGGCACCTACACTTATACCTAATCGAATACAGAAAGAATCTTCAAAATTGGTTCTTAAATAGCGAAGGTAGTGGTGTGGTGGTAACACACAAAAAAATTGAGAATGGCTGTTATTGTTGAAGTGGAGCTAGAAATAACCTAAGTTCTCTTGATCAAATTACACTCATGAAAATTTTGCAACGGTTTTGGGCTCCTTATTAAAAATCTTAAATCCATAAAATAATTGGTCATCGTCATCATCAGTCTGAAGATATACTTAACTAGGTGGTAGGACTTTTCTGCAAAGTTCGTCTAGGTAGGTACCACCGCTTTGCCAGTTATTCTGCCGCCAAGCAGTAGTGTGCAAGCACTACTGTGTTCCGGTTTGAAGGGCATTGTAGCTAGTGAAATTACTGGGCAAATGAGACTTTATGATCTGATCGCTCAGTCTAGTAATCTGATTATTAGACTGGGTGATGTCTCAGGATGACGTGCGCAGTGCAGTGTCGCGCGAAACTATTGTTTTAAAGTTCCGGGTGACACTGCAACTGTTATGGGCGGCCGTGTCACTTAACATCAGGTGAACGACTAGCTCGTCACGTCATTCAATCACATAAAAAAAAAAAAAAAAATATATACATCCCCCATAGAGCGCCACCTTGAGCGGCCGCTTGCCACTTCTTGCTTTTCATGGGAGAGGGGTCACCATGCTTCATACCCCTAACCACCACAGGTACATCATAATCAGATTCTTAAACTTCAACAACCTACAAATGCTATGAAAATAAAATATTTCAGATTCGTGTTTCAAACGCAAATCGTTCGATCGGATGGTTTTCGGACACGATAAGTTTCGAACTGATGACTCATCAACAAAAATATTCGCAGCAGCGTGCGTCGCACCAGCGTCCTTCGCAACATAGGACTTCCTAAATTTGACCTACCCACCGAACATCAACGTGTTGTAGCTGTCAGATGCACTTAATTTATTATATTCTTAGTTAATCTGTAATAACTATAATAAAGGCTTGGTCCGACTCGCAGCTCAATGCCGAAACCGAGAAGTAAACAAAAATGTGTTTACATTAGCATTACTTAGCATATCATTAGTATAATCATCAGTAGAAGCACTAAACATAAGGCAAATGTAAATCGCAGAGGTTAACCTTTAACCTATTTACCTTGACACGGTACGATTAACGTATTGTAATCCTTCAAGTATATAACGTCCACAATAGTTTGGAAGTATCATCGCCACTTAAAAACTATTGTAGCCCGTTTTCGATCTCACCCCGTCATCATCACCCAAGACACGTCTTGAGCGACCCGGAGGATCCTATAGCAGCCGTTGTTTTGGCTTGCTAGGATCACCGGACCAGTCTAGCCCTTCTGGTTCAGGTACCGATTTCGGCACCGGTATAGGATACCAGCATAATACAATCAGACACCGACCCCGCCGGCGAGGTCGATGTACCCCCCGTAGGTTAGCTAGGGCGGTCGCGACTTTCCATAGGGTCCACTCTTCCAGTGGACGTAGCTTTCCCGATCCTCTTATCCAAGCAACGGCACAAGCCAACGCTCGCACCCCAGTGGTGCCCTTGAGCTAGTTGCCTCCCACTTTCGTCGGCTGGAAGCCGTAAGCGCCTGTCCTCCCGCCCGGTGACACTGTAAAGGTCGGTAGAGACTAACAGCACCGTTAGCCCGTTCATAAAAAACCTTAATTTAGGTTAATTAGTTTTACGCCCCCTGTTTATGAGTAAGAGAGGAGCAAAACCCCTATCCCCTATCTTTTCCCTTTCCCTTCCATCTTTTCTTCGACAGGATGAGTATAAATATTTTTTTAAATGTAACAACCTTCTACGAAGTATTAGAGAACATTTTAAAAAGATGAATGAAATCGGAAAAGCCGTTCTCAGTTTATAGCGTAACCAGGAGAAATAGGGGTGCATTTATATATATAAAAGGCTAGCTAGTGCCCGCGCGGCTTCGCCCGCGTGGACTATCCCTCAGAAACTGTTTATATTTTCAAGATAAAATTAACTATTTTGGGAGCCGTGTAAAGGCTCATAAATAAAGAAGTTACTTATTCACCTTTTTAATCTTTTTAAAGTCGGCCCATGCAGTGACCTCTCATGGTGACATTAGGGAAAAGGTAGGGAGGAAATAAGTTTTTTAATCTCTGGTAATAACTATACTTAGACACTAACACGACAAAAATGCTCAAATGCCCGTGATAATCTAACAGTTTAAAAAAAAGTTTGTAACCCCTTAATAATTTCAAAATATTATTTTTATTTTAAAACATGCAGGTACCTAATAATAACTGGATTAACAAACGTGACTTTGAAAATAAAGAACTTTGAACTAAAACTTTAACTAAATTATTTTGCAATTTTTGATGTGATTGATATACAAATACCAATTTTCGTAATTACAAATTCAAAAACAAAGAACTAAGTATGCATACAGAGTGTCATCCCATCCTATGTCATCCTTGGTCGTGTGGTCCCGCTTTGCGAATAGGACCACCAAGTGTCTTGATTGTAGTAGATATCTAATCTACTACAATCAAGACACTTGCCAAGCGTGGTGATTATGGCAACCCGCCTCCCTTATGATAAGCATCCAAAGTGACGTTTTATGGGGGAGGCCTATTGTTCAGCAGCAGACGTCTGTATTCCAGCTGAATCGTTAAAAACTACAAAATTATAGGCGTATCTCAACCAAACACTCTATGTAGGGACAGGATTTGGAATGGGTTCATATTGTCGTAACATTGAACACTAAGTGCCTAAGTTGTTCTCAAAGGTACGTTTGATAATATTGCGAAGTGAACCATCTGTGTAATTTGAAATGGATTATTTGGAGTTTATTTACAGAAGTTTATTGCATTTCCTCATGCGTATGGCTCGCGGTTACTCAAAATAAATGAACGTACTTATATTTAATTTTTGAAACTTTCATAAGCGTCGGCTTTGCCAACATTCACTCTGCATGACACAATTTAACAGTTACGTAATAAAGGCTCAAAAAGTTATGATTTTGTAATTGGATATTTATTTCGTAGATTACAGAAAAACTTTGTTTTTTTACCGACTTTATAAAAGGATGGTCTGTTTGTTGAACTTGTTTTGGAGAAAACTATAGAACCAGATGGATAAAACATATATCTGATCGAACCTTTTCAGGGTTTTGTACCCAAACGGTGAAAACTGGAGTCTGGACCCTATTGCTACCACTGGTGTCAGTCTGTCAGTCTTTAAACTTCTGCGATAAATGTTTTCCATCTTTATTAAATTCAGGGAGCTAACTTTGTTTGATCTTATTATAAAAGGTAAGTAGGTGTACATAATATACTTGTGTATGGAACACTGGTGCACGAGCCAGACTCACACTTGGTTGGTTTTAATTAAAAAAAAGTTTTCTGTACCTAAATGTAAGTACAATTAATCAACTCATGACAGGCACTATTTTGGTGTGGTGTGTGTGTGTTGGATAGGGTTTTTTTCAGCGATTGTGGCTATTTCTCTAAAAAATATTTCTCTTTTTCCAACACTTATCTACTAAAAAGTTACACCTGTCACAGTTTTAGGATTCCGCAAGTACATAAAACAAAAATATATAGGAATACTTTGTTGTCTTATATCTGTTAAAAAGAAACAAACTTATTTTGGAGTCGCCTTTTTTTATGTAAATGAATGACGCGACGCGCTAGTCATTCGCCTGATATTAAGCATCACGGCTGCCCATAACAAATTGCAGTATCAGTTGGAACTCTAAGTTAATACCTATAGTTTTGCGTGACACTGCACTGCACACGTCATCCTGAGACTTCACACAGTATAGTAATAAGGTTACTAGATTGTGTGATCAGATCATAAAGTCTCATTTGCCCAGTAATTTCACTAGATACAGCGCTTTTCAAACAAAAAAGTTGCAGTAAAGTTAGGACTTTTACCACCTAGTACCTATTAAGTATTTTCGAAATTTTAACGCCGTGGCTTGAAATTGATGAATTTATGAATGGGGTTGAGAGCTCAAAAACACCATGGTTGGCTGTGTTAAGTATTTATACTTATGTAGTGTAAATTCGTTATAATAATGTCCATTTAGGCTGACATAAAAGAATAATGCCGCAAACCGTTCGCGTAGCACCCGAGCGAGTTGAAGTCTTTTTTCATTTTATCTATTGGGCTACGAACATGAATACGAACATGATGGTTTAGAACGATGATGGTGATGGTTTGGATGGTTGGTTGGCTTTTACAGAATGCACAAAACATTTTTCGCGCAAATAATGTTCGTCACTTTATAGCTATACAAAGGTTACGGTTTGGAAAGTAATGGAATCCTCCACGCGCTAGTATAAGTAAGCACAGTACCTAGACACCTAGGTACTTATTGACTGTCTTCTTTCGCGTTTTGTAATTTTCTGAATTAAAACAGCGGAAAGTTGTTAGAAAACATGTACATATTTGGAATAACATTACAAAAAATTATTCTCAGAATTTTGAACATTTAGTAATCGTAAGCCTGTATTTAACTTAACCAGTTAATGTTGACGGCGGTTCGTTGCACTGCAAGGACAAGGTTGCACGTTGCCTTCGCCCGGCTCCATGCAAGTATATAATATGCAGATCGCATACAAGCAGCATCATTCCTTCGACAATCGTTTGACCAGCACCATCTGACAACATGAAGTCCTTTGTAAGTAATCGTAGATATATGTACTTTACCTCTATTTATGCGAACTAAACCGCCTAATTAGACCGTTTTAATTTTTTTGTGTAAATAACTAAATACTGATTTTGAACTCGTTCTTGCAGGCAGTACTGTGCTTGTTGGTGGCATCGGTATCCGCTGCCAACATCCGTGAAAAGCGTGGGTTCCTGCACGGCGGCATCAGCAGTGGCATCGGTAGCTACAGTGGTGGCTCCAGCGGCGGCTACAGCGGCGGCTACGGTGGTTACAGCGGTGGTCACGGTGGATACAGCGGTGGCTACAGCGGTTCCAGCGGTGGTCACGGTGGTTACAGCGGTGGCTACGGCGGTTCAAGCGGTGGTCTTGGGGGTTACAGCGGTGGTTACTCGGCCCCCGCTGCTCGCGTGGTCGCCGTCAACCGAGTGGTGAACGTGAACAAGGTGGTGGAGGTGCCGCAGGTGGTCAGCGTGCGCAAGGTGGTCTCCGTGCCGCAAGTGATCACTGAGAAGAGGATCGTCTCCTCACCTAGCTACTCCTCAGGCTCGTTCGGAGGCTCCTACGGCAGCTCCTACGGTGGCTCTTCCGGTGGCTCCTATGGAGGTTCCTCCGGTGGGTCTTACGGCAACGGCTGGTGGTGAGCTGCACCACCACGTCTTCTCTAGTCCTGTACCTGTGAGAGTGTATCTACTTTGTTAATGTGATATTGTTAATGTTTTCTACGAGTTGTTTTGATACAATTATATTTTATTTTCTCTACTGTTATTGTTTCATTTGTCATTGGCACGGTGTCTTTGCTCATGAATGAATATTCAAGTGATGCTCAGACACATGTTATGACTACCCATTACCAACCAGGTTGGGTACCTGTAGTACATTTTTCAAACAGTATTTTTCAATCATTTCATTTTTCTAAGTGGAGTCGATAATAATGAGGTCACCCTTCTAAACTCGTTGTTGAGCTGTATTTTTATTTTGTGTAATTTAGTACTAGCTGCACACCTTGATATCGCTTTGAGGTTTTATAGATCCTGTGGTTTTAAATAGTAAATTAGTACTTATCTATAGGTAAACTAGTTTGTGTACAGATTTTTTAACTTCTTATCCTGATCACACAAACACACACCCTCACGCTACATCATCAGCTACAAGACGTCCACTACCAAACATAGGCCTCCCGCATAAAATGCCACTTTGGACGCACATTTGGGCGTTTGCCATAAGCACCACGCTTGGTTGGCGTGCAAAAGATTTTAATGCCTATATTCTCGATATTGTCTTTGCCGACTCTTACGGTACCCGCATGAAGAGATGCCCATTCGCACACCGGAACCACACGTGACGGCGGTGGTACACAACCTTGTGCTCTTATGGTATATAGTTTAATATTATGTTAGATGTAAAACATTCTCTCGCACACTGTTTTCTCGCAGCAAAATATGCCTATTCATTGTGCGAGCTGCTGAGGTGAAAATCTATACTTTTTGAGTTTCTATCGGTTGCAATCAAGTTACATGATCGACTAGCTGAGCGTAGCGAAGGTTTCAAAGGTACGAGTTACGAGACGCAGAATAACAAGAGCAGAATAAAAGAGCCTACTTAATTAATTTTATACTTATTCTACCCATGTACACTATGGAAGCAATAAAATATCTGAATCTGAATCTAACTTTGCTGCCAAACGAAACACAACTTTTCACCTCACTACAGCAAGGAAAATGCAAGAAAAATAGCTTAAATAATATATTCGTTTAGTAATGGTTGGCCGTAACGCTTAACGCGCATCAGGTGAACGACGAGCTCATCACGTCATCATTACTTAAACATAAAAAAGTGTTTTTTCCTTTTTTTTGCATGCAGCCGCCGTGCTGCATGAAAAATTAAATATTCTTTGATGCCGGACAGTGCGAATATTCTAAAAATGAGGTTGGCGTACTGACATGAAGTAAGTATTCGAGAAGAAGAAGAAGTATTAATGAATTTTGCACAGATTACCTGGAATTTGCAGTAGACTGGCGGAATAGAAAATTGTTGAATAGAACGGGTTGAATTTTAAAAACCATCCATGCTAGCGGGTAAAAATTTGTTTTTTCTCTAATCTGTGGTAAAACACAGAGCTTGTTTTTTTCTCTAATTTGTGGGGTAAAACCACAGACCTAGGATATTTGAGCACATCTTTAAGGGGTGATTTTTCAATGAGGAGTTTTTTTTTTTTTAAAAATGGTGTTTTATGTATAACCCAACAGATGGCGCCAGCTGTGGTTTTACCAAAATCTGTCACTGTCACTGTTTCAAGCATAGACCACAGGCACCACAGGTTATAGGAAATGTGTCACGATACCGACTGACAACTCCAAAACTGTTTCGTTTATTTATTTTCGTTGCGCGATAGCTCGGCTTAATTTTGGATCATAATATTAACGTTTATATGTCTAGCAGTTCTGCTGTACTTCAATTTTTCTTAAGAAGAATGCACCACAGACTACTTAGGAGATACTACAGACAATATACTCGTGGTCCACTCAACTGAATTTGACATTTCTTTGTAGGTAGTCTAGGTAAAAGCATTTTCTTATGTTTAAACTACTCTGTGGTTTGAAAGGTTTAAACTATGTACTTACAGCACCATCTAGAAAAGAAGCGGAACTAGCGTTTTTTTAATTAAAAAGCCTCATAGCTAGATAAAGGTTATTCGACGAATAAATTATAAACCAGCTAAAACAAAAACATATCAATTTTCAGTATTCCGCTTATAAAGTTCGCGTTTTATTTTAACAGTGTTTTCTTTTATATAATGAATAACTATTATCTGATTATTGGAAAAATCACGTCTTAGTGTTTCAGTCACTATTTTCTCTCTAACTGTTTCTTCTTAAATGTGTTAAGGGGGAACGTCACACTCGCGCGGCAAATTCAAATTTTCTTGCATTCTTTTGCCAATAATAGCTTAATTACTCAACGTGATTACATGAAAACTAATTTTGCGCAAATAAATATAGTGTATCAATAAATTACAATTAAAAATATCACTTACTTATCATTGGTTTAGCGACAAATGGCAATAAACAGTTTTCTTCTTAGTTTTTCAGTCTATTGCCATTTGTCGCTAAACCAGTGATAAGTAGGTGATACTTTCAATTGTAATTTAATGATACACTATATTTATTTGCGCAAAATTAGTTTTCATGTAATCACGTTGAGTAATTAAGCTATTATTGGCAAAAGAATGCAAGAAAATTTGAATTTGCCGCGCGAGTGTGACGTTCCCCCTTAAACCAACTGCAAGTAGTACCTACGTCAGTTCCGCTAGTACAAGACGGCGCCACTTGAGCACAGCATAATATAATAATATTCGGAACTTCCGGCTAGTCCATGAAAACCAGGGAACCAATCAGAGACAAGCAAAGTTGCCGCCAAGAAATGGCGCGACGGCAGCACCAGACCTCGTTTTTCCAGAGCTCTTCAGCTCAGTTCATCGTACTTAATCCAGATCGGCATAGTTATTTTGGTGAACGTTTTTGGATTATATACAGCTAAGTATAATTCTGTAAAATTGTTATAATACGATTGTCTGTGATTTCTGTGTCTGATTTTAGCTCGTGGTTTACTATGTGTCTCTATTTCTGTTTAAAAGCGGTTATTGTAATCATTTGTCTATTTTAAAAGAGATATGCCTATGAGTTTCTTGCCCGTTCTTCTCATAAGGCTTTAATAAAACTTGCGAATGGGTGTAAATGTGTTTTTCATTTAAATATCCACTTAGTTTAAATAGCATTAATACATAGGTTTCACAAATGAATCAGTTTAAAAACGGAATACCTAACCTATTTATTTTGGTATTGTTCCATCCCCAAGATATCTAACAGCCGTCAATAATTGCATTTTGGTAATATCAATAGTTGATCCTATAAATGAAAACAACAATATGCACTAAAACTACCAAACTTAGGAATACCAACTACTTACTAATACATACCGCTATGTATGACTGTATGTACACTATGAATATGGATGCAAAATAAACCTAAAACTACAGTTATTTGGTATATTGTAATCCTATTCCTATCTATGCCTAAAATGACAGAGAGGTAATCATAATGTAACCATAATTAAAAACGCACTGCCTGCCTGATGGTAGTCTAAAAATAAAGAGGACTGTAATCTATACGTAAATTAAAAAATCACACTTTCCAAAATAAAACCACGCGACTTGAAATGCTAGATAACGTACATTCATTCACAACGCCGCGGGTAAGGTCACCTCTTACTACCACGTGTATGTAGGAACTAAGTTCAATGGCTCTTTAGTGTTCTAGGTTCAAGGTACACGACTCCACGTATAGGTACAATCTAGATAGGCTTGATTTAACCTGAAACGAACTAGAGTTTGCGAGTTAAAATAGCAAATGGTAGTGACAGCCGTTGTGGAAGAAAGGTTCTTGAATGACAACCACGAACTGGAAGAAGCAGCGTAGGCCCCCCGCTGCGTGGACCGCCGACCTAGTCAAAGCTGCGGGAGCCTATTATCATGCAAGGCTACATCATTCGGAAAAAAATTGAGGGACGTGATGAGTTGATAAAAAATTGTATCGATTGATCGTGAGTAGTGATCGGATAATCGAATGAAAGTTTACCGTAACTTCCTTGGTTTGCTATATGTAGCCCGAAAACATCGTATTTTCGGGGTGAATATCAACAAGATGACTGCGTTTTTATTCTAATATAAATATAATATGTTTTTAGGAATACTTTATAATGTGCTTTTGTTTAGTTACAATAAAAAAAAATCGGTACCTAATTTTTTATTTGTTGTTCGAGGTTTCTAGTAATCGATTTCAATTGTAACATAATCTATATTTTAATATTTTCTTGCAATTACTAGTTCACTTTGTCTAGAATACAATAACATAGTGGAAAGGAAGAGTTATAGATTGTAAATAAATAATGAGTACGCTATCATCATGGCAGGCTCGATCTGCAGCACCTAGCAGCGCAGAGTGGGACGCTCTTCTCTGTCCTGACTCTGACCTGTATGAATATTCATCATCACTCTTTTCGTACCTACCTCAGTCAATTAATTATTCAAGTATATTCCACGTCGGGTTATTAATCTAGTACGGGTTCATTCATTTTACTTAAACATTATTGATATTTATATCAATGTACCTACATAATAAACTAAGAAGAATTGGAAGATGAATGGACTCACGTCTGAGGACGCCAATGACCATGCAAAGTGAAAGCATGAAAATGGGACCCTAGCAGAAGCCGGGAAATCACTAGCCACAACATAAAGTTCTTTTTTTATGATATTATGAAATGAGAGAATTCTATAAACGTTTCCCCTTCTCCGCATCCCTCGTTTTTTTCCTAGACTCTTTCCTCTCGCTTATCTTTTTCCTTTCTTCGGCACTTTCTGCTTTCCTTTTCCGCTTTCCCAATACTTAAGAATCAAATTTTTTTTTAATGACGTAGAGGCTACGTCACTGACAATACCAAGAATACATAATTTATAATCATAACTTGGTGTTATTACATTATTACATATTTATATTTCCCACTAGAACGCAAGCCTATGAATCAATAAAAAAAAATTATATGAGTCTAAGTATTTATCAAACTCGATATTTTACTCTTAATTTTGTGTTTTAAGGTCTTATGTATTTTGTGTGTTTATGATGATGAGGGGATAGTAATAATACTAGGTGGTAAGACTTTTCTGCAAAGTTCGTCTAGGTAGGTACCACCACTTTGCCAGTTATTCTGCCGCCAAGCAGTAGTGTGCAAGCACTACCTTTGTTCTGGTTTGAAGGGCACTGTAGCTAGTAAAGTTACTGGGCAAATGAGACTTTATGACCTGATTACTCAGTCTAGTAATCTCATTACTAGACTGTGTGATGTCTCAGGATGACGTGCGCAGTGCAGTGTCACGCGAAACTTTATTGTTTTAAAGATCCGAGTGATACTGCAACTGTTATGGGCGGCCGTGTTGCTTAATATCAGGTGAACGACTAGCTCGTCACGTCATTCAATCGCATAAAAAAGAAAAAAAATGATTACCTATATATGTCACATAAAGTCGATCATATACCTACTACTCTATAACTGGGATTCGTTTGGTAAGTAACAACTCACGGGCTTTGCTAGCTTATAAACGTTGTAGGAACATACCGGACCGTACAGACGGCGTGTCTACAATAATTATAGTTACGTTAGATTACTTTATTGTTTTAACCTTTACACCTTGTAGGTATGTTTTTTATGGCTTAGGCACATGTGGCGCTCCTGACGGGAAGAGTTCACAGTAGCCTGTAGACATCTGCCTGTAATACTAGACATGCTGATAACGCGTTGCATACCCTTTTATTTTTTTGACTAGCCTGTTAGCTCAGTTGGTAGTAGCTCTGCCTTCTGAATTATAGATTGTGGGTTCGATTCCCACTCAGGACAAACATTTGTGTGATGAACTAGGTCTTCGTTCTGTGTCTGGGTGTTATATTGTATTATATGTATGTATTTACAAACAAAAAGTATCTATGTATTCTATCAGTTATCTAGTTCACATAGTACAAGCTACGCTTAGTTTGGGGCTAGATGGCACTGTATGAAATGTCCACACATATTTATTTATTTTATTCTGTGTCTCATTATAAAATGCTGCATGTTATTATAATTATATTAAAGTCTGAGGTGCTTATGAATGCATCAAAATATTATACACTAAAGTATAGTTACAGTTCAAGACCTCGAAGACTCGAAGACGTTGGCGGTCAAATTACGAATTCGTACATTATTATTATTCATACTTCCGTATGATGAACTACTACGATGATTAGTGGGGATAAGTGAAAGCACAATGGGACTTACTCGCTACCTAGTGGTAAACTAGTAAATAGGCCAGTCAAACAAATGTAACTTGTTTTTAACTTTTTAGCATTATTATAGAAAACCTATACACATAGAGTCAGATAATTAAGATAGTGCTTGGACGAAGCCTGCGCGAGGACACACTTGCGACACGCGCCGCGTCCACTCATATATATTGTAGCGGCTGGTTGCAGAACAGCATCATTCTGTCGACAGCCGACTGAACTCCACCAACGACATGAAATCCTTTGTAAGTATCTACGAATAAATATGTATCATATCATAAACACTATGATTATGATTAACCTATATTGAGGTCGTTTTTATTGCTTTACCATCGGAATGAAATCCTGATTTGTATAAACTTTCTCCATCACAGCACGTCACAGTACCTATACTTTACTAAAATAATTTATGATGAGACAAAAAAAACAATTTAAGAAAATGTAATTCCGGTAAAATAGGATTTTAGTCGTTTTTTCATAAATAATGCCTTCTTCTAGAAATCATTGATATGAACTCTTGTTTACTATAATTGCATTTTCGTCTTGTTTCAGGTAGTACTGTGTGTGTTGGTAGCGGCCGTGTCCGCCGGAAACGTAGAGAAGCCACGTGAGAAGCGCGGGTACCTCGGCGGCTACAGCGGATACAGCGGCATCGGCGGGTACAGTGGCGGCTACAGCGGAGGGTACGGCGGTGGTTACAGCGGCCTCGGCGGTGGTTACGGCGGGTACAGTGGTGGGTACTCGGCCCCCGCTGCTCGCGTGGTCGCCGTCAACCGAGTGGTGAACGTGAACAAGGTGGTGGAGGTGCCGCAGGTGGTCAGCGTGCGCAAGGTGGTCTCCGTGCCACAGGTCTTCACCGAGAAGAGGATCATCGCCGAGCCCAGCTATGCTTCCTATGGTGGTTCCTACGGTGGCAGCTCCTACGGTGGCAGCTCCTACGGTGGCAGCTCCTACGGTGGCGGCTCCTACGGTGGCTCCTACGGCAACGGCTGGTGGTGAGCGTCAATGCCACGCTATCAACCTCTAGTCCTGCTATTCTATTAAGTAATATTTTCTACTTTATTTATTTTTGTTTTAAATAAACACAAGACTTTTATTTTCTTTATTTTGTCGTCTTATTGTAAGGTTTAGTATCCTTCGTAGGCAGCCTGTAAGTGTTCTGAACAACAGTTGTGTTCATTTCTGCATTATGGCTATAAGCATTGACTTCACATTTCCTCATCGAAAGTGAACAAGTAACTTCTAAGCAAGCTTGTTACAACTAGACCGCATCATATCACTTGGCGAGATAGAGGTCAAACGCAAGCTATCGAATAATCATAAATCCATTATACCAATGAGGACCAGAAGCCAGTAAAACTCGCTCCTGTACCTTCTCAACACATCATGTATAGGTTCACAACTTTTCTTTTCCTACAGTGTTTTAAAACTGTTATGAAAACCTAAAAAAACGTCAATGAAATGATTTGACAACCTTTTGTTGAGGCTTTTTATATTAAAGCTGAATGCTCGCGATTACTATAACCTTACGAGCTATTTTGTGTATGTTTATTGGTTGCCCTCGCATATATAGCATCGTATATGGTATCGTCACGTCATTCATTCTCATAAAAAAGCTTATTCATTGTTGAGACCATTCCAATGAGTCCAAAGTCATAACTCTTTTGTAATTTGGTGAGGAGTAGTATATCCTGGAGATTCCACAGGTGGTTGCTGTCGGATCACGTCAAGACGACCATATCCTTTATTGAAGTAACAGGATACCAATTTTGAATTGATTGAACTGTGGAAGTTACTCACATCCTTTCCTCAACTAGAACTTCTGGATAAATTAGAAGAAAATACTAAAGGTAAGATGTATTATCTTGAGGTACCGATCTCAAATAAATAAATAAATATAAATAAGTAACGCCCAACGATCACATACATAGATCCTGGACCCTAACTAGGATTCCCTGTATCTAAGGACCTAGGAACTACGAAGACCATGCTCCTACAACACCCAGACACAGAACTAGTATTTGCGCTTTTTTTCTGTCCGCAAGTACTTGTCCTGTCGCGGTCGAACCCGCCGCCTCCGGCTTATGAGCCGACCTGCTCAACCACCACACCACAGAGGCTGTCTCTGTGGTGTTATAAATACTATAAAGTACTTACTCCATAATCAGTGTTGCAGCAACCACTGTGTGGTGCGACCCAACCTGTGGCTGAACTAGTTAATACCTATCATAATAACTGAGGTCACGTGACACGACAGGAACTTCGTAACTAATAATTATTCATTTGTTAGAAGCTTGATTTTTTAACGGATTCCATCAGTTATTGTTACTAATTTAAAAAAACACAATTTAGAGAAAAAGTTACACTTGCGCCCAGGGAAAACATTACGCTCGTTTTTCCCATGCTCTGTGGGAAAAAGGATCATGTCCGACGACGTAGAAGAAAGTGGTCAGTTTTTTTAAAATGGGTAAATGCCGAGATGACTCATCAAGCTTCAGCCACACCTGCGCGTCTGCAACGCGAAACTAAGGGGTACCCATCGCTGCCCGCGGCGATCGCGGCGCGGCCGTCCACGCACACGGGGAGCTATGGGTACCGTACGGCTGACGCTGACACTTTGCTGACGCTATTTGCTTATTTTGTTGTTGTTAACCCTCGACCGAACAGAGGGGTGTTGTAAGTTTACCGTGTAGGTACATCTACTTCTCTATCTGAGGCTTCGTAGCTCCCAAACGGTCGAACCAATGTGGATTTCCTTTTATTTATTTGAAAAGTGACTTATCGAGAATGTTCGTAGATTCCACAGATTCAAGAAAATCTGTTCAGCCGTTTGTAATCAGCACTACTCTAGTTGGTGAAGAGAATTTCGGGAGCTTTTAAGTTTTGAGGAAAATCACTTGTTGATTTTTGTGCTTTCGTAAAAATACGAGACGATTCGAGAAGTTGAATATTGCTAATCAAAAGAATAAGAAGTTTGTTTATGTTACGACTTTGAAGGTAAGTTTTCGATCGAACGAGGTAGACTAAATCCAAAACTGTCCAAAACTGTTAAAATAGTACTTATAGACTTTTTTCCACTCTTTTTTCTGTTTTTTATAATCTGTTTCACTAATGCTTATGCTATTAAATCTTAAATTTGAAAGCACGGAACTGCACCGATCCCTAAGCAATATTTGAACACGTTGCACAACATGTTCACTCCTGGGACTCTTCCTGGGCCTTCTCTCACGCAGATTACCCTACCACAGAGAGAGTCAGTGCACGTTCCCGAATCTGTGATTCTTGAATTGAATTGAATCTTAGTGGCTTCTGCGGCAATTTCACCAAACATGCGTATTTCCTCACGATGTTTCAAAGTCAAAGTCATAGTCAAAAACGTCATTGTATTGTATTCTAATTAGGTGCTTATTATATAATTAGGTATAACGTTGTAGTGGCGATATAATTATCTATAACAAAATATTATGAAGGGGAAAGATTTGATTGTTTGTTTGTTTGCATGGCTCTGAAACTACTGGAGCGATTTGAAAAATTTTTTCACTGTTGGGAAGCTACACTATCCCCGGATAATATAGCTATATTATGAGGCCAATTTTGAAGGCTTTAGTTTTAGTTTTAGAACTCATTAAAAAACTTAAAACTAAATGGTAATTTAAAGGCACCACTTTATGTCATTTTAGTAACTTCAAACTCAAATTTTAATCGAAATGAATGAATGATTTGAACGAAATCTAATCAATTTAGGGTTTTAGGTGAATGTGCTAATTTGAAGGCGCATTTTAAGTGACATAAAAACTTTTAGTACTGTCATTTAAAATTTTAAGTTGGTGTTTAGTATATTTTAACAAGTACCATTTTGGGTCCTTCCTAAAAATAACTTAAAATTCTAAGTGAGTTTTTTCTATGAAGGTTTGCATATTTACTTGTAAAAGCAGTTGATACCGATACATCTGTTCAAGTTCCACACAAAAAAAGAAAGAAATGTGATATTTTGAATTCCTATCCATGTTTTATTTCAAAAAACAACAAGGCTTATGAATAAGACAAAGTAGATAAATTTCAAAGGTTTTATTGTAAAATAATTGCATCAAACTTTGTTTGTTAGCTACCACTAACACCAGCTACTATAATCGTGATAGGGCTTTATAAGGCTGCTGCTATCTGTTGATCCGCCACATGGATAGTTTCAGCCAATTTCACAATGGCTTCCTGAAGGTAAGTTCCTTCCATTCTCCAGCACTGATGCCTGCGTGGCTGGTGCGGGACCGAACCAGCCTGTAGGCTCTAAATGAAAAAGCTACCTTTCTTTTCTTGCTTTTCATATAATTATGGGTGTAGGAGGTTTTTTGTTTGAGTGAGCGGAATAAAAAATGGTTAAAACTCTGCATCTATTTCCATTATCCAACGTCCAATACCTACCGTCGACAGCATTAAACTCTTTGATATAAAATCAAAGGTCATAATCATCAATCAGTAAACTGGTCAAATTCTTTGCGTGTGATGGTCTATCGTTTTAGGTACGTAACGGTGGCGGAGTTATGAGTTGTTTTGGGACTGTTCTGTTACTCCCACTTCGGCTGAGCCAGGCTGGACGACAAAGACGATGTATTTATGATGTTGGCCTCGGCTCTGTTCTGCGTTCAGGGCGGGACAGGGTCTTCATTGTTGGCAGACGTTCAGCCAGAGGCAATTTGTTTGTTCTTGGATCCCCTTCTTGCCGGCCGTTGTATATACTTCCGTAATTTCCTCACGTTTCCGCAAAAATTAATTGATATTTGAAATCAAAACATTATTTGACAAATAGACGTTACGATCAAAGAGTATATAATTTGTTACGATCACAGACGACGTCACGACAGATTGTTACAAAGAGTATATAATAACAAGCCGCTAGGAACTGAAATGTTACCTTTTTCCTAAAATCGATGTAGGTCTACCACTGATTATAGCATCGAAAAAATTCTAGGTCTGTAGATTATAGCGACATTTAAATAGTTTTTTTCATCTGTGAGTTCAATGGTGTATGAAAGTAAAGTCGGAATCGTTCTATTTAATTTAGAACTGTCACTTAAATTTAAATATTTTTAAAATTATCTAAAACTAAAACTAAAGCCTTCAAAATTACCCCCAATTTACTAAAAATTAGGGATCCTTGACGTTGATAATTTAAATTAATTTTTAGGTAAGTATTAATTTAAAAATTAATTTAATTTAATTTATTTATGTTGAATTGTATTAAAATTAGAATTAGATTGAAATTAAAATTAGTTGTTTTTCTTCAAGTTGTAAGTTCAAGTGTAAATTCCGCACATAGCTTGAAAAATCGTTAGTGCAGGGCCGAGTAGGATCCAAACAAGGTTGAGTTGGTCTCACTGTCGCATGCACTACCGCTCAACCATATATACTTGATCGTGTGTGGATTGCCTATATATATTTTATTAGAACCTCATCGATATCAACATCGAAACAATTCATTCGTTTCGATGTTGATATCTATTGATTGATGGATTGACTTTATGAGTAGGTACAAAACTGTAAGCATTAAACGCGAGTGACTCATACAGGGGAGAAATATTTCTCCACAGACTACCTATTGTAGTCACACAGGAACAAAGATATGAAATAAAAGGGTTTTAAAAGATAAAACTCACGTTTAGAAACAGAGGCTAAAAATAAGACGACAAAATAAAGAAAATAAAAGTATTGTGTTTATTTAAAACAAAAATAAATAAAATAGAAAATAGTTATCACTTATAAAATAGCAGGACTAGAGGTTGATAGCGTGGCATTGACGCTCACCACCAGCCGTTGCCGTAGGAGCCACCGTAGGAGCTGCCACCGTAGGAGCTGCCACCGTAGGAGCTGCCACCGTAGGAGCCACCACCGTAGGAGCCACCGTAGGAAGCATAGCTGGGCTCGGCGATGATCCTCTTCTCGGTGAAGACCTGCGGCACGGAGACCACCTTGCGCACGCTGACCACCTGCGGCACCTCCACCACCTTGTTCACGTTCACCAGTCGGTTGACGGCGACCACGCGAGCAGCGGGGGCCGAGTACCCGCCGCTGTACCCGCCGTAACCACCGCCGAGGCCGCTGTAACCACCGCCGTACCCTCCGCTGTAGCCGCCACTGTACCCGCCGATGCCGCTGTATCCGCTGTAGCCACCGAGATACCCGCGCTTCTCACGTGGCTTCTCTACGTTTCCGGCGGACACGGCCGCTACCAACACACACAGTACTACCTGAAACAAGACGAAAACGCAATTATAGTAAAATAAACTTTATAATCAAGAACTTAAGAATTATCATCTAGAAGTTGAAATTATTTGTAACTTCTTTTCACAAATACATAGTTTACATTGTATTTCAGCACATTATTTAGGTTTTATAATATTTTACTTTTTATAGTATATCTCAGCTGTAACACCCGTGATGGAGGAAGTCGATACCAATCATAATTCATTGAATATCATTCCAATTATAAGAAGTTACAACAATTTTTTTACTATTATGTGAATAACATAATACTAAAAAAATTGCTCTTACGGGGAAATGGGCACATGGCGAACGAAACAGTGCGCCGCTTCTATTTGTAATTATTATGATTGTTTTTATGTTTCTTTTTTCATAAAAATTAAACAAACTTACAAAGGATTTCATGTCGATGGTGGAGTTCAGTCGGCTGTCGACAGAATGATGCTGTTCTGCAACCAGCCGCTACAATATATATGAGTGGACGCGGCGCGTGTCGCAAGTGTGTCCTCGCGCAGGCTTCCTCCAAGCTCTGTTTTATCAACTGTATCTGCATCTATTTATCTTTAAGTATTCCCACTTTCTTTCTTTTTTTTAGACGCTGATCTTTAAAAAAGTTTCAATAACTTTGCCGAAATATATAATCTAAAATAGGACTAAGCTATGGCTCCATTATTCTTTTCCCCATACTTTTCAGGTGTACGTAGTTTGCTTAAGTTATACGGAAATACCAAAATGACCGCCAACACCTTGGAAACCTTGAACCATAGTCAACTGTTTGTAAAACTCTCACTTTTTATAATGAGAGATAAATAAGCAGATGGTTCACCTGATGGGTCACATCACATCACATCATCAGTCGGAAAACGTCCACTGCGGAACATAGGCCTCCCCATAAAACGCCACTTTGGACGCTTTAGGGGAGATTTGCCATCACCACGCTTGGCTTGGCAGCTTGGTGATCGTAGAAGATTTAAATATACCGAGGAAAATGCTGCCGTACATTCCCTGGATATTTCTTTAGCCCGGCTCTTACGGCACCCACGGGAAGAGATGGAGTGGTCCTATTCGCAAACCGGGACCTTACGGCCAACCGGCCACACGGCGACCTGATGGGTGGCGATGGTGGCCATCGTCACTGTTGGACTTGAACAATACCAGAGGCGCGGGGGGTGCATCGCCAAACCTTCAGTATTCTATTAATACATATTTTATTTGTAGGAATGATTTTTGTACAGCTGTATAAAAATCAATAATTTGGTATCCGATAAAAGCCGATGGCCGACTTTCGGTAAAAGTTTGCCCTATAAAAGTAACAGATAGATAGATAGATAGATAGATAACCACGCATTTCAGGCAGAAAAGTTGCCGGCGTAATGATAAAACATATTAGTAGCCTTTTGTCTATTTAAGAATCCATTAACTTTTTCTTCTAGCTGACGGGTTTAGTAAAATCAAAACTAATTGTGTATTTGATTACTTGACATATTAGTATAGTAGAAATTCATGATTTTTGATTTATTCCTATGCTTGTTCTATAAAACCTTAATTTATGCAATGTGAAGTTTTCGCAGCGTGGGTATTATGTACGTATGATTTGATCTGTAGGTTTAAGTTGAAATAAACCTACCGATACTGATTAGCAATGAAATGTTATTAAATGATATCATAATTATGTAAATTACGAAGAACAGTAAAATATGAAACAACAATTCAATGTATTTTATTTGCCCAATTAAATTCACCACTCAAAGTGGCGCTCTCTGGGGAGGCTTATGTTCAGCAGTGGACGTCTTCAAGCTTATTATATTGAATTAAATTAGTTGGAGTTTAAAAGCGGCTAATTATAATAATAATTAGGTATTATGTCATAAATACCTATTCTTTTAACGGATCTGTGGTTCTGGGATTTCCTTAGGATAATATTTGCATATACATTACTAGCTCAGACTCATTAACATGCCTCGTACAACGACAGTGCGAGAAGTACAAACCCGATGAGCGGCGACAGGCGGCGCGCGGCGCGGGCGGCGTGTGGTGAGCAGACGTGCTCTCCATACACAAGACATCAACGCGCGCTACAGATTTGATGTCCTCACCAAAATCTTACACGTTTATTATTAGAGCCTACTAATTACATTACTTATGGTTTTGAATACCATTACCACTGTATATACCATTATTATAAGTTATGCTAATTATACTTATTTCTATCTAACCAGTAAAAGATAGCAAAAAAACAAAATTTAAAAAAACGTTGATTTATTAAAGCTTAACATAACCTTCAGTTATCACAATATTTATGTGCTTTTGACTAGAGACTTAGCACCAGTCATTGTAGTTGCTGGCATAGGAGCCCAGACCGTAGGTCGAGCCGGAACCTGAGCCGTATCCAGAGACGTATCCAGAGCCGTATCCAGAGCCGTATCCAGAGCCGTAGGTCGAGCCGTATCCAGATTGGTAACTAGGTGAGGCTACGACATTCTCTGTGATCACTTGTGGCACGGAGACTACTTTACGTACGTTCACCACCTGGGGAACTTCCACCACCTTGTTCACGTTGACGACCTTCTGGACATCAACGACTTGTGCGGCGGGCGCGGTGTACGAGTATGAAGGGGCGGAATACGATGGGGTAGAGTAACTGTAGGATGGGGCAGAGTAACTGTAAGATGGGGCAGCGTAACTGTATGATGAAGGTGCAGAGTAACTGTATGAGGGGGCAGAGGAACTGTATGATGAAGGAGCAGAGTAACTGTATGATGGGGCAGAGTAACTGTATGATGATGGGACAGAATAACTGTACGATGAAGGTGCAGAGTAACTGTACGATGATGGTGCAGAGTAACTGTACGAAGATGGTGCAGAGTAACTGTACGTGGAAGGCGCAGAAACGGCGTAGCTGATGGACGGGCTGGAGTAGGTGCTGTGACCGCCACTGTAGCTGTTGTGGCCTTTGTAGTTGTTGTATCCAGAGTAGCCGAGACCGCTGCTGGAGCCCAGTCCATAGCTAGAACCTAGTCCACTGTAGCCTAAACCGGATCCAAGGCTGCTGTATCCAGATCCGGAACCAAGGCTTGAGCCCAGCCCAAAAAAGCTACGTTTGTCGCGAACCTCTGCGGTCTTGCCCTTTTGCTCTTGCACATTGTCAGCAGAGGCAGCCACCGCCAGGGCGCAGATTACCACCTGGAAATTAACAAGTTCAATGTTATGAATGTTCAGAATAAATGAATATGAATATGAATATGCTTGACTTATTTTCTTCTTTCACTTATATCACAGGTCGTACAGGTACGTTTTATGTTAATGTAAAATAAAACTTTTTTCGATAAAAATCCGTCAGTGCAACATTAGTTTTTTTTTATTTAAATGATTCAGAGACAAAGCAATCCGAAATTAGGAATTTGTGGAGAAGGAAATGAAATTGTTACTTACGAAGTATTTCATGTTGAATCCTTGTGAGGGTCAGCACGGCACTGGGGTCCGGCGTCCTCCCGCGACATATATATCGCACAGTGGTGACGTCACGAGTCCTCGCACACAGCGACCAGGGACAGAGTAATCAATGTCAGAGTCAAAGGTCACGCCACGCTGTGATTATCTATTGGAATATACGTGACATGAGCGCGAAGTTTGCTAACTGCGAGAAAACGATATTGTGAGCTTTGTCTCTGTAGTGTAGGAGACGCACAGTAAACATGGTTGAAACTGGCCTACACATAAGTTAATTAAAATTCTGTCTCTAACGAATACAAATATATTTTATCAGATTGTAAAACGAAAATAGTTGTACGCAGTTTAACCCTTTCGTATATTGACAACAGTATCTATTTAACGCCGAACGATCACATACATTGATCCTGGACCCTGACTAGGATTCCCTGTATCTACCCAGGAACTACGAGAACCATGGTTTCACAGTACCCAGACACAGAATAAGTATTTGTGCTTATTGAAAAGGAAAATACCAGATTGATGTTACTTATTTATAGTTAAAAAACTACGGTAATTACTAATTATCTACGTAAATAAAAATAAATTAATAGTTAATGAATACCTGCTTGTTGAGGCTGTAATAACAGAGTAATAAAGTGGCCGTGACCCGCGGACGACGGAGTTGCCTTTATTGTTTGAACTTTATTCAACATTCAGCACCGCACCGTACATCCATATACAGAGTAATGAGTTCCAACTTTCGAAATTAATTTACTTGTTGTTAAAGTTAAAGATATACGAAATTGAGAGCACTACGACACTAATAACATTCAAGTGTTACGATAATAAAATTACACTAATTACATGAATGGTTATTGCTTTTTAATTGTCCCGAGTAACTGACTCCTACTGACTAACTGAACGACTACGTATATGTCAACCAGACCTAGGTAGGTACTCGATATTTGGAGAGTATGATATTTTATGGCGTGGGGAGTAGAAAAGACATAAAACCTTATTGTAGAAAATTAAATTCAATCTTTATGGGAGTCAAATTGAGTGTAAAAAAATATTGTAATCCGTAATCTAGTGAGAATAGAATAGAATATATGTTTATTGCAATTATAAAACAGTACAGTGGAAGCTTAAAACTAATTTATGTAAACACACTTGTATTCAATTTAGTTCGTTATTTTCCTCAGATATATACGGCGGACCCACACTAGGCTCAAGGCCCGTGTCGTAGAGACCTAAAGAGATACATGTTACCAAATTACTAATTACTTACATAGTTACTAGTTGGTCTTAATTTTGCCGAGAAAATGCCTACCTAATGGAAAGTTAAGTACCTACTTAAAAAATAAATCAATTTAACGTATGGTATCACCCGCCATGTCGCATGAGTTTTGTAAACGAAGTTGACGACAAGACAAGACATAGGCTATAAACATAATAACCACATAAGTTTATTATTAGGTGGAATTCCCAAAAATTCGATATTTTTTCATAATTTATTGTAAATAACCAGATTGTCTAGCTTGTCGCCATCCAGTAGGTACCTAATCCTAATCAGTGCAGTATTATTAATTTATTAAATGTGTAGCTAATAGCAACACGAGGCACTGCTATGAGCGGTAAAAAAGCGTGGCTCTGATTGGTTAGTGCAATACTGTGATTCTGATATGATTGGCTAACTGCAAACAGTTGCAATGGGAATATACATGGGAATATCTATGACCCTTCACAGGTTGAATAGCCAAAAGGGAATATTCACTAAAAATGGCCTGTTCCTACGTCAGAAGAGCCTGTTCATAGGTGATACGTCTAACGCCTTGGTTGCCACGTAGGTACTGTAGGCGGCGGCAAGCGGTTAGGAGTTACGAACTATCACGTAACCATGAACTTGTAGATCTAGTATATTTACACTATATCCGGTTTTGGATAGAAATTCCATAACGAACCTGCTGTTTTAATAAGTAATCTGTAATCTGGTTATGTCATTTGCTGATTAAATTAATAATTTGAATAAATACGGCCCTTAGCACCTGTTTGGGTTTTTTCCAATTAGAAATAGTCACTGCCTAAAAATTGAGATAACCTCAACGAAAAATGCTACAACAAAGATGTTTGTGGTTACTGTTGACCATGTGGTGGATGACCGCAAGTATGCCATATTCGGTCCCCGACACCCGTCTAACTACTCACATAAATTGGTCATTTATTATTTGAATGTCTCTGTTTATCAGCAGACTACCGTCCTTCACAACCATTCTCTTCACTGCGGCACCAAGACGTTGCTAATGTGCTCATGGCTCCATGCTGTCCTCCCTTCGTGATTAAAGTTTTTCCTTTCCAATAAAATTAATCTGTCGATTACGCTAAGCAGCCGGTACCTACTGCTACAGTAGTATATTATTATTGTAATCGAAGCTACGGATCAGAGTTTTCTATTCTGCATTGTGTCGGATTGCTTGCACCAGTAGTGGGAAAGAGAACTGCTTTTTAGGGTTCCGTACCCAAACGGTAAAACGGATCCTATTACTATGACTCCGCTGTCTGTCCGTCTGTCACCAGGCTGTATCTCATGAACTGTGATAGTTAGTCAGTTGACATTTTCACAGATGATGTATTTCTTTACCGATATAACAATATTTATTAACTAAAAAAAAGAATAAAATAAATATTTAAGGGGGCTCCCAAACAACATCAGTACGTGATTTTTTTACTCGTTGACCTTATGAGTCATAGATGGCGCTGCTTTAAACAGTACTGCTACTCAACACTAGATGACAGGGATAGATAATGGTACGGAACCCTTCGTGCGCGAGTTCAACTCGCACTTGGCTGGTTATTTTTCCAATCTTACATATTGTAATAGGTTTTGCTATATAATATTTGACATTTTGTAATGTTACCTATAACGTCATATCTACAATAATTTAGTTTTAATATTTGAAGTACCTAATATAATTTTGACTTCTAAAAGTGCTAAAAATAGCCTATTTGGCATAAAAAATATGACTTGACTTTTTGAATAAAAAAGCTTACGTATAATAATTAATCGTGTATTCTATGGTAAGAGCTGCTCTCGTTTAGTGTATGTCGTAAGATGGCCAGCAGTGAGTAAACTGTGTACAGCCGGCCGACATTGGCACGCTCGTTAAGCTCGCCGTTAAATAATAATGTTTGGTGTGCGGTGTGTGCTCTGGTTGCACAAAGTGTCGCCTCCCACGACCTCGCCCTCACCCGCCGCCGCCGCCGCCGCACGATGTTTGCTCTCCGACCGGCCGGTGTCACAGATTATGTGATACTTGCTGTGAATACTTACTGTACTACCTACGTATGTCCAGTTGATCGATCTCACGCGTGTAGCTTCAGATCATTCTCTATATTACATATAATAGTTCCTCCTCAAAAATACTTAAGGCTGCTATATACGCGGATCCACTCTCTCACTCTAGCATTGCGACATTTTTGAAGATAATAAATAACATAATTTACTTACGAAAAATCTGGCTGAACTATATGTTCTGGAAAATAACATTACAAATGTTCAACAAAAATATCACATTAATCCAAATAAGTTTGACACTTTGAGTGTCTGCTTGCTTGCTGCATCCATCGGCTATCCATGGTTTTCACCAGATCGTCGATCCACCTAGTGGGGGGCCAGCCTACGCTGCGTCTTCTGGTTCGTGGTCGCCACTCGAGAACCTTTCTTTCCCATCGGTTGTCAGTTCTACGAGCGATATGACTTGTCACCTGCCCATTGCCATTTCAACTTGCTAATTCTAAGAGTTGCATCGGTCATTTTAGTTCTCCTGCGGATCTCCTCATTTCGGATCGTATCTCACAGGGAAACACCGAGCATAGCTCTCTCCATAGCTCGCTGGGTGGTTTTGAGCTTACTATTGAGGTTAACAGTGAGAGACCACGTCTCCGTTCCATAAGCTACTATATACCATCGTTTAACTAATATTACCTCTGTCGAGGTCGGGGCTCGCGGATGCGAAACAAAACTAAAAAAAGAGAGAAAATTGGCGCGGCGCAGTGAAAAATACGCCCGCTCGCTTTCCCCGCTTGACACAGACTTTTTCTATTTTACATATGCGGTGACAGCGGCTTAAAAAAAATCTATAAAAACCTAAGGTATATAGCCTCCATGAGCGCGTCGCTAACATTCCCCACCCTAGTGCTGGCTCAGCACTCAACCTCAAGTGAGATAGCAGCGACGCGGGCTGCTGGCCGCTTCCAAACACCAGTCTTAGTTTTCACGTCGACCAGTCTGACCCGTCCGTCCTTACCTGGATATACGTGTTGAATAACTCCCTTCGGCCAGGTGTTCCGGGGATTGTCAGGGTCGACCACTAAAACTACGTCACCCACCTGTAGAGGTTTAGTCTCCTCGTTCCATTTTCTTCGAGGCAGTAAGTCAGGTAATACCTCTTTAACCCACCTACGCCAATACATATCAGCAAACCGTTGTGCTTTACGCCAGTGTTTTCGCAAACACAAGTCGGACTCGTCAAATGACCCTATGATGGGCATATTTGACGAGCTGCCTAGCAGAAAATGGTTCGGAGTCAAAGTTTCCACGGTGTCAGGATCAACTGAAACATGGGCTAACGGACGACTGTTTACCATATTTTCCACTTCCGCCAGCAATGTACTTAAAACTTCCTCTCGTGGCGCGTGTTCATTCAATATCACTCGAAGTGCCGTTTTTACACTTCGAATAAGTCTTTCCCATGCCCCACCCCAGTGAGGACTACTGGGAGGAATAAAATGCCATTCCGTGGCATTATTCACTCCAAAGTTTCTTAGAGCCGCTGTATCTAGACCTTGTGTAGCCAACTGTAACTCCTTATCTGCTCCTCGAAGATTTGTGCCGTTATCTGAATAAAGATGACTGGGCCAAGCTCGGCGGGCTGCCATACGTCTAAGTGCCATAATGAGCGAATCGGTTGTTAGCGAATTAACTATCTCTATATGTACAGCCCGCACAGTAAGACAAGTAAAAAGTACTCCATACCTTTTCTGTCTTCCTCTTCCCACGGTGACTTCCATAGGGCCAAACAAATCCAAACCACAGTGGCTAAAAGGTCGCTGATGATGAGCTACTCGTGCTCGAGGCAAATCTCCCATTCTAGGTACTTGTGGCTTACATTTCAGTATGCGACAAAACATACAACTTGAAACCACTTGTTTCACTGTTGGCCTCATTCTAATAACCCAGTATTTCTGCTTAAGGTTATTTATCACCATTTCCTGGTTTCCGTGCGCTGCTTTAATGTGCAAGTATCTTATAAGTAGTCGCGTTATACGATGCTTGCCATCTAATATTATAGGTCTTTTCATATCCAAATCTACATCTATTGCAGCATCTATACGACCACCGACTCTTAACAGGCCGCTTTCATCAAGGTACGGGGACAAGGTAAGTAATTTACTCTCACGTGATACGAAAAATCCATTTCTTAATGCCGATATTTCACTAGGAAAAGAGTCGGATTGCGCTTTCTTTATAAGTAGGTTCTCAGCGTGAGCCATCGCGACGCAATCCACGTTACTGGTGAGTCCCTTGCATTTGTCAATGAATTTCAGTACGACGGCAGTAGAACGAAGCATTCGAAGCCAGCAGGAGAATCGCCCTGAATCTGGAACGGGTACGTCAGTTGCAACCGCAGCGTTTTGCACTACAGCTACACAGTCCGCGTCCACTTCACTCTTACAAAGATTGACGTCTGTGGGCCAGGAGGATTCATCGTTATACAAAAATTTAGGTCCCGCAAACCACTCACCGTGAAACAACGTCTCGTCAAATTCCTCTCTAGTCGCTAAATCGGCTACATTTAAACTCGTTGGCACATATCTCCATTCATCTATGCGCGCAAGTTCGTCAATTTCTCCTAGTCGATTAGCTTCAAACGTTTTGTATGAACGTGTGTTATTTCTTATCCACTGAAGGACCGTAGTGGAGTCAGACCAAAAAAAGCGCCGTTCAGGTATCATTCTCTGTTCTTTTAAAACAGTATCTGCAAGTCGTGCAGCTATCAAAGCAGCTTGTAACTCGGCGCGTGGGATGGTCAGAGGTTTAACCGGCATAACGCGGCATTTACTTGATATAAATGCAACATGAACCTCACCGTCTCGAACCCATCGCCAGTACGAAACACTGGACATCGCTTTGCCAGAGGCATCTCCAAACGTATGCAATTGTAAACAACTATAACTGTCATTTGTACTTGCAGTTGGACCATTTCGTTTCGTCGTAGCACTTGTAGACGCTTCACTCTTTTCGTAGCCGCTGCCCGTAGCACCAAGATCGCGCATATTGACCGCCGCAGCTGTTGTCGAGGTCGCTGAGGAAGAAAGGCGTAACTTAGACAACATAATGTTATCATCGAGCGGTTCTTGCTTTACCTTATTCTTGCCTGCGTCACAAGATAGAACACTGTGATAACATCTTGGTATACGTATGCGACTTATATTTTTTAACAAACTAAGCCACTTGCACCATTTATTTATTTAATAAATATGCAGCCGGGATAGGAGAAATCACAAATATCCAGCGTTAGGTAGCACAGATTTATTTCGACTAATAGTTATGTCCTACCTACATGCTTTTCTTATTATAATATTCTTATCTACCTACCATTCTACATACACTACACTCCTCTACACTTAATTATGAGCTATGTCTGCACTCTGACCTAATAACAATGTGTGACGTGGATTAGTTCTTAGAGTAAGTGGAAGTACCTATGTGTATGTATATAACTATATTTGATTTATACGCTAACAATAAACAATTCAAAACTTATAACTAGATACTTTTAAAGTACATTTTCTTATCGGTCTGCCTTTGGGGGTATGTGTGATCTGTTGGTCTTCTGGAGGAGGTTCACGGGGTTCAGGCGAGGGCTGCGCAGTAGAAGTACTGACCGACGCCGACAACTCCGACTCACGACTTTCCAATGTTACAGAGAGAGGACTTGAATCAGATTCCTCAGGAAAACGCTCATCCATCGTACGCTCAGTGTTTGGGCAAACCAAAGAACTTCTATTCCTACGTTTAATCTGATCGACATGACGGTGTACTTGATCTCCCCTCTGACCTATAACTTTAAAGTTAGACGGCCCCAACCTACTGTCTATTCTACCCGGTAACCACTTTTCCCCCTTTAAAAATTGACGATACCAAATGTCGTCCCCTGGGTCTAGGACCCTCTGAGCTCCCCCAGCGTGTTCTACTTGCCGCTGCTGCGCACGGCTCACGCGTAACTCCCGGTCTGGCTTCAAGGCATCTAACCGAGTCCGCAGCCTCCTACCTAACATTAGCATCGCTGGGCTTTCTCCAGTTGATGCATGTTCCGTGTTCCTATAGTATAAAAGGAATGTATGTAACGCCCGATTTACATCAGTTTTTTCGGAAACTGCTTTTTTAATAACTCTTTTAAGTGTTTTAACTGCATTCTCCGCGGCGCCGTTAGATGCTGGATGGTACGGTGCAGTAAAAATATGCTCGATGCCCCTACTCTTATTGAAAAGCGCAAACTCACTGCTCGTGAAGGGTGGACCGTTGTCGCTCACAACTTGACGAGGGAAACCCCATCGCGCAAACAGTTCCGTTAACTTATCTATAGTCCAGTTGGCGGCTGTACTCGGAACTACAAACACCTCCAACCACTTAGACATGGCGTCTACGACCACTAAATATGTTTTTCCAAATACGGGCCCCATAAAATCCAGATGAAGCCGTGACCAGGGCCGTGCCGGCCAAGGCCACGGGCGTGGTACCTGCCGCGGCGGTGCATCTGCCTGCGCCGCGCACACCCCGCAGCTGTGACACAAAGCTTCGACCGCTTCATCTATTCCGGGCCACCAAACGTAGCTTCGGGCCAGAGACTTGGATTTAACGATTCCCATGTGCGGTTCATGCAACACCTTCAAAACCCTATCCCTACATTTTTCCGGTATGATCACCCTATGACCCCACATGAGACAGCCCAACTCCTCATACAGCTCACCCCGTCTGTTGAAATATGGCTGCATACCAACTACTTCGCATTCTGGTGGCCAACCGTCCCGTACAAAACTAATAACTCTGCCTAACATCGGGTCACTCGCTGTACATTTTTTTATTTCGTTATGATCTAATAATAAGGCATCCTGTGCGAAATGCAAGTAAGTCTGCTCCGGCAACTCGGGCATAACCGGTTCTTCACAAGGCAGCGGTAAACGCGAGAGCCCGTCCGCACTGTTACTGTCGGTGCGCACGTACTCGATATCGTAGGTATAGGCCGACAATATCACCGCCCATCTCGACATTCTACTAGCAGACATTATTGGAATGTTGTTATTCGGGCCGAAAATGGACACTAGAGGTTTGTGATCGGTACGTAAAGTGAAACGCCTTCCATACACATACTGATGAAACTTTTTCATACAAAATATTATAGCTAAAGCCTCCCTGTGAATTTGAGAGTAATTTTTCTCCGCGGGTGTAAGCGTGCGTGAGACGTAGGCGACCGGCCGCTCCCCGCCCGCGCCGTCCGGCTGCGACAGCACGCCGCCTATCCCGGCTCCGCTCGCGTCGCAAGTTACAATAAGCTCTTTGTTTTGATCGTAATGCGCTAACACTTGTGAGCTCATCAAAACATCTTTAATGTCTTTGAACGCAGATTCACATTCCTTTGTCCACTCCCATTCTACACTTTTCTTAAGCAAATTGAAAAGTGGCACTAATCTAAGGCTAAAATTCCTAACAAACTTTGTGAAAAAGTTAGCTAAACCTAAAAACGACCTTAGTTCTGAAACATTCCGCGGTCTAGGAATTCTTTTTATAGCTTCTACTTTTGCCGGGTCAACTTTTATACCCTGTTTGGATAAAATGTACCCTAAGTACGTGACTTCTTGAGCCAAAAAGACACATTTGCTTTCCTTTAAACGCAAGCCGTTAGTCAGTAATCGGTCGAACACCGCCTCAAGCGCTGCTAAGTGCTCCCGCTTATTTTTACCCCCAATTATGACGTCATCGATGAAGACGCTTACGTTTGGTATGTTTTTCAACAGATTCGTCATAAGGCGTTGGAAAATTCCCGGACTGGACGATAATCCGTACACCAAACGATTATAACGAAATAAGCCACGGTGTGTATTTATAACGGTATATTTATTCGAATCATCCAACTCAATTTGATTATACGATTGCGACAAATCAATTTTACTATAAAACTGAGCCCCATTCAACGCAACAAGTACCTCGTCAATTCTAGGCAAAGGGTAACGGTCGATCAGTAAAAAAGGATTCAAAGTCACCTTGTAGTCCACACAAACCCTGAGCGCACCGTCCGGTTTGTTCACGGGAACCAACGGGGAAGCCCAGTCGGAGCTGTCGACCGGCTCGATCACCCCTGCCTCCAGCATCGCGTCCAGCTCGGCATCCACCCGCTCGCGCAGCGCGAACGGCATCGGCCGCGCGCGGTGGTACACGGGCACCGCGCCCTCGCGCACCCGGAGCGTCGCCTTGCCCCCCGTGAACCTCCCCAGACTCCCGTCAAACAGCTCCTTATATCTGTGTAACAAATCATTTATATCATTACTTATTCCGTCATCGTTATCGCTACTTAAATTATTGCAATTTAACTTAGGGACTCGAATCCCTAACTCACTAAGCCACTGGCGACCTAATAATGACGTGGTCCCTCCTTTAATAATAAATAATTCTAGCTCTTTAGCACAGTCTTGATATTTTACAACCGGTTTTATGATACCTAGCGGTCGGATGCTAGAACCATCATAGAAATTCAAGCATAAATCGTAAGGGATAATTTCAACTTCTTTGAAGTATTTTATGTACGTCGCTTCACTTATACATGAGATGGCGGTTCCGGTGTCTATTTCCATTACTATCTTCTCGTCATTAATAGTTATTGGAAGACTCACCGCCTTGTAGTCCCTAAGGTTTAGTTGGTGCAAATCCACGGTGTCCTCTGCCGGGCTTTGATCTGATCCTTCTGGATCTGTATTCCCAAAATAAATTCCACCAGCACCGCCGCGTCTCCCACTGGACTTAGCCCTGGTTTCCGTGCTGACACCCCATGCCGAGCACACTCGTCGTAAATGCCCCGGGCGCTTACACCGACTGCACACGTAGTCCCGGAACCTACAACTGCCGTAGTCATGACTCGTTGCTCCGCAGCCCCTGCAGCTGGACGGCGCCGTCCGCGCCTGTCCCACCGGCCCTGGTTGCCGGCCGCCATTTCCGCGGGCCCTCCGCGCATGCTCCGCGCGCCCGGCCACATGCATCGCATGCACCGCATCGCTCACCGCTGCCTCCGGCGGCTCCCGCGCCTCCACCGCAGCCGCGTCGCGCTCCGCCGCCTCCAGCGAATTTGCGATCCTCACCGCGTTTGTGAAATTTAAGCCGTCATCCTCCGCAAATAGCCGTTGACGGATGACGTCACTCGCGACGCCGCACACAAATTGATCCCTCAGATTTTCATTTAATCCGTCACTAAATTTACAATTCCGAGCCATCTTCTTCAGCTCCGCCACATACTCGCTTAAGCTTTCTCCTGCTCGCTGTCTACGTTGTCGGAAACGGTATCTTTCCGTGAGAACCGAAGGCGCCGGCTGCAAATGCTGACGTAACACGTCACTTGCCTCTAAATACGTTAGCTCCGCTGGCTTCCTGGGACTTACTAAATTCACCAACAGCTCGTATGCCTCGTCCCCCATGAGAGAAATGAGAGTGGGCAGTTTTAGGTCATCCTTAACGCCGTTAACCTTGAAATACATTTCAAGGCGGTCTGTGTACGACGACCACGTACCACACTTCATGTCGAATTCACCAATTTTCCCGATTGACATGGTAAATTTTTGCACACACGGGATTACTGACACGTAATAATCGATATTCGCTCGTCGCCACTAATAAATATGCAGCCGGGATAGGAGAAATCACAAATATCCAGCGTTAGGTAGCACAGATTTATTTCGACTAATAGTTATGTCCTACCTACATGCTTTTCTTATTATAATATTCTTATCTACCTACCATTCTACATACACTACAGTAAACATCGTTGGGTATGACGTCATCCCAACCAATGTTAAGGCGCCAGGCATCTTGCAACATTATTTTACCCTGAATAGTGAACGGTGCTAAAAACCCAAAAACGTCAAAAATAGACATCACAACTCGAAGCATTGTCCTTTTAGTGGGCCTAGCCTTCCCTGAAATAATATCTTCAGGTATGCGCTTCATTGACGTGTCGAAACCTAACTCATCTTCGCCGGGGTACCAAATAAGACCTAGCGTGCGTTCACCTTGATAATGCTGGCCAACTTTGAACTTTACTGCAGCAGTACCTAAGGTTTCTTTTGGAACGCTATCTAAAACCGCAACGCTATTACTCGTCCAGTTGCGGATTTCGAAGCCACCTTCCCTATGAATCTTAGAAACATTTTTTACCATCTCAATTGCGGTTGCTTCGTCCGGTAGACTTTGTATATAGTCATCCATGTAGTGCGAGTTACAAATAGCATCCGTAGCTGCTGGCAATGAAGACTCGTAGCGCCTCGCATTAAAGTTTTTTACAAATTGAGCCACAAATGGAGAGCAGTTGGCTCCGAATATAAGAGAAGTCATAACGTAAGTATCCACTGGTTCAGTGACGCTGTTTCGCCATAGAAACCTAAATGCGTGCTGATCTTCCGGGCGTACTTTAACTCTAAGGAACATATCTTTGATGTCACCTGTTACTGCTATTCTATTTTCCCTAAAGCGCAGCATTATACCAAACAGAGATAACAACAAATCTGGTCCTGTGAGTAAATAGCTATTTAGACTCCTTCCATCAACTTCGTCTGCAGCATCAAAAACTAATCTTAACTTAGCCTTATTAGGGTTGTCCACCCCAAAGTGGGGGAGATACCACGTCCTTGGAGCAGGGTGAACCACCGAAAGTTTTTCAGCAAAATCATTTTCTAATAAATGATTGATACGTTCTCTGTACCTATCAGAAAACCCTTCATTCCGACTCATTTTTCTTTCTATCCCTTTTAGCCTCTTCAAAGCGTTAGGATAAGAGTCTGGCATCGTACAGGTCTCATCCTTCCACGGCAGACCTACGTGCCAGCGACCGTCAATGAGTTCAGCGGTTTTCTCTAACTGAGCGACAGCGCGCACATTATTAATATTTTCACGAGGCTTACCTGATATTCCTATAGAGTCAACGGCAAACGAGCGTCGTACCTCTTCGTGGAGTTCCTGCAGGGAGCATTCTTCATTTACGCCGGCGGTGGTGGTAGGCGCCGGAGTATCGCACGAGCTCACAAACAACGCTGTGTGCGCCGCCGCTGAGACCGCTGCCGCTTCGCTGATGGGGCGCGCCGCTCGAAATGAACCGTGCATGCACCAGCCTAGGGGAGTTAATGTAGCAGACGGCTCATGTGACTTTCCTACCCTTACTTCAATGGGATATAATAAGTGAAAATTATCTTGACCTATTAGAATTTCAGGTTTTACATCATCCGTACATAAGCTATCTTTTATGCTCATTAAGTTTACATATTGACTACATTTGACTAAAGAAAAATGTTGCACCGGTAAGTTTAAGCTATCTACACATCGAAACCTTACACTGAATACCTTTCTGTCCATGCTAGAAATATTCACATTCGCGACCATTGAGTTGCATATGAGTTCGTTGTCATCCCAGGCGCCGCGAACGCGCATAGTCTCGGGACGACCGCGGATACCAGCGCGTTTCGCTAGCTCAGCGCTCATTAGTGACACAGTTGATCCGTCATCCAGCAGTGCATTCGCATTAAATATCCCATTATCGCCATGTATACGTACTGGAACAACTTTCAACAATACTCTGCACTCATTTGCGTTTATATGCGCCACTGTTTGAGTACTGCCGACAGAGGGCGTTGCGGTCGGCATTGGCGTATGCGTTTTTAGCTCTACGCTGTTGTTTTCAGCTTTGTCCTTCCACTTGTCCAGATCGTAGTGGAGCAGGATATGGTGCGACTCGCCACAGTTCTCCTTGTCGCAAACCGGCGCTGTGCACGCCTGACGGTTATGGTGTGACAGTAAGCATTTGAAACATATCCCGGAGCGCTTTACGTATTGCCATCTCGTCTTTCGCAAGGCTTTCTTAAATTGTTTGCAATCGGTTAGCTTGTGTTTGCCGCGGCGACAAAACTTACAGTTATAATCACCGTTTTGTTCCGATTGCAGCAATATCGTTTGTGTGCGATTGGTCGTGCTGTCATATTTTTTGTGATATCTGTCAGTACGTGTGTCAGTTTGGATATTCATGAAGTTTATGTTTGACGTAGTGGATATCTTCAATGCTTCTTCATTCAAAAAATCTGACAAGATTATCAACCGTAGCTTTTGTTTTCCAGTGATAAGCGGGAAACTGTAGTCGGACCATTTGGACAATAATATTGTGGGAAGTTTAGACAATATTATCGAAACAATGCTCATACCTTGCAAGTACTCTTCTTGTCCGACTGCTCTCACGGCCTCAATCAGGTTTTGTACCTTCACTGAAAACGGCACAATTTCTCTATGGTAATCATGTGACATCGGGTGCAATCTTTTTATGTCCTGTATGATCCTGGAAATAATAAACTCAGGATTACCAAATCGTAGCTCCAAGGTCAACATTATTCTATCAGGTGGACTCGCTGTGATGAGTAATGCTGCTACTGCATCCTTAGCCGCTCCGCGTAAACATTTTCGCAATCTCCATGTGTTTTCCCTGGGGCTAAAATTGCACAACTCGGATGACTCGTTGTAAGCCTGCTTAAATTGTAACCATTCTAGGGGATCTCCTGAGAAGTCAGGCAGGTCCTTTGGCGTGCACAATCGAGTCATAAGGTTACTGTTCGGTACACTCGTAGAAACCATGTCCTTCAATGCACTGGCTAGCATCTGAGCAGCCTCAGTGAGATAAGCTTGAGGCTGTAATTCCATCAGCAGATGTGGCGGTGCAGGCGACAACGGCTGCGGCAAGTTAGGTTTTCCAGGTGCTGCTGCAGGTGTCGATGAAACAATGACATTTAGTGTGTTAGTCGCACGTGCCCTTGGCGTATGCAGCTCGCCCGAAGGTTGACCATTGTCGGGGGCTAACTGCATCATTTCGTGGCGACTTCGATCGAGCCATTGCTCCACATCTCGAGTGTGATTTTCATCGTGTGGACTGTAGTTTTCCTTCTCGTCGTCAAGTTCAGCTAAATCAGCTTCTAGCTGTTTATCTATCAATTCCATTTGTATCTGTGCCTTCTGTTTAGCAGCATCTAACAACAACTGCGCCCTTCTCGCTTTTACAGATGACGTTTGGCTACGTTCTCTGACCTTTGTGCTCTTCTCCGTTTGAAAGTGTAGCGAGACTGCAGGGCTATGCCTTTCAACGTGAGCTGCTGTACTTACAGTTGCCGTACACTCATGTACCTTCTCATTCGGTCCCTTTTGCTGCTCAAGTTCGCGTTGTTCTTTTTCTCGCCGCACCGTGCTTCGTGTGCCCACCATTTTGTCTTGCGCTGGTGGTGTCCAAAACATAGATATGATCCGGCTTCGTAGGACTTTGTCGAGGTCGGGGCTCGCGGATGCGAAACAAAACTAAAAAAAGAGAGAAAATTGGCGCGGCGCAGTGAAAAATACGCCCGCTCGCTTTCCCCGCTTGACACAGACTTTTTCTATTTTACATATGCGGTGACAGCGGCTTAAAAAAAATCTATAAAAACCTAAGGTATATAGCCTCCATGAGCGCGTCGCTAACAACCTCTGTAACTAATCCAAATATCAATAGACCAAGTCCCAAAAGCTCTGTTGTTAAGTTTTTATGATGGGCTTTTACGGACAACCGTCTGAATGTAGAATATTCCAAATCACCTTTTACAAGATTAAAATTCAGAGTCGTGTGTGCCCTTCACTAGACTGGAAAAACACATTAAGTATTATGCAAAATTAACCGCAAACCGATATTGACAGACTAGATTTGACTACAAAGTCCTACTGGATACAACTTGAACACATTTTTGATGTAAATATCGGCTATAATATCTTATACATAGTTACCCACTTGTTAACCCTGATCTCAACTGAATAGGGTGGCACCTAATTCTTAATAATTATACATAATTATATCCTTATTCTGAAATCTGAATGCAACGCCCTAAGACGCAAATACAATTACAACATAATTCAAAAAATGTTGAATCATCAAAAAAGTAAGCCTTAGAGGTTAACTCCAACACGTCAATGAATGAATTTGTGAAACGTTGATGAAATAAGACTTCACGCCAATTAATTATGTTGCTACGGCCACCCATGTTGGACGATATTTAAATGAAGATGAATGCACTTTACTCAGGTTTTTATGTTCCCAAACGTTTATTTTGTCTGTTGGCTTCAGCTCTATGTAATTATCAGCATTTAGTGTGCTATTTCAATAAAAGGAAAGGTCTAAGGGACGGTGTACGAGCGTATTTCCAAGTGTAAAAATATTTTTCACCTCACTAGCTCGGAAAGGTTCTCTTTGTCATTCAAAATCTGGGCGCAAAAACAAAGAGGTATATGTACTACGTACTAGAGAAGCTATTCAAAGCACAAATAGTTGTCATTTTTTGTATAATTAAACTAAAATGCGCTACAGCGCTTTACGAGATTAAATCGTCTAACCAACGATCACAACACGCAGCGCTAGTGCCATGGCACATTCGGATCATAATTTTTACTGCTATTCACTGCTGCCCGTGCAGTCGCTTTGAGAGCTGAGCATCGTATGAGCGAGAAGATGCTCATTGGCATATTTGCAGTGGTTGACAATGCAAGTTAGAGATGTCCTGTCTAGTGTATACATAGAAGTCTTTGCGCAAAAACGCCTTTTTTTCGCTAGCGTGGAAAGTGTTTTTAAAATTCGAACGTTTCTATTCAATAATTTTCTCGTCAAGAATTGAGGATTTAATCAGATCTGCCCGAATTTAACTTTCTTGATATCGCCAGTCCACTGAAAACTCATTAATACCACAGACTACCTCCTAAAAGATACCATCATTTTCTCGTTCACCAACCTCATTTTAAGAATAATCGCACTGTCCAGCACCAAAGAGTATAAAACCAATACGCTATCCAGCACGGCGACTGCATGGAAAATGGATGAAAAACACTTTTTCTTTAATTGTCCATGAATCACGTAACGAGCTAGTCGTTTACCTGATGTCAAGCGTTACCTCCACCCATAACTAAATTAATAAGCTCTAATCTTTGTTTAGCCTTTTAGCTTTTTTTCTTACATTTTCCTCGCTGTAGTGAGGTGAAAAGTTGTGTGTTGCACTCGGCAGCAAAGTTTTTCTGCGTCTAGTACCTGTGAAACCTTCGCTACGCTCAGGATTCTTCATTTGAACCACTCGCTACGCTCGTTGTTCAATCCTAGACTCCTTCGCTTGCTCAGGTTTCAATTCAAGTACTCGCGCCAAAAACCAACTTTGCAGCCTTGTATAACAAATAACTATTGTTGCTCACATACAGTGACGTCATGACATGTAAAATATAACTAAGTTGCACAATTTGTAATTTTGTGCTCTTATTTTATTCACAAAATGCGAAATTGACCTTTAGGATAAGTAGTCCACTAAATAATAGCTGCCTGGGAGCAGCGGACAAGCGCCGCACCGACTGGTTTCGATACAACTCAGATCACATAAGAAGTTTTTATATTATAGAATATATTTAAACAAATGTTTACTCTACACATACAAAAGTGAAGCGATTTCTGTATCTTTGTATGGCTTCCACGTCAAAACCAAAACAGCCAGGCAAGCATGCACCACCGTAGACTGCGTCATCACTTTCCATCAGGTGAGACAGTGGTCAAATGCTTTGCCTATAAAGAATAATAAAAAAAGCTGAAATGTATATTGAATTTTTTACAGTAATAGCTGTCTGGTCCCGGTGGTATGAGAATAAGACCACTCCATCTCTTTCCGTAGGTGCCCCAAGAGCCGGCTAAAGGAATATCCAGGGAATGGGTAGCAGCGGGGTGGTATTTTCAATCAGTGTGTGTTGCCAGGGATGACTTATGGAACTGAGACATGGCCTCATCAGTAAACTTAAAGTCGCGCAAAGAGCTATGGAGAGAGCTATGCTCGGTGTTTCCCTGCGAGATAAGATCCGGAATGAAGAGATCCGCAGGGGAACTAAAGTGACCGACATAGCTCTTAGAATTTGCAATTTGAAATGGCAATGGGCAGGCCGATGGGGAAGAAAGGTTCTCGAGTGGTGACCACGAACCGGGAGACGCAGCGTAGGTCGGCCCCCACTCGGTGGACCGGCGATCTGGTGAAAGCTGCGGGGAGCCGATGGATGCAGAAGACGAGCAGCCACTCAAAGTGGCGTTTTCTTTGGGAAGCCTATGTTCAGCAGTGGACGTCTTCAGGCTGTTGATGATGATGATGAGTAGCAGCATTCTCCTCAATGTATTAAAATCTTCAGTAATCAATAAGCCGCCTGCCAAGCGTGGTGATTATGGCATTCATATGGGGAGCCGTGTGTCCAGCAGCAGGGGACGTCTTCCAGCTGATGGTGTCGTACAGAAGTTGTTTGCACAATGAAGAAGAACCAAAGTAACTTTGCATTTCGGAAAATGCAGTTTCGTGGAGTAGCGCCGCTGCGAGTAGAACCGCTGGCACCTTTAGTCTGCATGTAAAGTTTAATAAAAGTGTGGGAGGTCTCTTCTGTTACCGTGTAGGTACATACTGATGTGTGCGTGCACTACTTATGTGGGGTCAAGCAGGCCAGACTTCGATGAGGCCAGATGCACGCCGTGTGGCCTTGACAGTGGTGGTGGCGTTATATAACGGCTCTACCGACACGTTACGTATCAATGTAGACACAGCTTTGTACACTTTCATGACCTAGCAGGAAAATAGGCTTATTAATACGTAATTTGTGCAAATTATAAAGAGCGTCTTTGACCGAGGCCTCATGTCTTGTAGTGTCATCGGTTCATACGTTCCTTATAACTCTATATAAAGAAAGAACAAGCTATTAACAAACATTTAAAATATTAGCTCAAATATATAAAACAAAATGAAATAGCTGCAATGTACTTCCTCTCAGCTGAAGCCTTCATAAATCCTTGTCTGTCGTAATAAATGCAACAACGTAACGTAACAAAAAACTTTAATTTCATAATTTTGACAACTTTTTCGAAGACTGATTTAGTAAATCATAATTACACATACTAGTTTAGTAATGGTGAATACATGAAATCATCCATTCAATAATTCTGCTGCATCTCATGTTTCGACGAAGTATGAAGTTGCTGTTTACCACCCCTCTTCCGGCAACCTTCAAACTATGACGCAGCATTTTATCATCCCAAAACTCAAACAAAGAACACATAGAAAAGTCTTTCTGGTCTGTCGTATTGCTTTTCTAAGATTTTTTATCTTATGAGTGATCCAAAATGATATTATTCCTCCCATGCGTTGTTCGATCAATAGTAATATAATGCTTTCTTACTCTGGATTATAGTATTAGAGAAATTACTTATCTACGTACTTCATGTTAGAACCCTTGTAGCTTATTTGTACTTATAATTTTTCCTTGTGTTGTATGCTGTTGATGAGCGGGGGTTGACGAATGGAGACCCCTTTGCCCAGCAGCGGGAAAAAATTGTGTGGACATTTCACACAGCGCCATCTAGGCCGAAACTACACCCCACAATAACAAACACCTATGTTCATCACACAAATGTTTGTCCTGAGCGGGAATCGAACCAAACAAAACCCACAACCTATAGTTCAGAAGGCAGAGCTCCTACCAACTGAGCTAACAGGCCAGTTATGCATGCTGTTTGTGTGTAAGTGAAAGGAATAGAAAAGACAGCTTACTTTTGTCAATGATTTTAGAATGCTATAATGTTTAAAGCGCATGTTTAAATTTTATAGCATGTTTAGAGTAGCTATGTTCATTTTGCTTTCATTGTTTTAAAAACCACACATTCTTGTGCAAAAAAATAAAAAATAGACTATGTAGAGGTAGAATGATCGCTCCTTCTGCTTTGCCTTGCTAATAAAAATGTTTTATTGTATCGCATACATAATTTATCACGCATTTAGCAATTTAAAATACATAATAGTGGTCACGTCCTTGACGGGATGCCGCACCCCGATACAATAAAGATGGCTAATCGATCACCAGCTCGCTTGGGAACTTAACATTTAGTTTGGTGAACTCGTTATGGCGCTGGAAGGTATGAGCTGCCCTGTCGGTAATGGATAGGTGTTGTGATACTATACACGAGTTTAGTATTACACTTACTCGCAACAGCTCACTAGTACCTACTGTTTGAGTTTAAAGCTTGTAAGAATTAAAACTTTGGACATAAGAGACGAGTAGCTAGAGATGCAGCGATACAGATGCAGATGTAGAGATCTGTAGCTTAGGATTATTCATTCCAACTTTAATATTTTTTAATATCATTTAAGTACTTATGTAGGTACCTTATGAGTACGAGACAATCGACGAAAATGGAGCAGTTTATTTAACCACCATACGCCATCTAATATTATATTACGATCAATTGACGAAATAAAACTTGTACTTTTTAAGGAGTAATTAAATCAATTAACTCAATTCAGCACTTTAGTTTTGTAACTATGAATTATTTAGCAACACAGGTTAGTTACGCAGATACAGTTAAGTGTGAAACTGCAACCCGGTGTCCTAGGCTTGAACAAGTTGTGTTCAAAGTTTTGTTTTGCAATGGAATATTCCGGTGGGTGGAGCGGCGACATGTCATGTCGAGCGTGAGAATGACGGATTTGTTGGTTTTGTTGATATGAATCGGCATTAGAAAATTTAGCCACTGTTTAGACATGGAACGGGTAGTCGTCTCTGTTTTTTGTCTCGTGAAATCTGTAATTCATCATTCATTCACCTTAATAATAACTTACATTTCTCGGAATAGAAGAATCCATCTCCGCTGCAGTGGCATTGGTGGATGGCGATTGAATTTCCAATTATTTTGTTAGGTAAGTAGGTAATATTACAAACTATGAACAACGTAATGGTTAGCAGCGTGTGTTAATATGGAAGTAATTTAACTAGATATCATATTTATTATTATTTTAATTGATATAAACCAGACTTTGTGTATAAATATTGAAGGTGTGGGTACCTTTTTTCTCCCATTTCCGTTGCGGCGATATGACGCAACTTGATGTTGGGAAACCTGTAGTTTATTAAAAATTCAAAGGATGTATTTATGTAGATGTCACAATGCACAGCAAACAGGCTAGACCGGGTGTGGGGCTACTAAAACTGATCTCATCGTTTTTGCAAATTTTGTTTGCATCATAAGTTCAGAACACTATTATAGATCTATTTAGTTGTACTTTATATTTATCCAATAAACGATTTTGTATGTATGTACAGTCGGCTGCAGCCCACCTTTAAAATCAAAATCGGATTTGAAGCTTTCATTCTAGCCATCAATTTTAATTTATTATGCAAGTAGTTCAAAAAAGTGTACATTTTTGTAACGATCCCTTACTGGTGGATCAAACCGGAATAAAAATTAGATATTAAATATTTTTGATCCCACAAGGGATCGTTCCAGGGCTCAAACTGGAATACACCATAATTACTTAGCTTAATATTGTTCTTTTTTATTTCTAGTAATACCTACTCCTTGTGAGAAAATGTATAAACATAATGCGAAGAAAACATACCTACTGATGTATGCACTAGTAACATCACTCCCTTCTTAAACATAACAATAACATTAGGAAAATGTTATGTAACGGGAGCTTGCAACTATGCTGGATCAAGGATACAAAACAAATACATCACCGTGGTAAATATTCCATTTTAAAATATTTTTCTAACACGAACTCGACGTGAAAGTGCTCGACTTCTATGGAGTCGACGTTCTGGGAAACGTCAAGTGAACCTATAATCTCAAGTATCTGTATAATTGTAATGTTTAGTGAGCACTAGGTTAGGTAACTCCGTACAGCTGCCTGGCTTACTTAACGTACTCACTTAATGCTACATTATATCACCGCCTTAGCAGTTCAATATAAATACTTCATTATTATCGTAATGTTTGCAATAAAATCATAATATGTAACAGTATGTCATTTATTTACATATCACAGAATACAATAACAAAACAGATATAAAAAAAATATTTAAATAAAACTGAACGAAAGTGGACCGACGACCTGGTGAAAGCCGCGGGGAGCCGATGGATGCAGGAGGCGAGCAGCCGCTCAAGGTGGCGTGCTCTGGGGGAGGCCTATGTTCAGCAGTGGACGTCTTCAGGCTGTTAATGATGATGATGATGATGATGATGAACGAAAGATGTCCAGCCCTCCCGTGCTATTAGAATCCGATACCTCGCCTTACAGATGAAGAAATTAGAAATTATGCAGAGTATCAAGTTATATAGGTGTGTTTAGTAAGCGTACAGTAATTCTACACTGATTAGCAATAATAACGATATCCAATTAAATGGGTCATGTTCGCAGGTTGTCTGCAAGAACAAGTGACCGCAACGTCAGAGAGTGTCCATGTCGTAAGAGCACCGTTTGTAGAGGCGGGCGCGGGGTTGCAACTTGCAAGGAGATAGTTGATCTTGGTAACCAGGCATTTCATAAACACGATTCAAATATTAACCCACAGACATAAATCACGCTCCTTTAACATTGTGAACTGATAGCAAGAAATCCATATTTATTGCATAATCCAGTTTATACGCTGGTGTGTGATTCCTGGAGGGGGGTTGAACGGCTGAAGGTGCAACGTGCAGTATGATTTACTACCAGAACTTGCTGTATCCACCATACCCGCCGTGGCCGGAGTACACGGATGGATAGTAGCCACCGCTGTAGCCGCCATGGTAGCCACCGTGGCCGCCGTAACCCCCGTGGCCCCCGTAGCCACTGCTGTAGCCACCGCTGTAGCCACCGCGGTAGCCGCCGAGGCCGCTGTAGCCGACGAGGCCGCTGTAGCCACCGTGGCCGCCGTAGCCGCCGTAGCCGATGTTGCCCGCGGATGCAGCGCACACTAGCACCGCCAGAACGACCAAGCAAGCCTGTCACACAAACAATTAGTCAATTAGTCGCAGTCACAGGAATTTGGTAAGAACTAACACACTAACACTTGTTCTTCATTATGTGAATATGTATGGAATGAGAGGATTACTAATTAATCTTATTTTTGACCAAACGTGATGATAAAAGCCTTTTAAAACTGATCTGCATTCATTGATCCTATTCTATTAATATATAAAAGTTCCATGCTAACTGATTTGGATGAAAAATACATTATATTTAGGAAAATTAAGAGTTCCGCGGGAAAACTGTAAAATTGCGAATGAAACTGTGGGGCGTCTCTATTGTTTGTAATAACGACGTAGATATCACCGCAGCGCAGGCTACACTGTGTGTGTAGCACAATCAAATCGTAGTTTTTAAAGATACGAAATAATAACGTACCTATGTGTCCATTAATTTAGTAAGAGAGAGCTTCCTTTAAAAGAAGCAATAATACAAATATGATGACTGCCGGGATACCTGTTGAAGTGCGAGATGCACCAATATAGAGGCATCATTTATTAGCCAATGAAAAAGTGTCTCGTTGAGCATTCCTTAATTGTAATTATTCACTCATTTATTATTTTTTATTAGTTGTAATTATTATTAATTGTTAAAATGCCTAATTAGATATAATTTACTTTGATTATGAAGAATTTCTGAATAATTTAGGAATATTAACCAGAATGTTTTATAAGAGACGGTTAACAGGATGATAAAGGATAAATAAATAGAAATGAATGATAAATAGAACGTATGATAAAAGATATAACAGTGCATGCAATCCTATAGTTTATTTATGAAATGAATTAGAATGTTGTGATTGTGACTATGTTTAGAACTTACAAAGTATTTCATGTTTGTGAGCGACTTGATGCACGGGAATCTAATCCAAGTATGCAGCAGTGAGCACATCCTCATCCTTTTATATCGGTCAGCTTCGCATAATACACTGTCCGCCGTGTCACAGTCTCAGCAAATAAACAAAAACTTGTTTGTCATCTGCAAAACTACGACAGTTCTAATCAGGTGCTAATATAATCTGTGTCACGTTGACGAGAACGGCCCTCCTGACTAATCATGTAATGAGACTGGTGAGACTAGCCTGGAGGTACGTGTCGGTTGCTTCCTTTGTTCCTTCAACACGGGACTAAAGCGCTTTTGAGCCAGATATGTAATTAATTACCATAAGGAAGGAATACCTTCATTTTCATATATGAGCTATTTGACATTGAATTTTATGGTGACTGGTTTGGTTGAGCTACTAAATTAGTAAGTAATTAAAAATTAAGTAAACAATTTTAAACTGCGCAGTATTATATTGTTGATATTGTTTTATATAGACTTGACAACTAACGGAAATAATACAGTGAAGTGATAACAAAACGGCTGACATGCATTTAATGTGCACCAAGGGTTACTTATTATAATAATAGTTGAATTACATAAAGCACTGCACGCACGCTCCGCTCCGCGAGGTGGTCCGCCTGATCTTTGTAGATTAATTTGGTAGATTAGATCATTGATCATTTATTATATTCTCTTATTATTCTATTCTATCATGGGTAGGTACGTGCGTAGTCTTTTAATGTAGATTTACCAAAGCAGTTTTAGGTGCATCAAAATTACAAGAATAAATTGAAGAATTATTTGAATGAAAAAGAACATTGACTTCTAAAATCCTTTTCGGATTAGCGCCTCTATCTGCCATGCTATTGCATGCACTGTGTAACGTGTGTCTTGCCTTGTGGGTTGTAGGTATCAAAACGTACCTAGTTGTCCGACAGATATCATGTCAAATGCTAATGCATCAACAAGGCAGCCGCGACCGCTGCACCTGCCACCGCCGTTGCTCTTCACATCAGGCAGCACGTGCCAGCCGGGCTAGAGTATTGTAACATTTGAAGCAACGAAGTACATGGCTATTTAAAGTTTACAAAGTAGAAATGTACAAAAATGGTAGAAAATATAATGTAGTGCAGATCAGTCTAGACAAATAGTCAGGAGAACATAGCTGCTTCAAATACAGAACTTCTTGGTATACTTACGTACTACTTTTTTGTAATTTAAGCACAGACCATTAGAAAATATGACACTTCCGGGGGGCGAAGCATATTTTATTTCACCTCACTAGCTCGGAAAGATTCTCTTTGTCATTCAAAATCTGGGCGCAAAAACGCATTTTAATCGCTAGCGTGGAAAGTGTTTTTAAAATTCGAACGTTTCTATTCAATAATTTTCTCGTCAAGAATTGAGGATTTAATCACAGATCTGCCCGAATTTAACCTTCTTGATATTGCCAGTCCACTGAAATAGTTATTTTCACCTCACTAGCTCGGAAAGGTTCTCTTTGTCATTCAAAAACTGGGCGCAAAAACGCCTTTTTTTCGCTAGCGTGGAAAGTGTTTTTAAAATTCGAACGTTTCTATTCAATAATTTTCTCATCAAGAATTGAGGATTTAATCACAGATCTGCCCGAATTTAACCTTCTTGATATCGCCAGTCCACTGAAAACTCATTAATACCACAGACTACCTCCTAAAAGATACCACCTTTTTCTCGTTCACCAACCTCATTTTTAGAATAATCGCATTATCCAGCACCAAAGAGTATATATCATCATCAGCGGCCTTCCAGTCTATTACAGACTATTTAAGCAGTGTGTTGGAAATTTGGAAGACACTTCTTTTGGTGGCTGTATAAGCCAATACGAGAGAGGCACATGCGTCCACACCTTGCGCAGGCATGTGTTGCGACAGATGGAGTAATGTCGCTGTCATGCCATTTTGCTCTCTTTTCAGCAAGCCTGTCGAACCACAGGCTCTATCGTGCAACTTTTGGCCTTCTCTAATGCAGGTTCTCCAGCGATTCCTATCCTCCGCGAGCTTCTCCCATTCAATATGCTTGATGTTAAATGAGTTAAGATCACGCTTGATGCAGTCTTTAAAGCGAAGCAAAGGACGCCCAACACTCCTCTTTGCATCCGCTACTGCACCAAACATGACCCGCCTTGGAAGACGAGATGAGTCCATGCGATGCACATGCCCCAGCCACCTCAAGCATCGCTGTTTAAGCAGGGCGGTGAAACTGAGCAGCTGTGCTCTCTCAAGGACTACCTCGTTTGTAATCTTGTCTTTCCATGTGATACCCAAGATGTTGCGTACGTAGCGCATATGGAAGGTGTTGAGTCGACGTTCTTTTTTTGCATAAGGTGTCCAGGTTTCAGCTCCGTACAAGAGTATACTGAGAATGCACGCTTGGTATACCAATATTTTGGTCCTCGCTCTACGATGGTTGTTATCCCATACTCTTGTACGAAGCCTCCCGAACATAGCTGATGCTTTGCCGATGCGAATGTCAATCTCTGCATTAAGAGAGAGATTGTTCGTTACGGTCGAACCCAGGTAGCAAAACTTGTCAACCACGTCCAGCGGATTGCCATCCAGTAGTATCACTGGTTTTTCCGCACGCCCTTGGGCAAGTATCACAGTTTTGTTGGCGTTTACGGACATAGAAAACAGATTACATGCATGTGAGAATTTATCCATCAAAGTCTGAAGCTCGCGGGGAGACGTTGCGAGAAAGGCAGCATCGCCAGCAAAAAGAAGACTATCAGCGTAAATATCTTCACGATGACGTTTTGACCTTATAAGGGAAATATTGTAGAGCTTCCCATCAGTCCTCGTGTGAAGGTGGATACCCTGTTGATCATCGCCAAAGGCAGCCTTAAGGAGCAACGAGAAAAATATACCAAACAGGGTAGGCGCCAAGACACAGCCCTGTCGCACGCCTCTGCGCATTTCGAAGGGATCAGGTGTGTTACCATCAAAGACCACTGAGCCTTTCATTTCGTCGTGAAATGATTTTATAAGACTGAGGAGTTTTGGTGGACAGCCTATCAACTCGAGTGCTGTGTACAGTCCCTGTCTGCTTACAGTGTCGAAAGCCTTGTTAAGGTCTACAAACGCTATAAAAACTGGTGTTTGCTGCTCTCTGCATTTCTCCTGAATCTGGCGAAGTGTAAAGATCATAAAGCGAATTAAAGAGTATATAACCAATACGCTATCCAGCATGGCGACTGCATGGAAAATGGATGAAAAACACTTTCTTTAATTTTCCATGAATCACGTGACGAGCTAGTCGTTTACCTGATATTAAGCGTTACCGCCACCCATAGCTAAATTAATAAGCTAAAAACTAATCTTTTGTTAACCTTTTAGCTGTTTTTCTTGCATTTTCCTCGCTGTAGTGAGGTGAAAAGTTGTGTGTTGCACTCAGCAGCAAAATTTTTCTGCGTCTCGTACCTACCTTTGAAACCTTCGCTACGCTCAGGATTCTTCATTTGAACCACGAGCGTAGAATCCTTCACTTGCTCAGGTTTCAATTCAAGTACTCGCGTTGAAAACCAACTTTGCAGCCTGGTATAACAAATAACTATTTTCGTGCTGTGTGAATATAACCGAATCAGCATAATGATTAAAGGGAAAAAAGCCAGTGAAACTTGCATCCTAGCCGAGACTCATAAACCTTCTGTTTTACTCTAATAAGTACCCGATAAATATCCATAAGTATGCAACAAAATAACGTGATATTTAAATTTTTCTTTACTTTTGCTGTAAATTGTTAATTTTATTGATTTTATTTATCTTGATATTGATATATTTTTTTAGTATGTTGAAGTTGATGTGTAAACATTTTTCTGCGATATACTGGGTGGCGCAAAAGTAAAGACCCTATTTGGTTCAGCTATAACATTTTTTCTAAATTAGAAAACTAGATTTAGGTTTTTTTAAATGTATATTTGTGCCATTAAATTTCGTACCATTAGGATTTAAAGATGATGTCTTTTAAATGGTGACCTCCAGAGTTGATACACATTTGAGCCCTATTTATGACATTTTGCATAACTTGCCGTAACACTTCCTGCGATATGTTCGTTATTTCTTGACGAATGTTTTCTTTTAGAGCTGCGAGAGTCTGTGGCTTGTTCACATACACCCGAGATTTCAAAAAACCCCAAAGAAAGAAGTCTGGACTGGTCAGATCGGGTGATCTTGCAGGCCAAGGCAAATCGCCAAAACGAGAGATAACTCGGCTTGGAAAAGCGTCCCTCACTAAGTCCATAGTGTCGCGCGCTGTGTGTGCCGTAGCGCCATCTTGTTGAAACCAGATGTGCTCCAGCCCCAATTCGTCCAAACTGGGTATCAAAAACTCACGTAACATGGTTCTGTAGCGTTCTCCAGTGACAGTTATCGCATTGCCTCCAGCGTCTTCGAAAAATAGGGTCCGATCACTCTGTCAACACAGATGCCACACCATACAGTAACTTTTAGTGGGTGTAGAGGTGTTTCTTGAATAATGCGCGGATTATCAGTGCCCCAGAACCGAGTATTCTGCTTATTGACATGCCCTGAGAAGTGTTACGGCAAGTTATGCAAAATGTCATAAATAGGGCTCAAATGTGTATCAACTCCGGAGGTCACCATTTAAAAGACATCATCTTTAAATCCTAATGGTACGAAATTTAATGGCACAAATATACATTTAAAAAAACCTAAATCTAGTTTTCTAATTTAGAAAAAATGTTATAGCTGAACCAAATAGGGTCTTTACTTTTGCGCCACCCTATATTTCCAATATCGAAAACGTAGATTTTTTTTTAACGGGCAATGTGTCTTTATTACTCAAGCTAACGACTACAATAATAAAAACTAAACTAAACTAAACTAGCTACACTACCTACTACAAAGAATACATATGGACTGTATAATAGCCGCGATGGCCTATAGACAGTCCAAGTGCTCCAGCCCACTACCGGTAGGTAGCGTACCCAACATGCTGGCAGCATTGCCACGTGAATTGCAATGCTGATGCGTTGGGCCAAAAAAGTGCCAGCATTTTAGTCACGCGTCGCATCGAGCAGGCGCTCTGATAGACTTTGGAAAACGCGATGAGCTCCCGGTCCCCACGGGCCCAGGGTCTCAACATCAAACGGCTCAAATATGTAACCGCTACCGAGATTACTATATTTGCGATGTTTTAGCTGCTCAGCAGAATTAGCCGCGGCGCCGGCCCTAACGTGTGTCTCGGGAAGGTGTGACGGCGCCATAGTATCGACGCAAGTAGCGTCCCACACTAAAGGCCGCCCCATCTTCCAGGGAACCAGAGTCATTCTCCCGGGTCTTTTACCATCGTCACGCATGAGACCATTTGGTTCGAGAATGGCTGCAACATTGGCGGTGATAAAAGCCCGGCGAATGATGTCATTAAGACTAGCGTGGCGCGAAATTCGACCAGCGCTTTTTGAACACGAGAGACCGTGATAACCGAGCTGGTCAACTGCAGTACCGCACTGGCAGCGATGGGCCACACAGCATCTTGCGCCCAAACGTAAGCTGATAGCTAAACGAAAAGTAGTCGGATCTAAAAGGTTACCAGTGTTGAAAGAAGGCATGGCCTGTCACCAAAGTCCTGACTCCCACACAGAGGGTAGGTTGGTGGTCAGCATTGTCGTAAAATGTATGTGTACCTATCTGCCACGTCATTAATCCTGTGCAGGTATTGACACACGCGCCTATGCTCTCTGAACCATCAATAACGTCTACACTGACTCGATATAATTCATATAAATTACTTACTTCATCATTAACAGCCTGAAGACGTCCACTGCTGAACATAGGCCTCCCCCAGAGCACGCCACCTTGAGCGGCTGCTCGCCTCCTGCATCCATCGGCTCCCCGCGGCTTTCACCAGGTCGTCGGTCCACCGAACTCCGGAACTCGTATTTGTTGCAAGCATACAATACTGCAACGGGGAAACTAGATTTATTCAATGTATTTAATTATTGACATATACGCGTAGGCACCTACTATTGTTCATTTTGTGATTAAGATGAGATACTGTGCGATAAATAGTTAATAACACCTAATACTTGTGTAGGTACATGTTTACGTTCCTAGAGATACCAGAAATAAAATGAAAATGTTGTGTTGGATTTTACATACAAATTAGGCGAAGCGATTGGCAACTAGTTTTGAAACTGGATATTAATATCCACACCACATCTACCCAATCCTAAAACTGTGGTAGCAAAGCAAATATTATAAATATTTCACATTAGGTATGGATACTAGTTTGAGTCTCTCGAAGGCACGTGTTTACGACTTGCCGGTCGAAGTGAACCAAACCTTCATAGAAATACTTTGTCATTTACTTTACATTACATCAACAACTCACGTGACAGAGCTGTAAAATGCAAAGTAATAAGAGCAGCAAAAGAAGTGGGACAACACAACACAATGTACAGCAGGAATTTAAGTAATTCAGTAAATTCATCATCATCATCATTATCATCATCAGCCTGAAGACGTCCACTGCTGAACATAGGCCTCCCTCACAGAGCGCCACTTTGAGCGGCTGCTCGCTTTTTGCATCCATGGACTCCCCGCGGTTTTCACCAGATTAATGAAAACCAATCGATTTAGTGGGGGGCCGTCCCACGCTGCGTCTTCTGGTTCGTGGTCACCACTCGAGAACCTTTCTACCCCATCGGTTGAGTTCACTAAATTAATTCATTTATCTGTCCAACTATTTCTTAGTTTCTCACCGACAAATAGATACATAAATAAAAACAACAGAATTATATGTAATAAGAACTATGTAGGAAGTAGGTATGATAAATATTAGGATAAGTTTCATGATCGTAGAGCTCTTCTTAGTCCAGGAAGACGGAAGGGTATTCAGTTCCAAAAGTCCAGGACAATATCGAGACAGGTCCCCTGAATAACGTCTATTAAAGTTCTCTTAACTCCAGGCGGCACGCGGGGACAGGGTTGTTTTTTTTTATCAACGGTAGGCCTACATTTGACCACGGCCTCACCTGATGGTAAGTGACGACGCGGTCGACGATGGAACATGCTGGCCTAGAAAATACCGGTTCAGTCTAGTCTTATAAACTCCCAGATTATACTTACCTGTTGTACCTTTTTCAGTTTATAGTTTATAAATTGGAAACGGGAAATTAAGGCTTTGTTCTTATACTGTATAACTACGAAAAACGAATGTTTTTTCAAGAATTTAAGTAACAAAGTAGGAGTCTTCTTTAACTTATGATTTGAAGTGCTGTGACATCCTTCCTTCGAACTGATGCGAATAATGATCGAACTTTCACACCTCCTGCAACCAGTAGTGCAACAACGTAACATGAAATAATATAATCTCAAGGATAAAAACCGCTGGTAAAAATGAGTCGTACTATGTAACGCATCTGCTGACTCACTGCTCACACCTTCTTTACATTTACATTCTGGTAGTGACTTCTTAGTACAACTTTTATGACGTCATTATCATTATATTATATTATATTAGTACCTACTATTATAATATATCTGTAGTGTGGTTATGTTATTGGTCAAAATTGCTTCTTAATCCCCGTTTAAATCAACAACATACATACATTTATATTTACTCACTGTGATACAAAATTACACGCAAAATGCGAAGGAAATAATTCTACTTATTAAATAGCTTTTACACATAGACTTGACCTAAGTAGGTATATAAGGCGAATTCTGTGCTTTTACATTGCCCTAAAATTAAGATTTTACATAGCCGGTGTCCATTCCCAAAAAGAAAAAGAAAAATATTGCTGACGCAGAAGTACCTACGGTAGAGTACCTACGGTGAAAATAACAAGAAGCAATAATATAGACTAAGGCTAAAATATTGTATATTAACGGGATATATACCATGTAAATTATTTGTTTTGAGTTGCCGACAACATGCCGACATGGTGAACACCCCGTATCTTGGTCGTGTTAGTAACCATGATAGTTTAAAATCTTATATTAGATAGACGAAGGCTTTTGTAATATTTACAGATTTTGTGGCTTTATGTGTTCTAGGCACAATAAGTAAACCTTCTCATTCCAGAAAAAATAACTGTTTTGAATGATTTGGCCCTCGAAAACATTATTATGTCGTAAATGATGACTCGATGAGGGAGGAGCTCTTGCGAAAGAGTAAAAGTATAAGAGTCAAATAAAACTTTAGAAGCATAGAATATTATCGTTACGAAGACTGCGAATAAGTATCTCATCCAACAATCTATAAAACGAATAACGATAAATTGCTTTAATTGACTAACGAGGCACAATATAACACATCACCACTAATTACAGCTAGATGATGATGATGTAATGTCAATTTGTATCTGGCCGACATATAACGTAAATCGCCGACGTGCTGTTGCTATTGCCTGCCACTCTCCGTTAGTCCTTACAAAATGAATGGTAAGGTAACTGCACTCAATTAAAGTATTTGACATTTTAATACATAGTATTTGTTTTAATGTGTATCATAAAAACAAATGTTAATCCTACATCTTATAGTGACCATGTCTTAAAAATAAATTAGTACCAACCTATTATAGTTTATAGATAATTATTATTTGCACGCAGCCAGGGATAGTCTTTAATCTTGGTTCGCATTACCTACACTTGAACAGTGCCAGTAGGGAAATGAGGATATCCGCAATGACCCCTTAAGCCCTTGGGTAATGTATTTATTACTCCATACCCATACTCAGACATTATTTTAAGATACCAAAAAGATAAACCGTAACAGTTAATCATTGCCTACGTCATCGTAATAGGGAAATGGACATTAAGAAATGTCAAGGTGCGAATCCGGAGGATTCACATAAGGCGTGCATCAGACTTCCTGGTCCGTCCCCCCCCCCCCCCCCCCGCAGGCAGGCAGGCAGGAGCGCGGGAGGTGTCCACGCCAAGTCGGTTGTGTTGTGAAACCTGATGTAAATGCAGCCTCGGTAGCGCTCGCGCCGGATTATTATTATAGTGGATATACGAGATTATACCTACTAGGCTGGTATGCTTATTAGTCTAAATTGTTTGTGGACTTGCAGAATGTAGCTAAGGTTACTATGATTAGGTACCTATATTAATTATAGAAAGGTCAGCTATGGTGGTTAGTCTAATCAGTATTTCCAAAAAATATTATTTCGTATTTATTTACGAATCAAAGTCAAAGTCATTTAAAAGTGGAAAAATTACACCTGGGTATGAAATGTGCAAGTCAACCGAATTTTAACTTTGCATAACACAAAACAGAAGCCTCAATGCAATTTAGATTTATCTTCTTCTTGTTCTCGTGTAGGTAAGTGGTCAGCCCTGGTGTCAGAATTTTTAGGCCGCCCAAAGGCTTCTGGCTTGGCTCAACGACTATTGTCTGACGACAACAGCCGGGACCGACGGCTTAACATGCCCTCCGAAGCACGGTAGCGCTCAGTTGTAAACCGATACAGCAAAAAGTGGTAACTTTTTGCTGTATCGGTCACCCATCAAAGTAGATCATCGATTTATCAAACTATAATAATTCATCTTATTTACACTAGACAAGACAAACCGTTACAAATTATGCACGATAGCTGATTACGTCTATAGTTACACGCTCATTGACAACCTTATAATCATCATCATCATCATCATCATCAAAAACGGAAAATGTCTACTGATGCCACCATAGAGCATCCCCCATAGAGCACTACCTACTTTGAGCGGCTGCTTGCCTCTTGCATCCAATAGCTCCCCGCGTCTTAGAACAGGTTGACCTTATAATATTTTGTGGTGAAGCGAGTGAGTACCCACAGTCCACACCTTAGCCAGCGTCCGCACTAAACATGTTATCCGCAAGGTCCTTGCGCAACCGCGTAGAATCATCTTATATTACATTTTTATGTAAATGCGGAACGGAGCCGTCAAATTCAGCTCCAAATATATCATGTTGCATAACGAACACCTTTAGCTCCAAGGTTAATGTCTGAACATCTATCATAATGACCTAATCGATTGTTCCACCTACCCGATTATTTAGAACACATAAAGGAAATCGACATGGACAAATAATAAAAGTATGAGCGAGAGTAACGTAAATATTCTAGGTCTGTGGAGCCAAGTAGACTATCGAGTTTCCTACAAACACAATAATAAAATGTGCATGTAAAATAAAAACAAAAGAGTTTAATTTGGCACAACGGAAGTGTTATTGTATTACCATCCGTGTTTGATGGGGGAAGAGCGAAGGGTCTTGGTAACGCGAATGATGGTGGGGGCATGATGATGTGACAGCAACGATGAGTGGTGCAGGTCGTGATGCAAGATGGGGGAGTGGATGTGGGAGCTGAAGATGGGTGCGTGGTGAAGTAGCTCATGGTCTAGAAGGTCGTGGTGGTGCAAGCCGGAGTGATGGAGATCATGGTGGAGCACAGGTGAGTGGTGGATGTCGTGGTGGAGCACAGGCGAGTGGTGGATGTCGTGGTGGAGCACAGGTGCGTGGTGGATGGCCTGGTGGAGTACAGGCGAGTGGTGGATGTCGTGGTGGAGAAGCGGCGCGTGGAGTACCGAGGAGTGGAGCGGGGCGTGCAGGTGCAGTGGAGTGTGGAGGGGAGCGTGCAGGTGCGTGCCGTGCAGCGAGTCGTGGTGCAAGTGAGGGGTCAGCAACCCGCCGGGCTCGCCGAAGATGCCGCGCTTGTCACGGCTCGTCTCACTATCTTCGGCAGGGGCTGCCGACGCCACCGCCAGCGCTACCAATGTACACACCTGCGCGAACAATAAACAATGCCTATATCCAATGGTGTTAGGGTACCTACATAATTGGTTTACTTAGGCACAGAACAACGTCTTTATTATTATGTGATGACAGAAGAGATAGGTACGATAAAAAACGATAAAATTCTTCCTAAAGTATTTTTTTTAGTCACCTTCAAAGGATTGTGGTATGAGGTTAAAGTTATTGGGCCATGTTTATAGGTGCAAGGCCAACCGCGATGATATCACGCTTAGTCTCTACCGCGCGGTATAAAATGACCCTAATAATCATAACTAATCTATTTATCTCAATACCAGATCCAATTAAAGTTAATTGAATGGTGAATCGTATTATTGATAATATTTATGATGAGACTTGTGTCCATTAGGAAACTAAAATAATTGATGCCGTTGCACTTATGATTGGAATGGTTTTAATGGGCGACAACAAAGATACTCACGAAAATTTTCATGACTGTTCTTTTGAAGATGCTCAAATGCGGAAAAACGCTACAGCTGTGATGCCCTACAACCATTTTGGGACACATTTATATGAGCAAAGGGCTATTAATTCAACTATAGTTGCGTAAAGTGTCCCTCCACAGCTGTCCACCAAAACGTCCAAAACTTGATATGTTTGGTAATATATAGCTCAGTTATGAAATACCATCAAATTATACAAAAACCAATGCTACCAATAAGCTACAAACTATTTGATTAGAAAGAATGTAGGCCTGCAACGGAAGGGCACACCGTTCAGCAATAAACATAACAAATCAGTAAAACCTCACAAATGTTATACCTACTTACAAAATAATCATCTAAAATGTTGTCTAGAATTTCGTATAGGTACTGCGCGCAGATATATAACACAAAAGTGCTTTCATGTTGCAACATAAAATCGATTTAAAATAATATCATTCTCTATTTAATATTATATTATAACTATCATCGATACAAGTATAACTGAATATAGTGACTTAAAACATTAATGATTGAATTGATCCATCGTTATATAATCTGTAATTACATTTGGTTGGGCCGCAAATGTATCAAGCTACTCATCATAACTTTATGTATCTCGCAGCACCTGCATAAGTGACGACCAATTAGGTAATCAATTGATATAATTGGTGGTTTGTGTTATAATACTCAATTAGGTTGCTGTAAGCAGATAATATGTTATTAAATGCGGTAGCATTTTTTTGCTGCTAACTTATTTCCATTTTATGACTATTACATTTCGCAGTTGACTTTATAATTGCTATCATAGTGTTGACATAATGACTGGCGTTCTTATGAAGTTTATCATTTGCTTTCGTTAATTTTATTGTAACACACGAAAATATAAGATCAACCTCATTCACGTTTTCATGAATTAGTGTTGTGATAAAGTTATACCCACATTAGTAATGTAGTAGGTACGTTTATTTGATGTTATATGAACAAATATAACTAAGCTGACTAAATATCTCATTATCGTTGTTTTTTTAGTTTTTTAATTGAAACCAAGGCGTTACAATTTAAATTAACTTATTCCAAACACTAATCATCGCTAGATAATAAACTTGAAATAAATTATAATTATTTAACTTTGACAATAACGTGTTTGATTGCCCAACAATAAATTCAAGTCTAGATTACCGACGCGACGCGCTTTTGTGTGTTTATTTTTGTTTATCTATTTAATCATTTGATTAATTTGGTTTCGGATAATGTAATATGTAACGGTAACACCAGATTGTCTGGAAGAAATTGGGGGCATTTTAAGGCCCACCTTCAATTTCAATGCCATGGTATTAAATCTGATCTATATCTACGATAATGATTTGATTAGATTTTAATAATTAATCGATTTCATGGTCGTCACAAGGTTTTGGCTTTAGATACACGACCGATCATAGAAATAATTAATAGAGATGTTTTGGTTGAAATTTCTGCAATAAAACAAATACGATTTGACAAAACAATCATGAACGTATTTAATTATGAATATAATGTTATAGTATATTTTTTATGATATTTTTTTTCCTGACATGTAAACTGACATTTATTAACAAATAAATTATTGATTATTGTTGCACATTCAAGAAGGAAATTTCCTGATAGACAGTAAAATAACCAAATGATTATATCACCCCAACTGCTATACATTATTCTAATCGATGACCTTACCGAAAGGTCCCGTGTCGATCAAATAATCGACTCCTGTCCGTAATCCCCTGATAAGATACTGCCACCAATATAAAGTGCAGTAACCATGACCGCCGATCAAACCTTTGGTAACGATGAAGTGCTTGTTATTCCTCGCCGCGGTGACGCTGGTAGCGGGAGACTTGGCCAAGGAGCCGGTCACGGTGTACTACCATGAGAACGAGGGCATCCCGGAGGCGGCGAGGATCAAGCAGGCGGAGGCTGAGATGAACCTCGCCGGAGATCGGATCGTAGGCGGCTCGCCGGCCGCGCTGGGCGCCTATCCCTTCTTGGTGAGTGTTGCTATCAGTAATTGTGAGGGGATAAGTATCTGAAAGACGTAAATACAATACACATATAATAACTTCAATGGTTAACTTCTAACACGTCTTCAATATAATTAAATATAACGCCCAACGATCGCATACATAGATCCTAGACTCTAACTAGGATTCCCTGTATATAGACCCAGGAACTACGAGGACCATGGTCCCATAGCACCCAGACACAGAACAGGTGTTACGCTTTTTCATGTGCACAAATACTTGAACTGTCGCGGGAATCGAACCCGCCATTTCACAGCGTTGTCGCTACGAATCCTCGCACCGCCCAGCTGCCCCGTGGAAATGCAGCCTGACAAACATTGTTTTTTGTGATTTAAGCTTTTGACTATACAAATACTGCCTTAAACCGAATCTGAACGAATCTGCCATATCTAGAATCTGCCTTAAACCGAGCCAGTGGATCAAAGGTTTAGGTCATGTTTGTCCATAAAACATCACTGCACCCCGCGGGCTGTTAAGCGTCGGTGGTAGTCTGATTAGTCATCACCAGCTACAATACAGATAGATACAGATACAGACATTTATTTATAAAATAGTATTACAAGTCATATATTAATTAAACTACTAAATGTATTTTAATAGCTACATGGGCAAACGTGCTCCAACATAGACCGCATCATCGCTTTCCATCAGGTGAGATGTTGTCAAACGTGAGCCCATTCAAGCATAAAAAAAAACATAAGTTTATGATTTGTCGTTCTAAATTCTGCAAGCGAATAATAAGCTTTACTCAAGAGTAAAGTTTTTAATTTCCTTTTAAATATGTGTGTGGATTCTGAACTTTTTATCAGATCAGATAAAATAAAAAATAGACAGTATAGACAGAATGTTAGGTCCACAACGTATAAGGACCTTTTGGATTTAGTGAGCATGTGAGCAGGTGTTTTTAGTTGTCATTAACGATTCATAATGTGACAGGTGGGCTTAGTGATCACGCTGACGACAGGAGGGACCTCTGTGTGTGGTTCCTCCATGTTGTCCAACACGCGCGCGGTGACCGCGGCGCACTGCTGGTGGGACGGCCGCAACCGCGCGAGGCAGTTCGAGATGGTGTTCGGCTCCACTAGGCTCTTCTCCGGAGGCACCCGCGTTCGGACCTCCAACGTTGTCATGCACGGCAGCTATAACACCAATACGCTTAGCAATGATGTCGCAGTCATCAGCTTTAGCTTCGTCTCTTACACTAGTAAGTATTATGACTTATTGGATGATTTTCTCTCGCTTTGTCAGCTATCAAGTCAATGCTCAATCTAAGAATTAGGGTGGGTTTTTCTACCCGTATTGGTTAAAAATGCTAACTTTTAACCAATGGTCAAAATGTTTGTTAGCATTTTTAACCATTGGTTACCTTAACTACGGATCAAAAAACCCACCCTAAGTTAATAAGTTAAAGCGTTATTTATGCGTTAAAGCTCCGAGTGGCATTGCAACTATTATGCGCGGCCATGACTCTTAACTTTAGGCGAATGACTAGCTTGTCACGTCATTGATTAACGTGAAAAAATTGGCTAGAAGTAATAAGCCGTTTTTTAATAGCTTATGCTGTTGTTCCTACTGACTTTTGTAGCGTTACTGTGTGCGGGGTGATTGTTCCTTTTTGGATCTCTCTCTGTACTTGATTATAGAGTATAATGTGTGTTACAGATGTGATCCAGCGCATCGCCCTGCCTTCTGGCTCTCTACTGAACAATAATTTCGCCGGTGCCCTCGCGCATGCAGCTGGCTACGGAAGGACCAGCGATGGTAAGATATATCCGTGCTCCGGAGTATTTTGAATGCTGTGGCCCTATTACCTACTTGACCAATTTCTTGCAGATCTATCAAAAACTGTATGGTCTACAAATAATCATAATGAAAATAGTCTCTGACGAGTATCATGCGCAGGCACACGATCATGAATATTTTTCTAAAAATGAAGAGACAAAAGAAATGATCAGCCACATGTCAGTTTTATGATAAGTACCACACGTTGTGACGTCCGATCTCTGTATACGCTATCTATACTTAATGCTTACTTACTACGGTAATATTATAAATTCAAAAATAGTATTTGTGCAATGGTGAAAAGCAAGTATCTGTTAGTATGTTTGTACCTTTTCACGACTAAACGGCTGAACTGACTTTGATGAAATTTGGTAAATGGAGATAGTTTAAAACTGGGAAAAAATATTGGGTACTTTTTATTGCGATTAGCTGTAGTCCATGTGTGCGAAGCCACTGTTAATTAGCAGATAAAACTTACTTAATTACATAATTAAAATAACGTAGATTGCTGGAGTACTAGGATTGTTTCACAGATATATGTACCTATTCATAGAATTTTAACCTTACATCATTCAGCCTTGATTTCGTCTAAATTTTTACAGATTACTATGCTGTTTTCCCCCAGCGGCCGGGATCTCAACGAATCAGGTGCAGAGCCACGTGCGGCTGCAGGTGATCACGAACGCGGCGTGCCGGCAGTCATTCGGCAACATGGTCCTGGCGTCGACGCTGTGCACCAGCGGCGCGGGCGGCATGAGCACCTGCGGGGGCGACTCCGGCGGCCCGCTCGCCCTCACCACCGGCGGCCGGAGGGTCTTGGTAATACGCCGACACATTTATTATTTACTTTACTTCATCAGCCGGAAGACGTCCACTGCTACCCCATGAGAAGGGTTGCTATTATCCGCACGCTTAGCAGGCGTCTTGGCGGTCTTGGTTATGATCAACCATGTAGATTCATGGGAACGCTTCATAATAATAAAATACGGGTGCAAATCCGATGAAACCTGAGTCAACAGCGATCACTTTTTCTTTCAACAACATAATACACGAATGAAGAAAGAAGCAGCCAAACATTGTATTTATTCCTACAGGCTTTATAAGATTCGTAATCTCAGAGTAACTGAAACTTGTAAACTCGTAATCCATAATGTTGGGATTTGGGACTAGAACCGCCTGCTACTAGGTTTCTGATTTTGCCCTTCACGTGGTTTTCAACCGCAGGTGCCATGCGCCTACGAGATTCTTTGCCATGCAGCTACGGATTAACGTGCTTTAATAATAGGTAGGCGTTAACATGCATAATACTCTGCTCGGAAACACAACACAATTTGTTCTTCGAATCTCCATATTTACGACTCCCCAAGTCATTGTCAAGTGAAGTCAAGTTTCATACAAGTGTCACAGGGACGCTTCGCAGGATAATAATAGCTAAACTACTACTTATTTTAAGCTTGTAAGCTCTACTACTGTAGAACGTCTATATTATGTTTTCGAAAAACAGTCGGTCGACCGATTTGAAGCTATTAACATGTCGCTTCATCATCAGCCTGAAGACATCCCCTGGTGAACATAGCCCTGCCTCACAGAGCGTCAGTTAGAGCAGTTGCTTGCCTCTTGCATCCAACATATCGCGTCAGATTAGGTTCTATTAGGTACTCGGTGACGTAGGTCTGTGCTTATGCCTCCATTCCTATAGTTTCCCTTGACGGTTCGTTTCAGATTGGTATCACCTCATTCGGGTCGTCGCGCGGCTGCCAAGTGCGCCTGCCAGCTGGGTTCGCGCGGGTCACCTCCTTCGCCGCCTGGATACAGGCGCGGCTGTGATGGTTACACGTGGAGTGGAGGAAAGAAAACTACTCGAACATTACTCTAAGATTTATTTATTAATTAGTATTAGATTGGTAAGTAAAACAATTATAAGTACTATTAATTAATTTATAGTTTTATTTTGGTAAGTAAAATATAAATAAGTACTGAGCTGAATTTTGAAGTGAATTTAAATTAAAATACTTGTTGATTTTTGTAAGATAACTTTAAAATCCACGCAAATGTTTTATTTTTATGTAAAATAACAATATTTCCTGAAAAACGTTTTTAATTACACCTATACTGCACAAAATGCAGTGCATGTGACTGACCTATTTTCATTTTTTTGGAATTTTAGATTGACAAGTACACCTAACTCTAGTGTAGATATAATAGGCGTAGAAGAAAATGATTTTTTTTCTTGTAAGTGTGTCTATAATAAGTAGGTACCTACTACCTATACATATTATTCGGGTGTTTCAAATTTTTTTTTTTTTTATGTAATTAAATGACGTGACGAGCTAGTCGTTCACCTGATGTTAAGTGACACGGCCGCCCATAACAGTTGCAGTGTCACCCGGAACTTTAAAACAATAAAGTTTCGCGTGACACTGCACTGCGCACATCATCCTGAGACATCACCCAGTCCAGTAATCAGATTACAAGACTGAGTGATCAGATCATAAAGTCTCATTTGCCCAGTAATTTCACTAGCTACAATGCCCTTCAAACCGGAACACAGTAGTGCTTGCACACTACTGCTTGGCGGCAGAATAACTGGCAAAGCGGTGGTACCTACCTAGACGAACTTTGCAGAAAAGTCCTACCACCTAGTAAAAAATAAAAAAAAATAAATATAATCACTTCACACTTATAATCACTATTACAGTAAAGTAAACTGAACCTGACCTGCTTGATTATCAAAAGCAGCACGCAGTCTGTTATTAACCACTATAAGGGACAGTATAATATCCGCCCTACAATCTGGGCACGTTGTACGGCCGTTTGCAGATTAATGACTGATACGGACCGCCACATGTCACAGTGTTGGTACTTGTACTGTTATTTATTCTGTGGTGTTGGGCAACAGTACAACTACTCCACTCATGTACACGGATACTGTATAGTTGCATTAGTTGCCGCCATCGCCATCGCGCCGTGTAGCGGCCGGCACGTGTAATGGTACCACTTTTTGTTAGGCACTTGCGCAGGCTGCTCTTTATACAAGTGTCCCAATTCTTGTGCTGACATTATTATGTTTCATGACTTCATGAGATGAAATCACGAGTCATAGTCATAAATGTTGTGTTTTTAAACACTGTGTTAAACTTTGATAAAAATATTAATTTTACTAGCTTAACAACAGTCAATTAACTCTCCTTGCGTGTGAACATAAAACAGTTGTTGTGCAGTCAATCAGTTATTAAGGGTTACAAAGTATTTAGTTAAATAAATAAATAAAGGCGAGGCGAAGGATGTATCAGTTTCATTACTAACATTATTAAGTATATCATACTATAGAAACTAACGTGAGTATTATTAGTATGACGCGTGACCAAAAGGCTGGCACATACCTCGGCCAACGAATTAGCCTGGCCATTCAACGAGAGAATGTCACCAGCTTTTTGGGCACGCTCCCCGCAGATAGTGACCTTAATTTTGTTTTCTATTTATAACTTTTTATTACACAAACACTAAAACTCCACGCGAGTATTATTCATTATTAGTAATTATGAGTAATTACCTAATGCAACTAGTAAACGGCGGCAAAGGCCGCAGTTCATACTCCGTGACGATGGGCACCTAGACCTACACTGCCCAAACACTAGTCGAGTTTTAGATTGAATATCGTGAGTGAGTCGTTTACCTACTAGTTGCTATATGAATTATGATACTTTTATAGGCATTAAGGTAGATAGTAGGTATTAGGAGCCGCTAATGGACGTTAATAAAAATACGAAGTGGTCACTGGCAGGAACAAGACGACCTTTTTGAGCATCAGATACCGATAAGTTTTTTTTTTTTTTATGCGATTGAATGACGTGACGAGCTAGTCGTTCACCTGATGTTAAGCAACACGGCCGCCCATAACAGTTGCAGTGTCACTCGGAACTTTAAAACAATAAAGTTTCGCGTGACACTGCACTGCGCACGTCATCCTGAGACATCACACAGTCTAGTAATCAGATTACTAGACTGAGTGATCAGATCATAAAGTCTCATTTGCCCAGTAATTTCACTAGCTACAATGCCCTTCAAACCGGAACACAGTAGTGCTTGCACACTACTGCTTGGCCGCAGAATAACTGGCAAAGCGGTGGTACCTACCTAGACGAACTTTGCAGAAAAGTCCTACCACCTAGTGAAAAAAGATGTCCGCTCACACCAACTGCTACCACGTGACGCGTCTCTTTCTATGGCGCAATGTGTCGATTGTGTGCGCAGTGCCTTATCGGCGGTGGTCGAGTGATAAATCAAGCAGTAAACTAGATGCTCTTGAGATTATTTGTTGAGAAATTTGTCAACATAATGTGAATTTATTTAACTGGTTGAATAAAATTATCCTCGAGCAGCCGTCGCTTTCAACACCTCATCAATAAAATCTAGTGGACGCGTTGCAATTATTCATAACATCGTAAGTTAGTGCGGAGTTTGCCAATTGTTGAATGTTTACTGATAACATTTGCAATAATTTGTAGAACAGTCCGTCCCAATAATTCCCCCATTTAATTTTTTTATCAATGATTAGGCTGTAGGCTAGCGATTGACCACAATCTCACCTGATGGGAAGCGATGATTAGGTACAAAAAGCAATGTGGCTCATACATCGTTGCAATCGACTGCATTTCACAAGGTCCGCTGGCAAAGTACCTAATGTGCAGTTTCCTCTTGCGACACGGACTGCGCACATTTGGTTTCCTGTCTGATTAAATAATTGGCTGTATGATTGAGAAATTAGGCAATTTGCAAACGCGTAGATAATTCGATGTTAATAATTATAATGTTCGGGCATTTATTTGCTTGCACTTGATTAAGCTTTACAGAAATTAATTTTAAAGCTTGACTATGAAGTAGCTATTTAAACATGTTTGCAACTATGATATTAGCCCAGTTTACATATTTTATAAGAATACGCAAGATTCCGATCCAAAAATCACGTCATTATCAAAATAATTCATTCTACCGATTATTAAGACGAAAAATAAATACCAACGTAATGAATTAAAAAATGTATTCAAATTTAAAATGAATATGTGATCAGATCACCAGCGACCTTACAAAGAGTTTGGCACCAAAGCATGCGGGACTCAGCCGGCGCGGCTCAATGCCAGCCGTGGCCGAGGCCGAGCAGCGGTGCGTGGCTCACCAGGGGCGCGTGGCTCACGAGGGGCGCGCTGTAAGCCACCGAGTGGCTCAGCAGGGGCGCGCCTAGCCCGTGCCCGTACACGCCGTGCCCCAGACCGAATCCGTGACCTGGTGACAAATGAGTACGTAAACTATGGAACAAGTTTGAGTTACATTTTAAGAGTACTACGAGATGTAAACTAGTAAAGAGACCCAGTGCAAATGCAAAGTGCAAGTTTTCCGCATGTATTTTCAGCTCATAGATTTATGAGTTCCTAAGCGTGAGTTTTGTGGTATTTCTGCTGTATGAGGTATGGTGGTGGCTAGAGCTTAGATGGATTTTCATGTCTGGTTAAAACGGTTAATCATTGCGTCGTCGTCGTCAGTGGTGCGTGAGCTATTCATTGATTGGGGTAATGGGGCGTTGCCTGTTAGTGAAGACTTAGCAAAGCACCGGCCGCACTCAATGTCCCTCCTTTATGGAGCACTTAGTATTATTTAGTGATGATCATTATGGATCTAGGATCAGCCTCCGTATACGTCACACAATTATATCCATAATCTAAGATTAGGTGAAGTCGTGGAGCCGGATCAATGAGAAATGTTGGTTTGGGTATAAAATATCTAAACAGTAACTATGGTACGTAATTTAAGGTTGCATAAGAGCATTGGTTGTGAGAGCCACCAACTAACCTAACTAACTTACTGTCAACCTACCTCCCAGTCCTCCATACCCGGCATACCCGCCGTACCCGCCGTACCCGCCGTAGTACCCGCCGAGCCCGTGGCTGTAGAGCCCGAGCCCGCCGTGGTACCCGTGCCCCAGCAGGGGCGCGGCTCCCACTCCGTACCCGAGACCGAGCACGCCTCGCTTTTCGTTCTTCTTCTCTTCTGCGCCGGACACCACGGCCACGGCGAAAAGGAAAATACACAGCTGGAAGCCAAGGCATAATAAATGTAACATACGTAAATAAGATGAATTATTATTAATGTATTTTGCGCTTCTTTCAGATGTATGTAATTGAAGACTGGCATAATATTTCCGAAGTGATCTAATGTGTCGAAGAAAATTCGGAAATCCGAGAGCACCATGAACGTGATATTTTGTAAATCTGCATTTATATTGATCTCTGAGAGTTTATTGTAAAAGAAAAGAATCTCGAACGGGAGTTGATCATCATCACTTGTTTGCACGCCGTGTTTGCTCGATACAGTCTTCAGTTAAAGTGCGGTGTCGAAAGATGTAATTCGTGATGTATGTTGTACCGCGGCGCATGTCAAACGCCCGAGAAACAATGGTGGCGCGGGCAGGTAACATAGGTCAACAACGTGGAATCACGAGGACTGCTGATAACTGCGCCAGCGCCGGCATGTATATCGATACCACTACTATGAGAACTACACAGAAACTAATAGATACTACATAGTTACATAAGTAAATACTTAATACTACCAAGTACTCAATCACTTGTTTAATTACAGTTTCTCTAATTATTATAAAAGTACACTGCTATGTGGCAGTTACAACAAGTTACCTCATTTTCCAAGTATTTACGGGATAAAAAATGCACAAAATATTTTTTGATGATAACTATTGCGGATCAAAAAACCCACCCTTAGGGTGGGTTTTTAACCAATAGTTAAGGCAACCAATGGTCAAAAACTCTAACAAATTTTGACCATTGGTTAGAATTTGTTAGCATTTTTAACCATTAGTTATGTTAACTATCGGTGAAAAAACCCACCCTAAGCCTAACTATGTTACGAAAGTAAGTACTTATAAGTACATATTATGAATTAAACCAATTTAAAATTTTAATGAATTATAAGTTTAATTATGTTTATAACATTTGACATAATTCAATGTCTATTTTATAATGATCAATCAATAATTTAAATACTTCGCATGTTTGCAGTTTCATGATCACACAATATACACAAAAATCAAAGTTCAATTATACTAAAAACTTACAGCAGCCTTCATTTTGGACAAGTTGTGTTGTACACTACGTCGTACAAGAGTTCAGCCGGAGCACTGGTCCTGTCACGGACCTAGCTGCTTTATATCCTATCCAGGCGGACCTAGGCCCCTCTAGCCACTAGAGTTAGTACTCTAGTACTCTGAGCAGCCGTGCTACACCCGCGGCGTTCCCAGGCCGCAATGTTTCAAACGTTACGTGGGTCGCACCTTTAGACTTTTAATTATTTAAGAAGTGCTTTAGAAATTAGTGAACGCACTCTGAGCACAGAAGTTTGAGTCTTCTTCAAAATCTTTAACGGAAAGTTCACCTAGAGTGGCGTGAACTCGAAAACACAAAGAGTAGGTACTTATACTGTGTTTTGTGCCAATATAGTATACGAGGTGAGTTCCTAAATATTTTATATATCATGATGCAAGGCACGATGTAGATATTTGTCAAAGTGCTAATTGAATCGTTTTAGTACAGGCCTAGGCGGAGGTGGTGGGACGAGCTGATGGACTGTTACTGGAAGGATTGGCGGCAGAAATCTTTTGACCGGGAGGAGTTCAGGGAGGGTAGGGAAGCCTTTGCCCTGCAGTGGGATGACCATGGCTGAATAATAAAAAAAATACATTTGACGACTACTATTCAGGGATGTATATGATGCATTAGTATGCATTATATACCTAAGTATTTAGGTAGTCCTAAGTTTAGAGTTTTAAATATCTAATAGTATACCACCATGCGGGCCTATACTTGAGCGCTGCTAACGTAGTATTAATGCCTAGCATTCTGTAGTGCAGGCTACATTGAAGGGTGCGATGTAATTCACAGTATCAGCCGCGGACCGTGAGAGCGATTGGTATTGTTCCACTTGGTATTACAAAGGGCTTCGGCCAGCGGGTGGCGGCACTATATTTGCTGCCATTTTATTGTATCTTCTCGCGCTAAAAAATACTATATTAGGTAAGTAGTTAGATAATCTGAACATTGTTTTAATATTGAGAAGTAGCTTTGATTATTTGTGGTTAAATAGTAAATACTCTTTGTTTTTTCATTGAATTTAATATTATATTTACTACAACATGAAAACACAAACCTATTTAGTAGCGCGTTGATGTCTTTTGTACGGCACTCTTTACATTGAAATGCATAATCAAATGATCAAGGCAAGAAAAACGTTTTGTTTTTAATCTTGGTATGCCTGGAGCTCATCAAATCAGAAATAAATAATGTATAGAATCTAGTTTACTATAATATCTTGTGAAATACCATTCGCTGTTTCCTGAGATTGGTAATTTCTTCAGGCGCTTTTCATGTAAATATTTTTTTCGAAAATGGTCTTTATTGTGAAAAATAACTAGATACCTTTGCTATGTGATATGAAGTGTATTATTCATAATATGATGTATGTTAGTTACATTCGATTATGTTAAGATACTCCCCTTACAAAGAATTTTACTACGCGAAATCTTGTGTGGTTTTATGTTTTGAGCTCCAATTAATACCGCAGGAGATTGGCAGGAGTAGGTATCAAGCTTATATTAATCTAGCACATTCATTACTCAGTTACTATCATGTATCATTGGTAGACCAATAACATTATAAATAAATAGGATAAGTACCTATTCGTTATAATTACCTACCTAGGCAACCTACCTAGGTTACCTAGGTAATTCTGTTGAATTACCTATCTATGCAAACATAGAGAGTAGTGCACTGCTGCAGGTGGCAGGCTGCATGGTAGGTCGTTATTCACGTGCAGAGCCTATAGTAATAGTTGCTAATGTCTATGCAACGCGTAATATTTAACCCAATAATTTTTCATAATAACTATTATACGATACAACACCGTATAAAATGGAATTAAATTTCTGTAGAGTCTCTAATGTGGCAGCAAAATATTATCTTAGTGACTTTTCTGTGTATTACGAGAATAACTCAGTACTTAAAACGAAGTAAGTAGGTATTACCATGTATTGCTAAAGTACCGAAGTACCTAAGGTATGTTTAATGTAGAATCACAACTGGCATTCGAAGAATTTCCGCTCGTAAATATACCTACGTAAAAGGCATCCCTGCTTACGATACACTTGCCCAAGTCTTATAAAACATCTATATTGGGCAGTGGATCACATCCATCTGGTAACGGTCAGACCTATTAGCTAATTATAAGGGACTGTTACATGTTAGAAATCAACGATGAACGGAATCAACGCGTCTACGATTTCTATTGCCCAACGTTTAGTAGAAATGTTTATATCTTTCTTTGATAAAATCTGAGTGAACTAGATCGCGTGATATTTTTACCAGGTTACGATACATGTGGTCGCCGCCGCCGCCGCCGCCGCCGCCGCCGCCGGTGGTGGTGGCCAGGCAAGGGTGTGGCGCGGATACGACACATGCATGACACACGTGTGCTTCAAATCTGTGCCACATTAAATGGACTTGTCTGATATATTGCTAAATCCACTCGTAGGTAGTAGGTACGTTAACTTGCCCATTGCTCATAACACGAAGGGAACTAAAAAAACACATCTCGAATTACTTTTTTAATAAAACAATAAATAAATAATACTTAAACATACGTTAATAACTTAAGTTAAATGGTATTAGGCAATATTATGAACGTGAATAAAACGTAAAACAATGGAAACAAAGAGAATTGTTTCTATGTGTTCGCCGGTTGTGCATTCAATTTTTAAACTACTCGTTCTATGAATAAATGATAGAAGAGAAGCTTCTAACTTGAGATGGCTCGCTGACACACTCCGACTTAATCTCTTTGGCTACATTATACTAATAATGACTCGTTTATCACATCTTCGACGAGGTAACTCGTAAATGCTACATCTTAGCCGAATCTTCACTCCACGTGTAGGTGGGCGTAAGTAACTACCGGAATTTGTCGAGTGGACGGTCGATGGGCGGCTGCAGGCCCAGCGGGATGTGGTTATGATACAGCTGGTGAGGCTCGCCGTCGCCTTCCGCACTGCGGCCCTCGGCGCCCTGCGGTGGCCCGTACTCCGGCGCCGGCTGTTGCTGCTGGAAGTTATAGTCTTGCCCGGGCTGCCCCTGTGGCGTACCATACTCCTGCCCCAACTGGTGCTGGTTGTTAATGTGCTGCTCGTACTGCGCCTGCTCAATCTGCTGCTGAATGTGGTGCTGCAGCTGGTTCTGGTAGTCATGATACTGCTGATCGTTCCCGGAGTGGTGCTCGAAAACCTGATTTCCCTGCTCCTGCGTGAAGTGGTGGTGGCCGTCGTTCGGGTAGTGAGCGTCGTTATGGCCGACATCGCTTGCCTGCGAGGGCACGGGAGACCAGCCGTTGCTATCGACGGTTGGCTGTGTTGGCTGCAGCTGCACTCCTGGCTGATTTGGCTGCAAGTTGTAGTCGGGCTGTGCTGGTTGGAGATGAAAGTCTGGATGTGCTGGCTGCAAATGAACATCGCTCTGCCCAGGCTGTAGATGGTAATCTGGTTGCGGCTGCAGTTGTACATCTGTGTGGCCCGTCTGAAAGTGGAAGTCAGATTGGCCTGGCTGTAGGTGTACGTCGGTGTGCCCCGCCTGAAGGTGGTACTCCGGCTGAGCCGGTTGCAGGTTGAACCCTGGTTGGGCAGGTTGTAAGTGAATATCAGGTTGACCGTGTAAGTGCACGCCGGGTTGAAGATGCAGCTCGGGTTGTGCGGGATGCAGGTGCACGCCAGGTTGTGCGTGTAGTTCAGGCTGGATGGAATGCAGTTGCACGCCAGGTTGTCCAGGTTGCAAGTGAATGTCGGGTTGTTCGGGATGCAGGTGGATGTTGGGTTGACCGGACTGGAAGTGGAACTCGGGCTGACCAGGATGGAAGTGGATGCCAGGTTGCGGTACCTCGCCGTGAGCTTGCACCAGTGTAGGTGTGGGCTCTACCGGCACTGCGCCTGGCTGCTCCACCACCACGCTATCGTGCGCATCGCCCTGCGGTACAAGGTACTGATGAGGTACGATCTGACTGTAGGAACTTGCTGATAGGGGAAACAGCGGAGATGGATAGTTGCTAAACGGATACCTAGGGTAAGTAGCAAATACGGATGATTGAACGGCACCACCTGGTCTTAAGATATAAGGAAATGACGGAGCGAAGGAAGAATATGCTGGTGCTACGACCGGTGCGGGAGCTGCTGGAAACGCGGGGGTTGCTTGGAGGAGGGGCCTGAAGTGGACTTGGTTAGGAGGAAGGATGTGTCCTGGTGGAGGAAGAGGCGCAGGCTGAGGCAGGATGACAGGAGGAGAGGGCGCTGGGACGGGATGCGCGATCGTTGGCGCCGCTATGGGCACTGGGGCCGCTGGTACCACTGGTACAACCGGCCGAGGTTCTACGTGGTGATGATGGTGGTGGTAGTAATGGTCCGGTTTTGACAACACTACATTTTTTGTGTGGTGAGGAAACTTAAGACCGTAATGTGGATGAGGTAAGTATGGAACTTTATGTCCGACACCGACGGGATAGCGCGGAAGCAAGGGATGCGAGAGGGGGACTTTGACCGCCGTCACGGCTGCGGTGGGCGGGTAGGTGACCACGAGCGGCTTCACCACGGAGTGCGTCACGTGGGGGATGTCGTGTCCGAGCTTGTACGATGGCACTTGCGATAGCACGCCACGCTTGTGGTGCTTGCTGTGCGCCAGCCGCCCGATCAGCTTCACCTTGGCAGCCTTGATGTGAGCCACGTCCCCGGCTGACAACCACACGCAAGCGCACAACACCAACGAGATCTGAAATACACCACGCACCATTTTAGATCGATACAAATACACTATTGTTACACTGTTCACTGCACTAATTTCACTGGTATTCCAACGCATCCACTGTACTTACAGCGGTAAGTCTCATGTCGAAGCGGTCGCCCGGTCGGCGCAACTACCACTCTGAAACGAAGTGTCATCAGGGACTAGCACCCATACTTATAACTTACTTACAAGAGCCACATTAGTATGTAGCCGGCGCGGCGTGGAGGTTTCACTCGGGGTAGCCGGACGCACCGACGAACTTCGTCCTTACGCGATAATGCTTTCGACTGTTCCTTAACGAATGCATCTACCGAAGGCTCCTTCCGATGGGATCGCATACCAAATTGAGCTTAGTTATAAGACAGTGAAAGTGCATTTTGGAAACGAGCCGGCTGCTAACGCTGCGGCAGCATGCGGCACGTCGTGGGCTGCCGTCATTCCTGTAACAAGACGTGCGCATGCGCATACCAATCGATTAAGAAACGTAATCGAGAGAAAATTGTAGCAATCGTCGCAGGGATGGACTTGCTTCCAACGGTCTACCAACTGTTTAATTGTACCTATAGGTATCCTTAGCTTATATTTACAGTAGCTGGGTAATATTACTTCCTTTTTAAATATTTATTATCATCATATCGCTCCGGCTGATAATGTAAGTACAACAGGATTCTTGAATGAGATTTCTGAGTAACTATTAATTTATTGTAAGGCTACGTAGGACTATATAGTATACCTACCTATTCTGTGGTAAGGCTAAAGTTGTGGGGTGAGACAGTAAGCACAAAGAATCTACTTAGAGCAAAAATAAAAACACAACAATAAAAAAATCAGGAAGTAAGTAGGTACCTACTTACAATAAAATTATAGGCAATATGATTTCTTACCAAATTGTGTCGACTGGCCGGTTAGCTCAGTTGGTAAGTAGCTCTGCCTTCAGAACTATTGGTTGTGGGTTCGATTCCCACCCGGGACGAACATTCGTGTGATGCACATAAAGTATCTAAGTATTGTATATAGTACAAGCTATGCCTACTTTGGGGATAGATGGCACTGTATGAAATGTCCACACACCACACACACATATATTTTATTTACTTGTGTAATTTCTTCTCTCTACGAGTAACGTGCGTGTGTGTGTGTGTTGTAGGTATCATAGAAAATACATTTCAAAACAACTTAAGTAAGAAAGTAAGTACATAGTGAACAATAATAAGTATGTCCATACACACACGCACTCTGCCTGATAGAAAACAATGATAATTACATACATACCTAATCATCAATTACTTTATCACTATAAATTAATATACTAGACGGCTGGTAAGATAAGTAAGAAATAATGAACAACGTGATAGCTTGCCCTGAGTCCGTCCGCGGTCCCGCCCAAGTCCCAGGACATCTGTATGCGCAGGCGCACGCGTCGGTTACCAAATCTACGGCGATCACTTTCCTCGCTCTCACTAATGGTGCGCCATCACAGATCATTCAATAGACGACCACAATCCACATACCTACATCACATCTACTCCATTAGCTTTACAAAGCGCTTGCGTAACAGAAAAATAAAGTGACAATCCTAATACGGGTAACGAACAATTCGCATGCGAGATAGACAAGTCAAATTCAAATGTTTCATACGTTCCATTAAATACTAAATGTAGGTATAGTTAACAATGATTAAGATCATTATGGACCCTGTTGGGCACAATATAATGACCTATATTAGAGGAGAGATATATATACCTACAATGTCAATTAATGACTTCTTACAACAACATTTTATAGTGTTATACCAGCATCATCTGGCTTGCGTTTTAAGAAATGGTTAGGTCGTCGACGTCGTCGATAACTACAACATTTCGTACATCTTCTTCCTTCTTTCTAGTAATATAAAAGGCTTTGCCCTGACTGACTGATAGACAACGTACAGCCCGAACCGCTGGACACTGAAACTTGAAATTTGGAGGATGGCTTCCTTTTATGACGTAAGCGCGTGCTAAGAAAGCATTTAGGGGTGAAATGGGTAAAAATGTTGGGTCAAGTTGTTTGTCGTTGCCTATAGGTAATTAGGTAGGTACCTACTAAAAATACTACCTTTACCGTTTTATTCAAAGATTTTTGCAATAACATTACTTACAGATAAATAAAGTATTTTCAAGTGAAAACGTGCACGGGCATCATTCGACATAGACGTCATCTCTTGTTCGACATTTTTCCGATAATACGCTACCAAACGCCCTACTTGTATACTACCTACTTGTTTTTTCTATAATCTGTGGAATGGCTCAGTGAGTGAGAATAAGTTCACGTTCTATACCATGTTCTCTACCTACCTACCATGTGGAACTGGCAGGTGGCTTGAATACGTGATTCTGTGCTATTTGTACCACGCTTACCAAGAATTTTATAAAAATTTCGCAACAAGGAAATTCGTCAATGTTATATATGTACCACGTCTCAGCATGTTTACCTACATTACATTGTACAGTAGCTTTCGTAAAACAAAGTGGAATGGCAAATGAACCACTTACCATACTTACCATAGGTACCTTAGTACGAATTTTATGCATTATGGTGTAATTTGGTAGGTATACCATTATCAAAGTGTATAAGTATGGGTAGGTAATCGAAATTGGTGTCCTTTTATTATTTATTAGTTATACAGGATGCAATTGAATTCATTAACATAAATTGAGTAGGTACCTACATGATAGGTAGGTACTACATAAGTTATTGATGATTATTAAATATTAAAGTGTGCAAATGAAAATAGTTTATTGCTGAAAATTATGAAGACCTGCGCCTAGCGTAGTTGGCACGAATGATTTTGATACTTTGAAAAGTATTTGTTACTTGCATGTGAGAATTAACAACAATACCTGCTTCATTATTTTAATTTTGTAGTGTAGCAGTTGATTAAGTGAGTTATCCCATTTGTGGAACTATTATCAATACAAAAAAAAGAACAATGAAGTGTAAGTATACTGGATTTTTTAAATTCAGTGTAATAATAAATTACATAAATGAGGCGTTTTATTTACAAAAAAAACTAGTTCCGCTTCTTTCGCTAGATGGCGCAGTAAGTACATAGCTTAAACCTTTCAAACCACAGAGTAATTTAAACATAACAAAATGCTTAGACTACCTACAAAGAAATGTCAAATTCAGTTGAGTGGACCACGCGTACATTGTCTATAGTATCTCCTAAGTAGTCTGTGGTGCATTCTTTTTAAGTAAATTGAAGTTCAGTAGAACTGCGAGATAGATAAACGTTAATATTATCACCACCAAAGAGTTTTTTTTATAACTTTATTATAGTAGCCATCACTTTACTGGGGCATGACTTTGACTGGACTATGACTACCTGACTTGGACTGGACTATGACTGCCCAAACTGTGACTAAGACTACGTGAAATATAACAATATATTATAATTATAATGTGGACTTTGAGACGTTTTATTAAAAAAAGAAATGGTGTTTCATTTATGACCCAATAGATGGCGCCAGTTGTGGTTTTCCCAAAATCTGTAACTGTCACTGTTTCAAGCATAGACCACAGGTTATAGGAAATATGTCACGATACTGACTGCCAACTCTAAATTGTTGCATTTGTTTTACTTTCGTTGCGCGATAGCTTGGCTTTATTTTGGATCATAATATTAACGTTTATCGGTCTCGCAGTTCTGCTGCACTTTAATTTACTTAAGAAGTATGCACCACAGACTACTTAGGAGATACTACGGGCAATGTACTCGTGGTCCACTCAACTGAATTTGACATTTATTTGTAGGTAGTCTAAGCATTTACTTATGTTTCCACTACTCTGTGGTTTGAAAGGTTTAAACTATTACTTACTGCGCTATCTAGTAAAAGAAGCGGAACTAGTTTTTTTTTTCAAATAAAACTCCTCAATATCCAGGTCAAGAAATAAATCAGTTACTATCACTGACCTCTATAATACACTTGTATTATAGAGGTCAGTGGTTACTATACTCTTTGAAATAAATATTTAAAAAAAAGTCAAAATCAAAACAAGACAAAACAAATTAATTAAACTTATGTACCCAGATTTTTAAAATATATAGAGTAGTATTCTGTAGTAATAGTATAGATATATAATAAATAACGTAGATCCAGTAAGTTGTAGCTTGTAGTAAAAATTAGTAATGGAGCACGAGACTGACGATAACATATGCAGGATATGTTTAATAAGACAGGATACCTTGTTCTCAATATTCCACAAGCGACATGGAGCATTGCCCTATGAGGAATTGGTGAGCAAAACCGCCTTGAAGATCAAATTAAACGATGCTGGGCCATCCTCAATCTGTTCCCAATGCCTGTTAGACTTGGATACCACAGTATCATTCTTGTAAAAGTGTGAGCAATCGAACCTGGCTCTGGCAGCAAGGTTTGAAGAGAGAGAAAATGTAGAGAAATGTTCTATTGTAAAAAATCACTTCCCAGATGTAAATGTGAGTACTAAACTAAAACCGGCCATAACAATACGCGTTCCCATATTCATTCCGATGCTGATTCTTTATATATTCAATGTACTCCATGATGCTGATGTTGTTTCCAACCAAAGTGAGGATAAAGCCAAGCACAGTGAAGTGATAATGGGTGTCCACAGTTGTTTGATATGTGGTTTGAAGCGCCGATGTGCGCACTGGGCCCCCCCGACCGCCTTCACATGCCAGTACTGTGATAAAATATTTAATAAGAGATATAACTTTCAAATACACCTGTAAGTAACAAACTACTAAGAAGTTCAAACTTATTTTATTAACTTTAGCAATTACAGTATCTTTACTTATGGCTTATTTTATTGTGTAGTTCAAGCGTTATTGTTTACACCTACAGCTAAATAAAATCTTATATATTATTATAAATACATACAAATAGATAGAGGCTTTGCAGGATCTATAAATAGGTATTGTTTTTTATGGTTAAGGTTAGGGTTGTGGTCCACTGGTTTCAATAATAGCAGGACCTCCATTTTATATATTTTTCTTCAACATGTTTCAGTAAGAGGCACCTGGGCGAGCAAGACTGGCCGTGTTCTAAGTGTGGGACCTACCTTCTAACCGAGTGGCTGGCTCTGCGCCACTGCCAGCCCAAGACACGGAAACTCTGTCCCATCCCTGACTGTAGAAAGACATTCTCAAATAATGGCAGTCTGCAGATTCATGTCAGGTCATACAGTGGTAAGTTTATAATTTGCAGAAATAACCAACCATAATATTTTTTATTATAAAGTCAAAATGGGTGGACAAAAATGTATCAAAAAATAATTTGATTAATTTCTTTTTGTTAATAATTTGAGTTCAAGTTGCGAATATTTGTGTGTTGTAATAATTTTATTGTAGTTTTGAACAAGCATTGTAAGATTTGGATGGAGGTTGAGTATCAAGGGCCTCTGCAGGGTCTGCAGCAAAATTGATTTCAGAATATTATAATACTCTCAAATTAATTACGTATAAGCAAATACAATTACATAGTGCTAAATGTCAGAAATATCAAGCCTCAAATTGAGGAGTTAAAAAAAGTAGTTCACTTTCTGGTATTGATGCAAGCAACCTGCCCGGAAACTCTAATCTGGAGCTTCAGATGTACTCACATCTGTGATGAAGGAACAAGATACTTATAATATAGCACAAACAATATTGTCAAAAATCTGCCATTATACAATATACCCCTGAATTTTACTGTAATACTATCAATTAGTTTTAGTAGGATTAAACTATGCAAGCGAAGAAAATCATTTTTCATTTTCCATGTGCTTAATTGTAATTGTAATATATTGCAGGAGAGAGGCCTTTTGATGCCATGTCTGTGGCAAACAGTTCACCGGCAGGAAAACTCTGAAGGACCACATCAGGATACATACAGGTGATTTTTTTTTTTTAATTGTTTGATAGGCTTGCACTTGACCACTATCTCACCTGGTGTTAAGTGTCGATGCGGTCTAGGATGTAACGCGCTTGCCTAGAAGATACCTGTTCACTCTCGATTTGAAGACTCCAAGATTGTAGTTCTCTGGAAATACAGACGCCGGCAAAGATTTTAATATAATATTCATTTTCACTTACACATACGCTTGTCAATATCATGCCTGACAGGAAGTGATCATATGGACTAAAGTGACTATAGTATGTTTTTAGTGACTATATTATGTGTTTCCATAAGAATTACTAGAATAAATACACTATACCCAAGTACTCAATACCTATTTTACAAACATATTAGTGAGATCTTTCAAATTGTGGTATGCTACATGGGGTACATTACATTTGACATGATGCAAGTTGTAGCCATTCAAAGTGGCATTCTATGGGGGAGCAGTGAACATCTTTCTGCTAATGAAGATATTGTACCCAACAGCATTACAGACAGCACATTCAGCTTGAAGCGTTACTTTCCCTTACTCTCTCCCATTTTGCCCCTTTTCAATATTCGATTTTTTTAATGCTAAAATGACGGTGACGAAGTTGTCTAAGGTGGAGCACGTTTGCCCATGAGATGCCCATTCACTCTTGACTAAAGGCCCCAGTTATACCCAGGAGGAAATACTGTTGCTGGAAGAGTTTTCTATTCCTTGGCCGTTTGGACTATGAATGACTCAGCCCCAGATAAATTATAGCACCTAACTCAGCCAAACGCTTAGTACGAACTGGTGGTACACTTAAGACGTAAGGATGTAAAGAATCACCAAGCCTTGTAGTTCTGTGATGGAAAAGGGATGACGGATTGAACTGATGGAGGGCATGCACACACTCCAAAATGTAACCGGTAGAAGATCGTCAGTCTGACCACCCCATAATTTCCCGTGGGTGCCGTAAAAGCCGGCTATGGGAATATTATACCTAGGGGATGGGCAGCAGCATTCTCCTCGGTGCATTGAATAATCTTCTGCGCTCACCGCCTGCATGCAAGTGTGGTGATTATGGTGAACCCCCTCTATGATAAGCGCCCAAAGTGGCGATTTATGGAGGAGGCCTGCGTTCAGCGGTGGATGTCTTCCAGTTGTGGATGTGTGTGACGTGAGCCCGCACCGACGTCCCGCATGGGGTGTGTTGTGCCGGGCGACCACGACGGTGCCGGCTGCACGTGTGCCACTCCTGCGGCGCACATGTGGCGCCGCAGCCCCGCGCGGCTGCAGTGCGCACATGTGGCGCCGCAGCCCCGCGCGGCTGCAGTGCGCACATGTGGCGCCGCAGCCCCGCGCGGCTGCAGTGCGCACATGTGGCGCCGCAGCCCCGCGCGGCTGCAGTGCGCACATGTGGCGCCGCAGCGCCGCGCGGCTGCAGTGCGCACATGTGGCGCCGCAGCCCCGCGCGGCTGCAGTGCGCACATGTGGCGCCGCAGCCCCGCGCGGCTGCAGTGCGCACATGTGGCGCCGCAGCCCCGCGCGGCTGCAGTGCGCACATGTGGCGCCGCAGCCCCGCGCGGCTGCAGTGCGCACATGTGGCGCCGCAGCCCCGCGCGACTGCAGTGCGCACATGTGGCGCCGCAGCCCCGCGCGGCTGCAGTGCGCACATGTGGCGCCGCAGCCCCGCGCGGCTGCAGTGCGCACATGTGGCGCCGCAGCCCCGCGCGACTGCAGTGCGCACATGTGGCGCCGCAGCCCCGCGCGGCTGCAGTGCGCACATGTGGCGCCGCAGCCCCGCGCGGCTGCAGTGCGCACATGTGGCGCCGCAGCCCCGCGCGGCTGCAGTGCGCACATGTGGCGCCGCAGCCCCGCGCGACTGCAGTGCGCACATGTGGCGCCGCAGCCCCGCGCGGCTGCAGTGCGCACATGTGGCGCCGCAGCCCCGCGCGGCTGCAGTGCGCACATGTGGCGCCGCAGCCCCGCGCGGCTGCAGTGCGCACATGTGGCGCCGCAGCCCCGCGCGGCTGCAGTGCGCACATGTGGCGCCGCAGCCCCGCGCGGCTGCAGTGCGCACATGTGGCGCCGCAGCCCCGCGCGGCTGCAGTGCGCACATGTGGCGCCGCAGCCCCGCGCGGCTGCAGTGCGCACATGTGGCGCCGCAGCCCCGCGCGACTGCAGTGCGCACATGTGGCGCCGCAGCCCCGCGCGGCTGCAGTGCGCACATGTGGCGCCGCAGCCCCGCGCGGCTGCAGTGCGCACATGTGGCGCCGCAGCCCCGCGCGACTGCAGTGCGCACATGTGGCGCCGCAGCCCCGCGCGGCTGCAGTGCGCACATGTGGCGCCGCAGCCCCGCGCGGCTGCAGTGCGCACATGTGGCGCCGCAGCCCCGCGCGGCTGCAGTGCGCACATGTGGCGCCGCAGCCCCGCGCGACTGCAGTGCGCACATGTGGCGCCGCAGCCCCGCGCGGCTGCAGTGCGCACATGTGGCGCCGCAGCCCCGCGCGGCTGCAGTGCGCACATGTGGCGCCGCAGCCCCGCGCGGCTGCAGTGCGCACATGTGGCGCCGCAGCCCCGCGCGGCTGCAGTGCGCACATGTGGCGCCGCAGCCCCGCGCGGCTGCAGTGCGCACATGTGGCGCCGCAGCCCCGCGCGGCTGCAGTGCGCACATGTGGCGCCGCAGCCCCGCGCGACTGCAGTGCGCACATGTGGCGCCGCAGCCCCGCGCGGCTGCAGTGCGCACATGTGGCGCCGCAGCCCCGCGCGGCTGCAGTGCGCACATGTGGCGCCGCAGCCCCGCGCGACTGCAGTGCGCACATGTGGCGCCGCAGCCCCGCGCGGCTGCAGTGCGCACATGTGGCGCCGCAGCCCCGCGCGGCTGCAGTGCGCACATGTGGCGCCGCAGCCCCGCGCGGCTGCAGTGCGCACATGTGGCGCCGCAGCCCCGCGCGGCTGCAGTGCGCACATGTGGCGCCGCAGCCCCGCGCGGCTGCAGTGCGCACATGTGGCGCCGCAGCCCCGCGCGGCTGCAGTGCGCACATGTGGCGCCGCAGCCCCGCGCGGCTGCAGTGCGCACATGTGGCGCCGCAGCCCCGCGCGGCTGCAGTGCGCACGCGCGGGATGCGCGCGCCGGGTCCGGTCGGCGCGTGCGCTCTGTGTACTAACTCGTACAAGTTCAAGCAATCACTCAATCAGCATGTTAGGAAAAGGCATGGGGTGGTGAGTATTTTCCAAGCTTTTTACGTTTATTCCCGTTATAATACCAATTTTGATAACTGGTTACCTAGTGGAAAGAAACTTTTGTTACATTATCGGTTATAAAGTTGGAATCTATTTCTCTCAGTAGAATAGGTATCAAGTTAGATAGCTCTTTATCTTGGGTTATCTTGTACCTACTTATCTATTCCACGGTATTTTTTCTTCTCATTTCAAAAACCAGCAGAGGGAACGTAGGCGGATAACCACCTTTAAAAATAGATACCTACCCTCTTTATCTGAGATAATATGATAAAGAAAAAAATTATATAAAGTTGTACAGGTTTTCTTGTTATATTTTGGCTCCAGCACAGCGTATTTAGCCAATGTTAAGTATTGTAATTTTTCGTCGTGTTATAGAATATTTCACGTAAAGTGCAGTTCTAATCACAATCTGGGTAGTCATAGTCCAGGTTAAGTCATGCCCCAGTAAAGTGGTGGCAAGTTTACTAGAAACTTCTATGAAATTTTGGAAGCAGCACGAAAAACCACGTTTCACTAACTACATTATACCACTTGCCCATGAGTTTGAGCTCGTAATTCAGAACTTAATGCATAAAACACCACCAGTTTTAAACATTAACACTAGAAAAAGCACGTGATTTGCAAAATAATTTCCGGGAAAAAACATACCACACCTTACATAGGTTTCTGAGTTAGCAACGCATCGGCAACGCCAATGCCCACATAGGTGATGGTTAGCGCTTACCATCACACTAACCGTTTGCTTATCGCATAACTAATGTAGATAAATTGAAAAGGAGATATGTAAACATTTCCTTTATTTCAGATATCTTCTAACCAGTAAGTCCTGTAAGTAAAATTCTGTGTTTATAAAGATGACCTACTGGATATATAGGTACTGTTGCTAAAAATGCGGTACTGACGAAAATACCGAGACCAATAAATCGCAAGAATGAAGTCAAGTTGGATGGAGATCGATTAGAAAACAGAACCTTCTATTAATGTAAATGAACTAAAGGTCGCCATTTAAAGGTGACGGCTATTAAAATGGATTAGGTATTACTGGACGATAGTCTGAGCTGGGATACCTATACTAGTCTAAAATACTGAATACAAGTCATTTTATTTAAAGTTCCACTAGCGTTAAGTACTGGAACGCCTGAGTTTTCTTGTTGTTCGGTTCCCGGCGCCATGGCGCTTATTAAAGTACAAAGTGCTAAAGTTTGAAGTTTTGTTTATGTATCCTTAACCCACCATCACCATGGTTTGTTATCTTGTCGTCCAAAATACCGCAGAGCCTGATAACAAAGGTTTCAACGATGTCAGCGTATCTTTCCGAATTATTAATTTTCCATATTCTAGTATTATCCACATTATTATTTTTCCAAAATCTGCTTTTTTCATATTCGGAATTTTCCACATTACTAAATTTACACATTCTTAATTTTACAAATTCGTAAAGTTCCATATTCTGAATTTTCCATATAGAAGTACAATCGTGATAAAAATGTTGTCAATATTTTTTTTCTCAAACGTGCTTGGAAATGTTATGTTGACAACCCTCTTCGAGATAAATCGAAATTGCTGTACTGGCGAGCAGCGGCCGGCCAAAGTTGTATGAAAATCCATCTGTCGTGGTTTAGCGTCTAAATAAATTTCATACAAAACTCATATCTGTCGTGTAATTTAAAATTGATAAAAAGTCTTTCAAGGTTCCTTGCAAATAGAATAGATAAGAATTGAGGATAATAGATGAGGATTGATGAAAATTGATGAGAATAGATGAGAACTGATGAAAATAGTTGAGAAATGATGAGAATTGGTGAGAATTGATGATAATAGATGGGAATAGATGGAAATAGATGAGAATAGACGAGAATAGCTGATACTTTTCATTTCCGCGCATTATTTGAGAAAAATATTATACAAGCCATGGCCACAACTAGCCATTGATGGACTTACGTATGTGTGTGCCCACATTTACACGTTCGTCCATTAATGCCTCTGTTGCCAGGCGCTGCAGTAATGTACTATTAACTGCGGCTGGTATGGGCTAACTCAAAAGTGCCCGTGGTTTAACCAGGTGAACTGAGCAGCTGGACCACGGGCAATGCTCATCGTAGCTAGGTATGCCTACTGTAGGTGTAATATACAATTATACATGTCCTCGTGCTCATACTGGGGCATTATATTTTACGATAGAGGGTTTCCATCCTCCTGTAGATATACATACCTTTTCTGCATGTTGACCTATGGACTACAGGTTTATTATAATAGGCTATTTGACTACTTTTTAGTTTTTGTTTTATTTTATTAATCGGGATGTCTAATGCACCCTACAATCAATATTTCCTGGATTTCTTTCGTATTTTCGGTAAAACCCGATATTAAAGTTTGAATTTTAAAATTCATTCGGCAAACACTATTTTCATCATGGCGGCGGTCACGTGATCTACATGTCGTCACAAATTAGTAAAAAATCTTCCTCTCTGTTAGTCATCAACCTAACTGAACATTCTTGCACTTAATATTTTATCATTTGTGCATTATCTCCTGCGCGAGTGTTCGAAGCAGTAGAGTAATATTGTAATGTGAATCAAAGAGTGATAAAAAGCTTAGAATATTCAAAAATAATGTCGTGTAAATGGTGCATAGCGCCACAGTGCTCCAGTACTTCAATCAAAACACCAGAGAAACTTTTTATTCAGGTTCCCATCAATCCTGCTACACGGAAAAGGCTACGATTAGTTCGCCGAGACCCTAAAAGCATAGCAGCCACTTCTACGGTTTTTTTATCTACCTGCTTACAGCGTAATTCTTCTATGTTACCCTTCGATCAGGCGTATACTCATTAAATTGAGCTTTACGCGCTCTGTTAAACACCGATTTACTTATACCTACTCAAAACTACTACAACACTACAACCTCATGAATCCTTGTGTTATATACCTATTATAACGAAATTGTAATAAACTTTAACCCTAACCCTATAGCAAAAACATAAGTAGGTACCTATCGAGATAATTAGATCAAATGCATTCTAGTCCAGTATAAAAGGGTAAACTTTATAATCCACACATGAACTTTTTAAACATCCCTGATTCCACATAAATAAAACTTTCTAACTCTACTGTCAAATTACCTACAGATGCATAAGGATGTGGATGTGGCAAATTACATGAAGTTCAAAATGAGCTTTAGCAAGAAAATAGTTTTGGTAGGTGGAGTTATGCCTCTAAAGTGTTACCTATTGCCAGTCAGATCGCAGAACACAGCTATCAGATGCTTGTATGTACTTCTTGAGCAGCATTTCTTAAGAGACAAAGATTAGATATCATCAAGGATGTGAGGAAGCCCATGAAAAAGAAACTGAATATAATATTACTGAAACCTGTGTACACAATAATGATACTGATATACAGAAAGCTATTGAGTTGGAGCCTGTAGTACTGCAAAAACACAAAATAAACAGACAACTACAAACTTTATAGAAACAGCTGAAAAATCTGTCCAAACTGCAAAGAAAGTTGTACATTGTTTAAGCGACTAAAATAAAGTATTTTAAGTACCTACCTAAAAGTGCTAAAATCTAAAATAGCCTATATGTATGTATACTAAAATTCTTTGATTTGTACCCAGCCTACTATTAGGTACAATAAAACATTGCTGCCATTTGTTAATGTACCTACTTAGGTGTGTATGTTTATATGTTATGTTATTATGTAGGTACCTATTCCTAACATAGGTAGGTCTTTGACGAGTAAATCCTATACTCGCAGTACCTAGGTACTGGGTACTTAAACTAAAACGCTAGTTCCAAACAATGATATTATCTTGAATGATTTTCGAATAAATAGTTAAAGAATAATACTTACGGTGCTGTTTTTACGTTTTTTTAGTTCCGCAGCATAAAAATCAACATTATCTTTAAAGAACAAGACAATCATTAGGGCATCTACTTTGGGTAGATTACTACTGTTAACTTGCATGAAGTGCCGCTTCATTTTTGTAGTAGAATGTAAACAAACAGCTTGCAGATCACTTGATAACTTTAAAGACACCTATTCAAAGAACGTAATAATAAAGTGAAATCCGTTTGTAGTGGTTTTTATGTAACGTAGGCACCATTTAACAGGTCCAGTAGATAATACTATACAATTTTCAATTAGCGGATACGTGAATACAGTTTTCTGACGTCATCACAGTTGCCACCAATCACAAAACGTTTCACCCCATTCATTTATCCTTCAAAAAATTATAAATTTTATTTGCATAAATTAAAGAAAATAAACATATTTTAGTGTTAAAATGATTGTTTTCAGCTTAATTAGGCCTCAATTAGTTAGGATGATAACAATTTTTTACATATTTTTATATGAGTCAAATAGCCTATTATGTAAATAGTAGGTGAAAATAGGTAATAGGTAGGTACCTATAATCATAGACTTCCTGTGCAAATAGGGCGAATTCTGTGTCTATAATAGATTATTACAGGAATATATGTTTATGTTCCCTTAATTTTGCTTTGTGTATAAAACTGTACTTGTTAGGAAAATTAAGAATTTGTCCAATTTCTAATTAGGAAAACAAAGAATGCGGAAAATTCAGAATTTGTAAATTTAAGAATTTGGACTAATAAGATTGCGTATTTTTAAGAAATCGGAAAATATAGAATGTGAAAAATCCCGAATATGGAATTTATCGCTGACACCGTTTCAACCAGTGTGTGTTGCCAGGGATGACTTATGGAACTGAGACATGGTCTCTTACTGTTAGCCTCATCAGTAAGCTCAAAGTCACGCAACGAGCTATGGAGAGAGCTATGCTCGGTGTTTCCCTGCGAGATAAGATCCGCAGAAGAACTAAAGTGACAGATATAGAAATAGCAATGGGCAGGCCACATTTCTCGTAGAACTGACAACCGATGGGAAAGAAAGGTTCTCGAGTGGCGACCACGAACCGGAAGACGCAGCGAAGGCCGGCCCCCCACTAGGTGGGCTGATGTGATCTGGTGAAAACTGAAGAGAGCCGATGGATGCGGGAGGCGAGTAGCCACTCAAAGTGGCGCTCTCTGGGGAGGCCTATGTTCAGCAGTGGACGTCTTCAGGCTGTTGATGATCCTTAATCCAATAGATGGAGGCATAGGAAGTTATTATTATTCTTTGAATAGAGGGATACCCTATTAATTCATCCATCCATACTTGTGTAGGTAAGCATATGTACACTCCTTCCGTTGAATAATAGCATTTTTATAATTTTACCCTAAAGTTAACCTTTATAATACAAATAGCTAAGACAAGGAGTGGAAATCTTTACCAGCGTCTGTGATTCTGAGGAGCGGTGAATAGTCAATTTTTCGGTCTGATACCGGCTCGGACGATCAATAGCTATAGTGTCACAAATGGTCTTACAGTTATTTATACCCCTATAAGTACTCGAAATAATTGCATCAACCTGCTTCAGCACGAGACAAGCACGTACCTATATAATCTTAAAGTTATTTTATAAAGTCTGTAATAATAGTGTTTTGTTGGTACCTTGCAACTGAGCCGACCCCTCCCCGTCGCGGTGCCGTGTGAAATCGCTCCGATATTGAGATTCGCCGCGGTCAAGGCCGCCTTGGATGGATGTCTAAACCTGCTATAGACTTGCAGTCTCGAACAAACAACCCAGCAGTGTTCAGAGAAAGTTTGGTACGTGCCCATGGACGTATAAAAAATAGGTAGGCACGTCCACGTAGATGCCTTACTTTGCAGAAAGCTATTTCACAATACTTAGGTAGGTATTGATTGTTAATTAAACGATAATTAAGTAAATCAAATCCTATTGGGTTGGGTTGTTTGTGGTGAAAATTTATAACAAGTAAGTACCTATGAGTTACATCGTGTACCTACACATTATCTAGTATCTACGTAATATATCTTATGTATACCTGCTGAGGATCTAATACCTTAGTTTACGCAGTAAACTTATGTGCAGTAAGTTCGGGAGGTAACAGAATACACAATCTCGGTATAGATGCGATGGGCTTCCAATAGCATCGGCTATTGCAAATGATCGCAGTGCAACGGCGAGTGGTCGTTGCTCCCGTCTCGGCTCGGGTGGCCGCTTTTCCACACTTTTTACTCCACCGCGAGACCTTCACCCAGTGCGCCGCCAGCGGTCAGCCGTCACCTCGACCCGCACTATCGCATTTCACGCCCGCCGATTCGACACGGGCTCGCCAATACCAATAATGAAATCAAACCAATAATTTACGAAACCGTTTATTTAGAAACTTATCAATATAATACAATCGCTACGACTAAGTATAAAAATAATAACACATGTAGGGCCTACTTAATTAGATCATCGGCATCACAGACGTCTCCCGCGGGGCTCCGGCGGGCGGGCTTCTCACAATCGGACCGTATTCTACGTATCAATAAATAATATGTTATGGCGAGCGCTAGCAGCGCGGCGGCGGCGGTGCGTCACGCGCGCGCGAGCTTCACTGTCTTCCGTTTGACGGATGAGACCGCGGGCTGCGGAGTCTCCACCTGCACGTTGGTGGCACGCACGTAGCTGTTCTGGTAGCCGGACTCGTGCACCTGCGCCTGCGGCCTCAGCCGGTCCGTGCGCTCGCGCTCGTCCGCGCGGCCCTGCTCGCCCGTGCGCTCCGCGTCCTGCGCCGACCGCTCGCTCTCGTCCGACCGCTCGCCCTCGTCCGCTCGCTCCGACTCATCCGCCCGACCGGACCTCTCGTCGCTGCGGTCATCGTCGTCGTCGGCGACGCGCTCCGGGTCCTCACGGATCTTCTCGCTGTCGCCCAGGGACCGGTGGTCGTTCGCCGCCTCGTGCCGTGCGACGTCGGCGTCGGCGGTGGGCGTCGGCACGGTGAGCGCGCGGTAGTACCGCTCCTCGTCGGAGATGGGCAGCTCCTTCCCGTGGTAGTCGTAGTCGCCGGCGGTGTAGGGCTCGCTGCCGACGGAGCGCGTGCGGCGGCCCTGCTTGCGGCGGCGCTTGCGCGGCGCGGGAGGCTCGGTGAGCGGTGCGAGCCAGCTGTCGTCGCCCTCCGTGTCCGCCTCGCTCCCCTCGCCGACTTCGGTATCCTCGTCCTCCTCGTCCCGGTCGGGGCGCGCTCGATGCAGCTTTTTGGGTCGCTTCTCCTTGTATATCGGTGGCACGCGAACAGTGACGGTGTCGATCTGGCCGGGGTTGTGCTCGGTCGGCGGGAGGACCCTCGGCTTCAGCGGGCGGCGCGGGTCCTCCGTGGTCGTGGTGGCCTCCTCGTCGTCGTTGGCCTCGGGCAGGGGCAGCGGGATGCGGTTCGGATGCGCGCGCTCGCGCTGCAGGTTCTGGTGGGTGACGCGCTCCCTGGGCCGCGGCGGGTCCGCGAGGTCGCGGTCTCCGAAGTGGACGTTCTTGTAGTGGTTCGCGGGAAGCTTCGCCTTGGCCTTTCGCGGCTTCTTGTTCTCCCAGAACCGATCGACGGCCGTGCCGAACTCGCGCACCGCCTTGGCGCGGTCCCGGGACTCCTGCACGTCTTCGTAGTCGTCGTACTGCGGTCGATCGTCGCCGTCGTCGTACGCCAGGTAGTCGTCGTTCGCCTGCTGCGAGCCGTTGTCGTCGAGGCGCTTGGCGTCCACGGTGTCCACTCGCTGGGCGACTCCGTTCCGGAGCACGAACGCGTCGACGTAGACTCTAGGTTTGCGGGGCTCCGTGGCGGGCAGGGCGGCGGCGCGTGGCTGGATCGGGATCGGCACGAACTGTTCCTCCTCCTCCTGCTGCGGCTGCAGCTCGTCGGCTGCGGCGGGCGCCGGCGTCGCCTGGTTCCTATTGAAGTTGAAGTTCAGCTGGAAGTTGGACGATATCGTTTCGAGGTTGTCGGCTTTGGGGGGAGGTGGGGGAGGTGCGGGCGCGCAGGGGGATGGTGTGGTCGGATTGGCGCGGGGCTTTGCGCACGGCGGGGGCGGTGGTGGCGGCGGAGGTGGTGGCGGCGGCGGGGGCGGGCGGGGCTTGGGTCTCGGCACCGCTCTAGGCTTCGGGCAGGGTGGCGGTGGTGGCGGAGGTCTCGGCTTCGGTGGTGCCGGGGGCAGCTGGGCCCGGCAGGGTGGCGGCGCGGCGGCTCGTGGAGCCCCGCATGGTGGCGGGGCAGGCGCGGGTGCAGGGGCGGGGGCGGGGGCAGGGCCGGCCTGCAGCGGCGTGTCTATGCCGGGCACGGGGTCGAGCGGCGGTGGGAATGCTTGTGGCGGCTTGCGGGCCACGTTATACCCGAGCACGTCAGCCAGCCCGCGGAACACGATGTCTCCGAAGGTGCGCTTGCGGCGCACGATGGGCTCGTGGTCGCCGTCCACGTCGAGCACGGTGCCATTGCCGGCGTCGAACACCACGGTCTGGTTGCCGAAGTCCTCGACCACGAACACGCTGGTGGAGTTGTCGATGGTCGCGGCGCGGGCGAGCGCGGCTGCGAACAGTAGCAGCAGCAGCGGCGGCGGCGCGGCGGAGCGCATGGCGCGGTGGCGAGTGTCTCGCGGGAGCAGTTGCGCCGCGGTTTTGTCGCGCCCGCGCTTGCTCAAGCTTGGATACGCTTCGCTGCCTACAAGATCAATATTTTTTTTCTGGGATATTCTACTGGGATTTATCTTGGATGTCATCCTATTAAACGAACCCATGGCAGGGTATTCTCACACCGTCTCTGCATTGTGTGTCGCCTTTTGTCGCACGCTTCTTTATAGCAGGGCGGATCATCTTCATGGTAGACCGTTACTTAAACTACTCTTACTCATTTGACGTGGTTTTCTGGGTGCGCTTAGGATATCGCTTATCTCCACGATAACTTTAGAAACCAGAAGATTGTATACCTATTGCTTGTATTGTAGTTTCTGTTCAAAGGCTCGTAAATACCTGGCGAAGCTTGCTTCATATATCAGCATAATTACAGTTAGTGCTCGTAATTAAACTTTCATCACAGACGGGGTACTAGAGGTTGGTACTTGCATTAGAACTTATTGTTATCGTGTTATGTAAAAGTAAATTAGTATTTCAACACGATTCAGTTTCAGACTGGAGCGATGATGGCGTGGTGCCGGTGATGCTTGAAGTCGCGGTGTAGTAGTGTCGATGGTTGTATCCATGTAATGTCTACAACTTAAGGAAAAGGAAGTGTTCGATCAAGAACACCTAATTATCAATAAAAAACGACACGATTCCATTGTACCTATCACTTAGTCAGTCATCAATCATCATCACCATTTAATACTAGAGAGATTGAACTTAAACCCTAATAAGTAGGTAGGTAGATCTAAGCTATAAATAGGAAGACACCCTTATAATGTCATCTCTAGGTTGTCTGGAAGAGATCTCTTTAAGTGATAAGACCGTCTATTGTACTACCTTATCGTTATTAGGTACCTAGTGTCAGCAGTTCGGTTGTTAGTTAGGCTGACCGAGCTAGTGAAACTTTTAGGTACTTGTAGTAGCTAATATATATCTTATGCGTATATTTTGGTGTGCAAGAAAGTAGGTATTCTTCTAATTCTATTCTATTCTAGGTTCAGCGGTCTGTTCTATAGCTGTACGTCGTCTGCTGTTACGGCCCAAGATTGATTCATAATTGGTTGGCTAAGGGTCGACTTATGTAGGTAGGTACCTAGTATTTCTTGTTTTGAATGACTTTCCTACCTAAGTTCATCAAAAGTTTATAAAACCGTTGGTTCGCAACTAGCAGCTATTGCAGATAAAGGTATGTATGCACTTGTATTATATCTGCTGCTTGCTTTCACAAGCATTCTTCTACGTATTGTAGTGAACCAATGATTAAGTTAATGTTTTGCGGTTGTCTGAAGGAGGTCAAGGAGGTTCCAATAGTTTTTGGTTCAATGAAGTTATAAGGTAGGTAGGTACATAAACTGTGTTACCATAATATAACTCTACTACTGTTATCATGTAACTCTACTGAATAGCCTCATTACACGTAGTTACCTAATCACATGTGTCTATAAACTTACCTACGTACTTATTTAAAAAAATATATTATTATCACTACTTGACTAGTGATAATGTTAACGGTCTAAAACCGAGGGCAGAAAGGATGAGAGTGGTAGGTATACCCGTTTGGTTGAAGGCCTTTTGAACTGGTGATCATGGCATGCAGTATAGAGAAGATGGAGCGTAGGTGGGAACTGCATTAGAATCACGGAGCCAGCCATCAATTGATGACGTAACAGAGATACCTGTGCTAATCTCAACTGTAATGCATCTAATGCGTTTGTAAACGCCTTCCAAATACCCGATAGTTATTTACTCTGCGTGAATGTGCTGACAATTTTTACGCCATTGCGCGTTACAGCCTGTGGTAATTATCTTTTTCTCAAACATGCTTAGAAAAATGTGAGTATTATTTTGTCCACCTTCTTCGGGATAAATCGAAATTGCTGTACTGGCAAGCAGCGGCCGGCAAAAGTTGTATAAAAATCCATATCTGTCGTGGTTTAGCGGCCAAATAAATTACATACAAAACTCATATCTGTCGTGTAATTTAATATTGAAAAAAAAAAAAATCTTACGAGCTGGCTTGCAAATAGAATAGATGAGAGTTGAGGATTAGGATTGATTTAAATTAATGAGAATTGATGAGAGGTGATGATGAGGATTGATGAGAATTGATGAAAACTTATGATAATTGATGACGAGTGATGTGAATTAACGAGAATCGATGAAAATTGGTGAGGATTGATGGCAATAGATGATAATTGATGAAACTTGATAATAACTAATGAGAATTGATAAAAACTGATGGTAATTGTCGAGAACTGATGGTAATTGTCGAGAACTGATGGGAATTGATGAAAGTTGATGTTAATTGATGAAAATTGGTGAGGATTGATGGCAATTGATGAGACTTGATGACAATAGATGAGAATTGATGGAAATAGATGAGAATAGACGAGAATAGATGATATAGTTTTCATTTCCACGCAATATTTGAGAAAAGTACTATACAAGCCTTGGCCACAACAAGGCATTGATGGACTTACGTATGTGTGCCTCGGCTTCGCCTCGGCCCACATTTACACGTTCGTCCATCAATGCCTCTGTTGCTGGCCGCTGCAGTAATGTACTATATGTGATCTGCGGAGCTACCATATAAGCCAATCGTAATCGATGAATGGGCTTCATTTCGTCATTTCCGGCAAGTTGGCATTGTGTAACATCTACATCCATTAGTATTTTCTCACTATTTCTTATTATTATAGTTAATCAATGTTTTGTCTATTCAGTTCTCCGCCTAAGGGACCATAATACCGATGGATGAGAATTTTACACAACCGGAAATGACCAAATGAAGCCCATTCATCGATTACGATTGGGTTACACGTTACCCGTAAGAAAGGGATGAAGAATATAAGCAACGTTATTCAAGTGCACATTTCCTTGCTTTAAAGTTCGCAATGCATTCTCCATCCATCCATTATAAGCTTCGTGGTCTGTAGATTGTACGTAACTAGTACGTAACTATTTTGGCAGGCGCTTACAAAAACATTGTAGCAAGCACTAGAGAGGGCTTCTCGGTAGGTTCTGGTACTTCTGCCACAGGGTCCACTCTTCTAGTGGACGTAGCCTTCTCAAATCAAATCATTAACTTGCCGAAAATATGGGTACAATATAATGATGATGATTAAGTTCAACAGGTATTTGGTTCAGCACATTTTTTTACTTAACAGCATGCAAATATTTTCTCGATCCTGTTATCCTGGCAACGGCGGCCCAAGCCAAGGCTCACCACAGGTGATGACTAGGCGCCTTAAGCTCCTGCCCGGTGACGCTGTAAAGTTCGGTAGAGACCAACCCCGTTCGAAAATAAAGGTCTCCTGGTACTTTATAACGCTTACGAATAAAATATTGTGAAAGCTGCATGTGGGGCTGGTTAGTGGTGGCCGTAGCCGCATCTTTATAATTCTTTATAATGCAGGTGCAATCAGTCCCGCTGGTGGCGGTTGCTAACTCGTAATTAACCGCTTACTATCATCTCTTGGCGCGATTTAAATGCACGCCTCGAGTATATAGAATAGCTTCAGTTCAAATTGTATTTTAGTACCTAACTTCACTTTCTCTAATATTGGTGGAGGTGGCGGTAAGACTCCAGACCAATGAGCAGATTATGGTAGCAAGGTACAGCTTTGAGTTTAGTGCTAGTTTTCACGTAGGAGCATATATATACGCACAGCACAGCACGTCTGCGTGACTGCGTGATCTAACACGTCATGTTAATCATTAGCGTGCTGTTAGATGCTCTAATTGAGTTAGTATGGTAGATATCTCAATTCTACTTAGTTAAACTATTACTAGGTATGTGCGGATCGTGAGGTCACTGACATTTGAGTAGTACCTGAATGTTCCGACTTTACGAAAATTAACATTTTAAACTACTCCCCTACTCCCTTAGTTCCCATTAGTAATGTAGGTATACTATGACATTTTAATGGTTTATCGACCGACTTCAAAAATGGGGGAGGTTCTCAGTTCTATTTTATTTCTTTTAAGGTTTTTTTAAGTCAGATCTCCGTCATTTATAAACTGATTTAGAAAATTCCTTCTGTTCATTTGAAAAGATACGCCAATACACTTAAATCAAATATAGGTACTATAGATACACAGTCTCTATGAAAATCAAACCTCAACCAATACATTCAGATTGGTCCCATTTCCGCAGGAAATTGACTATGACTATTCGATAGGAGAAGCTCTCAGTAGATTTTAATTCAAAATAAGTTTTGCAAATGAGTCTTTATGATCTGATCACACAGTATAGTCTAGTAATCGTGTATGAAGTCTCAGGATGACGTGTGCAGTGCAGTGTCACGCGAAACTATAAGTACCTACCTAATACTGCAATCTGCTATGGGCAGCGGGTCATTAATTTACATAAAAAAAATATAAGTACTTAATATTATAAGTTTCTAAATATTTATAATTATGTTTCAGATAGGCTAGCTAGAGACCTTTAATGTTGACCTTCATAACTTATTTAATTCGGTAACCTCATTAATGATTTAATTGCCTTATTTAGCTGATTCGAATTAACAATGCTAACAAGATTTGGAAGTAATATCGTGTGACATTGAGCCCGACTGTCGGCTGACCTAGTGCTAGGCACTATACAGCTGGAACTTCGGCGCAGGCTCACTCTGCCACGTAATCACAGAATATTACAGAAGACTTAATCAATAGTACCCAGGTACCAGGGGCTAATACTGTCCATCCAAAGGTTGCCTGGAAGAGATCGCTTTTAGTGATAAGGCCGCCCATTGTAATACCTACTACAGATATTATGTAACATTAATTAAGTACTTTGTGGTATACAATAAAGAATTTTTGTATTTTGTATTTGTATTTGTACCTACTATCTACAGCTACTACCTACCTATTAGGTAAACGGATATTTTAGAGAGACAGCATTTTCTGAAACGGACATGTTGGTAGACGAGCATTTTCTGAAATAGACATTTTGAGAAAGTGACGTTATTAGAAACGGACATTTTGAGTGATGGGCATTTTAAGAAGTAGGTATCGGTATTATACACAGAATCGTTTTTCTCTAATCTGTCGGTATATTAAAGGCAGACAATTTGGTAAGTGGCCTTTATCTTACCTAGTTTATGTACATAGGCCCGTATTCTAGAATGAACTGTGCCACAACGTTGAGATGAATCATGACTTGAACACCGATTCATGAGTATTTGAGTATTTGATAATATGTGTAATTGCAAATGCGTTCATATTATTACAAATAAATAAATAATAAATGACTATAGCGTCGTTCTAGAAGATACCTATAACGGACCTCGGCCTTGGACTCTGATGACGCTAATTCTGGGACTTGCCATTGACGTAGTGTTTTCTAGGTATTTATTGGGGGTGCATTAAGGTTTATGATGCATGTGTGCATGCCTTTTTTAAATAATTATTTTCTGTCTTAGCTACGGTAACCTAACAGGCAGGTACCTACTTATTACTACCAACGGTCCCACTTTGGGCACCCTATAAATATCGGTGCCCAAAGTTTCAAACACCAACTCCAACTTGACGAATTTTTAATTCATAGATAGATAGATCAACTCTTTATTGTACACCGTAAAATAACAATATAAGTAGGTATGTTATATTTTATTTATATGCGTCGGCGAACCGAAGCACCCAGTTGCCCTGCACCAATGATATTGACGTGGTGGTACACTCTCCCTGTGAGAGAAGCCCCATGTCACAGTAGTGCGAAATGTGTTGAGCTCATGACGGTATGTTATGTGCGTCTATATAGAGCGTATAAGGCAGGTATAAGTGCGATTCAAACTCAATGGCGGCTGTGAAGTGCGCTGGTGGCATCGCAATCCCCCGCCTGGCACGCTGTGCTCACCTCACCACACTCTACCTACTAACTCTCTATAGGTACGTCTCTGTCTCTTTGAGCGTGAACTAATTAATATTACCTGTCACATATAATTCGATTTATGTAAATCTGTCGTAAAGCCAGATTAGAACAACAAATCCGCTTTACCGTAACGAGTAATTGGATCCGAGTGATGATACCGTCAAAATTGAATCTGGTTCACATTCTTATGTCGCCTACTTTGTCACAGTAAGTCCTTTACTAGCACATTACAATATCCAACTTAATGGTGGTAGTTTAACGAACTGGGGGTCTAGCAACTCACGCTAACTCAAAATGTATGGAAAATGACATAACCTGCGGAAAACTGTTCCGCAGCTAATGTCATTCCCGTATGGGAATGACATTTTGGAGTTACCGTGAGGCGTACGTTAACGCTAATTAATGGAAAGGCATCTTTGCTAGACCCCCGGTACTTGTATGACTTTGTTAATAGGATACTATTACAAAGCGCTTATTACTTACCAATCAATTAGAGGTTCCGACTAAAAAAATGGTATGAACCTAGGTCATCATCATCATCAACAGCTTGTCCATCGGCCGGCCTACGCGGCCTGCGTCTTCCGGTTCATGGTCGCCACTCGAGAACCTTTCTTCCTCATCGGTACCTAGGTAGTGTGAATATTTGTAGGTAGGTATGTCTTGAAATATTTTTTTTATTGTTCCTGCTGGGCTAATATACTTAGATGCGTGAAATCTATAATTTGAATTTGAGCCAATTAAGCCACAGAAATAATAGTAACGCCGAGCGTACCTACCTATACCTAGGCGTAGGTAAGAAGTTGATAGATTTTTCTCCGATTTCTCTCTCTCTCTCTCATTAAAACATAGGTAACCTAACCTAACCTAACCTAACCTAACCTACCCCTACCTAGAAAAATAAATCGCATCCCACACCATTTGTTCTTTAAACCCAAGTGAGCAGTCCTATGAACCCTTATGTACGTACGATCAAGTTGTGTTCTGGTGGACGAGCACGTAAGCCGTGGCTAAGGAAAGATGTGTGAAAACTATTCAATTTTCTGACGGACTAAAGGACAAGCTAATGAATAATCCACATAATAAATAAATAAATAAATAAATAATAATTGGTCACTCAGGTTGTGTCAGTATTTGGAGTAAGTAATACCTACTTACCTACACCTATATTGAGTGGTTTTGTAAACTGTAACAATACTTTAGCTGATGCGTGCTCGCTGCAGCAGTGACCGTTGCGTCTTGCGGTGCTAACTGTGCGTCGCGTCGCGTGTGATTGCGGATGCAAGAGGTCGCACCGTTCGCCCAAATTTACGACACGCCACCAAACTACATGCAACTGTAACAACACGGCTCGTGGATGAACAGTATAACGGCATCTGTGGTGTGGTGGTGGAATATGTCGGCCCATGTACTGGAGAGGTCGCGGGTTTGATTCCCGCAACATGACAAGTACCTATTTGTACACATAAACCAGCTTGTACCTACGTACTTTGTTCTGTGTTGGGTGTTGAGGAACCATACAAGCCATAGGCCTCGTAGTTCCGTAGTACTGAGAACCTTAGTAGTGAGGATCTATACGTGATAGTTATTTACTATTGCACTACTCAGGATGTACGAACGAAAATATGTTAAGAAGGTAATAAGTGAGCAATGTATTTGATCCCGTCTCACCGCACGGTATAGTATCGTCCTCAGATTACAGCTACCGTTACGTAATTATGTCATCTGTACACCGAGTAAAGACACAGACTACGCCGACTGGTTTCAGCGGAACTCATCTTGCTCGCAACTTGTTCGATAGTTGCTTCTACCCGTGATTCCGTACAACGTGTGGTCTCTAGATAAACAGTAGTGTTAATCGGATGTCTAGTCTGAACTATTCATATACCTACCTAATTTCATCAAAATCCTTTTACTTGTTTTTGTTACGTCATTCTGCGAGACTCCTTTGAACACTTCTTTTGCTCTTCCCTATAATTTTGCTGGGAGTGCTATGTAGGTAGTTGCGAAGAACGCTGGTGCGCCGCCCGCTGTCGCGAAAATTTCTATTGATGAGTCGTCAGTTCAAAAACTCATCGTATCGAAAACCAGCCGATCGAACGACTCTAGTTCGAAACACAAATCTGAAAATTTTACTTTCATGGCCTTCTACCCATTAAAGATTAACCTGTAAGCTCATTTTGTATGTTTGGCTCGCCAAAAGAACGATTATGAGAGGCAACAGGAAAATCCTAACAAACAATTAGATCTATTGTCGCGAGATCACTCGCAATAATTATAGTCGCATTGGTCCTAATGGTGGTGCTTGACGGTCACTCACAGACACTTCAAAACCTTCAGTTTAATTGATGGCTCTACTAACCTTTGGCATGACATTAAAAAGCTGATAATTTATGGTCGCTTAGAACGAATCCGCGGCTGCTGAGTGATTATATAACAAGATTGATTTATGCGCGCTAATGACAGGTGGTTGAGCGTCATTTCACCTGCCAGAATGGAAAGTGATTGCTGTTCAGCAGATATTCTAACAAAATTGTAATACTACGCCAATCTTCACCTTCGTTTTACTTTACGTAATTATCATGGCTATGTTTGCTTCATCACTGCTCTTGACCCACCGACTAGGGCATCTGTTTTCTATTACTGTGTATGCCTACCTTACCTTGCGATTCTTGAAATAGGGGTAGGTTTTATGCCTGCTGAATGGATTTATATCTCTGTGATTTGGGATGATAGATACGTCAATTTTTATAGTATTTAATTAGATACTCACTTTAAGGCGATAGTTAGGTATCAGTTACTAAATATCTTAAGTAATATCTCTCTGTTCTGTTTTCGTTATATAGTTTATATCAATCTGTGGTCAGCGTTGTTGGTACATTAACTACTTACATTCTAAGTCTATACTATTTTAAGATTATTTTTTGTTGTGTGCTGTTTGTTGATCCTAAAATAAATAAATAAAAAAAAAAAATTATGTAATCTTTCGTCCAAATGACCTTCATTCCTATAGCATAAATTAAGTATCTTGTGGGTATCTTAATCAACCCCCACCCTTCTCGAGTTCTGTAGGTAAGTATCTTACATTTTTGTTACCTCTTGCATTAGTGCAAAAGTTTACCCGAGTGCCGTTTTGAGTAACTTTATAAGACAACAGAGGATTCCGTGATCAGCATTTTTATTTCTAGGTACACGCAAGTCGAACGTATGTTGTGATCTACCTGCCTTTTGCAAACTTGTGATGTCAATGACGGCATACATTAGTTTTCGTAACTGTTGCAGCCGGACTTAACATTACATTACATTACCTACGTGGTCCTGTAGAGACCTAAGTAATATAATTATGTGTTTCATAACGCTACCATACCAACGCATACGGTCTAAGTTCATGGAAAACCGTGATGGCGTTATCGTTGTACCCGTATCTTTACCTAAGTAGTCAGAAGTTAAATTATTCGTCTAAAAGCTAAAAACGTTTAGGACCTAGGTCCAAGCACTTCGGCTGTTTGTAGTGATCACTTCTGCGCCTCCGGCAAAAACCGACAACTGTCTTAATATAACTTTTAGTCTATATTTTTAAACTTATTCTGCTGAAATAATTCCACATAAATAATCCATAGGTACTCCATAACTACTCTACAAAACAATTTAAAAGCTGTAATGAACACGTGTGGTTGTCACCACACGTGTTCATTACAGCTTAACACCCGCAGTGTTAGCTGGGCGTATACCTGATCGAAGCTGGACGTACAGTTTAGCCACGCGTTTAGCTCAGGCGGAACGAGGACACGATGTAATCTCACTTTACGTTGACCCCGATTGCAGATAGCTTCAGTAAAAGGTGTAAGATGATGGAAAAGTGCAGGAGAGCAATCTTCGCCGCACGGCCGCCGCGGCCGCTGCGCTTTCCCTCCTTACAGAACCTTTCCTAGAATTTGATTGGACTGTAGAGAAATCGATGACGTCACCGTTCATTATTTATTTGGTTCGGATGATAAGCTGTTAAAATATTTTTCATTGGCATTCGTCAAATCACGAGGTCGACGTGTTCGAAACGCCGGCGCTGGTTGGCTTTGTAGAAAGGCCGAATTGATACGTCAATATTTTATGTCTCATGTATTTTTAATTTTTTTTAACGGGCAAATTGCCTTTATTTCTCAAGCTAACTACTGCAATAATAGAAACTAAACTAAACTAAGCTAAACTAAACTAAACTAGCTACACTACCTACTACAATGAACACTTATGGACTGTATAATAGCCGCGATGGCCTATAGACAGTCCAAGTGCTCCAGCCCACATATACATACATTTTTAATTGTAGGTAAGTATATGGACATAGTGATGGAGAAGACATTTTTTTTAGATAATAGTTAAGTACCTAAAAGTGCTTTACGTTTTTTGACTCACTTTTCTATTCTAGTGAGCACGACAACGTTGAATTCAATGTAATGTAACGGCAACAGTTTTTGTGCTCACTTCTCGAACGCTGAGCGTTTATCCGCTTACGTAGGTAATTAAAAAGCACAAAAACGAACTATAATCTACTGCCCGTAGCATTTCATTTTCTTGTATGGTTTGATGTGTTAGTTTAGTTTTTGCATCTGGGAATATTCATAATTCCGTTTAAATCCAAAATACTTTTATATCTTAAGTACGGGCAGATAATAAATACTATAGGTACTAGCAGTACTGGTAAGTAGAACACGGGAAATTGATGCCACTCAGCCAACATAAGTAATCGTTGACAAGTATTTGACTAGCAATTTTCGCATTTCCGTAAGCCGAAATCTAATGTTTGCGCTGCCAGCTCATCATACGGATGTTCCACAACGGAAGAAAGCTTGGTGACCTGTAGGTACCTAGGAAAATTACCACCACATTTAGTAACTAGCCCGCCTCACCGCCTCACACCTCTAGATGATGCGAGTTCATATTGAACGAACACTCCCTGGCAAGGTGTTGACGTAGACGTACCTACTGGCTGACTGACTCAATATGTGCTTAGCTGATATTCAATTTAAAATAAATGGAAGTATTATGTGTGCAAATAACTCTTGCGCATAGCATCCCTATTATTCATCACTGATTATAGTGGAACTCACATAAAAACCTCAACAAGTGGGCACGCGGACGTTTTCGTCTTCCCACCGGAGCTTGCAGTGCAGTAGATAAAAATGTTCCTACTTCAATATTTACAAAGGGATATGATAAAACAGGTAGATGCATAACCGAGCCAGTGCGGAAGTGTTAATCCTACCTTTCTTTGACAAAGGTCGTAAGTGTTAATTTTTTTTTTTTTTTTTTTATGTGTGGACATTTCACACAGCGCCATCTAGCCCCAAACTAAGCATAGCTTGTACTATGGGAACCAGATAACTGATACAATACTTAGATACTTTATGTTTGTAAATACATACATAGAATACAATATAACACCCAGACACAGAACAAACATTGATGTTCATCACACAAATGTTTGTCCCAGGTGGGAATCGAACCCACAACCTATAGTTCAGAAGGCAGAGCTACTACCAACTGAGCTATCAGGCCAGTCAAATTAAATTAAAGTTTATCAGATAGTTTTATGCTCTCCATCATTCGTCAACAATTGCAATTGCAACTCATGAGTAAACGCATCGGAGTTTACGTCATATAGACCCATGCATGATTCATTCACATCAATTTGAATGTAGTGTAGGTTTAGGTGTTCAGAAGTTTAGAGACTCGGAGATGGTTATGTCAGTGTTGGCACAGGTGTCCCGCGGCAAACAGGCGCCTCTCGGAACCGTGTGAGTCAGCGCCCGCGCCGCCGCGCCGCCGCGCTGCGCGCGCAAGACGTGGCCAGACGGTGGTTGTTGTCGTATGTCGTTGTTATCAACACTTTAATGTGCTTACAGAAAGCTCTCACTTTTAACTTTCGAACAAGAGCTTTCAAAAGCTTTCCGGCGAGTTTCAGACATTCTATTATAGTGTCCGGTGTCCACATATTCGCGGCATTACTGTGCTGATGTTTTTTATAAATTTTCCCCTACCTGTCAGATCTTAAATGGAATAGATTTGAAAGGTTCTCGATATTACTAGATATATTCAGATTTTCGGCATTGGTGGAGTAAGGGTGGGATTTTTGATACGTAGTTAAGGTTAGGTAACCGATGGTTAAAAATGCTAACAAGTTCTAACCAATGGTCAACATTTGTTAGAATTTTAACCATTGGTTACCTTAATTACAGATCAAAAAACCCACCCTTAGCAAGATAAATTTAATTATTCTAATTAACCTTGAATGTGGTGTATTGTTCAATGTTTCATAATAAGTCTGAGTGTTCCCAGAGCAATCCGCGACCCGCAACTACAATGCTCGAGTCAAATGTTTTCATTACAGGCCTAAACATTGTCCGTCAACTCTCACGATATTTTTGTTTCTCATCAAACTCGGAACAATCTTTTGTTTGGTGTTGAGAACTCGTGTGAACGGTTTGCTTTTACATGTTAAAATCACTTGATTTGTACGAAAATATTTGGGTGGTATTACGTAAAAGAATAATTTTAATTTTGCTTTCGAAATAACGAACATTAAAACACGTAATTCACCGTATTTACAATAGTAGGTATTAGTGTCAATCCTATGCATTTATAGTAAGTATAGCTATCAGTACTATACGATCAGGTAATTATAAAAAATATAATTAAGTACTTCGAGATTTTATGAAATAAACTTATAATTGCAGCCCGTTTTACAGCCGTAGCCCGTAAATTGCGGGCTACGGCTATTTTCACGAGTCATGGCAGTTCAAACGGTTGACACGGTCAAAGTAGAGCATGAAAATAAAAATATCACGCACGTCCTATAGAGATGGTCCTGTAGAGTAGAGCCAACCTATCGGTCCGTTAATTACTCAGTTATTTATGCTTTTACACAATTCAGGGCACCGTCACTGCTAATGTTGATTATTTGTTGGTCACTTTTAAAGGTCGATTGATCTTCTTGTTTTACGTTTCGCACAACTTTACTAATAGTTAGGTAGGATATCTTCAATCTGCCTACAGCGAATCTTTCAGTACCTATTTGAGCCACATAATATCCCAGATGAAAAATGGTAAACTGCCCGCCTAGCATGCGTACCGCGAGAAAACTTGAGTGGGTGAGACACACTTAGGCGCTACGCTACCATAATCTGGTCACGGTCTCTGACGAGAAAAAGTGTCTAGAAAATTTTGCATGCTAGGCGGCTGGAGAAGATCATAGGGAAAAAAGCCACGAAAACGTAGCTCACTGCACTGGTCCGACTAACTCCGTAGTCCATACCACACTCGCGACATCATACTCCATGAGTCCTAAAGTAACACGCTGCTGAAAGCACAACATGCGTTGGCATAAAATTGTCAGACAAATTGGTCCTTAGGATCATGAATATGATCCATAGGATGATAGCACTGAGAAATATGATGCAAATTAAGAGGAGAAGGTACAAAAGGTAAAATGTAAGGGAAATATATATACAAAATCCGATGCAAATGATAGAGAAGGCATCGCAGCCATCGTAGAATAATAGGAGGATCAAAAGAAATCGACTAACTTTATAAAAGATACGAAGCTCAATTTCGTCCCATGTTGTCTAAGTACTATCGTTGATTCTGTGGTAGTAGAGCTTCCCTAACAATAAAACGGTGGCGGGCAGTGGTGGTGGCGCGATCAAATATCCGCATTGTGCGCGCCTACCCGCAGGCCGCAGGCGTCCGGCCCGGCCCGACACAGTTTATATAATAGTTACAAAGCAACCAACGACCTGTATCCGGGCATTCACCGCCATGTGACGTCAACACACGACCTTCCTTGTGAATCTTGTTTAGGGTAGGTATGATGTGGGAATGGGAACATTTCAGGTGAACAAAAAGGAATCGCCTACTTACCTATATGTTTAGTAACTAAACCAACTGTTAAACTAATATGTTTACCAACTGTTGGTCATTGCATTAAGCTCAATAACGATATAATATTGGGTCGCTATGTATTTTTACAGAGTTTCTATAGGTAGGTAGGTACTAACGTACCTAAGTATAGATTTCTAACAGATATGATGCCAACCTAATCTTGCAAGTCCTATTTGTACTAGGTACAGTTTACCTATTTGTGTGTACAACTGTGCGTGTGTGTAAGTATGAATGTACCTAACCTACATTCAAAGGCTAATAAAATGGCAATTAATTATTGAGTCTGAGAATGGCTCCGTCATTAAATTATCAATAACTTATAATGATCAAGAGAGGGAGAAACACAGCGTCAATCTGTTTTAATGTTTTACAATTAACTTTACAAAGTTTACGAGATGAAAAGGTCTTTCAAAGTCGCACCTCGTCATATCTCCAGAGTTGAGAGACATCAAACGTCTGATTCACAGATAGTGAGATAGGTATGTTTCCCTCACTTTCGAACGCATTACTCAAACGACTCGAATTACACTGCACAGACAAAAAATCTTAAAGTTCAGTCACGCCACTTGTGAAGCTGTGCTAGACATTGAGTCTAAATGTATGGAAGATACGTCATAAGATCCGTAATCCGATGTAGTGGAAAATTACACTAACTCAATGGCAAAATCATGGGAAACGAAACGTTTCCTTATGAGGGGGTAACATACAAAAGTTAGAAATACAAAGGAGAATTTCTAATTTGTGGCTGCTTTTGTGCAGGATTTAAATGTTTTATATTTTTAATGTAAGTAACCTTCTTATTTTAATTTAGACCGCATCTCTCCCTACGTAAGCGTTTGTCATCATTATGATTGTTGCATGTATTACTTTTATGAATCTACTGGCTGAACATAGACACTTTCAAAGCTCGCATTTGCGGCTGTTCTACGGCCTAAAGTATCCTCTGGAGTTCCAATTTTTATAAACCCGGCAGGAAGGCAGCTCTACAGATATAACAGGTCGACGGTTATAAGACTGTATCATGCATGTGAGCATACGCAGAGCTTTCTAATGTTGTCTAATAAAACAAAAGGTCTTGTAAATGTTGTGTAATTTTTTATACAAGAGAATGACAAATTTACATCCGTCCACATTGTCGGCTTCCTCAATTTATCAAATTGTCTATTTATCTACCTACAGATAAATTTAAGCTAGCAACCATTCGTTGTGACGTTTAAAGTGGGAGGTATATTCAGCAGTGGAGGAATTAAAGTTACGTGAGCTTATCTGTGTTACCAACATGTAAACACGCGAAAGGATAATGGCATCGTTTTCACTCTCACAGGTTGCGTGTGGAGACCGCGGCCTGTGAAATTGTAAACTCTACCTTGGGGCGTGTGAACTCTACATAACTCTACGATGCGTTTGAAAACTCTAAATATCTCTACAGTGCGTTTCTGAAAATGACGTGACGAGCTAATCGTTCGCCTGATATTAAGCTTCACGGCTGCCCATAACAGATTGCAGTATCACTCGGTAACTCTATACATAACTCAACCATGCGTTTCTGAACTCTAAGGTCAGATGGAATAAAACACAAACACTGCGTCATTTGAAAAAGTTTCTGTGTCTACACATTCTATGTCCTCTCATAAGATAAGGGTATAAAATACTAATGGCACCCCACGGTTTCACATGCTATTTATACCTTTTACCGCAAGAACTCTTAATTTTTTGGTACACAAATTATCCTATGTTAATTTGGAAAGAACTATTAATGTGCAAGTTGATATTCAAATTGGTTTGGCTGTTTAGGCATATACTTACCTAAGCCACAAAAATATAGCTTACAAACAAACAAATAGTAGGTAGGTACTAACCATTACCTACTTAAAATAGTATAGAATAACAATTATTCAATGCTCGCTTAAGTATTACTTAGTGTAAGTATGTATAGTTTTATACATACTTAACAAGTTACTAAAAATAAGGAGCACAGTCGAGCTTTTACCTATCAAAGCTTGGACAAAAGCTCCAAAGAATTTTAGATAATCAAACACAAATTATTTGCATATTTGTAGGTATCGATTATATTATCAGTTAATAACATAGAAGTGATCTGTGACATGAGTATTTATAAATGCTGACTTTCGCTAGAGTCACGTAATACCTACTCATTTCGGTCACCTGCTCGTATTGTATAACAGAATTAAAATCGAGTCCAGCACAATCATTTTCCTTAAGCTTTTTGAATTACTTTGAATATTAAAAAAACTGGTGAATGCAAAATGCACAATTTATGAGAGAAAGGTGAACCGAAGTGAACGTCGCCAGTTGGGTTTCAACTTTGTATGCAATTTATCGAAATTATAAATGTTACATTTTTTTCCTGTGTGTCACAACAATGTAATAATATTATGCAATATTGATCATTCTGCATTTATTTCCATTAATAAACTCATTAATCTCATTAGTCACCCGTTAATTAGATCGACCATTAGTAACAGTAAATGTGTTACTGACAGTTTTCCATTTCTCTTGGACGGTCCTATGGATTTCATGGGGCTAATTTTCATACTTCCTAAAAACCTGACACTTTAGAGTAAGTAGATTTCATACATTTTATTTATTTAATTAACTAGCTTTTGCCCGCGGCTTCGGTCGCTTGTATTGTGTTATTTCTACGTTAAGGTAGTCTAATAATATGGTATACCTACAGACCAGTGATACGGTCGATCTTTTCCTTGTCATTTTCACTTCAACAGATGTTCTTGTGTTTTCACCATAAAAACCGTTCAAGTCTTCATAAGAGGTTCCAGTGAATTTTGTTTAGGTACTAAGTATACCTACCTAAATAATAGGTAGGTAGGTATACTTACTACCTAAACAAAATTCACTAATACCTAAATAATAGGTAGGTAACCTATTATTTAGGCAGTTTAGAAAAATACAAAACAATCACTGTTTTCGTCAGCTTTTCATATCCGCGCGCTTTTCGTTTCCAAAGAGTATCTTTGTTGCATTCACCCACAGATTAGAGAAAAAAACAATTTACTCTGTGCATTCACCACATATTTTTTTATACTTTCTGAAGTTTGGGTCCATACGAATTGAGTATTTAGCCAGTGTCAATAATAAGTTTATAAAATACATACTTTACAGCTGGAGTATTGCATTTACCTATACGATGCGTACATAATTAATTTTGTTAATACTAATTAGGAATCACAAGTACTTACGTACGCCACTGTAAAAAGAGTCGACATTTATATTAAGTCCGCTATTTTTCAGGTTGTCTCATTCCCACTGCACTTTCAACATAGTGGTGGGAGTGAGAAAATAACATGTGTACAAAGCTGTAATCAGATTCGCTTTTGCAAAGAATGTTTCATTTTTAAGGTTCCGTAACAGTTTTAAAATAAAGGAATCCTTATAGGTAAGATCACCTTCTTGTCCGTCTGTTTGTCTTTCATAATTTATTGCTCTAACCTGTGGTTTGTCCTAAAGAGAATATAACCGCTCAGTTTGTTTTGTTCATTGAAAAGCCCACAGACCTAAAATATTTAAACTATTAAAACTCATTTACCTACGTGAAAGAAGAAGAAGAAATCAAAACCGAACGGTTTTTTTTTATTTTGGCCACTGTTTCCGCCAAATGCGGCACAATTTTGCCACTAACCATGTGTCACAGACCTACCACTTCTTCGTTAATGGCTTTCTATCGCTTTTCAGCAATCATCATCATCATCATCATCAACAGCCTGAAGACGTCCACTGCTGAACATAGGCCTCCCCCAGAGCACGCCACCTTGAGCGGCTGCTCGCCTCCTGCATCCATCGGCTCCCCGCGGCTTTCACCAGGTCGTCGGTCCACCGAGTGGGGGGCCGGCCTACGCTGCGTCTTCCGGTTCGTGGTCGCCACTCGAGAACCTTTCTTCCCCATCGGTTGTCAGTTCTACGAGCGATGTGGCCTGCCCATTGCCACTTCAACTTACTAACTCTAAGAGCTATATCGGTCACTTTAGTTCTCCTGCGGATCTCCTCGTTCCGGAGCTTATCTCGCAGGGAAACACCGAGCATAGCTCGCTCCATAGCTCGCTGCGCGACTTTGAGCTTACTAATGAGGCCAACAGTAAGAGACCATGTCTCAGTTCCATAAGTCATCACTGGCAACACACACTGATTGAAAACTTTCGTTTTCAGGCTCTGCGGTATTTAGGACGAAAAGATAGGACGAAGCTTCCCGAACGCTGCCCAGCCGAGTTGGATTCTTCGCGCCACCTCTTTGTCGAAGTTGGACCTACCTAATTGGACAATCTGTCCTAGGTAGACATACTTGTCGACAACTTCGAGAGTATCGTTGTGGAACATGAGCATTAGACATGATCTTTGTCTTGTCCATATTCATCTTAAGACCAACCTGCTGGGAGACTCTACTGAGGTCGTTGAGCATGGTGCTAAGGTCCTCGAGCGATTCCGCCATTATGACTATATCATCGGCAAAACGAAGGTTAGTGATGTAGGTACTCGCCATTTATGTTGATGCCAGATCTTTTCCACTCCAAGAGCTTGAAAACATCCTCCAATGCGTTTGTGAACAGTTTCGGAGAAATAACGTCTCCCTGTCTCACGCCTCTTTGCAATGGAATTTGTTCCGTACTCTGGTCCTGTAGTCGGACTGACATAGTGGCCTTACTGTACAAACACTTCAAAACTTCGATATACCTATAGTCAATTTGGCATCGCTGCAAGGACTGCAGCACCGCCCAAGTCTCGATTGAATCGAAGGCTTTCTCATAGTCCACAAACGCTAGGCATAACGGCCGATTATACTCTTCGGTCTTCTGTATAATCTGGCGCAGCGTATGGATGTGGTCTATGGTGCTAAAGCCTTTTCGGAAACCGGCTTGTTCGGGAGGCTGGAATTCATCAAACCTGCGTGCGAGACGATTCGTAATGACTCTCGAAAACAGCTTATACACATGACTCAAGAGCGAGATGGGCCTATAGTTCTTCAATAAGGTGTTATCGCCTTTTTTGAAGAAGAGCACCACCACGCTCTTGTGCCATGCCTCTGGCGTTATACCTTCAAGGATGACAGAATTAAATAACTTCTGGAGGACTAAAAGTACCGGTCTACCACCCGCTCTCAGAAGTTCGGTCGTAATTCCATCTTCACCTGGTGCCTTGTTGTTTTTAAGCTGTTTGAGGGCCATTCTAATCTCGTACAGGCTGACGTCCGGGATATCTTCGGTATAGTGTCGGACTAACTTGGCTCTGATGTCCTGAGCTGTGTTAGTAGCGGGCTTACGTGTCGAGGTGTATAACTGTCCATAGAAGTTCTCGATCTCTCTCAGAATCTCAGGCTTGGATGAAATGACGCTACCATTTTCGGTCTTCAGTTTTGTCATTTGGTGTTGCCCAATAGACGAATCCTTTGCGAACACTTTAGAGCCTTGGTTCCGCTCAATTGCGGCCTCAATACGTGAAGTACTAAGAGCACGCAAGTCGTGTCGCAAGGAACTCCAGATTCGTCTATTGAGTTCACCGTAGGCTGACATATCAACTGAAGACTGCAGCTTCATTTCGCTCCGGTCGGCCATTAGCTCAAGAGTTTTTTCTGAGAGCTTTTGAGTCTTCTTTCGGCGTTGGGTCTTAAAGAATTTCGATCCAACAGCTTGGACAGTTTCCACCAACCCGTCGTTTAGCTCGTCCACTGTGTTACAGTCGGCTAGGCACTGGAAGCGATATTGGAGTTCCAGCTGAAAGCCTTCGGGGTTTTGGATTTGGACAGGATTTGGACGGAGCGTAGACTTCACCAGACGTGACCTTTCGAGCTTAACATTGATATTCAATGTGCCTCTAACAATACGGTGATCGCTACCGGTTTTCACCTTGCTGATCACAGAGACATCATCGAATATGTGCTTCTTGGTCGTCATGATGAAGTCTATCTCATTTTTAGTGGAACCGTCGGGACTTATCCACGTCCACTTCCTGGATGGCCGCTTCTCGTAGAAGGAGTTCATCATAAAGAGTCCCTCCTTCTCCATGAAGTCAGCCAGCCTCTGTCCTCGAGGGTTCCGCTGCCCGTATCCAAATGGCCCCACTCTCAGCTCATCGCTATTCCTTGTGCCCAACTTTGCATTGAAGTCTCCCATCACAACGGTGAAGTATGTTTCGGAAGTATGCATGGCTTCGGATATGTCCTCATACATAGCTTCTACTTCATCGTCTGAGTGTGCCGATGTCGGCGCGTATACCTGTATAACCTTCAACGAATACCGTTTGGTTATTCGGAGTACCAGGTACGCTACCCTGGCCGACACACTGTCGACTTTGACCACGTTGTTGACGAGAGACTTGCGGACGAGAAACCCGACACCCCCTTGGGAGAGTTGGTCTCCCTCCCGGTAGAAGAATAAGTTACCGGAATTTAGGATTATCGTGTCCTGTCCCTGTCTTCGGACTTCTGACAATCCCATTACATCCCAGCGTAACTTACCCATCTCCGCCTCTAGCTCGACCATCCTTTCGTCAGCCTTCAGTGTGCGCACGTTATGTGTTGCCAGGGCCAGGGGTCGTCGTTGGGGTTGGTAGCCGGGCGTCTGCCGGGGATTCTTCGCACCCCTTGCCCTGCCGTTACCGTGGCCGCTACCGTAGCCACGGGATAGCAGAGCTGCCGGGGACTGGGGGCCGTTTTTATTTGTGCTTGTCATTAGGGGGGGGGGTTTGCCATAATCACCACGCTTGGCAGGCGGCTTGGTGATCGCAGTAGGTGAAGATTGATTGCCACCAAGACCGAGGGGAACGCTGCGACCCATTCCCTGGATATTCCCTTAGCCGCCTTCTACGGCACCCACGGGAAGAGATGGGGTGGTCCTATTCGTAACCGGGACCACACGGGACAGCAATAATGAGGCTTTTTATTTAAAAAAAAAACGCTAGTTCCGCTTCTTTTCTAGATGGTGCTGTAAGTACATAGTTTAAACCTTTCAAACCACAGAGTAGTTTAAACATAAGAAAATGCTTAGACTACCTGCAAAGAAATTTCAAATTCAGTTGAGTGGACCACGAGTACATTGTCTGTAGTATCTCCTAAGTAGTCTGTGGTGCATTCTTCTTAAGTAAATTGAAGTACAGCAGAACTGCGAGACAGATAAACGTTAATATTATGATCCAAAATTAAGCCGAGCTCTCGCGCAACGAAAATAGAATAAACGAAACAGTTTAGAGTTGTCAGTCAGTATCGTGACACATTTCCTATAACCTGTGGTCTATGCTTGAAACAGTGACAGTGACAGATTTTGGTAAAACCACAACTGGCGCCATCTATTGGGTCATACATAAAACACCATTTCTTTTAAATAAAACTCCTCATTCTGCCAATGTCAAGTGAGTAAAAATTTGTACGGTTATGTCATGTCAAAGTCTTTTTGTCAGTCAAAATGCCATCAGTAAATAGGTGGATTTGGATCAGTAATTTTACTGAAGCTCTTACTCTTATTTTACTCTAAAAAGCCGTTGAAGAGAAAACGAAAATGCATGGTTATATAAACTTGGAACCATTTGCCAACACTCGTGCACGTTTACGAACACTTAAGGAATAATAATCCACCCTTATTAAACATTAAAGTGCAAAAATACACAGGTTTTGGTAAAAAAATCAAAATTCACAACCGCCATAGTCAGATTTTCTTCAAAGACCTCCAACCGAATGTTACACGGCCATGTTGCTAATTCGAGGATCTTACCCTAATGTATAATACATACCTACATCTAAGTACCCTTTTAAAACATTTTTCATAAAATATTTCGTATCATTGGCAAATACAAATGTCGTCTAAAGCCAAAATAAAAAAAAACATCTTTTTTCACACTATTTAATATTTGTTGGTATATGTATCTATTTAACTTCTAAAATGCTAAACAACCTGTAAAAATATAAATAGGAAACCTATAAATTGTTTGATTCTCTTAGAGTAGCGGTTGGTACTAATATACTCTTTGGTCATTGTGGCACAGAGTGTAGTCGATTGTTTTTTTTCTAATCTATGACAATATGTGGTAACATACAACCCATACAACTTACCGTTAGTAGCCAAAAAAAAACATCAATCGGCCATGTTATTTAAAACTCCGATTCGTTTCGTAATGAAATTTCAATAACTGTTATCAATTTTTTTTTAATGATATATAAATTTTAATATATCCTATTTTAAGCGCCGGTTATTTCTAAGCATATTAGTGAAAACCGCATGAAAATCCATTCAGTATTTTAGGAGTTCAGTCATAACAAACAAACAAACAAACAGACAAAGTGTTTTAAAAGTGGCTTAACGTGATCAGCGGCTAATTTTAAGCCAACCTGTGTCATTTTTTTCTTGATATCTTGCAATTACAGACTTTTTTATCTCTACAGATTTATTATATGTATAGAATAGATGATATAGATTGCATTACATAGACTTATACTACTTAAAATAAAGTAATCTAAATCAATGAACTCTGACAAGAGTGTTGCAATATCGTTTTAAAGCAGACAGTAACATAGGAATTAAACACTAACTTATGTAACTTAGCTCTAGGTATGTATAGGTACCTACTTCTTATGTAAGTATTATATAAAGTATAACTAAGAGGTAAATTTTCATATATACAAAGAGAGTAGCGTCTTAAATTAAGCTAATAATTACAAAGTTAATGAAATAAGATTAAGTAAACCTACTTATAGTATATACACTATTGATAAACTAGTATTGCTATACCTACCTACTTATAAACTCAAATAAAATATTTTATTTTTATTTTAATATTTATAACAATATGTTCAACTTCTGCAAATGATAGAGGTACATAAACAGTAAAAGAGTGAGGAACAATAGTATTGCTGTTTTATGAGATTGATGTAGGTTTTTCATTTTCGTCTAGACTAGAGTATAATAACATTATTCTGTTAAAAAAGTTTTGAGTTTCCTGTGGAAAGTGGTGTCTTTATTTTCGTTTGTGGTATTTTTGGGAATTTTATTATAAATCTTTTTTTTTCGTTTATTTTGTGATCCTTTTCTATAAATTTCTAATTTAGGCTCTGGTAGCATAAGTTTTTGTCTGCGCGGGTTTTGATTGACTTCTTAAAAATGAGAATATTTTTTTACACACATAGCGGCCTCTAATATGTACCTAATACACACACGGTAGAGTGAGGATTTTCTGTTGTATGAAATGTGGCATATTACCACATCTATTACAATATCTACTAACATTATAAAAGTTATCATCCGTCCTAAACAATCACAACCGGCCGCAGCCGCAGTGGCAGCCACCGCCCGCGGCGACCGCGTGGTTCCGCCTCTTGCATCACCGTGTGCAAGCCATTATTTACATCCGAGTCCTCTTAATTAACTCACTCGTTTTAATGTTAGTCACACAGAGAATGAATGTAAAGTGAAAGTGTTTCGAAATATTTTTATTTACTTATTATTTCTTTAATCCCGAGTGTCGTTACGTTCTGAGACTTCTAAAGCGTACCAAATGTTATAGTTTACGCACGCAAAACGGGTGTTTAGTTGAAATCGATTGTTCGCCGCGATCGTTGATACGGACGGAGTTATTGGAAACCTTTAGAGAAAGCATGCACAATGGATTCGGATCCCCGCAGTAACGGATCAGCTCTAGATTATGCTGTGCTACAGTGTTTACCTTAATCTTCTGTTTTGTAGCGTTTTTATTAACTCAACGTGAACGTACAAACTCAGCTAAATAAGCACCTTATAAAATGAAATTATAATAATTTGTATATTTTCTTTAAAAAAAATAGCGGCAACAGAAATACTTGCATCATCTGTGAAAATGTCAACTGTCTAACTATCACGGTTCATGAGATACAGCCTGGTGACAGACGGATAGACAGACAGCGGAGCCTTAGTAAAAGGGTTCGTTTTACCCTTTGGGTACGGAACCCTAAATTATATTGATACTAATTTATGAAAATACGGCTCAAAAATGTTTCTTCGTTCTTAGCCATGAGATTAAAAATGAAAAGAAATACAAATTCCAGCCACGTACCGACGCCGCCGCCGCGCCGCACACTACGAGACAGTTCAACATTCTATTCATGCCATCGAAACACAATCGGACATGGTGTCCGACCGCGTGAGTAAACTGTACTATGACATGGGTATCTAAACAACAATGCCGCATTATGCCGCGAGGTCGCACTTCCCATGTGTACCTACGTATTATGTTATACGACTATGCGACCTGTAGGGCCGCAGACCGAGCACTTGTTTTGGACGCTTCAAAGACTTTCGGGGATAGCTTTGACCCATAATAAGATGAGCCCACACGAGACTAGCGGCGCGATGCAGGAATTTTGAGGACGGGATGTACAAATAGTCGAGACAATAGAAGGACTTTTAGAGTGAAACCAAAATGTTGTATGACGTAGAATTCGGAACGCGCTACAACTGTGTCAACGCTTGCTTTTTTGTTGAAATTATTACGAATCTATTAAAGTGTATAATTTAAATAGTTAATATCTAATAACAATCTTAAAGTTTCTAAAAGTAAAGTGTGGAGTAACAAAACGGTACTGTTATCATTTAAAGCAACTTCACGGCAGAACCAATTGTTTGTCCACGGATTGGCGACCGTTGCTTTTAGCTCGTCCAGCATTCGTCAGTACTAACTGCTGCCTGATCTGCTGCCGGGCCACGTACTAACTGACGCCTCACCTGTGACGGGATGTCGCTCACGGTTCCAGCAGTTATCGATGGTTTTCTAATTGAGTAACTCCAGCTAAATAGTTCGCGGGATGTTAACTTGCGTAAAGTAACGGACTGCGAGGTACCCCGTTAGAATAAGTGTGTCGTTTGGAGAGGAAATAGTTAGAGTGTGTACTATACTTGCATATCTATCTATAGTTTTATATCCCCCAGAGAGCGCCACTTTGAGCGGCTGCTTGGCTCCTGCATCCATCGGCTTCCCGCGGTTTTCACAAGATCGTCGGTCTACAGGAGGGACCGGCCTATGCTCGTCTTCCGGTTCGTGGTCGCCACTCAACAACCTTTCTTCCCCATCGGTTGTTAGCATTTCACGGCTTTGGTATTCTGCAGCAGATGCGCCCACAATTTACTTGCTGTCATCATCAGGCGACTCAGCAAACTTCTTTTCATTACAAAGGTGCTTGTCATTGTCAGCGTGTCATTTGGTAGGTATTCAACCCACATTTTCCATATGGTCGTCGTCACCCCAGTACGTTCCCCACTTCCCAATGCTGGGTGGGTCCGCGGAACATGGAGAAGTTGGGACAAAAGCCTTCCCTCACAGGGAGAGAGTGTAGGCAATATTCTACCACGCTGGCCAAGTGCGGGATGGTGGCACATGTTTTCAAGCTTTGTGGTTCTTGAACATGCTTGCTTTTTGTCTTAGCTTTCTTGCGATGTTTTTTTTTCACCATTGTATGTAAGAGTGTGTACATAGCTTGAAAAGCTGATTTGAAAAGTCACATAGTATTGAATAAATAAATAAATAAATAAAAATTACTTTATTGCCTTTTTATCACCACTACAATATTACTTAATATTACGAAGATCCTAGTTTGACAGCAAAAGGGGTGACTTCAGCGTTGTGCCGCATGCACGTTTCCACGTGCACACAGCGCTGTTTTTCAAGTCATCCCTTGCTTCTGCCTCTACCACTTGGTATTTGAAAACCTTATATTTTTGCCGCCGTTTTTTGTTATAACAGAAACTTGAAAACAAATGAAACCATGAAACGCCAATCTAGCGAAGGCCGAAGATTGCCCCCAAATAAATGAAGCTATACCTAATCAATTAAGGCGATAGCGGGCAGATATTGGCACCTAATCTACCATCCGACACGGCTCGGGCATTAGCGAGCCAGCTATCGCGGCTATGTTTCGTCAATACGTTGTTAGATAAAATGTATAAAACCACAGCAAGTTAAAGCCACAAAACATGGACAGAAGCCATATTTTGGGGATTTGTTTTAAGTCGGGAATTTGGACAGTTTGATCAAAGAAGGTACCTACTTGGCAGGCATTGTGGCAAAAAATCGATAAGTAAATAAAATTACGATGGTTGTAAGAAGGATTGAAATTGAAGCCAGGTGACATGATAAACAGCCAGCAAGGTGTTTGGACGTACCTATGTACATATAATTAAATATTTTTTTTAAAAATGACGTGTTTTCTCATCGATTTGTAAATAAAGAAGCTGATGGTCTTTGAATCATAAAAGTAGTTAAGAACACTCTCATTCAAGAAACCTTTAAAATATAATCAATATTGGTTCTTCCGATTGCGAGCTACGATGCCACAGACAGACATACACACACTCATACATAATACACATCACTAAATTTATAGCACACCTCTGTTCTGAACGAGAGTTAAAAAAACCAGGTAACATGGCAGGCTAAAGTTATCCATGTCACAGAATATCGAAAAATCTTGCATAAAAATTACATTCTTATTGCTTCGTACAACCAGCACTTGGCCGTTTTAGAAAACATAAAGTACCCTAAATGTTATTTTGAAAAATTAGCTATAACCAATAACCATACCAAATTTCAGTGAAATTGGTACAGTAGTTCCAGCGTGATGCGTGTTCAAACGGACAGAAATAGGTTATAATTATATTTGTACCTATAGGTCATAGTTATAATAAAGACAAGCCCAGTAAAGATCCAACTAGAATTACAATACAACGCAACATGATGCCATTCAGGCAATTTAGTGTGGTCGCCAAAGTTTATGTGCATCAGTTTGATGGTTTCATTGTTATTTTAGGCATTAAATGTCCAACAGCCGTAAAGGGGACAGAATGTGGGTCAGGAATGGGCTCGACCGAGGCCCACCGCACGCGACCTCGTCCTCCTTCCGTCACCTTGTAAGCATTTTCATGGTTCTCTTCCAAACTTCTCATATTGAGAACTTTCTTAAAGCCCGTGAAAATATCTAGCTAAAATTATTAAAACCTTCATAATTTTAGCTCATTTACATTCATTCACTCTTTTCATAGGCTACGGTGACCTCTTCCCATCAGGAGGGCCGTATGCTTGTTTGCTACCTATAGCATAAAAAAAAATAACCCTTTTCAATCATTAACCTATCCAAACGACTCTCACCAACATCAAAAATACAGGGTGAAAACCGCCCGAATTGCTAAAATGTAGGTATATTCACTCATGGGCTCTATTGTTTCTATAATACGTGTGTTCTCGTATGATAGACAAAATAGAGTAGCAGAGCAGAGCAACGGCAATAACATTTTCAAAAACCAGGACGGTCCTCTTAACTTTCCGAGATATTGCTAGTCTCCGCACTAGGACCAGAGAATGTATGGATAGTACTACATTATTGTATAGGGCATGGTATCCTATATGCTAATCATGGTGACCTACTTCTATAATCATTATACTTAAGTACTAGAAAAAATAAAAAAGTATCTGGGTAGTAACCTACTACATATGAAAAATATGCTTTAGTACCAAGCTTTATACATTTATAGCAAGTCTTTCTTAGTGCATAGCCTAGCGCCTAGTTTATGTGACAGATAATCTTTTTAATTAGTTTTAAAATATTCTTTGTGTTAGGCATTAGCATTAGTGTGAATGTTATTAGATAGTCAATGGTTATCCATTTACATTGCATAACAGTGGAATGGCTAATCAGTGTTTTATGTTGTTTTGTCTTTGCCTCTTTGACTATTCAGCCGTCCAAGCTTTGCCTTTGTAACTTGACAGTCATCGCAACCATGCGAACTTTGCGACTACACATTATACCTACTACATAAGTAAGTTTTTTCTAAATACTTCATGTGTGTTGTACGAGACAGAGTCACGCATTCTAACCTGAACCACATTACGTGCTACATCTAATGACCGACCTGCAGTATGTCAGCAACAACGACTGGCATTATGTACAAGTAATTGCTAAACCACCGCTTCTTACTCGTTGACTATTACTCATTATGTAGGTACGTACGTGTAATTAAACAGTTATGTATTATATGTAGTTACTTGTTATATAGTGTTGTTGTGTTATCTATAGCCAGTAAACTATGAAATTGACTGCTGAGACGTGACATTCGAAGTAGGTAGGTATGTATGTACTACCTACATGGAAAATGTAAAGTGCTTATGCAGAGAGACGATGTATTGATCATGTAACTACGTGTAGTACCTTCGTGTAGCACACGTGGTATGTCGGTTATCGAGTGGCGCAACCCTTAAAACAGCTGACTTTTTATCTACGTTAAGTAGGGTAGCTAGGAATGTATCGTTTATACTCTTTTTATGTCACCTAAGTATACCTATTTTAAATAACAGAAATGTGTAATTTTTGAAAATGTATCCCTTTTGGGGGACAAAAAGGTATCAAAATCAAATCAAATCAAATCAAATCATTTATTTGTAACATTCTCTTAGGTAAGAAAGCACAAGTGAAATATAAATTAGATAATTATCATGCAACAACAAATCAGCAGCAATACTTTCATAAAAGTGATAAGCCTCAGAACCCTATGCTAAGCTAAAAGCCTGTGTTATAGGGTTCTGTACACCCCCAGATGATGACTCAATATAAATTACAGTTTGGTCACGTTATAGATAATGAAATTATACTTGCAACAGTTTGTGCTTTAGAAATTTAAGTACATATTTAGAAAAATTACCCGGCAAAATGTTTCATGTCAAAGAAAAAAAAATCAGGCAACCCCGCGGACTAAACCTAGTATATTATATACGGTTATCATGTTATTAATATAGTTCCACATTAATTTTTGACAGCATGTAATTGGAATGCGGATATAAAAATAATGACTCATTAAATGATGAAATATTTTTTTTTACGATCTTTATACTTACTTATTGAAATAATTTATTTTATTTCTTTATAGGGTAGGAATGCCAAGCAAGTTGTTGTGAAATGGCAATGCGTGGTCGCAGAACTGACAACCGATACCAGCCGAACCGGAAGACGCTGGAATGACAAAATGTGATGAAATGAAATTAATTTATTTGTAACAACAATAATTTGACACTGTAGTAAGTAGGTTACATATTGGCATATAGGTATACTTCTATAAATAGAAAAGTCTACGCTGCGCTGCGTAGGCTCCTTATTATGTGGACCGATGATCTGGTTAGGACCGCAGGCAGCCGATGGATGCAAGAGGCAAGCAGCCGGTCAAAGTGACGGTCTATTTGGGAGTCCTCTGTTCAGTAGGGTTGTCTGTCCGGCTGATGATGAGGTACCGTCAATTATTATTCCGATGTCTATATCAATGTCATGGATTTAGGAGTGTAACATTTACAGGGCAAAAGTGCATACAGTAACGCTAAGCAGAGTAAGCTAATAGAAAAATAATACTTACAGTACCTACACACACGTCTATACATTAATACACCCCACTGACATACATTTACCCACCCTTATTTACACTCCCTCAACCCCTTTTATTTTTATTTTATTTTTGTTGCATGCGATTAATAAAAAAAAATATTTACTTTACATATTGTTGGAAACTTAATTTAAAAAAAAAACTACTTTTTTTTTCAAAATTCCTTATGTACTACAAAGGACTCATTAAATACGGAGGGCAATGACATCTGAAATACAGTTTCAATACTAGTTCAGATGCCATTAGTCCGTACGCAATTTTTATGTCTATATACCTAAAATAATGCCTATAGCTAACAATATAAAATGTAACTCTTAAATGTAAGAATTGTAATTTTAGTCTACTTGTTTTTTCGTCAATAAATGATTATTAGTATTATTATCACCTCATTTATTTTAATTTCTTAAATTTAAGTTTTTTTACAATATTCCTATAAAAATAAATTACAAAAATACTATAAAAAAACCTAAGCCTAGAGTGCCGCCGGCAGCGGGGCAGGACCCAAGCTACCGGTGGTTAGGGCTGCAGAGTGAGGAACCTCCTGACAATTCAATACGTGCCGTGTCAAGGAGTACTGCCTTCTAAATCTGACCCTTGATCGAACCGTCTAGCGAGAGCCTCTCGAGGTGTTGGTCGAGGCTCTTCGCTATAAGGCCGTTATTATTATTAGTTAAAGGTGATGGTACAATATTTTCACTATTGTACTTTAACATTAAACTACCTAAATAATGAAAATATTGTTAGCACATGCAAAATGTAAATAAAAAGAATAAGTAGGTAGTATAAGAGACATCAGGAGGCGTCGAGGTCGAGACGCCAGCCACTTTCCATCTCATGCTTCTCGATAGGCTGTGTCATTGCCTCGAGTGACCTCACGCGTGGTGATGCGACTGTAATCACTGCACAGTTCCTACAGTGCGTCAGTCAATGCAGTCATATAGAGACTACGCAAACAAACTGCATAGGGAAGTTTAGAGACTTTAGACCTTAGTGTGTTCATCGGCTACGCACAACACAATACCTATTAAGTACTAAATTACCTAAATGTATTTGTACTTTACACAAATTTAATCATTCTAGGTACCGGAACTCATTATTGAAATAAACAATTTTGAATACAACTGCTTGCAATTAATTTTTGAACCACTGATGTTGGTCACTTTAACATATCGGAATAGAGCCACTCTGTCTGCTGACTACTCCCACTGCTATAACTTGTCCTAATTTTATTCAATTTGCGTCTGTCTTCTTTTCGGAGAACTGTAAACCTCATCATCATCAATCATCAGCCTAAAGACGTCCACTGCTGAACATAGGCGTCCCCCAAAGAGCGCCACTTTGAGCGGCTGCTTGCCTCCTGCATCCATCAGCTCCCCGCGGTTTAAACCAGGTCGTCGGTCCACCTAGTGGGGGGCCGGCCTACGCTGCGTCTCCCGGTTCGTGGTCACCATTCTAGAAACTTTCTTCCCCATCGGTTGTCAGTTCTACGAGTGATGTGGCCTGCCCATTGTCACTTCCACTTGCTAATTCTCAAAGCTATATCGGTGACTTTAGTTCTCTCGCGGATCTCCTTATTTCGGATCTTATCTCGCAAGGAAACCCCGAGCATAGCTCTGTCCGTAGCTCTCATAACTATAAACCAAAACTAGAAATAAACTCTAGTCTGAGTAATTTTGTAGTAATAATAATGAGTATTGTGTTGATTGAGCCAACATTAACTAGCAACAGTGTAAAGGCAAAAATGCGAACCAAGGAAACTGATTGATCGAACATGACACGAAGATAAGTTCGCAACGCAAATTGATTATTATGTTCCGCTACACTCACTGCGGTGCAAGATATATACTTTTGGAGATCTAACAACTAGCATGAGGTGTACTATAGGTAGACACCGTGTAACTATAGCGTAAGCACAGAATACTTATTGAATAGTGCCAGTGTGTAAGGTACCTTCTAACCTTATAACATCATCATCATTATCAGCATCATCATCATCAACAGCCTGAAGACATCCACTGCGGAACATAGGGCCGACAGAGCGCCACTTTGAGCAGCTGCTTGCCTCCTGCATCCATCGGCTCCCCGCGGCTTTCACAAGGTCGTCGATCCACCATATAACATGTAAGTACCTAAATCATCCACAGTTTCCACTGCAAATCAGATTAAATTTAGTCTGTACTAATAAAGTCTCTAATTATGCATTACAATTAGAGTTGACTCAAGTGAACTTGAAGTCACATTTGCGTAGTCGTTTTGTCATAATGTTGCTCTGAAATAAATGAAAAATAAAACAACTAAAATATTGTTCAACATCCATCTATTCCAAAAAATACTTTAGATTAGAGGCTATAAAGTTTGTTATATAAAAATTGAGTAGCCACATAAACGCTGCCTGCTCATACCATGGACCCCACAGCCTGCTGTCAATCAGCACCGTAGACTTGCACGGCACAAACATGGACGGTACGACCGACGAGCCAATTCCGTACCGATCCGCTGAGAACCACCGGTGCTTCTTGGCTTCTTGAAGGCAATCAATCACTCGTAATGGGATGAATGGTTGTTGAATTATAAGACTGCTTATTTCATGTATTATTTTAGACTGAAGAGCTTTGAATATCCTGAAAAGAAATTAAATGTACTGCCTAAATTAACTGACATTGAGTGCTATGCTGCTAAAAATAGTAGAATACTAGTATGATGCTTCTTTGCTTTTAGTGCTGTTATTAAGTAAGTATGTGATTCTTCTAGTCAAAATTAAAACGCAGTATTAGTTGACATGTTGCAATATTACGTACGTAGACAAATTCCATCTTCCATGATACCACTTATGAGAACAAAGTGGAAGACCACTTAAACGTCGATAAACAAACCAGTGACCAATTAGTTACAATTTCGGATATAAAATGCTATATAATTTACTCCTTCTTTATAGTAATTATTCTAATTCTCGTAAAGAACAGGACATCCAAACATTACACAAACACTAGGCACAGCCATCATCATGACAGCCTTGCTTCCCCACAGGACTCGATCTCGTACAATAACTACACGTGAGCACGGAGCGTGAGCAATCGGCTCAAGTACCTCTTTGTATATTATATAAATAATTAACTATAATAATGACTGTTTAAAGTAAGGCCCATAATGTAGACCTATCGCAAACGCAATCGAAGGCTCGACGCGTAGTCCAGTAACACAGTAGGGCGTATTTGGGTCGTAACTTATGAAATAATAGTCGTTCAATGTTTGTCAGACGATTAGGCCCATGTTTAGAAAGCCTTGATTAAAAAGTTGCAAATGTTTGGCCGTCGCTTATTAAGCTAATTAAGTTTTTGTAATTATTCCATTTAAAAACGTGAATAAAAAATTGAATGCTGCGTGTCTACGACTTATGACGTTATTGTCCTATTATTATTAACGTGTCGTCCACAACTTTAAAGCATATCATTTTCCAATAGCGTATACATTACATAGTATGCTTTCGACTTTCTGCTAATTTGATTCTTACTAAGTACATCATTTGTAATGGCTACATGGTATAGGTACAGGGTGTAATTGAATGTATTAGCATATATTGAGTAGGTATATTATAGTACATCTACCTCTTCATAGGTAATTTCTCTTATGTGCGTAAGAGTTTAAAGTTTTTTCCTGTTACCTATTTAAATCACTAAAGATTTGTTTACTAATGTAGGTAATAGGTACCTACCTATCTCTACATTGACACTTAAGATAGGTAAATAAATATTACATAATATTCTTCTTCTTTTCGTGTAGGCAAGTGGTCAGCCCCTGGTGTCAGAATTTTTAAGCCGCCCAAACTTTGGGCGCGGCAGTCGCGCCCGGCAGGCGTGGATACAGGGGGGGGCGCGCAGGCCCCCCCTGTATGGGCCCCCCCCCCCCGTGGGGGGTGCCACCAGTGCCCAGGCACAGGGCACCTCAGACAGGCTCAGGGCAGACTCTGGGGGGCGCAAGAATGGCCAGACCAGGCAGGGCTATTAGGTATTTTTTCAGTTTGCTACTGATAAGTTCCCGCTGCGCCCCTAGTGCTCGATTCCAACACATACGTACCTACATGCCAGTATCATCAAAAATTAGACAAAACATCGCGCTCTTTTTTTTTGCCAGCGTACGAGCGTATTTGTGTTTAGTGTTTATAGGAGTCAAGCGGCCGCCCGGCGACCGCTTAGTCTCCGACCGACCGCAGTGGCCCAAAAATGAAATCTCTATACTATAATCTCTATACAGTCTATACGACGTCAAAATGCTTAAAATGGCTAAGCATGAGGCCGTGTCCTCATTGTACTGACTAACATGTAATTCATGTTTGAATTGCCATACGCGTTTTTTGAAATACAATCCGACAAATATAAAACATTTCGCGCTCGCTTCGCTCGCGTATTTAATGTTTTTACTGTATTTTGTTTTATACCCAGCGTGTTTGTACTGACTGCCATGGAATTCATGTTTGAATTGCTATACGCATTTTTTGAAATACACTTCGGCAAATATAAAAGTTTTGGCTATTTACGGCACTGCGCCCCCCCCCCCCCCCCCCCCCTCCCTTGTGAAATTTCTGTATCCGCGCCTGACCCAAAGGCTTCTTGGTTTAACGACTATACTTATAACTATTTCGTTTTTTTTTTTCAACGATAGGCTAACATTTAACCACTGTCTCACCTGATGGTAAGTGATGACGCGGTCGACGATGGTTTATATTACATAAATTAATGTTGCTTATATCTAATTGAAATAGGTAGTTAATTGATAGTTTCCAAATTCAATTAAATTGCATTCTAATCCACATGTATTTTTATCCGTGAATAACACACACGCTGCATAATGTTCCTAATATGTGGAGTCGCAGCCAAACATCAGCTCATTGCATTTATAGAATCATTTTCAAATGATAAATAAAATATATCGACAGATAGCACCTGATATTATTGTGCGCGGTAATATGTTTGCGATATGAATCATGCCACAACACAAGGTGTATTATCTGTGATAACAGCTGAATCGAACACGATAGCGATCCACTGATAACTGATACTGGTTGTTTGTTTAATATTTTAATTGCATATTTCACATTTAAATAATACGTGATCGCAAGAATTGTACAATAGGTACACTTTGTCAACGCAAAGGTAACTTTAGTAGGTTAGTATAGTCTAAAGTTTCTCTGTAAGTCAGTGAAAATTATTTAATTATAGGTATATACGTCGCGTATGGATCAAATACCCGCCCTCTATCATCTTTTGCTTCCTAGACCGTTAATATGTCCCATTTACTTGTCGGACTTCCAGAAGTCAGAAGTCAAAAATGTTGTTGTAAAATTTACTAGGTGGTAGGACTTTTCTGCAAAGTTCGTCTAGGGTGGTCTAGGTAAGTACCACCGCTTTGCCAGTTATTCTGCCGCCAAGTTCCGGTTTGAAGGGAATTGTAGCTAGTGAAATTAGGTTACTGGGCAAATGAGACTTTTTTGTTTCTATTCAATAATTTTCTCGTCAAGAATTGAGGATTTAATCACAGATCTGCCCGAGTTAAACCTTCTTGATATCGCCAGTCCACTGAAAACTCATTAATACCACAGACTATCTCCTAAAAGATACCTTTTTATCTTTTTCTCGTTCACCAACCTCATTTTTAGAATAACCGCACTGTCCAGCACCAAAGAGTATAAAACCAATACGCTATCCAGCACGGCGACTGCATGGAAAATGGATAAAAAACACTTTTTCTTTAATTTCCCATGAATCACGTGACGAGATAGTCGTTTACCTGATGTCAAGCGTTACCGCCACCCATAACTAGATTAATAAGCTAAAAACTAATCTTTTCTTAGTGTTTTAGCTGTTTTTCTTACATTTTCCTAGCTGTAGTGAGGTGAAAAGTTGTGTGTTGCACTCGGCAGCAAAGTTTTTCTGCGTCTCGTACCTTTGAAACCTTCGCTACGCTCAGGATTCTTCATTTGAACCAACTTTGCAGCCTAGTATAACAAATAACTATTTATCACCCTTACACAACTTGTGTTTTTAGTTAGATCTCACTAAAAGAAAGTGAAGTGACATGAAACTAAATCTTTACAAGTTAGATAGCAGAATTGCCAAACATAACACAGTCTTATTATTACAAAACGTAGACTAACAGTTAAATCACCTACTCAAAGTCAAATAATAGCTCTCTTTTTCGCAGTAGTCGGATAATAATTAAGCAAATAGGCTATTTTGACACTTATGACTAATCGCTTTGTTCTAATTTTTCGTGCCCAACCATAGGGTCCATAATGAACTATTTATGAAAATGAACACGGAACACCTGTAAAGAACATTGTGGAATGCAGGTACACAATTGAAATTGAAATTCTGGGTTTAACTCTACTCATTAAAGATTCACTTGCTTTTAGTCGAAGACACGCTGTGTAGTAGTGATGGAGCTGATAAAGATGGACAAAAGTGAATGTGTGCGTGGGCGGACGTGTTATCATTATCAGTGCGGTCATCGATCAGCTGATTGTAGATATTAATGCAGATAGCTTACTGCGTAGGCTGGGGAATGGCTAGCTTAGTATAATCACCATCACCGTCGTATAACTCCATTGAACCCATGTACCTACTTACTGTAACTTCATGGTTTTTTAATGCTAAAAATGGGCATACATTTGACAACATCTCTACTGATAGTAAGTGACAAAGTTTCCTAAGGTGGAGCACGTTTGCCCATGAGATGCCCATTCAATCTTGACTTGAAAAGATCCATTCCATTCCATTCCTTGGCTGTTCGTAGTATGAATGACTTAGCGTCAACGTCGAAGCACAAAATAAATAAGATTCATAAGTAGTGAAATTGTTTTTAGCAATCTTAGGTACTAAGAATCTTCTTCATAACTGATGAATCTTAGATATTAATCCATCACATCAGTTTTCTTTCCTATATCTTTTGTCTCCACACGACTCACAACGGTTCTGCCGCCACCATTTCATAACAGGTACCTATTTCAAGAATTGAATGGTATAAGTTTTTATAGTTTCTTTCAATATGTAGCAGGTCTGTCAAGTATCTAGGACACTACAATTAACTCTCCGCAAGCTCCAAGACTCTTACCTATTTATTATTGCTCTTATTGTATTCTCTCTATTCTGTTATAGATGGAAAGACGTTACTGTCGAAAACTTAATTACTTTAATAAGTGATAAATCATCCTTGGTTCCATGAAGTTTGTTCCCACGTCTAGCTGTTTGAAACACTGCTTTTTTGACCCACTGTCCTCATTCATATCCATTTATTAGATTTTATAAGAGCTAACAACTACATAAGCATCCGCCCAGCATTTACTAGGTGGCAGGACTTTTCTGCAAAGTTCGTCTAGGTAGGTACCACCACTTTGCCAGTTATTCTGCCGCCAAGCAGTAGTGTGCAAGCACTGCTGTGTTCCGGTTTGAAGGGCGTTGTAGGTAGTGAAATTACTGGGCAAATGAGACTTAAGAACTGATCTCACAGTCTAGAAATCCTTTTTAGACTGTATGATGTCTCTGGATGACGTGCGCAGTGCGCGGTGTCACGCGAAACTAATTTAGATTTCCGAGTGACACTGCAATCTGTAATAGGCGGCCGTGACGCTTAACACCAGGCGAACGACTAGCTCGTCACGACATTCGTTTACATTAAAAAAAAATAAGCATCCGCCCGTATTAGTTCAGTGCTGGACATTGGCCTTTTCCAAGGTAGGTACGACATTGAGCAATAAAATCGATTAATAAAATTCGTATACTTCCATGTATTAACACTCTCGGGTCTAGCCGGACATTTGGGAGGCACTGGCGGGCCGAAGCTGACACCAAGAGGCCTTGTTGAATGTAAAAATTATAACTGACAAGGCATGGTATGGCATATTATAAACTATTTTGTATGAGTATGTGATGGTTAAAAATAAACCTGGGCTGTTGTGGTGAACTTTTGATGGATGATGACTTGGTTTATGGAATGAGATAACGGCACCTGCCAATTTTGTTTCATATCAAAATGTTTGAGGCAGGTGATGACTTGCCACCCACTAAATGGGCCTCCTGTAGTAGCTACCGCGTATTGGTGCCAAGGAATCAAAATTGGTGTGGGTGGCTTAGGGTGTCGAGAGGTGTGCTGCACTTTCACTGAACGCTACTCGCGGCGTTATGCCCTTTAACACTTCCACCCTGGAGTTTAGGCTTTTAGCTCTTATGCGACTTCCACCCCTGGACAGCCGGTTAAGGCAAGCCAGGGGTCAAGGGTCTCATTTAGCCTCTTGGAATCAGGGTACGCGGTGTCACCACTCACTGACGGCTCGCCACAAAGCTGCCCCTGCGTTAATTATTATTATTCTTAATTGAGCAATTAATTACGTAATACCTTGGAAAACGCTTTAGATCTTTCCATTCGGTGGAAGTATCTTTGCTCCACTGCTTACATTTTGCCGTCACACTGGTCTCCACTCCACCCAAAAACAAGAACACGTCTACCCTAATGGTCCTGCAGCTGATACTTATGGCCAGCCACCACCTGACACTGTATAACTGAAAAGTGACAAGTTTTCTTAAGACTGAGGTAATAATAGGATGCATGTTTGCACGTCTAGAGTCTAGACTCTAGACCAGTATGTGGATCATGATCTCCACACGACTTGTCGTGAGATATATAGCTATTAGCGAGCGATACGTGGATTATTATACACCTACGTAAAGATAAGCTGCACAAAAACTTTTACCATTTATTGTGGTAATTCCCTCGCTAAATGGTTTCGCTTTTCGCTTTACCTCTATTAAATACGAGGAAAATCGTGATTGAAACTTTACTATAAGGTAGGTATACCTAGTAATACCATCGCGATGCCAAATTGATTATAGGTATATCGAAGTATTGAAGTGTTTGTACAGCAAGACCACTCTGTCAGTCCGACTGCAGGACCAGAGCACGGATCAAATCCCATTGCAAAGAGGCGTGAGTCAGGGAGACCTTATTTCTCTGAAACTGTTCACATACGCATCGGAGGACGTTTTCAACCTCTTGGAGTGGGAAGGATCTGGCATCAGTACCTAATAACTTTTTAGGATATTGATCATGTTGTCTACCCTCCTTTGAAGTTATATATATACGTATATATATACGTAAGCGCACTTTCAATAGGGCGCACTCTTCCAGTAGACGTAGCCTTTCCGATTCTCTTATCCCGGCAACGGCCCAAGCCCAGGCTCGCACCCCAGTGGTGCCCTTGAGCTAGTTGCCTCCCACTTTCGATAGCTGGACGCCTTAAGCGCCAGCCCTCCCGCCCGGTGACGTTGTAAAAGTCGGTAGAGAACAAAAGTATTACCGCGTTCAAAAAAAAACCTATATAAGCGCATAATAAGTACCTACCTAAATTTTTAGAATACAGGTCCTGATGCAACTTTCAAACACTGTAGTGACCGGTCTTGCCTATAATTCTGTACATTTCCAAGAAATCAATTGTGTTATTGGCCCATATGAAAATTTCGAATCACCCTTCCTTGTTGTCGATGGAATGTCGTTACATTTCGAAAGTTCGACATTCTGCCAGCGGCCGCGGCCGCCTTCGACCTAAATACTGGCTGCACACCTGCGCTACTGCCAAACTTACTGCAAGCTGGCAGTCTTGCCAACCCACAATAGACAGTATATTGGCAATAATTTATTTTTGATGACTTGTGCCTAATAAGCGCCATCCCCAGGCCACATAGGTTATAGGTATTGGGTACATTTTGTGTAGGTACCGAGTCCGCTACCTATTTGGTATCGAAATTCGAAAATGCGTATAAAACATGTCGCCGAAAGATTAAAGCAACAAAATATAGGTGTTTATAAACCGCCGATAATTTATGGCTTTGTTGACTTTTATATTATGATTGATATTACTGATATGAAACTTAGCGTTCGATTAACCCAAGCACAGATAACATAATACTATACCCCCAAGCGAATACGGGACAATGCGGCAATGTTTTTGTACTAAGGTGACTACTATGACATGTTGTTATTAACTTACTAAGGAAAGGGGAATATGGAATATTGGTAACCCACCTCAGACAGAAATTCCAAAGAAGTATAACGTCCTTGCCCTGTTACGCGTACGTCGGCGCCCGAGGTGGCTGCACTGCATATTACATGAGAACCAGCGCACGCGGGGTGCATCTCAAGTGGGTCATACTTACGTTACGAGCCTTGCAACTATCTGACGCCATTGCTGGATATTTTATTTTTGTCAACGTTTATGAGGTACTTATTGTAAGTATTCTTACCTTTTTAATAAAGAGCAAGTGTGGCACAACGGTAGCTCCTGTGACTTTCAAACCGACGCATCATGGTTTGAATCCCGCACAAATAACGACTTGTGCGGAATTTGCACTCACTCTTACGACGACGAAGGAAAAATTGTGAGGAAACCGGCAAGTTCAAGGATCATAAATATCGAAAGCATAACTATTGTGTCATCCATCGTCCACGGACTACCAGCCATTCGAGAAACGTCCACTTCCTCGGATACGTGTTCTATAAACTGTATGTAGCTATACAATACTAATCTTATAGTCTATTTATGATCGTTATTTGAATTCAGAATGCTTCCATTGACAAAATCTAATGAGGCTTATTATTTAAAAAAAACGCTATTTCCGCTTCTTTTCTAGATGGCGCTGTAAGTACATAGTTTATACCTTTTAAACCACAGAGTAATTTAAACATAAGAAAATGCTTAGACTACCTACAAAAAAATGTCAAATTCAGTTGAGTGGACCACGAGTACATTGTCTGTAGTATCCTTTGAATATGTACGAGTAGAAATCTATTTCGCGTGGCCGCCTAGTTGTTTCTTGCTCCCACACAAGGTGCTGCCTGAATAAGAACGTCTCCCAAAATTTTGGGTAGGTAATGGGCGATTTTGTTAGCCCTATCTATGGAGTACTTTACTTTACTAATTTTATTTTTACAAATCATAATAAACTAATTAAAAGAAGGGAAGGGAGGCAGGCTTCTACCTGTCTCCGTTTACCGTAATATGCCATAACATTATTAGGTAATATTATCTAGGTACCAGCGTATCTACAATGACTATTTAAACACAAGCCAGAAAATTATAAAAGATACGACAAAAATATATTCACATATCACTTTTATTAGTTATATCTTGGTTCTAACATTTCAACTATTATTTATTTGATAACAATCGAGCCTATATCAATCACAAACAATGTAGTTGTCTAATAGTGTATGGTTTATGCATAAATCAAATCAGAACTTCCAAAAATTACCTCGAACAAATATAAACTTACAAACGACATTGTCCACATCTTACGACATTACGGCCTAGCTTGAACAATCATTTATGTTGTGATGTAAATGACAATAAAGCATCGTTCGAGGGTGTCGATGACTAATCATGGATTATCACGGGTCCCATGGTCTATCGTCCGTAGGTCTGTGAGCCAGGTTCAACTTTAGTGGAGGTATCACATGTTGAGCGAATTGTCAAGCAGTGGTATGGAGTAAAGTGGTTAAAATAGGAAATTAATAAATATAAATATGTGTGGACATTTCACACACCTGGCCTCAAACTACGGCGGCACATAAACGATCAATTTTATTGATTGATCAGTAATATTGATCATGTAGGATTAGTATTGCGCAATGTTTATCGGAATACAGTATGGAGAAAACATTGACGGAAATGGACTCGTCAATTTAATTTACCAATAAAATTGAACGTGTAGGGCCCGCTTAAGCATAAAATGACGCGTGACCAAAATGCTGGGTCTTATGTGGCCCAACGCACCAGCATTGCAATTCAACGTGGCAATGCTGCCATGTTGGCAGGCTGTTTGTAGTAGGTAGTGTAGCTAGTTTTGTTTAGTTTTTATTATCGTAGTAGTTAGCTTGAGTAACAAAGGCACATTGCCCGTTAAAAAAAACATAAATAAACAAATAAATGTATAACGCCCAACGATCACATAGTGCATAGATCCTGGACCCTAACTAGTATTCGCTGTATCTAGGGACCCAGGAACTATGAGGACCGTGGCCCCACAACACACACACACACAAAACATATATTTGAGTTTTTTTTCTTTTTTTTTGTGTGCACAAATAGTTGCCATGTTGCGGGAATCGAAACCGCTGCCTCCAGGTTATGAGCCGACCTGCTCAACTACCACATCACAGAGGCTGTCGTTCATACATAGCTTGTTCTATGAGAACCAGATCACTGATAGAATACTTAGATACTTTTGTTTGTAAATATATACATACAATTATACAATATAACACTCAGCCAGACACAGAACAAACATCTCTCTCAGAACTGGTTTGGATGAACTGATACTGCCATTTTCGACCTTTAGTTTTGTCATTAATTTTGCTTTGTCCAATTGACGAATCCTTTGCGAACACCATAGAGCCTTGAAGACGTCCACTGTTGAACATTATAGTTCTAGGAAGTAATGACTACGGCAAACTTCAGGAAAATGTTGGATTTTAATTAACTGCTTTAATTGTAACATCCTGTATACATACACACTCACGCATAATAACATACAGATACACTACATAAATACATACTGGTCATCAAAACCCTCCTTTTTGATTCGCCGTAGTTAGGTAATAACCTTCAAACGTAATTAATATCTATGAACTTCTACCTCTTATATCTCATTTTGGACTAAGTTTAGAGATATGCTTCTTAAGCCTTTAACATAGGCCAAACGCGTCTTTTTAACTAATCATACTGAAGAACCTATGAATTCTACAGACATGAAAAAAATATCACCAATAAGATCATTCTGCACCTGTACTTATCAATTGAACAAAATATTCGATTACTAGGTACATTATGAATAAAAAAAATACTTTAAGAACACCTTTCCAGTCACACAGTGTACAATGCCGCGTAAAGGAAGATTGCGTCATTAAATATTTTTACACCCTCGGATAGGAAATTTAAAAATATACAAGCTCATTTGATCATTTTATTTTTAGAGCCAAAATTAAGTCTGTTTAGTAATATTTTGCGTTATTTTGCGGCGAGCCAAGGGCGAGGCCCTTGGCGGCGCGTGAGTTAGTCTGCCCCGGCATGTGCCAACGGGTGGACGCGCTGCTGTTTTATATAAAATATTTTAAATGTTTTTCTTATTTGTAAGAAAATTATCAATTAAACAGCCAATAAATAGGTATCGACTATACGAAAGAGTCAGTTTTAGAGCCATTTGATTAGTTCTTAGTGACTTTAATGTCAGTAAAAGTATTTGGAACAATAATAGATCGTATACACAGAAGGTCAGTATAGGTATTTTAAACTCTTTTGGCAGGGTAGGGTTCCAGTCGAAGCATAAACTGGCAGTACCTTGACAATGAAATTTTTTGGTTATGTTTGGTTATTTTATTCATGAATTAATCATTTAGCTGTTTTTCTGTTAAGCTGAGGACCTGTTATTACATGAAATGTAACGCTGTATTTATATTTTTCACAATAAACTCTTCTAAAAGGGAAAATAGACAAAATAATATCTACTTACTTGTGAAATATTATTCCTTCATGTTTACGCCTCAGTACGACTTCTGCTGCATAAAATGCTGCATTCACCTACTGCACACACATTATTTCTCAAATATTTATTGCGTTAATCACTATTTCAATTGGATTATTTCACAAGAAACCACAATATTAAAAAAAAATTGTTAACCTGTTTGGCTTAGATCAAACGAAGCCAAATAAAAAACCCGGTAACGGTGACCAGGACCAAAGATATTGCGTTCATCTTTTTTTTGCTTAGTACCGAACGTATAGCACTATCTTTGTTGTCCATGAATGACGTCATATACTTCTGGGCCCTGGCGGACACCTAAACATGTGTGATGGATTAAAAAATTGCCATGTGAAGAAAATTACCCGAAACCGGCCAAAAAAAAAGATCTGACGTTGGTGTGACTTTTTGTATGACCAAAAAGCTACGCGATCTTGTAACAGAGTAGTCAAAATTTAATAACTTATGTCATTTTATTTTTCATCCCTCAGGGTTAGTCCTATTTGAATTTGTAAAAAACTATTACGACATAAATATATATATACTTTTACACGCTATTAATGCTATATTTGCTCCGTTTCAGTATGAAAATGGAACCCGTATAGGATTATTTTGTTGTGTATCTGTCTGTCCATATTAGATTCAACTTATAGGATACCTACCTACTTTACGATGACCTAGAGCTGGTGTGCATTATTTATCGTACAGGCTTAGAGTCAGATGTTGCCAAAAGATTACTAATTTTTTAATCCTAGCGGTAATTTCATGGTGTACGATAGTACGGCGAGCTTCGGCAGTGCAGTCCTTGCAGTTATACCTGCGCGATGTAATCCATACACTACAATAAAACATCGTCAGCAACGAAGTTGACGCCACTCTATATTATCCTTTATGCTATAGGGGCGAGGAAGGGAGAGCGAAAAAGATAGGGGAAAAGGATGAATGTATGATGATAAACAGAGGCGCACCTGCGTCCATTGAGGCTTTTCCTCTCCCATTTCTTTCTTCCTTTGGATAGGGCTAGGGCGTAAAACTAACTAACCGGGTCGGGTCTGTTAGTCAGTCAATAAAACTGTTTATTTCGCACAAAGAATTATAGCCAGGCTTTTGCTGAAAATGTTTTATGAACACATCACTCGTATTTTTCTACTTTAATTTTGAAATGAAACTTGCATCTTCCATTATGTATATTTGTTATTTATTATACAAACTTCCAATACTAGTAAGTGTCATATGTCTTGACGCCACTGCTGCTCAACGGGAATTAACTGCTTTTTCGACATTTTCGTAATGGCTGGACTCCCCAGCAAACTCAATTTTCTTCGAGCGGAACCATCCATGATTGGCTGATGGTACCAACACTACCAACCTATCAAGTATCAACCAATCATGGCCCTTCTGACAGTTTGCCAACCAAAAAAGTCAAAAACACGTCTTAATTTGTAAAAGTAAGTATCTATTAATACATTTCATGACACTTTACTTTTTCTACGTTATAGAAAACCTGCCCAAATATGCACGATTAGTAGGTCCATTACAGGTAAAATATTTATTAACCTGAAAAAGACCAACACATGCATAATATGCATAATGGAAATATGCATTTGCATATAGTCAGTTCTCTAATTATGATCAATATAGGTGAATAACTTGTATTCGAACACAATTTCGTCATTCTCCCATACTTCCGGGTAATTTGCAAGTTTGATTGTTGGCAACACTAAGCTGGTTTTGTGTATTGATTGCATCTCAATAATTTTATCGAAAAAGCAAAAAAATAGTGGAATAATAACAAGCTTACTTGTGAAAAGTGATCCCTTGAGTTTTTTTTATCAAACTACTATGATTCCGACAACTTTTCGCAACGCAAGACAGCATTTTATAATTTTTTTCTAAGCGTCTTGGGCGACGTCCGTAGCAGTAATGGCAGGCGATAGACTTCCTATGATGTGAGTGTGTGCGTGTCCGCTTGTACTTATTAGCGTTCCGACTTCCTAAGGGTACCTCGGTTCGGGATCAATTGGGACTCCATCCTTCTTTTTTTATTAGGTCCATGTTTTTTGTAGTAAAATTTTAAAATGTATGGAGTTTCTTCATTAGATTCACTCATCTTCACAGTACGAAAAACAAATAAAAATCACACATTTTCCTAATTTGAATATGGAAATATCTTCTTTAAAATTTAAACTTTTAATGATAAAACCAGCCAGATACAAATAGTACAGCCAAAGAAATTTTATTACAAGTTCATACTTACTATAATGCGAAAAGACTTTTTCCCCAACCTAATAATATGAGTTAAAGTCACAAAAGTTTAAAAAGTGTTACGATTGATTGTATTTTGTAAAATATATTTTAAATCTTGCTTAATTTTATTTAATGCAAGCCTCCAAAATAATATTTTTTTATGTATACTGAGATTTTTTTTTTATTGTAAATACATACACAGAATACAATACAACACCCAGCACCAGAACAAACATCTATGTTCATCACACAAATGTTTGTCCCAGGTGGGAATTGAACCCACAACCTATAGTTCAGAAGGCAGAGCCATTACCAACTGAGCTATCAAGGCCATCAAAATGGAGCCCTCAAAAAAAATTTCTATACATTATCTTCAATGTACAGATTTGGACCTGTTACAGTTTTATTATAAGTAATATAGATAGATATATTATACTGGGTGGCGCAAAAGTAAAGACCCTATTTGGTTCAGCTATAACATTTTTTCTAAATTAGAAAACTAGATTTAGGTTTTTTTAAATGTATATTTGTGCCATTAAATTTCGTACCATTAGGATTTAAAGATGATGTCTTTTAAATGGTGACCTCCAGAGTTGATACACATTTGAGCCCTATTTATGACATTTTGCAAGATGATTTTCCTTCAAAATTGGTTATGAGTGACGAAGCGCATTTCCATCTCTCAGGGCATGTCAATAAGCAGAATACTCGGTTCTGGGGCACTGATAATCCGCGCATTATTCAAGAAACACCTCTACACCCACTAAAAGTTACTGTATGGTGTGGCATCTGTGTTGACAGAGTGATCGGACCCTATTTTTTCGAAGACGCTGGAGGCAATGCGATAACTGTCACTGGAGAACGCTACAGAACCATGTTACGTGAGTTTTTGATACCCAGTTTGGACGAATTGGGGCTGGAGCACATCTGGTTTCAACAAGACGGCGCTACGGCACACACAGCGCGCGACACTATGGACTTAGTGAGGGACGCTTTTCCAAGCCGAGTTATCTCTCGTTTTGGCGATTTGCCTTGGCCTGCAAGATCACCCGATCTGACCAGTCCAGACTTCTTTCTTTGGGGTTTTTTGAAATCTCGGGTGTATGTGAACAAGCCACAGACTCTCGCAGCTCTAAAAGAAAACATTCGTCAAGAAATAACGAACATATCGCAGGAAGTGTTACGGCAAGTTATGCAAAATGTCATAAATAGGGCTCAAATGTGTATCAACTCTGGAGGTCACCATTTAAAAGACATCATCTTTAAATCCTAATGGTACGAAATTTAATGGCACAAATATACATTTAAAAAAACCTAAATCTAGTTTTCTAATTTAGAAAAAATGTTATAGCTGAACCAAATAGGGTCTTTACTTTTGCGCCACCCAGTATAAGTAATAAACCGGGCACCATAATATTATTATAATAGGTAGATATATTTTTCACGGAGTTTCATCTGGAATTGTTTATCTTTGACAAACTCTAGCTCATTGTCAAACCTGCGAGTGTGGCGCCCCAGGTGGCTCTTATTAATAACTTTGTGTCCAACGCTCAAGGTCATTGGCGTATGTTAAGCTCTTAAACAAGTTTTGTTTATTACCGTATACTGTAATAGAAAATCAAGGTTTGGTCAATGGCCGCGCGAAAAAAAAAGAAGCCACCTTCCATACAAAATCCGGCGTTGTCTTTTGTCTAAAATTACAACTAAGCACCGCACCTACTATTGAAACTACTGAGCTATGTAACGTAATAAGCAATACTCAAGCAAAAAGATTTTGCCGACTAATGAACATTCTCAATGTAGGGTAACTGTGTCTATGGGAAATTAAAACTCAAAATCTGGCAGTACCTTGTCAATAAAATTGTATGGTTATGTTTGGTTATTTTAGCCATTAATTATTAATTTAGCGGTTTTCCTGTTTAGCTGAGGACTTTTTATAACATGAAATGTTACTATGTACTTATATTTTTCACAATAAAGACTCCCAAGGAGACAAAATAAAGGCTACTTACTAGGGCGTGCAGTTTCATAGATTTTCAGTTTCGAAATTGGCCTATGAAATTAGTGTCATGAGTTTCGAAATTTCGAAATTTCGAAACTCATGACACGTATTTGATTTAGTACAAATTGAACTTCTAGCTTTATCTTCTTGCTCTATGCTTTAATCTTGAGTGATTAAAGTGTAAAACATGTACATAGTAGATACCATAGTAGAACAATAAATACATTATACTTTTCATTTTTTTTACGCTCTGATGATGAATAATTGAACTAGGAACTACAATTATTATTACTAGGTAACTAGCAGGTGCACCGGCCTCTCGTCACCGTCATCTATTCATCCTTTTCCCGTCTCTCTTTCCTAGTACCTACAGCAGAAACAGGAGCAGCTTCATCGTCGTTGTCGACAATGTTTTATCGTAACGTATGGATCACGTGTCGTATTACCTAGCAAATACAAAGGTCTGCTTTATTATGGAGGTTTACGCTATGCAATATCTCTGAAACTTTTAGGAGTGGTCTGGTCTGATAATAAAACTGTCACTTCTACGAGCGATGTAGCCTGCTCACTGCAACTTACTAACTCTAAGAGCTTTATCGGTGACTTTAGTTCTCTTGCGGATCTCCTAATTTCAGATCTTATTTCGTAAGTAAACTCCGAGGATAGCTCTGTACGCAGCTGGCGGCTCGACTTTGAGCTTACTCATAAGTCCAACAGTAAGAGACTACGTCTCAGTGCCATAAGTCATAACTGGCCACATAAATAGATTCATAGTTTTCAGGCTTTGCGGTGTTTTGGACGATAGGATAGGTTGAAGCTTCTCAAACGCTGCCCAGCCGAGTTGAGTTCTTCGTGCGACCTCTTTGCTGAAGTTGGACCTACCGAACTGGGCAGTCTGTCCTACGTAGACATAGCGACAACTTCGAGAGTATCGTTCCCACACTTATCGGTATAGGCGGAACATGGACATTAGATATGATTTCCGTCTTGTCCATGTTCATCTAAAGACCAAACTGTTGAGAAACTCTACTGATGTCGTTGAGCATGGCGGTAAGGTCCTCGAGCGACTCCGCCATTATGATTATATCATTGGCACAACGAAGGTTAGTGATGTTGCCATTTATGCTGATGGCAGATCTTTTCCATCCCAAGAGCTTAAAAACGCCTTGCAATGCGTTGGTGAACAGTTTCGGAGAAATAACCTTTCCCTGTGTCACGCCTCTTTGTAATGCGATTTGTAACGTACTCTGGTCCTGTAGTCGGACTGAGATAGTGGCCTTGCTGTACATTGTACAAACACTTCAAAACTTCGATATATATTTAACTATAGTCAATTTAGCATCGCTATAAAGACTGCAGTCTTGACTGAAGACTAGACTGAATCTAAGGCTTTTCATAGTCCATAAACGCTAGGCATAACGGCGCCTTTACTCTTCGGTCTTCTGTATAATACGTATACCGTTTACTTCTGCATAATCTGCCGTAGCTTATGGATGTGGTTTATGGTGCTAAAGCCTTTGCGGAAATCCGCATGTTCGGGAGGCTGGAAATCATCGAACCTGCGCGCAAGACGGTTTGTAATGACTCTCGAAAACAGCTTGTACACGACTAACGAGCGAGATGGGCCTATAGTTCTTCAGTAAGGTTTTATCACCTTTTTTTAATAAGAGCACCATCACGCTCTTGTGCCACTCTTCTGGCGTTGTACCTTCAAGGATGACAGAATTAAATAACTTCTGGAGGAGTATAAGTACCGGTCTACCACCCGCTCTCAGAAGTTCGGTCGTAATTCCATCTTCACCTGGCGCCTCGTTTTAAGCTGTCTTCAAGCCGTTCTAATTTCGTACAGGCTGATAATGTCAGACTATCTTGGCTCTGATGTCCTGAGCTGTGTTAGTAACGGGCTTACGTGTCGAGGTGTATAACCGTCCATTGAAGTTCTCGATCTCTCTTAGAATCTCATGCTTGGATATAATGACACTGCCATTTTCGGTCTTCTGTTTTGTCATTTAGCTTTGCCACATAGACAAATCTTTTGCGAACACTTTAGAGCCTTGCTTCCGATCAATTGGGGTCTTAATACGTGAAGTACCTATGTAAAAAAGCACGCAAGTCGTGTCGCACGGAACTCCAGATTTGGCTATTGAGTGCACCACAGTCTGACATATCAACTAAAGATCGCAGTTTCATTTAATTCCAGTCTGCCATTAGTCTCAGAACTTCCTGAGTTTGTATTCAGAGTTTATGAGTCTCCTTTCTGCGTTGGGTTACTAGCCGCATTTAAATAAAAGTAAGTTTCGAAATTTCGAAACTAAAGGGTATCAATTTCGAAATTACAGAACATGCAAATATGGTCCGAAATTTCGAAACTATGAAGTTTCGAAATTTCGAAATGCATGCCTTACTACTTACTTGTGAAATGTTATTCCTTCAATTTTTGACTCTGTGCGGCTTTTGCAACCTAAAATGCTGCAACCACCCATTGCCCACACACTGTTTTATAAAAACTTATTGCTTTTATCACCACACAAGTAAATATATTTCACAAAACACAATATTTAATAAAATTCTCAACTTGCTTGGCTTAGATGAAAACGAAGCCAAATAAAAAACGCGGTAACGGTGACAAGGACCAAAGATATTACGTTCGTCTTTTTTTTGCTTAGTACCGAATGTATAGCGCTCTCCTTGTTGTCCATGAATGACGTCATATACTACACTTCTACTCGTACATATTCAAAGGTAGTATCCCTAAGTAGTCTGTGGTGCATTCTTCTTAAGTAAATTGAAGTACAGCAGAACTGTGAGACAGCTATACGTTAATATTATGATCCAAAATTAAGCCGAGCTCTCGCGCAACTAAAGTAAAACAAACGAAACAGTTTAGAGTTGTCAGTCAGTATTGTGACACATTTCCTATAACCTGTGGTCTATGCTTGAAACAGTGACAGTGACAGATTTTGGTAAAACCACAACTGGCGCCATCTATTGGGTCATACATAACACACCATTTCTTTTTTTTAAATAAAACTCCTCATTCTAACACTTTACTTTTTTTTTCTTTCTTTGATCGAGTAATGGATGGCGCCGCACAGAAGTAATTTCTTTTTTTTTTTTGAACGGGCTAATGCTGTTGGTCTCTACCGACCTTTACAGCGTCACCGGGCGGGAGGGCAGGCGCTTAAGGCGCCCAATCGTCAAAAGTGGGAGGCAACTAGCACAAGGGCACCCCTGGGGTGCGAGCCTCGGCTTGGGCCGTTGCCGGAATAAGAGGATCGAGAAGGCTACGTCCACTGGAAGAGTGGACCCTATGGAAAGTCGCGACCGTTCTAGCTGACCTACGGGGGGTACGTCGACCTCGCCGGCGGGGTCGGTGTCTGATTGTTTTACGCTGGTATCCTATACCGGTGCCGAAAGCGGTACCTGAGCCAGAAGGGCTAGACTGTTCCGGTGATCCTAGCGCAGCCGACACAACGGCTGCTATAGGATCATCCGGATCGCTCAAGACGTGTCTTGGGCGGCGACGACGACGGGGTGACAGAAGTAATTCTCATGTCTGGTGGAATTATGAGGTGTCGTGATTGGTAGAATCGCATGACCAAAACTCGTCATACACAGTGGTTGAATAACGTCAGGTGTCAGCGGTAATTAAAGCTTATTGCAACGGTGATTCTTCATTAACATACAGGAAGAGAAGCAACATTTGCATGTTTATATAGTATTGCCGCGGCCACAGACCATTAAAAAGTATGGCGCACCTAGGCGTAGCGTTTTTTTTTCTTGCTCTGTGGCCGCAGCTAAAGGAACGAGGCAAACTTTATTTATAACATATTATAGACGTGATTTTTCCAAACAACGGGAACTTTTTGGAATATTATATACACACTTAATAAAACTGCTAGACCCTGGCAAGGTTCTCGGCCAGAAAACGAATTCTTCACATTCACGTACTAAAATCTGCCTAAGTACGTACATCTAAAAAATCAGCAAGATACAATAACTTAAGTAGGTATAACCCACTTTGTTTTATTGAAACATGTCAATAGGCTACTGTATACTCAATAATAATATGTGGAGATAAACATGATTTTCTGATTTATCATCTTGGTGGTTTATTATTCGACCAAAATGTTTACTTGGCATATCTTTAACTTTGAAACAATAAAGACAATGTGATTGTAATGACACTTGGTGATAATAAATGCTGCGCCTGCCCATAACGAAATCAGTACTGATATTGTTATGGGCAGGAGTAAGTGTATTACTAATATTAAATCATATAATACACATATTATCATCATCATAATCATCTGATGATGATTATGATAATATGTGTATTCGACGTGTGTGTTGATGATTCAACAGCCTGAAGACGTCCACTGCTGAACATAGGCCTCCCCTAGAAAGTGCCATTTTGAGCAGCTGCTCGCCTCCTGCATCCATCGGCTCCCCCTGGTTTTCACCTGGTCGTTGGATCGTCGGTCACATATTATAGTAAGAGTTTATCCTTTAACTTGATAGCACCGTCGTCGATCAAGCAAGTAAAATTATTCGTCGCTGCTAACGTAGGTAATCGTCACAATGTGAACTTTCACATCTCTCATTCAAATCGATCTCGTAATCCTCCATTATGCCACAAATGCATAAAAAACAACAAATCATGTCTGTCACAAAGTGAATCACGCCGTAATGGGAGAAAGCGTGAAATATACTTACAACTAATGATGTAGGACTCAGTATTAGATATCAATAAAAGACGATGATGATGTAAATTGAAATGCGAGCCAAAAAATACGGCTTTTTCCATTTCCGGTATTACAACTTGGACTGGATTTTATTTACTTACATATTATTTGATATACCTCTTAGAATTAGTAAGTTGAAATGGCAATGGGCAGTCCACATCGCTCGTAGAACTGACAACCGATGGGGAAGAAAGGTTTTCGAGTGGCGACCACGAACCGGAAGACGCAACGTAGGTTCGGTGGACCGACGATTATTATTTTTTAACACATTTGCTCAAAAAATGCATTTACAAGAGAATAAATAAGCTGAATGATCGAAACTCCTTGAAAGCGTTTATGAAACTACAGATGTAGTTCTAATTTTCACCACACGCACGTGGCGCCATTTGCATAGTTAAAAATGCGCGCCATTTTAGCCCATTTTCATATTAGAGTAGGAACATCAAAGATTGTTTGTTGCGACTTTCCCACTAATAAAAAAATGTTTGTACTGTTTTCTTGCAAATGTGTTGAAAAACGTTGTATGATACACGTGCGGAAATTGGTTTCTACAAACTCGTGACTATGGTAAGCCGACGAGTACGAGTTTGTAGAAACCAATTTCCGCGCGTGTATCATACAACGTTTTTCAACACATTTGCGAGAAAACAGTACAATAGGTAATGAAACAAACTTTTGTTTATTAGTGGGAAAATCGCAACAAACAATCTTTGACGTTTACAATGCAAATGACGCATTTACAATGCAAATAGAGCCACGTGCGTGTGGTGAAAATTAGAACTACATCTTTAGTTTCATTTTCTCTTTAGTATTAAAGTGAGACAAACGTATTGAGTAAAAACGCTTCCAAAGAGTTTCGATCATTCAGCTTATTTATTCTCGTTATGTAAAACTCTTTGGTGGAATTCTCATATATTTTTTATGGAAATTAAAAATAAACCGTAAAGGTTACGCACGGTGACATACAACGGAGGATGCGGTAAAATAGGTACTTAGGTGAGAGTACCTATTTTACCGCACGCTCCGTTGTATAGTGAATAATGTTTAACTTTCGAACAATGTATACAGGCTTTGTAAATGCATTTTTTGAGCAAATATGTTGAAAATAACTATTATTTATTTATTGTGATAAAAACGACAAAATCAATTACAATTACCACAAAATATTTCATACAGAATAAACATGTCAAGGCATTAAATAATAAAAAATAGGTAGGTACAATGGGTTATTACAATAATATCAAATAAAATAGGTATTGGTGAAAGCCACGGGGAGCCGATGGATGCAGGAGGCGAGCAGCCGCTCAAGGTGGCGCGCTCTGGAGGAGGCCTATGTTCAGCAGTGGACGTCTTCAGGCTGTTGTTGATGATGATGATGATGATGATGACAAATTATTTTATTGGATGCAATGCAATCGTGACCGTCTTAACTTATACCGCTGTATGAACCTCCTCTCTTTCGTGCTAACTGTTCTGCTCTTGTGCGAATGGCAATCAGTAACTTTTCTTTCTGGCTCTCCGTCTAAATGTATACGCGTGTACTCGTGTCTACGGCAACATGGCCTAAATGGCTGGTGTAAGTAGACCTAACACTGCAGTCAGAACGCCCTGGGCCTTACTCCAGAAATATGAGATTACTGGTATCATGCTCCCAAAATACGAGAATCATGGAGACACATAACATAATATAGAATTCAAGCACTAAAATATAAATATACCTACCTACTTCTGATAACAAAATCACAAATCAATAGGAAGTCAGATACGATCACAGGGACCTGGGACACGACTCCACATGTCAGTGCTTCAAACATAAAATATTATATAATGCCGAGTCATCATTTAAATCCAGTAATATCTAGTAGATACCTAAACAACACAACATTTGTTTTTTTCTTTAAAAATGTACCGAACTTTCTGAACTAAGTATTACTAGGTACTTATAATGTCAATCAGGTTTTGCTTCTCAAATACGGATATGTATTTACAACAATAATAATATGCTTAGCCTCATTTATGTTGTAGGCAGTCGATATCTAAATGTGCTGATGTTACAAATTAGCAGAACAGGTTTCAACTGTGTGCTACATTTTTCTAGTTGCCTTATTCGTGAAGCCAACTAGCAGTTGTGTGGTCAATACGAAAAACACACACTTATTAATATTATTCTCTTAGATAATTATACTTTAAGTAGGTTTGTATACTTACCTATTTGATTTATCGTGGATTTATAATTATTCGATCTTTCTGATGATAGTTAATCACAAAAATGAGATGATTCGTCAGCAGCATAGCTACAGAATTAGCTGTGGCGCGGGATGGATATAGCCAAAGCCTTAGTAGAACTATGGTAGAACCGAGAACGTTGAGGGTGACGGGTTTTTGATAGTTGGAGACCACTCTCAGGACTGCATCAACTAGTTAAAGGTGGAGCGACATCCAGCTCTACATATAATATACAATGTTTATGAAGAGTGGTAATGTTTACTTATTATATGAGATCCGTAGGAGAACTAAACTAACCGATATCGCTTTTAGAAATCATAGAGTTGAAATGGCAATGGGCAGGCCACATCGCTCGTAGAACAGATTTTGATGTTAGGTCCTGGGTGGGTGTGGTCCTGGTCCAGGACCTAACATCAAAATCTGTTCGCGTGACACTTACCATCAGCCAAACGACAAGCTCGCCTCGTTATTCAATTTCATCCGAAAATACAGTGTTTTGTATGTGTTTTATGTCCAATAGTTCGTTGTGACAAGCTTTTAGATTATTCGCGTCCACGTTGATTCGGCGCGACGATTTTCGGCGTGGCGTGCTTTCGTGCTAATCACAAACATTCGCTGTGTGATTATTCGTAGTATTCGTAGTGTCGTCGTTCGTTGATACTTTGTTATTAGATTTTTCGATGCTTTAAACATGTAGCGCACTTGAGTTAATAACCAAGTACGGTCCAGACAGTTCCTCATCCTCATACATACACAAACACATCACCTTCGTTGCCGGCCGCTCGCACCGCTCACGGTCGCTGAACACGCACCTTCACTGAAACATTACCAAAACTTTAGGAATTACTAATGAATCGAGAGTAAATTAAACAATTAGGTATGTTAAACAATGAGCATGACACACCCACGGTTGTGTTGCCACTGCCACTGCTATGCAGGCTACGGAGATGAATGCACTCCTCTCTGACTTCGTTACTTTGTAAAAAATACATTACTAGCTACCTAGTTACAGTAATTAATCATAGATCATTCGCAAAATTGACTTAATAAAAAACTACATTAATAAGTAATTAAAATAAATACTATAGTGTGAGATGCAGGAACATTCATTCTAAAGTTTAAACTATTGGCTCGTTGACTGGCCCTGTACCTATTTCTATTTACTCGCAGGCGATGTGAGGTGGAATTACATAGTTTAGTTGAATCTGCTCGCAAAAATTTCTATTTATTGGTAGCAATATGAACAGTAATGGGTAGGTTACTACCTATATACTTATTATTAGCTACCTACATAGTTAGTTACCTTAGGAAACTATGAACACGATGTAAAAGAAAGAGGGCGTTTAATTTCCGGGAGGTAATAAGATCCAATAACCCGCGGATTGAGTTACATTTTTGACCGGACATATTATTATTGATGAGTTAGCAGTTGACAGGCTTGAATAATACGTACCTACCTACCTACACTTATACTTACCTTTCTTTCTTTCAACACTCTTGAAACCAGGCGATTATTACTTCTAGTACGATATGTTCTTTATTTTATATTTAATAGATATTACGCTAATCAGGCAAAGAAATATCCACCTCGAATTCTCATAGATAACTCAACCTGACAATGTTCACTCACGTGTCGTCATAGTCATACATATCTGTTAGGCTTAAGTCCAAGTTGTAATCTAACTGTACTTGCACAGTACATATCCTCCGCCTGTAGGCGGAAGGGATTTTAAATAAATGGGACGCCAGGATGTCGCCGCCTTAACGAGACTTTACCACAGACAACTTCATAGTTCAGGATGATTTAACCAGGGAACTATTGTGTCAGCGTATTCTGCGGCAACTTGGTAACGCAAAGACAGACTACACCTGCATACATCCTATAGATAAAGATATAAAAAAATACCTACGTGGTAACGTAAGCTAAAATAAAGACATAGATTTCGAAATTAATAAGTAAATCAACTTGATTCGACTGTCACAGTTTATCATTGGATGTTGGAGATGTTGATTGCAAGGATGTGTGACAGTCTGGTGAGCTCAGTAACCATCAGAAGCAGTTTATGTATAATACCGATTTTAATTATACGGATGTTCCCTTTGCTACGCTCAGTTCACCTCTTTCTGGAGACAACTCCAACATCACGTTATACTAACTAGGTGGTACCTAGGACTTTTCTGAAAAAAGTTCGTCTAGGTAAGTATAGGTACCTCATGGCCGTAGGCAGGGGGGGGGGGTTTTGGGGGTTCAAACCCCCCCCCGAAATCTGCGCCGGTCTAAGGGCAGAGCAAGAATGTTAGAATTGCCAAACGTATTTTCTGAAATACATAAGACAAATATAAAAATTTTCGCGCTCGCTACGCTCGCGCTCTTTATGTCCCTGCTGTATTTTGTTGTTCGACTGGCCTGATAGCTCAGTTGGTAGTAGCTCCGCCTTCTGAACTGTAGACTGTGGGTTCGATTCCCACCAGGGACAAAGATTTGTGTGATGAACATAGGTGTTTGTTCTGTGTCTGGGTGTCATATTGTATTCTATGTATGTATTTACAAACAAAAGTATATAAGTATTGTATCAGTTATCTGGTTTCCATAGTACAAGCTATAATGCTTAGTTTGGGGCTAGATGGCGCTTTGTGAAATGTCCAAACATATTTATTTATTTATTTGTTATAAGTAATTATAGCAAGCGCGTTTGTACTGACTGACATGTTTGAATTGCCATACGTGTTTTCTGAAATACAATACAGTTAATCAAAAAATTTTGCGCCCACTTCGCTCGCGCTTTTCATATTTCTGCTGTACTTTGTTATATAGCAAACGCGTTTGTACTGACTGATATGTAATTCATGTTTGAATTGCCATACCTACGTGTTTTCTGAAATATAATACGGCTAACATAGAAATTTTTGCGCTCGCTTTGCTCGCGCTTTTAATATTTCTACTGTATTTTGTCATATACCAAGCGCGTTTGTACTGACATGTAATTCATGTTTGAATTGCCATACGTGTTTTCTGAAATACCTACAATACGGCAAATATGAAATTTTTCGAGCTCGCTTCGCTCGCGCTTTTAATGTTTCTGCTATAGCTATTTCCCAGTTACCAGATACCAGTTATGTGTAATAGGTAGTTACCAATATTTTGTTTAATCATCAATGACAGATTCTTACTGCCAAATTTAATAATCGATTTTAGACACCGTTTAAAAACATATTTATGAGTTTGATTCTTATACACATATGTAGGTACTTAGATGTATAGAGAGCTGATAAAATTATTATAAAATCTATTTTACCACTCGAGTGCTGCGAAAGATTTCATACTAACTTTATCAGCTCTCCATTACGAGTAGGTATAAGAAGCAACCAGCCCACTAGGTGGATCGACGACCTAGTCAGAACCGCGGGGAGCCGAATGCCGATAGATGCAGGAGGCGAGCAGCCGCTCAAAGTGGCGCTCTTTGGGGGAGGCTTATGTTGAGCAGTGGACGTCTTTAGGTTGATGATGATGATGATTACAAGCAAATTTTGTTTTGACTATGCGTGTAGGTATATAATTATGGTAATCAAGCTGAACCCCCCCCCGAAGTGAATTCCTGGCTATGGCCCTGAGGTACCTACCACCACTTTGCCAGTTGTTCTGCCGCCAAGCAGTAGTGTGCAAGCACTACTGTGTTCCGGTTCGAAGGGCACTGTAGCTAGTGAAATTACTGTGTGTAATCAGTCTAGTAATATATTACTATACCTAAGTACCTACCTACTGCGTGAAGTATCAGGATGACGTGCGCAGTGCAGTGTTTAAAGTTCCAAGTGATACCTACCGCAATCTGTTATGGGCAGCCGCGACGCGTAACATCAAGCGAACAACTAGCTCGACGCGTTATTCATTTACATAAAAAAAAATACGAAGATCAATAAGATTACTCATGAGTGTAATACTAATCAGTCTATATTATCCTACTGTTGGACATGGTCATGGTCCCCTCTAAAGGTAAAGCTATAATCGTCTAAGATGCAATTAGCCATTTAACCTTGGTTATAATTACAGTAATCCTAAACTAGTCCTCAGTGAGTATAATAATGCTCCAATGGTCCAATTACCCAGTTATTGGAGTGAGAGTACTCCGCCCACCTTCGCGACTAATCATCTCCGAACGGGGTCGTCGATTGTTCACCGTTATTTACTTACAACCGACATAACACATAAATATCTATTGTCTATTAAAATAATAATATCCACTGCAGAATACAATAGCTCGGTAGTCCTATTGACGACTACAATAAGTGATTACGACTTCTATTATCACGGATTATGACGCAATTTGAATGGTGATATAGCGCGATTCGGTCTGCCACAAGGCGCAGTGCTAGCCCCGCTGCTATTCCTACTTCGCAGATTGCACCGCGGCGCACACCTAGGAATGCGACTAATAGAAATTTGGTTTTATTGTTCTCGTAGAATACAGTTTGATCGGGCTTTAGAGATATTCAAATCTGATCTTTACGACTTACATGACTTAATAATTTGCTACGTGTGTGATTAATCGATTATGTAGGTACCTAGGTATTTTGAGTGATTAAATAAAATCAATTTTAATTAGATTGACAATGCATTTTATTGCGAAAAATCTTAAAAACAAAATATAAATTAGCATCTCAATATTCTCAATATACAAATCATTTTTATATGCTTAGTAGATATAAGTACTTTCATATACAGTTCGTAGATAAATAATTTGTTAATAGCTATTATTGTAATACAATTTTAACAATAATAAGGCAATCCTCATATCACAATGTTGTTTTTATAAAGACATTTCTATAGTATAACACTTAGGCACCGATTGTTACCTACACTTCCTGTAAACTACATAGTTGATTTAATAATTTAACTATAAGTACGTACAAAAACATAAAACATTAAATGTAACTTCAGAGCGGCAGTTTCGCTGAAACCACTGCAAAAGTCACGTAAAAGACTAGTGTCGTTCGACACTAGAAGACAAATGAAGGTGGGAAATACTAATACTCTGAGAAGAGCCTATCTAGCTGATATAAATCAATTAGGTAGGTATAAAACTCTAACGTAAAGAATATACATAGATAGTAGAGAATATTATCTAAGTAGATTCATGCAAAATTAGCATCATGTATTTTCAGAAAGTTTTGACCGTAAACATTTTGTTTTTCTTGGTTGAATAGATAGTCACGACGTATTCATCTAATAACGTGTTCAGTTTTAGAAAATCAGATAAGCAAGTACAGCGACAATTAGTAAAACTTTTCTGACCTTCCGTGTAACTTTATAGTGATTGTGCTGTCGATAATTTCTATAGGGAAGCTTATATTATAGGACTTTTCTGCAAAGTTCGTCTAAGTAGATAGGTAGGTAGGTACCACCGCTCTGTCAGTTACTGGGTAAATGAGGCTTTATGATCTGATCACACAGTCTAGTAATCTTATTACAATACTGTGTGAAGTCTCAGGATGACGTGCGCAGTGCAGTGTCACGCAAAACTACTTTTATTAATTTAGAGTTCCAAGTGACACTGCAATCTGTTATGGGCAGCCGTGACGCTTAACATCAGGCGAACGACCAGCTCGTCACGTCATTCGTTTACATAAAAACAATTAAGTATACCTACGTAACATAGGATAATATAAACCTCTCAACGTAGGCTAACTAGGCTACGTTAGACCGAACGGAACCCCAGTTAAGTTATAATATAAATAAAATTAGTAGGTAGGTATATATAACTTTCGAGTACTGCACACGTACCTATTTGAATACTTTACTATTTTGTTTCATACCCTATTATTACATTTATACATCTTCCATATTTATCTTTCCTTCCTGTCCTGGACTGGCACCGGGCACTGGTAGTGCTGCCACTCATGGAAATAAGCACAAAAAGTACCAAAACATTGCAACAATGAACTAATTGCTATCAATCTCAATCAGAACTATTATTTAGTAACTCTATTATTATATAAAATTGATTTGACTAATTTTATTATTATGCTAGGAAAATTATTTCTTACTTACTAATAAATATACTTAACAATTTTCTTCTACTAGTGACATGGTAATTACAGCTACAATGATTTAAGTTTTTGTCATAGCTTGTAAACTATAAAAAATTATTAAAAATTATAAGTAATTAATAATAAGGCATGTTTCACCAAATTCTACGTTTAAGGCACACTAGGCTGTTTTGACAATCCTAAGTAGGTATTATAACTTCATAAAAACTGTTTCTTCGTGTAAAAATACGCATAGGTAGGTACTTATAGGAAGGAAATAATTTAAAAATCACAATTAAGTACCTACATACTAACGGAATAATAAAAACAAAACATTTTGGAATGTCTGTGTACCTAAGTATTGTTCCAATCTTATCGAATACCTAGCTTTAGATATTATAATTTACCTACTTACAGATAGTTTATCATCTAGTTTAATGAATAACAATAAGGCATCATAATTTTGTAAATCCCAACCTAAATAAAATTGCAGTTTATTTTAAGTAAGTTCAAATAACATATTCCGAAGTCCAGCTTCGACTAGATACCCTAACTGCACGTCCGCGCCCGCCCTTGATGTTTGAACCGAACATCGCAGCAACCGCTACAGGAATCACGCACAATCATCAACAAAAAAAACAGCGACGCAGTTAAGGTACAGCACATGTCATAGTATTATCAAATCAATGTGTCTTCAACGTTCTAATTCGCTATGTGAATATTACGCTACACCATATAAGGCGAGCTATTCACTGCATGTTTAACCTTTGCCAGGCCATTCTGAGTGTAATAAGTGTATTAGGAAGTCGGAAACGGTGTAGGCCATCGCGATATCTGCCGCAGCGTGCCAGAGGTACAATGCTGAGAGCTTTTCAAGGTAGAAGGTAGGTATTGTTGTTATATTTACAACGTTTATAGCAGATAGCAGCCAATACATTCCCCAGCGCGCGGCGACAGACAGCGCCGGCACCCAGCACCGACCGTGCGATGTGCACTTGTGCAGTACGGTACGGGAAAGCGCCGCAGCCGCAAAAACATATCGTTTTTCACCGCGGAGGGAGAACTTGGAACAATGGGAAGAAACTAACGCATTTAAAGTCGGGAGAAGAGTTCGCATCACGTATAATATCGGCCGCTTTCGAACTGTGCACGAACGATTTAATTGCTGTTACGAATAACCATCATTTGCATTGTTTGCGTCTGGAGAAAATTAATTACTAGGCGATCGAACGACGGCGAAGAAATCGATCGACACGACGCGACGAGCTGCACGCTCGAGGAATTTCAACGTATACGCAATATTGTACGCATTCGCTTTTGTTACGGTACTCGCCGAGCTCCGAATGCAAATCTCCGAGACGCCGAGCATTTACCTACATAATATAACCGTTCATGCGCTGTACCATTTGCGTCGTGTTCCGTACACGACTGCCGAAACATGTCTACATTCTGATGTAAAAATGCGGGCTGTGCCGCTAGCGGCGCTCGCGGACGTGGTATTTGTAATTTGGCTTCACACCCGCACATCTATCAAATATTGAACCGGTAGCTTTTCTCCGTCGCCCGTCGAGATCTTAGGCCGCTCCCGCTTCCTGTTTCTGTTGTATGATGGATTCCCATTGCGCAATAAGCCGTGTGGAGCTCGGCGCGAGGAACTCTTGGCCGGGGCTCAACTCGCACAGCTCCGCCAGTGACTTGGCCGGCTTCAGGCTGCCTAACGAATCTTGACCCGAGCTGTTTCTGGGAGAAGGCGACCTCAGCTCTTCGTTCAGTGCTTCATATAGCTCTCCTATAGACTTGGTCGCCTTTAATTTTCCCGGCATCGGAATTTCTTCGTCCTCAGACTCCGAACTGGTTTCGTTATCGCTCAGTTCTAGATCGAACGGTTTCGACTTCTTCCTCATTTTCTTTAGCTCGTGCTCTCTGTCTTTCATGTCCTGCAATTCTTTTTGTATTTTTTCTTCGACAGGTACGTATCCCTTGCGCACTGGTTTGCCTTCTGGCGTGCGCGTTATTACGGGTGGGATGGAGACCACGGGCGCGATGACCGGGGCCACGGGGAATGCTAGAGGCGGCGCAGCAGCCGCGGTCGGAGTGGAAGGCACAGGAGTCGCGGGCAGCTTGCCTTTACTGGCGATAAACCGCTGCATGATGCCCTTCGTCCCAGTCTGTGGCGTGAAGCGGCGTGTATAGCCATTGGTGTTGAGGAGAGCCTGCGTGGGTGGTGGCGAGGGTGCGATGGGTCCAAGCAGATGTGAGGTAGACACGGCCCTGTTGAGGGTCTTCTCCGGCTTGTGGTCGCCGTTGACGTGGCCATTCTGCTGGTTTACATCAATTGTTGATTCTGACAGAAGTCTGTTGATTCTAAAGTGACCCTCCTTGAACTCTCGTTCTCTCTCCGTCACTTCTATTATCTCTCTCTGGATCCTGGAGAGGGGGTCCTCTTTCAGCAATGACTGCAACAAAAAAAGGTAAATGTTAGAAGTGCAGAACAGAAGGTTTAGATTTTTTTGCGACAATTCGTGTTTACTGGAGGTTACTAGGAGGTAGGTACCTAAGTGCTACGTTAATGCCAGTGTGGCCACCGGCCATATCGTGTGGAGAGTAATCGCAAGTGCAGAAAAACACGAAACTCTCCGGTTGCGCATTCCCGCTGCGCACGGACCACAAAATTGATTCATCAACATTAATCAAAGTTGGCTGTTGCCGCGTTACTTCATAACAATGTATTAGATGTGAATAATGAAAATGTATGGACTATGTCGGGTACAAACTAGTAAGACTAACTGGAGCCCGTAACTTCGTCCACGTGGACTTAGCTTTCCGTACTATACCTATATAACAAAGTACTCTGTGGACTTAGCTTAGGTACAACGATATCATCATATCTCTTCTTGTCCCGCATGGATCCTGACTTTGTCCCGCTCTTATATACCAATTTCATCTCGCTTACTATCCAGTTTCCATCCTAATTTCTTCCCGCTACTATAGGTACCCCACTCGGTGGGCCGACGATCTGGTGAAAGCCGCGGGGAGCTGATGGATGCAGGAGGCGAGCAGCCGCTCAAGGTGGGGTGGCGCGCTCTGGGGGAGGCCTAGGTTCAGCAGTGGACGTCTTCAGGCTGTTGATGATGATGATGATGATGACTATAGGTACTGATCTTGTCCCTGTACTTCCAACTTAAGCGGATCAATTTTCCGGTCTACCTAAAGCCTTTCGTTACCTTCTTGGTTTTATAAACCGATTGTAAAACTGTGCCATTGCTTTGCTACGTGTACGTATGTACTATTATTCATTCTGTGTCATTCGTTACGCAATGCCAGTTAATAAAAACTTGAACCTATTGGTGTCTCGGCCGCTGATTTACTACATAACAGTAGGTACCTACCTAGTAACAGTGCGTTAAATAAATAACAGTAGGTAGTATCATCATCATCATCATTAACAGCCTGAAGACGCCCACTGTTGAACATAGGCGTCCCCCAGAGCACGCCGCCTTGAGCGGCTGCTCGCCTCCTGCATCCATCGGCTCCCCGCGGCTTTCGCCACGCGCTCACGCGGTATTACCTATACGTAAGTTATATATACAAACTGTTGTGTATTCCATGTTGTGACATGCATGACGTGACGTGTTTTTATTGCTTGCACTTTGCGCTTGAGCCGACCTTTCACCGCGTGTGACTCGGAGGTGGTGAGGTAAATATGAAAACTTGGTGGGTAGTGGAGTAGTCCTATCATAGCTAGTGTTAGCATATTGTGTGTGATATGTTTACCTTTTGTGTGTGGTAGGGGTAGGTATTTGGCTTCCGGTTTTGGCAACTAAGGGTAGGTTTTATAATCTGTAGTTAAGGTTAGGTTAGGTTAGGTTAGAAACCCTAACAAATGACCATTCGTTAGAAATCTTTTAACCATTGGTTAACTTAACTACGGATTATAAAACCCACCCTAAGTTTCGCAACTCAAGAGAGTAGTTTTCCTCTTTCTTTGCAACCAGTTGCGTTAGAATAATGTTTATCGTTACTTCGACACCCAGTTGCCAGCCAGGAATTTTTCAAAGTATAGTTGCTATATTGTAATATCCGATCATCTATTCGACAAGAGCAGAAGGGTCCTCGATAAATGCGCCTAAAATGAGTCAATTGGGCGCACTTAAACCATAGCTCAGTTAGGAGAGCGTCTAATCCGGTGAGATGGAAGGCGCGGGTTCAAATCCCGCTGGTTGCTATAATTTTAGAACTATAGGTATAATATCTTTGTAGATAGGTAGTACCTTAATGTGGTTTATACTAAATCCATTACATTATAGTTTTTGGAGAATATAACTGGCCAAGTGCGAGTCGGACTCGCGCACGAAGGGTTCCGTACCATTATCTATAAAAACGAGCAAAAAATCACGTTTGTTGTAAGGAAGCACCCTTAGATATTTATTTTATTCTGTTATTTAGTATTTGTTGTTATAGCGGCAACAGAAATACATCATCTGTGAAAATTTCAACTGTCTAACTATCACGGTTCATGAAATACAGCCTGGTGACAGACGGACAGACAGACAGACAGACAGCGGAGCATAAGTAATAGGGTCCGTTTTACCCTTTGGGTACGGAACCCTAAAATATATTTAGTAGGTACGTTATTCTGTATTTTTAATGCGAGATTCAAAACACACTCTATATTTAATTGATTTCGGAGATGTTTTTCATTTTTTAGATGTTATGGCCCCGTTTTGAAAGGTCTTTATTGGGATAGTAACACAGATTAGAGAAAAAAACAATGTTACTCTGTGGATAGTAAAAAATTATACTTAACAGTGTGTTGCCATTAATTAAATAATAGACCGATTATTAGTTATTAGGAAGACCAGGGCCTCGTTTTATAAAGCTACAAGTCTTGTACTTGTAGCGAAAAACTGGCAACACAGCCAAAAAAAAATGAAATAATGCGTTTTATAAAGCTACAAGACAACAAGTTACAAGCTACATCCCCCGATATATTGCTTTACTCTATGAATTACAAGCACTTGTTCTTAGACCATAGACAATCCATAGTGTGTTTTCATTTTTAAAATGTAAAATCGAACAATTGTTTTGGTCATTACAAGTGTACGGAACTACAACTTGTAAAGTTTTTTACCTGACTAAAGAGCTAGGTAAAATGAAGTACAAGTTTAGATAAATTTATTGAAAGTGTGTTGTATTGGTCGTGTCACGTATTAATTAATGTTCAATTAGTTAAATTAAGTAAATATGAACTGATTATGTTTAAATAATGAGAAATTCAGCTTGAGCGAAGCCCATAAAAAATGAGTGTAGCTGTATATTACAAAACCTATTATGAGAATAGTGACTTAGACCAAACTTTATTTACTTAAATAGCTTTACTTAAAAATCGAGACGCCCCGCGATTTCACCCAAAACTAGCATAATTTTCCGCGGGATTTCATGAATTTCCGAAAAAAACCGCATCTATCCCGGTAATATAAGTTCATCTAAAAAAGGTCATCCAATTTGGCATGAAAGCCACAACAAACAAATAGATAATGTTTTTGTTTTCTATATTATGTAGGGATTTAATGTAAAATTCACACCGGCTAAATTCACTAATGAATGGGAGCCAAACTAAAAAAAGCTATTGACCGTGACGTTAATTCATAGTGATGTGCAACTTGTAATATCATAATCTACACTTTATCCTCTACTTAGTCTGTGGTCCCCGCCGTGAGACCTCAGCGACGTTCATAGTGATGTGCATTATACTTGTAATTTACACTTGTAATCGATAATTGTTGTTTATAAAACGCCGTAACTAGTAACTTGTAGTTACTTGTTCTTGTAGCTGCTACAATTGTTAGCTTGTACTAGTAGCTTTATAAAACGAGGCCCAGGCGCCCTTAGCTTTTAAACTATAACAAATCGTAGAATTATTTGAGAGTGATTTCGGAAGCCCTTCCCCCATAGTTTAGTTTTAGGTAACCCATAAGCGATGATGGCCGAGCGGTAGCATGTGCGCTTCGCAATCTTACGGCACCAGGTTCGATCCTCGGCCCTGCACCAATGACTTATCTAGTAAGTTATGTGCAGTTTTCGATGCCATCCCGGTTGTCATAAGAACATCTATGGTAATCCTTACAGGTATAGACTATAGTCAGAACTTCTGGCGGCTCCCAATAACAAATGGGAAAAGGCAGAGAATGATGAACGCATTAGGTAAGCAACCTATGTATTGGAAGTTGTCGATTTTTGGCGGGAACGCGAAAAAGTTCACGTCGTTGCATTGTATTATTTTTCAAAACTTGTGTTTTTTCCAGTGTTAATGTTTAAAATTGGTGGTGTTTTACGCATTAAGTGCTGAATTACGATCATGAGTGTTGGCAAGTGATATAATGTGGTGAAACGTGGTTTTTCGTGTTGGTTCCAAAACTCCATGGAAGCCTCTAGTAAAGTTGCCACCACTTTACTGGGGCATGACTTTGACTGGACTATGACTACCTGACTTGGACTGGACTATGACTGTGACTATGACTAAGTAAAATATAATATATTATAATGCAGACTTTGTAGACTTTTTAATATTGCGACTGAAGGACTTTGTATCCAAGTCAAGAACTAATTCTAAAAAAAAAAAAAAATTGGAAGTTGTCAAACTTTTTATAGATTTATCGAGAAAATCCAATTAGGTACCCACAACGCGTTATTAGCGTATGATATCTGCAGCACTATCGCTTCTTTATCGTAAATTAATAGATTCCCAAGAAAAATGGTTTATCAGATCTAAAGAGCTCGTAATGTAATTGTTTCCTGTAATTACCTACATGCCTATCTCAATTCTATCGATCGCCGATACGCGGCTCTTTGACTTGCCCATCAGCTTTGCCCTTAACCTTGATGAAATAGGCATGCCTACCCTTGTGGCCTAATCATCGAATGGTGTCTGTCTCAGAGTTAAATGAACATCAACTTTGCCTTTGTTACTATTAGATGCTTATTAGTGGTCTTTGCTATGCTATTATGTAGGTATATAGGCTGCAGTAAAGTAAATTACATAGCATAATTAAATGTTTTATTCCTGGTATTGCAATCTCCGCTCCGATACTGACCTACTTAATTTTTTTTTACAGCCTTCACATCCGGATTTCGAAACGAAGAAGCCTTCGTAACATTTCACAAACGCTTAAAAATACATTTATAGATGGAAGATGGAATCGATTACATCAACTAAGTAGATTAATATGCATGGAATTGCCTGATTGGCATTATAGAGTTGCTGGCATTGGCTTTTCGGAATGAGAATCGGTTGCATTATTATAAGTTTCTTCATGTGAAAATAAACGATTGGAAAGAGGTCAGTCGCTCGTCGGACGGCACGGCGCGGTGCGGGCGGCGGCGGCGCGGCGGCTGGCCATGCTTGTGCGAAATGCACGTTGACCTACACACTGCCACATTCAGTTTCAATAACAAGTTAACTGTTCTACTTCGACATCGTTCATAGTTCCGAGCACCCAGCATCCTCTCACGAGTCTCACGACTGAACATTGTGAGCTGTTCGCTAGAGGGTAGTCGTTAAAAACTTATTTTACCCGTCCTTTTTCACGTAGGTAATATCTGTTCTAATTGGATTTCTCAAGTAAACATAAATTGGTGCCATTATGCGTTTTATTCATTACATTACTGGCACAACAAAAGGACTAACCAGACGTGGAGCTATTCCACGAGATAAGACAATAGCCACTTATTGCCGTTGCACGAACGTTGTGGCAATAAAGGCAAAAAATCGAACAATATCGCAGATAATGTATCGGCGGAGCGCGTTATCAGATGTATAACAGTACCTATACAAGTATACACGGCAGGCCTCGACTTTTACCGAACGGTGACCGAGACATGTTTTGGGGAGCTTTCCAGCGGCCTTCAATAGGTAAACTCTAGTATAATCCTTGAGCGCAAGAAAGCGCGCGAGGATCAGCGACCCGCGAACCGCCACCGCCGCCTCCCGTGGTCACCTCCGCGGTCAACTGTACAACGTATTTTATGCCGTCGACCTACGAACTATGATCACAATCGCAGGACTAGGCCCCGTGGCCGACCTAACTGGAGCACGCTCGCATTCCAGCGTACCGACAACAGTTTTAAATACTAGCTTAGGTACTTACTTCACCCATGGTGAAACTTGAAGAACAATCCGATATCCGAGCGGGAAGGAACTCCAACACACACGAACTGTTTCACGGTGTAAACATCACGGCACAAACACTGCCACGGATGAGGTGCGCGCGCGGAGACGTGCGTTCCGGCTCGCGGTCGCGGGCTAAGCTAACGTCCTCACCGCGCCGCGACTCACCTGGCGGGCCTAATTGGCGCACGAATGAGAAGCCCTGATAACGTCATACGACGGAACGAGAGAGCGATACAAACTGACAACACCTGGTGGACTGGTGCTGCTTTGCTGCCGCGGCTAGCTGCTTTACCGAGCCAGCGAGAGGGCGCGCTTTTTTGGGTCCCGTCTGCGGATTTCCGCGCTATTGCGTTTTAGAGGGACAGACGGACAGGTTTGAGTTGAGCCCCGCCGTCACCGCCACCACTGCCGGCGCTGCGCCGACAGAAAGAGGGATTACATTTATATACAACAGTGTAATTATATTATGACTGCACTGTAATAGTTTTGGAGCAAGCTTTATGTGGTGGGCATATGAAATAAAGATATTTAGAAATAGTTTAAACATTGAAAAATGTATTATTTAAAAACCATACATAATAGCTATAATTAACTAAGTATATTTAAGTACCTACTTATTCGTTATTAGGTACAGTATTTATACTATACCTACTTAAATATTTATTAAATATAATGACTAGGATATATGTATAAAACCAAGACTTAGCAAGAACTTAACTATTAATAAATTAACTATTAATAAATATTATCAACATTCAGCATTGGGTATATACATGTATATACAATTAACATTTTAATTAAATGCAAGTAAAGACAAGACAACCCTCTGTGCAAAAGAGATTCTGTTAAGGATAAATAAATCGAAATCGAAAACAATAAAAATGAGAATAAAGTTAACTAAATTAAACTTCATCACAGATAAAAGACTTTGTAGATATGTCACAGATATCTTCTATGCCATGATAACTTGGTAACAGTCACAAGAAAATATTAAGCACCTACTCCTTCTCAAATCCTTCTTGCGAAAATTTCCTGAAGTCTAGAAATACATTATAATTAGCGCCTTAGTTTTGGCTACTATGATTATCTCTGTGATATATGAGAAGTGGAATATATTATCCAAGCAACAGCCACAAGTCATAGTTAGTTGATAGTGCATGCTGTTGTCCTGTTGATAACATGTTGACATGACAATATTTGAAGATGTTCCATTGTCGTAAAAAAGGTCAAAAAACTGCCATTTTGTATTGTAAGCCTATGAGAGTGAAGGCTCACAGTCTTTAACAATAGCTTTGAGGAACTGCGATTTGACTCGCGTTTGCGTATCCATATGGTTCAACTTGAGGTGCCGCGAGAGGTCGCAGGGGCGCAGGAAGCCGCGCGCACAGTGTGGACATACATAAGGCGTCGTGTGCGTGTGGTGCTTTAACACATGGAACTCCAACATAGCAGCCGTCGGAAACGCTTTTGGACAGTCCTCTAAAGCACACTTAAACTTCCCAGCATCCCTGTGCTTGAAACCCATATGATGCGACAGACTCCTTACTGATCCATAACTCTGATTGCAGATCTTGCATACAAACGGCTTCTCCCCAGTATGCACTCTCATATGAGCTTCAACATCTCCAAACTCTTTGTTACACACCAAACACAGCCCAGACTTTTCAGAGTGCTTCCTTTCAATATGTGTCTTCAGGTTGCCTTTGAAAGTGAATGTCATACCGCAGTAGCTGCAGATCCAGAGCTTTGTTTTGTTGTGGCTGTCTGTATGTACTTTCAAGGTCCCTTTACTTTTAAAGGCTTTATTGCAGATATGGCATGTGAAGTTTTTCTCAGAAGTATGTACAATTTGGTGTTTGATCAATAAGCCTCTGTCTATGAAAGATCGGCCGCAAGTCTCACAGCTGTAAGGTTTTTCGCCGGTGTGCCGCCTTTTGTGACGAATCAGTGATGATGCTTGGCAGAATCGTTGCGGACAGTATGGACAGTGATATGGCTTGGATCCAGTGTGTATTCGCATGTGAGTCACTATATTGGTCTTAGCAAGGAATGATTTTCCACAGTGTTCACAAGTATACTGCCTGTCAGGATAGGTTTCAGGATGACTACAGTGCATGTGTCTTTTCAATGTGGCCTTAAGTTTGAATTTGGCCCCACAAAGATCGCATGCAAATGGCTTTTCCCCTGTGTGAGTTCTCATATGATTCTCCATGGCTGAATGACTTGCCACCATCTTTCCGCATGTTGCACATTGGAATGGTCCCATCCTAGGCCGCTTTGTTCTCTTATCTGTTGCTTTTAGAGCCTTAGAATCTTTGCTGTGCTCATATGTTATTCCATAATGTCTTTGAATGTGCTTTTTCAAGGTGTATTTATTTGAAAATGTTTTACTGCACATGTCACATGTATACGGCCTCTCTTTGGTGTGTGTACGCATGTGTGTTTCAAATGCAGAGTGACATGGCAGCAACCTGTCACAAACCAAACATTGAATCGGTCCTGTCTTGAGTCTCACTTTTCTGATGCGCAGGTGATTGGGCAAAATTTTCTTACTGTACCTATACTTGTACTTTCCGAAATTATTTCCATTTGAATAAATCTCTGGTTTATCTTTTACAAATTCATTTTTGCAAGCATATTCAGAAAGCGGTTCATTATCTATAAAGCTATCATACAAGTCAGACTCATGTTGAGCAAAGGAGGAGTCAAATTCAGGTTTGACTTCATGTTTGAAGGGGTCAGGTTGAGGCTTGGCCTCGGGTTCGAGTTCAGCGGTCTGCAGCAAGTCCAGGCAGCGCAGTGCCTTGTCGGAGGCTTCGCAGCGCGATGCAAACTCGTGGCTGACAGCCAGGTCGCTGGCACAGCCCTCGCAGATTGCGTCCGGAAATCCGTCACCCTCTGCGATCACAATATTAACGCACTTCATTATTTTCACACAATACTGCACGTCGTCCTGCTTACTGAACACAGATATCGTGGCGGTCCTGTCGAGGCAAACTCGACATATCTTAAACTCCATAGTGGTGAATGGTGACAATGGTGTAGCTGTGTAGCTGGAAGAAAAGTCTCCACTTTGGATTGATTCAAATAATCACAATACGAGCACGATCAGGATAACACTGTTCAAAGTTCAAACTGTTCTTCAACTTCAGTTATAATATATATACATTCACAGAATTCGCCCTATTTGATACTAATACTAAGTCTATGTAATTACATATCGAGATAATTTCAATTTTGACCAAATTTTTATTATTTATTTTTAGTTGAGGTTTTGTTTTGGTCACATTGTTTTTTTTTTAACCGGTGGTTTTGGTAAATTTTTTCTTATATTTTGTCAAGGTCTCCACTGTCATACCCACAGAGTAACATTGTTTTTTCTCTAACCTGTGTGGTCATACCAAGTATCGAAAGAATGATTCGATGCTAAATAGTACTTGGTATCGAAAGAAAAGTATCGAGTACTCGTATTTACTAGTATCGAAACATCCCTACAAAACACCAGAGTATGTAATACGTAGTATCCCTTAGTAGTCTGTGTATGTAACGCTACGCGTTCACCGTTCACCCAAGCGTCTGTGGTTCACCCGTTGTCTGTACCCGTTGTGTTTCTGTTTTGTTTATACAGAATTTGTTTGCATTGCGCGAAAATTACTATTGAATTGATATTGTAGAAAATATTCATATCATAGTTGAAATAAAATGCAGCAGCCGCCAGAAAGGAGAAAACGATCAGCGAATTTCTCCGAAGAGGAGAAGTTGCGATTTATTCGCCTTGTAGAAAAAAAAGTCAGTATCATCAATAATATAACTTCACATGATAAACAAACAAATAAAAGAAAGGAAGAGACATGGAAAGTAATTTGCCGCGCCTTTAATTCGAGTGGATCTGTATTTAGGTAAGTAGACATTTATAGGGGGGTGACATGGTTTTATTATTGGGGTACATACCTTTAAGAATAACCGAATAACACTACTCGCTGGAGGCACTGAATTTGAATAATTAATTTACTATTGTTGGTAATAAATTTATTTTAGGAGTACATATACACTTAAAAAATTATGGCAGAAATTGAAGAGTGACGCGAAAGTCTTCCAAGCTAGCGGCAAAGGATGTGGTCCTTCAAAAGTGGACAATCGTGTTTTGGAATTGATATTAGAGATCATTGGACGTAAAAGCTCCGAGATATCAGGGGATTCAACCTGCAACTCAGATGACTTACCAGGTACCTCATCTATGTACAATAATTTCATTGTACACCTATTTCAATATTGTATTTATGACTTATAATTATGTTATTATTCTAATTTTACAGTGAAAAAAGTAGAAAAATGTGAAGACTTGGATGTGGTAGTAGAGATGACAGAATGTGAAAGTTCTGAGGTATCAGAGGTGTCAGACTGCAACTCGGATCCCTTATTAGGTATTTTACTACTTAATACCAGTTACCTACTTCTATGGTAAAATGACCTATGTACAGGGGTGGCCAAAGCGTTGATTGCAGTTGATCGTAGAGGCATTTGTGGTAGCCTGCTAGACAGAAATTGCCATTTTTAATTACTTCTTTATTTCTTTGTTCAACCAGCACTTGCCGTTTTTTTTAAATCGGAAAATATGTTAAATGTATGAAAAATGTACTATAACCATAATAAGTTTCATCAAAATCCATTCAGTAGTTTCAGCGTGATGCATGTTTAAAGGAACAGACAGAGAGACAGACTAACAAAAATCAAGAAAAAATTGTTTTTATTACTACTTCTCATCATCAACAGCCTGAAGATGTCCACTGCTGAATATAGACCTCCCCCCACAGAGCACCACTTTAAGTGGCAGCTTGCTTCCTGCATCCATTAGCTCCCCATGGTTTTCACCAGATCTGCGGTCCACCTAATGGGGAGCCGGCCTACACTGTGTCTTCCGGTTTTTGGTTGCCACTTGAAAACCTTTCTTCCCCATTGGTTGTCAGTTCTATGAGCTGTGTGTTCAACTACTTCTATACCATTAGAAAAGTGTAGTGCAAAGTAAAATTCTATGTGCAGACTTAGCCTAGTTACAGTTATATGTTGATTGCTGGCAGTATTGTTTAGACCACTGGGTTATTTTGAATAACATACACTGTATACTTAAAAAGTTTGGCCACCCCTGCTCTATTGCATGGTCTATTTATTCATATTATTATTTGAATTTTGTAGTGGGAAAAGTAGAAAAATATGATGACTGGGCTGTATGCAAGCCACCCTTATCTGTACCACAACAACTACCACCAACACTACCAGCAGACCAGGCGCCACTGTGTATGTTCCATGATATAATTTGAACATATTTTATACTTGTTGCAATAAAAGCATCACTTTCCTATCCAGCTCTCTGTCCATCAAGACAATTTTTTTTTAGAAACTAATGAAGGTATTATTTTGAAATTGATGTCAAATACTATTAAAAGTTTACCTAAATATTCCTGTAAAAAATTTTAATTCAATGTGATAGAAAAAAATTATTAAAAATCTTGATTAATATTTTGCACTTCATTAAAAACTTAAATGGTAGTTTAGTTTACTATTACTTATATACAACATATTCAAATAACAACCATTTAGTTTAGTTGGTGCTTACTATAGTAGTAACTTAGCTAACCTAACTTAAAATGTATGAATAAAGGTGGTTATTAAAGTGAGTGTATGTACTTACATTATTCCACTTTTATTTTTCATTTACAGTTAATATATTGAATGAGAACTCATATGAGGTACCAGTACAACATGAAATCCAAGTACCTGTTGCTGCAACTGTGAAAGTTGAAAGTTGTAGCCCTCCTGTACCAATTAAAAAGCTAAAGAGCCTAAGACGAAGAAGGCCCCAGCTAGATCAAGTTCTCAATCAAAAATGTGGGTCCACAAGCATGAGGGCTCAGACCAATCATAGTAATTCTTTCGCTTTTGAGAGGCTCAGAAGTGAGAAGGCGAAATTGGATTTGATAAATCTAAAAAGTGAACAAGAAACTGAATTACATCAGCTACGAATGGAAAATGAACGGCAGCTGTATTCCTTAAAAGAGAAAATATTGGAAAAAATCTTAACAAAAATAGAAGGTACAAAATAAGAATTTATTTAAACACATTTGTGTACATAGTCAAACTAATTATTAAAATAGTTATTAGTGAGTAACACCCTACAATCAATTCCTCGGCTGTCGTTTTGGTCATTGGAGTTGTGACTTATCTGATCCTCCTCAATTAAATTTTGTATATTATCTTCATTAGATTCATCCAAAGGCATACTTTCCTTGAATTGAATGCATATGTTGTGCAATATGTAGCATGAAATGATGACATCTATTGCAGTATCCAGTCTAATGCGCAGACCATTTGCTAGAGCAGGAAACCTGCGTTTGATTATGCCAAACTGCGTTATAACTGTGTTTCTGGTTTTGATTTGGCTAGCGTTATAATTTTCCTCAGCCATTGTTTTTGGGTTCTTATATGGGGTGAGTAAGTATTCCTGAAACAGATTTTTTTTCAGATGGTGGTCACCTAGATGCAGACATTATTGAAGTAGCTTTCAGCGCAACAGGTGAAAGGCGCAGAGAACAATAATCACATTACATATTGTAATTAAATTGTGTTATTAGGTTTATTTCTTTATTTTATTTTTAACCTACCTTTAAAGGGTAGGCACTATTGCCTAAGAGATAGCTATTTCTGTAGAGCCCTGATTCAAAATTATGATAAAGAGTGCTGTTTGTGAATATGGCAGAGTCGTAGGTTGATCCAGGCCAATGTGCAACAACATCCAAGACTCTGGTTTGAGCATCTGACACTGTCTGCACCTTGAGTGAAAAGTATCCGTTGCTATTGCGGAATAGCTTTGCATCTATCCCACCTGAACCAGAAATAATAATCAAACCACTATTACACTATGCAACCAATACCAATATTGGTAATATATCTTAGAATACATTTTTGAAACTACCTGGAGATTGTATCTTCACATGAGTACAGCCGATCGTTCCGATTACAGATGGAAAGCGAGAAATGCTGTAGAATTGTCTTTGGCAGGTTCTGATTTCTTCTTCTGTGGATGGGAACCTAATGAATTGTTCCCTAAGTCCCGCTATGACATGTGACACTCTTTTCACAATCCTACTTACTGAGGAATTATGAATACCATGTATATCACCAACAGCCTTATGGTGATGGCCGGTTGCATAAAACCGGAGTGCCACCATTAGCTGGATAGCTGGAGAAATACTGCAATTCCTAAAAACATTGTGTCTTTTAACAACATTCCATTCCAATAAATTAGTTATTTTTTGGATGCTGGAGGCAAGCAGCAGCAAGTGGCGCTCTATAGCCTATGTTCAGCAGTGGACGTCTTCAAGCTGATGATGCATGAAGCATGATATTTTTATTGACTACTTTATTATGGAAAATATCTTACCGGTCACTCTCATACTCCAGGTTTTCATCAATTTTGTGAAGTATAAAGAGGAATACTTCTTTTGAAACACGATAATGTTGAAAAAAATTAAAATCATCCAGTGTTTCAAGCGGGTTCTGTCGTGGCCTTACAACTCGTATTCTTTTTTTGTTTTGTGGATCATCTAGGTTTTCAATGTACTCTAGAAATTCCATAAAATCGTCTAGATCATTAGTTATGCTCATTTCACAGAATGCGCCTTATTTACATAGGTCATTAATATTTTAAACAGAATTTTACAGATTATGCAGTTTTTTTTTTCTTATAGTTTGGCTCCACACATAGTGTATTTAGCCAGTGTCAAGTATTGTAGTTTTTCGTCGTATTATGAAATATTTCATGTAAAGTCAAGTCTTAGTCAGGGTAGTCATAGTCCAGTCTAAGTCAGGTAGTCATAATCCAGTCTAAGTCATGCCCTAGTAAAGTAGTGGCAACTTTACTAGAGGCTTCTATGGAATTTTGGAAGCAACATGAAAAACCACGTTTCACTACATTATATCACTTGCCCACACTTATACTCATAATTCAGCACTTAATGCGTAAAATGCCACTAATTTTAAACATTAACACCAGAAAAAGCATAAGTTTTGTGAAATAATACAATGCAACGACGTGAACTTTTTCACGTTCCCGCCAAAACTCGATTATGCAGTTGTCAATGTTTCTCACATTTTTTTTCTACAGACGCAATTAGGGATGTTCCGATACTAGTAAATGCGAGTAAGTGCTCGATACTTTTCTTCCGATACCAAGTACTTTTTGGTATCGAATCATTATTTCGATACCTACTTGGTAATGGAAAGAAAGTTGTGATGGGGTACCCTGGAGGGGTCGAACCCCGGGGCTCTATTAACATATGTTTACTGGAACCCCTCCGTGCTCAGGGTGCACTGGGGGGGTTTGTGTACTAGTGCCTTCGCTTAGGGGAAAAATAGTTCACTTTGTGATACCAGCACCAAATTTTAGTATGTTGCTAAATGTGTTATTCTATGTTAAAAACCGGCGGGACCCCACCTGTAAAATACTCGGATCTGGAGATATGACGTCATCAAATGGCGGCTGCCGTATTTTGAAAATTGCGAATATTTCTGATTCTATGAACCCTATATAAATGTGTCAAATGAAAGAAAATTAAATGCCTTATAATGTTATAATTCACAACGGTCGCTCAATAGTACAGTTATGAAAATATTTTAAATTATATGTAAATAGAATCGATAAAAATTACCTATTTTTAATGACAGCGTCGGAAGTATACCCTATAGGCAAAAATTATGTTTGGCAGACATAACGAGCAATTCATTAGCTATCCAATAAAAAAACCGGAACTCAATCGGCTGAATTATGTTTTAGTTAAGCCGTTGTTAGTCGCTCCCTCAAGTCCGCACGGGTGTTATTAGGTGAAAAATAGTTCACTTTGTGAATACCAGCACCAAATCTAAAAAATATTTGAGTATATTGGTAAACATGTTATTCTATGTTAAAAACCATCAGGACCCCACCTGTAAAGTATTTGGATCCAGAGATATGACGTCATCAAAATGGTGGTCACCGTATTTTGAAAATTGAATATATGGTAGAGTCTATGAACCCTATACACACGTGTGGGGTGTCAAATGAAAGATGCTCTATAATGCAGTAATACACAACATTCGCTCAATAATAATCCAGTTACGAAAATATTTTAAATTATATGGAAGTTGGTTCTAAAAATAATACTTATTTTCAATTACAGCATCGGAAGTATACAATATAGGCAAAAATTATGTTTGGCAGACATAACGAGCAATTCATCAGCTATCAAATAAAAAAAAACCGAAACTCAATGGGATGGATAATGTCGTTGTTACGCCGTTGTCAACATGTCGCTCCCTCAGTTTGCACGGGTGTTATTAGGTGAAAAATAGTTCGTTTTGTGAATACCAGCACCAAATCTAAGACGTGTTTTTTAGCATATTGGTAACCATGTTATTCTACGTTAAAAACCATCAAGACCCCACCTGTAAAGTATTTGGATCCGGAAATAATTATGACGTCATCAAAATCACGGCCACCGTATTTTGAAAATTGCGAATAATTGTGAGCCTATGAACCTTATAATACCTACATGTGTGGGGTGTCAATGAAAGGTAATGAAGTGTTCTATAGTGTTATGATGCACAATATCAGTCGAATAGTAATAGTTATGAAAAAAAAAATATATGGAAATGAAATCTATAAAATATCCCTATTTTCAATAACAACTTCCAAAGTAAGTATACACTATAAACAAAAATGATGTATCGCAAGCATAATGAAAAACTCATCAGCTATCCAATAGAAAAAACCTGTGCTCAATCGGATGAATAATGGCTGGCATTTTCCATCTAATAACACCAGTGCGAACTTGAGGGAGCGACTTATTAACAACGGCTTAACACATTCATCAGTATTCATCCGATTGAGTTCCGGTTTTTATTATTGGATAGTTAATGAATTGCTCGTTATGTCTACCATAAATAATTTTTGCCTATAGTGAAAACTTCCGATGTTGTAATTGAGAATACGAAATTTTTATAGATTCTATTTCTATATAATTTAAAATATTTTCGTAACTGTACTATTGAGTGAATGCTGTGTATTACAGCATTATAGCGCATTTACGTTTACAATTATAGAACCGTCGTGCTGCCCGAGGAATCAAGCCGCAGCAACGGTCCCCGGCGATGACACAGTGCTGTCCGAGAAATCAAGCCGCAGCAGCGCTTCGCCGTGAAACTCTATCGCGCGAGAACGCAGCGCTGCCCGAGGAATCAAGCCGCAGCAGCGCTTCGCCGTGAAACCCTGTCGCAGACAACGCAGTGCTGCCCGAGGAATCAAGCCGCAGCAGCGTTTCCGCCTTGAGTGAGACACTAGAAATGAAAGCCCATATGCTTTGGTAGCATTGCTGCCCGAGAAATCAAGCCGCACGACTACCGCGTATGAGCCCTCAAGACGAGTGCTGTCGAATGCTTTTTTTTTTTTTTGAACGGGCTAATGCTGTTGGTGTCTACCGACCTTTACAGCGTCACCGGGCGGGAGGGCAGGCGCTTAAGGCGCCCAACCGTCAAAAGTTGGAGGCAACTAGCACAAGGGCACCCCTGGGTTGCGAGCCTCGGCTTGGGCCGTTGCCGGGATAAGAGGATCGAGAAGGCTACGTCCACTGGAAGAGTGGACCCTATGGAAAGTCGCGACCGTTCTAGCTAACCTACGGGGGGGTACGTCGACCTCGCCGGCGGGGTCGGTGTCTGATTGTGTTACGCTGGTATCCTATACCGGTGCCGAAAGCGGTACCTGAGCCAGAAGGGCTAGACTGATCCGGTGATCCTAGCGCAGCCGACACAACGGCTGCTATAGGATCATCTGGATCGCTCAAGACGTGTCTTGGGCGGCGACGACGGGGTGGTGCTGTCGAATGCATGAAAAATCCGCCTTATATAGTCGCTGAGCCCGCCTGCGTGTGCGTCAGTGTTCCCACTCCGCGCGGTGTGACTCGCCTGCGTCAGTAACCCCGGCCGCAGATTGCATCGTAGTTAGTACTGTCTAGACTGGGTGGACCGGTACGGCCGGCGCGGGCGGCGGGCTGCGGTTCGGGCGGCAGTGAACTGGCTTGGGGAGCGTCTGTGTAATGCGCGCAGCCTTTGTGCGCGTTACAAAGTACTAGTACCGAATCGAATCAATGCTGCTAAGTCAAAACAGAATAGAAACGCCAAAAATTCAATACCAAGCAGCTTTATTTCACCATTATATATTTTTTCTTTAAAGAAGCATAGTATGGTCTAACTTTAAGTCAAATAGCCCTATAAAGATGATTTTTTAATCTATTGTTAGGACTAAAATAACCTCGTTTTTAATTTAAGCAGGATTAAATCGAATGTAAATTTAATTCAAAGTGTTGAAAACAGTTAATACGCACAAACACACCTCCACACACACGTTACAGTTAAGGTAGTTGTTATACTTAATTAAAATAATTAAACACGAATCAATCTCACGAAACCTACTCGGTAATCTCGGTATCAGAACGAAAGTTCTTGTATCAGAAAGAAAATACTTGTATCGGAAAGAAAGTACTTGTATAGAATATTGTCAAATAAAATATCCTAGTGTACGAATGTGTGGTTCTTCGCGCCTAAACACTTGGGAATATAGTACAGGCAAAGAAACAACAAAACTTTGCTGCAATAAGGTAAAATTTGTCTTTTTTCGCTTTGATAAATAATAAAAAATGTATCGATACTTTTAGGGTACTCATTTGAGTAGTATCGAATCCACAGTTTGTGTTTTTCTTTAATCTGTGATCGAATCATGATTTGAGTATACTCATATGAGTAGGTATCGATACTTTAGTGGTATCGGAACATCGCTAAATAGTAGAAAGCAGAAAGCACAGGTAGAAAGCTTTGAATATTCTGTGGTAGAAAGCCATCCATTAAAACGAAGAAGAATATGGTAGGGAGTTTTGGCGGGAACGTGAAAAAGTTCACGTCGTTGCATTGTATTATTTCACAAAACTTATGCTTTTTCTAGTGTTAATGTTTAAAATTAGTGGCATTTTACGCATTAAGTGCTGAATTACGAGTATAAGTGTTGGCAAGTGATATAATGTAGTGAAACGTGGTTTTTCGTGTTGCTTCCAAAATTCCACAGAAGCCTCTAGTAAAGTTGCCACTACTTTACTAGGACATGACTTAGACTGGATTATGACTACCTGACTTAGACTGGACTATGACTACCCTGACTGACTGTGACTAAGACTTGACTTTACATGAAATATTTCATAATACGATGAAAAACTACAATACTTGACACTGGCTAAATACACTATGTGTGGAGCCAAAATATAAGAAAAAAAAAAAGAATATGGTAGATGCCTGGATGGATACCTGGATAATAAGTCTGACTAGTATAGTAGATATCTGTGATAATAAGGTTCAAATGGTTGGTCTGGCTGGAATTTAAATTAGAGCATCACAGTTAAAGCATGAATCTAAATCTCTGTCGCTTATGTTATGTAAACGAAGGAAACGTCAATATATTTAAAGACAACGATGATTTATTGTGCTCTAAAATTAAGGTTTGTTGTGGATATATAAATGTTGAAGAAGATGATGGGCTTCCATCTCTAGTATGCAGTAGCTGCGAATTGGAGCTCAATGCTTGCTACCAGTTCATGCAGAAATGTAAAGCCGCCGATGAGAAAATACGTTATTTATTGGTTAGCAGAGGCTCACTATGCCCCAAAGTAGAGGTCAAAACCGAATTGAATATTTTGGATGACGTGGACGAGTACAATGCTGACGAAGGACACCCATACTCGCCCGTTGAGTTCAAACTAAACGACGACATAAAGTTAGAACACAAACATAAGCGAAATCCTCCATTTCACGTAAAGACTGTCAAGAAGCGGTGCAAAAAGAAGAAAAAGATAAATAAAGATTTGATGTGCTCTACTTGCGGCAGGAAATGTCTCAGTTCCTCGGCTCTAGCAATACACATGCGTACACACACCGATGAGAGGCCCTTTAATTGCCCTTCATGTGACAAGACATACAAAGATAGAGGAACTTTGAAGAGGCATATAGAGAGGAACCACTTGCAGAAAAGAGACCGAAAATTTATCTGCGAGAATTGTGGCAAAGGTTTCTATTCTAAGAGTGACATACAGATTCACATGAGAGTCCACACAGGCGAGACACCCTACACCTGTACTCTTTGTCCCGCTCGTTTCACACAGCTAAGTGCCATGCTGCGGCACAAGAGGAGACACACCGATGAGAAGTCTCACATGTGTTCCACTTGCAGTAAGCCATTTTGGACCAAGGAAGAATTGAAGAAACATTTTAGTGTTCATGTAGACATTAGAAACTTTTCCTGCCCTATCTGTAAAGTGGAGTTCAAACATAAGGGCAGCATCCAGAAACACATGAGAGTCCACTCGGAACCCAATCGCTTTGTGTGCAGCCACTGTGGAAAAACATTCAACAACAAAGGCAATTTGAAAAGCCACATGGAGAGAAAACATTCAGAGAAATCAGGGTACTGCAACATTTGTTCAAAAAATGTATCTAACATCGAGGTGCACATGTGGCGGCACACCGGACAAAGACCTCTCAAATGCGAATTCTGCACAAGCAGTTTCTACGAAATGAAGGCTTTGGCACTCCACATCAATTTCAAACATAAAAAGACTGACAAGTTCAAGTGCACTTCAGAAGGATGTACCAAAAGCTTCCCTTCCAATCCAATGTTGATGTTCCATGTGGCTAAGTTCCATGAGCAGCACACTCCTTACTCATGTGACAGATGCTCCAGGGGCTTTTACAGGAAGAATGATCTCGCTAGACATATGCTTGGGACTCATAAAGAAAGACTGCTGTAATTAGTGTCTTGCTAGCTATTTGTTAATTAATGTTGTCTCTAGTCATTAGTTCGTAACTTTGTAAACTTGATCTCACCTCACAGTATTTGTGTATATTTCTCTAAAAAGGATAAAATATAAACAAGTATTTATTCTATACAATATTTATTTTAGTGCTGATGAATATCATGATCCTGGATCCAATAGAAACTGTATCACAATCTGGCTACCAGTAAATAAAGCTTGATCAATAGTAAGTTCACAGAATAGAAGTATAGGTATCAAATTATCAATAGATGAAGAATCTGTACAATAGCATTAAATGTCTGCATAATCAAACCAGAACATAATATTTCATTTCACCCCTAATATTTTAGTCATCAACACATGTTTGTACATAACAAAATAACCCCTTATATATTTACTATATATCAATACATTGCAATAATTATTTACAGTCATTTTATAACATTCAGTATTGTAAATAAAAACAAATTGCACACCTTGTATAATCAAATATTTTTGATCCAGTCAAAAAGTTATGAACATGTTGAATATTGATTATAACTTAGAGATAATATAAATTGTAAATAAACAGCTTCCAATCTTCATAAATTATGTGAACATCAGTCAACAATTACCACTAACACAGACACCATAGTTTAGAATAAGAATATGATGTTCCACTTACACATACATAACAGTGATGTGTGCAGGCGCAGGCCTCCCCACCGAGGGCGAGACATCAAGCCCGAACATACGGCAACAATGCCTCGCCAACAGTAGAGACCTGCGGCACCTCGTCCCTTCCACACGTCTTTCATATGAAGAAATCACGAGTCAACAAATACGAACCACTAAACACAACACTCATTATACAAATTGCCAACATAAAATTCAAAATATCCCACGCGTAAGTTAGGCCACCAGTCACCGTTAAAACAAACTGCACAATTAACTAGCACCAGAAAATTTAGGATTAAATTACAGAGTCGATGTAACCGATTCCTTACGTGTACACTTATGAAATATTTAGAATTCATTACATAATCATAAACAGTAATTGTGACCAAAATGCAAATGATTTATTATAAAAAGCTATGTATGAACGCAGTTCAATGTCTTAAATATATTAATTTGTATCCTTTCACCAAGGCATTGTACATTAAATAATTAGTCTATGCTAAAACAAATGTAGACCATCATAGTAATAACATACGTAAAAAGATATAAATTAGGGCACTGCCCAATGCAAACCCAGTCCAATAAAATTGTCAGAACATCGCATTCTGGTAAACTTCCATTTTAAAATAACATTTAATTGCTAAATAAATAAAGTTATATTAATAATTTAAATTAAAACACGTCAAATATATAAAGGGTGCATCAAGCTCGATATAAAACCTTGCTAATTAATTTAATATTATTATTACCCTTTCGAATTTCGAATGAAACTCAACCTGAGCTTGGACTTTGAAGATTTCACAATCCAAATGATCACACGCTTCTCACATATTATTTTAGTAAATGTTTAAGCTCTAATAACCCTAACAACATTCCGGTAATTTCTAAACTTTGTCTGAATCATCATCAGACACGAGCACATGAACAATCTACTTTAGCAATTCTCCGCATACTATAAATCAATCTAATGTTTTAAGTCCGATGACTGAATAAGGTTTGGTTCAATTTTTATTTGAGATCAGGAAAGATCAAAGTTCTGAGAGTGATCTTGAGCTGTGGTTTAAGAAGCCAGTATTAGCTGACCTGGTTTATATAGATCACTCAGAAGTTTGAGCTTTCCTGATACTCAAGATTAGACCAAACGTGATTCAGTCACCAGACGCTTCCACACGCCAACACTTGATGTACATAATGTGTCACCAACACTATCACCTCAACTCCCAACATGGTTCACAATCACTACACTTTCAGCTGTATTGAAACGGTCACATGTGTTTGGTGGTTCCCGGTCAAGAATGTCTGCCAAACTGTGGGTAACAAGGGGTTTCTAGAGACCCTCAAGCACCATGGTTAAAACTACAACAGCATTCCAAGGAGGGTTGGTGTCAGACAGTCAAATGTTCGCCAATATATTTTGTACCTAATGATTAGGTAGGTTTTACTGCGTTGATCCCAAAATGAAACGGGCGAAAGTCAGGCCTGCGCACTCCGCGCAATTACATCGACGGGTTCAACCACAGAAGAAACAATAGAATAGCGATTTCGCCTTAATAGTCGGAATAGTTTTAGGTACGATGTAAATTGCACCACTTTATTACTTTGTAGCAAGAGTGGTTACAGAGTGATCTTTGCACCTGCGGTATCAGAGTTTTAGGCACAACCTAACATTTCACTTTATTTTTTTGTAACAAGAGTTGTTGCAGAGCGATCCTTGCACCTGCGGTATCAGAGTTTTAGGCACAACCTAACATTTCACTTTATTTTTTTGTAACAAGAGTTGTTGCAGAGCGATCTTTGCACCTGCGGTATCTGAGTTTTAGGTACGATCTAAATCGCAGTTTATTTCCTTGTAACAAGAGCGGTCAGTTGTTGCGGAGCGATCCTTGCACCTGTCGTATCGGAGGTTTAGTCACAATCTAAAATCGTTCTTATTTCTTTGTAGCAAAAGTGATCCCCGCATCCTCGGTACCAGAGCTTTAGGCACGATCTAAATTGCACTGCATTCGTTTGACACGAAGAGCTGTCGCGGCACGATCCCGGGACGCGGTCAGTTGATGGCCTGGTCGGTCATCTGCTTGCACAGGGCGTCCAGCCAGGCGTCGTGCGGGGGCGCCGCGGGGGGGAAGGGGGGGTACGAGTGCGACTTGCCGCGCGGCGCGGGGGGGGGCGCCGCGGGGGGGCTCGCCGCGCCCGCCCAGCGCCGCGCCGCGCCCGCGCTGCGCCATCTGCGGGGGGCCAGCGTGTACAATGTGGAGAGGACGCGTGTGGTACATGTGGGCACGCCACATCGCGAGTACAACTGACAACCGATGGGGAAGACAGGTTCTCGAGTGGCGACCACGAACCGGAAGATGCAGCGTAGATCAGCGTAGCGGTAGACTGACGATCCGGGCAAAGCCGCCGGGAGCCGATGGGCGGAGACGAGCAGCCGCTCAAAGTGGCGTTCTGTGGGGGAGGCCTATGTTCAGCGGTGGACGTCTTCAGGCTGTTTGTTGATTATGATGACGATGTGGTGTAAGTAAACAATACTGTCACTCTGTAGTGATATTATGCTTGTACGAATACCGACATATGATTAACTGTCCTATGTCGCCCACGTGGTGAAAGTGTGGCGGTACTTACACCTTGGAGCAGCGGCGATGGTGCGGCATGTCGCCCACGTGGTGGAAGTGTGGCGGTACTTACACCTTGGAGCAGCGGCGATGGTGCGGCATGTCGCCCACGTGGTGGTAGTGTGGCGGTACTTACACCTTGGAGCAGCGGCGATGGTGCGGCATGTCGCCCACGTGGTGGAAGTGTGGCGGTACTTACACCTTGGAGCAGCGGCGATGGTGCGGCATGTCGCCCACGTGGTGGAAGTGTGGCGGTACTTACACCTTGGAGCAGCGGCGATGGTGCGGCATGTCGCCCACGTGGTGGAAGTGTGGCGGTACTTACACCTTGGAGCAGCGGCGATGGTGCGGCATGTCGCCCACGTGGTGGAAGTGTGGCGGTACTTACACCTTGGAGCAGCGGCGATGGTGCGGCATGTCGCCCACGTGGTGGAAGTGTGGCGGTACTTACACCTTGGAGCAGCGGCGATGGTGCGGCATGTCGCCCACGTGGTGGAAGTGTGGCGGTACTTACACCTTGGAGCAGCGGCGATGGTGCGGCATGTCGCCCACGTGGTGGAAGTGTGGCGGTACTTACACCTTGGAGCAGCGGCGATGGTGCGGCATGTCGCCCACGTGGTGGAAGTGTGGCGGTACTTACACCTTGGAGCAGCGGCGATGGTGCGGCATGTCGCCCACGTGGTGGAAGTGTGGCGGTACTTACACCTTGGAGCAGCGGCGATGGTGCGGCATGTCGCCCACGTGGTGGAAGTGTGGCGGTACTTACACCTTGGAGCAGCGGCGATGGTGCGGCATGTCGCCCACGTGGTGGAAGTGTGGCGGTACTTACACCTTGGAGCAGCGGCGATGGTGCGGCATGTCGCCCACGTGGTGGAAGTGTGGCGGTACTTACACCTTGGAACAGCGGCGATGGTGCGGCATGTCGCCCACGTGGTGGAAGTGTGGCGGTACTTACACCTTGGAGCAGCGGCGATGGTGCGGCATGTCGCCCACGTGGTGGAAGTGTGGCGGTACTTACACCTTGGAGCAGCGGCGATGGTGCGGCATGTCGCCCACGTGGTGGAAGTGTGGCGGTACTTACACCTTGGAGCAGCGGCGATGGTGCGGCATGTCGCCCACGTGGTGGAAGTGTGGCGGTACTTACACCTTGGAGCAGCGGCGATGGTGCGGCATGTCGCCCACGTGGTGGAAGTGTGGCGGTACTTACACCTTGGAGCAGCGGCGATGGTGCGGCATGTCGCCCACGTGGTGGAAGTGTGGCGGTACTTACACCTTGGAGCAGCGGCGATGGTGCGGCATGTCGCCCACGTGGTGGAAGTGTGGCGGTACTTACACCTTGGAGCAGCGGCGATGGTGCGGCATGTCGCCCACGTGGTGGAAGTGTGGCGGTACTTACACCTTGGAGCAGCGGCGATGGTGCGGCATGTCGCCCACGTGGTGGAAGTGTGGCGGTACTTACACCTTGGAGCAGCGGCGATGGTGCGGCATGTCGCCCACGTGGTGGAAGTGTGGCGGTACTTACACCTTGGAGCAGCGGCGATGGTGCGGCATGTCGCCCACGTGGTGAAAGTGTGGCGGTACTTACACCTTGGAGCAGCGGCGATGGTGCGGCATGTCGCCCACGTGGTGGAAGTGTGGCGGTACTTACACCTTGGAGCAGCGGCGATGGTGCGGCATGTCGCCCACGTGGTGGAAGTGTGGCGGTACTTACACCTTGGAGCAGCGGCGATGGTGCGGCATGTCGCCCACGTGGTGGAAGAACTGTCGCGGCGGCAGGCGGTGGCGGAGCCCGGCGAGCGCCTCGCGGAGCGCGGGGCTGCGGAAGGCCTCGTGGTGGAGCGCCTGCGGGTGTGGGTACAACGATATCAACGGGTGGCTTCATATCGTACGACTGTGACAATCTTTAGTGTGTATAATGCGCACTGTATGAATGAACTCGCGCTTAACTCAAATATACTATAGACAATACAACAGATGGATAATGTGAGAAACTGGATGCAAACCGCTCACTAGTGTCGCCACGCTGGCTGACCAGGCAAACGGTCAGCCAGCGTGCCGACACAACTGCCGAAGGTAAAGCACCATACGCTCGGCGATCGTAGCATATGTATAGAAATTACAAATAGTAATTCTCTGCCGGTGTAACCATAGGTTCACGTCGGTCAACGGTGTAGTCGCGTGCCAGCACTGCTGATGGCAGGTAGGTATGCAGCGGCGGTATGAAACAGCGAAGAAGATAGAAATAATTTGAATGACGTTTGATAGGTGATACGATTAGGTGCGAAGTGCGAACAAGAAACAATATAGAAAATACAAATATGAATGTGATAGATGTGAAATCGCGTGATTTTTAGGCGTCGGCTGCGCGACAAGCGAGTGCAATGACCTCCCTCCGCGGTCGCCTGTCGCTTGTATCGACGTGCGTTTGTCCATTACCATCAGTCACCACAACTTACAATGCGAGCGTATTGAACCGAACATCCGGCGCCATACTTACGCAGGCGTCGCGTCGCTACACTAAGATAACAACAAAAACTGCACTCAAAATTCACAGAATTGCACTCAACCGGGAAATAGAATCACAGATCTCAGAAACTAAAAGGAGATATGCTAAGACGAGCCCGGTGTCGCGGGAATATGCTCAAAAACGGAACACATTTAATGTTTTCCAATACCATATGGCTGAATGGCAGTCGTGATATCGTATGTAAGCAGTTTACAATGCTCGCTCTTCGCTAACGACTATTCGAACGTTGAGTTGTAATAACGCAATGAACAATGAATACATTGAAGCCAACAGAATACATTCGCCCGCACCTACTCGCAGTCGTGAGCTTATTATACAAGGTTATTGGTAATCCGACATATTCCCGTTAGGAGGGGATAGGGGTGACTATTTGCGATAATTTTAACTCCCATATGTATTATGCAAAAGTGAACCATTTTTGAGTTATCATGTTTTTAAGCTTTTCAAAAATGGAACTTTAATAATTTATTTTAAAAATAGTATTACTTTAACTCTCATTTTTTCTTCTGATTTATAAAAACGATTAAATACTGGTTATTTATCAATAACCACTCACGCGCCACGCTCCGCGCGCCGCTAACCCTTGTGTGCCACCTGAGATTTAGTAATGCGCGGCAGGGCGTCAAGTGGTAAACTAATCGATTCTAACTAAAATACCTAATGACTATTTACCTATTGAATGACTGTTGTCTCAAGTGTACAAACCAGGCTTTAATTTGTAATTAAGTTGATTATTCTAGGTGATGTCATTATTTTTCAATAAATAGTTAAAAAGTTAAATAGGTTTTATTTTGAAATCTAAAGCGACAACACTACTTTTTTTCATATTCGAAATAAAGTTTAATTCAATAGCTTTAAAATGACACCAAAATATTTAATCATGTCCTAGAAAAAAATTTAACGGCAATCGTAACTATATTGTGCCGGACGCATGTTCGAACACGCTCAGTTGGTGGGAATTCATCGAGCATTTTAGGCCGTTTACAGACGTTAATTTTATTCCATGAAATTCCAGTTCCGAATTCGATTCCGATTATGCAAATTAGACGAGAGAGGTATTAAAAAACGAAGACAAATTTCTGAAATTATAATTTTAATACTGTCGACATTATGCTACACTAATCACAGATAATTAATAGTTATAATAAAACCAGTACTACCACCACTACCACCACTACTACCAGTACAGTTACACCATTATTATAATAAAATTAGTAAATATTTACCATAGTTAAATTTATCAATAATTAAACAATGAATTTACTTAATTATTGATGAATTAATTAAGTGCTAGATCAAATAATATTTTATCTGACCGAATTTAAAAATAATAATATCCTTTTAAAAAACTGACTTTAATCCGCTTAATTACATCCTGAGAAAAACTTAGATGACAATTATTTTTCTAGTGTTTTTTTTAGGTTTAAAAATCTAAATTACTGAACCAATTATGATGAAATTATAACTGTTCATTTACTGCCTTTGTTATGTTTTTATTTAGTTTATGCAGCTTTATTGATTGTCTACAAAAAATAATTTCATACATAGTTACATAGTTGACAAAATGAAAAAGTACCAATGTAACGTAACCATTATTTAATACATACATTATTATACATACAAAATCCCTCAAGTGCCGTCACTTGTTGAAAGCACTGGCTCTCTCAAGGTCACTGGCTGTATCTGCTGTGTATAGAACTAAAAAATATACACAAAATAACTAATTTTGATGATACATGTTCCTATGCCAGCTAAAATAAACCTTTAAAAAAGCAAAACCCCTACTCCTCTACTAGACAGGGACTGCCTTTGTCCTCAGCCACGTCATCTACCACGGGCTTGGCTTCGCCGTGCACCATGTCCGGCACCACGCTCTTCCTTATTTGCTAAAACCATTTTATAAAGTTAGTAGAAAGCATATGCTTTATTTAATTGCTCACCTAACCGGAACACACAAAAAAATGAAAAATGTTAAATACTTATTTATTCAAATTATTAACCTAATACTTAATTTTTTGCGAAAATTACGTAACCGCCACCCCCTCCCCCCTTTTTGTAAAGGAAGGTTCCACTCCCCTCTCCCATCCCCCACCCCCCCCCAAACTTTTTATAACACTCACTTAGCACCACTAAAGCAAAGCCTACCTATATAAATTATATCCATACAAAAACTGAAAAATGTTAAAGTTTATTTTGTGAGCACAAAAAAATATATTATACAAACTTAAAATTTTCTCCCCGTGTGGTCCCAGTTACGAATAGGACCACCCCATCTCTTCCCGTGGGTGCCGTAGAAGGCGGCTAAGGGAATATCCAGGGAATGGGTCGCAGCGTTCCCCTCGGTCTTGGTGGCAATCAATCTTCACCTACTGCGATCACCAAGCCGCCTGCCAAGCGTGGTGATTATGGCAAACCCCCCCCCCCCCCCCCTAATGACAAGCACAAATAAAAACGGCCCCCAGTCCCCGGCAGCTCTGCTATCCCGTGGCTACGGTAGCGGCCACGGTAACGGCAGGGCAAGGGGTGCGAAGAATCCCCGGCAGACGCCCGGCTACCAACCCCAACGACGACCCCTGGCCCTGGCAACACATAACGTGCGCACACTGAAGGCTGACGAAAGGATGGTCGAGCTAGAGGCGGAGATGGGTAAGTTACGCTGGGATGTAATGGGATTGTCAGAAGTCCGAAAACAGGGACAGGACACGATAATCCTAAATTCCGGTAACTTATTCTTCTACCGGGAGGGAGACCAACTCTCCCAAGGGGGTGTCGGGTTTCTCGTCCGCAAGTCTCTCGTCAACAACGTGGTCAAAGTCGACAGTGTGTCGGCCAGGGTAGCGTACCTGGTACTCCGAATAACCAAACGGTATTCGTTGAAGGTTATACAGGTATACGCGCCGACATCGGCACACTCAGACGATGAAGTAGAAGCTATGTATGAGGACATATCCGAAGCCATGCATACTTCCAAAACATACTTCACCGTTGTGATGGGAGACTTCAATGCGAAGTTGGGCACAAGGAATAGCGATGAGCTGAGAGTGGGGCCATTTGGATACGGGCAGCGGAACCCTCGAGGACAGAGGCTGGCTGACTTCATGGAGAAGGAGGGACTCTTTATGATGAACTCCTTCTACGAGAAGCGGCCATCCAGGAAGTGGACGTGGATAAGTCCCGACGGTTCCACTAAAAATGAGATAGACTTCATCATGACGACCAAGAAGCACATATTCGATGATGTCTCTGTGATCAGCAAGGTGAAAACCGGTAGCGATCACCGTATTGTTAGAGGCACATTGAATATCAATGTTAAGCTCGAAAGGTCACGTCTGGTGAAGTCTACGCTCCGTCCAAATCCTGTCCAAATCCAAAACCCCGAAGGCTTTCAGCTGGAACTCCAAAATCGCTTCCAGTGCCTAGCCGACTGTAACACAGTGGACGAGCTAAACGATGGGTTGGTGGAAACTGTCCAAGCTGTTGGATCGAAATTCTTTAAGACCCAACGCCGAAAGAAGACTCAAAAGCTCTCAGAAAAAACTCTTGAGCTAATGGCCGACCGGAGCGAAATGAAGCTGCAGTCTTCAGTTGATATGTCAGCCTACGGTGAACTCAATAGACGAATCTGGAGTTCCTTGCGACACGACTTGCGTGCTCTTAGTACTTCACGTATTGAGGCCGCAATTGAGCGGAACCAAGGCTCTAAAGTGTTCGCAAAGGATTCGTCTATTGGGCAACACCAAATGACAAAACTGAAGACCGAAAATGGTAGCGTCATTTCATCCAAGCCTGAGATTCTGAGAGAGATCGAGAACTTCTATGGACAGTTATACACCTCGACACGTAAGCCCGCTACTAACACAGCTCAGGACATCAGAGCCAAGTTAGTCCGACACTATACCGAAGATATCCCGGACGTCAGCCTGTACGAGATTAGAATGGCCCTCAAACAGCTTAAAAACAACAAGGCACCAGGTGAAGATGGAATTACGACCGAACTTCTGAGAGCGGGTGGTAGACCGGTACTTTTAGTCCTCCAGAAGTTATTTAATTCTGTCATCCTTGAAGGTATAACGCCAGAGGCATGGCACAAGAGCGTGGTGGTGCTCTTCTTCAAAAAAGGCGATAACACCTTATTGAAGAACTATAGGCCCATCTCGCTCTTGAGTCATGTGTATAAGCTGTTTTCGAGAGTAATTACGAATCGTCTCGCACGCAGGTTTGATGAATTCCAGCCTCCCGAACAAGCCGGTTTCCGAAAAGGCTTTAGCACCATAGACCACATCCATACGCTGCGCCAGATTATACAGAAGACCGAAGAGTATAATCGGCCGTTATGCCTAGCGTTTGTGGACTATGAGAAAGCCTTCGATTCAATCGAGACTTGGGCGGTGCTGCAGTCCTTGCAGCGATGCCAAATTGACTATAGGTATATCGAAGTTTTGAAGTGTTTGTACAGTAAGGCCACTATGTCAGTCCGACTACAGGACCAGAGTACGGAACAAATTCCATTGCAAAGAGGCGTGAGACAGGGAGACGTTATTTCTCCGAAACTGTTCACAAACGCATTGGAGGATGTTTTCAAGCTCTTGGAGTGGAAAAGATCTGGCATCAACATAAATGGCGAGTACATCACTAACCTTCGTTTTGCCGATGATATAGTCATAATGGCGGAATCGCTCGAGGACCTTAGCACCATGCTCAACGACCTCAGTAGAGTCTCCCAGCAGGTTGGTCTTAAGATGAATATGGACAAGACAAAGATGATGTCTAATGCTCATGTTCCACCTATACCGGTAATTGTTGGGAACGATACTCTCGAAGTTGTCGACAAGTATGTCTACCTAGGACAGATTGTCCAATTAGGTAGGTCCAACTTCGACAAAGAGGTGGCGCGAAGAATCCAACTCGGCTGGGCAGCGTTCGGGAAGCTTCGTCCTATCTTTTCGTCCAAAATACCGCAGAGCCTGAAAACGAAAGTTTTCAATCAGTGTGTGTTGCCAGTGATGACTTATGGAACTGAGACATGGTCTCTTACTGTTGGCCTCATTAGTAAGCTCAAAGTCGCGCAGCGAGCTATGGAGCGAGCTATGCTCGGTGTTTCCCTGCGAGATAAGCTCCGGAACGAGGAGATCCGCAGGAGAACTAAAGTGACCGATATAGCTCTTAGAGTTAGTAAGTTGAAGTGGCAATGGGCAGGCCACATCGCTCGTAGAACTGACAACCGATGGGGAAGAAAGGTTCTCGAGTGGCGACCACGAACCGGAAGACGCAGCGTAGGCCGGCCCCCCACTCGGTGGACCGACGACCTGGTGAAAGCCGCGGGGAGCCGATGGATGCAGGAGGCGAGCAGCCGCTCAAGGTGGCGTGCTCTGGGGGAGGCCTATGTTCAGCAGTGGACGTCTTCAGGCTGTTGATGATGATGATGATGAAAATTTTACAAATTATAATTTCTTGGAGAAAAGCAAAAACAAGACCAATATGCACATTCATTATTAACATCATTTTTGGCGTCTGTTGCGAGCCTTATTTCGTAAAAAGACCCGTTCCGCGCAAGTTCAGTCGTACTGCCGTCACCAAGTAATGTTCAAATAAACCCCTTTCCGTGATCTTACACCATATGGTACATGTTTTTGGTATCAATTGGTTTGTAAATAAACACTCTAGATAGATAACTAATCATAAATTGGTTAAACTAATAATTTATGAAGTAGTATTTAAATGAAGACAACTAGAGCCGCATTGAATTTTTTTCCTACAAGTCTTTTTACTTGATACATCCAACTTATTATATACTTACTCATCAAAAAATTACACCATTCGAAAGAAAATTAATTTACGAACAAAATGATGTATAACTACATTAGAAAATATGGACCAAATCTACTCACAGTTAATATTTCTGCTGCACGCACTACGTTGACACAATCACGGAACAACAATTTTATTCTCTTTGAGCACAGATCTTGCAAACTTTGATAGATTATTCACAAAGTACCAAAAAAAGCTGGTACCAGGCGTTTATACTGTAGCAAATTTCAAGATCTAGCTGTCAAGGTCAATATTTTCATACCATAGAGCCAAATCCGTTATATTTTACGGTTTTTAGGTAGGCCCGACCGACCGACCAGTTTTATGGCCCGTGGCACATAAGGTTTTGCAGGATTCGCCAGTTTACTGGCGCGTGGCACGTGAGTGGATAATAAAACAACAATTATCGTTCCAAATTTAAAAATGGGGGATGAAAATCGATATGATTTCAATATTTGTTTGAGATTTTTTTCCACTAAAATGCCTTAAATCCAAAAAAAACGTTATCAAACTTGGCTTGCAGATCATTTTAAAAACATAACTGTTTTATTAGCTTTCCAACAATGCATAACAACTAGGAACTTATATCAAAGAAAGTGAAAAAAAATTATCATAAAGGAAGCAGTCGGAACTTCGTATACGAACTAAACTTAAAACCGTTCTTTAAAATTTCCATAAAATTAATTAAAAACAATACCCAGTTTAAATAAAACAAAAATGACAAAAAAATTAAAATAAAATTTAGAACCAGTAACAGTTTAGTAGTAATAATAATTACAAAAAAAATTGTCAAAATAGTTACCTAAAAAAAAAACTAACTATTAAGACATTGTAATTTAGCCTAATCAAAGTTCTTGCTCGAAGTGACTTCTCGCGTACGCAAAGTCGCATTTTCTTTCTGAGTTGTGACTAAATTATTGAAGTTCCATTTTTGACTTATATTAAAAAAAGGTAAAAAACATGATAACTCAAAAATGTTTCACTTTTGCATAATACATATGGGGGTTAAAATTATCGCAAATAGTCACCCCTATCCCCTCCTAACGGGAATACGTCGGATTACCAATAACCTTGTATAAAGGACTCCGGTATCGTACTGGGCGCACGCGAGCGACATCTCCCTGGATCTGTATGGTCAGTCTAGTTGGATCAATAGCTTCAAGCAGCACTAGTCATTGTGACCACCGCAACAAGGTACCTTTTCGACTAGCCAGCAGTGCAGCGAGAGCGGCGTCGGCTCGGCCTCGTCTCCCACCGGCCGCGCGCCGCCGCCGCTGCAGTTCTCCAGGCATTTTGACGCTGGAATAATAATTAAAACAGGTTAATACTAAAAAGATAAATAAAAATGATAATTGAACCAGAGCATTCAGTCATTTATTCTTTCCTCAGCGCGGAAAATTCAAATTTTCTTGCGGTCTTTTGCCAATAATAGCTTAATTACTTAATTACTTATTATTGGCAAAAGAACGCAAGAAAATTTGAATTTGCCGCGCTAGTGTAACGTTCCACCTTAAGTTTAAGCTTTGAACCTGAGTATTATTATTATTTGTAAAACGAAGTCATGTGGCAAGTGATATAATGTAGTGAAACGTGGTTTTTCGTGTTGTTTCCAAAATTCCATAGAAGCCTCTAGTAAAGTTGCCACCACTTTACTAGGGCATAACTTAGAATGGACTATGACTAACAAGACTGTGACTAAGACTTGACTTTACGTGAAATATTCTATAACCACGATGAAAAATTACAATACTTGACACTGGCTAAATACACAATGTGTGCAGCTAAAACATAAGAAAAAAAAATTCGGCGACAAACAGGTATGGAGACGGACAGGATTAAGCAATTAAGCTGTATTCTGGTAGCTCAAAAATGCCAGTTTGCAATCCAGGCATAGAGTGAGCTTACTTACGACCAACAACCATGGTCTATTACTTAACTTCAAGTAAAAACTGGTATATTATCCGTTATAAATACAAAAAACATGTTTCTATGGTCTTTTGGCCAACTGAGAATAGGCCCCCATCTTTTCCCGTGGGTTCCGTAAGGGCTGGCTAAGGTAACACCCAGTGTACTAGCGGATGGTACAATAAACTACAGCGGGCGGCATGGGCGACAGTAGGACGGTACAGTTACCTGCAGCGGGCGGCATGGGCGACAGTAGGACGGTACAGTTACCTGCAGCGGGCGGCATGGGCGACAGTAGGACGGTACAGTTACCTGCAGCGGGCGGCATGGGCGACAGTAGGACGGTACAGTTACCTGCAGCGGGCGGCATGGGCGACAGTAGGACGGTACAGTTACCTGCAGCGGGCGGCATGGGCGACAGTAGGACGGTACAGTTACCTAGGTGCAGCGTGCGCACGATGGCGGGTGGCAGCGGGCAGGCGGGTGGCATGGGCGACAGTAGGACGGTACAGTTACCTGCAGCGGGCGGCATGGGCGACAGTAGGACGGTACAGTTACCTGCAGCGGGCGGCATGGGCGACAGTAGGACGGTACAGTTACCTGCAGCGGGCGGCATGGGCGACAGTAGGACGGTACAGTTACCTAGGTGCAGCGTGCGCACGATGGCGGGTGGCAGCGGGCAGGCGGGTGGCATGGGCGACAGTAGGACGGTACAGTTACCTGCAGCGGGCGGCATGGGCGACAGTAGGACGGTACAGTTACCTGCAGCGGGCGGCATGGGCGACAGTAGGACGGTACAGTTACCTGCAGCGGGCGGCATGGGCGACAGTAGGACGGTACAGTTACCTAGGTGCAGCGTGCGCACGATGGCGGGTGGCAGCGGGCAGGCGGGTGGCATGGGCGACAGTAGGACGGCCCGCAGCCGCTCGAGCGCGCGGCCCACGGCGCCGGGGGGCGGAGTCCCCGCCAGCTCGGCCTGGAGCGCCTCCAGCACGGCGCCGCGCTCCGACAGCTTCTTGATCGACGCCAGGATCTTGTGACGGGCGCCTTTCGTCACGCCTAACATGAAGAACCCTCGTTAAACGTGATTATATGACGCGTACAAACTTTCGCAATGTAACGTGAAAATAGCATTTCATCGGTGTGGACGCAGCTATTGTTTTCATTTGCAAAACCGACCAACCACGGAACGTTCCTCGTACTCGAAATGCTCGTAATGTGCGCGTGAAATGCACAGCACGCCAGGCTATGACGATCTGTTACACTATATAACACCCAGACACAGAAAAAACATCGACGTTCATCACACAAATGATTGTCCTGGGTAGGAATCGAACCCACAATCTATAGTTCAGAAGGCAGAGCTACTACCAACTGAGCTAACAGACCAGGCCACTTATAACCCTCTTCTTTAAGTAAAATACCCAAAATTCAGGTAGCTACTTTCAAAATTAGAGCACATCGTGAAACAACTGTTATGAAACTGTATTATCATAAAAACAACAGATAAAGGTGCGAGCGAAGCGAGCGTAAAAAAAACACAGTTTAAAAAACCTAATTAATGTCTAAATCACCCAAAATCGCAATAAAACAAATATCGGCAATGTTGCTGACCAAACAACAAAATGTTTGCTCCGACCAGACCATTGCCTTTCAAAGTAGACCATTCAAATTTTATCTTTAGTATTTGTCATTTTGGCGCTCCTTGTCACCTTCACCGCCATTCGCTATAAGTATTTCGCGCGACCGCTCCTTCAGCTACGTACACCCTGGGGCCGGTGCTGATAAATAACACGCGTAAACGAAACGACGCGAACGCGCCCAGCATTAGGCACTTTTGGCAAACAACTTTTTTTATTCCAAACAGTCATTAATTTGGCGCCCCTTAAAGCTGCCGCCCGGGGCGCGTGCCCCTGTTTGCCCTAAGCAGCCACTTAAAGTGGCGCTCTATTGGGTAGGTGAGGCCATGTTCAACAGTGGGTGTATTCAGCTGATGACGATAAAAGCTTAGAATATAGAACCGTGCCTTGTTTTATTTCGATAGGCAGTCCACGAAGACCCATGAACTACGCGAAAATACAATATTAGAAAAATCTTTAAAAGTACCACTCATAATATATAATTTAACATTAACTGTTGTTTTACCTCCTCCATTTTCAGTCTAAATCAATACTTATTAATTTTGTTACAATATGTACAGACAAATGAAACCCGTAACAATGCTGAAAAGGCGAGCATTTATGCTGTCATGCTACTAAAAATAATACAAACTGACATATAGATGGACAATGAACAATGAAATCTTATTGCAAGGATTCCTTTTTACCGTTTCTGTGCAGACCCCTAAAAATATACGAAACATCGACCTTCGACCTTTGATTTAATATTAATCAAGCTTAAATAAGAACAGTGACACAGACAAGGAAAAATATATTTATAGCCACAATAGATTCACTAAAATAACTTACCTAACTTCTCGAGATACTCTTCGTCTATCGCCATCATCTGTTCATATGTGATATTGGTGAAGAGCCAAACATATTTGTGCAGTCGTAGGCTCTTCAGCCAGTGAGCCACCGTGGTCATCCCCGGAGCTGCGGTGTGGTCCCGACCGCAGCGGAGGTCATCCAGCCTGGTCTCCGAGCCAGCCGTTCCAAGGAAACCGAAAGGTCGCAGCGGGGCTAAGGAATGCTCACTGGATAGTGAAAAGCTCCGCGGTTTCACCACAAAAGGCTCGTCGCTCAAGTTTTCAGCTGATGACGACATCTGCATGAAGCTTGAGGATGGTGGCGTCAGGCTGTTCGACCGTTGAGACTTTGGCTGGGATATCGCTGCGTCGAAGTTGAGACGATCCGATCCTATGCTAATGTCCACGTCTCGACCGTTCTTTGAAAAGGATTCTTGTAGCGGATCGGTAAATCTTTCAGCCGGGTCTATAACTGTCCGGAACACGTTTTTGCCTATAGTTCTTCGGAAGGGAGTCGCCGTGCTCCAAATGTTGGGCTCGGGGAGAAGGCTCGGTTCCATTCTTTGTTGCCACACGCTTTCCGTGCTTCGGTTGCCAGACATGTGGTTTTCTAGGTAGCGCAGCCATTGCGTTAGTGTTCTGGAAGGGACGAAAAATGAGGCTGTAAGGTTATGAATAGGTATTGCATCAATGTTTGTTGATAGATAACACTTTATTAGACCAACAATAATTATAGACTCGTATTGATTGACTGTTTTCCTTATGTTTAGTCACATTGTACATTAAAATTACCATGTAACAAGTTAACAACGCAATGAATAGCAGTCGTCATTGTGATTTATCCATCAAAAACATCTGTATGATTCAGAAAATTTTCTTATGGCGTATATGTAGCGTGCACGTAGTTCTCATCTACCATGACTGGAAGTGGTAACTAACACAAAGGACACCTCTGGGATGCCTCGGCTCATGCTGATAGACCGGGAGAAGAGAATCGGGAAGACCACGGCCACCGCAGGAGTAAAACCAATGGAAAGTCACAGCTATAGTATTAGAGTCATTGTGTTATTGGGTTGCGTTACTAACATCCCACTTACAATATGGAACATTTCTCTAAGCCCGGCCAATGTGAATGTGATGTAGGTGATTCACATATAAATCTAAATAATAAGGCACTATCGACACACCATATCGGTCGGACAGCAAAGGAATGGAACACCTTACCAACGTCATTGTTTCCTGACATATATAATCTGGGAGTTTTTAAGGCCAGAGTGAACCGGTAACTTCTAGACAAGCATGCTCCATCGTCGACCGAGTCGTCACTTACCATCAGGTGAGACCGTGGTCAAATGTTAGCCTATCGTTGATAAAAAAAGTTAGTATCGTACGCTAGGCACATACAAGGTTTCGGAGTCATAGATCTAGAACGGGCGGGCGATCCTAGCTCGGCCAGTGAGCTAGCCGCGCGGTGCCCGGGTGGCGACAAGGTATGTGCGCGTGTACCGACCTCTGGTCGGCGTGCTGCAGCGCGGGGTGCAGCAGCAGGTAGCACAGCAGCTGCCGACAGAGGTCGGGCGCGGGCGCGCGGCGCGGCGCGTCCACGCAGCGCTGCACGAGCGCGCCGGCGCCCGCCACCCACGCCAGCGCGCATCGCGAGTTGTCAGTGCGGAGCAGGGGGATCAGCGACAGCAGCTTGTGCATGCGTTTGTCCGCTGGAACGTGTCGAGCGCTTGTTAGCTGGTAATCTCATGACCTAGCCTAGGAGCAAGATACTAGTAGTAAGACCATGGGCAATCTTAATGACGGCTGTAAGGCGCAAGATGCTGCGCAATAGCAGGTAGGACAACCTAGCGAGATACTGGAGATGCGTGAGGTTTCTTTTTCTCCCTAGCTAGCCCGTGATAAGGGTGGATTTTTCGATCTGTGATTAAAAACTCCAACTAATTCTAACCAATGGTTTTTTTAGGATTTTTAACCATTGGTTACCTTAACTACACATCAAAAACCCACCCTAAATAGAGGCTAGAGGCAACCGGCCCCCTAATTACCTAACTCGCAACAGGTTTGCGACAGGCGTAAATCTCGCGGTGATTGCTGTCATACATCATTAGCGGTGTCGAGAATGTATGCTTCGCTACTGCTGTCGCATTGCTACTGCTGTCGCATTGCTGTTGCAAATTTTACGTAATTACCCCGCGGGTCTGGCCCCGCGGCGCACTTTACAGGCACTAAAATGTTTTGCGATCACTAAGGTGGCAAGGTCTAAGTAATATGATGGCTGATTTGTTAATCTGACAATATTGTAGTCAATCTTTTGACTTATGCTACAAATCTACAATAGTTATTTTCAAATTACAAATCAAATTTTGAAATCGAAGTTACATGATTCATAAATATGTATACAGAAGTAGATAAGCCCTTCCCATGTCTCAACTGTGAGCAGGAAATACCCTGCGGCAATTTATTATGACAAAGGATGCCTCTAGATCAGGCATGCCAAACTTGCGGCCCTCAACGTATTTATTTGCGGCCCGATCCAATTTTAAGAACAGCCACCTTTCAGAAAAACCAAGTGTCCCTATTTCAAATAACATACTGATGAAATGAGAAGACTTCGAGCAGAGTGTGAAATCTGTTATCAAGATTTTAAGCTCCAATGAGATAATTTTTTGTTGTTTACAGATCTTTTCTCTAGCGACATCGATAAGTTCCCAATCGCCTGCAGAAAGATGCCATAGAAAAAAAAATTGAAAAAAAAATGGGTTTTGCGGCCCACTGTTTCTATGGTCCATTACCCCATGCAGCCATGGGGAAACATGCTCCAACATAGACCGCATCGTCGCTTTCCATCAGGTGAGACGTTGTCAAACGTGAGCCCATTCATGCATAAAAAAAAAGCCCATCAATGACTTTCAGTTTGACAAGCATGCTCTAGATCATTCAGTACTCCAATCAACTCATGGGATGTGATTCACAACCCCAAGTAATTACAACATATTAACAAAAAGGAAAATTAGTTCGGAACATAATTTGTTTCCGTAGCTATGAGTCTCATGTTTGTAGAGACAAATGAATCACACTACTGGCCACACAATGGGATGATAAACAATCCCTGCCCTTGGTCTGACTGGATATAGGTTAAAGTCCATTAGTTTCAAGCATTGCAAACTAACCACTTTTTTAAATGAAACACAAACATTATATTATAGTAAAATGTATTCACCATTTTCCCAAAATCCAATGTTTTACTATTTTTTCCATTTTTGAGGTAACTTTGAGGCCTACAGGGCACCATTTTGAAATTGAATTGAATCCTCCACATATTTCTGTTGTGACTTTTCTATACAACCATTAGTTTAGTCAGTATGTGACTCGGAAAAATAACCTTCAGATAAATGTTATTTTTACAGAGAAAACCCCATTTGTAACTGGTTGTAATTCTGCAATCAATGGACCTAAAGATCTCAAGTTGGGCTCAAATTATAGTATGTTTAGTTTGCTTTGCAAAAGTATAGAGTAAAGGTATCCGAAAACGCTTCCCCTAAGGTAGATATTGCAATGTACTGCATAAAGCTCTGTAGGAGTTAAGGAGTTAGTTAGGAGTTAGTTACATTCATTATTATACCTAATGCTGATTGTTATTTTATCTTTTCATTAAAAGTTAGGAATTTTAATAGGTATGTGTTTTATTGTTATATCTATAGATATATGCAGCAATTTTTTTGTAGAATAACAAAACACTTTGTCTGTTTCTTTGTGACTTCATTGCAGTTTTTAGTAGTAATAAGCTTATATTACTAGCAATCCAAGCCTGAAATGAAAATATTATACCTTTGGAATATAGGTAGTGACATACAATACAATAGCTATCAATTGGGTAAACCAAAGTTTTAATCATGTAATTTTATGTTTATTATCACAATTTATAGATTTGAATTGTATAAACATTTGGAAAAGCCAACTAGAAGCCAGTGTAGGTATTTTTTTTATTTTTTTATCTTTATTTAGAGGTTTTAAAGTTGCTTAAACACATTGATGCTTTACAATGTGTTTTGTGGCACTGCATTTGTGTAAACAAAAGTGCAGTGCCACAAAAATGTTTAAATGCCTGAAGTCTTCCAACTGAGTGCATTATGAAGAGTTGTAATATTTGATAAATATACACAAGAATATGTAGAGCAAATGGTCAACTGTAAGCTGCATAGATGCACCGCAAGTACAAGAGTTTAAATAGAAAACAATTATGAAGGTACTCACGAAAATTATGGTGACTTACCATCATCCTCATCGTCATCGCTGGGCGGCGCGGCCAGCAGGCCGGCAATGTAAGCCTCGTCGTTAGCGTCTCGCTCCAGCCTTTCATCTGCGACGTGGTGTCTTAGGGCAGCTTCCACGGCTCTCTGAAGGAGCCGCAGCCCCGGCCACGGCACGCGCCGTGCCAGCGTGCAAGCCACGACCGTCCGCTCGCAAGCACCCCATTGATCAAACAATCCGGTGACACCCCCCAACTGCTCATTAAAACTGCCGTTCATCGCGAAAACACCATTTGACTCGAAGATTTGTTTGTATTCTACACGTCAATGATACGTGACAGCTGATCGTTCAGCCGCTTGTTGACTTTATGTGTGAGCAACTAGGAGAGCGGGCGGGAAGGGCGGTGCTTCTACCGCACTATACGAGCGTTATTTCCTCATGCACATATAGGGTAGATTGTAAAACATTAATTTTCGTTTCCGCACTCGCATCTCGTATTATCAAAATCCAAAATGGCTAACCATAGACAACAAAACAATATGTTATTTTTTCCATTTCATTTCTTTGGTACTTACATATTAATATGTTATTTTAAATTAAACATTATTGTATTCACAAAGACGAGCACTTATAATTTTTTTACTGTTTATTTATTACAAACACAGAATTTTAGGTGGTACGCAATTAACGCTTTTATATGGCAATATTCTTTAGTCTTGCTACTCGACAACAGATGGCGCAAAGTATAATAAGTAAGAAAAACATGATGAAGATAATAAGGTAATTCCTAATTTATTATTATTGAGTAATATGGAGTAATAATCATATTTTATAATATGCGTGCTATAGTCTAATCTAAATTTAATAATAATAGTTATGGTACTTGATTAGTACAGGATACAGGATTTTAGGCTGTTTTAGATCATTTACCTAAAGATAAATGATTGTTAATGATAATAAAGGTCCATTGATTTGCTGCTTTGTGCTGTCTTGTTATACTCATAAACCTGAGTAGGTACAGCCTCTGTGGTGTGGTGGTTGAGGTTCGGCTCACAACCCGGAGGTGGCGGGTTCGATTCCCGCGATAGGACAAGTATTTGTGCACAGATTTGTCTCGTAGTTCCTGGGTTCCTAGATACAGGGAATCCTAGTTAGGGCCAGGATCTATGCGTGTGATCGTTGGGCGTTATTATTTATACCTACCTACCTTCAATATTTCTTTAGCTCTGGGGTAGGTAGGTAGCTAGGTACCTCGAAGTAATATAATATTATTTTAGATTCGATACCGGACAAAATCCCACCCTTTGACGCTCCATAGTTCGGTAGGGGTTCCACATAAATCACCACAATGTTCTGCTGGTCAGCGCCTGTACCTACCTCCATAGAGTGTGATAATTTAATACAATATTTGGTTATTATTAGGCACTTCAACAGAATATTCGGCCAAATACCGAACATGAAAAAACTGGCGAATATGACGAATTCGGCTCATCCCTAGTACCTAACCTATTTATAAATCCTACTTATAAGTAAGTAGGTAGTACTAAGTCCACAGAGTACGTTTTTCTAATTCCATTTGCATGTATTTTGCATGCACTTAGGTACCTAACTTACCTACATACATTAAAAACCGGATTATAAATAATGAACAAAGATTGTAAGTTTAGGTTTAGGAGACATTGCTGGTGGTCCTCAGAAATTGTACAACGGCTGCCTTTCAAGTTACAATAATTATTTCTGAATTATCATCCGTCGGCCGCCCGCGATGTCCAGACGAGAAAACTACAAGATAAATTGACACTTAACTTAATGAAGTTAAGGTTTGCCTTTTTCTCTTTGATAAGTAGTTGTCGGTAGAATTAGGATTTCTTTGACGCAATCCGTAGGATTTTCCGCTTGAAGGCACCATTCCACTTGTCTCTTGAGCGGATGAGATGTAAGGACCTAAGGACCCAATTTACTAAGCAGTCGGGACATTGATGGAAATTCCTTTTTAGCAATAAGTAGTTTACCTATGTAGGTAGGTAGGTACTCCGGATAAACACCACCAGTATAGGCTAAAGTACTCTTAGCCCAGAAAACTGAGAATAACCCGCTTTAGTTCCCGGAAAATTAAAAAAACCCGCGGTAAAATCGGTAGAAATGATGACGATCCATTCTGAGAACTTTCACAATAGGTAACCGTTCTGGGAGACAATAAACAATTCACTACTTGCGGCAATAGGTATGTGCAAAAAACTTGCTATCCAAAACGGTTGTGGGATTTTATAACTAACATAATTGTATAATAGTATTATATAATATCTATGGTATAAAGTATTATATTATATTTACATTTATCTGTGGTATAAGTACCTAAGTAAGTACACATAGGATATTATTCATCTATGTACCTACGTACATACCAAGCTACCTAGGTAGGTACCTAAGTACCTATGCTCTATACCTACCTAATATTTATGCAAAGGCAAGCCCTATTTATCACAAATTGTATTAAATTACAACTCGGTCTGGGGACCTCAATTGTACGTAAACGTAGGTAGGTACCTACCTACCTACCTATTGAGGGATATATGCCTTCCTATACCTAGGTACCTAAGTAATATAGGTACCTAACCTACTAATTATTTTTTATCACAGTTGCTCGTAAAGTGGCTCTTATCCCATCCCACCGCTTTTAGGATCATAACCAAGTGCTTTTTACTATACCGCACGATTCAGTTAAGTTTGTATCTCACTGCAAGTTATACGTACCTACATTTTCGTTGTTTCGTTTCGTTTCGTTCTAGTTCCAGCTCCAGTTGCTGTACAAGTTCCTGTTCACGTTCCAGTTCAAGTTCCAGTTCACGTTCACGTTCCAGTTTCCGTTCTAGTTCCAGTTCCAGTTTTCGTTTCGTTTCGTTTTAGTCGATTTTGTTCGCGCCATCAAGACGGTTTTCCCGCGACGGCGCGTGAAAAAAAGAAGCCTGCACGACATTTTTCACAAAGTTAACTTACAGTAGGTACAACTCTTTTTTTCCTCGAACTATGATGAAAAACGTCGTATGACTTGCGTGTGCAATGATCAACTTTGCACACTTATCATAATGTAGGTACTATTAACTATACTTACACCATATTGCACGACATTTGGTCAAATTTTCGGCTTCTCATTACCTTCCTGTAGACCCTTATCATCCCGCGAGCATACATACTTATATAAACGCCAAACGGTGCCATTAGGTACCAAATTGCATCTCCACTGATTACATACAAAGCAACCACGCTTGTGTGATTCCGCAATCCGCATTTTCCACAAGTTCCGCAACTGTCGCGGCCGTCATTCTTGTCTTGTCCGAGTGTCCGTGCTTCCGGCTGCCATCTTGTGACAGTGACATTGACAACTCTTTTTTACACGGTGGTCCAAGTGTAGGTAGCCATTTCTGTCTGACTGAATATTCCGAAGTGAGACATTGTTCATTATTTTTCACAACAGAAATGAAATGAAATAGATAATTTAACTACAGATAAAACATAGGTCAGTATTTTATTATTTGTTATTTTATTTTGGATTATAGTTACAAACATTATTGATACAATTTGATTGCATTAATCTACATAAAACTGCAGTACCTAGTCATTAATATAACGGAAATTGGACAGTAATTTTACATAAAAACGCTTACCTAGGTCTTCATTCAAAACTCATTCCAATATTGTAGTAGGTAGGTAAGTATTTGCTAGCGGTCATGCCGTGGTATGTAAATAAAATAAAAGTATTATAAGTAGCCTATCAGTAATTGTAATCAGGTAGATACTTAGCGAATTAAATTTATTTGTTTAAGTATTCGTAGGTATTTTATTAGTAACTCTAATTACGAGAATCTGGTAAACAACTATGGATTAACTAACAGATAGGGTACCTATTAAGAATAATAAAATATGGCTAGTTAAGTAGGTGCTTAACACAGAACAAAATTGAAAACAACGTCATTATCCCTTCGACGAACATCATTATAAGTATATATATATTTCCTGTTATTTTCTTCAGTGCACCCACCTACCTACTCATTTAATAACTATATTACCAATATTCAATGTTTATTTTCTTTGATTGTGTTTTTCTATAGCAACATTGAACAAACGCTGTTCTCTAAAATATTATTTAGTTCCGTTAGATTTCGCAGGTAGTGATTCAATTCAACCCTTTTGCGAATCTCAGGCTGCTCCCTTATTTACTAAGCCCCGCCCACTTCAGACTCTTGGGCACGCTTGGCGATCCTCGTCACTCGTGATCAACACCTCAAAGTGAGAAGTTCTGTTGTGGAAGACATGGCCTTGTGGACGCCTTACGTTCAAGAAGCTGCGCTGGACCTCAGCAAGTCAACCGTAAAACTAGAATCCCGGTCACCAAAGTCGGACTTCTTGCCTGTGATTAATACTTCTCCATCGATTAGCGATTACGCATATCCGGCGTACTCTGCTTACGACAACCAACCCCCAGGGTACTTCTACACATATCCTCCGCCTGCAGTGGAGCACACCGTACCCGTTGTCCAGATATCCCCAGATTCTGTTGGAAGGGCATGGTCACCATACCAGCCTCATAAGAGTCACAGTAGCGTGCATTCACCACCAGATTCACCGCCGGATTTCTACGATGCTGAGTCATTATCTGACGACGTGGAATATCAAGCATTCGAGAGGGATGCTTTAAGAGCAATGGCAGAGAAAAACGGAGGACAACTACTCGGCAACAATCCAAGAATGCGGAGAGCTGTTCAAACTAGTCAGGCTGCAGATGACTCCTACAGGAAGCAAAGAGAAAGGAACAACCACGCTGCGAAACAAAGCAGAGATAGAAGAAAGCTCCGAGAAGTTCGCTTAGCGTTTCAAGTGTCTTATTTAAAGAAGAAAATGGCTGACCTCAGAGTAGGACTCGCGACTGGAGTGTGTAGCCGCTGCAGACAGATCTGTGAATGTTAAAGTAGGTAGCTCTATCTAACGACAGTTTCGTGCCATGTTAGTAAACCAAAAATATAGTTATTAGTGTACCTAGTGTAAGATGGGGCTTAAATTAAACACTAAACATTTATTTAAACACATTTTGAGCGTTGTAAGTTTTTTATATAGTAAGTATTGTCATGTCTAACAGATATTGAGGGGATGTAGTGTTATGGAAACAATTGTTCTCGACAGATAACCTTTAATTAGGTAGTCATTTTTTACAACAGTGAAATGCTCTTGTATTAGATAGCTTCTACCTAAGTACATACTACACAGCTAAATACCTATTACACATCAATATCTACTACTCAGACATAGTAACTAGGCTATATTCTATAAATACATTTACCGAAAAAATATTTAAGCGCAATGTAAAATTTTACCTAATGTTTTGTGAATATACGTGTCTCATACATGAGAATCAAATAAGTATTAGTTAATTGTAGATTAACTAATACTAGTAGGTAATTTATTTAGACATTAATAATTATGTAAATAATATTGTAAATAGGTAGGTCTACGGATTGTGGAAATAATAATGATGTTCAATATTTCATTAAAATAAAATTTATAATACCTACATATATTTTATTTGATCTTATCAGCTTATCACCCTCGTTACACCTAATTAGATCAATAGCTATTACCTACGTTACAAAAGCTTTAAAAAGAAGAGTTTTTTTCAATTTTCAATCCATTTCCCAAAAGTAATCTGCAAAAATCGTCTTTCACCAGTATCAAATTTTAAAATATGCAATAAACCAGGCTTCCAAGTTTACTTTCACGAACCTTTGATTTTATACCATTAAATAAAATCATTTAATCGTCAAATAGAAACATTCAATCGCAATTTAAATAGTAAACTAATGGTACAATACAAACTCTCGTAAACTCGCTATGTCGTTTTTGTCTAGGTCTTGATCGTCTCATTATTCCTTAGTCACGTAGGGTACCTAACCTAATACGTGACACGATCTGTATACCTATTAAATTTATCTATCTTATTATTATTTAAGGTAACCCCAGCGAATGGGCAGCAGAATTTTTCTCGGTACCTCTATTAAAATTTTGTGCAATCACCAAGACCCATGCCAAGCATGGTGATCTGGTGATTATGGCAAACTCCCTCTCTATAATAAGCGTCCAAAGTGGCGTTCAACAAGCCTAAGTTAAACAGTGAACGTCTTCAGGGCAGAAGTGTGACACCTATTTAACGTAAATTAATCAAATTACGGTATATTCCCATTTGCCCTCACATGGATTGCCCCCGGGTGGCAACTGGGAATAAAAATTCCCAGTTGCTACCCGGGGGGGGGGGCGCCAGAGGCATGGCACAAGAGCGTGGTGGTGCTCTTCTTCAAAAAAGGCGATAACACCTTATTGAAGAACTATAGGCCCATCTCGCTCTTGAGTCATGTGTATAAGCTGTTTTCGAGAGTCATTACGAATCGTCTCGCACGCAGGTTTGATGAATTCCAGCCTCCCGAACAAGCCGGTTTCCGAAAAGGCTTTAGCACCATAGACCACATCCATACGCTGCGCCAGATTATACAGAAGACCGAAGAGTATAATCGGCCGTTATGCCTAGCGTTTGTGGACTATGAGAAAGCCTTCGATTCAATCGAGACTTGGGCGGTGCTGTAGTCCTTGCAGCGATGCCAAATTGACTATAGGTATATCGAAGTTTTGAAGTGTTTGTACAGTAAGGCCACTATGTCAGTCCGACTACAGGACCAGAGTACGGAACAAATTCCATTGCAAAGAGACGTGAGACAGGGAGACGTTATTTCTCCGAAACTGTTCACAAACGCATTGGAGGATGTTTTCAAGCTCTTGGAGTGGAAAAGATCTGGCATCAACATAAATGGCGAGTACATCACTAACCTTCGTTTTGCCGATGATATAGTCATAATGGCGGAATCGCTCGAGGACCTTAGCACCATGCTCAACGACCTCAGTAGAGTCTCCCAGCAGGTTGGTCTTAAGATGAATATGGACAAGACAAAGATCATGTCTAATGCTCATGTTCCACCTATACCGGTAATTGTTGGGAACGATACTCTCGAAGTTGTCGACAAGTATGTCTACCTAGGACAGATTGTCCAATTAGGTAGGTCCAACTTCGACAAAGAGGTGGCGCGAAGAATCCAACTCGGCTGGGCAGCGTTCGGGAAGCTTCGTCCTATCTTTTCGTCCAAAATACCGCAGAGCCTGAAAACGAAAGTTTTCAATCAGTGTGTGTTGCCAGTGATGACTTATGGAACTGAGACATGGTCTCTTACTGTTGGCCTCATTAGTAAGCTCAAAGTCGCGCAGCGAGCTATGGAGCGAGCTATGCTCGGTGTTTCCCTGCGAGATAAGCTCCGGAACGAGGAGATCCGCAGGAGAACTAAAGTGACCGATATAGCTCTTAGAGTTAGTAAGTTGAAGTGGCAATGGGCAGGCCACATCGCTCGTAGAACTGACAACCGATGGGGAAAAAAGGTTCTCGAGTGGCGACCACGAACCGGAAGACGCAGCGTAGGCCGGCCCCCCACTCGGTGGACCGACGACCTGGTGAAAGCCGCGGGGAGCCGATGGATGCAGGAGGCGAGCAGCCGCTCAAGGTGGCGTGCTCTGGGGGAGGCCTATGTTCAGCAGTGGACGTCTTCAGGCTGTTGATGATGATGACCCGGGGGCGTAGCATGTGGGGGCAACTGGGAATATACCAGATTATTCACATACAATAATTATCTATAGTCTGTAGTGTAGGTATAGGTACTAGGTACCTATTCATTATGAAAACGAATGTAGTAAAATTATTTTCATGAAAGCAGCACAATAATAAATGAATAATAGATAGGTAGTTTAAACTTACACACGCTGATCTGTTAAATCACTTTCGTAAGTATATCTTATCAAAAATCTCATTTCGCAAGATATTTTATTTAGCTTCCTCGAGAAGCTCATGTCAAGCAAAATAATCTCGTATTTCCAATCTCGCTATAAAAACATTCGGCACGCGGCCACGTGAAGATGCGGTTGGTTCAGTTAAATATCGTGAAACTTTGAACGGATTGACACTTCAAAGGATTGTTGTTTCTGCGCACACGCCGGTGTTGGTAGATCATCTGATGGAGAGGCGCGTGAGCAATATCGAAAGCTTGATGTCACAGCTGCTCCCCGTTTTGATCCTTATCTTGTTTCATAACATAAGCATAGATTATCAATTTCTAAAAACCCCTTTACCTACTACTATTATGTAAGCTGCTGTATCTAAAGATTAGATGCATCAACAATAAAAATGATTCATCCGAAGTATATAACAGTAGTTAGCGATCAATAGGCATGTAGGTGCTACGCATATAAGGGTTGGACGCTGGACGTGTCTACGCAAGCTGTCAGCAGCGCAAGGGTTACTTTGGAGGGAGCCACCCTCTGACTCAATTAAACGCAACCCTCTGCAATGCAATCACTGGCACTGGGCTCGTACACTATTGATGAACCTGGATCAACTTACTAGATCCTCGCGAAGAAAACTATTTACACGCCCGGGTGTCCTTAAAAACTAAGCGTTTCTACAAACTTACAAAACATTATCATAGATACATTTATCTACTACGGCATACTGTGACTTAACATTAACAAAAGAGTTTTTTTTGTGGTACGTTACTTATTGCCCTATTGGTTGTGCAAGTTCGTTTTACAATACTCTCTTACCTACCTTTATATTATTATGAGGTGAATGGGTGTGGCGTATCACAATATTATACTCCTGCATAATAGGTATCATGTATCATATTTTGAAATCAGTGCATTTAAGTGGTTGACAGTTTTTGTTGTTGTAATAGGTGCGTGAGTTAGATTAGGATAGGAAAGGAATTAGGACGTAGGTACCTATTGTTTTTAATTTTTTTAAGCACCTAACAGGAAGAAAATTTCATTTTGCAGTTTAGTGTTCATTTAGGTTTCTTTATAGAATCTACAACTGCAACAGATTTGTACCTCGCATTCTATCTTACAGAGTCTACTCCCTTGAGATCACGAATTCATTTCAAAAAGTCCGTTCTACAGATCGCAAATTAGATAAGGCCAAAGAATTCGCTGAATCATTGTCTCGATGTACCGTTCAATTCGCAAGTTACTACGAAACCTTTCTTTTGTATGAAGCAACCCTTTGTGACTGTAATCCTTCGCAAATGTTTGACACAATATGATATACAATTTGCATATTGTACAGTTTCTATTTATTTCTTTAGGTTGTGTAAGGCGCCTTTCGGTCGTGGCAAATATTATAATTTTGTGTTTTGTTTCATGGTCGTTTAGCAGTACTTTCTCTGACTATTCTTTTGCAACTTACATAAGGATAGCTAGGAAACAAGGATAGGATTTTGATTTAGGTGTAGTAGGTATACCTATGTTTGTTCTTGATATTACTTGGTAATCTTGGTATGCCTGTTTCATTTGTGAAACTATTATGACCTTATATAATGTACCTAACTATAGGCATACTATTAGAAATACACTGTGCTATAAGTATGATAACATAGTTTGATAGAGAGCAACCAGCAATTCTATCCGTATGTGCCTGTGGTGGTCATCATTTCGATCCATCAATCTTTCCTTGCACACATTTGTTCACACCCCAGCTGTCATTTCCTGAATAATTATTGGTATCGTGTATGCTATGCATGTGTAGGTAGGCTATGGGTTTTATTGTTACGCCTTGTTATTGAGCGATAAATTTCACATCGTCAAACTTAAACTATAGTTAAGCGATCAATAAGTACCTATAGGAATCACCATCACAATAAGATCATTATAAAATAATTCAGTGCATTTACTTATAAATAAAATTTAAATATACATAGAGCGCATCGGTAATCTTTTCTCTAGAAAAAATACCAAAATTATAAAAAATACCAAAGCACGTGCCGCCATGTCCGAAGGCCGAATAAGCTGTAAGCTGGAACTTTTCTAACGGCTTGCTACTTACCAGGTACCTAAGGTAACGGCAGCCGCCACACTTACACAATTAAGTTAACGATAACAATCTATTGTCTCCTACCGTTTACCTATACAATCTACTTTAAAATGGGCCCGTACTCCATAGCAATAAAATGTTTATATTACGGTTCAGACTTATAAAGCACTTTTTAGTAGCAGTAGAGGTTTTCTGAAAATTTTGCAGGCTTTAATCGGATTAAGATAGATTTGAGCGAAGAAATGATTTACCTACCTAATCTTTCTGTAGATGCCGACTGTGCCGTTTGTTTCTAGGCTTAGTCACTTCTAAAAATAGGTTGAGTTTAAAATAAGTACCTCTATATTTTAAGAGCTTGAGATAAATGTTACTTAATATACCAAAAATAGCATTATACCACCTAGGTAGGTACATAGAGTACACTAAAGTAAGCATACCTATTTCCATGATGGTAAATTTTTTGATGAGCCTAGTTTTGAACCCACTAATGACGGTTCTGATAACGTGGAGGTATTTTAAACTTACCTAGTAGTTATAACTCAGCTATAATAGCTACAGCTACTATTATAGTCAACTACTAAAGTACCCACCAATAGTACCTAGCTAGCTAGGCTTACACGATTACCTACTTATATCTACAAAAATTTTAACTAGCAGGGTAGGTATTGTAAACATTACCTACCTATTAAACTGTGGTTCTTAGACTCAGACATCAGTTTGTTCTGTAAATGGTATGGTACCTGTAAGTACGAATTCAATCGAAGTTTTTAAAATGTCAGTAGGTACCTACATACAAAAATCTTAATTTTACGATCACAATAGCATGCCGAACTGTCACAATCGAATCTGCCAGTAGATATCCATTACGGTTACGTTATAATTCTACAATGATAATCCATCTTCTTTACAGAATAATTATTATATCCTTACAAACGTCCGCGTCCACAATCGGACCACCACCGTGACACAATCGATCGGGAAAGAGTTGTCCAAGATGGCGGCCGGAAGCGCGGACACTCGGACAATGGACGCGCGACAGTTGCGGAATCACCCACGCGTGTGTTATTGTTACTTGTTAGTAAGTACCCTATTAGATAACTTTATGGATAATGGACATACGCATGAATTAAGTGTAAGATAACTACTCATCCAATCCTATAGAACTTATAAGAAAGTACATTAATTGCACTTATTTCCTTGAGTAGGCTGTCGCATTCTTATTCGGTAGGTAGGTTATGTTAATTATTTATGCACGTCTTGCATGCATTATTATCATGAAGAAAAGGAAAGATTGAATCGGTACCTAACAAAGAGTTCTATGTACTACGTTAGAAGTCTTTGGTACCTAAGTACTTATAGGTAAATTCCTTATACCTATGCTATCCTCTCCCGCAACGTGATGATTTCTTGTTCCATGTTTTATGACGCGTGAAATACTTTATAGGTAGTTTCAGGGGGTGCTAAGAGATCAGAAAACCTGAACTCTATGTAGGTACCTGCCTTTACCAAGTAGGTACCTACCTACATACCTAGGTCCATCAGGTCATAGGGTCATAGGGTTCAGGTTTACTGAAATGTTAGTACCCCTTGAAACTACCCACTAAAATATGGAAAAATAGGTAGGTATAACCTAATAAGTAGATATAGGTATATCTACCTACTTATGGTTTAGTGCATATTGACGTAGACCTTCAGATTATAATTTGGTATCACAATCCTTTTTTAGTAGGTAGTGTAGGTACCGAATACTTACTAGGTACCTACTTTACCTAACAGAATAAAATAGGTAGGTAGGTATATAAGTTTAGTGTGCCAAGCACTATCTTAGAAGCAACTAAGTAGGTACGATTAGGTATCATACCTAAGTATGTAGCTATAGAGACGGACGTAGGTACTTATATCTAGCTAGGCAAAGATTATTTATCTAATACCTAGGTACTTTAAATTAGGTCTCGGTTTATTTATTTCCCTTTATTAAGTAGTAGGTCATCATTAACAGCCTGAAGACGTCCACTGCTGAACATAGGCCTCCCCCAGAGCACGCCACCTTGAGCGGCTGCTCGCCTCCTGCATCCATCGGCTCCCCGCGGCTTTCACCAGGTCGTCGGTCCACCGAGTGGGGGGCCGGCCCACGCTGCGTCGTCGTTGGGGTTGGTAGCCGGGCGTCTGCCGGGGATTCTTCGCACCCCTTGCCCTGCCGTTACCGTGGCCGCTACCGTAGCCACGGGATAGCAGAGCTGCCGGGGACTGGGGGCCGTTTTTATTTGTGCTTGTCATTAGGGGGGGGGGGGGGGGGGGGGTTTGCCATAATCACCACGCTTGGCAGGCGGCTTGGTGATCGCAGTAGGTGAAGATTGATTGCCACCAAGACCGAGGGGAACGCTGCGACCCATTCCCTGGATATTCCCTTAGCCGCCTTCTACGGCACCCACGGGAAGAGATGGGGTGGTCCTATTCGTAACCGGGACCACACGGCATGAGTAGTAGGTAGCTAATAGCTATAAGTATCACGCGTGAAGAAAAGGTGAAAACAAAATCTTAGGTCCAAAGGTTAAGGTAGGATCTATTGTATTGTAACGTAATCATTAGCTAAGTTGTTTACATCAATCTAAATTACCTAAGTAGGTAGGTAATAGGGCTGTGACGTGACCTACTTGAATGATTAATGGTGTTAATTACTTACGAATTGAGTGGAATGATCTAAGATAAGATTAGGTATTTTATGTATACCTACCTACTAATTGTAGGTAAGTAGGTAGATACTAGATACATAGATGGACCATTAGTCGTAAAAAACTACTACCTACTTATTTATTAACTTCCATGCAACGTTGCCTGGAAGAGATCGCTTTAAGCGATAAGACCGCTGATTGTTACACTTTTTGCCCCACTACTGCAAAAAGGAGGATTATGATTTTGATATGTATGTGTGTTTGTGTGTGTGTATGTGTATATGTAGGTATACCTTTGAATCTCCTAAACTACTACCACCACTACTACCACTACTATTACTACGTATCCTATTCAATCACCAAAGTGTCAACCAATGGAACTTAACACTGCGTGTCAAAGGCTAGTCATACGGCCTGCCCCGGTTTCGCACGGGTACCTACAATAGTTCTCGCAGATCACGCGATATAAAAAATATTTTACGTAACTTTTTTTACTTATACCTTTTATTATTGAAGTTTTAGTAAGGATCCCTAATTTTTTGAAAATATAATATACCCTATGTCACCCGGGGATAGTGTGGCTTCCCAACAGATAAAGAATTTTTCAATTCAGTTTTTATATCGGAGCCTATTCAATGCAAACAAACAAACAATCATCTATACCATTACCAATATCATAAAGAGGAAAGATTTGATTGTTTGTTTAAACAAAAAAAAAAAATGTTACCTGTTTTGGAATAGGTTTAAATTTTTTAACTTCATCTTGGATCAACTTCATCTTCACCTATCTAGCTAGTTACATAATCTACAACTTCATACCTACCTACAACTGCTTAGGTACTTATAGGCAACCTACCCGCATACAAAGTAGTACCTAGACCTAGTTCTTATACGACTATGGTATATTTACCCATAAAGGAATTACTTACTTATAGGTACCTATGTATCTCAACAAACTCAATAAAAATGAAATCGTCAGCTAAAGTGGTAGGTACAATCAAACAATAAGTACCTAGGTACTTATAGTAGTTAGGTATAGCTATAAATCAATAAACAAATAAAAAATTGCATTAGCAGTTACGCCATATTTTTTTTACCCCTCGGTCCCGTTACTCGCAGGTAGTTGCACCCACCAACCAGCGACAAGAGTGTCCCACCCTCACTCGCAAGCCACGCCTTCGCCAACCCTCGAGCGCTTGAGCAACCCTCAACGCAATCGTTACTTCGATCTTGCTCTCCGAATCAACAATACCATGCAAAGTTGACACCACCGAGTCATATTCTACGAAGATTATAAACACAGACATCAAGATCTTCAATTTAAGAAAGAAGTTTACCTACCATTTAAAACCATGTCACTGTGGACTCCGTACGCAGACAACACCGCCCTGGACCTGTCAAAGCCCATCAGAGAAGACTCAAGACACGACTACCAATACCAGGCAGATTACCCTGTCTATCAATTTGGGTACAACTACGCACCCGTGCCGCAAATATCGCCGCTTTCCTGCGCCAGTGTGAGCTCCTACGAAAGACCCTGCACTCCACGAGCTGTAACTCCGAATCGAGTCGCAACGCTGTCTCCACCCATCTCGCCAGCTTCGCAATCGAAACGAACTTATTCGATGATGGACGACTCCTTGTCCGATGATCCGGACTTCCAAGCGTTTGAACGGGACGCGTTACAAGCCATGGCGGTGAAGAATGGGGGAACATTGCTCGGGAACAACCCTAGAATGCGTCGCACAGTTCACACGACGAATGATAGCAACGATGGTTCGTACAGAAGGCAGAGGGAAAGGAATAACTTCGCGGCGAAGCAGAGCAGGGACAGGAGAAAGCTTCGTGAGATCCACCTGGCGTTGAAAGTCACTTATCTGAGGAAGGAAGTCGCTGCGTTGAAAGCTCACCTCGCCTCGAGTACTTGTAGTAGGTGCCATCAGAGTTGCGGGTGCTAATCTATGAACTTTTGGATTTATATTTGAAGACTGAGTGTTGTAATTTTTTATACAAGATCTAGTATTAAGTATGCCTATTCTGTACCAAGACTAAGTGTATAAGAGTGAATCTGTATTATGAAAGTAATTATTCTGTGCCAAAACGGTGTATAAGAGTGAATCTGTATTATGTAAGTAATTATTCTGTGCCAAAACTGTGTATAAGAGTGAATCTGTATTATGATAGTAATCATTCTGTGCCAAAACTGTGTATAAGAGTGAATCTGTATTATGTAAATAATAATTCTGTGCCAAAACTGTGTATAAGAGTGAATCTCGTTATGTAAATGTATACCTACATTCTTATTATACGTTAATATTTTAGTATTTTTGAATTATAAGTGAGTGTAGGTAGCTATCTACTTCATCGTACCTATCTATGTAAATCACCTCAATTTAGTGTAAGAAATTAATTAGTAAAGTGTGCAATGGTAATGTTAAGATAAATAGATTAGGTATGCGCAGTTACCTAGATACTTATTAGGTATCTACCTAAGTAGTATTAATCTGTAAGAATAACATTGGGAATAAAAATAAGTATACATAAATGTCTTTTAAAATTGTTGTTATTCAATGCCATCACCAATGATATTTTAAATGGCCGTTACTACCTAGTAATTACCTACCTACTATCATTCAAAATACGCGTACATATTTATACCTCTTTGACAGATAGTGGCAAATTAGTTCACCCCAACCCCACCTTTAGACAAAATCTTTTGATTTATTTATTTATTAGGTAAACATTGTAGCCAACTATAGGCACCTTCCTAAAGGGCTCCTACATAAGATGTGGGTACATAAGCACAAAGCACAATGGTATGGTTCAATAGAGCGGGGTCGACCGTCGTAAAGGTACTTAGTACTATTATATATTCTGTGCTAAAGGCGGGGCTTGCGCAAGAGTTCACGGCCTGAACGCGCCGCGCCGCGACCAATCACAACGTGTTATAGTTATGTTATCACTTATCATATTGGTATAAGTAAAGTACCTACAGTAAAAAATGTGCCGTTTTTACCTACATAAGTACGTCTCTTACAATTTAATGTATATTTTTTCATATAATTGTAATAGGTACTTCATTTAGTCGCTATTTTAATAATAAAGTCTCTTAACGAAAGTTTGTGAATCGGCTCGGTGATATACCTAAGTTAGTGAGATATTTTTATGAATGACATCTTAAAAATAGTATATACCCGTTCGTATACCTAGATTTTTCATGACTGACAGGGTAGCAGGCTGGCTAAATCATCATCATCACCATCAACAGTCTGAAGACGTCCGTCTGCTGAACACAAAGCGACACTTTGAGCAGCTGCTTGCCTCCTGCAGCCATCGGCTCGCCGCGGTTTTCCCCTGATCGTCGGTCGCCCGAGTGGGGGGCCGGCCTACGCTGCGTCTTCCGGTTCGTGGTCGCCACTCAAGAACCTTTCTTCCCCATCGGTTATCGGTTCTACGAGCGATGTGGCCTACCCATTGCCATTTCAACTTGCTAATTCTAAGAGCTATATCGGCTAAATACACTACAATAATATCCACTTCACATCCAGGTTAACTGGAAGATAATGTTCTCTAGCGTTAAGTCTACCTATGTATATTTACCCTACACATAGAAATATACCTAAAGCTAAAGTCTAAAGATACGCTATTTTCCTAAGTAGGTACCTACCTAACTAGTGTGATACAACTTAATGGCGGCTGCAAAGTGTGCTGCAAGTTCCCCGCACGCTGCGCTCACTTACCTCTGCCCGCGCCATTGACTATAAATCCAGTTGACTAATGATACAACTTCCCCTCATACGAAAATTAGTAGTGTATTTCAACTACTATTTTTATACAAATCACGGGAACCCGTTGATGTCTTTTGTTCCATCCTGCTCTGTCCTTTGTAATTTCGTATAGCTTTGTCTCGTTTTGTTACCTCGCCTCCTGCCCGCGCAGGTGAGTCGTGTTTGTACGAGAAATTATGTTCACGGGCTATCAACGGGCTTTATAATCTTTGGCCCGCGCACATCACATTTTTGCTTCTGCGCAGCGTTTGGGCCGACTTCTCAGCCGCCATTAAGTTTGAATCACACTCTACCAACAGTAGTTGAGTTAAATCCATTTTCAGATATATCTATAAATGAAACAAGCCCAGTATCCTTAGTCTAACGTCTGTATATTCAACTATAATAAAAACCTATATAACAACACTACACTTTCTGTTTGACGACATGCGGCAGGTCGTACTTGCCGCGGACACACTTCAGCTTCACGCCCGGACAGTCTTTCAACCTGTGGAATGGAAAAGTATTTATGTGTAGGCAATAATATCATTTTAAAAACCCTATGTCCCTATAAAATTTGGGGGTTCCATCAATTTTTCTGGGATCCCATCATCAGATCCCGACTTGGTGCCAATGGGACCACCTAGTAGGTATAGCCCTTTTAAACAAAAAAAGAATTGCTTGAATTGGTCCAGGCGTTTCGACCAGGTGGTAGGACTTTTCTGCAAAGTTCGTCTAAGTAGGTACCACCGCTTCGTCAGTTATTCTGCCGCCAAGCAGTAGTGTGCAAGAACTACTGTGTTCCGGTATGAAGGGCGTTGTAGCTAGTGAAATTACTGGGCAAATGCGACCTTATGACCTGATCTCACAGTCTAGTAATCTGATTACTCCTACTCTTTTTTTTAAACCTTTAGACTAAATTAATAATCGCTTACTTTGCCAATAAAAAGCTATCATATTAGGTAAAATACCATTTATTTGTTTATCAAAAAATCTTTTAAAACGTTTATAAACGGATTTATTTATGTATGGACCTTCAACAGTACTACATGACTTACAAATGTAATAAAAATCAATCTTCATTTCTTTTCTTTTTTCTACTTTAATTATTTTTTGAGATAACATTTACATTGAGATACATTACTTCCAGGATTTTATTATTTTATAGATCAGAATGATTATAAATAATAGTGTACCTACCTATATACCTATAATATGTCAAGAGCATGCTGCATGCATTTATATATTTTTTAAACTTTGACTATCTTTGTGCATCATGCACCCAACTGCTAACGTTATAATACCTATTGTAAGTGTAAAGGATTCAGATGGACAGACAGACAGACAGACAGACATGGCTGACGAAAGATTCCTTGTAGAGTATCTACATACGGAACCCTAAAAACTACTAAGTAGAAAAAGTAGGTATTATAGGGAAGCCAAGAAGTATAGAGTCCTCAGTCCTCACATGCCGACCAGGTTGTGTCCGATGTATGTAACAAGTATATTAGTGTCCTCAGTACCTACCGACCCTGACGAGGACAATGTTCCTGCAGGTTGTGTCCGATGTATGTAACAAGTATATTAGTGTCCTCAGTACCTGCCGACCCAGACGAGGACAATGTTATGTTCCTGCAGGTTGTGTCCGATGTATGTAACAAGTATATTAGTGTCCTCAGTACCTGCCGACCCTGACGAGGACAATGTTATGTTCCTGCAGGTTGTGTCCGATGTATGTAACAAGTATATTAGTGTCCTCAGTACCTGCCGACCCTGACGAGGACAATGTTATGTTCCTGCAGGTTGTGTCCGATGTATGTAACAAGTATATTAGTGTCCTCAGTACCTGCCGACCTAGACGAGGATAATGTTATGTTCCTGCAGGTTGTGTCCGATGTATGTAACAAGTATATTAGTGTCCTCAGTACCTGCCGACCCTGACGAGGACAATGTTATGTTCCTGCAGGTTGTGTCCGATGCCGGGCACGTACGCTACCATCTCTTTCCCGTTAGATAGGCGCACGAGGACGCACTTGCGGTTCGCAGAGTTCGGCTTCTTTGGCTTCTTGATCACTGTCTTTAGAACTACACCCTGGAACCGAATAGATGTTCATGTATTTTTTAACTGCACCGAATTCAAAAAAGGAGGAGGTTTTCTATGTTAAACTGTTTTAAACCAACTTCAACAAAAGGAAAATGTTCTATGTATTACTGCATGTATTATTTCACCCGTCTCCAAAAGGTTTGTTTGTTTTTTGTTTGTTACCTCAGATCTCCGTCATTTATAAACCGAATTGGGTACTTATTCCTTTTATTTGAAACAATATGCTTTCAGATTGGTCCAATAGAAATTTCATCAAAGTCAAAGGAAAAGGTATGTTTTATAATATCTTCCAAATATGTCTCAGTAGGTAAGAAATGAAGGCGATTGAAATCGGTGTACAACAAAAATATAATATTCTTTTAAGAAAACTAACGCTGTTCGACAACCTGAATAAATTTTATTCAAAATTCAAAGAAATCTTATTCAGGTAATCCAACAGCGTTTATTTAAAATGCTGATGTCAACGAAACTGCGAGAGTTGATCTAGGTAGGTTTGCCAGTTATTGTCACCAAGCAGTAGTGAGCAAGCACTAGATCTAGTTTGAAGGCCATTGCAGCTAGTGAAATTACTGAGAATATGACATTTGTGACCTGATCTCGTAGTCTAGTAAACCTTCCTTGAATTCCTGTAATCCTTACCTTAGCAAACGGGTTTCCATTGAGCGGGTTCCTAGGTTTCCTCTTCTTGATGTGTGGTCCTGTTCTATGCATCTGGGCGAGAGTTGCCATCGCGCGGGTTAGTAGACCGCTAGGTGCTGGTGGCGATGCTGGCTGCGGTATACTGGGCGCTGGTGGGGTTAACGCTGGAACACGGGGCATAAAGTTACTGCAATAATGCTCCAGCAGCAGAAACTGATCGTAAGTAAATATAAACAAACATACATATTTTTACTTAGATCTTAGTCTTAGGGTGGGGTTTTTCACCAATAGTTAAGGTAACCAATGGTTAAAAACTCTAAATTTTGATCATTTGTTAGAATTTCAGTAATTAAGTTTCAACCAGTCATACGTAGCGTATTGCTAGTAAGCCTGATGTAAAAAAATACATCAGCCCACACGTTCCCACTGTTGGATCATGGACCTTCTCTCACAGGGAGTGTTAGCTATCCATGAGAGTGTAGGTCCAAACCACGCTGGCTATGTGGGGGCTGCTGGATGACACAATACTAAAGTCCACGAAATTAATGATTTTTGAAAATTTACTACAGCTAGTAAACGGCTTTCACTCACGTAATTTTAGTCAGACAACTCGACCGGTGTTCAGGCAATAGAGATGCCAATCTTCACTAACATTTTTTTAAATTGTTTCGTTGTCTTCCTCACCGTGACAAGAGCGACTTTTTGCGCGAGAGCTCTTAATTTTCGAGATAAAAAAATGTACCCTTCATTGATCTCGGCAGTATGTTAGATCATTTAATTGGATTGCTCTTTTTTACCGAAAGATAAGAGCCGAAAGGAAAATTTACGGTTAAGCTCGTAAGTAAAAACGCTCATGAAATTTTTTGAAGGGCGTGATCTTCCGTAGGTACTTTGAAAAACTTATTAAACTTATTACATGTGACTCAAGCTGACACGGTTACATTATTATAATATCCATCTCACACTACCGTTACCCAAATGCTTTGGCGACACCAAAACAATACCGAAGCAGGTGCTAACGCCGAATAGTCGACGTCGGATTATCGCCGGCAGATTTGCTATCTACCCACAAAATAAACACACTCTCCAACCTATACGCTAGACAATTATTAACCTTAATCCTACGCGATAAGAGTGTCATAAGTGCAGGTAAACAAGCTTGATGAAAAGGCTTGACGAATGTTTGCAAAAGGCTAAAGTTTTACAGTTATAGGGAAGCAACAAATGCACTTTTGAAGCGATGCAGGCGAGGCGTTCCCGCAACACCGATTGTGTCAATTGTGCCTATTATAAAGCTATCTATTGAAGGGCTTTGCGATTAGATTCGCATATTATATCGTTCGATGCGACCGCATAGCGGGATGTGGCGGTGATTGACATGTCCATGATTGAGAACCTTAAACTATTGAAAAACTGTGGCGTGTGCACATTATAATTTTGGCTATACTTGTTAAGCACTTAGGTAGACGATGTTTGTATCAAAAGTAATAGAGAGGTAGAAATGCAGGTATTCGCTTTCCTTTCTTACAAGCCAGCGCTCGCAGTCCTATAGCTTCAAACATAGAACAACGACAACATCACAAATATCTTCCTCGAAGCCAACATTTTCAGAAGTTTATTCCAAATAGAATACAACAGACAGGAGTCATATAAAATAACAAACGCTGGCTCCCTGACCATGGCCGCGGCACGTAGCTAGGCTGTGGATGACCAGTGTGTTATTGTTTGGGATAATCATGTCCATCCCGTGGGATGGTGCAAGATGACAGGCTTGCATCTGTCGCAATGCAAATGTTGAGTGTGGTGCAAGTTAGGGGCGGTGAGAGAGAGAGAGAGAGAGAGGCAGAGAGAAAGCTGATGAAGCGGGATATGTACTGGTAGTATAGTAATATCGTATGGTGTTACATTTATTTTGAAATGCAATGACGACCATGTCTAGATAAATCTATATTCCAGAAATAGAAACAAACAAACATTTCATGGGATAAACACGAAATAAATGAAATACCGATGAAGCAAAGAAATGCTTAAACAATGATAAAATGTAGAGGAATTTCTTCCTGTGCGTAATGCTAGAGGGATAATACATTTTGTTTTCTATGCGGATATATCTTTTAAACCTGCACTGTTGTTTTCTGTGATTATACATTAAATACTTAAAACAGAACAAAATTATAAACAACAATCGAAAGACGCAGACCTTGAAAATGCTGCATTTAGGAATTTAGCTATTGAATTCGTAAACAAATCCTGTGAATTACAAAGAGTCCAGATTAGGGAACAAGGATTAACTTTATTGGCGCTCAGGTTGAATCGGAGATTACAGCGAAGTAGTAAAACGCCCGCGACTCATCCCTTGCACCAAACGAAAACAGACCTGCTCTTTTTGCGGATTATAATCCGCTAATAGTGGGCATTGTCCACAATGACGGACATACGGGATTTATAAATATTCGCTCACACTGACTTCTATTGAGGAAAAAACTCGGACAATCGGCAAGAGTTGAGCCTTTGTGCTTTCCAGGAACGATTGTAAATCATATTTGTATGCTGCAACTTTATCAACTAACTGATAGTGACAAAGGAATCGAGCAACATTTTCGCAATTGTCGAGGCTACCACACAATGAGACAGCTTCTAAAGAAGGATTAATAATAACTAACCAAAGCCTGATTATTACGTGCAGTCTTAGAATATGCTTGAATACAGAGCAGTATGTTCTCAATTCATAAGAAACTCGTGATTTCTTAGAAGGGTGCGTAGTTATGATTTTTGTCATAACTGAGTGGATTTACCTTTATGTTCAGTTTATGAAAGAGTTTCTGAAATTATTCCATTACTATTTTACGAAGACTCTATGCAAACATATTTCAGTAAAAAAACGGCGAAGGAAAACTCGTCAGAAAATAAGTGTTCGAAAAAAACACAAAGTTTAAGCGTTGTGATTGCGACATGTTGTCAACTCCTACTGCACCAACATGGCCCATGAAAAAGATACTAAGCCCGTTATGGAAATGTAATGAAATCTTTTAAAGTTTTAATAATAATAATATGGGCATACGTTTGACAACATCTGATGTGACCGGATGGAAAATCATGATGTGGCTAAGGTGGAGCAAGGTTTACCGTGAGATGAGATGCCCATTCACACTTTAAGAGACCCGAATTATGTATTAGGTACCTACCTAAGAGGAAATACTGATGCTAAAATGCAAAACGTTTGGAACGGATTTGAGTATAAACTCAAATAGGCTTAGGTAATCTTAATCTGATAATGATGAGGATCTGAATTTGATTGTATAATCAATCACAACTAATCACAATCTGTCCAAAGCATTTAAGATATAACGATCTTATTCAACTTCCGCAATTCCCACCATCGTGGTCAAGCAAGCAAAAAAGGACCACAGTGCTCCCTTAAGAGTTCAATCAAGGATGTGGCACCACGCTTTCTTGGCTATTTGTGCTCTTGTATGAGAAAACTGATATGGGGGCGGTCTCACGGTACAACAAACGAATGGGTAGATTATAACTGTATCTGTCCACATGTTTGGCATATAATACTTGATGTGAAAGGTTTAAGAAGATTGACTGACGATATTGGTTCACGGCACTTGTATGAAAGATTTGCAGATTTTAATAATCACGTATTTTTGCATAAGATTCATATAATTTTGCATTGCAAGGAATGCATGTAGGTAGGTAATCGGATTTTTTTCTAAAGAGCTGTTTTTTTAATACATTATGTTTAGTAGATGAAAATGGGCAACGACTAAATTGCAGCTTTAGCCAAAATGGCATATCCATCAGAATTTCAAATAATCGTGTCCAATTCAATACCCTTTATCTCTCAATCTTCAAAACGAGTCAAATGCGAACTGCTAAGAGTGTAAAGGCTGACAATATCGCAAATGGAAATCTCAAGTCATGCGGACGAGCGGACAATGTCCGAGGTGTGAATGGTTGCGGTTAGCGTGATTATAGGATCTGTTGGACCCTGTGGTTAGCTACGGGCTGGATGGGATGTGTTCCGTACGCTTTCAGGGCAAATTGTTAACTTTCCCTGATAAAATGCCTAAATGCCTTGGAGCTTCTCTACGGGAAAATCAAGGTGTAATAAATTATTCTTGTTTTTCACCAATTTTTGAAATGGTATGAAAATAGGCTGAACATAATCTAAAAAAAAAGTCTTGGGTATTCATCATCAACAGTCTAAAGACGTCTACTGCTGAATATAGGCCTCCCCCATCTTTCAGTTCCGGTCTTGGATATTATTAATTTCTTATCTCCAATAGAGGAACCCTAAAAGACTGAATGATCACAGGCGTACAGTATTGTACATTTGTGTTATATTGCGGTGGTCAGTGCCACGGGGCGGGGGAAACGCTGACTCATCGCACCCCCGGTTATTAGCAGGGGTTGGCTACGGATAGCAGAAGCATACTAGTAATTTAATACTTTCCTTACTCATAAGCAATAGAAAAACGGGTGACTGTAATAATTACTAAAGAAATGAGTAAAAAGCTAGCACTCACCAGCTGGTTTCGTGATACATCTTCATTTATATTTTAATCTATTTATTCATAAATAAATAAATAATATCTATTTTTAAAGCAGAACATACAAAATAAAGGCATACAAGGTCTTTCTCTTTCTTTCTAGATCTGAAACGAGGACTTATCGAGGACGATTCGTGAAGATTAATTTTTATATCCGATGATTACTTAGACTAAGTATTTTCTACAAATATTTCTCCAAGCAATTCACAAGAGCAACAAAAACAAACCCTAAGCCTTCTAATCTAAATCCCAAACAACAGTTACCTTAGCCGATACCATCTCGTATTACAACTTTTTCATCAAAATATTACCACAAATTTTTTCTGCTGTCCTTCCTAAAGGACGGGACATAATCCACGCGGAAGGGTTTTGCAAATGACAGGCGCGTAACCGAATTGCAAATATTATTTTTGACCACACCGTTTGGTAAGCAAAAATAGACCCTTTGAGTGAAGCGGTAAGTTTGGATTTGGGTGGCGGGTGTAGCACAGCTGCCTTTAGCTGCAGATGTGAACTGACATGTCACCGCTTTATTGACAGTTATTGCAGTTTCCTATGTAATAAAAATGTTATGTAACAGGAATATCGATTGCGATACGATTGTGATTTAATATACCTATACGCTGCATCACGCATAATTTTACCGATTTTTGTAGGTAGTAACTAGGTACGGTTACGGGTTAGGGTCGATATCGTCTTTGTGTGTATCGTCTTAAGTAAAAAAAAAAACAAAACAAAAGTAATAAAAAAAAAGTTAAAAATAAAATTAAAAAAAAGGTAAATAAAATGTTTTAGTTGCAGAATGAGTATTATGTAGGCAAATCGTCGCGGTTGCGCAAAATCTGGATTGCAGAAAGACTATGTAAGCAAAGCATTTTAGCCACTACCAGGAGCGGCTGTGGCTGAGCAGTATCCGTGCGACATTCAAACCGACACACTCAGATTCGAATCCCACTCAGCTCTGGCTCCAATGACTTCAAGTTATGTGCGGAATCTGCACTCGCTCTTACAACGGTGAAGAAAACATCGTGAGGAAATCAAAAATCACCACTAACATTGTTTCATCCACCAACCTGCACTTGGCCGGCGTGCGGGATTATGGCCTACACTCTCTCCCTGTGAGAGAAGGCACGTGTCCCAGCTGTGGGGACTTAATGGACTGATGAAAAAATACGTAGCACCTTAGACAAGCCTATAATATTGCTAAGCCTACCACTGCTTCCTACGAAGCATATTCCAAAGAATTAATTACATTACTTCCTCATCATCATCATCAGCTTGGAAATGTCCACTGCGAAACATAGGCCTCCCCCAAAGAGTGCCACTTTGAGTGGCTGCTTGCCTCCTGCATCCATCGGCTCCCGCGGGTCTGACCAGGTTGTTGGTCCACCTAGTGGGGGCCTACCTAAAGGAAAATTAATTTAATTTTAATTTAACCATTTTGCAGAAATCACTCGGAGGTGGCCTTGTTGGTGGGGGGTCATTGCTGTTGGGATTGGTAATCCTCTCAAGGATTTATAGAAATACATTACAAGTGGATTGGCAGACAAATACACATTTTATTGGTATTATAATACAAATAATGTCATAAATAAGAGAAAATTTAAATTAAAAAAACAATTAAGGGTTTGTTGGGTTTCCATACACATTTGTGATAAGACCAAAATAAAATAGCTTCCTAAACTGAATAGTGATTGAAATGAAAATCCATTTTCTTGTATGGGATTGGGGACTCCTCTTAATTGTACTTAGTTTTTTAATTTTTGTAATAACATATAATATGAAATTTTTTATGGTGCAGAGATACAGCCATTTATGGGTCAGACAGATAGACAGACAGACACTGGAGGCTTAGTAATAGGGTCCAATTTTTATGCTTTGGGTATGGAAGCTAGAGGTGCTAGAGGGGGTGTTAATACAATTTGAAGACTTTGAAAAGGAGGATAATATTAAGATGGAGCTAGGTACTGTGTATACATAACATTTGGTTCATAGAATCTTCACTTAAGTACTGCCTATTAAACTAGAAAGACAAACAAAATACTTTGGTAGTCTGTCTGTTTGCTAGTCTGGTTTTCACTTCAAAGTGAATTTGGTTTGAATGCAGATTAATTGATAACAACAAATTACAAAAAAAAATTAGGTTTTTAATAAATCCAGGAAAATTTTTATTCTTTTGGAAGCATATAACAGGTAAAATGTAAGCCAAATCAGAGGGCATCAGTAGTTCATACATTATCTTGTTCATTTTTTAATTTGCCTTTCCAAATCTGGAATATCTGCATGTTCCTCTCAAGAGACAATTTATGAAAAAGGAAATTAAAATAAACAGACTACAGAAACACAGAAAAAGATGGAACATAGGTCCACATAAGGTGCTAGTAGCTAAAAATTTTGGTACAATTAGTTCTATATTACTTTGTACCTACTAGACATAACCTCTTTGAAACTATTTTTGTATCAGTTCGTTATCTACATTTTAAACACCAAATCAATGTCTATAGGTATACCTGATGCCTTGCATTATTAATAAATTAAATATACCTTTCAATTGTGTGCACTGTGTCCTAATTCCCATAGATAGCAGAGAGAATCCTTTTCGTAGGAAATTCATCTAAAATAAAAACATGGTATCAGTATTCTCAAATTATTATTACTTAAAATAGCTATGGAATAATAATTTACCTCTGCGACTTAGATTTATTTCAGTAAATAAGATATTTTCTAATATTTACTATTTACTTTATTTCTCGAAAGTTGAAATCTTTTCAATTTTTGCATTTTATGTTTTTGACAATCATGTGTTGATATATTTTGATAATGTCAAATGTCATTATTTTGGCATTGACACTTTCTTTGACAGTCGTGTGGTGGTATTGCTATAGTAGAAAAATATTTTACTGCCATCTAGCGGCAAGAGGTGGAAGACATTAGTTTTACTACTCTACAATAGATGTCACTAAAATAAAAAATAATTAGTACTGCACACAATATTATTTCTCGACGATAGATAGCGCTAATATAAACTTGGTTAAATAGAGACACAGACTCAGCGTCACAGAATAGATTATAATAGGCTTCAAGGTATTTACACTATACAGTATGTACCACGAGTGCCACCTATTTTGTACTCATAAACTATAAATAATTGGGCAAATTCTGTGTTTGTGCTGTAGTACCTAGCTATGTAAAAATTTTTATAATATACCTACGTAGGAGGCACAGAAAACTATTATTATCCTGGAGGTCAGTGGCGCAATCAGGCCTAGAGCCATCTAGTCGAAGAAATAATGCATAGACCTCAAAGCGCTAAATCACAGAGATAATGATCCAAGCTACGATACCATAATACATTGAATACCTAATAGACACCTAGTAGGTAATTATTCTATGCCATAATACTACGAACTGGTAGCTAGAAGTTTAAAACAAACGTTTCTGGGATTGCCCCGAGACGGCTATTGAATAAAACAAAAGGTTTGGCGCAAAACACTCTGTATTTCATACATTTGGGATTAAATTAAAAAGTTGTATCGTCCCGCCAAGTTTTATCCGCGCCTGAATGTTTGACTTTTAACATTTATATTGAAAATTTAACCTAATCCCTGGCGAGGCGGCTTTTTGGGCCAGTTTTACTTGGTATCAACCCAACCTCCTGATATCTGAAACACACTGTAACAGTTACCTACCCATAGTGTTAATATTTATACCTACTCGTAGTATCTTTTTAGGTACTTAAATCTGCAGTAATAAATAGCTTAAAATCGATCCTAAGTAGATCCTATCCTACCTAGGTAGGTATACCTACCTACTTAGAATTATGGTTACCTAGCAAATAAAAAAACAGCATTGAATTTCTATAAGTACTTAACAGAAAAATTTACTTTAGGGGCATAATTATTTCAGTTTTACCGTTCCATTATTTTTTTCGAATTGATTCAAATTATTATACAGTTAACATTAACTAAACGACTGTAAAATTGATTTAAAATAATTTACATAAAAGTAGTTACATAAAATACAATTATTAAAGTGACAAGGGTGTCTCTGTCTTCTGGCAGATGTAAGGCTGCCGCCGATGGCACCAGTAGTCCCGGAGGCCGGGGTTCACGGCGTCGAGGCCGACGCAGTGCGGCTCCGCGGGAGAGTCGCTGGGGACACATTATAATAATAAAAAGATAAAGAACTTAAAATTATTAGTACCTAACAAAGATTTGATGAGACGTGCTCTTATTAGTGGGTGACTGCGGTTGAAGCTTGAACAGTGAAAATAGGTACTAAGAGCAAAAAATGGTCAAATGTAACATAAATCTAAATTTGACTGGCCTGTTAGCTCAGTTGGTAGTAGCTCTACCTTCTGAACGATAGGTTGTGGGTTCGATCCCCATCCAGGACAAGGATTTGTGTGATGAACATCGGTGTTTGTTCTGTCTGGGTGTTATTGCATTCTATGTATGTATTTACATAAACCAAAAAGTATCTAAGTATTTCTATCAGTTACCTGGTTCCCATAGTACAAGCTATGCTTAGTTGGGGCTGATGGCGTTGTGTGAAATATCCACACATATAAAAAAAAGCCCAACGATCATTTACATACGTAGATCCTGGACCCTACCTAGGATTCCTTGTATCTAGGGACCCAGGAACTACGAGGACTATGCTCCCACAACACCCAGACACTGAACAAGTATTTGCACTTTTTTTTCTGTGCACAAATACTTGTCCTGTCGCGGGAATCGAACCCGCCACCTTCGGGTTATGAGCCGACCTGCTCAACCACCACACCACGGAGGCTGTCCAAACGGGCATGAACGCTAAGATTAGAGCGAGTCGGACTCGCGCACCATGGGTCCCGTATCTTGTACTTACTTTTATCGCAAGTTATTTCTTGTTATATTAAAGAGTATGCATATAACCAAACTGACAAAGTTTAATTTTTATGTAGGTACCTACCTATTAGTATTTGGTACGGAGGACACCACCACCTACACTATGTTTTCCAAGTCACGGCATCCACTCAAGAACAAGAATTTCATAATAACAAAATAAACTAATTAAAAAAAACTACTTAGGTTTTGTTGTTTAATAAATGCTCGCGTTCCTATAAATAATTTATATTCATAGCTTTATCTTACATATATGAATATAATAAAAGTGTAACTGGGATAAATCTGTACATTGAATATTTTTTGAAAATTTTGATTGCATTACATCTCTTTATCGATGTAGAAGTGGAAACAACTTTTTTTTATTTTTTTTTCTGTCTGCCTGTCTGTGTCTTTGAACACTCATCACGTTGAAACTACAGGACGGATTTCGCTGAAATTTGGTATAGCTCATTAAAATTTTCAAAATAACATTTAGAGTACTTTATGTTTTCTAAAACGGCCAAGTGAGGGTTGCACGAAGCAATAGGAAGGTAAGTTTTATGCAAGATTTTTTGTTTTTATTTATACTCATCCTGTTGAAGGGAAGATGGAAGGGAAAGGGAAAAAGATAGGGGAAAAGAATGAATGGTTAAGACGGCAATAGAAGGGAGGCCATTCATCCTTTTCCCATATCTTTTTCCCTTTCTCTTCCTCATACCCATAGGACGTAAAACTAATTAACCTGTGCGAAGCCGGGGGGGTCAACTAGTGCATTATACTATCATGCCGCGGGGTCGCAAGTACACAGTATTTTCAAATAAATTGTGTTCGTCCCTGAGGTGAGCTTGTGGCCACAATCTTTTTGATTTATTCACATTCCTCTTTACTATTTGTCTACGGGGAATTTTATCATAAAACCGCAAATTTTGGTACGACGAGCACGCAATCTGCGCATTAGGTCGACGCGTGGGTACGTTACGATACTATAAACCAAAAATATAAAGCTCAAGCACCTGGAGGTATAATAAATCTAGGAACAGCCTTCCTATTATGTTGGCTTGAAAATACTGTGGCCGTATGAAGTGATGGGAACCAGCTCAAACGAAGAGTATGTAAGTATTTCTGTCAGTTATCTGGTTCCAATAGTACAAGCTATGTTTAGTTTGGGGCTAGATGGCGCCATGTGAAATGTCCACACGTATCTATCTATCCATCTATAGGCACCTATGTTATAATCTATGTTCCGCCAGCATAGAGTCATCCAGGCGCAGCATATCAACATATATACCACTTTAGGTCGTTTTATCACTACCATGAGATGCAACGAGGCGTGGTCCGATGCGACGTCTAGCGCTCACTATCAGGTGGGCCGTCTGCTTGTTTGCCACTCGTAATACAAGAAAATAAAAAATAAAACTGTGTATATAGGTATTCAATACAGGTAAATACGTACCTGAATCCATTTCCGTTGTACTCCCCAGTCCACGTGTGGTATCCGGTATCTTCAATGTCCTCTCCTATAGACCAACACAAGAAGAAAACAATAGAGTAGGATTCCAATATTTCACCCAATTGGTGCATTGTGGTATTACGTTATAGACTAGGTATAGATCTCTTATTGGAAACATCTACTGAAAGGATATGGACTATGGTGTAGAGGTTGAGCAGGCTCATAATTTGAGGCGTTGGGTTCGATTCCCGCGACAGGACAAGTATTTGTGCACATGAAAAAAAGCGCAGATACTGTTTTGTGTCTGTTTGTTGGGAGCATGGCCCTCGTAGTTCCTGGGTCCTTAGATACAGGGAATCCTAGTTAGGGTCTGGGATCTATGTACCTATGTGATCGTTTAGAAAAAACTACACAATAGACAATATTGCAAACCGCAGTATCTAAACTTGATCTAAACGGTGGAGGTGCCGCGGTTTTAATGTGAGGGTGGAATAAATGTTTTTCTTTCATTTTTTATCTTACCATCCACGTTGGTCCACACTTTGTAGTTGGCGAGGTTGTTGATCCCGAGCCACACGAGGAGCTTGTAGTCGGTGCCCGTGATGTTGGGGTAGTACATCTCCCGGACCAGGCGCTGGATGAACCGGAACTCCTCCTGGGAAAGTTAAACCAAATAACATAGAAAACCATCCAAGCAAAAACAATTTGTGCTAGGCTAGCTGATAACAAGTTACAACAAAAAACATTAGCTTAACTTCCATACATTCGTTTTATAACCGATTAAAAAAGAAACGTAGTAGGTACCTACTAGTACACTATAAATCCGTCGTAATTACAAACTCAAAATGATGTGTAATGATAATGAAGGAGTGTTGAAGCGAGCTGGAAAAACTACTGATAGTGGGTCGAATTCAGGGAAAACACCCCAGGGACCGCATATCACTACGATAGACTGACAAGGAGAAACTATAGAGGACTATTGCTCTGGCACAAGACTGCACAATTTGAAGGGTCTTTACCCTGCACAAATGGTCACGATCCTCATCAGTGAGGGAACGACAAGAAGGAAGGAGTGTCAAAAGCATGATAACAGAGTGATAAAGGAGTGATGTAGGAATGATAAAAGATTACTGTAGGAGAGATACAGGAGCCACGAAGAAGATAAAGTAGTGATAAAGGAGTCATGTATGAATAATAAAGAAGTAATGCATAGGAGTGATAAAATAGTGATATAGAAATGATAAAAGACTGCTTTAAGAATGATGTTGATTTGTGTTTAATTTCATTTCAAACATTATCTACCTCTGACTTCGGCACAGCTAACTTCCCGCCTTCCCGTTCGCACATTGCCTTCGCTTTGTCCCACGGTTGGGAACGGTACATTATCCTGTACTCAACACCGTTATCTTCATTTACTAAATAACCTGAAAGTATATTAGTTTTAAACAGCAGCAGCAGCAGCAGTTAGTTTTAAGCAGTAGTGTGCAAGCACTACTGTGTTCCGGTTTGAAGGGCATTGTAGCTAGTGAAATTACTGGGCAAATGAGACTTTATGATCTGATCACTCAGTCTAGTAATCTGATTACTAGACTGTGTGATGTCTCAGGATGACGTGCGCAGTGCAGTGTCACGCGAAACTTCATTGTTTTAAAGTTCCGAGTGACACTGCAACTGTTATGGGCGGCCGTGTCGCTTAACATCTGGTGAACGACTAGCACGTCACGTCATTCAATCGCATAAAAAAAAAAAAAAACAAATATGTAGCTGTGATGTAGCACGACTAGCTCAATCATGTCATTCCTTAGACAAAAAAAGAAGAGTAATAAATAGCTAATATAATATAGGGTTAGTAGCTTACCTAACACCATCATCAGAAGTTCTAAAACTAGCTCACATAATTATAGGAAGCGATCGCTAAGTGAATGGCCGTTTATATTGCTGTTCTAATAAAAAAAAATATTTAGGAATAGTAAAGTACATTGTTAATAAAATTATGTAGAGCCAAATATTACTTATGAGCATTTTAGTAAATAACAAAAGCCAAATACCATTAGGCATCGCGCACACAGCCGCGAGGAGTGCGACCAGCATACACACCACATTACACCTGAAAGAACACCTCCGTTACTGGGATGATAACGTAATGGCGGCGACCTCGGCCCTTACATTACAGGCGAAAAGTTAACATAATTCCATACAAACTCGAATTACTCGTAATGTATAATAGCGGCGCATAAAATGAGATGCAGTAGAGTACCTACAATCTACGTACGGCAGAAGACAGTACCGACAACAGAATTTCGAAGAAGAGAAATCAATTAAGTTTCATTTCAACGCTCTTTTAACCGGACGTTGAAAAAGCGCTCGTGCGAACGAGGTCTTATATGGTTCTTCTATGGATCAGTTTGTCTTGAACGCTGCCATCATGGTTGCAAGGCATACTGATTAAATTGATCTATGTTAAAAAAATTGATAAAGGTACCTACGTAGTCGTATCGTACCTACAACTACACCACCAACCAATAGGTGCCACGAATCATCATTGCAGCGAGGCAATGCTGCCAGCATGTTGGGTACGCCACCTACTGGTAGTGGGCTGGAGCATTTGAATTTGTTTATAGGTCAGCGCGGCTAATATGCAGTTCAAATGATTTTGTATTGACTTCCAGAAAAATAAAAAACCAGTTTGTTTATTGATTTAGAATTATTGGAGCACTTAGTTTCGAAAGTACAGTAGAAGTAAAAAGTAGAGAAAAAACACAATGATAGGTTCAGTACATAATTATGACACTACCATACCACAGATTACTGAATAATTATGTTATGACCATACACACAATAATATTTAGCATACGCCTTGAAACTAAACGATCTTACCTCATAATGTGTAATGTTTTTGAAGATATATTTTGTTTTGTCCAGAGTCCGATGGCCGCAGCACCTCTTGACTCCTTCTACGGACAAAATATATTACTGTCTAGATTTTAAAATATTTTAAGATAATGTTCTAGATTTCTAAGTCTCATAAATCACTATTTTTCTCTACAGATTTTGTAACAAATTATACACTTATTTATCTTTCTGGTGTCGCACAGGTCACTGTCCAATGGAATCGATGTATGGATATAAATAAATTACCTATTTAATTATTTATAATATGGATAGATATTGATAACTTTAGTCTGTTTTTACGTCAATGGTCATTCACATCACGTGTTGAAATATGACAACAACCCTTATTTATTAACTAAAAGTAAACATTTGATAAATTAAATCACATAAGTAGGATATTTATATATATTTTGACCTGTGATTTTGACGATTGACAACAAAAAGTATTATACCAACTTTGTGATTGACAACTTTATATATTATAATGATGAATCGCAGTTTGTTGATGAATGCTCGAGGCTCCTCTCTGCACAAATCCCATCTAATAAGTCCCTTCGGCCGCGTACGAAACCGCAGGTTTATAGCCAATTACGGTAGAAGAAAAATTCTTCGTTAATACGGCACTAGTTGCTATGAAATACGTTCGTTTCTTTACACGATACACTGGTTTCCACAAAGGAAACGTGTAATGTTTGCATGCCATCTTCTAATTGCACTGAGAGCTCGAAGATGTCCGACTTATTTTGATGGAGTGTGTGCTGAATGAAACCCACAGGAGATCTTGGTTTAGTCGAAATAACAATTGTTTGTTGGATTATGTAATAGTACATTAAGCTGTTCATCAAATAAAAAATAAGTACTTAAGATAATTATATGTACTTAGTTTAAATATATTTAGGTACTTCAGCGTTATCGTTAGGCCAATACATTATCAGGTTGCATTGACTTTTCACCTTCACAATGCTGCCGTCCTTATGAAAAATGCAGTAACTAGGTAAAACATGTTTTCGAGAAAAACGCCAAAACAAAAAGTTGTGAGTAGTCGAGAGTAGTCGAGCTGCTGCATTCTTACTTCCTGAGTTTTTGGGTTCCACGTGAAGTTTTGATACGTGAGAAAGAACAGAATATAGATTTTTTAACGATTCCGAATATGTGTCTAACTCTATGAGGGCAGAATGTTAGTGCAGCGTTTACCATCAGGAGTAAAGCCTGCCTTTATATAACTAGTTATTTTAGTAATTTACTTCATGTGTCTGAATCTTGTATTCAGTTATTCAGTTTATCAGTAATCACGCGTTCGGTACACATTGCAAACCCTCATACTAACAAAAATTGTGTAGTGAAGGAATAGTTATAGTGTTTTGTTTTCTCTATTGAGTTTGAAATGAGCATAGACTTAAGATGTACCGAAAAAACACAGATCTGTGGAAAAATTCTAGATCTGTGGAAATGAGCAAAGAAAACAGTATAAAACGGGGGGTAAATTTTCTTCTGTGTGATATATAAAAGAACCGGAAGACGCAGTGTAGGCCGGTGGACCGACGATCTGGTGAAAGCCCCGGGGAGCCGATGGATGCAGGAGGCGAGCAGCCGCTCTAAGTGGCGCTCTCTGAGGGAGGCCTATGTTCAGCGGTGGACGACTTCAGGCTGTTGATGATGATGATGATGATGTATAAAAGTACCTTAACTATGCTAGATGTATACCTTATTATGACCACAGTGGAATAGCGATGTCTGTACTTACTTCTATTTAGTAGGTACTTACTACTGTTTATTCTGTACCAAAACCAAGAGCATCTTTCGATATCAGCATCTGTCGCGGCCTAGCATTGGACCATTCCAGAACCACCCTCATAACTTTTTCTAAACGTCTTAATTTTTTGAACTACCTACATTGACTTTACTCATTCAAGAAACGATTTTAAAAACTCACGTCGAAAACCTTGTACTCGGCATTTTATATTGAAAAATACAAGACAAGCTATATTTCGGGTTTTATTTCGACTAAGAATATAACTCGCAGTGTCTCCCCGCGTAGACATAGTTTTTTTGGCGACCGTGACAGGACGAAGATTGACGACGTGCCAAGTTAGCATCAAGCCAACGACGTCGCATCGAATTCAATCCAATATTCATCAAGAAGTGTGAAAAAGTGAAGGAGTCCCACAATTGGACAACGGCAGATCTGGCAGCGAAGCATTAATGGTGAAACTTCGCCACGATCACGGCAGGAACAACCGAAAAAGATAAGTGTCCTTCCTTTGTCCTTCAAACACATCCAAATTTCAATCATCCAAAAACCTTGGGTCATTGTCTCCACAGTGTCTAACAGGTTTCATTTCGTTGCACAAATGCAACATCTATCCATTTCATTCATTACTTTCAATATAAAATGCAAAATCAATCACTTTATAATACATTCCATATAAGGCCTTGAGTACAAAGGTTACATCATTATAAATACATTTTCATACCAATAAATTCCTCCAATTCATAGTAATATAACTCCTTTAGTGGTATATTTATTAATTTCAAGCAATATTCATTGTTTACATCAATTTAATTAGTTAAAATTTAAACATTTTCACTTCAAATCACAGAGTCATTTCATTATAATTAAATTGATTTGTGAATATGTATCCTAAGCCTTATGAACAAAATTAAGTTATTGTGTCTGGAGTAAACAACATAAATTCATAAATAAAGCTGTCCCTCAGTGTTCATCATTGTTATTTCTTGCTATTCATCCGACTTGCCGACATTTCCAGACCGAACTAGGGCGCCCTGGTACAAGATTCTTGTTCGAACTTCGAGCGATCAGCTGATCGCGCTTGTGGCTGGCTGGCGCCGTCTGGACCTGGATTCCTGGACTCCGCCGGGCGGGGAGAGTAAGAAATTACCCGACTGCAGCTAAGTCAAAACGAGTGTTGTGATTTTGGCTAATATTTAAATGGAATTATTAAAGTAATACGTTTTATATACACACAGTTAATAATACAAGATTGTTTTTAAAATAAATTAATACTATAAATAGCTAAAATCATGGCCACCGATTCAGTAAACTCCAGTACCACCTTAAAAGATTTAAATACTAAACGTAGTTCAGTTAAAGGGCAAATCACCAAATTTAAAAACTATCTTTCCACAAAAGAATCATCAGAGCTTTCTAGCTTCGAATTGGCCGAACTAACACTGAAGTTAGGTAGATTCGAAGTACTATCTAACAAGTTTGACACTCTTCAAAGCGAAATTGAAGTCTTAAATTCCAAATGCTTGGATTTTGAGATTGATGAGAGGGAAGACATCGAGGGCGATATTATTATTTGTATGGCACAGGCTAAAGTTTTATTAGAAAATGCAAATATGCTAACTGAATCTCGTCGCAAGTCTATGGCCACAGATTCCCCATGCCATCACTCTCACAATCATGACCAAAGTTCAGGTTTCAATTTCAAGTTACCGAAAATAGAAATTTCGAAATTCGATGGTTCGATATTCAATTGGTGCAAGTTTCGCGACGCGTTTATTACAATGATAGATAGAAACCAGAGTATATCTGACATACACAAGTTCCATTATTTAGTCTCTTACTTAGAAGGAGACGCGGCGCGAATCATATCGAATCTCGAAGTGTCATCGTCGAACTATGCGCATGCTTGGTCACTGCTTTGTGAACGCTACGATAATAAGCGAGTCCTTATCAACTATCATCTTACTGCACTGTTCAACATACAATCAATCGCGCGTGAATCAGAACGTTTTTTACGGTTTTTAGTGGATCACGTAACGAAGAACTTACGCGCATTGTCTAGTCTAGGTCAACCGACGGACAAGTGGGACATTCTACTTATTTTTATTTTATCATCTAAACTAGACAGTCACACGTTAATGAAGTGGGAGGAGCTCCGTAATACTTTCAAAGATGTTCCAACCCTAAGCCAGTTTAATAAGTTTTTAACTGATCGTGCTGACGTATTGGAAGCATTGAACCGTAGTAAGCAAGATAAGGCTAATACAATGCAACAAAGCGCTTCACGCTCTAATCAGAGTTTTTATAGACAACACACAAACACACAAAATAATCAGAATATTAATAAACAAAACATACATTTTAATAATAAATCAGAAAAAACTCCATTTGTTAAAACTTTCACAAGTACAAGCCAACATACACAAAAGAAAATAACATGCATCATTTGCAAGGATGCACACCGCATTTATGATTGTTCTATATTTAAAAACAAAAATATAAATGAAAGGCTAGAAGAGGTTCAAAAACATAATTTATGCATTAATTGTTTGAGGCAGGGACACCAAGTTTCCGACTGTCGCTTAGGGCCGTGCCGAATGTGCCCTAAGAAACACAACACAATGGTTCATTCAGATTCAGTTCCGATCTCTTCCACGTTGGCGGAGTCCGTAGTAGCTTTCTCTAAGGAGGGTCCGAGCGAAGTGATCTTATCCACAGCTATCATCGAGGTCTCCAACCCCCTGACTCACGTGACGGAGAGGGTGCGCGCGCTCCTAGACTGCGGCAGCCAATCTTCCTTCATCACTGAGAACCTGAAACAGAAATTAAAATTAAAAACACAAACAATAGATGCAATAAACGTTATCGGAATAGGCAATAATTCATGCAGCGAAGTAGTTGAAAGTTCTACTATACACATACAATCAAGAAACAATCCATACAAGGCTACCTTACCATGTTTAGTGCTTAAAGAACTGACGGGTGAGTTACCAAAGGCTCCTATAAACATACAAAATATAAACTTACCCAGCAATATTAAGCTGGCTGATCCTAGCTTTGACCTCCCGGCAAGGGTCGATGTCCTTCTCGGGGCGGACGTGTTCTGGGACGTCATATGTCCTGAACAGCGTTCATTGGGGCCGAAGAACCCAAAACTCATAAATTCAAAGCTCGGCTGGCTAATTTCTGGACCTATCCATGCAAGCTCTGCTAAGCATATCCATTGCAACCATTCATCCAATCATTCATACAATCAAGCATCCAGTCAAATATTAAAAAATACATTCAATCAATCAGCCAACCATCCATACAAAAATGCACCTAATCAGTGCTCCACTAATCATCCTATTGATCAATCAGCCAACTATCCATACAATAATGCACCATTGCAGTGCTCCATCAATCATTTTATTGATCAATCAGTCAACCATCCATACAAAAATACATCCAAGCGCTCAATCAGCCATTCCATTGATCAATCACAAAACTATTCATATAACCATGCACGTAAGTGCTCCATCGATCATTCAAGTGATCAATCATTCAATCATTCACTCAATATTCAACCAGACATAAACAAGATTCTAACTAAATTCTGGGAACTTGAAGAGCTCCCACAAGCTTCCATTCTAAGTAACGAAGAAAAATCATGTGAAGAACATTTTCTCACTCATACCAGTCGACTAAACACAGGTAGATTTTGTGTTAAACTTCCATTACTTAAGGACCCTAATAATCACCTGGGTGAGTCCTACAGCATGGCGAAGAAACGGCTAATTAATTTAGAAAAACGATTTCGTAAAAATTCTAAGCTTAAATCACAATACACAGAATTTATTCGCGAGTATGCCGAACTAGGACATTTATCTGTGTCCTCCGAGCCTAATCCTTCTCCAGGATATTTTCTGTGTCATCATGCTGTTTTTCGAGATGGCAGCGAATCAACCAAGATTAGAGTAGTCTTCGACGGTTCCGCACCCACTTCTTCCGGATTGTCCCTCAATGACATACTCATGGTAGGCCCAAACGTGCAAAACTCCCTATTTTCCATCTTGATCAGAGCAAGGCAGTACAAATTTCTACTAACCGGTGACATCGAGAAGATGTACCGCCAGGTCGAAGTACATCCCGATGATAGAAATTTGCAGCTGATCTTGTGGAGAGAAGACGAGTCGCACCCTATACAAACTTTGTGTTTAAATGTCCTCACTTACGGCACAGCAAGCGCGGCTCATTTAAGCACGAGGTGTTTGTGGCAAGTTGGAGAGGAGTGTGGGGATAGTCGGATCAAGTCAATAATACAAAACGATTTCTATGTCGATGATTTAATAACCGGTGCTAATACAGAAGACGACTTACTTTACATACAAAAGGCTGTTTCTAATGCTTTAAATTCAGCTTGCTTTCCGCTGCGAAAGTACAAAACTAACTCACCAAATCTCTTCGAAAACATTGAGCATAGTTCAACAAAGGACAAATTAATATTGAGTGAAGCTTCGAGTACTCTTGGTTTAGGATGGAATCCTTCCGAAGATTATCTACATTTCCCAATAAAACTAACTTCTATTAATGATTCTGATATCACAAAGCGATCTATCATGTCTAACGCATTTAAAATTTTTGACCCACTCGGATTATTAAGTCCTTGCATTATCCAACCAAAAATGCTTCTTCAGAAGTTATGGCTCCTCAAAATCGATTGGGATGAGCCCGTCCCTCAAGATGTCAAAAAATCTTGGGACGAATTCTCTAATAACGTTAATCATCTTGCTAATTTAAAAATACCTAGATCCATTCTGTGTGACCAGCCATCAACCATAGAAATTCATTCATTTAGCGACGCCGCACAGGGTGCCTACGGCGCATGCGTGTACCTAAAATCAACAAACATAAATAATGAAGTCGCTATCAACCTTCTATGTGCGAAATCGAAAGTCTCACCTTTAAAGCCCACGACGATTCCTCGGTTGGAGCTCTGCGCCGCGCTCTTATCCGCTAGGCTAACTAAATGTGTGACTAAATCAATAAATTACAAACCTGCGCGTATATTATACTGGTGTGATTCCAGCGTGGTCCTCTCGAGGTTACACAGTCCTCCTAGAAACCTAAAAACATTCGTAGCCAACCGTGTAGGTGTAATCGTAGAACTTACCCATCCGTCCTCTTGGAAATACGTACCTACCGCGGAAAACCCAGCAGATTTGATATCTAGAGGCGTCAATGCTAGTCAGCTAATTAAATCAAATCTCTGGTGGCATGGTCCAGCATTTCTTAATAAAAATGAAAATGATTGGCCTACTCTTAAACTAAATAAAATTCAAAATGACTTACCTGAAGTGAGGTCCATCCAAGTGCATCCAGCTGTCGTATCAGAACCTGTAATCAATATAGAAAGTTATTCAAATTTTACTAAATTACAAAGACTATTTGCATATATAAAGCGATTTATATACAACGTGAAGAATCCACACAACAAGCGATCCGGTATTTTAACTACTGACGAACTACAAGACTCATTCAAACATCTCTGTGCTATGGCTCAGTCACAATCCTTTACAAACGAACAAAAAACATTAAAACAAAACTTACCATTGAATAGCAAATCTAAATTAATCTCATTGTCACCTTTCTTAGACAATGACAATTTAATTAGAGTAGGTGGCAGGATAGATGCTTCTAACTGTCCGTACCCGAAGAAACATCCCATAGTTCTTGATGCATCTCATCACTTAACCAAGATATTGTTTACACGTGAACACCTTCGCCAATTGCATGCTGGCCCACAGCTGCTATTGGCCACAGTCAGAGAAACAATTTGGCCCATTAATGGTCGACGTCTCGCTCGCAATACAGTGCACAACTGTGTGAAGTGCAGACGCTTTCAAGGCAAAACACTCACCCCAAAAATGGGAAACCTCCCAGCACAACGCATAACACCAGATTTCCCGTTCGTTTCGGTTGGCATAGACATGGCAGGTCCATTCTTCATTCTTAACCGTAAAGGGCGTGGATCTAAGTTGATTAAGTGCTACCTTTGCCTATTTATTTGTATGCGCTATAAGTGTGTTCATTTGGAAGCAGTGAGCAGTCTGTCTAAGGAAGACTTCATATTGACACTTCGCAGATTCATTTCGCGTCGCGGAAGGCCTTCAGAGATTTTCTCAGACAACGGTAGAAATTTCGTCGCGGCGGCCAGTGAATTAGGAGCGTTCTTAAAGGCAAACAATCATTCTCTTTCTGACTTTGCTGCACAGGAAGGTATAAAATTTTCATTCATCCCAGCTTATTCTCCTCACTTTGGAGGGATCTGGGAATCCGGTATCAAAAGTGCCAAACACCACATCACTAGAGTCATAGGCAATAGCCATTTAACCTTTGAGGAAATTCAAACTTTATTCACACAAGTGGAGGCGATACTCAACAGCCGACCCTTATGTCCCATGTCTTCCAATCCTAACGATCTTCTCCCCCTCTCTCCAGGACACTTTCTAATCGGAAGGCCGCTAACGACGTTTCCTTCTCCTGCACTGCAAGATGTCGATCCAAACAGACTTCAGCGATACCAAAGACTGGAACAAATTCGCCAGCATTTTTGGCTCCGTTGGCAGAAGGAGTACATCTCAGAGCTACAGCAGCGTCAAAAATGGACTAAGCATTCCGCGAACGTGAATGTGGGAGATATCGTTCTAATAAAAGAAGACAACCTGGCACCCCTATGCTGGAGCCTCGGAAGAATCATGAAACTATACCCGGGACCTGACAATATTCATCGTGTGGCGGACATTAACACTAGCAGAGGCTGCGTACGGCGCTCACTTGTTCGTCTGAGTCCCCTTCCGAAACCAGAAGACATCTCATGTTGAAAGACAAGCCTTTCAACGGGGCGGAATATGTCGCGGCCTAGCATTGGACCATTCCAGAACCACCCTCATAACTTTTTCTAAACGTCTTAATTTTTTGAACTACCTACATTGACTTTACTCATTCAAGAAACGATTTTAAAAACTCACGTCGAAAACCTTGTACTCGGCATTTTATATTGAAAAATACAAGACAAGCTATATTTCGGGTTTTATTTCGACTAAGAATATAACTCGCAGTGTCTCCCCGCGTAGACAGCATCTATATTGCCGATAGCTTGTTTCGCGGCGTTAGACATCACCACATTTCCTTAGAGAAAGTCTCCAGCAAAACAAATCAGGTTTCATAAAGTCTAGAATAGATAAAAGCAAATAAATCACAAACCTTAATTAATTGGCTATCCAATCGCCTCCTTGATTTATCTTCTTAATCTTTGACCCGATGGCACTGGCATTAGCAGAGAATATTTATAATAGTACTACGAGATAGCTTATGAGATTTCTGTGTTTTTATGTGAGGTTCCAACACACGGCCGAGTGTTTGCTTGCAGTTGACAGACTGACTAATGCATAGCGGTAAAAGTATCATGACGCTGACACTCAGCTCAAGTGTCGTATTATATACCTTAAGCCTGTCACACACGGTACAGATAATATAAGATATCTGTGGCTGAGCGGATATATCTGTCAATATAGCTCTTCATACAAATCAATAGAATAGCACACACCGCGCAGATAATGTATTTCATCGTTAAGTATCTGCAGATATAGACAGATAGTGACAGATTTTTATCAGATCCAAAATATTGAAGTGCAGATAAATACAGGTTGTAACATGATTGAGCGCACGGACAAACAAAGACTTATTTTTGAAAGTATCGGATTTCGTATATTACCGTATATGTTCCGTGTGTGATACTTATAGATGCGATACATTTTTATGCGCAGATACTCTCAGATAAAATATCTATTATATTATCTGCGCGGTGTGTGGCAGGCTTAACTTTTCTCGTAGTATTTTTTATCGTAGATGTCATCACGAAGCGACACGAGCTGCTGGAGTGATATTTCATTCGAATTTTATGTGTGACTGTACCTAATCAATGTTTATACTATACTGATTTTGATCGGAAGTTGCTGGAAATTATTTGTGTGTTTAGTCCCGTGTGGTCCCGGTTACGAATAGGACCACCCCATCTCTTCCCGTGGGTGCCGTAGAAGGCGGCTAAGGGAATATCCAGGGAATGGGTCGCAGCGTTCCCCTCGGTCTTGGTGGCAATCAATCTTCACCTACTGCGATCACCAAGCCGCCTGCCAAGCGTGGTGATTATGGCAAACCCCCCCCCCCTAATGACAAGCACAAATAAAAACGGCCCCCAGTCCCCGGCAGCTCTGCTATCCCGTGGCTACGGTAGCGGCCGCGGTAACGGCAGGGCAAGGGGTGCGAAGAATCCCCGGCAGACGCCCGGCTACCAACCCCAACGACGACCCCTGGCCCTGGCAACACATAACGTGCGCACACTGAAGGCTGACGAAAGGATGGTCGAGCTAGAGGCGGAGATGGGTAAGTTACGCTGGGATGTAATGGGATTGTCAGAAGTCCGAAGACAGGGACAGGACACGATAATCCTAAATTCCGGTAACTTATTCTTCTACCGGGAGGGAGACCAACTCTCCCAAGGGGGTGTCGGGTTTCTCGTCCGCAAGTCTCTCGTCAACAACGTGGTCAAAGTCGACAGTGTGTCGGCCAGGGTAGCGTACCTGGTACTCCGAATAACCAAACGGTATTCGTTGAAGGTTATACAGGTATACGCGCCGACATCGGCACACTCAGACGATGAAGTAGAAGCTATGTATGAGGACATATCCGAAGCCATGCATACTTCCGAAACATACTTCACCGTTGTGATGGGAGACTTCAATGCGAAGTTGGGCACAAGGAATAGCGATGAGCTGAGAGTGGGGCCATTTGGATACGGGCAGCGGAACCCTCGAGGACAGAGGCTGGCTGACTTCATGGAGAAGGAGGGACTCTTTATGATGAACTCCTTCTACGAGAAGCGGCCATCCAGGAAGTGGACGTGGATAAGTCCCGACGGTTCCACTAAAAATGAGATAGACTTCATCATGACGACCAAGAAGCACATATTCGATGATGTCTCTGTGATCAGCAAGGTGAAAACCGGTAGCGATCACCGTATTGTTAGAGGCACATTGAATATCAATGTTAAGCTCGAAAGGTCACGTCTGGTGAAGTCTACGCTCCGTCCAAATCCTGTCCAAATCCAAAACCCCGAAGGCTTTCAGCTGGAACTCCAAAATCGCTTCCAGTGCCTAGCCGACTGTAACACAGTGGACGAGCTAAACGACGGGTTGGTGGAAACTGTCCAAGCTGTTGGATCGAAATTCTTTAAGACCCAACGCCGAAAGAAGACTCAAAAGCTCTCAGAAAAAACTCTTGAGCTAATGGCCGACCGGAGCGAAATGAAGCTGCAGTCTTCAGTTGATATGTCAGCCTACGGTGAACTCAATAGACGAATCTGGAGTTCCTTGCGACACGACTTGCGTGCTCTTAGTACTTCACGTATTGAGGCCGCAATTGAGCGGAACCAAGGCTCTAAAGTGTTCGCAAAGGATTCGTCTATTGGGCAACACCAAATGACAAAACTGAAGACCGAAAATGGTAGCGTCATTTCATCCAAGCCTGAGATTCTGAGAGAGATCGAGAACTTCTATGGACAGTTATACACCTCGACACGTAAGCCCGCTACTAACACAGCTCAGGACATCAGAGCCAAGTTAGTCCGACACTATACCGAAGATATCCCGGACGTCAGCCTGTACGAGATTAGAATGGCCCTCAAACAGCTTAAAAACAACAAGGCACCAGGTGAAGATGGAATTACGACCGAACTTCTGAGAGCGGGTGGTAGACCGGTACTTTTAGTCCTCCAGAAGTTATTTAATTCTGTCATCCTTGAAGGTATAACGCCAGAGGCATGGCACAAGAGCGTGGTGGTGCTCTTCTTCAAAAAAGGCGATAACACCTTATTGAAGAACTATAGGCCCATCTCGCTCTTGAGTCATGTGTATAAGCTGTTTTCGAGAGTCATTACGAATCGTCTCGCACGCAGGTTTGATGAATTCCAGCCTCCCGAACAAGCCGGTTTCCGAAAAGGCTTTAGCACCATAGACCACATCCATACGCTGCGCCAGATTATACAGAAGACCGAAGAGTATAATCGGCCGTTATGCCTAGCGTTTGTGGACTATGAGAAAGCCTTCGATTCAATCGAGACTTGGGCGGTGCTGCAGTCCTTGCAGCGATGCCAAATTGACTATAGGTATATCGAAGTTTTGAAGTGTTTGTACAGTAAGGCCACTATGTCAGTCCGACTACAGGACCAGAGTACGGAACAAATTCCATTGCAAAGAGGCGTGAGACAGGGAGACGTTATTTCTCCGAAACTGTTCACAAACGCATTGGAGGATGTTTTTCAAGCTCTTGGAGTGGAAAAGATCTGGCATCAACATAAATGGCGAGTACATCACTAACCTTCGTTTTGCCGATGATATAGTCATAATGGCGGAATCGCTCGAGGACCTTAGCACCATGCTCAACGACCTCAGTAGAGTCTCCCAGCAGGTTGGTCTTAAGATGAATATGGACAAGACAAAGATCATGTCTAATGCTCATGTTCCACCTATACCGGTAATTGTTGGGAACGATACTCTCGAAGTTGTCGACAAGTATGTCTACCTAGGACAGATTGTCCAATTAGGTAGGTCCAACTTCGACAAAGAGGTGGCGCGAAGAATCCAACTCGGCTGGGCAGCGTTCGGGAAGCTTCGTCCTATCTTTTCGTCCAAAATACCGCAGAGCCTGAAAACGAAAGTTTTCAATCAGTGTGTGTTGCCAGTGATGACTTATGGAACTGAGACATGGTCTCTTACTGTTGGCCTCATTAGTAAGCTCAAAGTCGCGCAGCGAGCTATGGAGCGAGCTATGCTCGGTGTTTCCCTGCGAGATAAGCTCCGGAACGAGGAGATCCGCAGGAGAACTAAAGTGACCGATATAGCTCTTAGAGTTAGTAAGTTGAAGTGGCAATGGGCAGGCCACATCGCTCGTAGAACTGACAACCGATGGGGAAGAAAGGTTCTCGAGTGGCGACCACGAACCGGAAGACGCAGCGTAGGCCGGCCCCCCACTCGGTGGACCGACGACCTGGTGAAAGCCGCGGGGAGCCGATGGATGCAGGAGGCGAGCAGCCGCTCAAGGTGGCGTGCTCTGGGGGAGGCCTATGTTCAGCAGTGGACGTCTTCAGGCTGTTGATGATGATGATGATGTTTATCATCGTATAGTAAGTATCTACATAATTTACTGGCCTGTTAGCTCAGTTGGTAGTAGCTCTGCCTTCTGAACGATAGGTTCTGGGTTGGATGCCCACTCAGGATAAACTTTGTGATGAACATAGGTGTTTGTTCTATGTCTGGGTGTTATGTTGTAATCTATGTATGTATTTACAAACAAAAAGTATCTAAGTATTGTATCAGTTATCTGGCTTGCATAGTACAGCTATGTTTAGTTTGGGGCTAGATGGCGCTGTGTGAAGTGAAATGTCCACAAATATTTATTTATTACTAGCTGACCAATATAATAGATGAATAATATTCTTTTAACAAATGGGGTAAACCATCTTAATCGATTGAACCCAGTACCTACGTCTGAAATGGTTTGGACAGCTGCTTTTGTAAGAACATAACATGATTTTTTAAATCAAAAATAGATGACGTAGAGTTTACTTATTTTAATTTCAGACATTACTAGGGTTCATACAATATAGAACTCGATCAATGGCCCTAACTTCTGTTTCATCATCATCATCATCAACAGCCTGAAGACGTCCACTGCTGAACATAAGCTTCCCCCACCATCGACCCAGCTCGTCGGTCCACCTAGTGGGGGCCGAACTACGCTCTGCGGTCTGTAGTTAGTTGTAAACTTAGGATCCTTTCTCAGCATGACAATTTCTTCGGTATCTTTTTTAGTTAACTGAATTACTAGAAATTAATTATATGCAGCTTGATTAGACTATAATCAAATCATTTCTGCTTTAGGTTGTAAAAATAAGACAACAACTAACAAAACATTTATAATTTATTAAATTAAAAGTCTTTATTTAAACCCCTATTTTCCGTAAGCATAAAAACCATGACCAGAACCGTGACCTCCAAAAAACAATCCATTACCGAAACCACCATAAAAATTGCGATATTGATTGTTCTGCTCTTCCTTTTCTTCCTCTTTCTTCTCTATGGCAACCCTGTAATGCGCGACTTTATGTTCTATATTATTTCTCTGTAATGGTATCACCGACAAATCGTGTACCGGTAATAAATGGTTACCGGTAGTGACAATACTATGGATCGGGATTAAAATCGGTAACAAACTCGGATGGGTATAGTTACCGGTATTTTGCGGTACCGTTTGGGAAATGACCGGTGTCTTGTTGCTTTTGGTTACTATATGTTGGACGGTGCCGTGCACGTGGTTAGAGTTGGCCGGGATGACGTGGAACTTGTATAGCTGTGACAGCGGTATTGGAGCCAAAAGCGGTATGAGATTTCCTCGTTTCGTGAAGTAGTTCTGCTGCAGGACTGGGTGGGTGGAGATAAGGACTGGTGGCTGCAGCTCTCGGGGCGACCGCTTCCATCTCAGGGGAGAGTTCACCGCTTGCTGCAGCTGGATGATGAGCAGTAGGAGTAGTGTGAGTCTTGTCACCATCTGGAATTAAAGAAACATTTATGTTAATGAGGTGTTTTATTAAAAAAAAGAAATTGTATTTTATTATTGTATTGACCTAATAGATGGCGCTAGTTGTGGTTTTACCAAAATCTGTCACTGTCACTGTTTCAAGCATAGACAACAGGTTAGAGAAAATGTGTCACGATACTGACTGAAAACTCTATACTCTTTCGTTTTTTTTTTACTTTCGTTGCGCGATAACTCGGCTTTATGCTTTCTTGAGAGAAGAGATAATGTCGAGCTCAAGCTACCCTTGCTGGAGTAGAGATCGCGCGTTATCAGACGTGTTGGACGCTTTGCAGCGAGATGACAGGATGATAATAATATTATATGCAAGGTAGGCAGCAACTGAAAGAGAAAAGTCCCAGACTGGGCCAAGGCCGTAGAGTGGGTACAATAGTAACTGTTCTATGGAACTTGGCTGAGCTAAGTGGCGTGCCTTGAGAGATGCTTTTCCAGCAGTGGACTTGGCATCATCAACAGCTTATGCTTATGATGATTATGATGATTGCAACAGTTCTCGCATGAGAACTATTTCAGTTATTTGGATAAATAGAATCTCCTGGTATGGCTTGGAGTTTACAACCTTAAAATCTATTTCTGCCATACCGTATATCCAGAATGTTGTCACCAATATTAACAGCCATTTCATTAACGTGTATACAAGACAGGTGGGAGCTGTCACCTACATAGTTCTGACGTAGTACGTGTCAAGTGACGTAATACCTACGTAACAAGTTAGTGGGGCCATAACTCTTGGTGACAGGCGGCTTTATAATGCCACTCGTCACTGGAACGCGCAGGATGGTAGGCAATACAATAAGGTGCCCAATATTAATATGTATTAGGTACTCCTGCTAAATGCAGGATCCACTGCTTGTTACAAAACAGTTCAGCTAAAGATATTGGCCATGCTGACGTGTTGGCTCGATCAGGCATTGAAGGCACATAGGAAAATATTAATGAGCTCCCCGGTCCCTGTGGACCGTGGGTCTAAGGGACTAGTATAAAACGGTTCAAACAACTTTTAAAAAAGGATCATCATCATCATCATCAACAGTCTGAAGACGTCCACTGCTGAGCATAGGTCTCCCCCAGAGAGCGCCACTTTGAGTGGGATCTCGTCCCCTGCATCCATCGGCTTGGCATGGAGAGAGCTATGCCCGGTGTTACCCAGAACCAGAACAAACATCGATGTTCATCACATAAATGTTTGTTCCGAATGAGAATCGAACCCACAACCTTATAGTTCAGAAGGCAGAGCTACTACCGACTGAACTGTCAGGCCTGTCAATGTCATTCTAATACATTTTGGTGTTATCGTTTGGCGTTAACGCTAATGGAAAGGGATCTTTGCTAGACCTCCAAGCCTATATCGGCGTCGATAGCCATATCTATAACCATTTACAGGCGGACAAGGGTGTTTTCTACAAAATCCGCAAAGCTCAACAACCCCCCTTTTAATCAGGGGTTAAAAGGGAAAGTTTTTTAATTTGGAACCTAGTTGGGAATCAATTAGCGCGGCTTACGGGATTAGTTCGAAGGTCGGCCGGCCGCGTCCGGATCAGAGCGTTCACGGCCTGGGACAAAGGGACCGATAATCTTGTTTCGAATATTGACAGAAGTATTTTTAGTAACTATTTTATATTTATGATTGTAGTTACCTATTCTGTTTGTACTTATGGCAGTATCGCCTCCTTAGCGTAATGGATGGATGCGGGTTCAAATTCCGCTCGTGATTCATATTTTTCCATTACATAAAAATTGTATATATTTTATTTGATATTTTTACATATATACTTACGTACTTATTTTTTATTTTTGATATTTTTTCGTAGGTATAATGACTGCAATCGTTTGGGACCTGACGAAAAAATCAGAGGTAGAAATCAATACCCTGAGATTTATTTAAAACTACTTTTATTCATTTATTTAAAACCATTGTTAAATATTCCGTCTGCAGCGTCCAAGCAACTACGAGGACCACGGCCCACAACACCTAGACACAGTACCTACGCTTTCTTCTGTGTTGAAATACTATTAATAAAAAGCATTTATTTATTTATTTATTATTTATTTATTGTCCTGTTACGGAAATGAAACTTGAGTCATCAAGAATATTGAGGTGACATGCTTAACCACCACTCAATAATCATCATCAGCCTGAAGACGTCCACTGCTGAACACACAGAGCACTAATTTGAGCTGCTGCTTGCCTCCTGCATCCATCGGCTCCCTGCGTCTCTGCGGTTTTAAGCAGCCATTGTCGGTCCATCTAGTGGAGGCCGGCCTACGCTGCGTCTTCCGGTTCGTGGTCGCCACTCGAGCGCCTTTCTTTCCTATAAGTTGTCAGTTCTCCGAGCGATAAACATAAAAATAACCGGCCAAGTGCGAGTCGGACTCACGCACGAAGAGTTCCGTACCATTGTCTATAAAAACGGCAAAAAACTCGTTTGTTGTATGGGAGCCCCTTAAATATTTATTTTACCGTGTTTTTTAGTATTTGTTGTTATAGCGGCAACAGATATACATCATCTGTAATAATTTCCTGCCTGGTGACAGACGGACAGACAGACTGACGGACAGCGGAGCCTTAGTAATAGGGTCCGTTTTACCCTTTGGGTACGGAACCCTAAAAAGAAAATAACCAATTGGGAACTTTTTTGAAGTCAGTTGAAAATAGCTTGGGCAACGGGTGTACATAAAAATCAACCAACAATACAGAATAACATTTAATTGACGTTCGTGAATACATCCAACAATACTTCAGCCAACGCTCCTCTTTGAGACTTATTAGTAGTCTGTTCAGCGCAGTCATTATTCTGGGGATTAAAGACTGCCGGGTCTGCCTATCTGTAAGAACCTTAGAGTATAGACTAAAAGCAAAGAGGGATCATCAAAACGGTAGTGTATTTGTACTGCTCACACGTATCGCTACGTCAGTGGCGAAGGAAAGAAACAAACATATAGTAGTTAGCTACGCTTGCGAAATGTCACCGTACCATTTTTTCGACTCGAGTCAACTGTTTTTTCTATACAAATCTGTCAGACTCATTCACATGAAAGTGTCCACTTCATACAAAAAGTGTCCAAATAAGTGGTACGCTTGACAGATAATGACGTTCTCTCTATGCTTTTAGTCCATACTCTAAGGTAAGAACAATTATTATTTGACGTTCAAAGTGTGAGATACTAATAATCCAGGCTATTCGTAAGCTACCGGATTTAGCTTTCGTTCATTAGTAAATTGGTGTGGTCTCGGCTTCAGTATTAGGTATAATGGAAATTTTTTCTTCCCACTAGATAACCAGTCATCAAACTTGGTTTTCAAATGGGAATAAACGGGAAATTCAATGGGTTTCAGAGGAGAGAGAGACAGACAGACTCGTATTTTCTTTGAACCCTCTGTTCCACTTTTGGCGAACCAATTACTCTCTCCATGTGATCCTGACCGAATAGAGGTAGGTATCACAGGCCTAGAGCTTTTCGTGACCCTAAGTCTATGGTTGGTGTTGCAAAAATATTTTAACTTGCGTATAACGCAAAAAATTTTTTTTACGTCAAACGATCACATAGGGACATAGATCCTGGACCCTAACTAGGGATTCCCTGTATCTAGGAACCCAGGAACTACGAGGACCATGCTCCCACAACACTCACACACGAACAAGTATTTGCGCTTTTTTTTCATGCGCACAAATACCTATCCTGTCGCGGGAATCGAACCCGCCGCCTCCAGTTTATGAGCCGACCTGCTCAACCACCACACCACAGAGGCTGGCTGTGTGTTTGTATGTAACTTCCCATATTTTTTGATCACCGCTTTAGATAAGTCACCCAGCATCACGCTAGCAGCACCACTTACAGTAACTCCACGTGTCCGAGTAGTATCTCTTAGTTAGTCTGTGGTGTCCGACTGTCTGACTGCGTCACGTCGTCATGGGACATGCACCAAGGTCGGCCTTATTAACTACGCGCGTAGCTAACTATAACCTGGGAGTCTTCAAGTCAAGAGTAAACCGGTACCTTCTAGGCAAGCATGCACTACCGTAGGCCGCGTCATCACTTACCATCAGGTGAGGCAGTGGTCAAATGCTATGCCTATAAATTATATTAAAAAAAACTTACGGGTCTAATCTTTTGTCTGTCGAATAGTCTGGGATATCTGTCTCGTAAGATAATAGTCAAAAGGCCAAGTCAAGAAGTCTTTGGGCGGTCTGAAACGCAAGGCCGTCTGCTTGCCTACACAAGAAGAAGAAGAAAGAGAAGAAGAAGGAACCTACAAGCTGATGAGTATTAATATTGATGATCACGAATCTCAAGTTCAAAGCAAAGAAATTAGCTTGAAAAGGGGAATAATACTATACTCCTTTAGAAACATCACTATGATAACATCTAAGCTGGAGAATAAATAAATAGAATACGTCTCAAAATCAAAATATTTATCTACATTACTAAAAAAGTGAAATTTATTGTCAAATAATTATTATACAGTCATAATATTTTTACAAATTGTAGAGCAATATTTCTCATGTCAAATTACAATAATTAAACAATAATAATAAAATTGAAATACCTACATACTAACAGTTTGTCGCATCAAACTAGACGCCACCGTCGGTACCCCCTCGTCCAAAGGTGTTCATCAGGCTGGCGGCGTTCAGGATGGAATACGTCTTATAATTGTTTATAAATCATTCTAATACCTATAATTTATAATTTAATGAGTAAATAGGCAGGTAAATGGATAGATTAAATCTGGTTTCCAAAATTAATTTAACTTGTTGGCAGATAATAAATCAACGCCAAAGGAAAGTTGTTAGAGCTGTTTTAATTTAAAATTTGGATTTATTTTATAGAGAAGGTCAATGTCATTGATTATAATGCATAATGTATCTCTAAAAACCCGAGATCTCTAAAATGTATATCAATGGAAATAATGGAATAGGTATGAATTTTGGAATATCTTAAAATTTAGTTACACAGTTTTGTTAGTTATTTTAATCAAAAAAGAAAAATAAGATCCTTTCCATTTTCGTTTTTATTGATGGTAAAAGATTTCAATCACCTTAATTTTACACTTAGAGAATATTGGACGATCATAAAATTACATACATTGTATAGTATTGTCATCAAGCATGAAAAAAGATAGAAAAATAAATAGCTTAATCTATAGAGTTCAATCGGCGGACTTATCGCTAAAAGCAATCTCTTCCAGTCAACCATACATAAAATATTATGTTTTTGTCAATTATTTTGATTATAAAACCCAATACTTACTGAACCAGTTGTGATGAAATTTCTATGGCACTTATAAGAAGTTATTATTAATTAAAAAAGATAGAATTTTCAATATCAGTTAATAATTGAAAGAGCCATGAGGTCATACAATTCTTATTTCTCACTACAGCCCCGTCAGCTCCAGTACCCATTTGCATACTACTAGTGCATTGAATAATATTACATCAAGTGTTGACCGAGTACAGGTTTATCTGTGCCACTTTGCACCGAATTTGAACACGAGGCCATCAGGACAACGACTCAACAAGTGAGAAAGGACAATCAAAAAGCAACACGTAAAATTTTATGTTGCGACTTTCCCACTAATAAACAAAAGTTTTGTTTCATTACCTATTGTAATGTTTTCTCGCAAATGTGTTGAAAAACGTTGTATAATACACGTGGGGAAATTGGTTTCTACAAACTCGTGACTATGGTAAGCCCTCGACTTCGTCTCGGGCTTACATTTGTCTACTCGTTTGTAAAAACCAACTTACCGCCCTTATATCATAAATAACTATAATGGTTTACCAAGCTGGAAGGGTTCCACGTTTTCACTCGAAACTGTTTCGGTTTCCATAAGGAACTCTTAGAATTTCCGCGAAATAAAAACTATATTGGTCTTGGTAGTGAAAACAATCTGTGTACAAAATGTCATCCATAGCGGTGCAGCCGTATTGACGTGGAAGTCACACAAAGAAACTACACACAAACTAGACGCAGATCCTCGTGCTAACGGATAGGACTATACGCGGTCCTACCCTGTGACGCAAAATGAGAGAGCCCTGCGCCCGCGCTGCAGGAAACTAATATTACTCAGAAATGATTTTGTAGTGAAGTATTGGGTAGATCCCAATACTTCTCTACTGTTATAGAAATTTCTTACTGACAGCCTGTGGCGTGGAGGTTGAGCAGGTTGATACATAGTTCGGAGGTGGGTTCGATTCCCGCGACAGGACAAGTATTTGTCCACTGAAAAATAAAGCGCAAATACCTGTTCTGTGTCTGCGTGTTGTGGGACCATGGTCCTCGTAGTTCCTGGGTCCCTAGATACATGGCCCCTTGTTAGGGTCCAGGAATCTATGTAATGTCACAGATTATATGTAAAGCGATCGTTGGGCGCAAACTAAAGGTGTTGCATTGCTAGTAAAATTACGTGATCCCGCTTGATGGGCAATTCAAGCATGTCCTATTACAATGAGGTTGTGAACTCAGATGCTTGGCGGTCGCACCGAGGTCTATTATGTGTCCGGAAGAAGCTGGGCGGCAAGAACTGTTATGGGCGGCCGTGTCACTTAACATCAGGTGAACGACTAGCTCGTCACGTCATTCAATCACATTAAAAAAAAAAAAAAAAAAAAAAAAGCTATTACAAGCAATTATCTAAGTAAACTACGTCTAAAGCATGTTTTGAAGGCTACAAACAATATTATACCATTTTTCCTTTCCTCGTTCCTACAACAATAGTACAAAATTAGTAAAATTCGGCCTATTGTGTACAAACTACAAACACAAGCGTATCTGAATTTTACTAATGTTTCGACGAAAAATATTATTCGTAATAATTGCAGTTTCCATCAATTTGATGATAGATAATTTCCATGGATGGTAGATCATTTATAAACATTTAACAAAAACTGATTAAAAACGTCAACAAGGGCAAAACTATTACAAAGTATAATAATTTTTATAGTGTTCAATGAAAACAAACATGTAGATTTGTCAATATCACACCACTCTTTAAACTAACTAATAAAATACTAAACACTAGTAAACTAGCTACACTATATCTACTAGCGATTCAACGTGGCAATACTGCCAGTATGTTGGGTACGCTACCTATCGGTAGTGGGCTGGAGCATTGGACTGTCTATAGGCCATCGCGGCTAGTATACAGTCCAAATGTATTGTGTAGTAGATAGTGTAGCTAGTTTATTAATAAAATAAGTAAAGACTGTGAATGGAATAGACTATATTATAATTGCAGTTCTCGGCAAATGGCTCCCCTCCAGCAACAATTTTCCAACATGAACAAAAGTTATGTAAGTAAATTCCTAAGCTAATTATTTGGAAAAACCTTATTAAATCACTGGATAAAAGCACTATTATATTAAAAGTCTATACTTAGGTGCATCTTTAAGTGGATTATGTTGGTGGTGGTTTTGAGTGGTTTATGAGATCTCCAAGGACCAACAAGAATATTCGATATTGAGCCTGGGGTGGGGCAGTCTTTGGCGGAGCTTTTAACTTTAGCATGTTTATTTTCAGAATTACAGTACATTATGATTTGTATAGCAGTATCGCCTGCTTAGCGCCTGCGTTGCCTGCTATGTTACGGCTTTAGGGACAGATGGATGCGGGTTCAAATCCCGCTGGTGATTTAAATTTTTCCTTTACATTAAAAACTAAAAGTAAGTAGGAACGTAATATTCACAGGGCATGAAAAAAATGCGCTATGCGAAGCGTAATTTTTTTAGTGTAGTACTGTAATAATATCTAACTAGTTATAGGATTGCATATCCGTACGAGCAATAGAAATATCACGCTGATATATTAGTAGAACTTATACCTAACCTCTGGTGAAATCCGCGGGGAGCCGATGGATGCAGGAGGCGAGCAGCCGCTCAAGGTGGCGCACTCTGGGGGAGGCCTATGTTCAGCAGTGGACGTCCTCAGGCTATTGATGATGATGATACCTACCCCATAACGTAAAATTAAAAAAAAATGTCCTAACCATTTAATAACCACAAAAAAGAGAACCTCCTCTTTTTCTGAACTCGGTTAAAAAGATAAAAAAACACTAACCTTTTGTAGGTATCAAAAGCAAATCCAACTTCAAAAAATATCACAAGTTCACTGGAGCTTGTATAATTTGTAAATGTTTGTTTTATGAATGCGCGCCGTACATGGTCACTGTAAGTTCAGTAAGGACGGAGGCCCGCGCCATGCTCGGCTCGCGTGCGTCTACTGTCTACTGCATTTGTTATTTGGTCACAGGTGAACTGTGCTTTACCAGGCTTGTGGCCGTTATATTGGCGTGGTAACAACATACGGGTAGTTTTATGGCGGGAACGCGGAAATGTTCACATCGTTGCATTGTATTATTTTTCAAAACTCGTGCTTCTTCCTTAAAATTGGTGGTATACGCATTAAGCGCTGAATTACGAGCATAAGTGTGGGCAAGTGATATGTGGTGAAACGTGGTTTTTCGTGTTGCTTCCAAAATTCCATAGAAGCTTCTATTAAAGTTGCCACCACTTTACTGGGGCATGACTTAGACTGGACCAGAAGTACTAAACCAATTCTGAAAATTATTTACTGATGGAAAGCTATATAGGCAATGTATTGTTGGTTCTGCAGTAGCGACCACGAACCGGAAGACGCTACGTAGGCCGGCACCCACTAGTTGGACCAACGATCTGGTGAAAACTGCGGGGAGCCGATGGATGCAGGAGGCGGGCACTCGCGCTCTCTGGGGGAGGCCTATGTTCAGCAGTGGACGTCTTCAGGCTGTTGATGATGATGATTGTTTACTAACTTTATGTTTGGTCAGGCTTAAAAAATTTAACGCATTTCTATATGTAATTATTATAAACTAGACCAGGAGTCACTAGGCTAGGGTCACTCGCAGAACCGACAACAGTTAGGGAAGAAAGATTCTCAAGTGGTGACCGTAAACCGGAAGACGTAGCACTAGCTGGACCGACGACCTGATGGCCTAGCATGCGCACCGTGAGAAAACTTGTCGTCGCTGTTAGAGTGAGACACACATAGGCGCTACCATAGTCTTGCCACGGTCTCTCACGAGATAAAGTGCCGAGAAAATTTTGTCGCGGTGCGCATGCTAGCCGGTCTGGTCAAAATTGAGCGTAGCCATTGAACGTTAGAGGCAAGCAGCTGAAGCAGCCGCTCGAAGTATAGCGCTCTATAGAGAGGTCTATGCTCAGCAGTGTACGTCTTCAAGCTGCTGATGAAACCTAGGAGTAACATTATTTTTTACTACGCATGCAAATGGAAAAAACTAGTTACAAAAAAGCATTCATAGGCATCCAGTTCCCGCTACTAGATTATCTAGACACGGCAGCCATCCATTTCTATGGCCACACACGGGTCGCAGTAGAATGCCGGCCGCGTCTCGGGGAAAGGCCATCAGCCGACGAGTTTGACGTCCTTGGATCGGATTATAAATAATTGACCGCATGATAATGTAGTAATAGTAACTGGACCAAAGTTACGTAACTTTACCGTTTGTCTATTGTATTGTCTTATGTGGAGCAGACTCTACTTTGATTTTAAGTTTCGAGCCTTAAGAGAAATGGGTGTTCTAAGTTTAAGTTGGTAAAGGTATGCTGTCTGTGACGTTGTAGCTCACAAATTAACTGCTTTTGTTTTGTGTTAAAGGTGTATTTTAGCCTGTTTTTGTGTCGGGGGTATTTAATTTAATTTTAAGTTTTATTAGGTATTTATGTACCACTATAAGTATAGCGACGGTTAGAGAAGCTTTGAAATTAGTTGAGCGTCGATTTTATTGAAGTTACCTGATGTACTGGTCTGTTTCTTTATAGGTACTTCATGCTATTAAGCTTTTCTTCTGTGGTAGAGCTATTAATACTTATCTATTGACTGGCCTGATAGCTCAGTTGGTAGTAGCTCTGCCTTCTGAACTATAGGTTGTGGGTTCGATTCCCACCCGGGACAAACATTGGTGTGGTGAGCATCGATGTTTGTTCTGTGTCTGGGTATTATAATTGTATTCTATGCATGTATTGTATTTACCAATTAAAAAAGTATCTATCAGTTATCTGGTTCCCATAGTGCAAGCTATGCTTAGTTTGGGGCTAGATGGCGCTGTGTGACATGTCCACAAATTACTTGTATTGTCTTTCTTTTCTCCTAAAAGTCACCTGTTGTTATGTTACTGATACCTACATGATATCGTGATATTCTACAACCATATCTCATCCATTCGTAATTTTAAATCGGTCTTCATCAACCACAATATTTCTAGTGCGTCATTTCCGCCCTACGCTATTCGGCATCGTATTTACCGCACTGTTCCTCACGGCATCAATCACGTACGCCGCACACCCAGTGAATACTAAAAATGCAGGAAAAAAGAAAACCTCGCCGTGTGGACAATGCACAGTCGCTTCCGAGTGGCCGGGGCCGGGCCGGTGCCGTGGATCACCGGGAATCTGTAATAAAGAGTGGAAGACTAACGGTCGTGCTGTCTAAAATACTTCACAGATGTATGATAAATCACACCAGTTCATAACCCGGGCGTATTTGAGACGCCAATTTCAACCATATTTTAACCTAAAATAAAGTTTTTTAGGAAGTCATTCCAAGAAGTCAATTCAGAAATCTATGATCATAAACACTGACCCTCTTACTAGTAAACACTGCATAGCAGTGGAATAGCTATCCTTAGGGTGAGTTGTTTGATCCGTTGTAACCAAGTTAAGGCATAGATAATATAATACTATACTAGCACTTAAGGTAACCAATGGTTTAAATTAGAGTTTTTAACGATTGGTTACCGTAACTATGGATCAAAAGTCCACCCGTAGTGATAGCCAAAGACAACAAGAGAATTGTTGTCTTTGGCTATTTAGAGAGAAACTAGACACAAAATAACTATTCCTCCGCTATGCAATGTTTATCAAGAGGTACCTAAATGTTTTTAAAATACATAGAAGTTTATATTCAGGTCGGAAGACTGTTGGGTGACTAAAATATTCCGGATTAAAAGTGTGGACCAAACTTGCGACCACAGATAAACTACAAATGAATATCTGCAACCATATTCCAGCACATTCAGCACCAGCAGCAGCAGCAACAGCAGCCGCGTGGTACTTCTCAGCGGATGTTCATCTTTCGTAAGATATTTTTAAGATCAATATTATCAAAAACGCCCGTAACATGCTTATAAAATACTGCTGACTGATCGACAGATTACACAAAACCCAAAACCCCAAAGCGCTCAATAAACAGAACTCAATTTTTAATACCAAAGCGTCTCTTTCATCCCTCCTATATGTATCGAATAGACGAATATTTCTGTATCCTTTTCTACGTAATCAGGGACCGGGTGGGATGTGACCCCAAAACCGCAGTGTAACTATGCTATCAGTAGTATAGGTCAAGCCAAAAGAAACGTTAAAAACAAGACGTTGAAAAAATTCATTCCTGTTTTGTTACTTGCTGATAAAAGGAAAACGAACTATGTCTTGACGGTTCTGAAATTAAGAACTGCATAGGTCAGTTAGTTTCATATGTTTTATTAGGTTTATCTGTTTCATTTAAATTGAGTGACCAAAAAATTGAAATTAATTCATTTTGGTAATTTTTATAATGATCATCAACAGCCAGACGTCCACTGTTGAACTTAGGCCTCCCGGCTGCTTGCCTCCTGCATCGATCGGCTCCCTGCGGTTTTATGATCGTCAGTCCAAATATTCTATAACTATACAAATTTTTATAATGCAACATCTAAAACTTACAGTCTTGGCAGTGAAATCTGGCACTTATACATGAGTTGTGTAATCGTCTCGGTGTATACTGCGCCGACCCGGGATAAAGGCTTGCTTTATTGGAATAATCGAGGAACCCTGGATTACGAGCCCGGGACAGTTCCGTATGTAAATTTTTCACATGCAAATTTCTGGGCGACCTTTTCTGCGGTTTCGTTTGACCTCTCGTCTCCTTCCTGTCTCTTGTTTAAATAGGGACGTTGTGGAAGGGAATTGGATGGCGGTGGATGTATAGTAATAGATTGGTTCTAACCTCGGTGAGGTGAAGGTTGTCTTTGTATCTTACCTTTGCGTTTAGGCCTAGAAATAAATTTGCGATCCCATACTTTCTGATTTTGTGCGACTTTATTTCGTAATTATTGTAATATGATTGGAATGGTTTTGTTTTCATTATAAAAGAATGAAAAGTCATTATAAATTTTTAGTAAATTGAAGTGGCAGGGTTTTGATCGTATTAGCTGCAGAACCGACAACAGTAATGAACATGTTCTTGAGTGGTGATCGCAACTCGGCAAACGTGGTGGCAGCATTTGTATGAGAAGAGCCAAAAGCCAAGCTCATTGCCGTACTTTAGAGGAGGACTGTATAAATATTATATAATGTTTAACAATGGACTAATGATAATGAATCTTGTAGCCAAGCTTAGCGTATCTTCTATAAGGGTTGGTTGCTTTTCATTACTTTCTCCCATCAGAGTTTGTTGCTGAAAAATATTATCAGGCGTTTGAAAATAACTGCATCCAGCCAAATCTCATAGTTTTTCTAATTATAATAATGATGTAGCTCTGTGATTCAACGTTACAAAGTCTTGATCAACGCAAAAACATTGTAAGGTCAAGAGCCTGAGTGGAATCATGGAAAGCTATACTATCATCATCATCATCATCATCAGTGTGAAGACATCCATTAAACATAGGCCTCTCTCATAGAAGATCACTTTGGGCCGCTGCTTGCCTCTTGCATACATTTGCTCCCCGCGGTTTTGACCAAGTTTTCGGTCCAGCTAGTGGGGGCTAACATACTTGCGTCTTCTGGTTTGTAGTCACCACTAGAGAATCCCCATCAATTGTCGAATGCAAATTATCTATTTCATTAGAATATCCTCTCCATACAGCCACCTTAGCCATTTCCCAGGAAGGGTCCTGAAGAGGAAGTTTTGAAGTTTAAATGATTTCAAGAGGAATAAATCCTTATGAATAAGAATCGCTGTTTTTTCCATTGTCCTTCTAGATATTCACCCTACCATCCCCAAACAACTTATTACGACAAAGGCGCTCGGCAACAGAGTGGAGGTACTTTGATGGCTCGTAAACTCCTGTACTACCGCCATAAGCGTTAATGCTGCCATTGTATCCAGATTACTGTTTATGTGTTAATCAATCGGGGTTCATGGATCTAGAATACAATGATTTATTGGAGTTATTTTTAGGTATATTCCTAGCCTTAAGTTTATGGGTCATCACTGTAAAGTGTTACGCGACCGTGCGCTTGTCAGCCAACTGTCTTAGACAGGTTTAACCATATCTCTTAGTAGTCTGCTAGGTAAACTACTCATTAATAGTCATTCCGATGCTACTGAATGACGAGAGACGACTGAGGCTGCCGGACACAATTCTTATGTTGTGTTTTGTGACTAGTGTTTGGTGAGTGGTGATCAACCAATTTCACTTAACTATAACCAGAAATCAGATGCCATAAACTTCCTTTCCACCATTCTATGCATGCTAGAGAGAGGGCCAGGCTTCGCTGCGTATAGGCCTCTCACCTTAATTTGTCTTTACTTACAATACACTTGCATACTTTTTACACATTACTATTAGTAGTTCAATGGTTAAATTATTAGATGAAAATTGACCAATAGGTAAATCCTTATAAAGTAGATAAGGTGTACTATATTATATTTACTAGGTACCTGCCGAAGGTAAACCTAAGACCAAGGTAATAGATATACCAAACCCGATCGAATTTAGAGATCCCACAAATACTTCAACCAAAATCCGATCTATTTAAAAATACAGACATTCGACTCTTCGAATCGGACTTCTGAAGAACCATAAATAAGTCAAAGCAATAAAATCTTTAATGCTACCGCCCTTGGAACCCTTTTCACGAGTGTCATCCGATAGCCAGAATTTTGGCAAATTTAAGAAATGTATGGAAAAGCTTTAGTTTAGTATATTTACCTACTGGGGCCAATTTTAAAGGCTTTAGTTGACAGATCTAAAACTCCTAAAACTGTTGCTGTCCTTGTCTAATAGACGGTAATGTAAGAGACGGGTATATTTTTAGTAAGTTAAAGACTGTCAATGTGACTGTGGTTTTGAAGTGTTTGTACAGTAAGGCCACTATGTCAGTCCGACTACAGGACCAGAGTACGGAACAAATTCCATTGCAAAGAGGCGTGAGACAGGGAGACGTTATTTCTCCGAAACTGTTCACAAACGCATTGGAGGATGTTTTCAAGCTCTTGGAGTGGAAAAGATCTGGCATCAACATAAATGGCGAGTACATCACTAACCTTCGTTTTGCCGATGATATAGTCATAATGGCGGAATCGCTCGAGGACCTTAGCACCATGCTCAACGACCTCAGTAGAGTCTCCCAGCAGGTTGGTCTTAAGATGAATATGGACAAGACAAAGATCATGTCTAATGCTCATGTTCCACCTATACCGGTAATTGTTGGGAACGATACTCTCGAAGTTGTCGACAAGTATGTCTACCTAGGACAGATTGTCCAATTAGGTAGGTCCAACTTCGACAAAGAGGTGGCGCGAAGAATCCAACTCGGCTGGGCAGCGTTCGGGAAGCTTCGTCCTATCTTTTCGTCCAAAATACCGCAGAGCCTGAAAACGAAAGTTTTCAATCAGTGTGTGTTGCCAGTGATGACTTATGGAACTGAGACATGGTCTCTTACTGTTGGCCTCATTAGTAAGCTCAAAGTCGCGCAGCGAGCTATGGAGCGAGCTATGCTCGGTGTTTCCCTGCGAGATAAGCTCCGGAACGAGGAGATCCGCAGGAGAACTAAAGTGACCGATATAGCTCTTAGAGTTAGTAAGTTGAAGTGGCAATGGGCAGGCCACATCGCTCGTAGAACTGACAACCGATGGGGAAGAAAGGTTCTCGAGTGGCGACCACGAACCGGAAGACGCAGCGTGGGCCGGCCCCCCACTCGGTGGACCGACGACCTGGTGAAAGCCGCGGGGAGCCGATGGATGCAGGAGGCGAGCAGCCGCTCAAGGTGGCGTGCTCTGGGGGAGGCCTATGTTCAGCAGTGGACGTCTTCAGGCTGTTAATGATGATGATGAAAGACTGTCAACTAAAGCCTTCAAAATTGGGCCTATTATATTCATATGAGCATACTTATAAGCACAGGTTTACTTTTAGAGCTATAGTTATTGCCCTACTATATTTTCATATTAAAATGCAAATTTTTCTATTCATATTCATTTCCTTATAAATTATTCTCTTCTTGGTGATATACTCGTAAACATTGCTATGATTTTCAAAAGGTGTTAGATATTTATCCTCTTTTAAAAAAAATCATGATTGAGCAAACCACAGCAAGCTCGTAATCTCAAGACTTATTTTTCTTACTTGTTCTATTAGTAGAACAGACGTGATTGTTTTTCCTACTTGTTCTACTGGTAGAACAAATAGTAGAACAGATGGGAACTACCATCTCTACACAACCTTAGGCGATATTTTTACAGAATCAGCTCAAATCTATTTGGTGATCTCTGAACTGAACTGAACCAGTGTTTCAACTTGATGCCTATTTTACGTTTCCAATAGACGCTGACGAACCGAGAACTTTTTTGATTAGCCATGCTTGCTATCCACCGTATCTGCGATGCTACACACATCGTCAATCATTTGTATTATTTGAAAACTATTTAGTAGAAGTTTTCAGCTGTGGATTTATATGCAGGCAGTTTGAATGTTAGTTTATCTATTTCTATCATGTTTTATTTATCTTTAAAGGTATTTACTTTATCAGACAATAATATATCGACGTAGTTTGTGGCCTGCTAGAGTAGGGACCTACAAGGCGATAATTTACCATGCTGGTGAACTGACTATAAATTTCGATTGGAAATGATTTTAAAACGAGTTTGAGAAGGGACCATCTAAAACACAAATCTATGACTTAAAAATACCATACACCCAGTAGTCCAGTAGATCTCCAGGTAACTTTTTATCCTCACTGGAGTACGCACATATCCAGAATTCCTATGGAATATTCAACATAGCCGAAATAGGCACGCACGCGTCCGGCGGAAACCAGCTAATGGACCAGAAATAAAGCTGGACGTATCTGTGCCAGGGTACTGCAGGAATAAAGGCGACGATTTAGGACAACTTTATCATTTCTTATTCTATTTCTCGTCAGGCAGGGTCCTCTATCAAAAGCAAGCCACGACCTACTCTACTGATCGTATTAAATCTATTCAATGATATTGGGGTTAGATATAAACCGTATTGCGGAACGTTTTAAAAAATACAATCCCCAAAAATTAAAGTATCTCGATACAAGCTAAGCCATTGAGTTAACCATATCGCCCTGTTAAATATTCCATTGGCAAAGTAATCCAATTCCAAGAGTCGTTGTAAAATCGGCGTGATATGGCAACATTACACGTGATTGTATCGCTTCTCTCTTATATCGGAGTATGTACACGATCTAATTTCCTTAAATGTTTCATTTTGATAAAATCTCAAGTGATATTTGATGCTGGAGATAAACATTGTGTTGCATACTAATTCAGGTGTTTTGGAATGAATATAAATTAACCAGTTTTCATTTTGAAATATTTGAAATCACACAAACACAGACACTTCAACAGCTGGAAGACGTTCATTGCTGAACATAGTTTTCCAGCACCCTAAAACGACAGTTTGGACACTTATCATAAGGGATATTTGCAATATTTTTATTAAAATCGGAAGATTTAATAACCTTCAAAGTTAGATTTATGCCCATTACCGTTTCGTGTTAGACCCGTTATTATTTTGCTTCCCACAAATTGTTGAAAACTACTATTAAAAACAAGTTTTATGATCTGCTATTTATCTTTGCAGATTAGTGTAGGTATATTAATGTCCTGTAATACTTAATTGACCGAGCAAAGCGAAATCTAGTGTCTAGAACCCTAGTCTTAAAGTTTGAAAATCAGATTTATGAAACATTTTCTTTAGTAGAACAACACAAATATACAGATGGACCCAATTAAAAAATACTTTAATTTTTTTATTTATTTCTTAAAAGTATACTTTTCATAAAAAAGCTGGTAAAAATCCCTAAAACAAATATATGGCATCATCACAGTTTTCAACGTTTAGTCAAACTTTACCATATTAATCTTAAAGATTACATATTGAATAACATTATTAACAAATTAGTAGAATTTCTCTAATTATATTTAGAACCGAAATTTACGGAAGTTAGTCTACAAGGCCATTTACAATAATTTTTGTATAAACACAAAGCCAATAATAAAATCATAACCTATAAAACTATTTACAAATTCACTCGTTCAGCTAAATGCGCTAGTAACTAAAATGACTAAATCTTCCATAAATTCTTTATGATCGGTTGTTAATTTATGCACACAGTTCAGGCATTAATGCCAGCCTTTGAAATTTTTAAATACATCTGGAGCATATTTCCCAAAGTATTGTACAGAGGGAATAGATGTGGTGCTATGGAACGAATGGAGCCCTGGAGACACACGCAGAGAAGAGGCATGTAACGAGTGAAGAGGATGTAAATGAGGGGCGTGTAGTCTTGCCGAGTGTAAATGAGAAGCATGTAAAGGAGAGGCAAGTAGAGGAGATGGATGTAAAGGTAAGCCGTGTAAAGGTGAGGGATGCAACGGTGATAAGTGTAAGGGTGAGGCATGTAAAGAAGCCGCATGGTGTGAGGGAAAAGCCACCGGCACTGGATGCAAAGGAGGAGGCTGGAGGTACAATTGATCAGGGTAAATATTGTTGTGCAGATATTGAGCGTAGTATTCTTCTATCGCTAAGTTAGACTCTTGAGAACTTGCCTCTTGTTTTTCCAATTTTTCTTTCTCTGACTTTTGCTGGTTTTGCTGCTGTTCTTGAGATTTTTCCTGAGCTTTAGCTTGTTGTTGAGCTTCCGTTTGTTGCTGAATAATTTGGACCTGTTGAGGTTGTGGTTGAATCAACTGAGGTTGGTCTTGGATTAGTACGGGTTGTTGTTGAATCACTTGAGGCTGTTGTTGGATAAGTTGGGGTTGTTGTTGAATCAATTGAGGTTGTTCTTGGATCAACTGGGGTTGTTGTTGAATTAACAGGGGTTGTCCTTGGATCAACTGGGGTTGTTGTTGAATTAACTGGGGATGTCCTTGGATTAGTTGAGGTTGTTGTTGAATTAACTGAGGTTGTCCTTGGATGAGTTGAGGTTGATGTTGAACTAACTGAGGCTGTCCTTGGATCAGTTGTGGTTGTTGTTGAATTAACTGAGGCTGATCCGATTGACCTGGTGGTGGAAGTGGTGTTGACTGGCCAATTTGTACTGTTTGAGGTACTTGCTGGAGGAATTGAGGGTGTTGTTGGATGAGTTGTAGCTGATGTTGGATAGATTGAAGTTGCTGCTGTATTTGTTGTGGTCCCTGAATCAATAACACTGGGGGCTGTTGTAATAGCTGCTGCTGTTGTGACTTTTCTACAGTTTCTTGGATCTGGATAACTGATTGAGGCGTGGACTGTATTTGGTATTGCTGCCTGACAGGTGTATCTGGTTGAGACAAAGTGGTCAAAATTTGAGGCTGTGTTATGAGTAGCGGCTGTACAGTAGTGAACCGTTGCACAGGACTTGATGTAGAAGTAGACTGCGTTTGGTATTGTTGCCTAGCAGGTATATTTTGCAGAGGTAAAGTTTGGGGCTGTGTTATAAGTAGAGGTTGTACAGTAGTCAACTGCTCTGAAAGTCCTAATTGAGGCGTGGATTTTGTTTGATATTGTGACCTGAAAGGTGTATCTGGTTGAGAGAAAGTAGAGAATGTTTGACGTTGTGTTGTAACTTGTGGTTGTATTGTAATTTGTTGCAAAGGACCGGACTGTGACGTGGACTGTATTTCGTACTGTGGTGCCTGAGTTGTAATTGATTGAAGCTGCTGTGTTTGTACAACAGGTAGCGCAGTCAATGTCGATTGGATTAGTTGAGGTTGTACAGTAACTGGCTGCAGAGTGGAAATCGTTTGTGGTTGTTGTGTTGAAGTAGATTGCGTGATGATAGGTTGAGTTGAAAGAGTCGAAGGAAACGTTGTAAACCTTCGGAATGTAGTTTGTTGACGGCGTGGTAGTGGGCGGAAAGTGGGCCGTGATCGAAATATGGACTGTGATGTTGGTTGTGGTGATGTTCTTGGGCGCTCATTTAAGAATGACCTTAATGTTGAGCGTGTTTGTAAAGGAGGAAGAGTAGTCGAAAATCTTGTGGTTAGTGACTGTTGTTGAGTAGAAGATGGCTGTGAGTTTTCAGTAACTACTGAAGAGGTTGATGAACCTTGGGGTTCAAGCGTGCTTATGTTTAGAGGTTGCGGCGTTGTAAGCTCTTGTCTGATTTTAGAAATTGCAATGCGACGTGGTCCTTGGTTAGAGACAGTGAACTGTGTTGTTTGTGGTAAAGGGGTGGTTCCTACAGGCCCATATGTAGGCCGGATTTCAGATGGTTGCAATGGTTGGAACAAAGGAGGTGCTTGTGGCTTTGGAAGCTGCTGCTGCTGTTGTGGTAAGCCTTGCACTTGCTGACCTTTATTTTGGTTTTGGGAGGACGCTGGCAGACCTTGAGAAAAACTCGCGTAGCTTACTGCTTGAGGTTGAGCGTTAGTGTTCTGAAATCACAAATATAATAAAGGTTTTTTTATGCTATAGGTAGCCAACAAGCATACGGCCCTCCTGATGGGTAGAGATCACCGTAGCCTATGGATATCTGTACCACTGATGCGTTGCTTACTCTATGATAATAAACTTTTAAGCCTCCTTTTAAATTAAGTTGCGTTTTAATTGTATTTTTAAGTAGTTCATAATTGACGAGTAATAAAACGCCTGTGAAGCCAATTATTCAAACTTTAACTTAATTTGGCTATGAAAAATTATTATACCTGCTGTGATGAAGATTGTTGCTGTCGTTCTCTTGCTTGATCCTCAATCTTTTGGCCTTGTTGTTGGGGCTGAGTTGTATACTGTACTCCTAGTGTTTGCTGTTGTTCCTCACGATTATTTGATTCTTTATTTTCTGTTTCTTCGTTATCAGAACCTTGAAAAAGCTGAACAGTGTCTTCGTAAGACATTTGATTACCCATTTGGTTAATTTCATGGTAAATGTTTTGAGGGACACCAGACTGCTGAGAGAACACTTGTTGGTATATTTGCTGAGGGAAATTTGGTTGCAATGGTGGACTGGTAGTGTGTAAACGAGGCAAAAAATTGTTTGGCAAGATTTGTTGAGCCCCTCTAGGTGGTTGTAGTTGTGAAAACGCACGGAAAGCGTTTAGTTGAACTCCAGATTGTTGAGTTTGAAGCTGCTGAGACGACTGAAGGTTTTGATTTAAAGCCTGTAGGTTGTCATTCAAGCTCTGGATGCTTGGAGACGCTTGGAATATGTTGTGCTCAGCGTATGCAAGTTGCGATGGTACTGGGTGAGACACTTCGAACGCTGTTGGTGATCCGAGCTGGAAAAGAGGAAAAGGTCGTTGAAAAGTAAAATGGTGATTTCTTCGATCGATAAAATCAAGTAATATGAGATGTAATTTCAAAATTCCATAGTAATGTCCTTTATCAGTTTTTAGTGTTTACCAAGATTTGAACCAAGGACACTAAATAAAATTTAAAACGTACCCTGGGCTGGTAAACCTGCACTGGTGAGTAGAGATGGTTCTCAATGGCAGTGGGAAACGACGAGCCCTGCCCTGCCAGCACATCTGAAATCTTGGCAATATCCTGCTTTGGAGGTCCATACACTTGCTGTAAGAAAATAAAGTCATGTTTAGCATATAGGTTGAATAGAAAAAATAGTCATTGTGTGTGATCATGATGTGCAATTGGGACGGGAAAGGACGTTGATGAGAAGAATTTAAGATGACCAACATGAACGACGGTTACCTTAAAAGTATTCTATCCCTTTTGAATGCCCATTCGTCATAGACATTGCCCTTGCTAAAGTAGGATTTTATAATACATACTTCATACTTCGGAAAGAGCATTTAAGAAGGGCAATCGCGTGGTGCATCAATAAACTAAGTCCACCGTCACTCCAAACTCCAAACCCGTTTTTCGTTTCATTTTTTCTTTTTTTGTGGTGTGAAATGTCTTCTAACTTCCCTGCCACCACAGGGGTGATGGGAGAACAAACCCACTAAAACCCTCGCCGTGATCCGTCCGCCACCGGGATGGGGCGAGATGGGGTCGCGCTAGCATTCACTATCTCGCCCCGGGTTGCTTCAATACCTACGCTATGTACTAATGAGTTTTTTTGCCTTAACGTTTGTTCTTTGCCATACTGTGTAAAATTTGAAAATTACTTGAGGAGACACTTTAGCTTTACACAAATTATCAAACGATTCACGAGTCGTAGAGGCAGTTCTATGTTTACTTGTGTAGTCACTAGTCGACCATTTTGTCTGATTCATGGCAGCTATACTAATACAGTTTGTAGTACCATGAAACAAAGAGAAGGGTAGTACTCTAATAGGGACTATATTGTACTATACAGTATGGCCGCTGTGGTATATAGTGATTGGTGACCTTAGAATAATGGGCAATCTCTAAGAGGGCGCCTGATTCAATGAAAATAGTAAGCTTAATATTTATTCTACGCGCGCTAAAATACTTCCTCATATTTCTTCGGTACGGTACGGTCAATTTACCTCAAAATATAACCTAAACTTAGATAAATGCACATGGACGTAGTGCCGTAAAAAGATTTCTCGCTGGAAAATATAAATGAGACAGTACCTAGTGTAATGTACTGCAGACCTGAGCCTTGTCCATTTACATTACTTGATAAGAAACTCCACCCAAACCTTCCGACAAACCTAAGCGACTAGGAGACTACCAAAACGAGACGTCTGCGCATTGATGCGCTTTTGTACGATGCTACCTTAGATAAGGCAACAGTAAGGACGCGCCACAAAGGTCCTTGCGGCACAACCGCCATGTTGTGCATGTATGGTGATGTATCATCATCAGCCTGAAGACGTCCACAGCTGAACATAGGCCTCTCCCAAAGAGCACCACTTTGAGCGGCTGCTTGTCTCCTGCATCTACACACACACACACACACACAGGCATGAAAAAATTTATTTGGGGATAAATGGAGGGGATAAATGGGAGGAAAATTTGGGGATATGGTGGTAAAACACATAAGTATACGATACAAGACCAATTTGCAATTGGCTAATTACCGCGCTTGGTGCTGGACTGCCTGCGCCAAAGGCAGGGGGGGGGGGGGGGGGGGGGCCCCCCCCCCCCCCCCTTGTATCCGGGCCTGTACACACGACACGCACGGTACACATTCTTAACATTGCAGTCGCTGAGAATGCTCAGGCTTTATAGGTAGCTGAAAATACATTTATTAGGGCTCGAAGGCGTTGAATAATAGCCTGAATTTCAGTAACAGCTTGTAGGCTCGACGTCTGTAGTTATCCAAAACTATCTTTACATGTTTAGTTATATAAACGAGGTCTTAAAAGGAATTAAAGCCTATTCAAACGGCGCACTGGCTCTGGACCCGGTGCCTTAGCTGGATCTACATCCGGAAGTCAGTCGTTTATGGATCTCTACGTTAACACAAAGCTGACTCTACAGACGGCGGTAGTCTACGCCCGGCACTTAATGTAGTATGGAAACCTGTAGAAACCGTAACGTGTGCAGGCATGGCTTACCCAGCGGCCAGATGGAAACCGAACCGTGTTAAAACAGCTTGGAGTGAATGGGCCCTTAGAAAGCGATTTTCTTTAGGGCTAATAGATGACAGTAATGCCCTTGACCATGAAATACATCTCATCATCGTCATCATCATCATCAACAGCCTGAAGACGTCCACTGTTGAATATAGGTCTCCCCGCACAGAGCGTCACCTTGAGCGGCTGCTTGCCTCCTGCATCCATCGGCTCCCCGTCAGTCCACCTAATGTAGATAGGTACTCTATTATACAAATTATCGCCGCTATAAACAAATACCTATATAGAGATTGAAATTTTTGTCGAAAAAGTACGTAGGTATTAAAAGAGCTAAAGTATCTGTTTCGAGTCTTCTGAAATAAATAGATGATTTTTAATGTAAATGAATGACGTGACGAGCTATTCGTTTGCCTGGTGTTAAGCGTCACGGCGACGCGTAACAGATTGCAGTGTCACTCGGAACTCTAAATTAAAGTTTCGCGTGACACTGCACTTCGCACGTTTAGTACCTATTTTAATAGTTTCTTTAAATACGTTTTAAGTTTGTTAATTATTTTTGATTGAGTGTGGCTCAGTGGAGCCGGAGCGACTTTCAAAACGACGCATCCAGGTTCAAATCCCGCTCGGCCCAATGACGTCACGTTAACTATTTGCGGAATTTTCACTTGCTTTCACTTGTTTCGCTTGAAAAACCTAATTTTAGAAAGCACTGTTTCGCCTTTTATCTACTTTGGAGGTACCTTTAATATTATATAACTGGGAGACCTAAACGCGAGGTAGTTTCTCCCGAACATGTGTAGTTTGTGGGGCTTCTTAAAATATGGACGCACTCAGGTACGTTTATAGGGGCAAATAACACGGTAAAAATTATACCTACTTAATAATAATAAAGTCAATTTATAATAAATGAGTGTTTGTAGAAGTATTTGCAATGTTTAAACATTGTAATCATGAAGAAAAGATTTATGATCAGATGTCAGTTATAACAGCCAAACAAAACACAAAAACAAGACAAATTAGCCACTGTAATAGTGCTAAAAAAAATTTGTTGATCAAAATTGCATGTGTTAGGCCCGATTTCACCAAACTAGAATAAATTTTATTCCAGCTGGGTAAGCACGGACGGTAGATAAATTTGTCTTTCCCCGTTTTACGTCACTTTCTTCATACTTGCTTGGAGTAAAACAGGGGAAAGACTATTTTGTCTACCGGCCGTGCTAACCCTACAGGTATAACTTTCCGAGAACAACCGAGTTACGCGAATATAGCCCTTATACCACCAATTTTGTGAAGGAATAAGACTTATTCCTTGGATACAATCAAAGTGGCGTCTTTTTGTGTAATTTCATTTGTCATTTAGCTGTATCCAGGAGTAAGGAATAGCCGTATACTTGGAATAAACGTTGGTGAAATCGGGCCTTAGTGTTTTAGTATAGCCTATCTGCAATTCTGCAATACATTTTATTTGCCTTTGACCTAGGTTTAACATAGGTACTTAGGTTCAGAATAGATAATACTGAGTACACTTCAAAACGATCCTGAAAAATATACATTCAAGTTGGATCAAACTTAAACATAACAAATTAAAGTAGGTGTGAGCGACACGGAGCTCGGTGGTCGGAGTAGAGCCTCTTTTTATTTTAGTTTCATTTTAGTTGTCTTTTACAAAGACTTTAAGTTGACAAAGGGAAGAAAAAGTCAATTGTTTTTTTCTCTAATCTGTAAAAATGTCTTAATAACTTTTATATAAAAATTTTATTTTTTTATTTGATTTTCGCTGCTATACAAGCTTCCTTTTGTACCTACATCTCGCACTTTATTTTTTTTCTAATACGGAATGAATAATAATGAATCTGACTAACCATAATGCAATTACTATAACCAGTTCAATTTTTCATTATTGAATATTCCCAAGCAGTGGGGATGCCCTACGCCAAGTCTCCCTAAGTGCGTCCCTGCTGGCTAGGCCTTGGCTCGCAGGCAGCCTGCGTTAAATAAGATTACACGCAGACCGGGTTCACACTGAACGAAATTTACAGACCGGCTCATATTTTAGGGACGAGCCTTAACAAGTTTTTCTTGGGTACAGCATAGATAGACCTTTCAGTTTTTTTCACAAGTGATAACTTTTATTTACATTTCACACAGCGCCATCTAGCCCCAAACTAAGCGTAGCTTTTATTATGGGTACCAAATAACTAAAAGAATACATAGTTTTTTTAAATTGTAAATACATACATAGAATACAATATAACACCCAGACACAGAACAAGCATCGATGTTCATCACACAAATGTTTGTCCTGAGTGGGAATCGAACCCACAACCTATAGTACAGAAGGCAGAGCTACTACCAACTGAGCTAATAGACCTGTCAAACTTTGAATTTAAATAACGAAAATGGAAACTTCTTCTTTATCTTCTTCTTCTTCTTATGTTGGCAAATTCTCTATTAGCTATTGTTGGTTCTTCCTCGTGGTCAAACTGGATAGTCTAACGATTTGCCTAACAGGAAAAAATTACCTTGTGGTAAAATTGTCTTCCATGACAAATAGTACCATCATTAAAAATAAATTATTATTCTCTTACGTATAAAAGAAAACCTCCAAGTTAGACTGCCTGATGGCTCCTAACTTAGCTTAACAACTGTTGCTTTTACAAACAGCAACGGCGCGACAGCTTAACGTGCCGAAGCATGGTAGAGCTCAGATTTAAATACACCCCTGGTGGTCACCCATCCCAGTAGTGACCGCATCGAACGTTTCTTTACTAACGCCTTTAAAATATATATAAGGTTTTATACGGAACCCAATCCTGCAAAAACCATTTAATATTCCAGAATACAATGTTCAGGACTGAAACAATAACCCTGACTTGTTAATTCTGAATTCCTCGAAACTCAGCTGTTTCAAGATGTTATGTTCTTTATTTTCATTTAATAACGAGAACAAACATGTTACGGAATACCTTAAACATAAACACAAATATTTGTATTCCTCGCTTCCCTAGAAATCATAAATCATAAAGGATAATCTAACAGTGGAATATTTTGAAAGCGAGTAAATTGCTTTTGTAAACACGCTGCAGAGATGTTTCTTCAATTTATTATAATTTTGGAATTAAAAAAAGAATTATTCTGGTATTCCAAAATGATTGAAATGCAATGTTCGGTTTTCCCAAAAGTATACCTACCTACTGTAACACCTGTGTACCTACTGTGTGTGTGTTCTTTGGAGAATATCTTTCTTCTACCTCTCTACACGAGTGTAACTGTGAATTTTTTTTCCTAATTGGTCACATGTTACGCTAGGTGGGATTCGTTGGGAATTATCCGAACCAAAAATCTGCATAGTGTACATACAGTGTAACCCGATGGGAAAAAAATCCCATCGGGTTACAGTGTAGCTCAATTTGGTGGTACTACTTGGAAATCCACCAATTAAAAATAAACTCAGCTACATTAAAAAAACCTCGGTCCTCCACTCGGTGGACCGACGATCTGGTGAAAGCCGCGGAGAGCCGATGGGTGCAGAAGGCGAGCACCCAACAACGAGCAAGGTGGCGTGCTCTGGGGAAGGCCTATGTTCAGCAGTGGACGTCTTCAGGCTGGTGATGATGATGATGACATTAAAAAATTAAACAAGCCACCTTTCAAACAAAATCTAAATCGGATCATCCGTTTGGAAGGCAATGCTACAGACAGAATACAACCACATAATTTATGTATTTATGATATACTAATACGAACTAGGGGTCTAGCAAAGATCTAGAGAGACCTTGCCATTAGCGTTAACGCCAAACGATAGCTCAAAATGTATAGGAATGACATTAGCTATGATATTAGCTGTGGAAAAGTTTTCCGCAGGTTACGTCATTCGCATACATTTTGTGTAATCATTTGGCGTTAACGCTAATAGCAAGATATCTTTGCTAGACCCCAGGGCACCTAACTCAATATACTTACATTGATTACTTACTATTGTTCAAGCTTTTTTTACCCTAGAAATAGAAGTCTAATGAATGCAATTAGTATAAAACTGTACTCTATCTCGTTTCTCCCATAAATCTCACTGAACAATTTAATTTACATTCCCCGCGTTCTATAAGCATTATCTATTCTAACTAGAGAGCAAGGTGAATACTATACTTACCTAAAAAGGAGAAACTTACCTACTCAATGTAATTACTTATTTAAGAAATACTATATAGGAATAGGTCTACGTAGGTAGGCATAAGTAGATATCGGTTTTATCCATTTTCAATTTTCCATGATCAATAAATACGAATACTGAGACGAAAGAAGAAGAAGAAGATGTATGGAGTGGTAAGGAGATGCTTGGAAGAGAGATGTGCAATAGCAAGAGACACGGAACTAAAATGCAAACTAAATTAAACTTTATTGAGTGCACCAACACTCGCTCTTTAAATAATTTCCGAGTGACTCTTCTATACAAAACTACAAAATTTTTCATCTAGCATAATAGGTAGGTACGCCAGAAACATTTAGGTACATTCAAGCCCTGAAATTTAAAATTCTATCCACACTGGTTTAGTAAATGAGATGAATCAAGAGAAAGTGTGAAACAGTAAACAGTCCACGGACTCAATGGAGTCCAAGTTTTACAGCCGCCGTGACCTTGGCACGTTTCACCCGCTAATACTGGATTACGAACCAAGTGGGACGCCGCTCGCCGCGCCGGGAAGTTACTGCACTTAAGATTTTTTGTACTTAAGTACGTAAATTAAATTTTATTTTGAGAATAAAAGGAAAACCAAGGTCCAAAGAAGTTTTTGAAGATATTACATGTTGAACATTTGATTTTATATTATCTTCGGTTTAACGAGTTTTCTGGAAGAATCTTAGAAGAATGTATTGAACTGATTTATCTCTAATCTGTAATTGGACATGACGTTAAGTTGACACTTGCGTAAAAGTCTCCAAATCAAAATCAACAGCCGAGAATAGTTGGTGTTTTTTTTACTGCGTCTTATTTTGGCATCCTGTTGAAACAATATTAGACAAAACTGAAATCAACCTGTGCTATGTTAAGTCTATAAGTCCATATAGGTACAAAAAAACGTTACCTACCTAAATCAGACTTGTAAAAGTTCATATAACAAGCTTCTACTACTTTAGCAGATATAGCAGAGCCACAGACAGACCTAGAATTTTTTCGTTACATATACTAAGTCTATGAGCAGAACACAGTTATGCTTTCACACTATCGGCCTTGCTTTTATTGATGTGTATGCATTTGATCCATTCATAGTCATCATCATCATCAACAGCCTGAAGACGTCCACTGCAGAACATAGGCCTCCCCCAGAGAGAGCCATTTTGAGGCGGCTGCTCGCCTCCTGCATCCATTGGCTCCCCGCGGTTTTCACCAGATCGTTGGTCCACCTGGTAGGGGGGCTGGCCTTACATTCATAGTCATCATCATCATCAGTCTGAAGACGTCCGCAACTGAACATAGGCCTCCCCCAAAGAGCGCTATTTTGAGCGGCTGCTTGCCTCCCGCATCCATCGGCTCCCCGCAGTTTTGACCAGGTCGTTGGTCCACCTTATGGTGACAATCTCAACCAAGTATCTCTTTGGGGACGTTGTGGCTGATATTAGATTTATTATAGTTTGATATTCAATATGAAAGTATTAACCTAGGGTTCGTGGTCCATGATTGTCTCCATAAAATGTTATAAGAGAGCATGTGAATAAGATAAAGTCACTAACCGAAACCATTGATACTAAAATTATACGTAGTTTGCTTCGCCTTTATTGTATATGCCGTTATAGTAGGATTGTTTACTTGTATTTCATAGTGAACTTCTCATAATCTCTCCCATGTGATCGCATATAACGCCTGTAATTATAAAACCACAAGGAGCACAAAACGAACTGCAACACGTAAGTAAACTTTAAGGTTGATGGATATTTAACCAAGCCCACGCGCCCTCGGACCGTACGTCCTCAAGCCAGTCGCTTAGCCCATCTCATGACTGTCGACGTGGTATCTCTACCACACTTAACTGCCCACAAACTAGGGCCTGCACTTTCAACCGCACCATTACTATTAATTTATCACCGCAGATGGGGCTTATCGAGGTTAGATATGCATATTTAACTAAGCCGGCGCCTTCATTAGACCATAGCCCCACAGCCATAGCCTTCCAGCCAACCGCATACGCCCATCCCGCCGACGTGGCAAATGTAAGTCCCTCTACGTGTCACCATGCTAGCTGGCACACTACCGAGGGGGTACCTACACCTGCACAAGTTCGTCGATCATATGTGTTCATCACTACACTGCGATCTCAGACCTCGGCTGAGACCGTTACCAAATTGTACTAGAAATGATATCAATTAATCATAGAAAACATTGTCTACCTACGATTACAGCTCGTATGTACTCACGGTTCATGGTATCACATCAATAGGTACTATTGCTTTCCTTATTTCTTTTAATTATGTAATTTTCTGTATTTTCAGTTTATATTTTATGACATTTAAATAGACAAACCGCGAGTGACAGACTTCGCAATCCAATTTTGAACTTAGTATTGTATTGCCATATTTCATCTATGTAATATTTAAAATCGCGATGTTGCCCGTCGCGACACTCCCGACAGAGAAGAATAAAAGAGTCGTTAGATTACACGTTTACCCTATAATTTAAAATTGCAAAACCATGGTGGTATCTGTATGATGCAGATTTTTGGTTCTTGTGAATAATTCTATATTAAAGTAGGAATTTAGATAATGTAAAGTTGTACAACTTTGTCGCAATGTTTGTATTTGTGTATAGTGTATACTGTGTATGTATATGGCTTATGACTCCATTTTATTCACAATAATACCTCTCTTCTTATAGCCGTAACTAAAAGTTATGATTTTCAATTTACTAATATATCTCCACCACTTTATGGAGATATGCACGATCCCAGCATCTCCATTTTTATGGTGACAATCTCAACCAAGTATCTCTTTGGGGACGTTGTGGCTGATATTAGATTTATTATAGTTTGATATTCAATATGAAAGTATTAACCTAGGGTTCGTGGTCCATGATTGTCTCCATAAAATGTTATAAGAGAGCATGTGAATAAGATAAAGTCACTAACCGAAACCATTGATACTAAAATTATACGTAGTTTGCTTCGCCTTTATTGTATATGCCGTTATAGTAGGATTGTTTACTTGTATTTCATAGTGAACTTCTCATAATCTCTCCCATGTGATCGCATATAACGCCTGTAATTATAAAACCACAAGGAGCACAAAACGAACTGCAACACGTAAGTAAACTTTAAGGTTGATGGATATTTAACCAAGCCCACGCGCCCTCGGACCGTACGTCCTCAAGCCAGTCGCTTAGCCCATCTCATGACTGTCGACGTGGTATCTCTACCACACTTAACTGCCCACAAACTAGGGCCTGCACTTTCAACCGCACCATTACTATTAATTTATCACCGCAGATGGGGCTTATCGAGGTTAGATATGCATATTTAACTAAGCCGGCGCCTTCATTAGACCATAGCCCCACAGCCATAGCCTTCCAGCCAACCGCATACGCCCATCCCGCCGACGTGGCAAATGTAAGTCCCTCTACGTGTCACCATGCTAGCTGGCACACTACCGAGGGGGTACCTACACCTGCACAAGTTCGTCGATCATATGTGTTCATCACTACACTGCGATCTCAGACCTCGGCTGAGACCGTTACCAAATTGTACTAGAAATGATATCAATTAATCATAGAAAACATTGTCTACCTACGATTACAGCTCGTATGTACTCACGGTTCATGGTATCACATCAATAGGTACTATTGCTTTCCTTATTTCTTTTAATTATGTAATTTTCTGTATTTTCAGTTTATATTTTATGACATTTAAATAGACAAACCGCGAGTGACAGACTTCGCAATCCAATTTTGAACTTAGTATTGTATTGCCATATTTTATCTATGTAATATTTAAAATCGCGATGTTGCCCGTCGCGACACACCTAGTGGAGGGCCGGCCTACGCTGCGTCTTCAGGTTCGTGGTCGTCACTTGAGAACCTTTCTTCCCCATTGGTTGTCAGTTCTACGAGCGATGTGGCTTGCCTACTGCCACTTCAACTTGCTAATTCTCAAAGCCTCCATTCACTGCCATTCATAGTGCTCCAGTAAAAAAAAACTAGTCCAAATTATTTTTTCAAATTTAAACTGGCTTAAGATTCTAAAGGCGGCAAAAGGACCTTATTTTGAGTGCTACCCATTCTCAGAATAATTTTGCAGCCACAGGGGTGAAACAGGGATAGTACACTGACGAACGATTCTTAATAAAGCCTTACAATATTTCTCGTTAGCATCGCGCTACTACGGTCTAGTTATCTCTAGCAGTTAGCTTGGGATCTCTTAATTCCGCGCTGATATAATTAAACACTGAGCGGGGAACTAGTTGCAAGAGTTGGCAACTAGTTGGTAGACCAGTATTAGTAGACTACGTTGGAAAACTGTTACATGAACCAACCGTATATAAATATAGGTACTGTGTAGTAAGAAAAACTGAACCAGTTTAAGAAAAAAAATGTACTCAGGTAGGCGAACGACATTGGTTTTCAAAGATCATTTTCAACTGTAGTAGTAAGGCTTCTTTGTGTTTCCCTGTTTCGGGAGTCAAATCTTATTATTATACCAAGGTAGATAATGAAAATTATGCTTAGTAAAATGAGTCATGAATGAAAAGCGTGTTTATTTGAGTTACAGCCTCTAACAATATTTGAGGCGGATATTACTTTAAAACACACAACTGTGTGTACGTTATGAGATTTCCGAGATTTCCTCCGCCAGCCTCTCGTCAAATATGTTATTATATATTATACTAGCTGACCCGCCCCGGCTTCGCACGGCTTAATTAGTAAAAAAAAGGCTAAAGGAAGAGGGAAGAAAGAGGGACAAAGATAAGGGAAAAGGATGAATGGATGAAAGGATGAAAGGGCATTTTTTCTTTTCCCTTTACTTTTCCATCCCTTCTCTTTTTCGTAAAGTACATAATAGGAGTGGCTTTTGATCTAAACTGAAGGTTGGATGTCTATAATTTCTGAACCACAAAACTGACAACCTTAAAATATTTAGGGGACAATATTTAAAGTACCTCCTTTCTAACAAGAATGAATGAATGAAATCGGACCATGCGTTGATGAATTACAACTAAGTACATATTTTTGATTTCATCCCCTCTCCCGAGAGAACCGTGCTGAATTTCGGAATTAAAAGTATCCTATAGCCACCTCGTAATATGAACTCAAATTATGCCAAGTTTCATTTGAATCCATTCAGTAGTTTCGGCGTGATGCTCAGCCAAGATACAGACAGACAGACAAAAATGAAAAAAAAAAAATAGTTTTGGCTTAAGCATCAATAATAGGGCCCTCCAAAAAAATTTGCAAAATATCTTCTATGTACAGAATTGGACCTGTTACAGTTTTATTATAAGTTCAGAAGATTTCACGGTTTCGTCCTCGCGATTCATGCTGTGTATGCAATGGTGAAATTTCACGGTTTCGTCCTCGCGATTCATGCTGTGTATGCAATGGTGAAATTTCACGGTTTCGTCCTCGCGATTCATGCTGTGTATGCAATGGTGAAATTTCACGGTTTCGTCCTCGCGATTCATGCTGTGTATGCAATGGTGAAATTTCACGGTTTCGTCCTCGCGATTCCTGCTGTGTATGCAATGGTGAAATTTCTAAGCATTGGCATAGAAATATTACAAAGTACTCCTGGTTCTAAAAAAAACATTATTGTAGCCTGTACCTAGGTATATAGTTTAGTGATTTCGTGATGAATGAGCTAGGCACATTTTTAGGCTGAAAATGTTTAAAAATAGATAGGGACATCTATTTTTCATCATTCCTAACAAAATGGAAAGGGACGAAATACCCCCGGGGGTCCTAGGTCTCGAGATATTAATTTAAATTGCGAAACTAAAAAGAGTGAACGTAGCCTGACATTTCAGAATTAATTGAGGGACTGTTCGCGCCGCCTAATGACTCTGGCCAACGGTTGAAATGTCCTGAGGCAGCGGCTCCCAAGCTTTGTGAAAAAGCTCCCTCAATTCATTTCAACTACTTAATAGTTGTTAGATACGGGTTAAAAAATCAGGTTATGAAATCAAAATTCAGATTAAAAAAAGAGAAAGGCTGATTTACTAGAAAATTTAATATTAATGTGAGTGTTTTTTATAAGTACTTGCTAAGCTGGTTTCCTTCGATAACTACGTTATTGAAATTTAAAATGCGGAAAAGCTTTAAGTACACACTTTTCAATTTAGTTGATTAAAAAATGTAGATACTTTATTTATACTTCTGTTTTTAATTTCTTTACAAACAAAAAGAGTTTCATTGCCTAACTTGCTTTTGTTTCTATAACAAAGAAAAATTATTCTAAACGTCGTAATACTAATAATAAATTGTATAGCATAATTATGCTCAGCATGTTCTCTAATAGCCATGCCATGTTGTTTAACATCAGGTGAACGACTAGCTAGTCACGTCATTCGTTTAAAAAAGTGGCAGCTCCGGAGGTGTCGTCCTATAAAGCTAAAATGTTGAGAACCAGCGCCGGTGAGCATTTCACCGTATTTGTGGCCAAAATGAACGCACGGCCCTTTGTTCCGATCCGGCGGAATTCGAGACTTTAATTATGATTATTTTTGTTTACGACCGTCCCGAGATGTTTCACAAATTCACTTAATATTTCAACGGTGAACTTTTACTGTAACAGGTCTGTTTGTATTGATTAAACTCTCGGTGCGGAAAGGTTCCCAGTTTTTACTGGGATATGAGGTAAGGATATGTCGTACACCGAACAAGGGGGTCGCAACATTAGCTGGTGTCAAAGATTTGCAGCGAAATTAAACATCAATCAAAAATGTTATAGCTATTCAAACATCTTGGGTGAAATATAGGACATTGACATTTAGGAATAGAACTTACAGCCTGAGAAACTAAACAACGTTTTGCTAATAGCATGGAGAGTGATGTGGCTGTGGCGTGGATGGACATATCGAGGGCGTAGAGGGGAAATTAGATAACTAACACTTTTTGTGAAATCGACTTTTTGGCATGGCGATAAAGCCCAAATCACGACGCATCTTTTGGTCTTACCCTAGCCTGGATATATTATTCCGTGCCAAAATTATTCCAAAAAAGGTATTTTTGTAACAGAAATTAACCTTCAATAATAGCTGTAAAACTTGAGAGAAAGAAGTGAATAACTAACTGAATCACCATTTTGTTGTCACATAAAATGCATAAAGCTCGTTATTCAGTTTTACCTCAACGCAAAATTTGGATGTGTATAAAATCTGTGACAGAATTTTAAAATTTAAAAAAAAAAATTCTGTGGTTAGCTGCGGCATCCATGATGAACTCAAAAGTTGCATATTGAACCATTACATAACATATAAAATTGCCCACAGTAATTTGCTCCTACAAAAAATGTTACTGCTAATTTTGTCGAAAAAATCCCCTAAATCGTTGTTTTCTCGCGATAATGGTTTTGTTAGTTATCTAATTTCCCTTCATCATAATCGTCATTGAGCGGCGGCTTCGAAAATGAAAACAGCCTAAAAACCAATAAAATAAGACATTTAAAGAACTAGTAAAAAGAAACCGATGAAATCAAATTCTGACACCAGGCCTACACGAGAAGAAGAAGAATGAAATCAGAATAAAAATTTGCCCAACACAGTATTTGCCAATATTTAGATCGGTGTCAAAACCAAAACCAGTCTTCTTGAAAATGTGGATCAAAAAGTCAATGACATTTCTGAAGATGAAGCCCATAAAAGCATCACTGAATTAAAATGTAGATGCAATAATATACCTTATTTACTATCGCATAAAGTCACCAGTAGCTGTCCTATGAAGCGGACCGGTTTAGTTATGATACTGGTCCAGGTCAGTACGGTGTTACATAAAAACATAAATTATGGTTGTGTGGATCATGCTTGCATGAAACTTGAACTATTTATAATAATATTCCAGTTAAAATATAATTTTACTACCTACTTTATTAAAAATAGGTTATAAGTATAAAAACTTTGCTACCTCAACAAGGTTGCCTTGCCATCAAACTTATTAATACGAAAATAAATTTAATTGCATTTTATTTAAAAGTCAGATGTTCTAAAGGTCAGTTATAAATACCAATCTAATCGATTTTATGAAGGAAGTGATTTCTTAGGAGAAAACAAAGAGAAAGAGAGGCAGATGGGCATAGATGGAGAGATAAAACGCTTGTATCAAACAAACACTGAGATGTAGGTACCTACTTGATGCGATTGTGTACCTATAGATATTCCTATAATAATCGTGCCTCTATTAGGACACCGTATTCGTACTGGTTTAGTAAATTCAATTATTGTTAATTGCCGTACGGAAATAAAACCAGCACAAACGATGTACACAACGTGTGCTTCCCTTTTGCGAGAAGTAAGGGTAAAGGTCGTTTTATTATCATCCCCAACTGACTCTAACTATTATGTATACATGTATCTAAAAACATTTCTAATAGAATATTATTATAGCTCCCAAATTAATTGGATGATTCTGCCTTTGTCCCAAGTTTTAAAGTAAATAATAGGTTAGAATAAATGTATGTTAGACCACAAATAAAATGCGAGATGATTTAAAGCTGTTAATAATGGTTAGGTATTTCCTGAGATTAAATCTCGGGCGGCCAGTTCTAATTAAAGTGGGGCTTCATCCTGAAATCCCGGAAATGCACGTCTTATGCTTTACTTACCTTTGTCTCCCTGGATAACAATGCCAGCGAACTGTTACCCTAATTCTGATGAACTATCTGACCAAAATAATAAACTTGTAGAAATATTAAAGAATGTAAACAAAAGTTCCACAATTTATTATTAACGCCCATACAACGAGGAGAAAAGTTGGCGTTACAGTTTTACCTCCTTACTAACAAACATGTGTAGCGAAAGAATAGTTACCTATGTAGTGTTTTGTCTTACTCTGGTGAATTTGAAATGGGCAAAGATAAAACAAGACAAAACACTGAGTAGCTATTCCATCTGTTATGTAGTGTTTATTGGTAAGGGGGTTTTTATAAAATATCAGAAAGTCATGGTCGAATGACACAAGGTTTTAAAAGCATAATACACAACAACTTCTTCTTTTTTCTTCTTTTTGTAAAGTTAACACGGTTATAACTAGATACCACCAGACAAAGATGGTATACCACTTCCTCCAAACAATAGAAAATCTAATATATTCTGATGTTGTCTCAGTGCTCTTAATTGTAAGATCGTTTGAGTTCAATATACTTTGACAAAGTAATCTAACTCAAAATCTAGAGAAGGTTATTAATTAGGCGATTCCTTACAATAATGACTAAACAATACAGGCCGTCCTGAAGGGCTGACTCCAGCCGGGTTCAGAGGTAATCCTTTAGGGGCAAGAGGCAGGGAACAATAAGCGTTCCATCAATCATCGCGCTAAGAGGTTAGGGCACAATGAGGCGATGCTCGTGGCTCGAATACTGAGGGTGTGGACTCTGATCAATGGCGCCTGACCGCCTCGATATATGGTACTAGTGAGTTGGATAATATCCATTTATGTGACAGGAGACGCCGTTAATTCACTAAAAAAGATACACGGACGCTTTGAACCAGTAACAGATCACTGTATATTATACACATAATTATACCTACTTATGCTTAGTGATTTCAGTTTTAATAATTATGCCCTAGATTTTTGATATTTTCATAATATTGTCACATCTATTGAGTTATGAAAAATTTACAAAACTAATACAATACCATTTATTTTTGATTTTGTATAAACATATTGTCAAGAGATTTGAAGCTCTAACCAAGAGTTACTTGAACATTACTCTGCCGACGATCTACAGATTTAATATTCCATCATCATTATCGTCATCACCTGGAAGACCCCTGCTGCACATAGGCGTCCTCCATAGAACACCACATTGAGCGACTGCATGGTCTTCAGCGTCCAATGGCTTCATGCCTCTAGCATCCAATGGCTCCTCACGGTTTTGACCAGGTCGTCGATCCACCTGGTGGCGGGCGGCCCATGCTGCTAATAGATACTTATTTCATCTATTTTCTAATGTAAAACAGCAATAATAACTAAAACTAAATCATTGAAAGTCGGCAGTGATTTATCACATCACTAATACCGTTTGAGTATAACCATTTATTAAACTCGGACAAGAGTGCGTAAACGGGAACGACGCCCGTTCCCGAAAGTTGACAGTTGTTGTTTTAATTTTCTTAATTGCTCCGCCATTTTTAACGCTTTTAGCGGAGGAAGGGGGAGGGCGTTTTGATGTAATTTTTTTAGTGCTTATACTTGATGAGTAGCTGAAAAGTTTTACGTTACAACCCATGAACATGCTATATTATGTAAATAAAGGATTTTTATATTAGCAGTTTATATATTAAAGTCTTAATTAACTTTTAATAGAATGGAACTAATATTATATAATAATATTTTAGTATTATTAAGAGTTAATTAAAGCTTTATAAATCAGACTTGACTTTTTAAATCCTGTTAAGATATAATTAATATCATAAATGTCACGGTAAAATTATTAGCGTTTTTTGTTTATATCTACAGCGTTCACAATTTTGAATACGGTGAAGCGAATTGAACAATAAAATGGCGAATAAAACATATTTAAATTGACTTTAACGATTTTTGTCCATCTCAAACTTTTATTACCTAATTATTGCAAAAGAAAAATCATATTACCTACCATAGTTTCACGTGACCCAGATAGGCCAATATGAGACATCAAAATTAATTTAAATAAGTTTATATCTAACTGGCGCAACTTTACCGATGCATTTTACACGATTTGTTAACTTTATGGTAATGCTACGCCCCGTGGTTTCACCCGCGGATTAAAAGTAGCCTAAATATTATCCAGTGTCTAATAAGCTATCTCTATTACAAATTTCATCCAAATCTGTCCAGCCGTTTGAGCGTGAAGGAGTAACAAACATACACACATACAAACTTTCGCCTCTATAATATTAGTGAGATTTGTTTTTAAAACTACATTGTACAAAAAACATATTTAATTAAACCACCAAATTGTTGATTTTTGGTAGATTTAGACTATAATGTTGCCATAATTGCAAGATGATGAACGTAATATAGGCACTCCTAATATTCTATTATTATTTTGTGCTCTGACTTAAATTATCTCCCAAATTATTTAGCGAGGTATGCTTAACTCAGACTGCTAGGAATGCTTTGTTATAATAATATTAAATCTAATAGTTTATCTATGACGAAAATAACATTTAAAAAGGTTATGTCATATAATAACAAAATTACTAATTATAGGAAGCCAGCCCAATTAAAATGTTCAGTATTCCCCATATCTGGACCTAGAAGTGACCCAGGGTTTTTGAAAGCGTTTCACTTTTCATATGGTTATAAGTATGAGGACACGGATAAACCTTAACACGACGATTTTTATTTGGGTTCAAAAAATACAAATAACAAAACAGAAAACAAAAGTATGTGTAACAAAAACAGTAAACACCCGTGAACTGCGCAAACTATTTTCATGAAAGCCTCGGCCAACTTTCAAAATGGTGATTTTTCCCTAAGAAAAATGTATATCGCGGCGTTGTAGGGCGAGCCTACAACTTTTATATTAAATTTCTTCCGGAAACTTGGCCTCTGCCTCGGCAGTGACACGCTCGATGCATCATTGTACTACCTGCTACAAGGTCAAAGAAACCGCTTATATTTTCCGGGATGATGTGTCAAATTGACAAGATGGACTACCGGATAGTTTCCGCCATTTTGTTTAGCTTAATACTCTACTGATTTGATTTAAACTACTTACTTATATGTATAGCGGATTTGTAAATAGCAACTTTACCTTCTGCGATTAAGTTTTGCATAATCGTTGCATAATATTTCGTAATACATTATGTGAATATTTTCTGCAAGATGTGTTATAAGTCCATTTTTAGGGTTCCGTACCCAAAGGGTAAAACGGAAACTATTACTAAGGCTCCGCTGTCCGTCTGTCTGTCTGTCTGGCTATCTGTCTGTCCATCCGTCTGTCACCAGGCTGTATCTCATGAACCGTGATAGTTAGTTGAAATTTTCACAGATACTTAATGTATTTCTGCTGCCGCTATAACAACAAATACTAAAAAACAGAATAAAATAAATATTCAAGGGGGCTCCCATACAACAAAAGTGTTTTTTTTTGCTCGTTTTTATAGATAATGGTACGGAACCGTTCGTGCGCGAGTTCAACTCACGCACGAACCACACACTCGTTCTCGTTCTCGTTCGCACTTGGATTGATTTAAACTTTCTAGGGTTTTATCCTGTGAATATATTGTCGTTTAGTCTTCTGATAAGTAACGAAATACTTAGTAGGTATTAATGAGTGTAAGGAACTTTAAACTAAGCTGTCATTAGGTTTAAAAAATATATGTTGTCGCAAGATGCTCACATCATCAGCTGGAAGATGTCCACTGCTGAACATAGGCCTCCCCCACAAAATGCCACCTTGGACGAGTACATAGCGCGGGTTTTGCTATAATCTCGCTTGGCAGGCGTCTTGGCGATCGCAAATTTTTGTACGGAAGAGCACGCTGCTGTCCATTCCCTGGATACTCCCTTAGCCGGCTCTTACGGAACCCATGGGAAGAGATGGGGAGGTACTTCTGACACGGTTATTTATCCACCTGACGCTCACGTCTTTTCAATTCGGAGCTCTTCGTATATAAAAACATACTATTATATAGGAACTACCACGGCAATGTTTTGAATGTTGTGTTGTGATGTAGTTCCGTACATTTGTCGGAACTATTCCTTGACCCAGATTTATGATTTGTTAGTTATGTATAGCAGATGCTTATCGTATCAACGGAATATTTTTAAGGAAAAATTCCATAGATTTTTTTTTTAAATTTTAATAAACACTTAATTAGTGGACAGCTTATGAGACAGTTTACGGGTAAACGTGCTCCACCTTAGACAACTTCGCCACTTACCATCAGGTGAGTTGTTGTCAAACGTATGCCTATTTAAGCATAAAAAAGCAGCATTTATTGTATTTTGTAATTAAAATGAATATTATCGTTACAGTGCTTACCTGTGGTGGTCCTTCACGGATGTCGTTCTTGGTACGAGGATTGGAGGATGGTGCTGAAATTAACATAATTATTGCTTCAATAATTTAGTTACTTTCATATTTTAAACACGTAAAATTACATTAGGTACGTATGGTACATAAATTGACACATACGCTAAGTAACACAAATATATACATAATGGCATATTATATACGAAATGGCGTGATATGTTTTACTTCTCTGTATATGAATTGAATGTGAAGTACCTATTGTCTAGTAAACGCGAATTCTAGGAGGATTTTTTACATGGTACAGCTTCGCTTTTGACCTTCACCTCCTTGCGATGACGAGTGTAATAATGATAATGCTAGATGTCTACGGTGTAACACCGTAAAGTAACCTCTCATCATCATCATCATCACTGCTGAACATAGGCCTCCCCCACAGAGCGCCACTTTGAGCGGCCGCTTGCCTCCTGTATCCATCAGCTCCCGGCGATTTTCACCAGGGCGTCGGTCCACCGAGTGGGGGTCCTACGCTGCGTCTTCCGGTTCATGGTAGCCACTCAAGAACCTTTCTTCCCCATCGGTTGTCAGTTCTACAAGCGATGTGGATTTCCCATTGCCATTTCAACATGCTAATTCTAAGAGCTATATTAGTCACTTTAGTTCTCCTGCGGATCTCCTTGTTTCGGATCTTATCTCGCAGGGAGACATCGAGCGTAGCTCTCTACATAGCTCGCTGGCTCAAGTGACCTCTATAAGAAGTAAATTCTCCCGCGGCTGGAAAACACCCTCACATCAGGTTGTATTTATATCAGGAATAAGGAAATACATACTTAGCATTGAGGTTTACTTTCTATTGTTTCTTTATCTAAAGAAAAAGCTACGTTATTATGCACGATTATATTATATGATTCGCATTTTAAATTCTTTCCGTCTGTAAAGAAATCATTAAAATTTCTAAATCTATGATTCGTTCATAAAAAAGCACGTATAGGAAATGTGGGTTAGGGCCAATTCAGACAGAGCAGCAAAATGCTCGAGCAGTTTTTAAGTGCTATCGGAATATCAACCTTATTTCATTTAGACAAAGATTAAAATAGTATGCAACATTAAAATCTTACCTATTTTAATGTTGCATACTATTTTCAGCTTTGTCTAAATAGATTAAGATTGATATATATTAAGATTCATATAGCACTTAAAAACTGCTCGAGCATTTTGCTGCTCTGTCTGAATTGAGCCTTAGTCGTGGGACCATGGCCCTTATAGTTGTTGGGTCCCTAGATACAGGAATCCTAGTTAGGTTCCAGAATCTTTATAATATGTGAACAAAGCAAAAAAATGTTACTTACCAGCGTCCTGAGAAGAGGGCTGTATCTTCAAGCCAAAACTTCCTTCTTGAAGTTCCCGTTTAGCGGTGTTGTCTCCTTCATCCTGTCTTCTAGATGTTCCTGCTGCGTGGCAGGTGGCCACTAGCAGAAGGACCGCCACCTTTGTTCAGAGAAAGAATAATCTTGATGTATCGCAAATTGAAAAAAGTTATAAATGAGTGGGGTTTTTTTTAAAAACGACACCGTTTTGAAAGTGTTAAAAAACTTAAAAAACATGTAGTGAAAAGTGAAATGATTTAATTTTCCTTATTTTTCGGTATTTGAAATCCAAACTAGGCAGGTGGATAGGTATATAATAATAAAAATATAGTAACATATAGGTACTTGATGCGTTTTGAAATAGTAATCGGTTTGGGGAAGTGTTATAAATACCTACTTAACAAATATTTAAAGTAGTGAAATGATAAATTTTTTTGTTTGGATATTCTAAATTGAATTTTACATATGTCAAAATGGGGTAAAATACTCTCTAGACGCAAAAATTTGTAAAAATATTATGGTGGTCCGGTGGTCTCTCATTATTATTTGCTCACACCAAGGATCTTAAAAAGTCCATAGATCAACACTTTAGAATCTTGCGTAACATCACTTTATCACTGTCACGAACTAATCACTTTTCACCAAAACTAAAAAGTTCACGATGTAAAATTTTTTAATGTAATTAATTAAAAGTAAATAATAGGTAATTAATATTAACCATTAACTTCATACTGCGCCGCGACATTCCGCGCCTCCAATATGTTATGAATAAATGCGCGCGCGCGAATAGTCTGTGACTTTATAAACTTTCTTTGCTACCTGTATAGTCAGGCTGATGCGAATTGGTGCGTGGCTAGAAGTTTATTCATACTACGGTACTATTATTTAAATACATAGATAATATATTTTCACCTCACTAGCACGGAAAGGTTCTCTTTGTCATTCAAAATCTGGGCGCAAAAACGCATTTTGATCGCTAGCGTGGAAAGTGTTTTTAAAATTGGAAAGTCTCTATTCAATAATTTTCTCGTCAAAAATTGAGGATGTAAGATCACAGATCTGCCCGAATTTAACCTTCTTGATATTGCCAGTCCACCACCAGTCCACTGAAAACTCATTAATACCACAGACTACCTCCTAAAAGATACCATCTTTTTCTCATTCACCAACCTCATTTTTAGAATAATCGCACTGTCCAGCGCCAAAGAGTATATAACCAATACGCTATCCAGCACGGCGACTGCATGCACAGAATTCCTACTAGTAGAAATCTATTTCGCGTGGCCGCCTAGTTGTTTCTTGCTCCCACACGAGGTGCTGCTTGAATAAGAACGTCTCCCAAAATTTTGGGTAGGTAATGGGCGATTTCGTTAGCTCTATCTATAGAGTAATTTACCTTGATACCTAGAATTTATGTTTTACCAGTGTTCACTGCTTCTTTATTGTAAAAACTAAAATGTAAGATCAGGTGGGGTAAGTGAAACGAAGGAGTACCTAAGTGAAACCCTATCGTAATCAATAAATCACGCAGTTTAGCTCCATGCTATGTGGCGAAATGGTTTCACTGCTCTAGCACACGCGTCACACAATCTTTCTGCTAGGTCATAAAATAAAAAGAAATCAGCTATCTTTAAGTTTACAAAACATAAGACGGCTGATGCCATAAAGCAATTTAATAGTGTTTACGTACATTTTTACACGAAAATAATGCATGAAACGGCGCGTAATGTGAGGTTAGTATTTGCAGTCACAGACGACACAGGTAATAAAATCAATCAAATACCTACTACATTACAAATGTCATTGTAAATGTCCCATGGGCGAAAATCACGTATTTCACATCAACAGCTGGAAAACGTCTAGTGCTGAACACAGGTATGCCCATAAAACGCCATTTTAGACGCTGATTATAGGGAGGTTTGCCATAATCACCTCGCTTAGCAAGTAGCTTGTCATCGCAGAAGATTATAATGTACCAAGGAGAATGCTACTACCCATTCTCTGGATAGTCCCTTAGTCTGCTCTTATACGGCTCCCAAAGAAAGAGATGGAGATTCTGCGCTAATAAAGTGATACCTGGCAGCTATTTTTATATAAGTAGGTACCTAATATAATGACTGCGGGTATCAAATAATAAAAACAAAACTGTCAATATAGTCAACTGCAAAATAGTCAAACGCCAATGTCAACCTACCGTCAGAATATTGAATCGGAACGTTTCTGTCAAAACCACAGATTAGAGAAAAAAACAATTGACTAAACAGATGGAGCGAAATTTGACTTTTGCGAACACCAATGCGTACCAGGGTCGGTGCAACTTTGCAACATTGCAACCCTACCAAGTGAAGAAATTGCACGAAGTTTTAAGTTGTTTTGTTTCTCCGGTGTCATTTTATTTAGTCGTCTTATGGGCATGCGTAGTTCCTTCAATGATAGAAGCAACTACGCATGCTCGTACAATGACGTTTCAGTTGATGTTACAGAAAACTATGTTTTTTGTGGTTTTTTTATTATATTTTAGTGTTTAGTCAATAAATTTAGCAAAATACTTATTTAAAATAAAGACATTGATGTGTAATGTGTTTGGAATGCATATTCCAATACTCAAGAAGATTTACACAGGACAAATTATTCAGTTTCTATGGTGCAAATACTTTTCGTGTTTACGATATATTTTTGTGTGTAAGTAGATTTGCGTTCACATAAAACATACGTAGAATTTTGTGCAGGATTAGAATTGGGTGATTTGATTGCTGCTATTAAATTAGAATTTGAATTTTGGTACATATCGTAAATCCACAAGAAGGTTATCCAGTTGTTTGCATTTCGAAATTAGAGATGATTTTACAGGTGTCGATGGGTTATCGATAATTTCGATATATGTATTATATGTAGAAAACTATACACTAACCAATAACAGGTAGTACCTACTGGTTCAATCCTTAGAGTATAGACTAAAAGCATAGAGAGAACTTCATTATCTGTCAAGCGTACCACTTTTTTGAACACTTTTTATATGAAGTGGACACTTTGATGTAAATGAGTCTGACAGATTTGTATAGATAAAACAGTTGACTCGAGTCGAAAAAATGGTACGGTGATTTTTGCAAGCGTAGCTAATTACTATATGTTTGTTTCTTTCCTTCGCCACTGACGTAGCGATACGTGTGAGCAGTACAAATATAATATCGTTTTGATTGATCTCTCTATGCTTTTAGTCTATACTCTAAGGTTTAATGAACTCTTTATACTGGGTGGCGCAAAAGTAAAGACCCTATTTGGTTCAGCTATAACATTTTTTCTAAATTAGAAAACTAGATTTAGGTTTTTTTAAATGTATATTTGTGCCATTAAATTTCGTACCATTAGGATTTAAAGATGATGTCTTTTAAATGGTGACCTCCAGAGTTGATACACATTTGAGCCCTATTTATGACATTTTGCAAGATGATTTTCCTTCAAAATTGGTTATGAGTGACGAAGCGCATTTCCATCTCTCAGGGCATGTCAATAAGCAGAATACTCGGTTCTGGGGCACTGATAATCCGCGCATTATTCAAGAAACACCTCTACACCCACTAAAAGTTACTGTATGGTGTGGCATCTGTGTTGACAGAGTGATCGGACCCTATTTTTTCGAAGACGCTGGAGGCAATGCGATAACTGTCACTGGAGAACGCTACAGAACCATGTTACGTGAGTTTTTGATACCCAGTTTGGACGAATTGGGGCTGGAGCACATCTGGTTTCAACAAGACGGCGCTACGGCACACACAGCGCGCGACACTATGGACTTAGTGAGGGACGCTTTTCCAAGCCGAGTTATCTCTCGTTTTGGCGATTTGCCTTGGCCTGCAAGATCACCCGATCTGACCAGTCCAGACTTCTTTCTTTGGGGTTTTTTGAAATCTCGGGTGTATGTGAACAAGCCACAGACTCTCGCAGCTCTAAAAGAAAACATTCGTCAAGAAATAACGAACATATCGCAGGAAGTGTTACGGCAAGTTATGCAAAATGTCATAAATAGGGCTCAAATGTGTATCAACTCTGGAGGTCACCATTTAAAAGACATCATCTTTAAATCCTAATGGTACGAAATTTAATGGCACAAATATACATTTAAAAAAACCTAAATCTAGTTTTCTAATTTAGAAAAAATGTTATAGCTGAACCAAATAGGGTCTTTACTTTTGCGCCACCCAGTAGATGGGCATATGATTGAAATTTGATATAATGACACAGAACAAATAATAGTAAGTAAAACTACTACTGTTTTAATGAAAAATGTTTTAAATGAGAATTTAAATAAGGTTTTGTTTGTTCACAGATTCTGCCAACCGTCATGACCACCTTTGACAAACCTACTTCAATGAACTTTGTATTTAGGGCAAACCTACTTATATTAATAATTTGTTGTTTACAATAGCTATTTTGAAATAAAACTTTAGTAAAAATACATTCTCTTTATTTCTCATTAATTATACTTTTCATTCTGGAATAACGTTACGGCAATAAAGCTTAGGTTAGTACGGAATAATTTCGTTGTTGACCACTATCTTACCTGGCGATAAGTGACGATGCGGTCTACGAGAGCACGCTTACCTATAGAAGATACCTAATCACTCCCGACTTAAACTCACTCAGGGAAAAAAGATCCCAGTTAAAAGCTTTAGAGCGCATAGTAATATTATAATAGGTATTATTTTTCTTTATGTGCTTAATATATGGAATATCAACCATTTAGTGACGTTCAACCGCTAGTCAACCATAAAATGATGATGGAAATGATATATCAACGAAATTATTAGGCTCTATTATTTATTTCTTGAACTAGCTGGGCCATACAGTTATGACGCAAAAGAAGTCGGTTCTAGTTATCAGGGGTACCTAGTATTTTTTCCTCCAGACAGCGAAGATAATTGAGCTTTCCATCATCCCCCCACAAATTAGAGAAAATTAGCTCTGTTTATTTTAGGTGTCAGGCTTTTATAAAACTCTGTTCAATGAAGTATCGATATCGATAAAATAGCGTCTCATGACTATTTTTCAAAAATAGGTACAAAAATAATACACTGATGTTCCCTCTGTTGACCGTGAACCATTTTTGAAGTGATGTTTCGTTCAAGCAAATTGTGTTTTCAAAAATTATTTTCTTGAAAAGTATTTATTGCCGTCATTTGCCATTTCAGATTTAGGCTTTCTATGTGTCAAAAAAGTTAGCGTCCTAGCAGAATTCACATAGTGGACAGATGTGCAAGTATGTTTCACTTACCCCACGTGACCCCTAAATATAAAATGATATATTTTACTAAGTGAAATCAAGCAAATAATTAGCTAATATACCTACAAAAGGATTTTTTCCGACTTATAAACATATGCAAATCAACATGGTACCTAGCTGGTTTTATGGGAAATTAAAAAGCATAAACTGGCAGTACCTTGACAACGAAATTTTTGGTTAAGTATGGTTATTTTATCCATTAGTTAATCATTTAGCTGTTTTTCTGTTTAGCTGAGGACTTGTTATTACATGAAATGTCACGCTGTATTTATATTTTTTACAATAAACACTTCTAAAACGGAAAATAGACAAAATAATGGCTACTTACTTGTGAAATGTTATTCCTTCATATTTACGCCTCAGTACGACTTCTGTTGCTTAAAATGCTGCAACCACCCACTGCACACACATTATTTCTCAAATATTTATTGCCTAGATCACCATTTAAATAGGATTATTTCACAAAAAACAACAATTTCAAAAAATTGTTAACCTGTTTGGCTTAGATCAAACGAAGCCAAATAAAAAAACCCGGTAACGGTGACAAGGACCAAAGATATTACGTTCGTCTTTTTTTTGCTTAGTACCGAATGTATAGCGTTCTCCTTGTTGTCCATGAATGACGTCATATACTACAGTTCTACTCGTACATATTCAAAGACTGCATGGAATGTGGATGAAAAACACTTTTTCTTTAATTTTCAAAAAACATTTTTTTCTTCGCTACGCTCAGGATTCTTCATTTGAACCTAGTTCAATCCTAGAATCCTTCGCTTGCTCAGGTTTCAATTCAAGTACTCGCGCCAAAAACCAACTTTGCAGCCTAGTATAACAAATAACTATTATCCATAAGAACATTACGATGTAATCTGTAAATGCAAGAATGTAATGTTGTGTGATGTCTTGAATAAAATAAACGCAAGTACATAATTTTCTTCCATTCATTTATAATCTTATCTATAACATTTTTCATATTTTATAAGATAAATTTTATTCCGTGTTTAAAGGTTTATAGGCATTTTATAGACCTATAGTCCTATAAGTATTCGATTTAACTCCCATATATTTTGCATCATGGATATTTTTGATCTCCACGAATATTTTAAGTTTGCAGCAAATCATTTTCCATTCTCTTTTAAATTATTCCTTAATTATTACGTTTCTATTAGGCAGTAATTATTTATGTAAACTTTTAAATCAAGATAAGATAAGTAGATACGTCATACTGTGGGGGAATAGCACCGAAGCCGATGATCTGTTTATATTACAAAAAAAGTGTATCCGTATCATAGTACACGTTGATAGCACCACAAGTTGTAGACCATATTTTGTTAAACATCAAATCCTAACCTTAACCTCCATTTATATATTAGAAATTTGCAAATTTGTTAAAAAATACCCCCAATTTTTTAAAACTTTGAAAGATAACTATTCAGGTGTGTTTAATCTTAGATATAAAGACAGGTTAGCCCTTCCTAACTCAAAACTAAAAATGCACAGTACGAGTACTCATGTTATGTGCATTAAAATTTATAATCATATTCCCCTACGTCTAAAAGAAATACAAAGCGAATGTGCCTTTTTTGGCCAATTGAAGTTATATCTCGTTAAGAAATGCTACTATTCTTTGCAAGAATTTTTTGACGACAAGAATAAAACGTAAACCTTTCGATCAGCTGAATTGTAAAATTATTAGGTATGTATCTAAATCTTAAGCTATACTTAATTTTAGTAATCCTACCCTCACAATACAATCTGTAGTGCCCAGCAGGGTCCATGGTGTTACCTTATAATATAATTAGGACTTATTTCTAATGTAAGATCAATATGCACATGTGGAAACAGAATAAATGAATATGAATATGAATATGAAGATACTTTGCATTCCCTTTTTCAACTGGAGAAAAAAGAGATAGGTACTGCTTACACATTGAGACAAACAAACAGACAACGTTTCACTTATAAAATATATTAGTAGTAGCAAACGATACTGAACTAATACTCTATGAATATTTCCTTTAAAACATAATTAAAACTGTAAAAGAATCTCACAATTTTAATTAATAGCAGGTTCATTGTTATAAAAGCTTTACCAAGAAAAGTATAACAATTTTCCGTAACAGGAGCGTCCTATAAATAAGAATTAATCAATTACGCAGATGAAGTATTTAGGGGCACTCGTTTGAGAAAAAATAAAGTTCAAATTAAAGCGGAAATTACAATTTGTCGGTTGTCTCATCTCTTTTAATTTGTTCCGTGAATTTTGGAACACTTCTGAGATGTTTTGCTGTAAATTAGTTGTATATTCGGAGGATGTTTATTTAATTTATTGTAGTTAGGCTTGATGTAAAGTGACGTGAAGTGTGGCGTGTTCTGACATATTGGTATACCTACAACTTGTCTACAGGATTTGTATTGGAATTTATGAAGCAAGACTAGAGTGAACAATCTCCTCATAGGTCAAAGTGCTATTTTCGCCTGCATCTTCACTTAACAGCGAGTCGCCGTCACACGTTGGCCTATCCGTACATTAAAAAAACTCACAATCCAGTTGAAGACGCATAATTATGTTTACCTTTTTAATATAACACACATCTCAAATTGGCCCATTCACACTAAATAGTAAATTTCTGAAAGGATAAATAAAACAGTAAAATATACCAATTCAAGCGAGAATGACTACAGGGTCAGTTATGGCGTAAACTTGCACCACATGCGTCCGGTCCAGCGACTGGGGCCGGCCGGCTGCCGAGTTGGATCATACTGTGCTAACGTTTGTAGCACCACCTTACATGACCATACATTACAGTTTAGGCCGTATGGTCCCAGTTTGTAAGGCCTTGTGGTTCCGGTTTGCGAATAGGACCACCCCATCTCTTCCCGTGTGTGCCGTAAGAGCCGGCTAAGGGAATATCCAGGGAACAGCAGCATTTTCCTCGGTTCATTAAAATCTTCTGCGATGACAGGCCGCCTGCCAAGCGTGGTGATTATGGCAAATCTCCCCTATGATAAGCGTCCAAAGCGGCGTTTTATGGGGGAGGCCTATGTTCAGCAGTAGACGTCTTCCGGTTGTTGATATGCACATTTCAATCATTCTAGCTATATTTAACGGCTTATATAGTTAACCCTTATTATAGTTAACCCTTCTTTATGCAGCTATTTTAAACGGTTAAGGTTGTCGATTACTTATGTTTTCATGTCTACACTAACCACCATAATAAACATCATACTTGTGCTTGTGTAAAGTACAGAAAAATTTAATTAAATTGCTCTAAGAAAGTTCGTTATAAAGAAATACCGAATGATAAATATAATTATTATCGTTTGGTATTTTCCGAAGCCTTTAAAATCCATTATCTCCCGTCTGATAACTTTATTCGAATTGAAATCCTCTCGAGGGTCATACGCAGAAGTTAATGCCTATTCCAACATGCTCTAGACATTATAAACCGTATTGTGGTAAAAACCCGAATCAAGTGCGAGTAGCTAGCAGCTTTACAAAGGTTCCGTACTCTTGAACTTCACAAACTAGGCAATATAATTTGTTATTATGATTGTCTGCAATTTTTCAGCCACCTTTAAATCCAAAGAATAGTTCGTGTGTGGAGCATTCTTGGTGCCTTTTTTTTTATCAAGTATAGGCCAACATTTGGCCACGGCCTCACCTGATGGTAAGTGACGACGCGGTCGACGATGGAGTATGCTTGCCTAGAAGATACCGGTTCACTCTAGCCTTAAAAACTCCCAGATTATATTTTTCAGGAAACAATGAGGCCTACTGCAATGTGCCTATTCTTTGTGGACGGTATTGACATATTATATATTACTTCGGTGGACGTAATCAAAGCTTAAAAAACTTCAAATCAGGGTTTTCTTTTCTATTTTGTACCAAATTGCTTGCTTGCTTTAGAAAAATGAAAGGAACTTTTTATCCTTAAAATCGTAGATAATACTTGCAATATCTTAACACTAAGCAGGTACTCCTTAATTTAGGAAAGAAGAGAAACCTTAAAAAGTTCAGTTTTAAACATACCAAAAGCTGGGAGTGCTCACTTTTGTTACTCTGAAATTATAGATCATCATCAGCCTGAAAACGTCCACTGCTGAACATAGGTCTCCGTCATAGAGCGCCTAGGTATAAGCGGCTGCTTGCCTCCTGCATCTATCAGCTCCCCGCAGTTCGGGCCACCTACGCTGCGTCTTCCGGTTCGTAGTCACCACTCGAGAACCTTTCTTCCCCATCGTTTGTCAGTTCTGCAAGCGATGTGGCCTGCTTACGGCCGTTTCAACTTGCTAATTCTCAGAGCTAAATTGGTACATTATAATTGCGGAACCCAAAAAAGTAAGATTATAAGTAACGATCGCAAGCTTCGGAATAATGTCCATATAAATCGTGCGAGCTTTAGACGATCTCCGAATCTGAGGATTTGAATAAATCCCTAAGATAGAGGAATATTAATGGCGATAGGTATACCTAGGTCTAGGTAACGGCTAGACTTGGTGTAGGCACTTAGGTCATAGGATTGCAAAGCGAAAAACCGAATGCTCGTTTGACAAGTTTTGATAGGTGATTTTAGTAAGTCACAAACAGCTCTAAATTCACTAGTCAGAGCTACTGCTCTGTGAGCTGTTCTAGACCTCGAGAGCCGGTTTTTGCATAGCTGAAAACTGAAAATCTATTTTATTAAGTTTTCAGGCCCATGACTCAATCAAGACTCAAATGCGACCTGTAGAGAACATCCGGCGGACAAAGTTTAGAGTTAAGCGCATGATTGAAATCTAAATTGTAAATTATCTAGATGGCTAGATGTCTGCGTAGTCAATAGAAACTTTCTACATATCTATACATCATAATACTCTTGATTTTCTAGTTTGTTTAATAATAAATTGGGTGGACGCCTAGGTGGACGCGTTCGTAACGGCTTCAAGTAATACAATTAAATCGTGACATCTAACTCTATAATGGACAACAATTTTTTTTAAAACCGGAAGCAGGCATTGCTGCAAATCCATCTTCATGCCATCTTTCTTCTTCTTCTTCTTCTTCGTTTATGGCTTTCTATCGCTTTTCAGCAATAATTCTGCCAATGCCAAGTGAGTAACGGTTATGTCATGTCAAAGTCCTATTTTGTCAGTCAACATGCCATCAGTAAAATGGTGAATATTTTATTGAAGGCTCTAAAAAGCCGTTGAAGAGAAAACGAAAATGGATGGTTATATAAACTTGGAACCATTTGCCAACACTCGTGCACGTAAACGATAATAATCCACCCTTATTATACATTAAAATTCAAAAATACACAGGTTTTGGTAAAAAATTCGCCAATGTCTGATTTTCTTCAAAGACCGCCTTCTTCCGATCTTTCTTTTATCAGATCAAATGCTGACATATTGTAATGTACTAACCCTTAGAGTATGTACGATTAACCATATAGTCATCATCATCAACAGCCTGAAGACGTCCACTGCTGAACATAGGCCTCTCCCAGAGCGCGCCACCTAGAGTGGCTGCTCGCCTCCTGCATCCATCGGCTCCCCGCGGCTTTCACTAGATCGTTGGTCCACCAAGTGGAGGGCTGACTAACCATAGTAAAACCATAATATCGAAAAAATAAAATTGTTAATCACAGATCTAGAGTAAACAATTTACATTTTTTTTTGAAATTAGATTAGATTTTTTTGAGATTACAAATCTCAAAAAAATCTAATCTAATTTCAAATTTCAATTGGCCCTTGTTTTTTTCGTGTTGTTTCATCTAATTGTTCGGGACAGACTACCTAGACTTTAGAATTATACAATACTAGTGTATGCTACCTAGTCAGTCCCTAACAATTAGATTAAATTGAAATACAAAACAAAAAAAATACCTGGGTTCGTTTGAGCCTAACGAGGTCTCATGAAAAGTGTTTTCAACCCCGCCAGCGAGTATTAGGCCTAATAAATACTGTTATTTATTAGGCCTGTTGGGACGCTATTTTTATTTAATTTATTACAAACGAGTTTTTATTTTCATAGATGTTTATTTAGTACTATTTAGGAAATACATCTCTATCAAAAAGCTCTGTCACACAGAAATACTGACCACCTGCTTTAAATTCCCTGATTCCGCTTTCGCAACTCACATCCTATGTGAACGCAGCTGTCCGCGCAGCGTCACAGCCCCCGGTTATTACGCGCATGCGCTAATGATGTGACGATTAAAGTTAATTTGTCTAGTTATGGTTTAATCGCAGAGTGTCCCATTCGCAAATTATCTTACTGTCGAAATAAGAAGACAAGTAGAGGTTTGGTACCGGCAACATCAGTGCGCGAGTTTTATCCTAGAAAGAAAGAAAAAAATACATTTATGTCCTGAATAACTGTATTTTCGTTATTTCAATCTAGGTTGAAAGCACTCGCGCACTGATGCTGCCGGTACCAAATCTCAGGGTATAAAGTGGCGACTGACATAAGCATTTGCTCGCTGTAACCAAATGGTCGCTACACCTAAATCATCATCATCATCCTCTTTGCCTTTTCCTATTTGTTATTGGGGCGGTTCCCAATTTAACCTGTAGCGGCGAGCTACCAGAATAACACGAGCGACTGCCATCTGACCTCGCAACCCATAAGGAACCAGTAACACGGATGGTTAGACCAGGTCCAGGTTTATGGCTACCCATAACAATTGCCATAGATGTTCTTATGACAACCGGGACCGACTGCTAAACGTGCTCTCCGAGGCACGGAGCGATGACATCGAAACCTGCACATAACTTACTAGATACCCGGTGCCGTAAGAATGCGAAGCGCACATGCTACCACTCGGCGCGCATCGCTCACTACACCTGAATATTCATCTCGAACATTTGCTGTGCTTCATCAAAATGGTGGACATAGAGGTAATGATTGCGTGCTGCGTTTCTTTTAATCCGTTACTGTTATTTAAAGAAGAAACAAAGAGTATTAGGACAACAATTTTTTTCATAATGAACTTGTTCGCTTTTGAGCTGCTCGGCTCGCTGTACTGATATGACGAATATTCGGATCGAAAGTGCTCGCATCGAGCAAGTGCTCATGTCACACAACATTTATATTATGTTAGGTACCTGTGTGATGTTGTACAAAACATATGGGGAGGGCTAAATAAATCACTAAACGTAGAGAGAAGTCTCTATAGTCCATAAATGAAATGAATCCTCCCAAAAATGAATCATGCACGATTGAAAATATTTCAAGACTCATTTTATACCTATTTTATGTAAATCATGAGCGATGCTTCCGCAACAAAAATATATAAAATCACTTTGACTTTCATCGAATTCTTGCAAATCTTGCGTGTAAAACTAGTTTCTAATAATTTGTATGTAAATAATGTTGTCCAGCAAAATAAGTATTGCACTAGCATGATTTATGATGGGCTTTATCTAATTAATTGAATGACTAATGAAATAATCTTCATTATTTCGGAATTAATTTTGAAAATATCGAATAGAATTGTGCTGGCAAAAGAGAAGCCAATGACGCACCACATAGGGTCTTTTATGCTATAGGTAGTAGGCATGGAAATGATTGCTACTTTAAAATCATTGTCATTTCATCATATGATTTATTTTAGTCACTGTGATTTCACCTATGATTTTTCACAGGCTGTGATTTTTCATGTGCCTAATGAATTTATGATCAATGGCGATTGGCTGTGCTTTATGAAATGGAACTGAATGGAACAGAGATGTGATTTAGGAGCAACCTAGTGAAGTTACGACCTGCTACATTTGTAGCAGATCGCAACTTCACTAGGTACAAGTAATCTAACGCTACTTTCTTAAGTTAAACAAGATCAAAGTTCACCGCTACACCACAATGTTAATAAAATTATACTCTTTAGGTCTCAGTTTGTTTACTGAAGCATAAATAAAACTATAACTATGTTTGATATTCACCGCTTATGCTACTCTCTATTATGAAATCCGAAGCCACGATTCAATTAAGTGTGATTATTACACTGTGATTTGTAGCAGAATGTCTGACATAAAGTAGCAGAGCGATTTATGAAAAATAAAATCGTATGATTTTTCACCTGCTCCTTGTGATTTTATTATTATTATTATTATTATTATTATTTATTTATTTCCAGATATAAATCCAATATTTACAAACACAATCAAATAAAATAAAATAAAATACAATCAAATAACATAAATTGGGCCCAAACAAAATAAAAATCAAAAATAAAATAAAAATGCACGATATGATTAATTAATTTAAATGTTGTGGCCTGCTATTAAGTAATAGGAGCGTGGTATTTAAACCACGTCCTATGTAATGGGCTGGAGTGCCAATCCCGTGTCGCAGCCACCTGGCTGTTGTCGGAGCGATGCAGGGCGGAGCGCGCGGCGGCTGACCGGCTCCGGAGCAACGCTTGCCAGCAGGGCGCGCGGCCCGCGGCGAACATGCCGCTCGCGCTGCACCACCGGGGCAGCCGGAACATCGCGCGCCATGCATTGTTATATTGAACCCTCATCTCACTCATGGCGGCCTTGGTGTGGTTCGTCCATAGCTCTATTGTGTAGACGCTCGTGCAGTAGCTGATAAAGAGTTGGGCCTTCACGGCTTCGCTGCAGCGACTAAATCTTCTAGCCAGCATGTTTCCACGCACCGCGATGGCCCTTCTCTGTCTCTCAATATCGGCGTGGTCGCACAGGTCGGCTGTAACGATGTGGCCCAGGTATTTAACCTCGTGAACCCTTTCAAGTGGCGCATTGTACAGTGTCAGTGGAGGCAGGTCCGAGTAGGTGTTTGCGGCCATGAATACCATATACACAGATTTGTCGGGATTGTATTTCATGTTGTGTTGTTCTGCATACCCTTCACAAACTTCTAGCAGCCTGCGCATTGCTGATATCGAAGGTGCCAGGAGGACCATATCGTCTGCATATGCAATATGGTTCGTTATCGTCCCATTGATGGAGCAGCCTACTGCTGTTTGGATAAGTTTTTCGGATAGCCCGTCCATGTATAAGTTAAAGAGGGATGGAGACATACTACCCCCCTGCCTCACACCGCATTGAAGTTCTGAAGAGTCAGAGTACTCATTTTTCCACCGAACTCGACTTTTCTGCTGTAGGTACCAGTTCTTCAGCACCTGTATTAGTTGGCTGGGTACTTTCCGGTCATATAGCTTCTGCCATAGTAGGTTGTGGTTTACGCGATCAAAGGCTTTGCTGAGGTCTAAGTAGCAGGCTATAACCGCCGTCTTCCGACTCTTGTAATAACCTACAACCTGCTTGAGTACGTAGATAGCTGTGCCTGTTGACGAATGACTTTTAAAACCATATTGGCAATCCGAAGATTCAATGAATGGTGCGGCGCGTTTGTGTATGACCTTCTCCAGCAGCCTGGCGATCATATTAGCGAGTGCTATTGGCCGATAATTGCTAGTACTAGATATGTTCTTCCTCCGATTTTTGCAGATAGGAACGATAACCGTGTCCGTGAGTGCCAGTGGAAGATGCCCAGTTTTTATAATGGCCGTGAATAAAATAGACAGTACATGATACACCCCCATACCACCGTATCTAACGTGTTCTATAGTGAGGCCATCTGGTCCAGGAGATTTGCCACCAGGCGTCCGCTTCACTACCTCCGCCAAATCATTCATAGATATTATAATCTCACTATCGTCTCGAAATTGCGGTAACAATAACAAGTGTTGTGTTGGTGGAGCTGGTTGGCAGAATATTTTGCTGAAACTGTTTGCAATATCTTTGTCATTAGTTACTCCGTCAATATGCGAAGGATAATTAGATGATGGCTTTATTATCTTATTAATGCTATGCCAAAATTTCGAAAAAATTTTATGCTTCATATCCAGTGCAATTTTGTCCATCACGATTTGTTCATGGTTTTGTTGACAATACTTCAAAGCCTGTTTAAATTCCGTACGGAGTCGCTTGCGTTCCTCAAAAACCGGTCCGGCGGTGGGGCGACCGGCCTGGTTCCACAGAGCTAATGACTGGCGCGAGGCGGCGTATTTATCGGCCACGTATTTATTCCATCCTGCGATAGTGTTTGTGTTCCGCATCTTCGCTTTCCTAGTTTTAAAACAAGTTGTAGCACTCATCTGCATTATTTCTACAATTGAGCTGTGCAAAGAGTCAATGACTGATACGTCGCTTAGATCGATATTATTAGCCATAAGTTTGTTCAATCTCTGCGCCACCGAAGCACTATATTGTTCCACATGGTCCCATGATTTAGGCTGCCATGCCCATGTCGGACGAGACGGTAAAGATACATTAGTACAAATAGTTAGTTGTTGTACCTGCAGCTCCAATGAAAGCGGCCTGTGATCTGTCCAATCCGTTGTTAGGTCTACGGAGATGTCCCTGACGGCACGGAATGCATTCTCAGTAGCGAGGCAGTGATCCAGCCAGCTAGTACTGTGATGCGCGTCACTGACGTACGTGTATGTAGTGCTCGGTAACCTTAGCTTATCCACGTATTTGTAATTAAACTCCGTGCAGAATTTTTCTAGTTCGATACCAAAACGCCGCGTAGGGTGCGCGTTAAAATCTCCTATTATAAGGCAGTCTGCTACCTCTCTGTCTTCCACTATTGAGTGAATTTTGCCTAATAATTCGCAGTATTCAGGAAAGTTCTTGTCGTCCGTGGTATCGCAAGGCATGTATACGTTTATGATGAGTAATGTGTTGTTGTGAGATAGTACTTCCACTGCACAAAGCCGCGGGGTGCCACATTCTATGGATATACATTTTAGTGTGTTTTTATATAATATAGCGACTCCCCCGTATGGTCGCCCGATTAGTATGCCTGCGGAAGTATCAACCGCCGATGTTCCAATCGTGTTGAAGCCACTATGGATAGTATTAAGAAAATGTAGGTCAGTAGGTAGAAGCCAAGTTTCTTGAAGTAGAATCACGTCATTATTGGAGCAGAGAGCATGAATGAATTTTGCTTTCTGTCGTATTGATTTACAATTTACAGATGTTATTCTTAGAGAACCCATATCCATAATTAATATTAACTATTATTCGTTTTGTTGGTGCTACCGCGAGCACTAGTTTGATTAGTTTGGTGATAGCGACCAACTATGACCCCTGGAGGCCAAAGTTCTTTATTAACCACTGCAGAAAGTCTATCCCAGGGAACTGTTATTTTATACTCGCTATATGACACTCTCCTGTTTTCCGGTAGCTTTTCTATTTTAAAAGCGGTCTCTCCAACATCTTTAATATGGTCAGCTAGATCTTTAACCGTAACTGAGATATCTAAATTTGCAACATAGACATATGCCGTGCGAGGGGCGGCCTTAATTTTACTGTTTGATGTAGTGGAAGTACCCACTATGTTACTGCTGCGACGACGTCGTTTCTTGTGACTTACGGCTTGAAATCCTTCGTCATCCGTATTATCACTCACGACTAACTTGGGCTTTGGTCCACGTCCAGTCATATTATTATGTCGATTCACGCTACTCGGCTTGGTGCTATTATTATTATTAGTATTATTGCTCAACGTGGAAGGTAACAGGACTGCTGTTGTCTTCGGTGAAGGTATGGCAGTAATCTCTGGGGAGGGCCTGACTCCTTCCAAACCCATAGGACCGCTATCTTCCATGAACCGCACCCCGGTCCCAACGCTTGTTAAAACCGAGGGTAGGCACGGCTGGGCGCGGAGTACTGCTACTTCCTGCTGAACTGCTTCGAGTTGATCCTTTGTGGCTGAGTTGTATCTAAGCGTTGCAATGTCCTCTTTCAGAGTAACGATGTCTTTGAGGAGGCGCGTCACATCGACATGGTCCCAGGTGACCGGGGGTAGTCGGCTGAGCTCCCGAGCCACAAATACCGGAATTTCTTTGGGTTCCGTGGCCTTCAGTAGGCGGACAATGTCCTCCATATCTCGCTGAGACTTTCCGTCGTTCCGTCTAGCCTTCATACGCTTGTCCGTAGGCACGACATCATATAGGAGGGTCTTGGCAGCAACTACATCTGCTGCACTGAAGCTGCGGCTGCAGATTATCACTATACTGTCTTCGTCCATAATATCTATTTTATTTTGGACGAACGCGAGAAGTTCGTTAACAATTAAGTTGCATGAAATGCACTTCGACATTTTAGTTGATGCGAACGCGATGAGCGCGCGACGCGGACTGATTTGAGCCATGCCTAATAGGTAGCCAACAAGCATACAGCCCTCCTGATGGGTAGATCCTCCTGTTTATTCTGTAGATTGGGAATGCTCCTTTCGATATATCGCAATATTTCAGTGTTTCAATTTTTTATTATTTAGCAACTTTACTCCAGAGTTTGAAGGATCTCAGTAAATAAAATGCCTGCTATTTTGTTTAAACAACTATGGGGCCTATAGGTAGGTTCAATATTTAGTAAATACAACAGTTAACTTGTCGCAAATATTCAAGGTCTTAATCATAACCACAGTTTATCACACATACAATTTCTTAATTTTCTTGTCCCATTTTCAAACTGTCATTGTGGTCTTGTACCTACATCCTACGTCTATGACGCTGGCGAAGTTGGGGTTGTTGGATGACATATAGGTACATATAGTAAACGTTCATAGTATTGGACATGGCGGCTTCCTCACGATGTTTTCCTTTAGCGTTGTTAGAGCGGGCGCAAATTCCGCGCATAACTTGAAGGTTGTAGGTAGTGGGAAAGAGAACATTTTTTTCTAACTATCATATTGTTATAGGCTTGTTAGATGATATTTGACATTCATTATCATTATCAACAGCCTGAAGATTTGACATTAAGCTCTTTGTAATTTTATATGCTTAGTACAATAACTTTCGTCTCTTCTTTTTTATAACTAAATAGGCCCGCATTTGACTGCAAATTTATTTGCGGTTAATTGTTAATTAATGAATAATACCGCAATTTTATTTTAAGTTCTGACTTGTAAAGCCAACAAATAAAAAGCATAAAAAAGAAGAACTTTAGAAGTGCTAAAAAGCATATTTGCAATAAAATCCTTTGACTTAGACTTTGAAAAGTCAGGTGCATGCTCGACCAGGTTCTGAACCTGGGTACGTTAGTATAAAAGGCACACAGTCTATTACTGAGCCAGACTCTCTAAAATCAAGATTTTCGTTACAGTCAAGGGACTACACAACTGGTCCTTCAAATCAATATTACTTTCTGCTTTGATTCGTAACAATAAAATCGGTGTACCATCACTTATAAGTTTATTACTCCAGGGAAGGTGCTCGAGAGGCCCATATCGGCTGCGGATCAACCCAACCCATTGTGGGGTACCTACAATGACGTCACGGGCGAATCGCGCTATTTGTCGTATCGTCACACATACATAATGTATGTATCGGAGATCGACAATAACTCATACAATAGAGAACACGATTCGCGAATGCGAGGCTGGTATGGATATTCTTCCACAAAATAATTAAAAACAACTTTTCCTATGTCATACAGGTAATCTGATAGCTAGACTGGCCTGATAGCTCAGTTAGTAGTAGCTCTGCCTTCTTAAGTATAGGTTGTGGGTTCCAACTCGGGACATACATTTGTGTGATGATTATGTTTGTTCTATGTATGTATTTACAAACAAAAAGTATCTAAGTATTCTATCAGTTATCTGGTTCCCATAGTACAAGCTATGCTTAGTTTGGGGCTAGATGGCGCTGTGTGACATGTCCACACGTATTAATGTGTTTTATTTATTTTATACATTGGCAATATTGTGATGAAATTGTGATGATCCGCAGATGCCAGAATTCAATAAGAAGTTGAATTTGAAGTTGATGTGATCTGGAGAAAGTGTCAGCAAAGAAAGAAAGTACCTAAAAGCATTTATTGACGCGCAAGATTACATAAAACACTAACAGATTTTTTGCTGCAACCAAATCATTGTAATAACAAAAATCAATCGTATAATTCCACAGTTTGTCTGGACAAAGACAAGTATTTAATTATAGCGTATCCACATGTTGCTCACATGTCATTCCACCCCTCGTATTGTAGCTGTGCCAGAGTGAAACGTATTTGTCGTAAGCAGCCCGTAATGCCAATAGTAAATATTTGAAGCAAATCGACTACCTCTCCCTCTTCCACCCCTAAGAAGGGGGTAAGAGGGCTGTTTAGACAATGTTGCTTTAGCGTACCATCGCCTGTCTTTGATAATGGAATCTATATGATGTTTGTACAGTTTTGGAGTAGGTACAAATAGAATTTGAAAGTAGTTTTTGATGGGAGAATATAAATATTTAGTGTTTTTTTAGAATATGGATTTGAAAGTTGAAGTTGTGGTAGGCTAAAGAAGTACAGAAAAGAGACCAAGTTAGTGAAACAAGGATATCTATAAGCGAGAACAGTGTAAAGTAACGTTTTTTGCCTACCCAAAAATATACGTACATGTAGGTATAATGAATTATATAGTAGTACAAGATTTAGATTAGATCATAAAGTTTCATTTTCCCAATAATTTCACTAGCTACAATGCCCTTCAAACCGGAACACAAATAGTGCTTGGCGGCAGAATAACTGAAAAACTTTGCAGTAAACCACCTACCACCTACTACCTACTTACTATTTAGGTAAGAGTATATACCCCATCTATTCCCGTGGGTGCCGTAAGAACCGGCTAAGGGAATATCCAAGGAATGGGCAGCAGCATTCTCCTCGGTACATTTAAAATCTTCTGCGATCACCAAGCCGCCTGCCAAGAGTGGTAACTATGGCAAAGGCCCTCTCTATGATAAGCGTCCAAAGTGGTGGTTTATGGGGGAGGCCTGTGTATATCAGTGGACGTCTTCCAGCTGTTGATGTGAGTTACCTCAAAACTTTTCTGTTCGAGATCGAAATACTCATAAAAGTGACGATATCGTTTGCTAACTCATGATCAGGTACTTACTAAGTTTAGCAATTTTATGATTTCAATTCGATAAACAGGATGCTTTATGTTAAAACATATAGGTAATATACTTCTGTAAGAAGGCAACGATTTAATTGCGTACAGTCATATAGATTTATTACGTGTTAAATCTCACGGTCTAAATTTTAGTAACCCAATCTGTGTAGGTATCTCTAGTCACAGTGGGTCCGTGGCACTTGTGCAATTAATTAATTAATTATATCACTAGTAACCTTTACAGTGCTTGTTATTTTTAAATCCTGAATGTTTTTCCGGTACACAACATTAAATGGGCTTAGGGACTTGGCTATAGAAAAAAATGCTGAGTTTTTAATGTCAGTAAAGCACGGTCACCTATTTTTGTACGGGCTAATGCTGTTGGTCTCTTACGACTTTTACAGCGTCATCGGAGAAACCACGGTTGTTACTTTTTGAGTTGTTACTACACTCATTGCAAGTGTTGTAAGAATACCGCAGAAAGAGCTTTAAACATATGAAGACGGCACGCTCACAGTTATGAAATTGGACGATGTTGCGTATGGTTGAGCCTAATCTCGATGGAACTCTACGATTGACCATTACTAATGCATGAGCCACCGCTTCCATGTCTGCTGCTTTTATTTGAACATCTTTTGAATTACTTAACATAATTAAAATTTTGGCATTTCAAAATCAAAAAATATGTCTAAAGAAAAAGGAGGTTATCGAAATCGTCCCAGTACAATAGTACCTAATGAATATTTTTGTAGTTTGACGCCAGTTTTGGAATTTCAAAATTTCGAAGGTTGTTCAAAAAAATTTGCAAATATTTGTGTCGTTATTTTGTAAGGATCGCGATAAACGATGCAATATAAAAGAGAGAATTCTCTATGAGACAAGGCACGTTGTACTCGCATCACAAATTGGTTCGAGGATCTCCGCTGATAAGTGTCACATCCAGGATTTATTAAATATACAAAAAAGGGAAATTGTCTACGAGATGTGATGTTTTTCTCGTTATTTGGCACTCGGGCCGTGACATTCGTCCTTAAGTGTCCCGGTTACTAGAAATTGGGACGCGTGACACGTTGAAGGAAGCAAATTGGTTTCTGTCTTTAAAACCGAGCAGCTGACTACATGTCTGCGTGTGTGAAATTGTTTTACCGTAATATGCTAGATGACGTGTGAGTATAAGGCAAACATTCCCAAAGAACAACTTCGAATTTCTCTGAATCTTCAAACAGTAGACACGATTAAGTTGGACTTAAATCATTTACCTACCTAAAAGTATTCGTCTGATGTACTATAGTTTTATTCTGTGCCCAACCTCTTATTCATTCACTCTTGGATCCTTAATTCTCTTTTCTTTATCATTCATCTGTAATTCTAAATTCAAAACATCAATCACAATTTTTTTACGTCCCATACTAAGCAATCCTCTATGTATCAGAGTTTTTGATCTTCCCAACAGCTTCATCGGGTCCAATCATTAGCTCTTACTGGCCATCCTTCACCACAGATAGCTTGACTTGGTACCACAAGCTTTAAAAAACATTAATTATCATAAGACTTCTTTCAACGTCTTATGCATCCATTAACTCAGCTCCATGAGACGTCGCTGTTTGCTAGGGTATTAGCGCAGCAATGTATTTGCAATGCAGATATGCAACTCTATTTGAATAGAATGTGCCTAGAAGGTCTAGAACGAAAGCTCCATTGGGCGCTTGTGTAGTAACTACACCTTGAGCTGTGGTTTTGAGACTTTAGCAAAGTATTTGAATTTCATCAAGATCAATACTAACTTTTGAGAAAGCTTTTTGTGAATCCATTAGACGTTAGAGAATTTATATTGCTGTCTTTTGAATATATTTTTCTACTGGTGAGCGAAATATTATGAGATTATATTTAAATATAAGATATTGTAAGTAACTTAAAACTAAACTTAAATGCAAACAAAATTGTTTTAGTTTTAAATTTATAATTATTTTACTCATTTATTTACATAATTAAGCCTACGTTTTTTTTGCAATATTTCTATAAAAACTATATTACAAAAATATTCTTCTATAATCTATAATCTATCTTAACATCTTATCTTAACAATATTATAAAGAGGGAAGATTTGATTGTTTGTTTGTTTGTTTGCATTGAATAGGCTCCAAAACTAACTGAACCGATGTGAAAAATTCTTTCACTGTTGGGAAGCTACACTATCCCTGGGTGACATATTAGGCTATATTATATTTTCAAAAAATTAGGGATCCCTACTAAAACTCCAATAATGTAACCCAAGGTGTAAAAAAATTACGTAAAATATTCTTTACGTCGCGTGCGCTGCGAAAACTATCATTCCCGTGCGAAGCCGGGGCAGGCCACTTGTAATATTATAAAAAACCTAAACCTAGAGTGCCGCTGGCAGCGGGGCAGGACCCAAGCTACCGGTGGTTAGGGCTGCAGAGTGAGGAACCTCTTGACAATACGTGCCGTGTCAAGGAGTACTGCCTTCTTGATTGTTATTATACAACAGTTAAATACATAATAATCTAAAAGTAAACGGGAAAGTATAGCGAAAATATCCTAGGTTTGTGAAAACCACAAAACCAAAAATCATAATGCCTAACTCAACTTGCTTGGTTTGGGTTGTTATCTAATTTCTTGAATTTTATAACTCGTTATTTTATTAAAACGCGTATTTTTTCATTTAGTATACTTATTACGTATTGTATATGAATCTAGGATTCAAATATCCTCACTAGTTCTGAATAAATAAACATTGCGTGTTATAGTTCTGGTGAAAGTTGATCTCTTTCTGATATATCACATTGACTGTATGTCACATCGAGGCTTTAAAACGCTGCGATTTTGCGGCGTTAGTTTTGAATTTTAAACTAACACACCGCGGCTAAAGAGGCAGACAGATGGAGTAATGACAAAAGTCTTGTTTAAATTCTGGGCAACATTTTGGAAGCTGTGTGAGCCTGCTCATTAACTCAGAACTCAAAAAAGACACAAGACGACATCTGTCTAGGACTTATACTGTCAGCTCAATACTGTTAAGCCTTATTTAATTTTGGAAATGGATAATTTAAGAAGTGGACCAAACCGACCGGAGGGGTTGAAACTCACCAAGTTATGGTAACCACAAATTAATATTTAAAATTATGAATAGGTCCTTTTTGTTGCAATATTTTTATCAAGCTTGTGGTGCGAGAGCCCACTGCAAAGAAACCTACGTCATCAAGTACCCCAATAAGCTATCTTTAGATCGTTAACTGACACTTAAACATGTAAAAAAAACAGGTCTGCCAGTACCGATCCTGCCGGGTCATGGAAATAATCCACCTCCACCAACTTCAAATGCCTTGAATACTAAGTTTCGCCAAGTTTAGACCTGGCAGGCCTTTTAATCTATTATCAGGGTCACCTTGGCTATTATTAGGCGTAGGTTTCATCGGGGTGTTCGCTGAGGTAGGTAAAGGGTGTGAAGGGCACATTCTTAGAGGTCTGCCAGGTACTTCCGGCAGGGTGCGCAATGGCAGACTTTTTTTACATAACTAATCAATGGTTAACTGTTGCCAGAACTTTCATTCGGGTAAATTTTGACAGAAAAAAATACGTCAAATAGTTTTCAATTATTTCCATGACCCGGCAGGATCAGAACTGGCAGACCTGATTTTTTTTACTTATTTAGATGTCGGTTAACGATCTAAAGATAGCCTATTGGGGTTCTCGATGACGTAGGTATTTGTGCAGTGGGCTCTCGCACCATTATTTGCTTACCTTGAGGTGTATGGAATTTACTCGTTACAGTTTCACACAATGATACTCCTTTTTCAATAGAATAGCTTAGGTTCCTATAACATAGAAAACACAGATTGGGACATACGTATAAGAATAACATATATTTTTTTCATATCTAAAAGTGTGGTTTATCTCAGAGAAAAGTCTGTTCTTACAAGGGCGTTTTTGGGCCAGTCTCGCCTTAACGTTTTCCTATACGTACTTAAAACTGAATTTAGAAGTATTGGCGTTTTAAATGTGTAAGTGTAAAAGCGTATCATAATATGGGTATTAGCAACCTAGGCCCGCAGGCTCTCTCCAGAACACACATGTGATGCAACTGACGTCGCTTGCACCGGTTCTGCGTTACACTTCTAGGTAGATAATTATTTTAATCTGTGGCCCCTGAACAGACAGGTATCGACTTTATAGTCTACACACTGTCTACTAGAAATACAGATAAAACTTATTCAAAATTTTGCAAGTTTGATGTGTGTTATGCGCTCAGCTAGATGATTATGTAACTTGATTGCAACCGATGGAATACTAATTTGTATGGATTTGACAGTTTCATTACGCAGTTTCATTGTGCATACATAATTTGTTTTTTTTAAAAATCAAGAATGGAATTAAGCCAGCTAAGGGAACATGTAGAGAAGGGGCAACAGGATTCTCCTTGGTTTGCACGTTTAATCTACTACGATCATTAAGATGCCTGCCAAGCGAGGTGCTTCCCACGCTTGGCAGGCGTGGATGGGTAGGGCATAGGTTAGAAGGGACGTTTTGGACTTTTCGCGGCTGATGATGAAGAAAGAAATGTTTTATGAAAAAAAGCTACTGTGCAGCAACCAAGCAACTTTAGAGCGGAAAAGTTTGGTTGAAATTACTTCTTCTTCTTCTCGTGTAGGCATGTGGTCAGTCCTGGTGTCAGAATTTTAAGGCCGCCCAAAGGCTTCTGACTTGGCTTTACGACTATTGTCTTACGACATCAGCCAGGACCGACGACTTATGGTGCCCTCCGAAGCACGGTAGCGCTCAGTTGTAAATACCACTTTTTGCTGGAGTGGTCACCCATCAAAGTAGTGACCGAAGTGAACTTTGCTTAACTTTCCTTTGTAGAAATTACTGTAAAGTAGGTTGATATCATATTTAGGTTCTTGCCAATCCAATGACCATCATTTTATACGGCTCAACGCCTAAGCCTTCCACAAAACATAGATTAAACAAACGACCTCAAACTAATATTGCAAGTTACATCAATTAGGGCATAAAGCTTTTACCCGCGCAGGTATCAAATAAAAGTTAGATCGTAAACTCACTCAGGTTATGGCTCGTAAAATTAAAACGTATATGTTAGCACATATCGTATAGATACAGAATAGGTACTACCTATTTATATCTGCCCGGATCCACAGCTTACGGGTTATACCTATTACCTTGAAACGTCCACTAATAAGTTAAAGTTCTTTATTAATGATGTAGTTATACTTACTAGCTGCGCCCCGCGGTTTCACCCGCGGATTAAAAGTATCTTACGTGTATAGCTATCTCCATTCCAAACTTCGCTCAAATCCATTCAGTTGCTGCGGCAAGAGGGAACAAACACACGCACACAAACTTTCTTATACTATCGGTGTGATTAGTGTTATAATTATGATTATTTTTAGATGATTTAAAAAAGGTTGTTTTATGTTCTGTGGACTGTAGCTATGTTTTTTTGTATGTTCACTGATTTCTTTTTATTTCTGGATCGATTTATGTGATTTTTACGTTTGGTAGTTGAACCGCAACGCAGGCTCATTCTACATAAAAATAATTATTTAAACAAATAATTTAATCACAGTTTATTTGACCATTTCAGGGTTATATTATTAATAAACAATTTGTATTAAACCTCTAATACGTACCTAATTATAGCAAGATACCCCAATATCGGGTAGTTCCTCGATAAACCCCCAATATCAAGCATCTGGGGGCAGCGGTTAGGGCTTCACATTGTCAGTTAGTCAGGCCTTTTATTAATGTCTACAAAATAACACACCAATCATAGTACAAGGTCTGCTATTTATATCAATATTTCTAGAAGATCATTATTTTAAAGGTTTACGGTCTTGTCTAGACTTTAAAAACCTGTCTGTGATGTATGTTATTGAATTTAAATCTAACAAAATGAAATGTCACAGAGAATAGAAGTCTTGAAGATCTTCTCTATTGAAATAAAATCCTTTTAAGTATTATTTCTATAGATTCTTTTATCGATGCCGTCACTTCGTGCCTCGGAGCACACGTTAAACCGTCGGTCCCGGTTGTCATAAGAACATCTATGGCAATCGTTACGGGTAGTCAGACGCCTGATAGAGTTCTGACGCCTGATCTAACCATCCCTGTTACTGGTTCCTTATGGGTTGCGAGGTCAGATGGCAGTCGCTCGTGTAATTCTGGTAGCTCGCCGCTACAGGGTAGATTGGGAGCCGACCACAATATTAAAAAGCAAACAGGATGATAATGATAAGTATTCTTTCTATATTTTTGTTGTATTTTTAATGTAAGTAAAATGATTTTTAACTAATGATTAGATACGTTTCATTTTAAAATGTTTTATTGTCTTTTGGTAGATTAGTCATGATCGAGTGTCGCTCAACTCAGTGGTGGCTCGGCCTAGGTTCCCGCTCGCTCCTGCGATAATGACTTTCCAAGTTATATGTGAAATTTGCACTTGCCGAAGCATTCGTAAAGAAACCGGCTTGTTCAAGAACTACCGCGCTTCGTTAATGTGGTAGATTACTTACGGCTTACACACTTTTTCCTTGTGATATGCCCGTATGGTGGAATATGGCCTATAATCTAGACATGTGAGAGTACCTACCTTAGGCCCGTGTCCCAGTAGTGGGAACGTTTGGGCTGATAAAGCAAAGTAGTAATTTCAAAAAGTTATATGGAGTGGTTATAGGTAGTTTATTATCATCATCATCAACAGCCTGAAGACGTTTACTCCAGAACTATGTTCTGGAGTAAATAGGCCTCGCCCACAGAGCGCCACTTTGAGCGGATGCTCGCCTCTTGCATCCATCGGCTCCCCGTGGTTTTCCCCAGGTCGTCGATCACATTAATTAAAATTGTACCTTTGATTGGCCTAACTAGGTAACGAACTAAATTAAGACAAGTTTACAGGCAGCATTGTCAATCGCCTACAGGCTGAAACAATGGATAGAACCAGTTTAGTTTGCCCCAGTATTACAATACCTGTGCCTATACAGTACCCAGGTACTGGCTAACGAATAGTGAGGTATATCAACGTAGCGACCCTTAGATTGATTATACATATCTATGTAAAAGGTTAAGGGCTTTGTCTTGGAGACTGATTGACTGAATAACAGAGAATAACGTAGAGCTCAACTCACTGGACTTATGCCCGTCTACACTAAAGATTAAAATAAAACATAGCCAAGTAACACTTTCGTCCGGGATCTCGTACGTTGGGGAGGACCGTCCTAGTATTTGAAATTGTTATTGCTGTCGCTTTGCTCTCCAAACGTATGATATAGACAATAGAGCCCATGAGTGATATTCCCTACATTACGTTACGGGCGCCAACGGTTTTCACCCTCTAAAACTAACAAATACTTTTTATTTTGGTGTCAATCGTTTGGATGGATTACAAACTATGCATGAACGTCTTGATTTTTTTGAAAATATAGTTCTCGTGTTCTTGTTACAACTACTTTTCTTCGTCATAACTTTGACGCCAAAAACTCGTAACTTTAGGTGGCTGCAAATACGAAAATATTGTAAAAACTTAAAAAAGGAAGGTATAGTTTTTTACTGGGTAGACAACATCATAAAAAATCATCAAAATCGGCTAACATTTAGAGGTGGAAAAGCATTGGCACTTTTGGTACGGACAAGAGGTCTACGCTTCTCGTAAATTGGTTGATTAAATCCGGGGGCTATAGGAACTGTCAAACTTGAGTTCAGACGGGCATTAGTTATGAGTTATACATAGATGCAGTATATAAAAGGGGGGATGGTGACGTCCTCACAGATTGCTTAGTAAACAAATCGTACCCAGACCATACGTCTCACTCCTTCTAATCGCTCAAGACCCATAGTTGCTATATCTATCTTTCCCACGAAAAATTTCGAGAAGCTTACCTTTATCTCCTTTTGCCTAAAGTTAAGAATTTCTACTAAAACCCACAAAATAAAAAATAAACTTAAACTTGAGGCGATAGTCTACGAAAGTATTAAAAACATATATTATACTGCAGGATCTCAAACGCATACCAAAGTTCACTAACGAAATACTTACTCTCTGACAACCCTTCGAAATACCATAAGGTCTTATACCGAGAGCCCGTGGTTTGACTGACAGTTTCGATTCCTCAAGAAACTATCGGCATTTCCGTAGATCCCTTGCGAAATACCCGATATCTTTGCAAGCATCCCAAACATTTGCTATAGGGTCATCCTTAAAGTGAGCGTGTCCCTCGTTCGGCACATTCCTCGACGAGGGTATTGCTAAATATTTTGTATCAGGTTGTCCTACTCGACCGTAGAATGCTTGAACTGCCAAGAATTTGACGGACGTCGCTGAGCAGAAAATTATTTAAGGACTAGAGCTAAAATTGTAACGCAACTTGCCTGAATCACCTAACGTACATTGACGAATTATTTAGACTTTATATACCACAGATTAGCTATATAATTCTATGGGGTATACCCTCTACCGAGAGTTACAGATTCACTCAAATAAAACAACCACTAAACAGTGGACTTTACACTGTGCTTGATAAAGGAAACAGCTTAAAGGTATAAACTAAACAAAATGATCTTGACAGTTATTCTGCTTCTCGTGAAGGTAAGTGGTCAGCTCTGGTCTCAGAATTTTGAGGCTGTCTAAAGGCTTCTGACTTGACTTGTAACGGACCTACAGGCTAACCAGACCCCGCGCGCCGCTCGACCGGTCCGCGCTCACCTCGCCTCCCCGCCACCGCACGCACACAGACATGCGTTGCGCCACGGCGACACTTTAAAAGGCCGCGCTGGCCACTGCTAGGCAGGCATTTGCTCGGGGCTCCCGCGGTGAACACACGTAATCTCCCGCTCTGCAGAGTCTCTAGCAAATCGCCTGACCCCTGTGTTCCGAAACTAACACGGTGAGATTTGGCTATCTGTCTTCGCGTGGCTCTAAGCTTTACGCGCACGACCATCTCTCTCCGCTACCCGCACCCCTTCCTTCCTTGAGGGCCATCTGTCTTCGCGTGGCTCTAAGCTTATGCGCACGACCCTCAAATCCCGAAAGCCTGTATGAACCCCGTCTTTCTCCAAGGGCCATCTGTTTTCGCGTGGCTTCAAGCTTATGCGCACGACCCTTGGACACCTGCATGCACTAACCGTATCGCCGTCGCCGCGTACCCGTCGCGCCCCGAGGCGCCTTCGCCGCGAACCGCTCCCCAACCTTCGAGGGCTATCTGTCTTCGCGTGGCTCTAAGCTTATGCGCACGACCCTCGCTCCTGACGTCCTAAACGACACCCACCTATCCAAGGGCTATCTGTCTTCGCGTGGCTCCAAGCTTATGCGCACGACCCTTACTCCTGACCGGGATACCTTTCACACTTCGACCCTACCCCCCGCCGCGTACCGTGGTTCTCACAGGCCCCGCCGCTCCCCTGCTCGAGGACGTTCCGCGACCGTGCCGGCACGGGTATCGTCACCCTCCCGTGCGTATCTGGTGTATAGCATTAAGGATAGCTAGTGCTGATAAAACTATTGTAGAAACGCAAATATAGACACATGTATTGTACTTCTGTATACCCGTGTTTCACTGGACTAAATCCCCTCACCGGTTAACTCCCTATAGGTAGGTCTAGCCATCTCCACGCCCGTCATAGGCGCAAGGTTCGACCACCAGCATAACGAGGTGTCCAGGCGAGCTGGCCGAAAGGGCACCCCGTTACATTGGCGCCCAACTAAAAAACCCGCTACCGAAACCCCGAGATTGGGTCGCCCGTTACATCGGCGCCCAACTAAAAAACCCGCTACCGAACCCCCGAGCTTGGGTCGCCCGTTGCATCGGCACCCAACAAAAAAACCCGATACCGAAACCCCGAGGTTGGAGCCGCCCTTTGCATAGGCAGCCCAACTAATAATCCACATTTGTAAACTAGGGGATAGTGCCACTCACTACAGTGACGTACTCAGGCGAATAAAGCCCAAAGATTACACCACTTAGCGAACGGCCAAAACTTATAATTAGTCCAGATGAAAAATCAAACCAAACCGTGTAAAATAAATAAATAAAGGAGTGAAAACGAATGTCGGATAAAACTTCCTGGATCTACAACCTGAAAAAACCAGAATTAGAACAAGAGTGCATAAAGAGAAATATCACAACCGAAAACCAAACCGTAAAAGACTTACGTCATAACCTGGCCGAAGCCATAAGAGCGGAAGCACACCAGACCTGTGATATAATCCCAACGCCCGTAGGAAGTGGGAACACAAGCGAGTCTGAACCAGAATTTAAAGACACGATGTCGCGACCTGAGCAGAACACCGACATACATGGAAAAATCAACAAAACAAACACACCAGGAGGTCCGGAACAATATGATCACAGTATTGAAACCTGGAACTTGAATTTCAACACCTGTGACGACCCAGTGGAGTTCCTTGAGGAGCTGGAAGATTTAATAGAATCTACTGGAGTGAACACCGAAAAAGTGCTTAAAGTGATACCTAGATTCCTGAGAGGAAAGGCTGTGTTGTGGTACCGGAATAACAAGGACGCATTCAAATCCTGGGGTGAGTTTATTACACGTTTCAAAGTCACATTTTTTACCCGTAACCATGAACATGATCTTTTGAGAAAAATCATTTTAAAGACCCAGTATAACGACCAGAAATTCACCGATTACCTGATAGATATACAAACGTTGATGCGTCGATACGGCAAAATGCGAAAAGACGAAGAAGTTAATGTAATTTATGAAAATATGTCCGCAAAGTACAAATATTACATAAAACGCTCCGAATTCAACACCGTGCACCAACTAATTCAATTAGCAAGTGACTACGAAAGTATATCAGCAGACCACTATACAGACGTTGAGGGAGTTTACAATCAAAAACCCCAATATACGCAAACCCTCCAGAACCAAAATCAAAATCCCGCAAATACCCAAAATAAATGGTCACGCAGAGATCACACCCGACCTGGAGAAATAACAAAGTACATGTACAATTATGACCCGAAGACATCTTGTTGGCATTGTGGCAAACCGGGACACGCAATGAGAGAATGCCATGGAAAACAGGTCTTATTTTGTAGCGGCTGTGGCAAACTTGGCATACAGAGTACCAAGTGTTGTAAAACAACAAACCACAGGATAGAATCGTTAAAAATAGACACGCACAACCAACAAAAACAAGATAACCGACCGTTTCTTAAAATTACAGTGCTTCAAAAAGAATACGACGCACTTATAGATACAGGGTCGATGAGATCGTATGTGAACCGAGATATATATGAAAAGTTTAAAGAAACAAACCAGAAACCAGTCCAGATATTTGAAACCGCCATCCTGGCAAACAGAACAAAGATGCAGATAAGGGAAGCTTTGCCCTTAGATATAAGCATAGTAAATAACAAATGTAATCACCAGATGCTATATCATCCAGACATAACGCAAATCATAGTTGGCATGGACATAATGGCAAAACTAGGAGCCAGAATAGAGTGGACACCAAACCAGAAAAACGAAATACAACGTAAAACGTCCAAGAACAACCACCCAGTACCACCCCAAGAAAGTCCAGAGAAAAAAATAAAAGAGGACCATTTAGTATCCAGCAAAATAAGAAACTGTAAACATAATTCAAAATCAGAACCGTCGCCAGATTCTAAACAAGTCAAAATAGAAAATAGAATAAAAGACCATGTCGCCGCTCGCTATAGAACAAAAATATTGAGATGACAGTCCGAGCGCCGAGAACATCGAGCCATCAAAAAAGAAAAAAAAAGAAACTTACTGTCACTCTATGAAAAACGAAGAAGAAGAACAATTATTTGTTATTTTCTCGAGATTTATTCTTTTCAATTATAATATGAGACGTATCTGTACTTTTATTTGAAATAAAGAGAAGACACGAAGCCTCCGTTTCTCTAATATTGGGCCTTCGGCCGGAAGAAATTGGATGCAACTGGAGTCGAAGCATCGGACCAGCCAGTCTTCAATTGATTCGAAAACAAGCCTTCAACACATCGCAGATCGCAATAGATGCAACGGCCAGGTCTTCGAACCCGTCTTCTCCTATCCGTCTATACGTTTGGTGTAAAAACTGTGTTTGTGTATTTGTAAATCGTAGGTAAGTACAACGCATACGCATAACGTAGGTACTTGCATAAATACTCGTACTACAGCCCTCCGAAATGGGTGGCGATGATAAAATTTCGGTGCCTACCACTGCTTCTGCTTCATCACTTTCTCCCTCTAAAAGGGCAGGTGACCTGTCTGATCTCAAAAAACAAAGAGGCAACTTGAAAGGTAGAATGACTCAGTTTAAAAAATTCATTAATTCATTTCAAGATAGAATTCCTACTCAACTTCAAATAAAAGAAATAAAATTTAGAATGCAGGCAGTCATAGAACTATATAAAACATTTAATGAAATAGAAAGCCAAATTGAATTGCTGATACCAGAGTATGAAAGTTCTTCAAACTTTGAATATGTAGAAACATTTGAGTCCCTTTATTTTAGTGTTCTAGCAATTGCAGAGAGTATAATTGAAAATGGAGAGGCTGGTGACAACCAGAATGTGAGTGTTAGTAGTGGAAAATGTAGTCATTTATCTACAACTAACATTAAACTACCCGAGATAAAACTGCCTTCTTTTGATGGGTCATTTGACCTATGGCTTGAATATAAAAACTCATTTAATACAATGATTGATAAACGTTCTGATTTAGACGAAATCCAGAAGTTCCATTACTTGCGGTCTTCACTTAAGGGCAGTGCATTGCAGGTGATTCATCATCATTAACAGCCTGAAGACGTCCACTGCTGAACATAGGCCTCCCCCAGAGCACGCCACCTTGAGCGGCTGCTCGCCTCCTGCATCCATCGGCTCCCCGCGGCTTTCACCAGGTCGTCGGTCCACCGAGTGGGGGGCCGGCCCACGCTGCGTCTTCCGGTTCGTGGTCGCCACTCGAGAACCTTTCTTCCCCATCGGTTGTCAGTTCTACGAGCGATGTGGCCTGCCCATTGCCACTTCAACTTACTAACTCTAAGAGCTATATCGGTCACTTTAGTTCTCCTGCGGATCTCCTCGTTCCGGAGCTTATCTCGCAGGGAAACACCGAGCATAGCTCGCTCCATAGCTCGCTGCGCGACTTTGAGCTTACTAATGAGGCCAACAGTAAGAGACCATGTCTCAGTTCCATAAGTCATCACTGGCAACACACACTGATTGAAAACTTTCGTTTTCAGGCTCTGCGGTATTTTGGACGAAAAGATAGGACGAAGCTTCCCGAACGCTGCCCAGCCGAGTTGGATTCTTCGCGCCACCTCTTTGTCGAAGTTGGACCTACCTAATTGGACAATCTGTCCTAGGTAGACATACTTGTCGACAACTTCGAGAGTATCGTTCCCAACAATTACCGGTATAGGTGGAACATGAGCATTAGACATGATCTTTGTCTTGTCCATATTCATCTTAAGACCAACCTGCTGGGAGACTCTACTGAGGTCGTTGAGCATGGTGCTAAGGTCCTCGAGCGATTCCGCCATTATGACTATATCATCGGCAAAACGAAGGTTAGTGATGTACTCGCCATTTATGTTGATGCCAGATCTTTTCCACTCCAAGAGCTTGAAAACATCCTCCAATGCGTTTGTGAACAGTTTCGGAGAAATAACGTCTCCCTGTCTCACGCCTCTTTGCAATGGAATTTGTTCCGTACTCTGGTCCTGTAGTCGGACTGACATAGTGGCCTTACTGTACAAACACTTCAAAACTTCGATATACCTATAGTCAATTTGGCATCGCTGCAAGGACTGCAGCACCGCCCAAGTCTCGATTGAATCGAAGGCTTTCTCATAGTCCACAAACGCTAGGCATAACGGCCGATTATACTCTTCGGTCTTCTGTATAATCTGGCGCAGCGTATGGATGTGGTCTATGGTGCTAAAGCCTTTTCGGAAACCGGCTTGTTCGGGAGGCTGGAATTCATCAAACCTGCGTGCGAGACGATTCGTAATGACTCTCGAAAACAGCTTATACACATGACTCAAGAGCGAGATGGGCCTATAGTTCTTCAATAAGGTGTTATCGCCTTTTTTGAAGAAGAGCACCACCACGCTCTTGTGCCATGCCTCTGGCGTTGTACCTTCAAGGATGACAGAATTAAATAACTTCTGGAGGACTAAAAGTACCGGTCTACCACCCGCTCTCAGAAGTTCAGTCGTAATTCCATCTTCACCTGGTGCCTTGTTGTTTTTAAGCTGTTTGAGGGCCATTCTAATCTCGCACAGGCTGACGTCCGGGATATCTTCGGTATAGTGTCGGACTAACTTGGCTCTGATGTCCTGAGCTGTGTTAGTAGCGGGCTTACGTGTCGAGGTGTATAACTGTCCATAGAAGTTCTCGATCTCTCTCAGAATCTCAGGCTTGGATGAAATGATGCTACCATTTTCGGTCTTCAGTTTTGTCATTTGGTGTTGCCCAATAGACGAATCCTTTGCGAACACTTTAGAGCCTTGGTTCCGCTCAATTGCGGCCTCAATACGTGAAGTACTAAGAGCACGCAAGTCGTGTCGCAAGGAACTCCAGATTCGTCTATTGAGTTCACCGTAGGCTGACATATCAACTGAAGACTGCAGCTTCATTTCGCTCCGGTCGGCCATTAGCTCAAGAGTTTTTTCTGAGAGCTTTTGAGTCTTCTTTCGGCGTTGGATCTTAAAGAATTTCGATCCAACAGCTTGGACAGTTTCCACCAACCCGTCGTTTAGCTCGTCCACTGTGTTACAGTCGGCTAGGCACTGGAAGCGATTTTGGAGTTCCAGCTGAAAGCCTTCGGGGTTTTGGATTTGGACAGGATTTGGACGGAGCGTAGACTTCACCAGACGTGACCTTTCGAGCTTAACATTGATATTCAATGTGCCTCTAACAATACGGTGATCGCTACCGGTTTTCACCTTGCTGATCACAGAGACATCATCGAATATGTGCTTCTTGGTCGTCATGATGAAGTCTATCTCATTTTTAGTGGAACCGTCGGGACTTATCCACGTCCACTTCCTGGATGGCCGCTTCTCGTAGAAGGAGTTCATCATAAAGAGTTCCTCCTTCTCCATGAAGTCAGCCAGCCTCTGTCCTCGAGGGTTCCGCTGCCCGTATCCAAATGGCCCCACTCTCAGCTCATCGCTATTCCTTGTGCCCAACTTCGCATTGAAGTCTCCCATCACAACGGTGAAGTATGTTTCGGAAGTATGCATGGCTTCGGATATGTCCTCATACATAGCTTCTACTTCATCGTCTGAGTGTGCCGACGTCGGCGCGTATACCTGTATAACCTTCAACGAATACCGTTTGGTTATTCGGAGTACCAGGTACGCTACCCTGGCCGACACACTGTCGACTTTGACCACGTTGTTGACGAGAGACTTGCGGACGAGAAACCCGACACCTCCTTGGGAGAGTTGGTCTCCCTCCCGGTAGAAGAATAAGTTACCGGAATTTAGGATTATCGTGTCCTGTCCCTGTCTTCGGACTTCAGACAATCCCATTACATCCCAGCGTAACTTACCCATCTCCGCCTCTAGCTCGACCATCCTTTCGTCAGCCTTCAGTGTGCGCACGTTATGTGTTGCCAGGGCCAGGGGTCGTCGTTGGGGTTGGTAGCCGGGCGTCTGCCGGGGATTCTTCGCACCCCTTGCCCTGCCGTTACCGTGGCCGCTACCGTAGCCACGGGATAGCAGAGCTGCCGGGGACTGGGGGCGCCGTTTTTATTTGTGCTTGTCATTAGGGGGGGGGGGGGGGGGGTTGCCATAATCACCACGCTTGGCAGGCGGCTTGGTGATCGCAGTAGGTGAAGATTGATTGCCACCAAGACCGAGGGGAACGCTGCGACCCATTCCCTGGATATTCCCTTAGCCGCCTTCTACGGCACCCACGGGAAGAGATGGGGTGGTCCTATTCGTAACCGGGACCACACGGCATAGCAGGTGATTAGTGCATTAGAATTCACAGCTAGTAACTACAGACATGCATGGGATTTATTAGACAACAGATTTCATAACCCGAGGCTTCTGGTGCACAATCATTTAAAATCATTATTTTCTATCCCTGCCTTAAAACAAGAATCACATGCACAGATTAGAAAATTGATAGATACAGTCTTGAGAAACCTACGGGCTCTTAAATCTTTAGATGAGCCAACGGATGCATGGGACACATTGATTATTTATTTAATTGTATCTAAGTTGGATTCTGCCACAGAGCGCGACTGGGAAAATCATAAAGGTTCTGTCTTTATTGAGTCCAGTAAAAAGATAGTGTTGGAAGATTTGCTCTCATTTCTTAGAAACAAAGCAGACATGCTAGACATGATCAATGCAAGTCATAATAAAGCACAAAATAGACAAACTAGTGTAATAAATGAAAACAAAGTTTCTCAAAATAAAAACAGTACACAGGTGCATAGCTATGTATCAACAAGTAATATTAATTCGAAGGCCAAATCATCCAACACTAAACGGTCGGTTAGTTGTCCATCTTGTAATGGAAATCATGCACTTTATTCGTGTTTTAACTTCCTTCTACTAACTATCTGTCTGTTCGGGATAGAATCAAATTTGTTGAAGAAAAACAATTGTGTCGCAACTGTCTACGTCCAGGGCATCCGTTTGCTGAGTGTCTATTTGGCCCTTGCAAACAATGTCAAAGTAAACATAATACTTTACTTCATATAAATGGTATACCAAAAAACAATGATTTACCTGTGTGTAGGGACCGATCAGCTGATGGTAGTATGACTCAAGCCGGCCCAACAACTGCACATCATTCCTTATCTATGGATGCCTACCACACATTCGACAGTGCTGATGGTTTGTCAATGTACCCTCAGTCATTGCAACCGGTGCTGTTATGCACAGCTATGGTGGAAGTAGTAGATAAAGATAATAAAGTGTATACAGCCCGAGCGCTGTTAGACAATGGGAGTCAACATTGTTTTATCTCAGAGAAATTAAGTAAACGTTTAAATACGCCTTCAATACAGTCCACTATTAATATTACAGGCGTCGCACACTCGGTGACGCAGTCACATCAGTCACGTGAAATTGTTATACGTTCTAAACAAACCAATTTTAAAAAAAGAGTGCAATGCTTTGTCTTGCAGCGCATAACATCCAGTTTGCCCTCGACAAACATAAATACTGATCTTATACGTATTCCTAACAACATACAGTTGGCAGATCCCACCTTTCATATACCTTCAGAAATTGATTTGTTAATAGGTGCGGACCTCTTTTGGGAAATCATAGATGACAACCGAATCCGATTATCGAATGGGTCATATCTCCAAAACTCAAAGTTTGGTTGGTTATTGTCTGGCCCATTATACACAAATATGAATATTAAACAGACTAAATTGATCCAGGTTCAATGTAATTTCACTCAATGTATAGATGAACAGCTTAAACGGTTCTGGGAGATAGAAAATGTACCTACAGCACACAATGTTCTTACTCAGGATGAGAAGGTTTGTGAAGTACTATTTAACAAAACAACAACTCGTGATGCTGAAGGTAGATTTTCTGTACGTATACTGTAACGCACTTTATGTGTACATAACGTTTGTTTCAGTACATAGAGGTATGGGCACATACTTAGGTACCATGAACCATAAAATAAGTGATTTATTTAGAATTATGGTGAGATCTTCTTGTTTCATACAGACGTAGCGGAAATTTATTTGAACTCTTGAATTGAGATAACTTAAATTTTTAATATTTTGTAGAGTACGTTTAGCTAATCATTTCTGAAATTAAATAAATTATATCACTAAAAATTAAAATAAAGGATCGTTTGTCTGCACATACCTATGAAGGAAATCTAGTCACATAAATTTTATGAAATACTACCTTAATATAAACAATAGTAATGGCTTGTGAGAAATCATAATTGATTTAATATAAACAAACCAACTAAAAAATTAAAACAGAGGATCATTTGTCTGCATATGCCTATGAAAGAAATCCAGTCACATAAATTTTATGAAATATTACCTTAATATAAACAATATTTTTGACTTATGAGAAATCATAATAAATGTAATATAAACAGACCAATTAAAAAATTAAAACAGAGGATCGTTTGTTTGCCCATACCTATGAAAGAAATGTAGCCTCATAAATATTGTAAAATATTACCATAACATAAACACTATTTATGGTTTATGAGAAATCATAACTTAATATAAACAGGCTCGAATTCTCTAGAGTAAAAGGGAAAGAACGATTGGCTAGGATGAAGGGTAGACAGGGACACTTTTTACACGTATCAAACTGGAAGAACAAAGGCTGGGCACTGTGCGCAGGAGCCAGGTGGGAACGCTACATGATTTGAAGCTGAAACGAAAAATGATAGGGCAGTCGGGATCTACGAGTCAAATCGAGAAGACGAATATCTTTGACTCTATTAACGCGAGCTTAAATTTCCAAAGTACGAATTAAGTACTAGATTTAAAGAGACAAAGTGGTCAGTCAATATTTAAATTGAGTGCTATCTCGTAATCGTGTACTAGTCAGTGTCAATAAAATTAAATGTAACGCCAGTGTAACAATTATCTGTGCAATATTTATTTTATATTTACTTATACAATGTTGGTTATAATTTTAAGTTTTCAGATACCTAAGCTGTGCACCTGTAAACGTCGCGCACCATTAGACTCCGTTGTTGTGTTCCTTTAATATTATGCTAGGTAAATACTTAATAGGGGTAGATTTCTTCACATTAATTTTCAGGGTAGCGGCGTTTTTCTTCGTTTTATACGGGTCAGTTGGGGGTAGATTTATTACACATTTTAACTTTGTAGGGAGTTCGTAGGAAAGTGTGATATGCGTGTGTACTTATTGTGGAAGAGATAACATTGTACATCATAAAAACTTATTGCCCTAGTTGTAGGTGTCTCCCCTTTTTCTAAATACATGTTTGAATAAAATAATTGTAGCCATTTATATGCTGAGGACTTGTTCGACAACTGGAACCAGTATTAATACTTCGATCAAATTGTGCGATCACGCCTACATTTATCGTGGAAAATCATTATAATTACAAAACTATACGTTTACCTGTACGAGAATATACACACAGATGATATCTAAGAAACATCTGTTCTACACTTCAGTATGTATTACGACTGCCTCCAGGAGTTGAGTACACGAGTTTTCGGTATCAACAGATCTTAATCGATTTACTGAAATTTATATAAAAAGGATATTGATAAAGTATTTTCCTCCTATGCAAATTTTACAAAGTCGTTACACACATATACACTAATTACTCATGAAGGACGAGCAATATGACCGCTAGATCTATGGGATTAGGCATATTGGACTACTCTTTCACTCAGCAGGGAAAGTCGCGTGCCAAAGGGAACCGGGGATGATTACACAGAATGTCAGGTCAGGATTAGACTTTGACGGACGGGCAACATAGGTCGCTAGATCGGTAGGGATTAGGCCAGTTGAACCACTCTGTCGATAAACTCGGTACCGAGGGGTTTATATCGTGGTGTGACATTCGATCAAGCACTAGGTACACATGTCATCACACAAGGACCGATCTATTCCAGTAGGGAAATTTGCGAATCTTATCGGAATTTATTGGTCATAAAGTAGAGTAGGAAATTTCGACACTAAACAAAATTATAAGACCCATCTGGTCCTAAACAAAATAACTGAATGATAGCGAGATGTATGTGTCTAAAATGTGGGATGTATGGATCAAGATCGGGAAAAGATGAAGGTTTGCAAGTTAGTGTCTTTCGTGGTGTATGTTAGGTTGAACCCCGACGGCTTTGTTGGCTATATTAAATGGTGCAAGGTGCTAGGTTGGAAGGGAGCCTTGCTTTAATCCTTTCGGTTAAGAATCCTATTTAAAGGCCTTACAAAGCCTAACCTCCATATCCCGTCTCTATTCTTTTTAGCTTGCTGTCGCTAGCGGTACATCTAAGCGTGCAGATTTCCGTGGAGTTCACCCATGAAATAAGTTGAATATTTTATTGTCTTTTAATATATTATTTATATATTTACGTATATTTTATGTAATATTAACTAAAGTGAAAATGTGAAGTGTTTGCGCGTTGTGGCCACGAAGAGAGAAGAAAATTCCCGACCTGGACCTAAGACCAGCTGAGGCAGAGAAGCAGACGACAGAGGGGCAGAGGGGCTGGTCCCTCGAATTTCAGCTAAGTTGCATGCTTTACTTTCATCTGAATTTCTTACTGCCTTTATATCGCTGTGTTTACTTTGAAACTTCCACTTTTATTGTGTGCTGTGCAAATTGTTATGTAAATGTGATCTTATTATTTAAATATCATGTTTATTTTTTGTAGTTACGATATTATTACACGAGTGACTTATACGTCTTATAAATATATGACTATTCAATAATTCTTTAAATTTTACCTTTTTCCTTATAAAACGCAACGTAAATTATACGCAACGTAATTGGGTCCTAAAATATAAAAACTTAGACGATCACACTTGGCCACAAATGTAGAGAAATGTGAAAATTCATTCAGAGATTACGCAATTAGGTAGAGTTAGATTTAACCGCGTTTGAATTTAAACAAATATAATGAGTAAAGATTAGGGATTAGGTAGACTCTTGTTACAGTGGTGCCGTTGACCGAAGATGTGCGTCATTAAAAATTTAATCAATTTGGTTAAATTACGCATATAAAGATACCTGAGTTACTATGGTATGTAGGTAACTAGAAAAAAAAAAACTTTTTAGATTAGATTTCTTATAAGATTTGACAAAATTTACATTTTCTATTAACGAGCGGAACTTCTTAGTGTTATTGTAGGGTGAATAGTTTTATTTATATTTAATCAATTTAACGTAATCTATTTTTTTAAGTAGACAGATAACTAGTCTGTTAAGTTTCATTTTAACACGAAGATTAACACATCTGTTTAGTATTTATGGTAGATACATGACAGATGGACATTCATAGTTTTAGGTTTATTCATTGTTCGTAAATATTTTGTTAAACTGTAGTAGACTGCCACAATGCAATACAATAACACTATAAAAAGGGGGAGATACCGGGAAGAATGCTTTGATATAGAACATAGCGGTCTTTATCAGTAAAAACGTTATCTTCTGGAAAACCGTCACTAGGTTGTGAGTTTTTCTTTGTTTTACCTGTAATTTTTTTGTCTAAACAAAAACTCTAAATTATCTACGTCTATTTCAATTTTTGTAATTTCTATTTCCAATTAACTCATTCTTTCTTTTATGTAGTTTCCTTTTACGATATTTTTTCTCTCAATTGAGTATTGATTCTATAATAGTACGTGAAAGTGACTAGTTATTATTAGTTAATTGTTAAAAAAAAAAGAAAACTCTTATAAATCCAGAGTTATGAATTTATTGCATAATTTTCTTAAAAATAGAGAGTAAAGTTTCTAGGTAATTTTGATAAAGATTACAAATAAGTAATACTACGTTACGCAAATAGTTAAATTTAATAAGTGACATGGTTTTGATCTTATAAGAATTACGTACAACGTTAAATTGGTTTTAATTATACGGGCTTTAACGGTTCATTTACAGGTTAGGTAACATTTTATATTTTATTTATTTTGAATACAACTGATCGGAACAAGAAAATCGTACACCTGATGTTAGGCGCAACACTTACAAATAAATACGGTCGGTTGTGATGCAAAAAGTCAACATCTGGTTTAGGCTAGCAAAAAATAATGCATCTGTTGAGTAACGGGACGAAAGACAATGTTATGGTACTTATCATGGATTGATTTTTAAGATGGTACTTGACGGTAGGGCATTGACCTAACACTTCAACTTTACAAAAAAAAGGTAGGGTTTGGAAGTATTGTGTAGTCGTTCGTAGTTTGCTTTTGTTGACGTAAATAAAGCAGTTGCTTATTTTTTTTCTCTCGGTAATAACTTTTGTTTATGAAAACATTGAATGTACGTTTAATCATTTGAGCGCCATGTCGATGCACTAAAGATACCCTAGACATTATGCTCCTAAACCTTAAATTGATAAAAATACGTAATTAAATCATTGCTTAGAAAATATTTCGAAGCATGATCGTTGTGATAGCGTCAGTGTAAAGGGCCCATTATAGCTTGTTAAAGATGAACGTGGTGATCGAACAGGTTAAACGTAGTAGACTCATACCTTTTTTGTTTTAGGAATGAGTATTAATGAAAAGATTTCGTAAATAAAATAATAAGTGTACTTTTGTGAAGTGTGGTCTTTTGTATATTAGGAAGTATGTGGATTGTATGCTGTGAGTAAAGTGTAAAGTGTAAACTTTAGTAAAATATAACATTGAGTGAAAAAAAAAACACATAAGTAATGGCAAGTAATAATAAAGGCCATTCGTCAAACCGTAAGCGCAAGGTAACTGAAGAAGGCGAGGTTGAGATTTTAAGTAAAATTACAGAAACGATATCAAGCACTATGACTCCTACAATAGAACGATTAGATGAGTTGGAGAGCACAGAACTCAGACATCTTCGAGTGATGTAAGTTTAAATACAGTGATACCTTCAACACAAGTACCACAGAAAAATCGTGTTTTGATGGTACAAACGCCAACAAAACCAAATTGCAGCGGACATAATGTAAATCCAATAACATTTTTGGATGATTTACAGAAATACAGTAAAAGGCTAGGGCTTCAGGCAAATGAATTAGACATGGCTTTGGAGTGCTTGTCAGGAAATGCAAAAAGTTTGTCTAAAATTTTTTCAAATACATGGAAAATGTAAGAAAACTTCAAGGACGATTTTCTGGTACAATACTGGGACACAGATGCTAAAAATCAAGTAAAACGGAAATTAGGAAGCGGAAAGTGAACATTACAATCAAACAAGAAAAGCATGACGGATTGTTTCACAGATTTGTACTCGGAGGCCAAAATGCTTCAATTTTATGCAAATGAAAAATGCTATCGTGGACGAGATTATGCAACACTATCCGCAAGAGATTAAGCGATTATGGTTTACTAAAAATACTAGTGGGGCAGTTGCAGCAATTCAATTTCTCAGAAATGTAGAGTCAGTTTCGGATGACTCTTCTAGACTTCAACAACAACGACAACAACAACAAACCTCAACGAATTACCGTGCTTATGGAGTGGAAAGACTCAGAATTGCCAGACCAGCGGCATTTGTAAATATTCAAAAACTCTTGCTAAAGATTGGCAAAGGGCTGAACAACCAGATCGTGTAGAGACTGTAACTATTGATGAAGAGCCAAGTACGCCAACACTGAATAAGGAAACATAGAGCCCGTTGAATTTATTGCTCGAGATTCGGGAGTAGCATATCGAGCTGATAAAATTAATCCTAGGTTACAACAAATGTAAATACTTCAAAAAATAATACCTAGCATTTACTTTTACCACTTTTGACTGCAATTAGTATTATTTCAGATATTTTTAATATTATCAAATATACTCTCTTATTATTATAAAAGCTAAACTGTAATTTGCTAATGTTTATTTTAAATTAGAAAGTAAGAAGATCAATCCCCATCCAGGACGAACTCGTAGGGGACTTAAAAAAAAAAATTATATATGTTTGTTTCAATAAGCAGTTTGTTAACATTTTTTTTTAAATATAATTATGTGACAAGGGTTTTATTTTGTTTTAATTTTCCAAATCTAGTAAAAGCTTTAAAAGGCTAAGGGGTGAAGAAAGGATGGCAGTTTGTGTGGTTAGAGCAATTGAATTTATTATATTAATTAGTGCGTAGTGTAAGTATAACATTATGTGATGTTCACAGAACTTTCCTTTTTGGAATAATTAAAACCCGGCAAAACTCAAAGGGGTGATTTTGTAACAGATTTTATGTTTACTTGACTATTGTATTGGTTTTTGTAGTATGTTTATGATGTGAATTTCTCCGGATTCTTCTTTGAAAAATTCAAATCCGTCAAAACTCAAAGGGGTGATCTGTAACGCACTTTATGTGTACATAACGTTTGTTTCAGTACATAGAGGTATGGGCACATACTTAGGTACCATGAACCATAAAATAAGTGATTTATTTAGAATTATGGTGAGATCTTCTTGTTTCATACAGACGTAGCGGAAATTTATTTGAACTCTTGAATTGAGATAACTTAAATTTTTAATATTTTGTAGAGTACGTTTAGCTAATCATTTCTGAAATTAAATAAATTATATCACTAAAAATTAAAATAAAGGATCGTTTGTCTGCACATACCTATGAAGGAAATCTAGTCACATAAATTTTATGAAATACTACCTTAATATAAACAATAGTAATGGCTTGTGAGAAATCATAATTGATTTAATATAAACAAACCAACTAAAAAATTAAAACAGAGGATCATTTGTCTGCATATGCCTATGAAAGAAATCCAGTCACATAAATTTTATGAAATATTACCTTAATATAAACAATATTTTTGACTTATGAGAAATCATAATAAATGTAATATAAACAGACCAATTAAAAAATTAAAACAGAGGATCGTTTGTTTGCCCATACCTATGAAAGAAATGTAGCCTCATAAATATTGTAAAATATTACCATAACATAAACACTATTTATGGTTTATGAGAAATCATAACTTAATATAAACAGGCTCGAATTCTCTAGAGTAAAAGGGAAAGAACGATTGGCTAGGATGAAGGGTAGACAGGGACACTTTTTACACGTATCAAACTGGAAGAACAAAGGCTGGGCACTGTGCGCAGGAGCCAGGTGGGAACGCTACATGATTTGAAGCTGAAACGAAAAATGATAGGGCAGTCGGGATCTACGAGTCAAATCGAGAAGACGAATATCTTTGACTCTATTAACGCGAGCTTAAATTTCCAAAGTACGAATTAAGTACTAGATTTAAAGAGACAAAGTGGTCAGTCAATATTTAAATTGAGTGCTATCTCGTAATCGTGTACTAGTCAGTGTCAATAAAATTAAATGTAACGCCAGTGTAACAATTATCTGTGCAATATTTATTTTATATTTACTTATACAATGTTGGTTATAATTTTAAGTTTTCAGATACCTAAGCTGTGCACCTGTAAACGTCGCGCACCATTAGACTCCGTTGTTGTGTTCCTTTAATATTATGCTAGGTAAATACTTAATAGGGGTAGATTTCTTCACATTAATTTTCAGGGTAGCGGCGTTTTTCTTCGTTTTATACGGGTCAGTTGGGGGTAGATTTATTACACATTTTAACTTTGTAGGGAGTTCGTAGGAAAGTGTGATATGCGTGTGTACTTATTGTGGAAGAGATAACATTGTACATCATAAAAACTTATTGCCCTAGTTGTAGGTGTCTCCCCTTTTTCTAAATACATGTTTGAATAAAATAATTGTAGCCATTTATATGCTGAGGACTTGTTCGACAACTGGAACCAGTATTAATACTTCGATCAAATTGTGCGATCACGCCTACATTTATCGTGGAAAATCATTATAATTACAAAACTATACGTTTACCTGTACGAGAATATACACACAGATGATATCTAAGAAACATCTGTTCTACACTTCAGTATGTATTACGACTGCCTCCAGGAGTTGAGTACACGAGTTTTCGGTATCAACAGATCTTAATCGATTTACTGAAATTTATATAAAAAGGATATTGATAAAGTATTTTCCTCCTATGCAAATTTTACAAAGTCGTTACACACATATACACTAATTACTCATGAAGGACGAGCAATATGACCGCTAGATCTATGGGATTAGGCATATTGGACTACTCTTTCACTCAGCAGGGAAAGTCGCGTGCCAAAGGGAACCGGGGATGATTACACAGAATGTCAGGTCAGGATTAGACTTTGACGGACGGGCAACATAGGTCGCTAGATCGGTAGGGATTAGGCCAGTTGAACCACTCTGTCGATAAACTCGGTACCGAGGGGTTTATATCGTGGTGTGACATTCGATCAAGCACTAGGTACACATGTCATCACACAAGGACCGATCTATTCCAGTAGGGAAATTTGCGAATCTTATCGGAATTTATTGGTCATAAAGTAGAGTAGGAAATTTCGACACTAAACAAAATTATAAGACCCATCTGGTCCTAAACAAAATAACTGAATGATAGCGAGATGTATGTGTCTAAAATGTGGGATGTATGGATCAAGATCGGGAAAAGATGAAGGTTTGCAAGTTAGTGTCTTTCGTGGTGTATGTTAGGTTGAACCCCGACGGCTTTGTTGGCTATATTAAATGGTGCAAGGTGCTAGGTTGGAAGGGAGCCTTGCTTTAATCCTTTCGGTTAAGAATCCTATTTAAAGGCCTTACAAAGCCTAACCTCCATATCCCGTCTCTATTCTTTTTAGCTTGCTGTCGCTAGCGGTACATCTAAGCGTGCAGATTTCCGTGGAGTTCACCCATGAAATAAGTTGAATATTTTATTGTCTTTTAATATATTATTTATATATTTACGTATATTTTATGTAATATTAACTAAAGTGAAAATGTGAAGTGTTTGCGCGTTGTGGCCACGAAGAGAGAAGAAAATTCCCGACCTGGACCTAAGACCAGCTGAGGCAGAGAAGCAGACGACAGAGGGGCAGAGGGGCTGGTCCCTCGAATTTCAGCTAAGTTGCATGCTTTACTTTCATCTGAATTTCTTACTGCCTTTATATCGCTGTGTTTACTTTGAAACTTCCACTTTTATTGTGTGCTGTGCAAATTGTTATGTAAATGTGATCTTATTATTTAAATATCATGTTTATTTTTTGTAGTTACGATATTATTACACGAGTGACTTATACGTCTTATAAATATATGACTATTCAATAATTCTTTAAATTTTACCTTTTTCCTTATAAAACGCAACGTAAATTATACGCAACGTAATTGGGTCCTAAAATATAAAAACTTAGACGATCACACTTGGCCACAAATGTAGAGAAATGTGAAAATTCATTCAGAGATTACGCAATTAGGTAGAGTTAGATTTAACCGCGTTTGAATTTAAACAAATATAATGAGTAAAGATTAGGGATTAGGTAGACTCTTGTTACAATACCCCTGAAGGAACCGCCTGATGTTTTAGGTGATTCATACAATTCAGCAAAAAATCAATTTCTCTCGTTAGAACGTAAGCTCGAACGTTCACCTGACTACAAGCATATGTACTGTGATTTTATGAACGAATATAGGGATTTAGGTCACATGAGTCTTGAGCAAAGTGTTGACAGTCCTAACTATTTTCTTCCGCATCATGGTGTGTTGAGGGAGAGTAGTACTACTACCAAACTAAGAGTCGTTTTCAATGCTAGTGCTGCCACCTCATCCAAAATATCGTTAAACGACATCCAGTTGCCAGGCCCAGCACTCCAAAACGATATATTCGCAATACTTTTACGGTTTAGGCAGTATAAATTCGTTGCATGCGCCGACGTCGAGAAAATGTTCCGGCAAGTTTTGATTCAACCGGATCAAAGATCATTGCAGCTCGTGCTCTGGCGTGACAAACCGGTTGATCCTTTGAACATTTATTGCCTGAACAGGGTGACGTATGGAATGGCCTGTGCTCCGTATCTAAGCATGCGTTGCATTCGGCAACTGGCTTTAGAATGTGACAATGACGAAATAGCACGCGTTATTACGGAGGACATATTCGTAGATGATTTGATCACAGGAAGTGATGATTTTCAACACTTATTAGACATTTGTGATAAAACGTCGAAGGTTTTGCAATCGGGTTGTTTTTCACTTCGTAAGTGGACGTTCAACTCTGATGTTTCTCGCAGTGCGCTCGATCACCTGTTTGTAGGCGAACATACCCAAAACAAAACGCTAGGCATAGGCTGGTATAACGATAGTGATGAGCTCTACTACACTACAAAAGTCGATGATTGTTCTGATATATCGAAGTTAACTAAGCGCGTGATGTTATCCACCATTTCGCAAATTTATGACCCTTTAGGAATGCTTTCTCCCTCGGTCATTATATCTAAAATCTTGCTGCAAAGGCTGTGGCTTAGCAAGATTGATTGGGACACTCCAGTGACCCGCGACATTGCTATAACGTGGCAGAATTTTATCAGGACATTAAAACGTTTAAATGAATTGAGGATTCCGCGTCATGTCATGAGTGATTTAGTGCAGCACAGAGTACTAAATATTTTTACTGACGCCTCCCAAAACGCCTATGGGGCCTGTGCCTACATATGTACTTACAATGATGATTCAGAAGTTACGGCCAAACTGCTATGTGCCAAAAGCAAAGTAGCGCCTTTAAAGTCTATTAGTATTCCGAAACTGGAACTCTGCGGCGCACTTGTGGGTGCTAGACTCTATAAAAGGATAATTGACTCATTACGATTGACTTTCACCAAAGTCAACTTCTGGACTGATTCGACTATTGTCATCGGTTGGGTAAATATGTCACCACATTTGCTAAAACCGTTTGTACAAAACCGGGTCACCGAAATCAACGAACTGACAGGTAATTCCAACTGGCTGCATGTTGCTAGCAAGGACAATCCAGCCGACCTATTGTCCAGGGGACTTGCTCTCGATTCTTTAATTAATTGTGAGTTATGGTGGAACGGTCCATCCTATTTGCAAAATAATCAAGGCGACGGGTTCGCCGATGAGAAGGTTCGGAACGATCTAACTGACACTAATAATTTACCAGAGTTACGATCTCAAGCATCCAACTTTTTATGTGTCGATTCAGAAGAATTGATACAATTCGATAAATATTCCTCATTCAACAAGCTGAAACGCGTATGGGCGTACGTATTGCGCTTTATAAGTAATAGTCGAAGAAGAGGAATAGATCGCAATGACAAGTCAAACCAACAAACTGGTGCGTTAAGTACTGATGAGTTAAATGCATCTCAGCGTATGTTAGTACGAAGCGCGCAGAAACAGTCTTTTACTGAGGTGTACGAATGCCTAGAAAATAATTTACCAATCAAAACAAAAAATCGTGTTTTAGGGTTGAATGTCTTTCTAGACGATCAATGTTTAATTCGAGTGGGAGGTAGACTTGGCAACTCCACAGATTTTGACTATGACAAAAAACATCCGATACTTTTGTGCAGCAAACACAATTTATCCATTCTCTTAGTAAATCAGGAACATAGCCGACTGCTTCATGCTGGTCCGCAGTTAATGTTGTCTAGCTTACGTGAAACCTGGTGGTTGTTAGGAGCAAGAAATTTAATTAGAAAAATAGTACGCCAGTGCGTTGTTTGCACCAGACTTCGAGGCAAAACTTTAACTCCAATCATGGGAAACTTACCATCCGCACGTTTGGACGCTGGATTTCCGTTTATAAGAACCGGTATGGATTACGCTGGGCCAATCATGATCCTCAATAGAAAAGGCAGAGGTGCTCGGCTAGAGAAATGTTATATATGCTTATTCATTTGTTTCCTGACTCGAGCTGTTCATCTAGAGCTTGTCACCAGTCTATCTACAGCAGATTTTATTTTAACTCTTAAACGTTTCATAAGCCGACGAGGTAGACCGGAAATTATATTCTCGGATAACGGTAAATGTTTTGTAGGCGCAGCAAAGGAACTGTCTTTGTTCTTACAAGACAATTCAAATAAAATTCTCAAATTCGTAGAAAATGACGGCATTAAATTTCAATTCATTCCCCCATATTCACCTCATTTCGGAGGCCTTTGGGAGAGTGGTATAAAATCATGCAAGTACCATCTAAGACGTATCGTAGGTAATGCTAAATTAACGTATGAAGAACTAAGCACAGTTTTAACCCAAATTGAGGCCGTCCTTAACTCCCGACCTATGTCACCCTTATCCACTGACCCTTCTGACTTGACGCCGCTCACGCCTGGCCACTTCCTTATTGGCCGACCATTGACTGCTCCGCCATGCGAAAATGTGGCCGATATGACAACATCTCGTCTAACCCGCTACCATCGAGTTGAGCAGTTACGACAGCAGTTCTGGCAAAGGTGGTCCCGTGAATATGTATCAGAGCTCCAACAGAGGACGAAGTGGAAATCCCGAAAAGACGACATCGCCTTGGGCACCTTAGTTCTCATCAAAGACGACAACCTGCCACCCCTGAAATGGCGACTGGGTCGCATAGTTCAAGTTTTTCCTGGAATAGACGGCGTATCACGTGTTGCAGATATACATACTGCTACTGGAATCACTAGGAGAGCATTCTCAAAAATATGCCCGTTGCCGCTGCAACCAGAAGATATTTCACCACCTGAACCGTCATCGTTGGAAGCCGGCGCTTCCAAGGCCGGGGGCATGTCGCCGCTCGCTATAGAACAAAAATATTGAGATGACAGTCCGAGCGCCGAGAACATCGAGCCATCAAAAAAGAAAAAAAAAGAAACTTACTGTCACTCTATGAAAAACGAAGAAGAAGAACAATTATTTGTTATTTTCTCGAGATTTATTCTTTTCAATTATAATATGAGACGTATCTGTACTTTTATTTGAAATAAAGAGAAGACACGAAGCCTCCGTTTCTCTAATAGACCACCAAAACATACAAACAACCGGCCACATAAGCACTTTGAAAACGTTTTTTAAGAAAGCGCGAAAATACGCACATAAACGCACTACCTGCCAAAAGAACCCGACCATAATATATTCAGAAAACCATGACAAATTTTACACCCAGCCAGCCGTAAAACCTAATGAAAACCTGTGCCCCCCAGACCCACAAACCGACTCAGGTCGCAGGCGGAAAAATAAAATAAGAAGAGGATACAGAGGAGGATACCGCCACGCCTGGGATCGGAATAAAAAGCCAGTACCTACCTGACAAATTGCTATAGGTACCTAATGTTCTGATAACGTAGTACCCAGTTTTTTTTTTGTGTAATTACAATATTTTTTATTATTATGTGTAGCCAGGTATTTTATGTAATTTTCATATTATGTTGTAATCATGTACAAAAGGTACTTAGGTTAAGCTATCGTATTGTAATTAATTTACCAGTTTGTCTACCGCACCAGAACGCACTTAATTATATATTTTTTAATTACCCGCTATCTTCGTATTTATAAGTTAAGACCCAGTTACATTGGGACCTGACCCCGTACGTATTTATAAACCAGACACACCAGGCAAGAGATGATAAGTTGTACTCAATATAAAATATCTTTGAAATAATGTACACAATGTAAACCATGTCCGATTTTTAATTAATGTGTCTATCCCGAATAAACTAATGTAACAAAGCAAAATTAATGTGCAATTTTATGTATCGGAAAGGCGGTGATTTTTCTAAGTAAAAATCTCCAGAAAAGACGGGAGGGTGTAACGGACCTACAGGCTAACCACTACTAACCAGACCCCGCGCGCCGCTCGACCGGTCCGCGCTCACCTCGCCTCCCCGCCACCGCACGCACACAGACATGCGTTGCGCCACGGCGACACTTTAAAAGGCCGCGCTGGCCACTGCTAGGCAGGCATTTGCTCGGGGCTCCCGCGGTGAACACACGTAACCTCCCGCTCTGCAGAGTCTCTAGCAAATCGCCTGACCCCTGTGTTCCGAAACTAACACGGTGAGATTTGGCTATCTGTCTTCGCGTGGCTCTAAGCTTTACGCGCACGACCATCTCTCTCCGCTACCCGCACCCCTTCCTTCCTTGAGGGCCATCTGTCTTCGCGTGGCTCTAAGCTTATGCGCACGACCCTCAAATCCCGAAAGCCTGTATGAACCCCGTCTTTCTCCAAGGGCCATCTGTCTTCGCGTGGCTCTAAGCTTATGCGCACGACCCTTGGACACCTGCATGCACTAACCGTATCGCCGTCGCCGCGTACCCGTCGCGCCCCGAGGTGCCTTCGCCGCGAACCGCTCCCCAACCTTCGAGGGCTATCTGTCTTCGCGTGGCTCTAAGCTTATGCGCACGACCCTCGCTCCTGACGTCCTAAACGACACCCACCTATCCAAGGGCTATCTGTCTTCGCGTGGCTCCAAGCTTATGCGCACGACCCTTACTCCTGACCGGGATACCTTTCACACTTCGACCCTACCCCCCGCCGCGTACCGTGGTTCTCACAGGCCCCGCCGCTCCCCTGCTCGAGGACGTTCCGCGACCGTGCCGGCACGGGTATCGTCACCCTCCCGTGCGTATCTGGTGTATAGCATTAAGGATAGCTAGTGCTGATAAAACTATTGTAGAAACGCAAATATAGACACATGTATTGTACTTCTGTATACCCGTGTTTCACTGGACTAAATCCCCTCACCGGTTAACCCCCTATAGGTAGGTCTAGCCATCTCCACGCCCGTCATAGGCGCAAGGTTCGACCACCAGCATAACGAGGTGTCCAGGCGAGCTGGCCGAAAGGGCACCCCGTTACAGACTTAACGGCTATTGTCTTACGACAACACATGGGACCGACGGCTTAACTGCGATCTCTACAGTTGATCGTGAACCAGTTGACACCACTAGTTTACTAGGTGAGGTGATAAGACTTTTCTGCAAGGTTGGTCTAGGTAGGTACCACCACTTTGCCAGTTATTCTGCCGCCAAGCAGCAGTGTGCAAGCACTACTGTGTTCCGGTTTGAAGGGCATTGCAGCTAGTAAAATTACTGGGCAAATGAGACTTTAATAAAGTAATTTTATGTTCTGATCACACAATCTAGTCATCTTATTACTATACTGTGTAAAGTCTCAGTATGATGTGCGTGCGCAGTGCAGTGTCACGCAAACTTATATTAATTTAGAGTTCCGTGTGGTACTGCAATCTGTTATGGGCAGCCGTGACGCTTAATGCCTGGTTCAACGACTAGCTCGTCACGTCATCCATTTACATTTAAAAAAAGTAATTCGGTTCACAATTTAAAAAACCACCCGTCATTCCATTTGTAAACTAGAAAAGAGCTGGATCATCTTCACAATGGCTGAAAAGATTTCCTTGAATCATTAAGCACATTTTAGATCAAGTTACCCGTCAAATAAAAAAAAGTTAAATCAGTACATTAGTTTGCGAGCTGCGATGTCATAGACAGACAGACACGTAAAATTTACAACACCTCTCTGTTTTCATGAAGATTTAATTAATTAACTCATGTGAAGCCGGGGCGGGTCTGCTAGCGTAATTATAAACTTGATTAATGGCGTCTGATCCATGCCTGATCTATCAAGTCACCGATCTTGATTACGAAACCTATTTAGAAAAGCGTTCATGCACGCCTAGGTTTAAACTTATTAGCGCAAAGTAATCTACTGGTTGGCCTAAATGTGCCAAGTAGATACCTAATACTCTGTGCCTGTGGTAGGCGAAACGAGGTGATTATAAACCTTAACTTAATTATACTGGGTGGCGCAAAAGTAAAGACCCTATTTGGTTCAGCTATAACATTTTTTCTAAATTAGAAAACTAGATTTAGGTTTTTTTAAATGTATATTTGTGCCATTAAATTTCGTACCATTAGGATTTAAAGATGATGTCTTTTAAATGGTGACCTCCATCCAGAGTTGATACACATTTGAGCCCTATTTATGACATTTTGCATAACTTGCCGTAACACTTCCTGCGATATGTTCGTTATTTCTTGACGAATGTTTTCTTTTAGAGCTGCGAGAGTCTGTGGCTTGTTCACATACACCCGAGATTTCAAAAAACCCCAAAGAAAGAAGTCTGGACTGGTCAGATCGGGTGATCTTGCAGGCCAAGGCAAATCGCCAAAACGAGAGATAACTCGGCTTGGAAAAGCGTCCCTCACTAAGTCCATAGTGTCGCGCGCTGTGTGTGCCGTAGCGCCGTCTTGTTGAAACCAGATGTGCTCCAGCCCCAATTCGTCCAAACTGGGTATCAAAAACTCACGTAACATGGTTCTGTAGCGTTCTCCAGTGACAGTTATCGCATTGCCTCCAGCGTCTTCGAAAAAATAGGGTCCGATCACTCTGTCAACACAGATGCCACACCATACAGTAACTTTTAGTGGGTGTAGAGGTGTTTCTTGAATAATGCGCGGATTATCAGTGCCCCAGAACCGAGTATTCTGCTTATTGACATGCCCTGAGAGATGGAAATGCGCTTCGTCACTCATAACCAATTTTGAAGGAAAATCATCTTGCAAAATGTCATAAATAGGGCTCAAATGTGTATCAACTCTGGAGGTCACCATTTAAAAGACATCATCTTTAAATCCTAATGGTACGAAATTTAATGGCACAAATATACATTTAAAAAAACCTAAATCTAGTTTTCTAATTTAGAAAAAATGTTATAGCTGAACCAAATAGGGTCTTTACTTTTGCGCCACCCAGTAGCAGCTATGTTAGTAGAGTATAGCGTTTCTCCTGCAAATGAGAATGACATGGAGCCTCAAGGTCGGCTCATAGCCGTAGATATAATCCGTTTTTACTAGGAAAAATATCGTTGGCAGTTCCAGAAAAGTGCATAAGAGCTAGGCGGCATGACTTGTTTGGAGTGCCCGTGTGCTGGACTGAGCTCAGGCGACAGTCTCCAAAGTTACGGGCGCTGCGCTTTCTCAATGCTGTTCTGCGCCAATACCAGCATCTGGACCTATTCCAATGTACACCAATGGAGTTCCATAGAACGGCATTGGAGTTTGTAGAGACTTACATAGTGACGTAAAGATTCTTGACTCCTGTTTATTTTTATATTTATGTATTTTTTTATAACATTGTTGTTTTTATTGTTTTTTGTGTATACTAGTTTTAGGACCTCGAGTGGACGAATTAGGAAACTGTAATGTCCACTTGAAGGTATGGCATTATTATGGCAAATAAATAAATAAATAAATAGCCGGCGGTGGGTTCGCCATAACCAGGCGTCTTGGTGATTGTACCAAAGAGAATGCTGCTGCCCATTCCCTGGATATTCCCTTAGCTGGCTCTTACAGCCACGGGAAGATATGGGATGGTCCTATTCACACCACATTGCACCAATCATCGTATTGTAAACAGCTGATGGTCGTTACCACTCGGTCACGGTACTGCAACGCCGTAAACCACCGAAAGGAGACGAAGTACCTCGCTCGCTATAGGTTAGGTACGTGAACTAAACTCAAATGACAGTCGTATACAGTTTATCCCCTTTCCCTGTTGTTCACATAGCCCTGCGGTCGTTAATACGGGAGGTAGGTAGGCATACTATTCACGGGAGATACTGCCTTCTTCGAGGCACGCAAAGTTGTGTGTTACTGCGTACATTAGCATAGGTAAGTATAGAGATAGATAAACTCTTGGTGAAGTAACTGCTTACAAAGCTTTCACCCATGAAACAGCTAAGAAATAGCAGAGAAGGGCTGCAATGGAAAACAGAGAAGCAGAGGAGTTGTGACGCGGATTCAAATCCCGTTCGCGATTCAAATTTTTCCTTTACAATTTAACCTGTAGATTACGCTAATCAGGTGATAATTGTTGCTAACAAAATCATAAATATTCATTAGAATTTTGTCATAAGACAAAAGTGATGCCGACATTTCACTGCTGCACAATTTACATTTTATTTGCCTTCATTTTATAAACTAACTATTATACAATAAAAACTCATCATCATCATCAACAGCCTGAAGACGTCCACTGCTGAACATAGGCCCCCCCACAAAGCGTCACTTTGAGCGGCTGCTCGCCTCCTGCATCCATCGGCTCCCCACAGTTTTCACCAGATCGTTAGTCCACCTAGTGAGGGCTGGCCTATTACACTGCGTCGTCCGGTTCATGGTCGCCACTCGAAAACCTTTCTTCCCCATCAGTTGTCAGCTCTACGAGCAATGTGGCCTCATGCCCATTGCCACTTCAGCTTACTAATTATAAGAGCTATATCGGTCACTTTAGTTCTCCTGCGGATCTCCTCGTTCCGGAGGTTATCTCGCAGGGGAACACCGAGCATAGCTCTTATTAGCTATAATAAAAACTACTAAGACTAAAACCTACTATCTACTAAAAAGATCATTTGGACTGTATATCAGCCGCGATGACCTAGGTATAGACGGTGCAATGCTGTAGCCCACTACCGGTAGGTAGCGTACCCAACATGCTGGCAGCATTGCCTCATTGAATTGCAATGCTGATTCGTTGAGCCAAATAAGTGCCAGCATTTTGGTCACGCGTCGCATAAACCAGACGCTCTGATAAATTGAAATTGAATCTAGACTGCAATTCTTGAATTTCCACTTTATTATTTATCTAATAACACGAGAAAAACATCGTCGCTACGAAAAGCTCCAATTACTAAAACAAAACATGAAACAAAACTTTTAAAAGAACTTTCAACTTTCAGTTGAAAATATGGCAATTTGCCGTAAGCTCTAATTGCTAAGGGACAGATTCAATTTGCACAACCTGCAAGTTTTGTTTTTCTTTTCTTGGCGATCAAGTACAAGGTAAATAAAACTGCCCGCCACTTTACGGGTGTCAGGTAAATAAACGAGGTTAGGGAAAAATCTGATTTATATTTTATAGAAGCCTGAGACGGCAATAGTTTTATTACTCTGTCTAGAGAGGAGGTGCGCTCGTTGACAATCCTAGAGGAAAATTATTACGTTTTTGAAAATGGAAAAAGTTTTTGAGATTTTTTATTGTCATCACCGGATCGGTCGGAGTATTATCATGCGCATCATTATAGCCATAGATTAGAGAAAAAAACAAATGACCTGTGATTATAGCTAAGCAAATAAATTATTTATCATTGTTATCTGAAAATGGAAACGTTTCGTTTTTCAAATATTTGTTATACTTTCCCACATAGGTACCTAATAATAATATCATGCCATTGGAAAAGTCATTCCCTTAAACAACCTTTTCTCACCTGTTAAAATAAGAAAATCAAATTACTTCCCGAGTTCTCATCCGTTCAGAAATAAAAGGAAAGGGCTTACAAAATAAATATTTGTCACACAAAGTTGTTAAACTGTGAAGAATCTTGGCACCTCGTGGAAAATAGCAATCATGTCGTAATAAAACGGGACCTGCCGTAACTCTACGCGAATTAATAAAACAAATCATCAGTTATGGAAAATGAACCTCTTGTGGTTATGAAAAGGTGCATATTGCAATATCAAAGTGACACACGGTGGGTATCTCCAGGTTGAAATTCTTGTGTGGTATTGGAGATGAGCGGATAGCGTTTGGAGCAACAAGAGTTCCATCTAAGTCGTTTTACCTGCGCTTTGTTCATAATATTTCACCGTACAAGATAACAGCCACATTGCTTAGTGACTTTATCCAACAACAAGTGATTTTATGCAACCACAACAGTCTGATACTATATTATGCGACAGGTGCAAAATCAACTTAACTATTGGCAGTGATGAAATCTGAAATATGATAAGCAAGAACTAGCTATGCTAAGCCATTATTCAGATGATTTGCCTTGGTTTGCTTCATTATGGGCTTTTCTAAATAGATTTTTTTATCCGATTTATAGAATTTTAATATCATAAAGGCCCATGAATTATTATTTATTTATTTATTTTATTTTTTTGATGAATTATTAGATTTCAAATCTTATTGAAACCTAGAGACCGCTTGCGATTTCACTCGAGTTTCTTCATACAATTTTTAATAACCCATTTTTACTCAATGGTACTCTAATTCTGTATGACCACTTTACAATTCCTTACTTCAAAACCACGCGAATTCCTTGTTTTACATAATAATCTGCAAAAATCTATTATCTACGAAATGAAAATGAAACCGCGGAAATTAATTTGGAATTGGCGTGATTTGAACTGTCAAAAATCATAATGTTCCACTGAGACGCGTTCCGAAACATACGCACGTCATAAGTTACCACCACTTGTGTCAATATTTATTCAAAATTAAAATAACTTTAATAAAAAGTAAAGTGAAGGTTTTTCTAATGCTGTGACACGACACGACCTGGATCCCTAGAATGCGCATCGCGAGAAAACTTCTCGTCGCTGTTAGTTGTCACGGTCTCTCACGAGAAAAAGTGTCGAGATAATTTTGTCGCAGGGCGCATGCTAGGCCTGGTGGTTTCGTATAATGTGGAATTTGTGTTTAACAGAGAATTAGGGCCCTGATGTGTATGAGAGGTACGTAAGTTTAAGCGTGCACACTTTTGTCAAGTCGCTATACTTTCATATCTTGCACCCCCACTTCACAGTGCAATAGTGGATGTAATAAATAACGAGGGATGCAGGCGCTGCTAAATTAGCTTTGTGCGATACTGTCCTTTCTGCGGGCGGTTTGTCTTAGGCTGGTACGGTGGTGGTTAGCAGACACGCCACTTATATGTCGACCGAGACGGCAGCGCGGTGCGGGCAGTAGAATATTGCTTTTTGAATAAAGAATTTAGATTCCCAGAGGTCTAGCAGCTAATTACCCACTTATTTTATTTTGATAGTATCCTACCCGCTATATTCTATTAATTGCAAATCGATATAATAAGATGAATAATTAAAAGCGTTAGACTGTCGTATGTTTAACATTCCTTGAGTTAAGCTTATGGCTAACACAGCCAGACCGCAGTTTAGAAGACCTAGAAAGCTGGACCGTTCATTGTGGCAATAGTGTCTGCCAGTCTGTGATGATGATGATGATGATTGTTTTATAATTAAAGAGCCGCAGATTGTTTGATTTTTTTTGAGCTCTTATACCAACTCTACTATACCTTCGGTGAATCCTTTAAATCGATTGAAGTTTTTTTTCAGATATTAGGTATAGTGCGATTCAAACTCAATGGTTGCAATTCAATGGCTGTGAAGTTGGCGCGAAACGCTGCGCAGTAGCAAAAATTAGATGTGCGTGGGAAGAGGTACGCAGTGTGCGTAGCACGCAGCGCACTTCATAGCCGCCGTTAGGTTTGAATCGCACTATGCCTAAAACAATCTGCTAACTTTCGAGTATAGGATTTAACAACCCAACGAGTTGGGTTGTGTGATATTGACCAAAGATTATGAAGCCCGTTGATAGCTCGTGAACATAATTTCTCGTACAAACACGACTCACCTGCGCGGGCAGGGGGCGAGGTAACAAAACGAGACAAAGGCATACGAAATTATAAAGAACAGAGCAGGATCGAACAAAAGACATCAACGGGTTCCCGCGATTTGTATAGAAATTAGTAGTTGAAATACACTACTAATTTTCGTATGAGGGGAAGTTGTATCATTGGTGGATTTATAGTCAATGATATTGACCATGTCCTAGCAATGGACCAGCAGTTTCTCTCAAAAGGAGAGGACGAGATCGTGATCCTCTACTTAGGCCATTCAAGCGCGGATTGGTGGATGACACAGTCCTCGAATCTTCTGATTCTTAAACATGCCAATTTCTTCACTATTTATGTTTCCTTCACCGTTTAGTGAGAGCGAGTGGAAAATACACTACCTAAATAGTTGGTGCTATTGGTGCGTTTACAAAAACGCACCAATAGTGTTCGATTCCTCAAAGTTTTGAAACACGTGTGTAAATAAAGCACTAGAACCCTAACAGGCACAATCTGTATTCTGCACTCGGCGCTTACTGTGATTCCTTCGCGAGCGTAAACGTGCGATCCTGACACAAATCTCATAGCAAGCGACGCTGCTGAGCAGCCGGCTGCCGAGCATTCTGATGCTATAAGTTGCAACAGGCGTTGGGCCATACAACACGCGTCTTCGCGTTCACAAATTACGTCATCAACCAATATGTTCTACTGCTGGGACACCGGCTCTTCCACAGCTGGCCAAGTGCGGGTTGATGGATTACACAACATGTTGTCGATTATTCGATGATTCTTGAACATGCCGGTTAATTTAATAAATAGTTCATCTGTCTAATACATGCACTATAGATGTCGCTACGACTGCTTAGTCGGTAAAACAAATAGTCCTAAAAGTTTTCGCAGGCAGCAGTCATGTGACCATAGCTCAGTTTGGAGAGCGTCTAATCCGGTGAGTTGGAAGTTGGAAGACGCGCGTTCAAACTCCCCGCTGGTTGCTAAAAAAAAATTAAGGACTATAATTTATCTTTATAACTTTGTTTTAAAGTTCTGGGTATAGCACTGCAACTGTTGCGAGCGGCTGTGGCGCTTAACACCAAGCAAACGACTAGCTCGTCAAGACATTCAATAACATAAGAAGATATCGCAGATAAGGGAAGGAATAAATACCAGGTTCTATGGCCCAAAACTCATTTGGAAGTGGTGTCCCGATGCGGCTGCAGATCGTTGGAATTACCACCGGGACGTCCTCGGAAGGCTTCGGTGGAGGATTCCCACCGCAGCCGCAGTCATAAGCTGCCGGGAGAGATGAAACATCTATGGAAATTATTTGATCATGAACGGATTTTACTTATGAAAATAGATAGGTAATAAGCTTCGCTAAAAAAAAGGTGGAGGTACTTATAAATACCTAAAGAATTTTCAAAACTGACTTATTATAATGTAGGACAGACATAACTATAAAGATATATTTACCTGCTTGTTTTTACGTTTCGAAGCAATGAAAACATTTACAATAGTATATTTTACAAAACAATGTTTACTCACGTGTAATGTAAAACTTCTCAAGAGCATTTGTCAGGCCAGCATGCTTAGTAGGTACTTATTATAAGGGGTTCCGTTGACTAGTTATGTAGCTTTAAGTAATTACAAATGAAACACGTACTTTTTCTATTATTCAAACATCCTACTCGTGTCCTCCTTAAACATAATATAATTTTTTAATCTATCAAAATTGTCATCTTTGGAATGCTTTATTCAACGACAACCTACATAACGGGTCCGAGAAAACATCTCATTCACGTATGGGAGCTAGTTGCTATTGGTACCTATAAATCCTAATAGAAAAAAGGTGCTCTATAAATTCATTTTTAACTCGAGATCTCTACTTACACTATCGTTGTGCAATGTTTTTATGAATGTACGATTGTACGATTATGATTTTTGAAGATAAGGCTGTAAAGGATTCAAATAGACAGACAGACAAAAAAGGCAAACAGACAAAAAGGCAGACAGAAAAACAGATGGACACGACGACGAAGTAACATATTCAATAATCTGTGACGACGAACTAGTTCCTAGTAGTATTTATGATACTACGGATCACTAAAATGAGTTGAAAACCGTGTATTTAGTATGTGCATGTTTGTATATTGCTTGCTGCAGTCAGTTCGGTGCAGGTATTCTGTGAGGAACATCAGATATGGACCGGGTAAAGTTCAATCTTAACGGAGTACCGTGTTCAGGTTAGATGGATTTTAATATAAAAACTTTATCACAGACTTTAAAAACAAAACTTTCATCCGAAATTAACAATTCAAATACAATTTAGATCTTAAAATGTCGTTTACCCAACTTGATGTCGAAAAAAAATAGGAACCAATTCACGACAGTATTGTAGCTGATTTTAAAGATAATTTAACCTTAAAAACAATAAAACAGTTAGTTAGATCTTGGCCCTAATTCTGTATGAAAACTCAGATTCCACACGATACGAAACCACGTCGTTATCGTGTCTTGTTCAAATCGTGTCACAGCATTAGAAATACCTTCACTTTACATTATGTTATTTTTATTTAAAATAAATATTGATATATTTAAGTGGTGGTAACTTTTGACGTGTTGATGTTTCGGAACGTGTCTCAGTGGAACATTATGATTTTTGACAGTTCAAATCGCGTCATTTCCAAATTCATTTCGCGCGGTTTTGTTTCCATTTCATATAAAATAGATTTTTGCAGATTTCTTATATAAGACAAGGAATTCGCGTGGTTTCGAAGTAAGGAATCGTAAAGTGGTCATACAGAATTAGGGTCCTTGTATCGCAGAAAACAAATCATCTAGGTAAACGCTATTTGGTAAAGGCTACTGTCATAATAATTATAACATGAATTTGCAAAAATATATTTTTGTGATATGGTTCCCAGTGGGTGGCGAGGTAAATTCCAATACGACGTTGCTGCAGTACATCCGCGAGGATCGCCAGCTCCACGGCACCAAGTACATGTGCCTAGAGGCCGGCTGCGGAGCCTGCATCGTCTCCGTCGTCACCAAACCTGGAGGCACACCAATCTCCGTTAATGCTGTAAGTGTTCTATAGCCGATAATCATTATGAAGCAACAGACAATGTCGACGATGGTACATGTAGGATCAGATAGGACTAAGTATAAATGGATTTATAGGCTCAGATGATAGTTTTTTAAAATGGGATCCGTTTTAGTGGTATCCTTTGGGAGGGGTAGCTGCCGACGGATTGCACAGAACGTATCCTATTTTCCAAAAATTCCCATCCAATCCCAAATGTCAATTAATCAGGGTCCCATCGGATACCACATCAAAGAACTACCAACATTTTGGCAAAAACAACTAGCCACGAAAACAAAAACCAAAGAGAGCAAGATTATATAAAGTTTGATTGGTTTGAAAGGATGTAGGTACCTAGTTAAGTACTGGGTGGCGCAAAAGTAAAGACCCTATTTGGTTCAGCTATAACATTTTTTCTAAATTAGAAAACTAGATTTAGGTTTTTTTAAATGTATATTTGTGCCATTAAATTTCGTACCATTAGGATTTAAAGATGATGTCTTTTAAATGGTGACCTCCAGAGTTGATACACATTTGAGCCCTATTTATGACATTTTGCATAACTTGCCGTAACACTTCCTGCGATATGTTCGTTATTTCTTGACGAATGTTTTCTTTTAGAGCTGCGAGAGACTGTGGCTTGTTCACATACACCCGAGATTTCAAAAAACCCCAAAGAAAGAAGTCTGGACTGGTCAGATCGGGTGATCTTGCAGGCCAAGGCAAATCGCCAAAACGAGAGATAACTCGGCTTGGAAAAGCGTCCCTCACTAAGTCCATAGTGTCGCGCGCTGTGTGTGCCGTAGCGCCGTCTTGTTGAAACCAGATGTGCTCCAGCCCCAATTCGTCCAAACTGGGTATCAAAAACTCACGTAATATGGTTCTGTAGCGTTCTCCAGTGACAGTTATCGCATTGCCTCCAGCGTCTTCGAAAAAATAGGGTCCGATCACTCTGTCAACACAGATGCCACACCATACAGTAACTTTTAGTGGGTGTAGAGGTGTTTCTTGAATAATGCGCGGATTATCAGTGCCCCAGAACCGAGTATTCTGCTTATTGACATGCCCTGAGAGATGGAAATGCGCTTCGTCACTCATAACCAATTTTGAAGGAAAATCATCTTGCAAAATGTCATAAATAGGGCTCAAATGTGTATCAACTCTGGAGGTCACCATTTAAAAGACATCATCTTTAAATCCTAATGGTACGAAATTTAATGGCACAAATATACATTTAAAAAAACCTAAATCTAGTTTTCTAATTTAGAAAAAATGTTATAGCTGAACCAAATAGGGTCTTTACTTTTGCGCCACCCAGTATTTATAATCCACTTTCCAAGCTCAATAATAAAAAAATCATCAACATCCTTGTATTTAGTGCATGGTGCCTATACTTACATGCCAAGACTGGGAGATCACGACCATCGAGAAGATGGGCAACAGGAAGGATGGTTATCACCCCATCCAGCAGGAGTTCGCCAAACAGAACGCTACTCAGTGCGGATACTGCACGCCTGGGTGGATCATGAGTGCATATAGGTAAGGGCGTTTACACTATAAATAATAATCAAAAATATTTTAACATTGCTGAAATACATTCTTAGGTACCTATACTTTCTTACATTATGGGCTTTTGCATGCTTTCATCAATTTCACTGACATAATTTCACAATAAATTAGCGTTCATAGTTCATTGTGCCAATTTTAACAATATAATAATGCGAAATTGTAACACCATGAATTAATAAATAATGACTTGTTTCCAGTTTATTAAAAAGCAATAAAAAGCTTACAATGTTAGAGATGGAACAGTCTTTTGCCAGCAACGTTTGCAGGTGTACTGGCTATAGACCTATCCTTGAAACGCTGAAGTCTTATTCTTCAGATTATCCTATAGATAGCCAGCTATTAGATATTGAAGATCTTAAAATTTGTGATAGAACTGGAGACGTCTGTTACAAAGAAAATTGTGAAGACAAAGACAGTGATTGGTGTCTTATTTCCAAAGATGATATTGTCGAAATTAGCTTGAACGACAGAAAGAAATGGTTCATTGTCAAATTTGTTTCTGATATATTCCAAGTTTTGAATAAAGAGGGTTTCGACTCCTATATGTTGATTCACGGGAATACAGCTAAAGGTAAATCGAAACAATTTGAAGGTATCGTTTAGATAAGAGCATAATATTATTACAACATAGTATGAATTATTGTTTCGTGATCATGGTACTGAAAATATTAACAAAAAGCAAAGAATTCGCCCTATTTACATAGGTCTATAGGCCGGCCCCCCACTCGGTGGACCGACGACCTGGTGAAAGCCGCGGGGAGCCGATGGATGCAGGAGGCGAGCAGCCGCTCAAGGTGGCGTGCTCTGGGGGAGGCCTATGTTCAGCAGTGGACGTCTTCAGGCTGTTAATGATGATGATGACATAGGTCTAAGTCTATGTGAATAGGTATATCCGAGTCAGAACGAAAGTGCCAAATAATTGAAAACTCGGAATAAATATTCTTTGTTAAAGGTACGGTTATTATGTGGTAAATAAATTTATCTACCGATTTGGTTGGTCAACAATAATGTCGTAACTTTGTGTTTATTAGAAACGATGAGATAAATGTTGCAGAAATGCTATTATTATAATTTAGATAAAAAATGTAATAACAAATCCAAAAGTAACAGTTTCTTACAAAACTATTACAGCACCATACCCGATCTTAGAATATCCGAATACAATCATAGACATAAGCAGAGTTGAAGAAATGCAAACTTCTATGATGGACCAAAACCTGATAGTTGGAGCAGGAGTTACCATAACGACATTTCTAGGAATACTGAAGAATGCGGCTAAAATATATTGCTTTGAGTACTTAGAAAAACTTGCGGAGCATGTGGAGTTGGTAGCCCATATCTCAGTGAGAAATGTGAGTATTTAATGTGACAAAGATTAATAATTAGCTTGCGTTGAATTTATTCTGCAGAGACGGCAAGAGTGCTAAAAATGCTAGTAACAAATTATCGATGTTTGAAACAACCAACAAAGTTGATCCTAAATAACAAACCTGCTACTAACAGTAATTAGGTATTCATATATTAAAACTAATAATTTCAATTTCAGTTAGGATCTTTGGGAGGGAATCTCATGATAAAACATCAACACAACGAGTTTCCTTCAGATATATTTTTACTTCTTCAAACGGTTGGCGCTGATTTAACTATAGGTAATAATTTTAATATGAGCTTTCATCATACAATAAGGTGACTAATAATATGCTCTGTTATAGTAAGCAGTGGCGGAATAAAACAAGTGGTGTCCATGGAGACATTTCTACAAATGAACATGAAAGGTAAAGTCATACTCAACACCATGCTTGCACCTCTCAACGACATGTACGAGCTATTTACTTACAAGGTAAATTAACAGCATCATTTTATATCATCATATTACTATAAAAATTAATATTATAACGATAAACAAAGATAATGCAACAAAATTAAATAAAACTGGACAATATTAGCGATATTGTAGTTTTTATTTTGTTTAGGTAATACCTCGAAGCCAAAACGTCCAGGCTACTGTAAACGCTGGATTCCTCTATAAATTGAGTCCAAATAATAAAGTTCTCAAATGCACCATTGCTTATGGAAACCTATCACCGACTTTCACGAGAGCTGAAGCTACTGAGAAGTTCCTGACAGGAAAAAACTTATTCGACAATGACACTTTGAAGTCAGCGCTACGAGTTTTGGAAAAAGAAATTGTGGTAACAGAGATACCTCCAGAAGCATCTGCAAAGTTCAGAAAGTCCTTGGCTATTAATTTGTTTTACAAGGTAAGTGGCTAAATATCCATAAAGTTTAGTCACATCTACTTGTTGCTCAGTTTATCATCTTCAACCTGTATCTTCAACCCATTCTAGCCTACTGCTATACGTAATGGCCAAGAAATATACAATCTTTAATTAAATAATAATGATATCATATTACAGGGTCTACTGTCTCTCTGTCCAAAATCAAAAACCAATCCTAGGTTTTCATCTGGCGCCATCAACATTCGAACCAAAAGACCAGTCTCTCAAGCTCGCCAGGTTTACGACACTGACAGTTCATTGTGGCCTTTGAACCAGCCTCTACAAAAGGTGGAAGCTTTGGTATGTGGAAAATAAAAACTTGAATTATGTAGGTACACAGTTTTACTGCTTGACGAGAAATATAATCCAAAGTATTTATATTTCAGATACAATGTGCAGGCGAAGCACAATATACTGATGATATGCCAAAACTTGCTAATGAAGCCTACGTAGCATTTGTTTTAACCACTGTAGCAACTGGCAACATAATAAAAATTGATCCAACGGAAGCTTTGGTAAGATTTTTATAACTCGAAGTAAAGAACAATCTCTGTATTGTATTCTGGCTTTTCTTGTTCTTGAAATCTTGTATCGATGATTTTATCTATACTATATACTGCTTTCTTAAATTTTGTTTCGGTGAATTTCAAAATGTACCATGTAATTTGATTATAGAACTTAAACTACGCACCAAAAAGACTTGCTCACTTTAGCTTACCTACTTACCCTGTTTTTAGCTGGCTTAGATCTTAGTTAGATGTATTTCTGGTTTAGTATGATTGTGTAACTTTCACTAAGTTTTACAACAATTTAATATTTCTTATCCTTTCTTTCATATCCTTTGTCGCATAAAATTTGCTTAGGGAAATATATAAACGTAACTGTAATGCTTGCACTTTTTGTATCTTACAGAAATACGAGGGGGTGATAGCATTTTTCTCAGCCAAAGATATACCTGGTCTAAATGTGTATACTCCAACCGACGGACAGCTATTTCCTGCAGACGAAGAACTATTTTGCAATGGCACCGTCAAATATTTTAATCAACCACTTGGGATTATTGTAGCAGAAACACAAAAAATTGCGGATGATGCTTCTGAAATGGTTACAGTTATATATGCAAATACAAAATTGCCTGTTATAGATATAAAAAATGCTATAAAAGATCACAGTAGAATCATTTTGCACAAAAAAGCTCCTGCAAAAGAAAAAGGAACTGATACGGTTGCGAAAGTGATAAATCACGAGAGCACAATATACGGCCAGTATCATTTTACAATGGAGACTATGGTATGTTTGACAAAGCCGACTGAAGAAGGCCTTGAAATATACTCCTCCACTCAATATGCTGATTCCGTTCAGACAGTAGTAGCTAAAGCTTTGAAGCTGGATTGTTCTAAGTATGTTTAAAGAACTTAAGTTTATGTATCATTATTTTTAATTTTGGAGGAGAGTTCTTACATCGCCATTTATATAGCATCTGGTCCAAAGTTTGTAAATAAATAAATATATGTGTGGATATTTCACACATTGCGCCATCTAGCCCCAAACTAAGCATAGTTTGTACTATGGGAACTAAATAACTGATTTCTATTAGTTATCTGGTTCCCATAGTACTGTAATACCACTACTTACTACTAGAATACCACTAACTACTTAGGTACTTAGATACTTTTTTGTTTGTAAATACATAAAAGAATACAATATAACACCCAGACACAGATGTTCATCACACAAATGTTTGTCCCGGGTGGGAATCGAACCCACAACCTATAGTTTAGAAGGTAGAGCTACTACCAACTGAGCTATCAGGGAAGTCCTAAATTATTTTAGTTTCTGACCTATGGTTAAACTTTAGAAATTGAAAAAATAGTGAAAGTCGTGATGTTTATTTTCTGTAAGGTACGTTTTTCTGCAGCTGAACGTAAATATTATTACCTAATGATGATATCTTTTCAGAATAGACGTGAGCGTTCGCCGCATAGGGGGAGGGTTTGGGTTCAAGGAGTCTAAGTCGTGTATGACAGCAGCGGCGTGTGCTCTTGCTGCATACAAGCTGAACCGGCCTTGTCGCTTTGTGCAACCATTGAAAGTCAACACTCGCTCCATGGGGAAGAGACCGCCATGCAAATCGGAGTGGGAAGTATGTTTAGCGTATTATTTTATTTTTCTACTCATTTCTTTTATAAGTATGGTATTATAACCTAATTAAAAAACTCAATTTCTAGTTTGGTGTTAACAAAGTGGGTGCCATCCAGTACTCCAACGTCAATGTCTATGAAGACCATGGTTTCACGGTTAGTGAGGCTATTCACTTATTAATTCCCGATTCAATTAACAACTGCTATGACAATAAGAGATGGAGCCGCAACGTGTATAATGTCATCACCGACAAACCTAGTAACACTTGGTTTAGAGCTCCAGGTACATCTATTGAAATTACAGTTAATCGTTTTTACACATCAATTTGAAGATAAACTACTTTTGAATATTGAACATGATTACATACCTAAATAACAATATTTAATGGCTGAAAAATTCGTATAGTAACAGATGCAGAGGGCTGTAATACTGAATTTAGAAGTATACAAAATAGACAGAGGATAGGAAATAGGAACACTATGTGCATCAATTCGAAAGGATACAATTAGGATGTATGGTATCTAAGTTATTGTAAAAAAACAATGTGCGATGAACGTCAGTTCCAAAGCACCGAAGTCAAAAAACTGAAGCAAAGTATATAAACTACGAATTTATGTTGGTATGATGTTTTTCTCTGCAGTCAAATGAAATCGTTTTAATTGTTATTTTAGGTACATTAGAGTCTATAGCAATGGCTGAATTTAAAATGGAAAGGATTGCTTACGAACTCTCCCTGGATCCTATCGAAGTGCGTCTAGCCAATTTAGATCCACAATATAATGAACTGCGGCAAATGATTAACACTCTTAAAAAAAACTCTGACTATGAAAAGAGAAAGGTGGACGTAAGAGATTTCAATGCTGGTCATAGATGGATAAAACGTGGTATAGCAATGGTTCCACTACGCTGGACTCCTATGGCTTTCGGAATTTATGAAGTCGTGGTATCCATATGTCATGGTGATGGAACTGTTGTTATTGTTCATGGAGGGATTGAGATGGGTCAAGGGATTAACACAAAAGCCGTTCAAATATGTGCTTATATGCTAGGCGTTCCAGTAGAGAAAATTCAGGTTAAAGCTAATACCACTATTACAGTACCAAACAGTTTCGTTTCCGGCGGTAGTATAACATCTCACAACATCGGGTTTGGAGTAAAGAAGTGTTGCGAAATATTAAATAAAAGACTTGCACCTGTTTATGCCAAGTTGGAGAATCCGAAATGGGAAGAAGTGGTGACTAGTGCTCATAAGGCAAATATATCATTGATAGCACATGGTTCCCATCGTGCAGAAGACTTTGTGCCATATATTGTGTACGGAGTGACGGCAGCTGAAGTGGAAATAGACGTGCTGACAGGACAATGTGAGGTTCTCAGGGTTGACTTGTTAGAAGACGTGGGACAGAGCGTAAACCCTGCGGTTGACATTGGCCAGGTGACAATTATTTTTATATATCAACAAGAATAATTTATGTTATAATATGACATAACTCAGAGGAATAAACTCCGTAAAAGTGATAAACATTTAGATTTATCTATAAGTAATAAGTATACTGCACCAAACTAGACCTAAACTATAACCTAAAATATATAATGAAACAGTCATATAACTACCTAAATATTATTTGCAGATAGAAGGCGCGTTTGTAATGGGTCTGGGTTACTGGACCTGTGAGAAACTGGTCTACGACCAGAGGACAGGGGAACTCCTCACAGACCGAGCCTGGAATTACCACGTTCCTCAGGCCAGAGACATCCCGCAAGACTTCAGGGTTTACATGAGAAAGCAATCATATAGCAATGATACTGCTTTTGGATCTAAATGTAAGAGCTGAATGAAGTAGGTATATTCCATTTTTTCATAACTGCTGCAGGTATGATTAGAATAGTTTTCAATTTTACGAAATAATAAACTCCAATAAAATTTAAAATAGAAGAAAACTAAAACTAAAGCTTCGTCGACGCCGCCCAACTCGCTACCGCGTGTGGAAGGTTCCCAGAATTTACTTCGAAGAATAAGAAAACTAGGTGTTGGGTGAAGTATATTTATGCCAGCTCGGGGCTCCACTAAAGCGAGCAATTAAAGTTTTTTCAAATTGTATTTGCAAATGATCACATTGCCGTAGACGTACGTACTACATTTCTCATGGAGATCCTTGTATGACTACCTAATGTGAATGTGACTTTCATCATTAATTTCCAATTGCTGTGTGTTTTGTAAAATGTTTTATATATCATCAGTATTTCTAGACATAATTATGAATTTTACACCTGTGCACACCATGTGTAGACAAGTCATAATTATTATGCTTTGAAGGTTAAAATGTACTTTCGTAACTGCTTATTGTTTTTGCAGCTAAACTAATTCAACAATTAGTTATACGGCGCATGGCTAATTGATAAATTTAGCTGGCGTACTTAGTTGTCCCTTCATTAAAAATTTCTGACTTCAGCGTGAAATACTAAAAACAGCGTGGTTTCAGCTTGATTAGTTTGAGAACAAAGTAGTTAGAGCGATTGCCATGGACATAGTATTGGTTATAATTATATATCCTAGTTTATAAACAAGAACAGATCTGCCAAGAGGGTCATTAATAAGGCAAGAAGTGACCACATCAGCAGGATTGGCAATCGACTCGCAAGCTACCCTTCTGGGAGCCGTGCGTTTTGGTCGCTAGCCAAGGCTGCTGAAGGAAACTTCTGCCAGTCCAATCTTCCTGCCCTTCGAAAGCCGGATAACACCTTGGCCCATAGTGCAAAAGAGAAAGCCGATCTCCTTGGTACTCTGTTTGCCTCCAACTCGACTCTCGACGATAGGGACTCCACACCACCTGTGCTACCACCTTGTGGAAGTTCCATGCCGGAAATACGTTTCTCCCAGAGATTCGTACGGAAGGAGCTGCAGTCCCTTGATGTGCGAAAGTCGAGTGGGCCAGATGGGATTCCAGCAATCGTATTGAAAACCTGTGCTCCAGAGCTGTCTCCTATATTTGCGCAACTTTTCTCGCTATCCTACGCTACCGGTAAAGTCCCTTCTTCATGGAAGGTAGCCTTCGTCCACCCAGTTCCCAAGAAGGGTGACCGAACTGACCCTGTGAATTACAGGCCTATTGCGATCACTTCCTTGCTCTCTAAGGTGATGGAGCGAGTAATTAACGCTCAGCTTTTGAGGTATCTTGAGGTTCACCAGCTGATCAATGACCGCGAGTACGGCTTCCGTCACGGACGATCAGCTGGTGATCTTCTTGTTTACCTTACTCACCGTTGGGCAGAAGCCATCGAGAGCAAGGGGGAGGCTTTAGCTGTCAGCCTCGACATCGCAAAGGCATTTGACCGGGTTTGGCATAAGGCACTTCTTTCGTAGCTACCATCTTACGGGCTTCCTGAGGGGCTATGCATGTGGATTGCCGATTTTTTGTCTGGTCGGAGCATCAAAGCCGTCGTTGATGGTTCCAGCTCCGAGACTATGACAATTAACGCTGGCGTACCACAAAGCTCTGTTCTATCGCCGACACTGTTCATTTTGCATATCAATGATATGTTACTAGTCAGCAATATTCATTGTTATGCTGATGACAGTACAGGTGATGCACAATACACAGGCCGCATAAATGCCCCTCATCACGAAGTGGAGGAAAGCAGAAAAGAACTTGTGTCCGTAATCGAGAGCTCCTTGGAGCGAGTCTCGGAGTGGGGACGACTAAACTTAGTCGAGTTTAACCCCACAAAGACGCAAGTCTGCGCATTTACTGCCAAAAAAGCCCCATTTTCTATAGCTCCACAGTTTCAGGGCATTCCTCTTACCACCTCGGTGAAGCTTGGGATCTTAGGTGTCGACATTTCTAGCGAGGTCCAGTTTAGGAGTCACCTCGAGAGTAATGCTGGTCTTGCTTCTAAGAAGCTAGGTGTACTCAACAGAGCCAAGCGGTACTTCACGCCGGGCCAACGGCTTATGCTTTATAAAGCACAAGTTAGGCCGCATATGGAGTACTGCTCTCACCTCTGGAACGGTGCACCAAAGTACCAGCTTCAGCCGTTTGACTCCTTACAGCGACGAGCCGTTAGACTCACCGATGATCCTGAGCTCACCAAAGATTTAGAACCACTGAGTTTACGCCGAGACATCGGTTCCCTCTGTGTGTTCTACAAAATCTTCAATGGGGAATGCTCTGAAGAGCTGTTCAACCTAATCCCAGCATCGCGGTTTTATAACCGCACAGCTCGTCACCGTCAAAAAGCTCATCCACACCTCGTGGACCCATGGAAGTCTCGCACAGTCCATTTCACGAGATCATTTTTGCCACATACTTGCAAGATGTGGAATGAGCTACCCTCTGAGGTGTTTCCGTTGAGCTACAACATGGGGCACTTCAAACGTCGGGTAAATAGAGTCTTAAAAGGTAGGCAACGCATCAGCAGCGCCCCTGGTGTTGCAGGTGTCTATAGGCGACGGTAACTGCTTACCATCAGGCGGGCCGTCAGCTTGTTTGTCTGTCAGTGTTATAAAAAAAAAAAAAAAAAAGAACAACACAATCAGTTAATATCATATTTTCTAATGCAGGCGTTGGTGAGCCACCTATTTGTATGACGGTGGTGGTGCCCTTGGCAATAAGACGCGCTATATCGGAGGCGAGGCTCGACGCTGGAATACCTAAGGAGCAATGGTTTCCTATAGGTAAGTTGACAGTCGGTCATGACGTGCATGGTGTTTGACTGATGACCTCGTTCAAAAGCTGAAGGTTTATATCACATCACATGCATCATCAGCGGGAAGAAGTCTGCTGCTGAGCATAGACCTCCGTCATCGCAGGAAGCTTGGTGATCGCAGGAGATCAAGGCTATTCCTGGACTAAGTGAGATATACTATCTTGTCATTCACAAAAAATTAATATGTATGTCTATTGCTAATTTGTTCATTTGCCTTAGGTCATATTTAACTGATATCGTTTAAAAAAAAAGACATTTGGTTCAAGTTTTTTTTCTGTACTTTATATTTTTGCTAATATAATGGACAAAAACTTAACGAAACATTTTTTGCGTGTTGAGCTATTAAGTTGGAAAGATTAAAAAAAAAAACAATTTTCTTTTCGATGTTGTGGATTAGTAGTTTTATATTTATATTTTATGTGATGTCAATTATTATGTTTTGTTATTATTAGATATTATTATCTAAAAGGTATTTAGGTGAAATAGAAATAATTATGTTGAGAGGACAAGATGATAGTAAAATTAATGAAACTCTTTACTCCTCTTTTTATTTTATCGGTATTGTTTTTTTTTATTACAGATGGACCTTATAACATTGAAAGTATCTGCATGTCTACAAGCACTCAACTGGAGCACATGCTGTTTTATTAGTTGGTAGTGTAAAAAGGTTGTAGGTTGACTTTTTTTGATAATCATTCATTCATTATAATCAATAAACAGAAAATCTAAACTGTTTTGTATTATATTAATATAAAATATCCTATCTATTATTATAAAAATGTTTACATGATCAGCCGGAGGACGTCCACTGCTGAACAAAGATCTCCCCATATAACGCCACTTTGGACGCCAACTTCACACCACCACTCTACTTCACTTTGTCACTTTGTTTGGAAGGGTTTGCCGTAATCACCACGCTTCGCAAGCGTCTTGGTGATCGCAGAAGATTTTAACATAACAAGTAGAATGCTGCTCCCTATTCCCTGGATTAAAAACTTTTAAATATCAGATATTAAGAATTATTAGGTTTAAAAAAAAAGAAATAAAATTGGAACTCCGAATACAAAATCCATCGTCAGCCACTTTGCCAATAAATAGGACGGTAAATTTAAATTTATAAGTAAAGGGATTAATTCTAGACCTAATTAATCTAGCTCTATGGCTTGCGTGTTTAATCCCACTAACAAAGGTGTTGCAATTTACTCGAAACCCACGCGGGCATGTTTATGTAGAGTCCACAACTCTTTCTTATCTATACTCAAACGTGCCACATTAAAGCAACAAAAAGTTGCTTGGAAGCAGACAGAGGGGAAAATTAATATTTCATTGACACCGTTTCGGTAGAATTATTTTTCGACCTAAGTACTATGCTTAGCTTTAACCACGACTTAATGCGGCTTGTAAGCCACTGCTTATTGAGTCTGACCGTCTTGAAGTAGCTCAGCAGATGCAGCTAGCAAAGGTGATGTCAGATATAATATAGGCAGTTGAATTCGTGTATTAGGAATTAGCGGTTCAGCCTTGACAGAAGGACCTTCTTTAACATCAACTTGTCACAAACTGCGATCCGTCATCCTTCCGTCATCCTCGCAACCTTTGCCTGGGCATAAACAGGTACCTAGAATAAGGACCAAGACAAGTGCACAAGCGTCTTATGACCCGGGGCTGGAGCCGCTGAAGATAATACTGATAAGGATTACTTAATAATATATTTGGTGAAATACTTAGATGTAACAGTTTTCTCTCCATTTGATCCTTCTTCCTTCTCAAGGTAAGTGGTTAGTCATGGTATATTATTATCTGCTTTTTGTCTGTCTGTCCGTCTGTCACCAGGCTGTATCTCGTGAACCGTGATAGTTAAACAGTTGAAATTTGATGATGATGTATTTAAATTAAAATCATTTCATTTCATTTATTTCTGTTGCCGCTATAACAACAAATACTAAAAAACAGAATAAAATAAATATTTAAGGGGGCCTATACAACAAATGTGTTTTTTTGGTCATTTGTATAGATAATGGTACGGAACCCTTCGTGCGTGAGACCGACTCGCACTTGGCCGGTTTTTCCGAATTCATAAATTATTTTTGGGATACACAATTTTTGAATTAATAAACTACTTTTAAGTTTAACTTAAAAATTGTGTTTTCCCTAAAATAATTATCCACTATTTCTGTAGTACAAAAGTGGTGCGTTTGAAAGCCTTTGTTACTTAACACGTAACCAGCAAAGAGGTGTTTTATGTTACAGGCGCGCCCGTGAAATAGCAGCTCTTTTAAAACATTTTAGTTGTAACGTAGAGGCGGAATAAACTCAGAGTTTGGAAGCTATCGCACGTTTGCGTGAAACATAAAAGGTTAGGGTTTCTTGTATGAACATGTTCAAACATAATCTGACGGGCTAACATTTTGTAGAAACAAACGTTTAGAAATTGTAATAGCTTGAGCTAGTTTATTAAATTTATGGCGAAGCAGCGAATTTATATAACTTGCTCCTTGAGCTATTATATTATGAAAAAATTATAATGTTAACTGATAGCTACAAAATTTAATAGATAACTTTTGCATAGACAACTGTAGGTAATCATGTATTTCGAAGTATCGTCAACGGCCGGAAGACGTCGACTGCTGAACATAGGCCTCCAATACAAGATGCCACTTTGGATGCTTATCAGATGGATTTGCCATAATCACCACGTTTGGCAGACGGCTTGGTGATCGCAGAAGATTTTAATGTAACGAAGAGAATGCTGCTGCTCATTCCCTGGATATTCCGGCTCTTACGGCATGCATGGGAAGAGATGGGTTGGTCCTGTTCGCAAACCGGGACCACACGGCTATACCGGGACCAACCGCTTTAATCATTGGCTGTTACGGGTTTAAAGCCACACCCTTAATTATGTTTATGAAACAGGCATTATATAAAAAAGGCCATCGTAAAATATATTGAGTAGGTACCACAACCCGCAACATCTATCGTATACAGAGATTATAAAGCCCGTTGATAGCTCGTGAACATAATTTCTCGTACAAACACGACTCACCTGCGCGGGCAGGGGGCGAGGTAACAAAACGAGACAAACCCATACGAAATTACAAAGAACAGAGTGGGCTGGGACAAAGGACATCAACGGGTTTCCGTGATTTATTAGAAAGTGATGGTATTTATTAGAAATTAGTGGTTGAAATACACCACTAATTTTCGTATGAGGGGAAGCTATATCATTGGTCAACTGGATTTATAGTCAATGATCATATTCATACCGAAGCCACGATGAACACTGATGTGCCATGTATACCAGTTGGCAGGTCCCTGACTAAAAATTAGTCGTGGATATTATAAAACTTTTAGGTATGTAGGTACTACGATAAAATAAGTAAATTAATAACTTCAGAACTTACAGAAGCATACCACAATTAAATCAAATCAAATCAAATAATCATTTAATGACATAAAAGGGTTTATACATCTTATTGAGTCCAAAGACTCCCGAACTAGTGAGAACACTGTATTTCAGGAGCCAAGGCTTCTCCCATTCTTTGACTTTATTATTATGTCATATTATACTAAAATATTACTCTTATATTATTTATTATCTCTGACTTAAAAATGAAGAGCCTAATTGAATGTAAACTGCCAGCGTTGATGCAGTTAGAAATAGACGGTTGTTCCTTTTCTCTCCACCAGCTCTGTCCCACCAATGGGGAGAAAAGGATTAATAAAAAAAGTTGTCTCATGCTCCCCACTACGTAATCCTTGATATATTTTGTAGTGGGGAGAAAGGGAAAAGCCAATTTCAATGTCCCACTGGACTAGAATGATACCAAGATTATTTTCAGTATGGGCAGTAATGTTTTTAGGTACCTACCTAATTATAAAGTCATAACTATATCATGGTATGATTTATCTGATAGAATTCAGATAGGCAAGTCAAATAGCGTCAACTTTTTAGGCGCCAACGCCTAATAAATGGACGCTATTGACTCGTAATCATTAATTGCTATTAGTTTTTGAAACATTATCTGAATATAACGCACACTTAAAATTTTTGTGTTAGGTAGATTAATCAATTTTCCGATGGATTAGATTAACTATAAGACGATAGGGACTATGGTAATAATCAGTTATCGACATTTACCCACTGGAGACTATTTATCTTGACGTAGTCTATCTATTACATAGAGAGATTTTCTTTTGGCTTTTTTAAATGATGTATCCATGATGCCTGTCTCGCGTGGTGGTCCCTTTCTCAACTGGCAGCACGTTAGCAAAACTTTAAATATTTATTTATTTATACTTTAGCACAAAAATAAATGTACAAGGCGGACTTAATGCTATGAAGCATTATCTACCAATCAACCTGGATGTTCAAGAAAAAAAAAGTAGCGGTGCAGTGAGATTATTAATGTTACAATAAAATCGTGTTTATAAGAATAAAAATAAAAATACTACAAAATAATATATACTTAATTATACAAATAATATGATATACCTACTTACATAAATATAATTAATATACATAAATACTTACATAAAAACAAAGGTTATAAACAGTAATTATTAGGGGAGTTGACATTGATAATAATTAACTGTGGTAACAAATAGTTAAAAATACTAACAAATGTTGACCATTGATTAGAACTTATTAGTATTTTTAACCATTGGGTATCTTAACTAGGGATCAAAAAACCAATGGTTAAAAAAGGATGGGTTTTTTGTTAGCAAATGTTGACCATTTGTTAGAATTTATTAGAGTTTTAAGCATTTGTTACCTTAACTTCAGATTAAAAAATCCACCCTAAGTTTTATAAGCTACAGAATGGCTTTCTGCACCATTACCTACCACGATAATGTCGTGTACCATAACTGTAGTGTTTATACTGCAGGTAATAACATTAATTAATGTGGCTTGTTGGGGCTCAGTGTTTGCACTTCGAGTACGTAAGTACTAACTATTATGCTTCGCGGTAATGAAGTGGCTGTGAAGATTCAAGCAAACACGTGGACATACCTACTGGCGGCTTCTTGGGCTTAGGAATTGTGGTTAGGTCGACCTATAGTTAAGTAGTGATTCTAGAATGACTTAGGGTGGGGTTTTTCACCAATAGTTAAGATAACCAATGGTTAAAAACTCAAAACTAAAAACGCTGCTTCTTCCGGTTCGTGGTCGCCACTCGAGAACCTTTCTTTTCCATCGGTTGTCAGTTCTACGAGCGATGTGGTCGGCCCATTGCCATATCAACTTGCTAATTCTAAGAGCTATATCGGTCACTTTAGTTCTCCTGCGGATCTCCTCATTCCGGATCTTATTTCGCAGGGAAACACCGAGCATAGCTCTCTCTATCGCTCGTTGCGCGACTTTGAGCTTAGCTTTGCTTTAGTCATTGCTGCTCACTAAATGAAATGGTGAAATAAAGCTAAAGATTAAATTATTAATTTATTTATTTATTTAATTCTAACTTTAGTAAGTATTACATAATATTATGGAGCCTTAGATCCCAATGACTTAAGTATATCAACAGTTTAATGAAATTTGAATCACGAACGGGATGTGAATCCGCATTCCTCCATCCCTTTAGCCAGGATATAAAATATGGTTTTCTTAAGCTATCACGACGAAAAGTGATCTCAATATTAAATATGTCCTATAGGACATTATATTGGCCTTAGCTTACCATGTTGGAAACATGTGTATAACTATTTTTTAAAATTTACCAAATGAACTCAAGTATTTAGAAGGAAATATGTAACATGTAAGTAGTAACAAAAATATTTTTTAATATTTGCACGCCTCCTTTAGGCTGAATGCACGTATTCATTATTTACTCTGTGATCTTGTACCCTTTGTAGTGTATTGTTGCAAATAAATAAATGATTTGATTTGATTTGATTTGGAAATTAAAATATAGATTACCATTAATCCAATAATCTCTTCCAACAAGTTCGTATCTAAATTAACAGTTTCTCTAACGCCTATAAGTATCTACTTAGTTATAACAAATTGCAAAATGTCAATTTTTATTTCACGAAAAGTAAAATTTTTCTCGTAATAAGTACTTAGTATTCATTCGGCATACACAATCGCGTTAAGCCTAGAACGCTGAACAATAATGCTTAAACTTAAAGCCTAGCGAAGCTCGAACCTTAATAAAAATGCCGAGGAGAATAAAAAAATGAGCTCGTCGCCTTCGTGCTTATTATATTTTCTAGACGGCATACCATAATAAAAAAAATCGAAATAAGTTAGTTATTATTTTTATACAATATTCACCTACAGTTTGAGTCTCGGACAAATATACGACAATTTATAAACATAGGCAATGACAGCTACGAAAATGAGACGACAGTAGGCCGAATTTTGAAAGCTATACTTTACAGTCTTTAACTTACTAAAAATATACATATAGCCGTATTTTACATTGCCGTCTATTTGACAAGAACAGGTTTTAGATCTGTCAACTAAAGCCTTTAAAATTGGCCCCGATGCCACCAGCCCAAAACGTTGCTACTGCTGGGAGTCTCTGAGCCCAGCCCCGGACCTAGGACACGAGACTTCTCTCATATGGCTATCCATACTACCATATCCATATACTCTATAGTGTGTGCCGTAATCCATTACTCTGATGGCCAAGTGCGGGTGGATCGATGATACAAATTGATCTCAAATTTTGTGATTCTTGAACATGATGTGGTTTCCTCACGAAGTATTTCATCACCGTATTGTAACAGCGAGTGCATAAATTATCTGTGCAAACTCTGCATATAACTTTCAAATAGTCTTTGTTGCAGGACCAAGTGGATTTGCCTTGAGGGGCGTCGGGTTGAAAGCGCCTATATGCCTAAATCACCCAAGTGGAAACAAGAAGCACTTTAAAACACCATCAATACAAAGTCTCGCTTTTTTGTAAATCTTATTACTGCTGTGTCTCAGGATGATCTGCGCAGTGCAGTTTCATATATAGTAATTTACAGTTACGAGTGGTACTGCAACTGTTATGAGCAGCCGACAAGAATATAAAGTAAAATAAATAAAATAACTCCCAACGATCACATATATAGATCCTGGACCCTGACTAGGATTCCCTGTATCTACCCAGGAACTACGAGAACCATGGTTCCACAACACCCAGACACAGAATAAATAGTTGGGGTGTTTTTTTCATGTGCACAAATACTCCGCCGCCTCCGGGTTATGAGTCGACCTGCTCAAACACCACACAACAGAGGCTGTCAAACTATGATACAAGACTAAGACATGACAAGAGAGTAAGACTTAAGACTCCACCTCGTCCATCATTTACATTTACAAAAATCATCTTATTCATCGATTGCCACTAAAACATCAAAAACTGTGCCGCTATAATTGGTACCAGTTGCCAACCACACGCAAACATCTAGAACACACTTCCCTCCGAAACGTCACCAATTCGGAACCCACAAAAGAGAGATGCTTGTATTTTTCCGTCTCATTAGCATGGCGCTCCATAATTCATGTATGGAAATACCGATCGCCATACGTTACGGCTGAGCCCCGGTTACCCCGAGCCTGATTAATAGTTAAATGTATTTTTATCAATGCTATGAGATGTTTTCATAGTTTCAAGTTTTGTTTAGTTTGAGAGCCGTTATTGTATACCTATGAAAAGCTTGCATCTGATTTCTTAATTTCATTAGTTCTTTAATTTTTTATTTATACTAAGTAAGCAACTGCAGAGACTGCAGCAGCTAGTTGCCTAAACAATTGCAGGACTATATTAATTAACCATAGCCGTTTAGACCCATAAGCTGCAATAATAATCCAAATTGAGTCCTATATGGATCCTCCAGTCAAATCACAGGTTTAGGGTGCCCTGGTTTTAAGCGAAAAATCTACTGGTTTCCTTTAGGTACTTCTTCTTCAGATTTTTTTTACTAGGTACACCTACCTAATAAAAAAAGCTGAATAAGAAATAAATGAAAGTAAATAAATGGAGGTGCTTTAAGTACATATTGACAGTACAGCACAGCACAGTACCATTTTTTGATTGATCGTATGTCATACAAACGCTTTATTTAAAATTATTTCAGATAAAAACCTTGGTTGTTCATTGTGTAGTATAAGAAGCAGTACTACAGTCAGACAGCAGTACTACTCTGCGATTAATATAGTAAGTTATCAGTGAGTAAAATTGCAAGCACAAGCTTTTTCCATAAATTAATCAAAATCAAACGAATTCATTATATATACAGGTATTTATTTATATATTTACAAAATCACATTCTGAAATACAAAGGTACCCTTCATCGACCACACTCGAATTTACAAAATACAAAACTGAAGGCATTTGAACACAAACATGGCAATAGGGATGTGCGTGAGGTCGGGTGATGTTTAGTGATGTCCGTAATATCCGTAGCCACTGTAGCCGCCGAGTCCGTGACCGTAGCCGCCGTAGCCAGCGTAGCTGGGGTACGCAACCTGGTTGGAGTAGCTCACTGCGGGGTACTGGCTGTAACCTGGATTTAAACAAATACTGTTTTAAGTATAGGGTATTTAATTGTGGACCTAGTTAGTTGTGGACTCGGTGGACCGACGACCTGGTGAAAGCCGCGGGGAGCCGATGGATGCAGGAGGCGAGCAGCCGCTCAAGGTGGCGTGCTCTGGGGGAGGCCTATGTTCAGCAGTGGACGTCTTCAGGCTGTTAATGATGATGATGATGATTTAATTGTGGGTGTGGTATAGTTAGGATTCATATAGTTATGGTATAAAATAGGCACCTATATAATTATAGTATTTTCAGAAGACACTCAGAGTAAATTTTATTGTAAGAACGGAATACTTTCACAATATTTGAATAGAGCTATCTCTATAGTAGTAGTCTGCAATGGTAAATTTAAGAAATATTAAAAGAATGCTCAAAACGTTTATAACGAAATAGGTTTTTTAAATACCTATTGTATTTCTAAAGGTTAGTCTCTAAGTGACGTCACTATAAGGTCGTAAAAGCACTGTAATGGATAATCTATGAATTCTTATCTCTTGAAAAATCCTCAGAGTTATTATCATATTAACAATGCAATTAACACCATTGTAGAATCTCACGCTCATTCTAAGCCTGCTGGAGTAACAATAGTTACTATACTACTTATAAGCCAGTATGAATACATTTTTGTGTTACGGCCTTCTTTAAATTATCTTCTCGCTAATTAGTCTGGCCTATTACCTTACGTTACGGCTTTAAACATAATCTGGCAATACTTCCAATGATATTTTTTTAATAAATTCTTCGGACTTGATGATTTCATAAAACAAGTGGATTGGACGGACACATTAGGTATTAGATTCCCAATAGTTCAGTTTGTATTGCCTCAATGGATCGCCCGCCGCCCAACTATTTCTATGACGTTTATATTTTTTTATGATATTGTTTACTCACCATGTCCGTAACCGCCGATGCCGGAGTAGCCGAGGCCAGAGTAGCCGCCGAGGCCGGAGTAGCCGCCGAGGCCGGAGTAGCCGCCAACAACAGCTGGGTACCCGGAGTAGCCGCCATAGCCGCCATCATGAGCCGTGCTGTACGCTACTTTGCTCACTGCAACGGGGGCTGCAGCTGATGACAAAACAGTAAAAAGGTTAAAAAAGAAATTGAGACAAATGGATCTTTAGAGATCGTTAAAGTACTTTTTGCATTTAGCTCTAATAAGTGCCCTAGCTTTTAATTTTGTGCAAACAAAACTGTGTTTATTTTGTTTAGATTTGTCTGAAAGCTGCTTTAACACTTATAACAATCAGTCTTAAGTACTTACTAGTCATAAACTGGTTTAACACAATACCTTTTTTACGCTATAGGTCGCAAACATGATTATTCTGACTATTTTTTCACTAGTCTAAAAAAATTGGTCAAAAATAATATTAGGGGACAAATAACACCTAGGTGATTAAATTTCACAGATGATCAAGAGGAACACCCAGGTGGTCAAAGTGAAATTCACCCTTTTTATTTCGGTTACAAAGATGAAGTATTCCAATAAACACATAAACCCCTATATAAAAACCTTACTAAAGTTAATGAATTGCCCGTAATTAATTGCATTAATTGTCAGAAATGGTTGAGGAAGGCGATGGCCGGTGCATGCGTCAAGCACGTGAACCGGCGCTGCTTGCGGGAGCTGGTCTGCTCATGGTGTATGCACAATTAGAAATAAGTAAATTGCATGATTCTAGAAACTGTAATTAATAGTAGATGTTATATCCCCCCTTTATAATAGTAAAAATTGTATCCCCCTTTTTAATTCTTTAATATTGAAAGTAAAATATATAATTATATATTAAAACACAAAAAAACACACAAAAATACGAATTGTCCCTCCTGTAATGTATTTATGTTCTTAATTAATGATAAACTAAAATAAAAAATTGTAAAAATGTTAACAAAAAGCACAGACCCAGGTGTTTGTGGAAATGCAGCTACGAAAAAAAATTAATTGCCCCTACTCTCCAGAATACTATTGCCAAGAAATGACAGAGTTGAAAGACACTTCCATTTGATAAATGAGTCGCCAATAAGTCACAGTAAAGTAGCAGTGCCCTACACACAGTATCACTTACAAAGACAACGTGGGAACCGCCCTTGACATACTTATGTACGGACATTTACATAATAATGACTGTGAGTAAAATTCTTTGTAGAATTGAAGTTAGATGTCCAGTAAAGACAGTCTGTGATATTGTTTTCCCATGTTACAAATATGAAAAAAGAAACAAGTGAATATCGGATTTTTTTGGTAAAAAATATTATTATGACCTTTTTGTAATTCAACAACAAGAAAAAAAAGAATATACAGTAGGTAACTGCAGCCTATATCGGTTCTCAAGCTAACGATATCAGCCATAAGAAATTCTATTTACATTGTACACAAATAATACTCAGTCACGCGAGAAATAAACTCTTTGATGTTATTTTTCCGGACAAATTGATCGACCTTCACATTGAGAACGATTACGTTACGAGTCCGACACGCATTCTTGTCGATCGAAAATGTTCAATGAACAAAATATAACGAACAAAAAGTGACCTCTTCGCGGACTCAATGAAATTATTGATTCGGAACTTTCAAGGATGTAAAAGTTTAAAAAATAATGATGTGACGTTTTTTGTGCGAGATGTTCTTTTTGTTACGTTATTCTGAGTTGAATTTAGATTTGATTGTCTTTTGTTATAATTAGAAGTATTTGAAATTAAATAAATAAATAAATATGTGTGGACGTTATACACAGCGCCATCTAGCCCCAAACTAAGCAAAGCTTGTACTATGGGAACCAGATAACTGATACAATACTTAAATACTTTTTGTTTGTAAATACATACATAGAATACAATATAACATCCAGACACAGAACAAACACCTGTGTTCATCACACAAATGTTTGTCCTGGGTAGGAATCGAACCCACAACCTACAGTTCAGAAGGCAGAGCAACTACCAACTGAGCTATCAGGCCAGTCGAAGACTTAGAGTAGTATCTGATCTGATACGTTTTGATGTAGCCTATTACATATTATCTTCTAGGTCTATTACAAGCTTCTCTTTTCTAGAAGTCAGCAGTCAGCAAGCTAAATAAACCCGTTGAACAAGTGTTACACGGGTTTATTTAGCTTGCCCAGTTTGGTTTTTTTGTATAACCTGTATTTATAGTCTTTGGAGTAAAAGAGGACAGTCATGGCAAACCGAAATTTTATCGTTATCGCCATATTATTCTGCTGATCGGTGATCGGTGTAACTAATGAGTGTCAGTCACCATAAAGAAGGGAAAAGCGTTCCTATCGCTCTATACACAAGGGCTAGCTTCTGACGTCAATTCAGCCTGATTTCTTCGATAGATTCAGCCGAATCCTGGATACTTTTAACTAAACCAGACCCCGTAACGTAATTGTGCTCATTACCGTTCTAAAACAAATTTAATTCTAACTTCCACAGTAGCAGTATTCAAACTGGACGAGTGCCAGAAATCTAATCTTCTTGTTATTCCCCACTTATTACTGAGCTAAGCTTATTTTAAAATGGCTAAAATTTAAACTGGCTCTACAAACGAAATATATTACCGTGCTTGCATACCGCATAAGATATTCATTGTTTAAAACTAACCAAAGCTAAATTTATTTAAACTTAATAGCTTGAATAATATTCTGTACTTTTTTGTTAAATAAGTAGACCTGTTCGAACTTAGTAACTTAATGGGAATCGATTTTCATAGCTTTGAAAGTTTTTAGGATTCCGTTTTGCTTGCCAAACATTTCATGAATTTACACGTTCAATGATTAAAAGTCAGAGCAAAATCAGAATGCTTAAAGATAATAAAAATCATTAATTCCAGTGATAAAGTATTTTGAATATGACCCAATTTTAAAATTTGAGAAAATAAAATAAACTAAATAACTAATCGCATTAATTAAATAGAGCAAATTAAAGAATTCCCGCTGCACTCTCAAGCAAGAGTAAAGCTTTCTTTAGCCCACAATATAACCCATTATCAGGAGCACTTAACCAACATCGATTTTAAACTACAAACGTTAGAGGATAGAGTATAAATTTGCGTGGTTGAAGAGTCAGGTTGTTCTACAAAGGTGGTAGATAATTACCGTTTTGCAGCAGACCACTTTATTTCGCTCCCGTATTAATCTCTGGAGCGACTCGTTCAGTGCACCTAACTACTATTTTATTGCACTACTGATACTAGTTTATCGTATCTTATGTTTGTCCATCGGATACGTTTAAAATTTATAAGATTCTTCGGATCGAATTCGCTTGGATTTTTATTTTATTGCTCCTTTCGCTTTTATTGCTCGCTCTTTCCGCTTTCCGGAATGGGTCACTGGAGAGCCATAGCGTAATGGTATTTGGCAGAGTGGGATATTTATGTGCGGTAATTACGGGCAGGATGTGAGTGTAGACGGGGTGGTTAGGCTACCTACATCACAGGCTACTAAGGGATACTACATCGGAAATAGTGTTCGTTGGTTCTTCGGTTTTAAAAGTAGGTACTTATAGGTACTAATATTGAATTGTACTGGAATCTTATAAGTTGTGGGCTTGACATTACTAGAGTAGGTACCTATCTTAGGCTTTCAGATAATGTAACCAATTATAAAAACTCCAAAATTTTGGGAAATATAACATAAGCACCTACTTTAATTAATTATGCTTACATTACCTATACAAACTTAAATTAAAACTGAAATATAATCTAAAATGAAGTAAGTTAAAACTTACCTATCTAGATATATTATAAATAGTTTTTAAATTAATTTCCGGTAGGCACCATGTTGCGTACAATTTTTTGTTTAGTTCATTGGTTTTTATTAATACAGATATATATAATACGCTGAATCAAAACATTTCGGAAAAATTAATAACTTCGAACTTAAAAGTGTGATTTAATTGTGTATAATATAAATAGGTACAAATTTAAAATAAAATAAAGAAAGTTAAGTGTATTTTATTTAAAAACCTTTTACCGACCTATATGTTTTGTTAGCGGTCACAGAACTTGATTCTGCGTTAGCGGCATACTTCAATCAGGTAGGTATATAACAATAAGGGTACACCTGATCGAAGGCGGCACTTCAAAAAGAATTAAGAAGTCATCTTCAGAGAGTTTCTTTTACATTTCAATGGAGTTTTAGCTGAACTATTAAAATTCAAGGAATCCAGTTCCTAAAGTGACGCTTTGAATAGGAAACAGAGAGCTTTACGTGGAGATAGACTGAAATCAAGTGCTGTTGAAAAAGATTCGATCAACAAAAGAAATAGGATGAAAACTATAACATAGAACTTTATGAAACAACTTTCTTATTTGATTGTCGAAGATCTTTGCAAAAAAATTTACTATGATAAAAATTACCAAATTGATAATTTTCATCATGATAATTTATCATGATCTTGATATAATTTGGTATGTAGGTAGATAGTTAACCCGAAAGAAGCGACAATGGAAAGTACCCACTTTTTATCGCATATACACTTTAAAACAATATTAGCTTAAAAGTTAGATTAATCTTAAGTTTTTAACTTCATGTTTTTATAACATTAAGTTTAGAACGATAATGGCACAGTGGTAGCCCGTGCTACATATAAACCCGACGCACATAGGGTTGGAACCCATTAGGCTTTGCGCTATAACAACTTTATAAGTTGTGTGCCGAAGTTGCACTCGCTTTGTAATCAGTGAAGGAAAACACTATGAGGAAATCGGCATTCTTCTTTGTGATTGTTCTTGATGATACGTTTCTGATACGTTTTCTGATACTCTAGGTCAATTTAAAGTTACACGGCCGGCGTTCTGCCAGAGAGCGCCAGCCATCTAAGTAGTGCTCAATTGAATTGTTCGGTATTGTATAGGTAATGAAGTTCATGCGAACTGCAAGGCTTCGCTACTTTGTGAACTGTGATTTATTATTCCAATGGTTTTGATAAATTAAGAAAAGTTATAACCAAGGAAAAGTCATTGGAAAAAAAGCTATTTTTTTTCAAGTATTTTACAAAACGCGAAAGCTTAATAAGCTTTAAAAGTTTTTTTTTTAAAGTTAATTATTGTGTGACTATTTAAAAAGGTTGCAAAAAAGAAGGTTACGTGTTACGTTTTCAAAACAGTATCTACATTATCTAAGGCCTTTTTAGATAGACTTTCAAGCATGCAATCTCTACCTACGCTTTTCTAATAAACTTTGTTAATTTTTCAGAACATCTCAATAAACAATTGACACAAGTAGCTTGTCTTTGATAAATTATAAACAACCCTAACCTGCACCTTCTCCCCTCGACTCAAGGTTTCTTTTTCAAGCGTTTCTCTTTTCTCTAGAAGATAAATAAAATTATTAACTGCTTTTATGTAATAATTAACTCGTTAAACTCAACTTTATAGTTTAAAGGCAAAGTTGGAAGTGCAGATTTGTGTAAATATTATTTCATTGCGTTGGAACGGCATCAAAAGAATTTCAGCAAGTTTTCACTACTGAAATTCAGTCATTGCAAGCTTTATACAAGTTAAATAACAGTTTGTTTTAATTAGAATCGTCTACAACCTCCTTATAATTCTCGGTAATTCAGTATGTTCTAGCATTGTGAATAAGTAGGTAATACAAATTTTATAAATAAAACTACCAGGTGGTTGGACTTTTCTACAAAGTTCGTCTATGTAGGCGAGAACCATTTTGGCGCTTATTCTGCCGCCAAGCAGTAGTGTGCAAGCACTACTGTGTTCCGGTTTGAAGGGCATTGTAGCTAGTGAAATTCCTGGCAAATGAGATTTATGAATTGATCTCATAATTGTGTGATGTCTCATTATGACCTGCGCCATGCACGATGTCACGCAAAGCTTTAATTTAGAGTTCTGAGTGACACTGCAATCTGTTATGGACGGTCGTGACACTTAACACCAGGCGAACGACTAGCTCGTCACGTCATTAGATTACATTAAAAAAACTTACCATAACCACCATAACCGCTGTAGCCACCGAGTCCACTGTAACCAAGGCCGCCGTAACCAAGCGTGTTGTAACCAACTCCGCCGTAACCAAGGTTTGAAAGACCGCGCTTTTCGGTCTTCTTAGGTTCCTCTGCGCATACGGCACCAATGAAAAGGACGGCTACAATCTGAAACAAAATAAGGAGGATAAAACAATTGAACATCATATTTTATACATTTACTTAATGTGGCTAAATTAATCGCAATTTATTTTCCAACGTTTACTTGAACGGACTTCAGAAAAGTCGAATATACGAGAGAGTTTTTGCTCCGTATGTTAAAGTAACCATTGAATAAAAATGCTGACAAATTTTGAGCATTGGTTAGAAACTCTTAGTATTTTTAACCATTGGTTAGCTTAACTACGGATCAAAAACCTACCCTTAAAGAGAGAGAGAGAGAGAGAGAGAGATAGAGAGAGAGAGAAACCTACTATTACTAGAACCACAGATAACCCCCAATAGATACCGCATGAAAGACTACGACCGCGCACCACGCATTGGCGTAAATGGTTCTTAAATCGCCGCTTCGCAGCACGGCCTTAGTTTCGACCAAGTATTAGAGTTCATTATTAGGGCGTCACTCGAAACAGCCAATAATAGCGCATTGGCTCCAGTCCCCGCAACCCGCGCCTTCCTCCAGTTTTGGTGAGCTAGGATCCGAACAAAAATCCCGTAATGCGGTATCTATTAGGGGTTACCTGTGACTAGAACAAAACTATAATGCGAGTTAGCTTGTTACAAGATGATCCTTGAATCTATAAATGGATCACACAACACAACAATTATCAACACTACCTGTTCCTTAAACAATTATAGACAATATTACAAAACACCATACAATATAATTGAGCCGCGTCGTCTAGGAAATAGTGTTTCGCCACGCGGCTTTGTTCGTGTTGTCATACACTAAGCATAGATAATTAGGTTCAATGCAGGGATACGGCTTGTTACACGTTGAAAAACCTTGCGAAAATTTCTTGTGTAATTTCTTGTATGCCAATAGACAATTGCTGTTTACTTTTATTTTGTTACAAGTAGCACCCGCGGCGTTGATTGCAACTTAATATTTTCTTTATGTTCAGGGATCAGCAATAAAAACTTTTTACTAAACAAATACATAGAAACGACACGATGTTTTTTTTTTCATTTCCATCGTGTCACTGATATAATTATTATGCTACCAGAAAAAAAAAAACAAAAAGGCTTTGCTGGGATATTGCTTTAGAGTACGGTCGTTACTAATTTAAGTGCGAAATTATGTTTAAATCTCGTTAAGACCGATTATGGGTTATCAAGACCTACATAAAAATAGGAAGATAAATACAAAGTTAGAATGGTTTTTTTGGACAAACTTCTACAAATTAGTAGGTAACTGTAGTTTTATTTGCAAAAATGTTATCTTTCTTGTCGTATTTAGTTGCTTAATATGATGCAAATACTTGCAACTTTAATATGACGTATGAAGAAATTCGAATGAAATGGTGGGCTACACATACCTAGTTAAATAAAAATGTATGGAACTAACTCATACACACTTATATATCCCATGTATTAATTATACTGTATGTCTCTATTGTATTGTAATGTAATGTTGTGTGATGTCCTGAATAAATGACTTTTCTTTCTTTCTTTTCTTATATATTTTTAAAACAATTAATGACTTTGAATGTTCACAGCCATTGATAATAATTTTGTGATAAAAAATTGTTGAATTTATTATATTCGGCTCAACATTTTTAATACGTTTTATTTCCGTTGTTATAATAATTAAGTAGGTGTTAATGCAGACCTTGAAGGTCGATGTAAAATGGAACATAAATCAGAAGCTCATCAAACAAAAAACGTATAGTTTATAGTTTTTATTCACTTGTATTATAAAAAGAATCTATATAAATACAGAAGTTATATGTAAGCATTTTTTATCAGTGATTCCCACTTTGAACATTTTGGATACAAAATAAACACAAATATAATGTAAAAAAATGCAAAATGGAGTTAAAAGACAATTATAATTTTAGCACATTTTTCGTATGTCACGGATGCAAACGCTTTGTCAGAAAAATTTATTCCACTCCAAAAAAAGTAAATTAATTACCAAGGGAAGTAATTAAAGAGGATGAATTACGAAATAATTATAATTAGGAGGAAAGTGGGGGTCGGATAATGGAGAGAGGGCGTTCTGCAATGGAAATAATGTAAATTTTAGGGATAAGGTATGGGGTGTGAGTACAAGTACAAGAAAAAGGAAGGACATAGACAACCGGAAATAATAAATCTATTTGGAGGACCAAATTATTAGAAATCGCACGCAAATGGGCTTTGAAGTCGAAAGGCCTATGTTATATACGTATTACGTAGGTATACCTATCTACCTAGGTTTTTAAGCTGATATATATCGGAAAATTTATTTTTTCAGAATTGTGTTGGTTGTCTAAAGGATATTTAAGTTGTTTCTAAAACCGTGTATTATGAGGTTGTTTGTACCGACGCTTTCCGGCAGGATATTGCACTGCATTAGTTTGGAATGTCCAGTGACAAATTATATGTTGCGGCGAAGGAGGCGGGTTGTAGGATATGACAACCTTAAATTGGTTTACTGGTACACAGAAACATTCTGATTGCAACACGAATTCTGGAATTAGTGGTATGATTTCTGTTTCGAATAGACACACAAACTTGTAATAAAGAAGAACACATTAGAAAACTAACAAAGTATAACATAAAAGCTTTTTGAAAATGAGTTTGTACGTCGACGGTTATGGTGCAATATTTATAAAAAATAGATTAATATATTATTAATACAAATATAAAACGATGTGTTTCCAAAAAATACTGTCTCGTATTTGTCATTCTTTGGTTGACTCTATCTATTACATCATAGTGTATGTATATTATTCAGTTTTGTGTTACCATACTTACTATTATTTTTATAATAATTATGTAACACTATAAATTAAGCACACATTTATATTATTCAAAGAACGCATTATAATTAGGGGTGAAAATATAATTTCTATATTATTATTTCATATGCTTAAATCATATGAAAATGTCATCGTATTTATATCACAAAACAAATCCTCCATCATCCTCCAACTCACCAAGAACTTCATGTTGGCTACTGACTGGACACTGTGAAACAAGTGACTGATATGTCCACTCTTGCGCAGCCACCTTATATAGCAACGAAGGTGGCGTGGCCGCTTCGCGCCACTCAAGGATTCTCGGGGTTGAAGGAAGCGAAGAAATTAGTTCTGATTTATTCGTTTGGTTTTCGCTTGTGTTACGTTTGATTTTAGTTTGATGTTTTGTTTTCAGTAATTATATTGATTGTATGAATCAATTGTTTCCGAGGTTTTTACTACCCAGCCTCATTTTTTTTTCTTTATCAGGTCAGGTTTGAGTTAGCTTCTATTTCTTAGTGAGCGGTTGGGCTAGAATTTCCTAAAATGAATGACACTGTCCCATAATATCAGTCCCACTACTATTTTATATTATTTGTGAATTTTGTAGTGTGATCTTTAAAATGAGGCCAGACGATTATTCTGTGAATATAAGAGACTATTAGAAGCGTATGGGTTTCACCCAGCACTTTTCTTTTTCCCGTTGGAACTCTGAACTTTTTGGGATAAGTAAAGAGTATGTTGACCAGCCCTGGTAATTAAATAACCCACAAAGCATTAAACAAGATATTTTTTGTGCTCTGTGGATCCAAATTAGGGAGGCCTGTGTTCAGAAGTGGATGTTTTCAGGCAGTTGATAATCATGAGTGTTAAAGCCTTACGAATGTAGGAATATCAACAATCTTTGAAGTGCTATTGAAAGTTTCCCTAAAAACGGTGCCAATAACTAAAGTATAAATATGTATAGTAAGCGAAGTCAACATTTCAGATTACTTGTTTAATTTTTAGAAAAGTTGTGCACTTTGTATTTTTATTATGATGGGTTTTACTTACTCTAATAATTTTTACGATGAAAAAACTTGTATTTTCTAAAATAGATTAAATTTGAATAAGCAGGTTCCGACAGGTTTCGACTTGAAATATTTTACCAGCTCATTTCTAAAATGCTGAATAATGTTCTTCGAATTAATTACTAAAATTTTATTAATATAAACTGAATCATTGGATATAAATAAAAATCATCATCCAGGTGCATGAAGTTATCTTTAGTGGTTTTCCATTTTGGATACTCCAATCTGCAGTAAAACTTAACTTCATGTGGCACTGCAATTTTTAGGCAGCCGTGACGCTTAACGTGTGGTGAATGACAAGTTCGTCACGTTATTCGTTTATTTAAAGAAACTATATCATCAGGCCTTCATCAAAGTATGGTACATTTACCAGCGTACATTATATAGGTAAGTAATCGGCTAATTGAGCTTCGTAGGCTTCATAGGCTTCATAGAACGTCATACTTAGTGGTAATAATAATTGCTAATGTCGGCTTCGTAGAGCCTCGTCTCTGTCACTTAGAGGTAGATAATTAGCTAGTGTTGGCTTCGGAAAACGTCATCTCTGTAACTCAAAAAGAAATAACAGGCCAGGGCCAGTATCCTTTCTATCACTTAGAAGGAGGTAACCGGCTAGTTACGGCTACATAGACAGACGTCTTTGTCACTCAGAAGAAAATATTAGGCGCAAAAAACTCGACACTAACCGATAACGTCACTCTGAGTGACAGAGATAACGCTCAACGAATTCGACACTAGTCCATAATGTCACTCTGAGTGACAGAGATAACGCTCTACGAACTCAACACTAGCTGATGATGTCACTCTGAGTGACAGAGATTACGCTCTACGAACTCGACACTAGCCAATAATGTCACTCTGAGTGACAGAGATAACGCTCAACGAATTCGACACTAGTCGATAATGTCACTCTGAGCGACAGAGATAACGCTCTACGAACTCGAGACTAGCCAATAATGTCACTCCGAGTGACAGAGATTACGCTCTACGAACTCGACACTAGCCGATAATGTCACTCTGAGTGACAGAGATAACGCTCAGTGACAGAGATAACGCACTACGAACTCGACACTAGCCGATAATGTCACTCTGAGTGACAGAGATTACGCTCTACGAACTCGACACTAGCCAATAATGTCACTCTGAGTGACAGAGATAACGCTCAACGAATTCGACACTAGTCGATAATGTCACTCTGAGCGACAGAGATAACGCTCTACGAACTCGACACTAGCCAATAATGTCACTCCGAGTGACAGAGATTACGCTCTACGAACTCGACACTAGCCGATAATGTCACTCTGAGTGACAGAGATAACGCTCAGTGACAGAGATAACGCACTACGAACTCGACACTAGCCGATAATGTCACTCTGAGTGACAGAGATTACGCTCTACGAACTCGACACTAGCCGATAACGTCACTCTGAGTGACAGAAATTACGCTCTACGAACTCGACACTAGCCGATAATGTCACTCTGAGTGACAGAGATTGCGCTCTACGAACTCGACACTAACCGATAACGTCACTCTGAGTGACAGAGATTACGCTCTACGAACTCGACACTAGCCGATAATGTCACTCTGAGTGACAGAGATTGCGCTCTATGAACTCGACACTAGCCGATAACGTCACTCTGAGTGACAGAGATTGCGCTCTACGAACTCGACACTAGCCGATAACGTCACTCTGAGTGACAAAGCTGGCGCCCTATCCTATCCTACTACTAATATTATAAATGCAAAAGTTTGTGCGGGTGTGGGTATGTGTGTGTGTGAATATGGTGTGAATGTTTGTTACCATTAAACCAAAAACAAAAGTAGTTCTGTATCTATCTATCTATGAACCATACAACTCAAGTGTGTCAAGCCATCTTAAAAAAGGGGTCCTTCTATTTCGGGGCTATGGTAACGTAAACAGGTACTCTGATACATATGTTAAAGCTATAACACCCTTCTGTTTACGTCGGAGGGTAAAAACTAAAATCATTATCAACATCAACAGCCTGAAGACGTCTACTGCTGAACATAGGCCTCCCCTGAAAAGCGCTACTTTGAGCGGCTGCTTGCCTCCTGCATCCATCAGCTCCCCACGGCTTTCCCTACGCTGCGTCTTCCGGTTCGTGATCGCCACTCGAGAATCTTTCTTCCTCATCGGTTGTCAGTTCTACAAGCGATGTGGCCTGCCCATTGCCATTTCAACTTGCTAATTCTAAAAGCTATATTGGTCACTTTAGTTCTCCTGCGTATCTTGTCATTCCGGAGCTTATCTTGCAGGGAAACACCGAGCATAGCTCTCTCCATAGGTTGTTGCCTGACTTTAAGCTTACTAATGAGGCCATCAGTAAGAGACCATGTCTCAGTTCCATAAGTCGTCACTGGCAACACACACTGAAAACCTTTGTACTCATAATTCATAATTCATTTATTCTGCGGAATGTACTCTGCGGTATTTTGGAGGAAAAGATAGGTCGAAGCTTCCCGAACGCTGCCCATCCGAGTTGGATTCTTCGTGCGACCTCTTTTTCGAAGTTGGACCTATCTAATTGAACAGTGTGTCCTAAGTAGACATATTTGTCGACAACTTCGAGAGTATCGTAAAACTAAAATAGTAAGTTGTAAATGTTATAATTTTTGTTTATGTTGTAGTTTTTTAATACATAAAATTTAATTACACTTATTCTAAAGGTCTATGGTAGCTATGTCATATGTCTACAGCTTCTAAGCGGTCACACGCTGACCTATTAAAAATAGATCGATTTATTAAAGTATCAATAAAACTGGGCACCCAATTACTTCATACATAGGTACATCGGAATAATTAATTAATTAACCAAATCGCCGCTGTAAATCCATAACTCTAATTAAATGCTGATAAGTAATAAATTAAAAAAATGCGTACCAGGATACACTAAGTTTATTGCAGTAAAAAATATATAATTAAATTAAATAAAAATCAAAGTGCACTGGTGACGCGCATATTTTGTCGTTGTTATAAATAGCATTAAAATTTATTGGATAGTTAAAATATCATCAGAGAAAATGTGTATTAGAAAGATTATAAACGAAAATAAAATATCTTATCATTATCACACTAATATTATAAAGGCGAAAGTTTGTATGTGTGTATGTTTGTTACTCCTGCACGCTCAAACGGCTAAACAAATTTGGATGAAATTAGTAATAGAGATAGCTTATACACTGGATAAACACATAGGCTACTTTTTATGCGTGGGTGAAACCACGGGGCGCAGCTGTCAAGTATATATCTGAGTTGGGGAGACATGCCACTACATAACCTAAATATTACGATTTAATAAATTCTGCTTTGATTTATTATCTTATTCGTTTAATATTTTGCTACATAAAAGGAAATATCCATTTCTACGAAACATGCATCGACTTTACGAGTAAAAGTTCTACTAATTTCTGAGTTAACTCTTAGAATAGCTATAACACTTACGATGCAATTACATTCAATAAGCACAATATTAATTGCAGCCTAGATCCTATTATCAGATACTGTTCTAGAGTTTTGTTTTAGAGCCTGCGTGTGTGTTAAGCAATACCTACCGCTGTATCATACTCACTGCACATCAGAAAATACTTTAAATTGTCCTCGATATAATTTTAAATGTCAAATTGCGTAAACATAATTAAGTGGAGATAATTAATGGTCGTCGCATTATACCCTATTATGACCAAAAAGGCTTGGGAATTCACCTTTCTCAGTTTAACATTTTGTTTTATTTAATTGTAGGCTGAATGTCCAGCCGAATCTGTTACTTTCTTAGCGAACTAGCTTAGTCGTTGCACTACCAGTTAGTATTTTTAATTGCAATAAAGGTATGAGATCTTTTTAATAAAGTGTGCATTGGCATGGCACATTGCAAGAATGGACACAAGCCGTTGGACGAGAATGATCCTTGAATGGAGACCCAGGGCCGATACGAGAGGATGAGGCTGACCACTACAGCGATGGGTGGATGACATCAGACGACACGGAGGCCATGACTGCCTTCAACGAGCTCAAGACCGCCGGGAATAGAGACGGAGGGAAGAGGCCTACATCCAAGATTGGATCTCAAAAATCCATGATGATGATGATGAGATTTTTAACGGCATTTGTGGCTTTGTTGAAAGGTTGCTGTTGGTCTCTACCGATCTTTACAGTCAAGTGTTACGCCACATAAGAGCTGACCAAAGTGGAGGCAACTAACTCAATGTATCCCAGTGTGCGCACCTCTTGGGTCATTGTTTGAGGAAGAGGGTCGGGAAGATTACGTCTACTGGAAGAGTGGATTCTATATAATAAAACGTGGAACAGTACATTTATTTTTTAAACAATTATTAATACAACGATACTAACTATAATGATAAAACCGCGGGAGACGAGGCTCTGTGGGGAATGCCCATAGGCTTTCCCCACAGAGCCCCACTTTAAGCTGTTGAACATATTCAGCAGTAGACGTCTTCAGGCTGTTGATGATGATACCACTATAACAACTGAATACTCTACAAACCTTGGACTGCATATTGGGCGTGGTGACCAAAGGTGATCAATATGCATTTTTCTATAGGTTTAAAAATAAACTCTACAAACTCTCTCTCTAACTCTAAAATGCAAAGTTATTTTTATATATTAACACGCGATCACATACATAGATCGTCATCATTTACCATCAGGTGAGACAGTGATCAAATATTACGCTTATAAATTGTGAAAAAAATGTACTTATTTCTGTGTACAAATACTATTGTACTGTCGCGGGAATCGAACCCACCGCCTCCGGGTTTTGCGGCAACGTGCTCAACCACCACACCACAGAGGCTGTCATAGATTTTTATTCAGACAAACTTTTATAAAAACTTGAGCCGAAGTACCTATTGTCTAAGAATACGGGTGTAAGTTACGAGATGAATATCTCGGGTCGGAATTACGTCGGTTGAATCATGGGTTTTATATAGACGTTACGAAATTGCTTTCAAAAGTAGGTGATTTGTTAAGAATATTTATTGGACTGATTATGGTTTTAACGAGAAATTATGGTCTCCTGGAATATTTACAGCGGTCGTGGCGATTGTTTAATTGAGCTCCAGTGGACCAACGGTAAAGCTTGCAGCTTTGAAATGCTGGAACAGGTTCGATTTCCCATCATAAGTGTACTTGCAGCGTGTTTAAAGATTTGGGATCGTTTGAAAACTGCAAAGTACTTAACTTGTAATATTTTTTAAAATACAAGAGTTAATTAAACCGACTTCAATCATCTTAAATACATACTTGGATGATAAAATTTGTAATCCAGGTACCTATATAGCTGAACATAAATCTATTGAAAAAAAGGTTAGAAATCTATTAGGAGACAAGTGTTATTATCAGTTAAATGACTTTTTGATGGATAAATTTGACTACATATTTTATGATTTATTTATTTTATTCTTGCTATTTTTATTATGTTTATTACCTGTTGACATTAAAGTAATTTTCATGAAACTCAAAGTAGAATTTATTTATGACATGGTGATTCTGATTTATGATAATAAGCGTTAATAATAATTATTGTAATAGTTAAGTTTGGACGCCTTGTCAGGCAAAACATGTTGATCTATTAATCTATTAATGTCTTGCATGCTACTAGTATGTATACACATGTTTGAACAAATGAACTTATCTTTACCTTTTATTTTTATTTTTATATTTTTCCAGTTATTTTGATTTATTGACGGGCCTGTTAACTCAGTTGGTAGTAGCTCTGCCTTCTGAACAATAGGTTGTGGGTTCGATTCCCATCCAGGACAAACATTTGTTTGATGAGCATAGGTGTTTGTTCAGTGTCTGGGTGTTATGTATTCTATATGTATGTATTTACAAACAAAAAGTATCTGAGTATTCTGTCAGTTACCTGGTTCCCATAGTGCAAGCTATGCTTAGTTTGGGGCTAGACGGTGCTGTGTGAAATGTCGACACATATTTATTCATTATTATTTATTTAAAAATATTTATTTAAAAACCAACCTACTGAACCTTACGAATAAAAAAAGGATGGAAAGGAAATTCAGTTTTTAAATGACAGTATCTAAGGTTGCAAACATAAAAAGGTTAGAAAAAGATTAAAAAAAAAACAACTTGAGAACCTGCTCATTTTGAAGTCGCAAAGTAAAAATTGAAAAAAATTGCACGGATAGAGACGTAAATCAACCGGGAGCACCATGTTGCGGCGATGATAGTATAGTGATTATTAAATCGACTTGAAATCTGTAGGTAACAGGTTCGCAGTCAAGGCATTTAATGAATTCGGTAGAAAAAATATTGTGGTGAAAAATTTGGTGGCTGAGCGTTTTATGCGAAAGTGTCGCTGTAAAGGTCGATAAAGAGCAACAGCATTAGCCTAAACTCTGAAGTATGTATTTTAACTTAAAATTATGTATTTGCTAGAACAAAACTTAGCAATGCCATCTAATTTGGTAACAAATGTGTTTTCGCACTGCGCTGCTCAAGCATTGCATTACTGACATTGTACCTACACTTTTTCAATTTAACTTTATCTTTTCCTTTGTTTGTTTGGGAACTTGGAGATAACGAGTTGACAGTTTGTATGGTCATTTGTATGATTGTATTGATAGGCGGAGAGGTAACGGTCGATTTTGTTAGTGTTTGAACTTGGATTACAAAAATAAAAGTTATTCTATGAATCGTATTCAGTTTTTTGAGACACTGTTGTAATATTGTGTCAAATAATTCTTTTACATTTTTGGAAGGGTTGAAGCTATATTTCTAAAATCACCATCAAGGATTCCCACTAGTGGGATTGGATCAGCTAGTGGTCGATTGGAAACAAACGCTTAGACTCTTAATTTTTTTATTAAACCATTTATAACCTTTCCTACTGCCCTTATTGTGTGTGTCTGTATCGATTCATCTATTACGTAGGGAAGAACTTCATTTACTTAATTATAAAAAAGTACCTCAAACTCATTTATGTAGTTCTACGCTACGAGCTACTGTACAAACCTAACCTTGGCAAAGCACCTTCACCGTAACGCGCGGTAGCTCCCAGCCTATAATTTTTTCCCACAAAAACAGTAGTACCTACCGTCCTCAGTAAGGTCGCTCCAATTTGCCTCAAGTACGGTGTTTTTACACCTGCAGTACGTGATATGGCGTAATGAGTTGGTTCATTGAGCTATGAGGCCGGAGCTGATTCATTGGACTCTTTGTTTTCGTCACTGTCTTTTAAGGTATGGTGACCTTCGACACCACGTGACCTGCCCAGTAGCAAAAAGGTATAATAATAAATCATGTATTGCGCAAGTTACGTGATTCCAGGGCCAGATCTCAACTTGTTTTCTAGGGTTACCTATGCCATAATCATCAGCCTGAAGACGTCCCCTGCTGAACATAGGTCAGGGTCTCCCCCATAGAGCGCCTCTTTGAGCGGCTGCTTGCCTCCTGCAGCCATCGGTTCTCCGCCATGGGGCAGGCCAAATCGCTTACAGAAACCACCACCGATGGGAAAGAAAGGTTTTCGAGTGGCGACCACGAATCGGAAGATGCAGCGTAGACTGGCCCCCCACTAGGTGGACCGACGATCTGATTACCTATGCCATTCCGTTCCATTTTAGTTTCCATTTTCCTTCTGCTCCAAGAAAATTTGTGTACAGTCAGCAATGGGAATTGTCAAATGAACGACCACTAGCATAAGATTTTTAACTGTCATGGTCACTAAACTTTCTAAAACATTCTTTATTAAACGTGTAATATGCTATACTTTGATTATATTTTTAGATGCAACGTATGCTGAGTTTCAGCCGCACAATACCAAGGGTAATGATGATGATGACAATGATGTCGTCCTTGCCAGCTTTCGACAACGGCGACCCTTTCATCTACTTTCTAGCAGGAGTACTAATATGGTTGGCTAAATTTGGTTTCAAACGTGCGATCACATGCACTGCAGTAGAGTTGACCAGCACTGTTGTAAGTATGAACGTAGGAAGGCTTGACGCGAGTTCGATCGTCCAGATCCTCAAAACGTAAAACTTTTGCAAATCTTCATATGATCCGTTGCATATATAAAATGAACATAGCTCTCATTTCTTCGAACATTATCTTATTGATCCGTTGGGAACGAATTTAATATATTTATCTTTTGTTTCGGAAAAATACTGACATTGGTATAATTTAACTTTGGACTTGACTAATTAGATGGTTAACGGATGTAGGTTATGTAAGTTAAAGTTATAATATATTTATCTTATGATGCGATACTCAAGTTACAATATTTGTAAACAGTCTAACCGGGATCATAGCATTTAGTTCATCACTCCCTAGCAACAGAACAAAATATGAAGTTAAGGCTGTGATAGATATAGCTCTCCGAGTTAGCAAGTTTAAATGTCAGTGGACATGCCACATCGCTCGCAGAACCGACTACCGATGAGAAAGAAATATCCTCTTATATTTATTTTGCAGCCTTGAAGAAAAGTCCTCGAGTGGCGACTACGAACGAAACGGAGGACGCAGCGAAGGCAGGCTCCACTAAGTGAATCGACAACTTGGTCAGTACGTATTGTCCCCGGTTTCTCATACGCTTGTCAAACTAATGTCAACTTAGCACACCAAATACTGCACGATCATTGGTTGAAGACAGCCGATGATCAGGCAACCAATGAGCGTTTAGTATTCCAGTTTGATAAACGTAATGAGTCCGGGGGTTAGTGTTATAATTGCGGTAAAACTGCATTACGTGACGTGTGGTTTATCGAATCTGCCGCTGTCTAGGACTAGCTTTATATTCAAGGCTATCACGTGCTTGATTTTACCAAACGACTCCACATTTATAATTATTTATATTTAAAAGCTGTGAATTTTAGACAGGTTCTAATTTATAGTCACCATCAATACTTTAATAATACCAGTTATTGACGGGTTTTGTCTATAAATTGGGCTGATGGATCTATGCAAATGGCAAAAGTAAGGTAATTAATTCAATGGGATGATTATGTAGTCCAAAATTAATGTGAATATGGCCGCAGGTGGCAGTTTGGATAGGAAATAATGATGAAAACAACATCAAGCATAAAATTGATGCTAATATATATACTGGTAAGGATGGGCATGTATTTATTAATCAGCAAGCTAAAAATTACGTAATAAATTAGAAATATAGGAAATGTTTATGTAATGAAATGACATAAATCTATTAGACTATTTGTGTATAATAATTATTAATGTAACTCCTAAGGTTTTGTTCATCACCGTTCTCGCCTTGCTCACATACGTAGTATTATTTTCCATTCTGTGCTTTGGTGCCGGTTGTTGTCAAGTCAAATCAATGTAATACCAATTTTTTTTAAATGTAAATGAATGACGTGATGAGCTAGTCGTTTGCCTGATGTTAAGCGTCACAGCTGTCCATAACAGTACCACTCGAAACCAAGACACCTCGAGTCGGTCAAATCATAAATCAGTCGTAATCGGAACGTCGTCATGCAAAGTTGAGAACTTATCATGGATTGATTTTTAAGTGTAAACCACACTTCACTTCTTTGTCTTAAACAGGTTTTATAGATGTCGCCACGACTGTTTAGTCGGTGAACACATAGTCCTTAAGATTTTCGCAGCTAGCGGTCATGCGACCATGGCCTAATTGGTAGGGCGTCTAATCCGGTGAGTTAGAAGGCGCGGGTTCAAATCCCGCTGGTTGATAAAATTTTAAGAACTATAATATCTTTTTATAGTTGAGAACTTGTACGTTTTTATCACAGAATTCGCCATATACATTCATAAGTCTAAGGTTCTCAGAAAATATCATGATGCCGTCATGCGCATTCGGAAAGTGCTTTATAATCACTTCAAAAAAAATGGTAGGTCCCAACTCCCACCAAACCGTAACCGGACCGTTGTGCATAACGCACAAAATCTCCACTAATATAATCTTCATTTACAATACAAGATATAATCAGAATCTGAAAAACAACAGCCTCGGCAAGGGGATAAGAATAGAGATAGCATCAGCATTCAGGTAAGAATCGTTTGGATCACGGCTCGTTATCCAGAACCCGCGCCTCGACGCCGTATACGGTAATGGGAATACGTTTCTCAAAGTTATTGCAGACCCCTACTATTGCTATCGATGTGAAGGAAAAAAAAACTATTTGCAATTATATTGATGGTCTTCCAAAAAAAGTGTGTAGTTTTAGTGTTATAGCTGCTAAATGTACATTAGCTCTTTCCACGACTCTCAAATCAAAATATCAGTTCTGTTTAAAATCCATTGGTCGAGGTATTCCTAGACTAAGGATCTAGCATATCCAGATACTCTATCATCATCATCATCACCAGCCGGAAGACGTCCATTGCTGAACATAGCTACCCCCTCCCTCCGATAGAACGCTACTTTGGATGCCCTGGAGATAAAGAATATATGTCGGAAAATCTGATGCTGATATGGCAAAATGATAAAGCATTGCAGTATGATTCCAATGGTCGATGACATGATATTTTTTCTTGAAAACATTGAGAGAGCATCGAAGCAAGGCTTAAAATTTTCCAGTTGTAACAACACAAGAAAGCTACTAAGTTGTAGAAACTTACAACTAGTAAGGGCAGTGAGCTACCTGCAGAAACTCGCGAAGCTATTGTTTTATGCGATGTGAGATACCTATATAAGGCGGCGTATGCCACGTAACTTTGTGGTCTTTACTGCGTATAATCACAAACAAAATGGGAGACCAAATTGGAGAAAAATAAAATAAAATTGACATAATAAAACTTGTTTCTAAAGATGAAAATATAAAACAGAACAGCTAAATCCCAAGTTATACAAAAGTGGCACGCTTAAATTAAGTGCAGTGTAACTCATATAGTGACGCAAAGACTACTGGTAGTATAACTGACATTAGTAGCACGGGCAATAAACGAGTAATAGGTACAGACTATTAAACCAGTAATTAGGTACAGATCACAAAACGAGTGAATCATAAACAGCCTCATTATAACGCCCCTTAAACCCACAGTTTGATCTATTAAACAACACTATAAAACATTTTTTATAATAATCCAATTTAAAAACAAGCTACGGTTTTCCGCGTTTACAAAAACTGTATGGAACCTGTCATTGAGCGTGGTAATTAGCATATTGTAACAGAAACGTTCACTTATCTACATTTTGATTATAATTAACTTTTTTGTGTAATTAGAAACAATGAACTCTTTTATTTCATGCCGAAACCTTGGGATCAAATATAGATAGGCTGACATTAATACTTTTTAAAGTTTGAAGAATTTTTTATTGATGCATAGTTAAGGATCCTAACGAAAAGAGCGATGGTGCATGTGTGCTTTGCAATCTTACGGCACCGTGTTCGATCCTCGGCCCTGCACCAAATGACTTATCTAGTAAGCTATGTGCAATTTTCGATGTCATCGCTCCGTGCTTCGGAGAGCACGTTAAGCCGTCGGTCCCGGTTGTCGTAAGAACATCTATGGCAATCGTTAAGGGTAGATGCCTGATAGAATCTGACACAGGTGTCAGATTCTATCAGGCATCTGACTACCCTAAGGAACCAGTAACAGAGATGGTTAGATCAGGATCTAACCATCTCTGTTACTGGTTCCTTATGGGTTGCGAGGTCAGATGGCAGTCGCTCGTGGAATTCAAGTAGCTCGCCGCTACAGGTTAGATTGGGAGCTGACTAACAAATGGGAAAAAGGCAAAGTGGATGATGATGAGTTAAGGAACCTAACCTAACTCCTGTCGTTGGTACTCCCTCATAAATGATATAGTTTATTATATATTATATACATCAAATCGTCATCACACCATGAGCCTTTTTGTATCCAGTGCTGAATACAAATCTCCAGTTCAAAGTGTCGCTCTATGAGAGAGGCCTATGTGCAGCAGTGGACATCTTCAGGCTGATGATGATGTTATTCACTTTGTACTATTATCCATTCTGTCTCTTTGACCTCACCTGTCACGCACTAGTATGATGCGGTAATACGGGAAAGAAGCAGTTGTCAAACACAGACTCAAAGCAAGTAAAAAAGAAAGGCTAGTACTGGCTAGTGGTGCTTTTTTTAGCTTATTTATACGTACGAGTATAACCGGTTTTACAAACGTGGCTTCAAAAATGAAGAAATAAAACTTCTGTCCCTTTTTACCCTTTCAAATCAACCCTGGCAAAAAATATTACGGTAGCACGGTTATGTTTTTAAAAGTATATACAATGCCAATTTTCATCACTATAATTTAAAATACAAAGTTTCGTCCCTTATTTCAACCACGTAAGTGATCCCTCGCAAAACAAATTTATAGCAACATTTTTACATCGAAGGAACTATCCAAGTTTGAATACATTACTAAAAAAATACGTTGGTATTTAAGCTCAACCACTGATTTTGGGGTTGAATTCCAAACAACAAAGAAAACCCATTTCTGTTTAACCCGTTTGTATGGTCCAAGTTTAAAAACGATAGGTACGTCTACGTTAAGAAATACAGGATTATACAAACAGTTTTTACCATTCCCCCCCCCCTTAAAGGCTAAATTTGCATGAATTCCATTTTATTGCACCCCTACGTTATGTATGTTAACTTCGACGTTTCAATATTTTAGCTTCAGCGCTTAGGCCGTGCGAGCGTCTTACTCGTAGGTGTTAAATGCCAAGAGTAGTCCTCTATTATGATGCTCTATTGTAATGGTTAACACACCGAAGAACGTACTACAATGATCTAAAAAAGTGGTTGATTAAAACCACTTTTTTACATTAGTAACAACTATAGATTTTGCAAAGATAAAATTAATAATTCAAAGTTTTTGTAATAGATTGTTCAGAGAATGTGTTATTATCAGACCATTAGAAGCCCGCTAATGTGCTTGTTACTTCGCAACGTGTAATTTTAGGCAGATGAGCTAAATGGTAGCGTTTTTCTATGGATAATATTATTAATTATGATTACACCATAAATGCTAAAGATTTTCTTATTAATTTGCTCTTCAACTTACAGCTAGTTTTCTACGAGGAGAAACTGAAATAGACTTCACTTACTTACTTAGTCCAATACCATGAAACGACGCGACGGGCCTACTTGTAGTACATTACATCGCTTCTTCTACTTTTATCCTTTTCACAGCCTATTCCTCAACCATGTAGGTTTTTATAGTCCATATTCCAAGGTCACAGGGACTATTATGTTTTTACTATGTCGTATACAAACAGTTCCCCAATAAACATTTTAGCAGCGCCTGCAGTAGACAAAAAGGCGCCAGTGGCGGCGTATAGTGGCACGCGGTTATTATTGTAGTTACACTGGTATGTTTTAACTACTTAAACTACTATTACAGCATGTGACACAAAAGCTCTTAATGCATAGTTATGTTTATTCCTGGTTCCATAAAGTAAAATTTTCGGGTTTACTGATGCAGGCGTGCATGGAGATGAGTTGGCTTGCGGACAAGCAAGAGTCGTACAATAGATATTATATTATTTTGGAACTCTATTTATTTTGTGCTAACTTATGGTACTGAGACGTGGTTTCTTACTGTTCGCTTCATCAGTAAGCCCAAAGTCGTGCAAAAAGCTATTGGGAGGACTATGCTTTGGGTTTCCATATATGATTAAATCTGGTCTGATGGGTAGGCCACATTGCTTGCAGAACTGATAACGGATGAGGAAGAAATGTTTTCAAATAGCTACCAGCAGCAGAATACGCCACAGCAGGCCAGCCCACCACTAGATGGATCGACGAGATCGTCGATCCATCGACCATTCGAAACCGCGGGAAGCCATTGGATGCTGTGTGCTATGTTCTCAGCAGTTGATAGCTTCTGGCTGATAATGACTTTGAGCGTATTCACTATAATGTCTTGACTTTGCGACTTGAGCTGCATATCCTTTGGCCAATCACTTAGCGTGACTAAGATGAACGAACAAAATATGAAAACTACACAAAGCAGAGTCTCTACATTAATAGGGCAAACGATTAAGCCAAACTATTAACTGTAGTGCCTCCGGGCAGCCAATTCCGTGGTTTTACTAAACGGAGAAACGTAACTACCCGCCATTAACCTAAAACTTTATCAAACACACCTGCCTAATTACGTTTGTTCTTCTACAAATATTACAAGTAGACGTATACAGTTCCGTAGTACCTACTGTCTTCATAGTAATAGTCGTTAGCCCAATACGTTCCCACAGCTGGGACACGAGTCTCCTTTCACATGGAGAGCCATAAACCACCACACTATCCAGGAGCGGTTCGGCAGATCATATTATGTCCTCAAATATTGTGATTCTTGAACATGCCGGTTTCCTCACGATGTTTTCTTTCACCGTTGTAAAAATGAGTGCAAACTCTGCACATAACTTTAAAGTCATCGTATAATCCTAAAAGGTATAGGAATTCCCTGCTCATTTAGAAAGGGAAAGTACCTAGAGTTCTTTTTGGGTTCACGTGTTTACTCTTTAGTTTAACACTACCACTAGGCGCTACTTGAAACAGTGAACCATACCGCTAGCACCACAGTCCATAGGTGGTAGACAAAAATATCTTTCTTCTTCAGTTTTAATCCACTTGTAGCTGGTAAAACAGGGAGTAAACTAAGGACAGACAATTCTGTCTACCTTCTGCAATAGGCCGTAAGATCGTAACTCTGCCTTTTGGGAACCACAAACCTTTTGCCTTTATTCTTCTGTAGACATAATCTGTGTTCCAGTTTGAATGGCAGTATAATGAAGCAGCCACTTATCTACTTATCAAAGCAAGAATGCCTCTGCCTCTCAACGGGATGTAAAAATATATATCCTACATGAAATGTCTATTTGAATGTATGAATCTTATACCAAACAACGTTTAAGATAAACAAGAAACGATAAACTTGCTCTAGATTGTTGATGTTGTAAAATTACCAAGTGCTACAATTCACACTAGAATGCTGGAAAGTCTCGGAGACGACCACACATGTTGATTTATTATGGCCATGACCTGAACAGCTCACGCACATGTAGACGTTTCGATGTGCAAATTTCTTGCTATGGGAAATATGCAAATATAGGCGTTATGGTATTGTACATGCACATTATCTTGCCCTTAGTATATCAAATAGTTTATGATTAGTGTCTATGTCGTGATAATTAAAAAAATACCTTATGCAACAGGCAAAGTGCCCATACAATAACATAACTGTAATCTAAAATGTAATTTGTATGTGTGTATCCTAGCAAATAAACGATTGACTATGATTATGATTATGATTAATACATGCAATAATATTTTGCCATGACGTATATCTTCGCGGTAGGTATAGTTTCATGGGTAATTTTTGCGTTTGATAAAGTCATTGAATATAAATCCAGTTGACCGATGATACAACTTCCCCTCATACGAAAATTAGTGGTGTATTTCAACTACTATTTTCATACAAATCACGGGAACCCGCGGGGTAATTACGTAAAATTTGCAACAGCAATGCGACAGCAGTAGCATCGCGACAGCAGTAGCGAAGCATACATTCTCGACACCACTAATGATGTATGACAGCAATCACCGCGAGATTTACGTCTGTCGCAAACCTGTTGCGAGTTGGGTAATTAGGGGGCCGTTGATGTCTTTTGTTCCATCCTGCTCTGTCCTTTGTAATTTCGTATAGCTTTGTCTCGTTTTGTTACCTCGTCCCCTGCCCGCGCAGGTGAGTCGTGTTTGTACGAGAAATTATGTTCACGAGCTATCAACGGGCTTTATAATCTTTGGATAAAATGCAGTCAAATCAGGTCCAGTAACAGGTTGACACTTTCTTTAATTACTTTTACTCATTTATAAATACCGCAGTTATTCCAACTATGGGACCCCACACATGAAGACCATTCTACAAAAAAACGCAGCACACATGACCTCTGTGTGCGCCATTTCGATAGAACACAGCTGAGCAAATATTCGAGACGAATATTCAGGTGTAGTGAGCATATTTTGCTCACAACGAATATTCACATCAAGCAAATGCTCATGTCAGTCGCCAGCTTAAGGTTTTCCAATTTACGGGCTTTTAAAGGAACATAAGAACCTACTTAATTAGTTTTTTTTTTTTTCAAAATAGAAAATATTTTTTTATTTATTTATTAGAAAATTATTAACCACTAATTAACATACAACCAGCCAAATAAACACTTACTCAATATGTTTGAAAAAAAAAATTAGATTATGCTTCACATAATTTTAACATCCGTCAAAAGTAAGTACAGGTAGGTACATCGATGTAAAGTAACTGCCAATAACGACCATGTGGACAGAATTAAGGCGATTGGAAGTTAATTAAAAATTAATAAGCGAATGTGAGCTAATGTCGGATTGTGCGTATGGACGTTAGGCAGACGGCCGGTTGTAAAAAAATATGTGGATAGAAGTCGTATTACTACCGCGAGAATTTTTCACTGCCAATAATTTCTGGTCTATTCCAGACTTTTAGTCACAGTTGCGGTATTAATATCTCGTAAACAGCGGCACTCGCCCGAAACCTCATTTTCATCGCTAACAAATTGCTATGACTCCCGTCCGACTCTATGACGAGGCCCCAATACTATATATTTTTATGTATTAGTTTTGAGGTGCATCTTCACAACAATATAATTTGACTGGCCTGATAGCTCAGTTGGTAGTAGCTCTGCCTTCTGAACTGTAGGCTGTGGGTTCAATTTTCAGCCGGGACTAACATTTGTGTGATGAACATAGGTGTTTGTTCTGTGTCTGGGTTATATTGTATTCTATGTATGTATTTACAAACAAAAAGTATCATTGTATATTCTATCAGTTATCGAGTTCCCATAGTACAAGCTATGCTTAGTTTGGGGCTAGATGGCGCTGTGTGAAATGTCCCCACATAATATAATTATATAAAACAAAAAATTGTAATTATTCAATTTTAGAAAAAAGAAGATCTCAACAGTCCTTGTTCTTCATTACTTAATTTTTCTGGAATAACTTTTAAACGAAAATGTACACACGATTTTTTTTTTGGTTTTTTTCTGATTGATGTACAAATACGTTTCTATTGGGGGAAAAAATGTTGTTCATTCATTTTTCCAAAATCAAATAATTAGGCTTATCGCAAGTAAATTACGTCACTTACTTTTCCGGCCATTCTCTTACCATTCCGTTTAATTTAAATGACCTCTGCGTAAAGCTTAGACTAAAATTAGATGAATCATTGAATCAGGTGCAGCTTTTGTTATTGGATTTGCTAAATATTGTTGAAGGTTGATTTGCACTGCACTATTGGGATGCGAAACTAATTTCAATGCTAGCATGTGATGCAATTTGCAAATGGAAGGTTCAATTGTTTCTACATAATTATTATTAGGTCTGGCATAATCTGCGCTTTAGGTACAAAGCTAACAAGTAGATAGGACTAGCATGTCTTATCGGCTAGCTTATTACGTAATGTTTGCAACAGGCGTAAATTTCGCAATCATTGCCGTCAAACGTCACTTTGGCAGAGCAGAAAGCGATCGAGCACTAGATCACCGACTGTCGGACCATCAACGAACTAAAAAAGCATTATTATGTTTCCGCCTATTGCTATTCTGTTGCTAGTGGCGCTAGTATCAAAGGCTCAAGTGCATTCAGTGACAGGCGAGCAACAGGCGGGCGACTGCGACCAATTGCTGTCACTTTGGTACTGCTATTGCTTTGCTGCTACTGTTGCTTTGTTGTAGCAATTTTTACATAATACGGGCGTCGGGTCGGTCCGTTGCGCATACCGCGTCAGAAGAGTAGCGCTATAGCGATAGAAAGAGAGGCAGCTATTTAGGGTAGGCTTGTAGCCCTGTGCGAGCTGAACTACACTTTATTGCGATATAGCTAGAGTCGTTATTTATTTAAGTGACTTCGCGGAGTGGATCTTCTGTACCTGTACCTGCAGTACTATTAAGTATTCTGTGATATTACAGCAAGGGTTATTTTTGTTTCATGGAGTAATTTAGACTTGCCATCTACACGGGTAGGTCTCAACGGGTCCTATCAAACCGATCCCATTTGTCTTATGTTGTCATCCAAAAGATCAATTAATTAGAGTCCCAAGTGATACTATATTAAATTCATTGACTGCACCATTGTCGACATAAGCGCTTACTAAAGTTATTATGAATAGCAAAAGTATAGGTATACAAAAAGGCCGGCAAATTAAATTACCAATTTAAATAGCATTATAATAAAAAAATATGTAGTGGAAATCAAACAAAATAGAGTCAGAATGTCCATTCCAACTTTTCCCCGAAAATATTCATACGCAGATTTCTAAATTCCTCATCGAAACACAAAAGTTTTAATTTAGTGGGTAAGTATGCCCATAAATTTACTAAATAAAGAGATAGATTTTTTTTGTGTGGACATTTCACATCGCGCCATCTAGCCCCAAACTAAGCATAGCTTATACTATGGGAATCAGATAACTGACACAATACTTAGATACTTTTTGTTTGCAAATACATACATAGAATACAACATAACGCCGAGACATATAACAAACACCTACGAGTATATTCATCACACAAATGTTTGTCGCGGGCGGGAATCGAACCCACAATCTACAGTTCAGAAGGCAGAGCTACTACCAACTGAGCTATCAGGCCAGTCAAAATAAATCGCCTTGAGATTCATTCACCTGTTAAGGCAACACCACTTGCATTAGAATTTAGTACGCAAACAACGCTTGTTACTATAGTTTCGGAATAAATTAAATCTGCGTAGTATTTAAAAATTGCGTTTCGTAAATTTAGTAGAACTAAACTGAAAGTAGTCGAGTATGAAGCGATGAATTAACTTTGTGAGTGGCCGTTTCCTGGAGCTGATGAAGATTTGCAAGAATTCAATTGTTTTGACCCAATTATTAGCGCGCAGCTCAACCGTTAAGCCATAATTATGGAAAAGCATTTTTACCGCCAAACTGAATTTACCGAACCTTTCATTATAGTTCTGCATTGTTCACAGTGATGATTAGTTCATTAAAACAAATAGCCGTGGATGTAGGTCACATGTATTGTGGTGGTCGCCACACCGACAGATTTCACGGTGAGACCCGGGTGTGAAATGTGGCGAGTGTGGACTTGGGACATTATACTTGCATGAGGGAAGCTGTTTGTTGGGACGCTTGTTACGTCTGCGTCTTGCGGGTCCATACTTTTGTTTTGGTTTACTTGTGTATTTCTATTACTGTTTCAAATATTTTTCTTCTTAAGGCAATTTAATCTAATACCTTATAATTGTTATGAAAAACGTCAGCACTCGACTGGTTTGATTCAATAATAATATCTAATTGGCGCGGGGGTGCTATGACATTAAAGACATTAAAGTTTTCCGCATGTAATGTCATAGCTAATGTTACTCTCATACATTTTGAGTTATCGTTTGGCGTTAACGCTAATTGAAAGGGATCTTTGCTAGACCCCCAGTTCTGGACTTCCATTTTAGTTATATCAGAGCCATAGGATATGTAGTCCTTCACAATCATAATATGTAGGTATCTACAAATATTTGTGAAGAATCAGACGGGAATATTAGAACAACATGTTTTGAGTGGTATCCTCTACTTGGTCAGTGGCGTTTTTTTTCCATATATTTGTACCTATTACAGGTACTAGGTTTTTATTTCAGACTTAAAATATATAAAATTACTTAACTAGGCCTACAAAACTAAACAATAAAATACAAAATACAATTACAAAAACTAAATTAAATCTAAACTAAGTACTTATCTAAAACTAAAACTAAACTTATAAATAAAAAACCGCGTTTAAGTCGCTGTCTGCGGGTAAGGTGCCCAAAAAGCTGGCGACATTACCTCGTTGAATGGCCATACTTAGTCTTTGGCCGAGGTAAGAGCCAGCTCTTTGGTCACCTGTAGTTTCTATTAGGCGTCTGGACAGCTCTTTCACGAATCCGCGGGCGGATTATACTATATATACCTATTATACTTGTGTTATGTTGTAAATTAGTGATAATTGAGGTTTCTCTATAGTAAGTACATTTCTATTTACCTACAATAGACTTGTTTTCGTTTAGAATTTACTTTATACATGGTATTAATCATCATCATCATCATCAACAGCATGAAGACGTCCACTGCTAAACATAGGCCTTTCTTACAGAGCGCCATTTAGAGCGGCTGCTCGCTTCCTACATCCATCGGTTCCCCACGGCTTTCACCAGGTCATAGGTTCACCTAGTGGGGTCTGGCCTACGCTGCGTCTTCCGGTTCGTGGTCAGTACTTGAGAACTTTTCTTCCCCATCGGTTGTCATTTCTACGAGCGATGTGGCCTGCCCATTGCCATTTCAACTTACTAATTCTAAGAGCTACCTATATCGGTCATTTAGTTCTCTTGCGGATTTCCTCATTACGGATCTTATTTCGCAGGGAAACACCGAGCATAGCTCTGTCCATAGCTCGTTACGCGACTTTGAGCTTACTAATGGGGCCAACATTAAGAGACCATGTCTCAGTTCCATAAGTCATCACTGGCCACAGACTGATTGAAAACCTCCGTTTTCAGATTCTGCTGTAGACGAAAAGATAGGTCGAAGCGTCCCAAACGCTGGCCAGCTGAGTTGGATTCTTGGTTAATTGTATTGTGCAATTGAGTGTTATTTTGTCCGAAGTCCACACTACCGTGCTTTGATATTTTTCTCACAGTATTTAGCGTAATATGGCAGTGTCTCGGTGCCGGTCCAGTATCACGCAATATGTTCTCGCTATTAGCTCCGCCATTGAAACTACGTGCTGGGACTCATTATTCATATTTTATAACTTTTGAGGATGTTGGCCATCGCTGGCTTACCTTGGGAATTGTTCTTTGTTAGATATTCAATATTTTGAATCGGACACTCTCAATAGCCGTTAGCAACAGGCTTTCCATTATGAATACGAAGAGTATAAAGTTTACAGTTAACAATAAGCTCAAGGTGCAAATTAAGCCAATACTAAAATGAGGATAAGGATGGAAACGTAATAATTGCATCATGATTTTCTTTCATTGACATCTTTATCAAATAATTTTTTGTCTGACTACAAACCCACAGAACAGCTCGTTATCCCTTTCCGTGGCAATTAAAAGTACCTAAACCTATATTACTTTTAGTGTAAAGGGTTGAATCACGAAGGGTTGATTACGCTAAGCAGGCATAAATCTTTAAAAAGGATAAATTATTATTTTGTGTTATATATTATTATGTAAAGAATACTACGAACGACACCAAACATTCTGTAGGATAGGTATGTACTATGAAGCAATGAAAAATCAGAATCATGTTCTTGTTGTTTCTAAATAGATTGCTTAAAGAATGAACTGTTAGCGACAGAAAACCCTAGCGGGCGTTGCTGATCTTCGATAAAACATCATCGACGTCGAATTCGTGCAATTTGCTGTCAATATACCTATGTGCAGAAGTGGCGTAAGTGGTGATTAAGTAGCGTAGGTGGTAACTTAATAGTGTAGGTTACAACTAAATGATGTAGGTGATATCTAAATGGCATAGGTGATAACTAAATGGCGTAGGTGGTAACTAAATGGCGTAGGTGGTAGCTAAACGGCGTAAGTGGTAGCTAAATGGCGTAGGTGGTAACTAAATGGCGTAGGTAGTAGCTAAATGGCGTAGGTGGTAGCTAAATGGCGTAAGTAGCAGCTAAATAGCGTGAGTGGTAACTAAATGGCATAGGTGGTAACTAAATGGCGTAGGTGGTAGCTAAATGGCGTAGGTGGTAACTAAATGGCGTAGGTGGTAGCTAAATGGCGTAGGTGGTAGCTAAATGGCGTAAGTAGTAGCTAAATAGCGTGAGTGGTAACTAAATGACGTAGGTGGTAACTAAACGGCGTAGCAAATTTGACGTCAATATATTTTATGAAGACCAGAATAGGGGTCTAGTTTAAAATTACGGATCACGGATGCAAGTTAAAGTTGTCTATTTGGTATCTATCAATAATGCCAGTTAGTCATTGACTTTTTTCGTTTATAATCTGTACACAATATATACAAAGATTTAATTTAATAGACACAAGTAATTACAAAACTTTTCTTACGTAGATTCTGCAGTGATTTTCTAACTTTACTACGCTTATTGTCTTACACAGATCCTTGTTTCTACAATAATGCGTTACGAATACGCTGTACGTGATCGTCACGTATAACTTTATAAACATTTTTCTTTATAATATTTTACTTTTAGTATTTGTTATTTTCCTGGTATTTTAAAAGGAAGTACTCAAAATCCTTCACACAGAAAGAAGGAAAACTGTGGGGCTTTCAAGATCACAGATTATTAGTGGAACACATTGTGGTACGATTATTAAACAGTAGGATAGGTAAGCTGTTGAGCTCGTAATTTTTTTTATGAGATAGAATGACGTGGCCAGCTAGCCGTGATGTTAAGCGACACGGCCGCCCATAACAGTTGCAGTATCACTCGGAACTATGAAATAATAAAGTTTCGCGTGACACTGCACTGCGCAAGCCATCCTGAGACATCATACACCCTATAGTAATCAGATTACTAGACTGTGAAATCAGGTCATAAAACCTCATTTGCCCAGTAATTTCACTAACTACAATGACCTTCAAACCGGAACACAGTAGTGCTTGCACACTACTGCTTGGTGGCAGAATAACTGGCAAAGTGGTGGTAGGTACCACCTAGACGAACTTTGCAGAAAAGCTCCTACCACCTAGTAAACTGTCAATAATACAATACTTTTTTTTAAAACAAACGTGCTTAACGAGCAGAAACTGCATTATCACTTAAAATAAGACATATGGTCAAAAATGATAACCATGATCATCAGCCTCAAGACGTCCACTGCTGAACATAGGCCTCCCCCATAGAGCACCACTTTGAGTAACTACCTCCTGCATCCAATTGGCTCCCCGCGGTTCTGCCCAGATCGTCGGTCCACCTAGTGGGGGGCCTACGCTGCGTCTTCCGGTTCATGATCGCCACTCGAGAACCTTTCTTCCCCATCGGTTGTCAGTTCTACGAGCAATGTGGCCTGCCTCTTCAATCTTGCCAAAATTAATGAACCTTCCAAATCCACGTAAAAATTGCTCGCCATAACAATTTCATAACCACGATCACCAGTGAACTTGAAAACAACCGGTGGCGGTTGCACGGTGCTATGAATCAGAGCCTCTGATTCACGGCTGCAGTGCATCCGATTGAATAAAAGTGCGACACAGTAAATTTACATATAGTTCAGCAAGCTGTCGTGGCTATTCTCGACTGCGGCTTCATTCTGAGACTTGAAGTCTTATCGAGTAAGTCTGGTAGCGATGGTGATCATGTTCTCTCTTGCTCGCACTTAAGAACTTGCAAATTGGTGCGTGCAGGATGGCAGGCGATGTTCATTACCAGAATAGTTACACGGCAGGGGTGCAGGGTCTGACATCAATCTGTTAAGCATAGACGAGGAGGAAGAATGCAAGTGGTAAAAGTGGGACCAATAAAAGTTAAACCCTTACAGCACCCGTATTATAAATTCTCTCGAAAAGAAGGAAAATTGCAGATTGCATGACAATGCTTTATCTTCAACTTCATGTCACTTGACAATCTGTTTGTCTACTATCGAATGTAACAACCGGTAACAAATCACTGCTGCATTCATGAAAATGTTAATTTTTTTGCTGTTATGGATTTATGTTTGACCATCAAATAGTTGATGGTACGCTATGTGTGGTCGCAGATGGAGCACGTAAAAATACTAAGGTACCAAATCCACATGAGCCATTGAGTGTACGAAACAAGCAGCCACTCAAAATAATGGTGCAGGAGGCATATCTATTTATATGTTGAGCAGTGCAATGGGTCTTCAGGCTGATTATTATAGAACTATTTGAATAGTTAAGTCGGTACTTAGGTATTTAACTATTCAAATAGTTCTATCGTCAGCAAGTTGTATAATAGTAATTGAAAGAATGAAAGAAATGGTGACATCAATGATGCTATGTCAGATCTCAAAGAATCTGATATATATCTGAGGTAAGAGGAGAATACATGGGAAATTATAGTTCTGACAAAAAAAAACAGTAAAAGACTAATAGATCCAGGTTAAAATAAAGTAGTTGCCAGGCATCGCTCCCTAGTATATCGTACAAAAATTCAAACAACAACCGGCGAGCGACGTGCTTTCAAAGGTTGTGGTTTTGCCAACTGATAAAAAAATAACCACTCGTAATATTGAATGAATCAAGCGGATCCATTTATTGCCATTAATTTTATTTATCGCGTAAAGTCACGTCAAAAATGATAGAAGCTAATTGAATTGACAATATTTGAATTGTTTTTTTGTAATGCAATTCCCCATTTGCATTTAATATTTCCCGCGCATTATTTTTTTATTTAGGAACGTACCATACAATTCATACGTCGTAAGGAAACTTGCATGTTTAAGAGAAGCATCCATATAGTCATCAGTAGCCCTCCTGGTGCTGCGAGTGTGCATAGGCGAAGGCAACTGCTTATCAACAGGTGGGCTGTCAGTTTACCTATATTTTGTCCATCCATGTTATAAACAAACAAAATAGTAAAATCAATGGCAACATCGTATAGTATTCGTTTCTACTCACGCCCATACCACAAAGGATTAACTACCACAAGACCAAATCAATATTTAACTAGTCGATAAAATTGAAATACGGTCCATCGAACATTTGAATGGGAATATGTCCTGACTCCTGAGGGAAATCATTGAGCAACTTATAATAAACTCGAGTGAATGCTCCTAATAATAGTCTGCGTTTTTATATCTTGTAGAATCGTGACTATGGGTGATAAATTGATAATACAATCATATATTAACGTGTTAATCAAGTGATTATATGTTTCTTTTACTACTTTGGTTCAGTAGCCTCTTGACTTGCTCAAGATCATGTAATATTGCTTCTAAGTCCCAATTTAAAATGGAAATCACTGAATTTTAAGGCCATCTACTTGTTTGTCACTATAAAATATTAAATAAACAGCACTAGGTATCGCTGGCATAAAATTAAATAACTAATATTAATTTTATGATTTTATTGGTTGTAGTAAATTAAAAATCTGTAAAAGACCATCGCCGATCGTCTCAGTTGCTATGAGGTTTAATCAACCATCTAATGAATTAAAACAACTGCTGTGAGTTAAACTTTTAATTGAACCTCCACAAATTGGAATTTCCAATACAGAAAATGGAATTAAGCGAAACCGCAGGTGCGACGACATACTTGTCTGTTAACAGGCGATAGTTGCCGCAACTATTGTCAAACTATTGGCTCAGACATCGGGCTGGTATTTGATTCTACATAATTCGATTCTACATACAGTAATTACGCGTAAGAAGGTTAAGGAAAGGTGATCTATAAGTTTTAAGCGGTAAATTCCTTTAGTTTGGAAGTTTGCAACTTGTTCTTTAGATGGGCTTTAAAGTTTTCAGCTAAAAAGCTCGCGCGGACGAGGGTGAAATAAGCTTGGAGAGATAAAATTTGAGACAGCTTTTTGGAAGACCATTTAGGTATATTTAGACTTTGTTACCTCGCCGTAGGCTGTTGGAGAAAAAAATCATTGGAATAGGCAATAAGTTTTTTTAGTATAGGTATATTCTGTCATGAAACAGTGCGATAACACGAAGTCAAAATATGTTTAGCCACTTCGTAAGATATTAAGAATTCATAAAAAATATCACGGTATAGGAAGAGTAAAGGAAATAGACGAAAAGATAGGTTGAGAAGAAATTTCGTCGTGAAAAAGTTGATGTCATATCAAGAGACCAAAATGTTGAAAGTGTTGCAAACCGTGAATCAACAAAATCTACAGAATCAATTAAGAGTCAGAGTTAAACTCTCAAATGAACGAGGACATTTAATTAGCACGTAACTGGCGACAGGTGTGCTTTAATATCATAATCACTATTTTTTAAGGCTTTCTTACAGAGTTACCATAATTATAATAATACCACTGATATTCTGAAGCATGTTTAAACTACTTACACCTAGATTAGAGTATAGCTCTGATATATTTTACACTATTTTATATTAGACCATGTTACCATGGTCCAAATATTCACTGTTATTTTAAGTACCACATTAATAAATAAATAAATAAAATAAATAAATAACGCCCAACGATCACATACATAGGTCCCGGACCTTAACTAGGATTCCCTGTATCTAGGGACCCAGGAACTATGAGGACCATGGTCCCACAACACCCAGACACAGAACAAGTATTTGTGCTTTTTTTTTCATGTGCACAAATACTTGTCCTGACGCGGGAATCGAACCCGCAGCCTCCACGTTATGAGCCGACCTGCTCAACCACCACACCACAGAGGCTGTCAACATTCAAATACCTTTACGCTTTCCAACGCATTAGGTCCTTCAGAGGGTTTGAAGTTCTTCCGAAACTCCAGCTCGTTGTTTTAAATAGTTTTACAATTAATTTACCTGACGTACAGTTAATTAGTGATTCGTTAATGAGTTAGTTACGGTCAGTGAATAGTTAGTAAACATGTTAAAACTTCTAATTTACATGTTGAACGAACTACGGACAGAAAACGTGGTTTGAAAATTAAAGATGCCTTTACCTAAAGAGGAGACATAAATATTATGTATGTCAATAAAATTAAGGGTAAAGAATATTATCGAATATAAAATTATGTTATACGTATTTTTTAGTCAACAGGCTTTTGTTTTATATTTATATTTTATCTGTTCTTGTTATGTAATGTGCTCATTTTAGTTAATTGACCCAGGATATTACATTATCAGATTTGTTATGAATTTACGGGAAAAAATGCATTAATTGTTTGAAGAAGTAATTCTTTTGACAAGAAGAAATCCAATAATACAAAAGTATTATTGGATTGCGCCTTCTATGCTAAATTACTAATATGATGGCATTATGGCACATACCTAGAATATTTTTGGTATATCCTAGGTCTATGGCTGTAATATATTTTGTTATTCAGATATAACGGAGTTACCTTAAGTAAATTCGACATCAAACCGATGATCACTCTTCACCTCGTACTCCAGCATCAAATTAATTCAAATAAAAAGTGGCACCTTAGAAGGACCGAATAAAAATAATCCTGAACAAAAGGACCAAATAACTAGGTGACCTATTAACTTCTCTTTTATGGGACCTCGTTGTAAATTCAATATTTGACGGAAGACGCCTCGCTTTGCGGCCCTTTGTGCGGACAATGCGACGCCCATTCTCGGGCACAATAGTTCTTGGAGGAACCTTTCAGTGATAATGTGAAGATTAAATAATATTTAATATAAAACGGTTGTGAATTGTACTGGGTTATGATGAAGTGGGAAGGAAATGATTTGAAGGAAGTAACCGGTGGCTGTACAGATAGCATCATCATCATCAACATCCTGAAGACGTCCACTGCTGAACATAGGCCTCCCCCACGGAGCGCCACTTTGAGCGCCTGCTTGCCTCCTGCATCCATCGCCTCCTCACGGTTTTCATCAGATCGTCGCGTCGGTCGTGGGGGCACAGTTACTACTTAGATATAAGTGATATAGTCTAGAGGGAGAGGATGCTTCGCATTGATTGCACGAAGCTAAGAAGTAAAGTCATGGAAAAAACCCATTTCACCTCCAATTGTAAGTAAAAAATACAATCAAATCGAATTAAACATTAACTTGAACAACAAAAGGTACCATTTTTTATCTATATCAAAATCTAAATTATACCAATTTCCGACATGTCTGCAAAAGGTGGGATTGTATTTTAAGATATTTATTATTAAAATGCCAGAGTGCACTAGATCTAGATGCGAAATGTTAAGACCAGCGTGACCTGTGATTGTCTATGCTCCAATGAGTACAATAGTATAGCCTCTGTGAGGAAATTGATAAACAGTCATGGAATACCTTGTAACTACTGACTCACATTTTATTAACTGAGAGTACATGGAACTGTTGTTTTGTTCTGTGCCAGTCACAATTTGTCGTGTTATTATTATGGGTTGGGTTCTGTAAAAAAACTTTGTTTTTAATATTATAACTCTATATGGTTACTCTAATTGTATGGAGTTTTAATAGAAACAAATGTTTATATTATTAACGATGGATGTTTGCGTCAAGGTTAGAAGTATATTTTTGACTATGCTGATAAAACAAAGAGATAGATAAGTTATTTTAGTATCACACACATCACACCATCAATAGCTGGAAGACGTCCACTGCTGATCACAAGCCTCCTCTCCACCTATAATAGGGGTTGACCATAACCACCACGCTTGGCGCAGGCGGCTTGGCGAAGGGACCTCCTCCAGGAACGCGGGTGCTTCTGGATGGAGTCTTGGTCCCGGTCGGGACCCAGATGAAATATCTGAGCCTCTGGGACGGGAGGTGGACTTTTGGGGCCCATTTTACCCGCATGTCCCCAAGAGTCCTGGGAGCGGCCGCCGCCCTGGGGAGGCTGCTGCCCTACGCGGCTTGGTGATCGCAGATATTCCCTTAGTCGGCTCATAATTAGTATTTGTAAAACTATAGGTGAACCACATACTTAGGTGTTCACGGGCAAGAAACCCTATTGTGATATCTAAGACATAATTTTCTAAATAGGTTTAGGTTTGTACAAAATAATAATTTCTAAGACAGAGGCGTGGCACCTAATAACTACTTACTAAGCAGTAATCTAATTGAACGTTGCGTCCGTCCTTGGATCATGAGATATTCCGGGCTCCACAGATACAACAAGATAAACACGATCAGGAACTAAAGTGGGTGTGTACAGGCACGTTTTCATATTTTTTTATTTGCAAACGTCTAAGGTCTAACAGAATCAATTTTACAAATCTAATCATTCTTTACGGGGCATGCCTTGTAAAAAATGTTTCATTAGTAGGTTCAGATATATAACGTGTTATGGAATTTCATCAAGATGGTTTGCAACCTTTTATATTTAAAATTAATAATACCATCAGTAATGAAAAGGCGATTATTATTATTGTAAATGTTGTTGCAGGAAAAGAAAGAACGAAAATACATTACGTAAATACACATAATGTTGGAGTCACAAAATTCGAATTAATTTCTTTACTCCCTATGTCTATCCTTCATCATCATCAGCCGTAGAAGTCCACTCAACTGTCTCCACCTATTTTCAAATGGGCCTCTCCATAGAGTGCTACCTTGAGCGGTTTCTTGCCTCTTGCATCCATCGGCTCCCCGCGGTTTGACCGAGTCATCGGTCCACCTAGTGGGGGCTTATGCTACGTCTTCCAGTTTGTGGTCACCACTCGTCTTCCTCGTTAGTTCTGCGAGCGATGTGGTAGGAGTTTTCATTAGCATCCAATTTTTATTTTCTCCTAACTGTGATTTTCGCTATATCATTTCTAAAATAACAGAATGTCTCTTGTGATTTATGTGATTTTTTCATTATAATCCCAGCTTTATCACCTCTGCCTCAGCTGAATAAATATTACGAAATATTGCAACACATAAATCATCTTTCATGACTATTATTATATTGTAGTGTACAAATATGCTTTGTGTAATAAAGGTACAAGAAGCTAGACTTTATCTAGGTCTAATAGTTTGATAAATGAGCTTAATAAACATATTGACGTGTTGACAAATGATGTGGATAACTAGAATGTGCGCAAAGTTTAATCATTGAAGGTCAAGTCGGTATTTTTTGTCTCAGTTATTTGAAAAGCCAACTGCACAAATAGTCATGTTTTTATGTGGCTTGTTTGTACCTAAACTCATGCAAATTAGAGCAATACAAAAGAATTTCATTGGTTATGATTTAAATTATAGGTAAACGCAAACAAATAGCCAACATAATGCTTTTATATGAGTAAGATATTAGAGATTAATCGAGATATGTTATCACAAAGGGTGGATGTAATGTAAATACTCAAATCAATCAAATAAAAGCACAACACATTGTCAACACACATAAAAAACATGATACAGCGATGTTGCCAGAAGCATCACCAACATATTATAACAAAATGTTAAAGTGACAACAACAACTTGTCATATTCTTCATAAACTTTATCCGCAAACATCCCGAACAAACAACAGACTAACAAATAAAAGAAATGACCAAAACAAAGCGCCAGCCGTCTCCAACAGAACATGCTCTATGAGAAGCCATTTCCTTTGCTCTATAGCAATTTACACCCGCTTCCTGTACTACTGCCTCTATAAAGCATGTCTTCAACTTTCTCACAGTGGAGTTTTCTATCACCATGTCATACATTACTTGCAAGCGTCGTCTTAGGTTTAGAATTTCAATGTTTGATGCAGCGATGGATGTTAAAAATTTGGAAGATGTTACCGTGTGAGATATTAGTTAAGGATGGTAGTACATTGATTAGGCTTCCGGTGACATGATTATCTTTGTTCTTGATCGCGTTACGGCGGAAGGACACCTTCAGCACGCCTAAATTGAGGGCTTTATTTCATTATCGCATCCCTTTGATGAAAGCATTGGAAAGACGAAAGTAAGTGCGATCAATTTTGTATTAACATTTGGTAAGAGGTATCATTACATAATCATTATTTTAGTTTCTAGTAATTAGGAATTATGTTGTGCCACAGAATAGTTATATAGTAATATTAAGTAGTTGGGCGAAGTTTCCATGAGACATAAAAAACTAACAGAAACTAAATAACAGCTAAGCTAAGAGATAGCCTAAGGCCTAACATTTTAACGCAAGTGCTTTTTTGATAAATGGTGCTACCAATATTACTTACTCACATATTTTTTTTTATTTAGTCTGTAATGGCCAAATTCTAAAATAAACACTATAAACAAAACTAGATCAGAGGCAAACAAAAAAATTCGAATACAATGCAGGTAAAATTAAATAAATTCACTCGTTCGGGAAGTTAGAGAAATAGTAAAATTGTAGAAAAATAATTTTACTAAAAAACATTATTAGCAGCATAAAAAATATCAGAAAAAAATTTAAGCGTTGACAAAAAATTAAACTAGATGGCGCCACAAGACAAGTTAGCTCGCGGTGGTGTTGTGTTTGCACCGATCATAGCTCTCGCCGAGGCGCATCAGACTCATTGCCATCAGAAGGGTCTTAACTGACTCGACTGAACAGCGAGTGATGATTTGGGAAATGATCTTCGTGATTACACCCCGCTCGCCCGCTCCTCAACTATCGCAGAGGGGCGGGTCGAATAACTGACGCTGTTTTTTTGGCCTCTTTAAATCAAATCAAAAAATAATAAAACTAAACGAAATTACGTTCATTATAAAATATTGATTACGCAATAAATAAAAAGAAAATACTAACTAATTACACACACTGCAATAAAATATTCTCTATTATATTTCTCTATTCATATTTCTATAGTTGCCTGCACAATATTTTCGAGTGTTTAAACAGATTCGTCTTATGTTTACCCTTGTAATACCTGCTTTCAAGTTTTTTGTGTAACATAATGTACCTACCTACAAGGAACCCACACTTGGTAACTGGCTCCTGTAACACAGGGTCTACCCTAGTATAGGAGCTAGTTGTTAGTTTTAATCTTGTTGTTAACCTAGTACTGCAAGATAATATTTATTTAACTATAACTATATATAGCTACTTATCTCTGTTTTGTGCAACTTTAGGTTAAGTTTTTAATGGCAAATAAATAAATTATTATTAAAAAAAATAGATATAATTATAATTTATATAGTATTCTGGAATGCTCCTATAATTATAGCGTTATACTCTTAGCTGGAATGATCCGCGTAAGTAATTCATATTTCATCGTCAGCCGGAAGGCGTCCACTGCTGAACATAGGTCTCACCCAAAAAACGCCAATTTGGATGCTTATCATAGCTGGGTTTTGCCGTAATCACCACGCTTGGCAGGCGGTTTGGTTGGTGATGTACCAAGGAAAATGCTGCTTGCTGGCCATTCCCTGGATATTCCCTTAGCCGGCTCTTACGGCACCCACAAGAAGAGATGGGGTGGTCCTATTAAAAGTCATCATCATCATAAAGTAAGTAATTCATAATAATAATTCATCTCGTCTAAAGGTTTTGTAGAATAGAACGAGACCCGCCCATACCTTGACTCCTGTTGATATAAGTACCTATTACTATTATGTATTCTGTGCTATTACTGCGCAGCGGTCATAATTATGTTTCGATTTACACAATGACATCGAACTTCCCCCTTTTTTGAAGTGGGCTAAAACTGGAGAACAGTCATTTTGACAGCCTCTGTGGTGTGGTGGTTGAGCAGGTCGGCTCATAACCCGGAGGCGGCGGGTTCGATTCCCGCGACAGGACAAGTGTACGTGCACGAAAAAAAAGCGTTAATACTAAACTTGTGCTGTGTCTGGGTGTTGTGGGACCATGGTCCTTGTAGTTCCTGGGTCCCTAGATACAGGGCATCCTAGTTAGGGTCCAGGATCTATGTAATCGTTGTATGTGATCGTTGGGCGTTATTTATATATTCATTTATTATAACGCCTGGTAAAAAACTGAGCGTGAGATCCCTGTTTGAGTTGTACCTTTGACACCCTGTACACAGGCGCTTGACATTATACCCCTTTCCAAATTAGATATTACCCAAGCCGTCCCAAGTTTTATCGCCTTTTCTAAAAGCCTTCAAGATGCGCATATTTTAAATGTTCCCAAGTTAGAAAGACTTTTGGGAAAGTATGCGACTTCTTTTATTTGTTCGGGTCGTGGATACGGGGGTTTGAGATTGCGGGTTACCAGGATCGGAATATCGTTTAATGCCCCTTTGATTTATTCGGGCAATCATTGCCGTATTTACGGTTTAGCGTTTTTTTATGTCATTGTAAAAAACAGAGAAGATATGGTACTAGCTACTACAAAGTGTTCCGCTTAAATTAGGTGCAACAAATATTAGCAATAAGTGTCTTGAGCTCACAGTTGAGCTGCAACAAGTAGGCCTGTTTTAGACTACACGCTGTGAGTGCGCCTTCCTTTTCGAAAATAAGCTGTGTGTCTGTGGCATCGTAGCTCCAAAACGGATGGCAAAATTTTTTTTGTTTGTTTATCTATGATGAAAATTCGGTCGCTTTGTTGAGTCCAGGGCCAAAACAGCTGCAAAAAACCTTGATGTATTATTTGAGCAGTTTTTTAGGCCGGCCCCCCACTTGGTGGAACGACGATCTGGTGAAAGCCGTGGGGAGCCGATGGATGCTGGAGGCGAGCAGCCGCTCAAGGTGGTACACTCTGGGGGAGGCCTATGTTCAGCAGTGGACGTCTTCAGGCTGTTGATGATGATGATGAGCAGTTTTTCTCGTCTAATCAGCTACTTAGCTACTTTACTTACCAAGGTCAGGTCAGGGCCTGCATGGAGTACTGTAGTCACCTGTGGGATGGCTCCGCCCGGTATCAACTTGCGGCTTTGGACTGAATTGAGCGGCGTGCCTTGGCACTTTGCTTGGAGAGACTAGTTAAGCCTTTAACATAGGCCAAACGCGTCTTTTTAACTAATCATACTGAAGAACCTATGAATTCTACAGACATGAAAAAAATATCACCAATAAGATCATTCTGCACCTGTACTTATCAATTGAACAAAATATTCGATTACAAGGTACATTATAAATAAAAAAAATACTTTTAGAACGCCTTTCCAGTCACACAGTGTACAATGCCGCGTAAAGGAAGATTGCGTCATTAAATATTTTTACACCCTCGGATAGGAAATTTAAAAATATACAAGCTCAATTGATCATTTTATTTTTAGAGCCAAAATTAAGTCTGTTTAGTAATATTTTGCGTTATTTTGCGGCGAGCCAAGGGCGAGGCCCTTGGCGGCGCGTGAGTTAGTCTGCCCCGGCATGTGCCAACGGGTGGACGCGCTGCTGTTTTATATAAAATATTTTAAATGTTTTTCTTATTTGTAAGAAAATTATCAATTAAACAGCCAATAAATAGGTATCGACTATACGAAAAAGTCAGTTTTAGAGCCATTTGATTAGTTCTTAGTGACTTTAATGTCAGTAAAAGTATTTGGAACAATAATAGATCGTATACACAGAAGGTCAGTATAGGTATTTTAAACTCTTTTGGCAGGGTAGGGTTCCAGTCGAACTAAATTAGCGTTAGGCCTCCCATACACGTTACATTTTATTGATCAATCATTGGGATTGATCAATTTTATTGATCGTTTAGGGTTAGTATTGGTCAATGTTTTTCGGTTTACAGTATGGAGAAAACATTGACTTAAGTGGTCTCGTCAATTTTATTGATCAATAAAATTGAACGTGTTACCATCACCAGTTATCAGCTTCTTCAAAAATGGTTCGGTTTCATTACGTCGTAATAAATAATCACAGATGAGTACACGGTTCATTAGGTTTCTTTCAGTGAGCTCGTGAGAGACCCAAATATCGAGCTTTTTTGTGTACCCAGTTTTTTTCAAATGCTACGCAATGCTGTTCTTCAGCTACGTCGTAACTACTGATATGCCGCTCTTGCTCCACTTTTTTTTAAAAATGGCATCCATTTTATCCGTAATAGGGCGACCAGAGCGAGGTGCATCTTTGACATCAAAATGTCCGGATTGAAAACGCTTAAACCAAATTTGTGCTACTCTCACAGACACTGCACTAGGTCCATAAACATCGCAATTTTTTTTCGTGGCTTGCGTTTCATTTTTACCTTTTTTGTCATAGAATTAAAATAAAACAGGAGTGAGTTTTGATTGACATCGAACTGACGTACAGCAATGGCGGACACCACAGAATTCCCACTAGTATAATTTTACAGCGCGTGCCCGCCTAGTTGTTTCTTGCTCCCACACAAGGTGCTGCCTGAATAAGAACGTCTCCCAAAATTTTGGGTAAATAATGGGTGATTGCGTTAGCTCTATCTATAGAGTAATTTACTTTGATACCTAAAAATTATGTTTTACCAGTGTTCATTGTTTCAAATTTATTGTAAAAACTAAAATGCAAGGTCAGGTGGGGTAAGTGAAACGAAGGAGTACCTAAGTGAAACCCTATCGTAATCAATAAATCACGCAGTTTAGCTCTATGCTATGTGGCGAAATGGTTTCAATGCTCTAACACACGCGTCACACAATCTTTCTGCTAGGTCATATAATAAAAAGAAATCTCTAAGTTTACAAAACACAGCTCGGTTGATGCCATGAAGCAATTTAATAGTGTTTATGTACATTTTTACACAAAAAAATGCATGAAAGGGCGCGTAATGTGCGGTTAGTATTTGCAGTCACAGACGACACAGGTAATAAAATCAATCAAATACCTACTACATTACAAATGTCCGATGGGCGAAAATCGCGTATTTCACATCAACAGCTGGAAGACGTCTAGTGCTGAACACAGGCGTGCCCATAAAACGCCATTTTAGACGCTGATTATAGAGAGGTTAGAGGTTTGCCATAATCACCTCGCTTGGCAAATGGCTTGTCATCGCAGAAGATTATAATGTTCCAAAGAGAGTGCTACTACCCATTCTCTGGATAGCCCCTTAGTCTGCTCTTAACGGCACCCACAGAAAGAGATGGAGATTCTGCGCTTATAAAGTGCTATAAAGATACTATGCAGCTATTATTATATAAGTAGGATAATAATTGCGGATAACAGCCTACAAAATAATCAAACCCCAATGTCAACCTACCGTCAGAATATTGAATCGGAACGTTTCTGTCAAAATCGTGAACCATTTTTAAAGTGATGTTTCATTCATGCAAATTGTATTTTCAGAAATTATTTTCTTGAAAAGTATTTATTGCCGTCATTTGCCATTTCAGATTAAGGCTTTCTATGTGTAAAAAATTAGCGTCCTAGCAGAATTCACAAAGTGGACAGATGTGCAAGTATGTTTCACTTACCCCCTCTGACCCTAAATATAAAATGATATATTTTACTTTATTTATTTATTTAAGCACAAAACAAATTACACCTGCACCTGCGTCCATTGAGGCTTTTCCTCTCCCATTTCTTTCTTCCTTTGGATAGGGCTAGGGCGTAAAACTAACTAACCGGGTCGGGTCTGTTAGTCAGTCAATAAAACTGTTTATTTCGCACAAAGAATTATAGCCAGGCTTTTGCTGAAAATGTTTTATGAACACATCACTCGTATTTTTCTACTTTAATTTTGAAATGAAACTTGCATCTTCCATTATGTATATTTGTTATTTATTATACAAACTTCCAATACTAGTAAGTGTCATATGTCTTGACGCCACTGCTGCTCAACGGGAATTAACTGCTTTTTCGACATTTTCGTAATGGCTGGACTCCCCAGCAAACTCAATTTTCTTCGAGCGGAACCATCCATGATTGGCTGATGGTACCAACACTACCAACCTATCAAGTATCAACCAATCATGGCCCTTCTGACAGTTTGCCAACCAAAAAAGTCAAAAACACGTCTTAATTTGTAAAAGTAAGTATCTATTAATACATTTCATGACACTTTACTTTTTCTACGTTATAGAAAACCTGCCCAAATATGCACGATTAGTAGGTCCATTACAGGTAAAATATTTATTAACCTGAAAAAGACCAACACATGCATAATATGCATAATGTAAATATGCATTTGCATATAGTCAGTTCTCTAATTATGATCAATATAGGTGAATAACTTGTATTCGAACACAATTTCGTCATTCTCCCATACTTCCGGGTAATTTGCAAGTTTGATTGTTGGCAACACTAAGCTGGTTTTGTGTATTGATTGCATCTCAATAATTTTATCGAAAAAGCAAAAAATTAGTGGAATAATAACAAGCTTACTTGTGAAAAGTGATCCCCTGAGTTTTTTTTTCATACTGCTATGATTCCGACAACTTTTCACAACGCAAGACGGCATTTTCATTTTTTCTAAGCGTCTTGGGCGACGTCCGGAGCAGTAATGGTAGGCGATAGACTTCCTATGATGTGAGTGTGTGCGTGTCCGCTTGTACTTATTAGCGTTCCAACTTCTTAAGGGTACCTCGGTTCGGGATCAATTGGGACTCCGTCCTTCTTTTTTTATTAGGTCCATGTTTTTTGTAGTAAAATTTTAAAATGTATCGAGTTTCTTCATTAGATTCACTCATCTTCACAGTACGAAAAACCAATAAAAATCACACATTTTCCTAATTTGAATATGGAATTATCTTCTTTAAAATTTAAACTTTTAATGATAAAACCAGCCAGATACAAATAGTACAGCCAATGAGATTTTATTACAAGTTCATACTTACTATAATGCGAAAAGACTTTTTCCCCAACCTAATAATATGAGTTAAAGTCACAAAAGTTTAAAAAGTGTTACGATTGATTGTATTTTGTAAAATATATTTTAAATCTTGCTTAATTTTATTTAATGCAAGCCTCCAAAATAATATTTTTTTATGTATACTTAGATACTTTTTTTGATTGTAAATACATACACAGAATACAATACAACACCCAGCACCAGAACAAACATCTATGTTCATCACACAAATGTTTGTCCCAGGTGGGAATTGAACCCACAACCTATAGTTCAGAAGGCAGAGCCATTACCAACTGAGCTATCAAGGCCATCAAAATGGAGCCCTCAAAAAAAATTTCTATACATTATCTTCAATGTACAGATTTGGACCTGTTACAGTTTTATTATAAGTAATATAGATAGATATATTATATAAGTAATAAACCGGGCACCATAATATTATTATAATAGGTAGATATATTTTTCACGGAGTTTCATCTGGAATTGTTTATCTTTGACAAACTCTAGCTCATTGTCAAACCTGCGAGTGTGGCGCCCCAGGTGGCTCTTATTAATAACTTTGTGTCCAACGCTCAAGGTCATTGGCGTATGTTAAGCTCTTAAAGGGAGAATTCAAAGTGTTGAACACAGACGCAAGGTCGCCAGTCTGTCGATATTCTGTCGATTACATTTTGGAGAATGTGCGCAAGCTCTCTATCAGCTCATTCCGTCATCCCCTTTCCATCATAGAACTACAAGGCTTAGTGATTCTTTAAATCCTTATGTCGTAAGTGTACCACCAGTTCGCACTAAGCGTTTTGCTGAAACAGTCATAGTCCGATCGGCTAAGGAATGGAATGCTATTCCAGCAACAGTGTTTCCCCCTGGGTATAACCTGGGTGGTTTCAAGTCAAGAGTGAATGGGCATCTCATGGGCAATCGTGCTCCACCTTAGATAACTTCGTCAATTACCATCAGGTGAGGTGTTGTCAAACGTATGCCCATTTTAGCATAAAAAATGGAATAAGGTTGATATTTAATTAACAATTAATAAATGCTCGAGCATTTTTCCGCCCGATCTGAATTGACACTTATGTGTAATGGACCGGCCGAGTTGTCGGGGCCAGTAGGTACCGTGTATCTACTTGTAGTATCATTCCAAACTACAGACTGCCAGGCCAGGATTTGGCGCAGTCTTGGAAGTTTTCCTTTTACAGTAAAATAGAAAAGAGACATTTCAATGATAAAATACGCGAAAATGTCTATTTTTGTCCCGCGATCCAATAAATTCGTCTCATAATCTCGGTTTTCATGTCCCGAACATAAGCTCTTTTTATTTACTTACCCTTGCTAAGATATTAGAACGAACCGGATGGAGCGTTTGGTTATAGTTGTAATGTCGACAATTGAAGCCATATTTCTAAACAGAATCTTGCACTTGCCTGCTATACCTACTTACCAGGTTAATAAAACGTGAAATACAGTAGGTACTATTCTATCTAAGTCCAACCGTATATTTTTTTCAACGATAACAACGTAGAGTATGCGGCATAACATAACCCATACTAATGAATTATGAATTCAAAAGTAAATCTATGTTATTTATGTAGTTGAGTTACATTTTCATGATTAAAGAGGGATGGCTTGACTATGATTAATTTTAATACCATAGACATAGTTTGAAGTGTATATGAACCCTGGGAAATAATATAGTTTTTATAAAAACCCACGGTCAGTAGGATCAATTTCTGTGATTACAGATATTACAAAATGAGGCTGAGGAGCAGTTAGTAAAATTATAAAATGAGGCTGCCTTAAACAGCACTAGTAAATATTAAACAGTAACGTTAAACTACTCTTATTTAGAGCAGTTTGGTTGCTCAGTTCGGTCTTCATCCACTACTGGTTTATTCTATAACTCCATACCCTTTTCAAAGTAAATCTTTGTGGTCCTTCCGGTTGAACGGTCATTAGATTGGTATGTAGCTGTGTATATGACATTTATAGGGTTTCTATATGTTTTTCCTTATTTCGGCATTTTCGATCAAAAGAAAAATGAGGTTTAGAAGATGCCTTACAATTATTTTCTTAGGAAAATGTATTATGTCAAATTCATTTTATTACCGTAATGGATAACAGATATATTTAATACCTATACATAAATAATATGGAATACTGTTCGTTTACCGTGTGGTCCTAGCGTGCGATTAAGATCATCCTATTTTATCCCGCAGTGGGTGCCGTAACAGCCAGCTAAAGCCGGTGTGACATGATCAGTCAGAGTCTGATGGTGGTAGGACTTTTCTGCAAAGTTCGTCTAGGTAGGTGCCACCGCTTTGCCAGTTATTCTGCCGCCAAGCAGTAGTGTGCAAGCACTACTGTGTTCCAGTTTGAAGGGCATTGTAGCTAGTGAAATTACTGGGCAAATGAGACTTATGAACTGATCTCACAGCCTAGAAACCTTTTTTAGACTGTGGGATGTCTCAGGATGACGTGCGCAGTGCGCGATGTCACGCGAAACTTTAATTCAGAGTTCCGAGTGACACTGCAATCTGTTATGGGCGGGCGTGTCACTTAACACCAGGCGAACGAACAGCTCGTCACGTCATTCGATTACATAAAAAAAAAGTCTCCTCTGAGTGTCCTCGGACCAAGGACTCGTAGGAGTAAGCTTCATACGAGTGTACTAGGATGCCGGTTGACATTATCATAGTTAACTCGAATCGTTTTCTTCACACTTTTCAATGATGCTCACAGTGAAAGTCAATCTTGGTTTTTATATTGTACGTTCACTACATCGTCCGAGTGCGCTCGGATTATCAGTGTCAACGATACGAGTTGCGTCCGAGTAGCTATCCGAGTCCACTCGGTCCGAGGAGACTCTGATCGTGTCACGGTAATATCTGGAGAATGGGCAGCAACATTATCTTCGGTCTTCATTATAATCTAGTGCGACACCAAGCCGCCTGCCAAGCGTGGTGATTATGGCAAGCTGATGTTCAAAGTGCTGGTTTATGGGGGGTATAAAATATGTTTAACAGTGGACGTCTCCCGGCTGAGGCGATGTGTGCTGTTCGTTCACTTGAGAACGGGTAGGTATGTCTATTTTATCTAATAAAATTTTCCCAATGTTTTGAAATTATGATTTTATGCTGCCATCTACATAATAAACCTATGTATGTTTTCCCTAGTGTTTACTAACAGCTGCGTGTCCAGATCAGTAAAATGACCTAGTTGGTAGAATTGATGGAGTTGACTGATTTTTGAAATCATTAAAATCTTTTTCATTCTTTTTCTACCAACCTAGTCTATTTGCGGGGTCTACAGTTCAGCAATAGGCTTTATATGTACGTATAAAGCCTAACAAGCCTAGCATGTGTTATGTATGTTTGTAGTGTGTGTGTGTGTGTTGCCTGCATATTGCATAAATAAATAATATTCCTCAAAAAAAAAAAATGTGAATACAAAAAATAAGTATCTCAAAAAATTAAAAAGCTACAAGCGTTTTAAAATACTTACAGGAATAGAAGAGAGCTTAAAAATGCAGTGACGCCACTTCTTCGTCCTTCCTATTACCTCATTACTAAGCTGTGGCTAACTATGTTGAATAGCTTATTAATCTGTGATTTATTTACCGATTTTACTATTTTTTCAATTATGGCATTCATTTTTAACCTACTTTATGAAAATAATATTCACTTGTCAATTTTTAATAGCAGGCAACTATTAGAACTAGTGACATAGAGTTGGTGTATGGGATCCTAGATAATAGCTGTTATTGCTATTATCTAGGATCCCATTATAATTATATGGTTTCCTTAGGGTGGCGATTTGAGCGGTAGTTAAGGTAACCACTGATTAAAAACTCTAACAAATTGTGATATATAAGTAATATATATTGTGATACTAGACCAATTTGTCCCCTTTTCTTTAAATGATGAATTCCATGCACCTATAGGTATCTTCCTGGTAAATTGGCTAAGCGCGCTTGGTGCTGGACTGCCTGCGCCAAGGGGGGCGGGCGCCCCCTGCGCCCCCCCTCCTGTATCCGCGCCTGTTTGAAGATAGCTGTGTCCAAGGTTAGAAGCTAGTGATAGAGTCGAAGTCGTCTGCAGGATCCTGGATGGACAACATATATGCATCTTCTTTTCTCTATTTACATTCCGTATTTATAATGGCATTGGTGCCCAGAGTTCGGAATAATGAATTCCAATGAAATATAATTAAATCTCTACTTACCTATCTTTACTGGCGTATCTAGGTTTTGTCCAGTGCATTGGCATAATGTTTAAAGACACCTGTGCCCAGAGTTCGGCAATTAGAACTAGTGGTAGAGTCTGTAGAGTCCGCTGTCGACAATAACCTCTCTCGAACGACGCGGACACACCGGCTTGTAATAAGATTCTAGAGTTGTTACATGTTGCGACACGATTTAATAATAAATTAATTAATCATAAAGCTAAAGGAGCAAGTTGAAGTGGCAGTGAGTAGGCCACATCGCTCGTGGAAGGAAGGCTCTCGAGTGGCGACCACGAACCGGAAGACGCAGCGTAGGCTGACCCCACTAAGTCGACCGACGACCTGATCAAAACCACAGGGAGTCGATGGATACAGGAGGCGAGCAGCCGCTCAATGTGACACTCCGTGGGCCTATGTTCAGCAGTGGACGTCTTCAGGCTGTTGATGATGATGATGACTTTAAATAACTATATGGTAGAAATTCATAATGGTAGAAATTCCTCGAATACGTGCAAAGCGTTTTGATTCCTCGTTTCAAGGAATGGAACACCTTACCAGCGTCATTGTTTCCCGATAAAATATAATCTGGGAGTTTTTAAGGCTAGAGTGAACCGGTGTCTTCTATGCAAGCATGCTCCATCGTCGACCGCCTCATCACTTACCATCAGGGGAGACCGTGGTCAAATGTTAGCCTGTCGATATTAAAAAAAAATATTAACTTGAGATCAAACAATAATTTATAGATATGGGAGCGCCTGAAACAATAAACTGGCAATTATCCCAAAAAAAATCGTTGCCTATAAACTGTTTTCAGTTATTAGACGGGAGCGTCCCAATTAACATGCCCGGGACGGGACGGGACGCAAAACTGTGACGTCACGGTACATTAAGTCCCGGATATGGTGTTACTGACTGTAATATTCACCGGTATATAGCATAGCATATACTCAGATTAGATACATATTATATAAAAGGCCGTGTGGTCCCATTTTGCGAATAGGACACCCTATCTGTTCTCGTAGTTGCCGTAAGAGCCAAGGAATATCCAAGAAATAGGCAGTAGCCTTCTCGGTTTGCATCACAGCCTACCGCTATCATTATGCCGCCTGCCAAGCGTGGTGATTATGGCAAATCTTCCCTATGATAAACGTCAAAAGTAGCATTTTAGGGGAGAGGCTTATGAACAGTAGTGGACGTATTTTGGCCTGATTATGGCAGTAAAAGGCGAATGGTAAACAGGCAAAGAGGGCATCACATCCGGCTGTATTTCTAGACCAACATAGGATATTCAGAAGGCAGAGCTACTACCAACTGAGCTATCAAGCTAGCCCCTGAAATATCAGGCCAGTCCTTGGGCTAGCTAGGAGGTTCAAATAGAAGTAGAGTAGTCAGATGTATCCAGGAGTAAGGAATAGCCGTATGCTTGGAATAAACCACCAATTTTGAAGGAATAAGAAGCTTATTCCTTGGATTCAAAATTGGTGGTATAGTTGTTATCTCGGTTAAGCCCGATTTCACCAACGTTTATTCCAAGTATACGGCTATTCCTTACACCTGGATACAGCTAATTGACAAATCAAATTACACAAAAAAGACGCCATTTTGATTTTATCCAAGGAACTAGTATTTTGCCCCGTGCGCGGGCCGCGAGCGGCCCGCGTGGGTGTTTTCGTGGCGTTCCATTTGTTCAAAACGCTATACTTGTGTTTAAACTTGTAATTTTGCAAGTACTTGTACAAAACTGCCGTATTTATCAAAGAAAATGATAATGCGCGTGACTTTGCATGGCGGCCATCTTGTTTGACTTGACAGCGTCATTTGCACCATGCGTAGGACGCAACCGGCACACATGCACCGATGCGCGGGCCGCACGCGGCCCGCACACGGTGCAAGTGTGCAGGTGCAAGTGCTGATCGTGACCGTCCACTTATACCAAACTACAGTAAACTAACTCGCTTCGCTCGTCGTCGATTTGGGTATGTCGGAAAAAATTTGACGTATGACATCTGTCAAAAAATTTGACATTTGACATCTGACATCAATCAAACTGACATCTGTCTACACTTGACAGCGGTATTAGAACAGTGCGCAGGTCGCAAGCGGCACACTTGCACCGTGCGCGGGCCGCACGCGGCCCGCACACGGTGCAAGTGTGCAGGTGCAAGTGTTAATCGTGACTGTCCAATTATACCAATGAGAGACGATAAACTAACTCACTCATCGCCGAATTTGGTAGGTTGGAAAAAAATTGACATTTGACATCTGTCCAAAAAATTGATATTTGATATTTGTCAATAAATTTGACATCTGTCAAAAAATTTGACAATTGACATCTGTCAAAAGTTTTACATTTGACATCAATCAAACTGACATGTGTCTACACTTGACAGCGGTATTAGAACAGTGCGCAGGTCGCAAGCGGCACACTTGCACCGTGCGCGGGCCGCACGCGGCCCGCACACGGTGCAAGTGTGCAGGTGCAAGTGTTGGTCGTGACAGTCCACTTATACCAAACTACAGTATACTTGCTGCTCGCTTCGCTCGTCGTTGCATTTGGTAAGTTGGAAAAAAATTGAGATTTGACATCTGTCAAAAAATTTGACATCTGTCAAAATGTTGACGTTTGACATCTGTCAAAATTACAACTATCTCCTTCCGAAACTGTAGTACCATAGGCGATAAAACGGAAAACAGCAATTTCGATAACAGTATATACGGCGGCCATATTAAAAAATGACAGATGTCAAAATTTGACCAAACCATGTTGATCAGCATCCTTTGGGACCCCCAGATATCGATTTATATCCCAATCAGAGCACCTTTACTTTCAGACGCGGACCAATAGACCGCCATTTTGAAAAAAGTACTTTTTCACTGTGTGCCCCTCTCAAAACTGTACAATATTAGAATAAATCCTCCCCACAAAAGTCTCACAGTTTCGGTGTTATTTGCGAATTAAAAATCCTTAAAAAGTGAAATTGCATGTTCGCAATATTTCAAAATGGCGGAATCAAAAAAGTTTTTACACATTCCTACCAAGTGTACCGTGGGATTTTCAGATATCGATTTTCATTTGGATCGGACAACTTTTACTATGAGTCGGTACGTCTACAGCCGCCATCTTTAAAAAAATCGATTTCACTAAAATTGCATTTTTACCCTTATAACATCTTTACTTGATCCCCAGGAACGAATTTTCTAAAGCACTCGCAACGGAGGCGCAAAAAAGCAAAGTTGATATTTCAATAAAAGCACCTTTGTATGGCAGCCCCATTGAAAGTTGACACATGTCAAAATTTGATTACAGAATGTTGATCATCATCCTTGGGGACCCCCAGATATCGATTTTCATCCGGATTGGTGAAACTTTTTTTCCGCCGCGGCCAAAATTTCCGCCATTTTGAAAAAAAAAAATTTTTCGCAATCTTCTCCTCTGACCTCCAACCAATATTAGTTCGAGCTCTTTATACTAAAATGTCATAGTTTCGCCGTCATTTACGGTTAAAATTTGTATGGCGGATTTTTTTTTCCGCCATTTTGAATTTTTTTTGACATCTTCAAAATCGTCCCAGGGTTTGCTATGACATTCCTTAAAACGCACATGACCTATCTTTTATGGTTTGGCCAGGCCGTTGACCGTCTGAAAGACCGAAGGTCGGAAGACCAGGTCGCGAATTTTTTTGAAGACACCTCGATCACCTGGACACAAAAGTCAACAAAGACATTCAAAATTTTCCATAGGTATCGAGAAACAATGCGTCAAAAATGGAAATTTTTTTTTTTATGGCAGCCATCTTTAAAAATGGCGGAATCCAAAATTTTTTTTCAAATTTTTAATCTGCGGCCCCGAAAACCCCCCCATGCGAAAAATCACCCCGATCGGACCAACTTTCAAAATGGCCGCCATTTTGAATCCGCCATCTTGGATTTTCATGACCACCATCTGACAGCCCCCGTCATCCTCTATGACATTTGGTCGAGCACTACCCACATACCTCTTACCGTTTCCGAATTATGAGCGTTTCAATTTTGTATGGGGGCCACCGTTTTTTGTTCGGGGGCCCCCATTTTTTTCATTTCTCTGGAAACATCCCAGGGTCTAATCCAACTTTAGTTAAAACTGGACCCCCATATCTCTTGTCGTTTTTGAGATCCGTTGACCTGTTCCATCTCAGAGACGATTTTCTGGTAATGTCAGATTTTTCCCGGGGTGACATGACCCATCACTATACAGCCTCATACTCAGTTTTGACTGACCACTTCTGAGAGCTGAGATCAATTATGTCAATCATCAGTCAGTCAGTGAGTCATGGGTATCCAATTTTATAGTAATAGTAACTAGTATTTTGCCCCGTGCGCGGGCCGCGAGCGGCCCGCGAGTACGTTTTTGGGGCTGTTTTATTTATAAAAGAGTTATACTTTACGCTAAACTTTAAATTTTGCAAGAATTAGTACAAAACAGTGGTATTTCTCAAAGAAAATGATTATTCGTTTGACTTTGTATGGCGGTCATCTTGAGAAATGCTGTCAGTCAAGTAAAATGTCAAAATTTGTAAACGTTGTCCCTTAAAACCCCTAAATATAAAATTTCAGCAGGATCAGAGGTTATTTCAAATCGGGCGCCATTTTGAATCCGCTGTCTTGCAATTGTTATAAAACAGTGAGAAAGTCATCGCTGTTCTCTTTGTCATGAGTCTAAACACGCCATGCCTACATCGGTTAGTTTTGAAAGTGTGCAAGTTAAAATTTGGCATGGCGGCCATCTTGAAAAATGCTGTCAGTGGAGTAAAATGTCAAAATTTGTAATTGCCGTCTTTTGAAACCCCCAAATATAAAATACCAGACGGATCAGAGCTAATTTCAAATCGGGCGCCATTTTGAATCCATCATCTTGGAATTATTTAAACACCGTGAAAAAGTCATCGATGTTCTTTTTTCTATGATTCCAAACACGCCATGCCTACCTTTGTTAGTTTCGGAAGTGTGCACGTTTGAATTTTGCGTGACGGCCATCTTGAAAAATGCTGTCAGTTAATTTAAATGTCAAAAATTATAATCAGCATCCCCAAAAAACCCCAAATTTAAAAATTCAGCCGGATCTGAGCCAATTTTGATTTGGCGCCAATTTGAATCTGCCATCTTGGAATTATTTTACCACCATAAAAATGTCATCGTTGCTCTCTTTGCCATGAGTCTGAACACGCCATGGCTGTCTCTAAGTCTCTAACTTGTGCACGTATAAATTTTGCATGCATGCCGGCCATTTTGATTTGTTTGTCCAAAAAAGTGACTATTTTATATCAACGTTTCCGAAAATAATCAGATCTTAGTCAAAGATATCTTCGTTTTGAAGTTAGGTTACATTAGAAAAAAAAAGATTAGAATGACGTCACATAAGTCAAACGTAGTAAAAAAAACACCCCACTTCAGACACTTGTATTGTTCTCATACAATACCACAGAATACTTTTGTACAATACCTTTGCTCATGAATCTATCTATCTACCTGTTTCACACCTGATGGAAAGAGTGACGATATTAGCGAGATTGGAGCACATAGAGCTATCATAGAAGGAATAATACTCTATGACTCTAAGACTTGAAGATAGGTTATAGTAATCAAGGATTACAAAGGAAGCCAATGCGTTTCACTCCTTTGCAGTAAACGCACTTACATGTAATAATAGTAGCATAAAGCCACTATACTCATTTTGTTGAAGGAAGGGAGAGGAAAATAGATAGGGGAAATAGGTGAATGGATGGGACGATGGAACGGAGGCAGGCTCCGCCTGCCTCCCTTCCATAGCCGTCCCATCCATTCACCCATTTCCCCTATCTTTTCTCACTCACTTTCCTCTTCCCTTGGACAGGGGTTAGGGCGGAAAACGAATTTACCCCCGTCGCCACATGTCGCGACACGGGATATGCCGTCGGTCGCGCCAGGGACCCTGCGCTGCCAAGTGCACCACCACAGCTGCCGACGCAGAGACTGACTCACTGACTGTCTGTCTTAGAAGCATCGAAATGGTGTGAAAGCTGTTTTTTTTTGTAGTTACAAATATAATAATATACTTGTTAAAAATAATAAAAAATATGAGTGTTTTTTTTCAAGCCCTTGATTAATCATAGACGGGAAACCTACCAGGCACCTACGTACTCTTACTGCTCAGCTACAATTTGTGTGGGTTATGAATGATTACGATTAGACATTATTCTAAAAACTTACAAATAAATTAACTAACAGATCAGACTCCAAACCAAATTATACAGCTCCTTTTAAAGGCAGGTAGGGAAAATTGTAAAACTATGTAGGTACCTGCTAATGCAGCAGTATAGATCTTACGATTATAATGTTCCATAACAAGTCAAACTTAGTTATTAATGATTTACTTCCAAACATAGCACCTAAAGTGCTTTGTCAAAAAGCAGTATTTTAAGGCCTGCTTCGCACAGTAGGCAAGTTCAAGAGATCTTATCTATTATCATCTACAGATTCATTTGTAATGGAAAAATAAAACGGACGGACGGATGCGGGTTCAAGTCCCGTTTGTGATTCAGATTTTTCCTTTACGAATTTATCGGTAGATTCCGCTGAGCAGGCGATACTGCTATGAAAATCATAAATATTTTATTATCATCTAGTTACCTCGTATGTATGTAGTGTCAGCCTTGAGTGTAGATGAGACTGTGTGGAATATCCACACATATTCACACAGTGCCATTTAGCTTTTAACTAAGCAAAGCTTGTACTATGGGACACCAAATAGCTGATACAATACTTACACTTTTTGTTGTGTACATACTTAGAATGCAATATAACACCCAGATAGAACAAACATCTATTACAATGTTTGCCTATTGGGTGGGAGTCGAACACAGAACATTACATAATGCGGAGTCACTACCAACTGAGCTACCGGGCTAGTATTTTAGTAGTAATACCGCAAGTACTGCTTACATTAGTAACCACTTCAATTTTTTAATTTTATGACAACATATATTATGTTCAATATATGTATAATACTTAAGTTTGTACCTGCACTTTCTTTAACTTACTTTAATAAATTCTTATGTTTGAAGTGGTTTTCATTTCAACTCACATTATAGTATTATGCTACTTTTACATTAGTTATGTAAGTAAGTACATAGTAAACAAATAAATAAATAAGTACCTACTTATATCGATGAACCCACCTTGCTTCACATAAAAACTTAGAGAAACTACTTGGTAATAAATTTTCCAATCTAATTGTTACCTACTCTTGAAGGCCAATAAGCTGTGTATTCGGCGACATAGTTAAGAATTGTATTCAACAAAACTCATTGTCCCCGTGCCGCAACCCTGCGATCAGAGCTACCTCGAAAAAAAAACGCCAAAGTTGACCACAGTTCACTATTGCCACATAGTCGCAGGCCACTTGCAGCGCAGCGAGCAGGACAACCTCGAAAAAAAACGTCAACGTCTACCACAGGCCACCTTCATCATATAGTCGTAGGCCGCTTGTGGCCCAGCAAACAACAGAGCAACCTCAAAAAATAAAATCGCTAACTTCTACCACAGGTCACCGTCGGTGCACAGTCGCGAGCCGCTTGCGGAGTGCAACCCGTACTTGGCTGTTTTTTAAAACATTGTACACTAAATGTTGTTCTGAGAAATCTGCTATTATACCATACCAAATTTCAGCAAAATCCATGCAGTAGTTTCAGCGTGATGCGTGTTCAAAGGGACAGATAGAAAGACAGACAAACAGACATCATCATCATCAACAGCCTGAAGACGTCTACTGCTGAACATAGGTCTCTCCCATAGAGCGCTACTTTGAGCGGCTGCTTGCCTCCTGCATCCATTGGCCCCCTGCGGTTCTGACCAAGTCGTCGGTCTTCTACTAATATGTACCACCACCTAGATCTTATAAGAGTCAGCCTAGTTTAGTTCCGAGGATAGATGGCGCTGTGTGGAATGTCCACACATATTCACACAGTGCTGATTAGCCTGAAATTAAGCAAAGCTTGTACAACGGGGTACCAAACAACTGATACAATACATACTTAGAATAAGTACAATAACCCAGACAGATTAAACATCTATTATCAGATCATCACACTCAATGTTTGTGTTTTGGGTGAAAATCGAACACAGAACATTAAAGTGTAGAAGGCGGAGTTACTACCGACGGAGCTACCGGGTTTGTGCCTACATATATTAACTTATATCATCCAATTATTATTTTATGATTTTAAGTTGTTTTCATTTCAACCGCATTAGGTTATAGTATAATGGTACTTTTACATTAAAGAGGTAGGAAAGGTAGGTACATAAAAAAAAAGGATGGACATTTCACACATCGCCATCTAGCCCCAAACTAAGCATAGGTATGATTTTACTGTAACGTTATAATTTATACATAATACACAATATCTTTTAGCTAACCCATTTTTTTAATCATCTAGTCTAGTCTGGGTAGGTTGCTTCACTTAAAATCTTAGACAAACGAATCTTGGTAATGATTTGTCCCATTCTTCCATTCTTTATTTTCTGCAGCATACATTGTGAGTGTAGACATGACATTTCTTCTTTTCTTTGATGAGTTTCTGTTTTCAACGCTTTGTCAGGCAGGTATTTCTTTGAAGGAACTGTAAAACATAAAATAATACATTTTTATATTTTTCCACTTAAATTGAAGGTTTGCCCGCACAATTGACTGAGGGCGTTTAAAAATGTTGCAAAACATTCTCACACTAATTGTTATTTACCTACTCTTGAAGGCCAATAAGCTGTGTATTCTGCGACATAGTTAAGAATTGTATTTTTTTAATGGGGAAATGCCTTCCCACTCCCCTGCCACCACGGGGGTGATGGCAGGAGGTATGTGGGATTTGAACCCACTAAACCTCCCCGTGATCCATCCGTCACCGGGATGGGGCGAGATAGGGTCGCGCTAGCATTCACTATCTCGCCCCGGCGGTAGGCCCTTTCGGGCTTCTGCGCCAATGAGTAGGTAACCTTACACCTCGGTTACCCACCAGACGTGTGGCACCGTGTAGGCACGGCGAAGATTCCCCTGAATCTCCGCCGGCAACCCCACTACGGAGGAAGGAGAAGGCGCGCGAAACGCCTCCTCCGTCCCCCGGCCCGTCTGCGCCGGAGGGGGTCAGAGTTATAATCATCCTCCCTAGCCCACTCCACAGCCTCCTTCTGCGTCTCCGCCTCGCAGAAGGAGGCCGCTTGCGGCCCAGCAAACAGAGCAACCTCGAAAAATAAAAAAGCCCACCTCCCATCACAGATCACCTTCGCTACACAGTCACGAGCCGCTTGCGGCATGCAACCCGCACTTGGCTGTTTTTGAAAACATAGTACACTAAATGTTATTCTGAAAAACCTGCTATTATACCACACCAAGTTTCAGCGAAATCCGTGTAGTAGTTTCAGCATGATGCGTGTTCAAAGGGACAGACAGACAGGCATACAGACAGACAGACACAAAATTCAAAAGAAAATGTTTTTATTTCTAAGTATATCGATTAAGAAGTGTAATGCAATCAAAGTTTTCAAAAAATATTCAATGTACAGATTTAGCCCAGTTACAGTTTTATTTTATTGCATGTATAGATAATACTTAAGTTTATACCTACCCTTTATTTAACTTTTTTTTAATTATTACTTTACTGTTTCAAGTTGTTTTCATCTCAACTCACATTATAGTATTATGCTACTTTTACATCAGATAGGTAGGTAGGTACATTACGTAATGTACCTACCTACTTTTATTGGTTTCACTATAGCCATTCAATTCACACAATTCCTTTAGCTAACTCATTATTTTTTAACATCTAGTCTAGATAGGTACCTACCAAATACAAATACAAGATTAATAAATTAGTTAACTTGCTTCACTAAGGGTGGATTCAACCAAATGAGAGTAAAAGGATAAATCTCCAGTTAGCCGAGAGTAAATCAATTTCCCATTTTACCATCTACAAATCTAAAAATAGCAAGCCTGTTCGAGAATAATTGCAATAGGTACTGCCGTTTTTGGTGGATTAACAGATTATTCCGAGAACATTATAACGGCAGCAGCGCGCCATATTAGGTATGGTTATGATTCTATACTGTTTTGTAACTAATATACGACAAAGTCAAGTTCAAGATCGTGAAATGATTTATTCTGGTATAGTTACTCGTGCATAAATTCAAATTTGGTCAAATCCACCCTTCACACCTCAGGAAAACTAATCATGGTAACAGTTTGTTCCATTCCTCCTTATTTTCTAAAGCATACCTACATTGTGAATGTAGACATTAGGTATGGCATTATTGGGAGGAAAAAAGTTTGCGATACTTACTTGTAAACATTGTCCATTTTAACGGCCATGCAAAGTCAAATATCTGGTATGGTTCTGGTTCTACTTGTTTCTGTTAGCTGTTGCTGAAATCCATACTAAATCATTGTCTGCTTCTGCTACTTTATAATTTCCTTTTTGCCATGGCTATACTTGTGTGTTATAAAGGTATCAACTAAGTACTTATTGTGATTACTGAACCTTGAACTTTAATCGCAGGTGTATTTCTGCTTTAAATTAATTTTCAGGTAAGTATAACTCTTCGAAAAATAAAACTGTAAAAAATTAAATAATAATATGTTTAGCATTTTCCACTTAAAATGGGAGGTTTGTGTTTTGTAAGCTTTCATTCATACTGTTTCTCTAATGGGCTTAGGCGATAAAAAAATGTTTGAAATGATCATTACAAATTACCATTATTTGTTCTGTGTTATGTGCATTGTTATTTACATACTCTTGAAGTACCAAACTTAAGTCTATTCTACTAAATCATAAACAGCCTGAACACCTCCACTGCTGAATAAAGGCCTCCCCCAGAGAGCGCCACTTTGAGTGGCTGCTCGTCTTCTGCATCCATCGTCCGTCCACCTAGTGGGGGCCGGCCTACGCTGCGTCTTTCGGTTTGTGGTCGCCACTCAAGAACCTTTCTACCCCATTGGTTGTCAGTTCTACGAGCGATGTGGCCTGCCCCTTGCCATTTCAACTTGCCAATCCTAATTGGTATCGGTATTTTATTTACCTACTATGTATGTACCTATATAGGTACCTACTACTACTAAATTACATGTTTGCTCTTGCTCATCATGCTTTTTTACTTTGTTTATCTTGTGCAGTATGAAGACTTACTTGTTGCTTTTGTTGATTGCTGCTGTTGATTTCTCTTACGGCACCTACGGGAAAGGACGGTACTTGCTTCCTGGTCCTATTACACATGACCGGGACCACACGGCCAACTGTTTTATCAAATTAACATCACAATTCATAAGAAACAATAATCGCTTAAACTTCCGGAGCTAAACTTGGAGTCATAAACTCGTATGCATTTGATCAAACACAGCGTTTACACACAGTCTACCTAAAGTTACCTAATTATCAAGATAAAATAATAGTAAATACAGAAAAGATCGACATGACAGGTCTCCATCTTGCTTGCTCGACCTACAAAAGTATTGCTAGGTTGAGTGCCATTAATCAGCGTACAGTGAATGTAAAATGAAACATTAAAGCTATAATGTTTTTTTTTTTACAATACAGTACTCGTGACCATGGCCAATGCAACTTGGTTGAAACGTCGAAGTAAATAAATAATGTTTTTAGCGTGATTAAGTCTATGTGTTTAAATCGCAATTCTCGCACCTCTAAAATATTTATATTTGGCTTCAAACAAAACGAAAAATATTTAATGCTTGCATCTCTGGAGTTGGCAAATTGAATGTTTTATATTATATGTAGCGGTCTGGGAGCCAGGAATGCACAACCAAAGTATTGCAGAGCCTGTATTGTATGACCAGCACGAATGTACGGCCCATAATTGGTGTGCATGGCTTCCAAATATCGGACTGTACAATATCACTGCTACAGGCAGTAATGCACGACCCACAATGTACAGCAGGAATCCGTGTACATAGCTTTGTAATACTGCGTAAGTGCATTATTTGGTTATGCATTCCTGGCTGTACAATGCAGTGATTGTGATTTATGTTTGTCAATGTCAAGTATCGTCTGTGGTTTTCTAATTTGTTTTACATTTCTATTGACGCAGTAACATATAGTGCTCTAATGTTGCAAATCTAAATTGGAGGTTTAAAAAAAATCTAAAACCACTATTACTTAACACTTTAATTAACACCTACTTATAACGGTCTCCTTTCTACTTAACCACAAAATATGTAATAATAGTCGAAACCTAGGATAATCGTATATTGTTTTAAAATATTTGTTTAAATTTTAATATTGAGGTACTTTTTCGAACAGTATAATACTAAAACTTACGAAAACCTACAATAATATAATACGGTATGAATACGGTATGAATTGTTTAAAACGGCAACACTGAACGCGATTGTCATTTGCATTACGTACGACGTCAAATCAGCTTTGCATAAAGGTTTAAATGAATTATTTAAAACTTCAAAGTAATAAACGAGAAATAGTCGATAAAATAATCATAAACTGCATCAAGCTTTCGTAATTGTATTTTTTTTTTGCTGTGAGTCATAATTTGGAGTTCGTAGGTATTAAGAAGTTGGTACTTGTTTCCGGTTTTCGGTTTTTGTATGAAAAATATGTTTTTTTTGTATGAAAGGTACCTTTTTTATTGTTTACATGGAATCGTCCCAAGGTTTACTACAACTTTTGATCATAAACTTTTTCGATCGGCCTTACCGTTTCCGAGATCTGATCTGGTGTTCCACCTTGGAGACGATTTTCTGATGATGTTCGATTTTACTTGGGGTCACGGAACCTATCCGCACACATCTCTAGTACATTGCCAAGTCGTCCGATGGCTCGATCGGCCAGAACATTCATGTCAATCAGTCAATCAATCAGTCATCTATGACCGTTTTTTAGCTTTATATATTATAGACTAGTATTTTGCCCCGTGCGCGGGCCGCGAGCGGCCCGCGTGTGTGTTTTCGTGGCGTTCCATTTGTTCAAAACGCTATACTTGGAGCTAAACTTGTAATTTTGCAAGTACTTGTACAAAACTGCGGTATCTATCAAAGAAAATGATAATTCATCTGACTTGTGCATGGCGGCCATCTTGTTTGACTTGACAGCGTCATTGGCACCATTAGCAGGTCGCAACCGGCACACTTGCACCGTGCGCGGGCCGCACGCGGCCCGCACACGGTGCAATTGTGCAGAAGCAAGTGTTGATCGTGACCGTCCACTTATACCAAACTACAGTAAACTAACTCGCTTCGCTCGTCAACGCATTGGGTAGGTTGGAAAAAATTTGACGTTTGACATCTGTCAAAAATTGACATTTGACATCTGTCAAAAATTTGACATCAATCAAACTGACATCTGTCTACACTTGACAGCGGTATTAGAACAGTGCACAGGTCGCAAGCGGCACACTTGCACCGTGTGCGGGCCGCACGCGGCCCGCACACGGTGTCAGTGTGCAGGTGCAAGTGTTGGTCGTGACTGTCCAATTATACCAATGAGAGACAATAAACTAATTCACTCATCGCCGCATTTGGTAGTATGGAAAAAAATTGACATTTGACATCTGTCCAAAAAATTGACATTTGACATCTGTCAAAAAACTTGACATTTGACATCTGTCAAAAGTTTGACATTTGACATCAATCAAACTGACATCTGTCTACACTTGACAGCAGTATTAGAACAGTGCGCAGGTCGCAAGCGGTGCAAGTGTGCAGGTGCAAGTGTTGGTCGTGACCGTCCACTTATACCAAACTACAGTATACTTGCTGCTCACTTCGCTCGTCGTTGCATTTGGTAGGTTGGAAAAAAATTGACATTAACAATCTATCAAAAAATTTGTCATCTGTCAAAATTTTGACGTTTGACATCTGTCACACTGACATCTGTCAAAATTACAACTATCTCCTTCCGAAACTGTAGTACCATAGGCGATAAAACGGAAAACAGCAATTTCGATAATAGTATATACGGCGGCCATATTAAAAAATGACAGATGTCAAAATTTGACCAAACCATGTTGATCAGGATCCTTTGGGACCCCCAGATATCGATTTTTATCCCGATCGGAGCATCTTTATTTTCGGACGCGGACCAATAGACCGCCATTTTGAAAAACATTCTTTTTCACTGTGTGGCCCTTTCAAAACTGTACAATATTAGAACAAACCCTCCTCACAAGTCTTATAGTTTCGGCGTAAATTGCAAATTAATAATCCTTAAAAAGTGAAATTGTATGTTCGCAATTATTCAAAATGGCGGAATCAAAAAAATTTTTACACATTCCTACCAAGTGTACCGTGGGATTTTCAGATATCGATTTTCATTCGGATCGGACAACTTTTACTATGAGTCGGTACGTCTACAGCCGCCATCTTGAAAAAAAATTGATATCACTGATATTGCATTTTTACCCTTATAACATCTATACTTGATCCCCAGGAACGACTTTTCTAAAGCACTCGCAACGGAGGCGCAAAAAAGCAAAGTTGATATTTCAATAAAAGCACCTTTGTATGGCAGCCCCATTGAAAGTTGACACATGTCAAAATTTGATTACAGAATGTTGATCATCATCCTTGCGGACCCCCAGATATCGATTTTCATCCGGATCGGTGAAACTTTTTTTCCCGCCGCGGCCAAAATTTCCGCCATTTTGAAAAAAAAAAATTTTCGCAATCTTCCCCTCTGACCTCCAACCAATATTAGTTCGAGCTCTTTATACTAAAGTGTCATAGTTTCGCCGTCATTTACGGTTAAAATTTGTATGGCGGATTTTTTTTTCCGCCATTTTGAATTTTTTTTGACATCTCCAAAATTGTCCCAGGGTTTGCTATGACATTCCTTAAAACGCACATGACCTATCTCATATGGTTTGGCCAGGCCGTTGACCGTCCGAGTGACCGAAGGTCGGAAGACCAGGTCGCGAATTTTTTTGAAGACACCTCGATCACCTGGACACAAAACACAACAAAGACATTCAAAATTTTCCATAGGTGTCGAGAAACAATGCGTCAAAAATGGGAAAAAAAAATTGTATGGCAGCCATGTTTAAAAATGGCGGAATCCAAAATATTTTTTCAAATATCGAATGTGTGGCCCCGAAAACCCCCTCATGCGAAAAATCACCCCGATCGGACCAACTTTCAAAATGGCCGCCATTTTGAATCCGCCATCTTGGATTTTCATGACAACCATCTGACAGCCCCCGTCATCTTCTATGACATTTGGTCGAGCACCACCCACATACCTCTTACCGTTTCCGTATTATGAGCGTTTCAATTTTGTATGGAATTTTTATTTTTTGTATGGCAACACTTTTTTTTTTAATTTCTCTGGAAACATCCCAGGGTTTACTCCAACTTTAGTTAAAACGGGACCCCCTTATCTCTTGTCGTTTATGAGATCCGTTGACCTGTTCCATCTCAGAGACGACTTTCTGGTAATGTCAGATTTTTCCCGAGGTGACATGACCCATCACTATACAGCCTCATACTCGGTTTTGACTGACCACTTCTGAGAGCTGAGATCAATTATGTCAATCAGTCATCAGTCAGTCAATGGGTATCCAATTTTATAATAGTAGTAAAGTAAAGTAAAGTAATAACTAGTATTTTGCCCCGTGCGCGGGCCGCGAGCGGCCCGCGTGTGTGTTTTCGTGGCGTTCCATTTGTTCAAAACGCTATACTTGTGTGCAGGTGCAAGTGTTAGTCGTGACTGTCCAATTATACCAATGAGAGACAGTAAACTAACTAACTCATCGCCGCATTTGGTACATTTGACATCTTTAAAAAAATTTGACACCTGTCAATCTTTTGACATATGACATCTGTCACAGTGACATCTGTCGAAATGACCACTATCTCGAACCGAAACTGTAGTACCATAAGCGATAAAACGGAAAACAGCCATTTCGATAACAGTACGTAAGGCGGCCATATTAAAAAATGACAGATGTCAAAATTTGACCTAACCATGTTGATCAGCATCCTTTGGGACCCCCAGATATCGATTTTTATCCCGATCGGAGCATCTTTATTTTCGGACGTGGACCAATAGACCGCCATTTTTAAAAAAGTACTTTTTCACTGTGTGCCCCTCACAAAACTGTACAATATTAGAACAAACCCTCCCTACAAAAGTCTCACAGTTTCGGTGTTATTTTCGAATTAAAATGCCTTAAAAAGTGAAATTGCATGTTCGCAATTTTTCAAAATGGCGGAATCAAAAAATTTTTTACACATTCCTACCAAGTGTACCTTGGGATTTTCAGATATCGATTTTCATTCGGATCGGATAACTTTTACTATGAGTCGGTACGTCTACAGCCGCCATCTTGAAAAAAATTGATTTCACTGATATTGCATTTTTACCCTTATAACATCCATACTTGATCCCCAGGAACGACTTTTCTAAAGCACTCGCAACGGAGGCGCAAAAAAGCAAAGTTGATATTTCAATAAAAGCACCTTTGTATGGCAGCCCCATTGAAAGTTGACACATGTCAAAATTTGATTTCAGAATATTGATTAGCATCTTTGGGGACCCCCAGATATCGATTTTCATCCGGATCGGTGAAACTTTTTTTCCCGCCGCGACCGAAATTTCCGCCATTTTGAAAAAAAAATTTTTTGCCATTCTTCCTCTCTGGCTTTCAAACAATATTAGTTCCAGCTCTTTACACTAAAGTGTCATAGTTTCGCCGTCATTTACGGTTAAAATTTGTATGGCGGATTTTTTTTTCCGCCATTTTGAATTTTTTTTGACATCTCCAAAATCGTCCCAGGGTTTGCTATGACATTCCTTAAAACGCACATGACCTATCCCATATGGTTTGACCAGGCCGTTGACTGTCCGAGTGACCGAAGGTCGGAAGACCAGGTCGCGAATTTTTTTGAAGACACCTCGATCACCTGGACACAAAACACAACAAAGACATTCAAAATTTTCCATAGGTGTCGAGAAACAATGCGTCAAAAATTGGAAAAAAAAATTGTATGGCAGCCATCTTTAAAAATGGCGGAATCCAAAATATTTTTTCAAATATCGAATGTGTGGCCCCGAAAACCCCCTTATGCGAAAAATCACCCCGATCGGACCAACTTTCAAAATGGCCGCCATTTTGAATCCGCCATCTTGGATTTTCATGACAACCATCTGACAGCCCCCGTCATCCTCTATGACATTTGGTCGAGCACCACCCACATACCTCTTACCGTTTCCGAATTATGAGCGTTTCAATTTTGTATGGGGGCCACCGTTTTTTGTTCGGGGGCCCCCATTTTTTTCATTTCTCTGGAAACATCCCAAGGTCTACTCCAACATTAGTTAAAACAGGACCCCCTTATCTCTTGTCGTTTTTGAGATCCATTGACCTGTTCCATCTCAGAGACGACTTTCTGGTAATGTCAGATTTTTCCCGAGGTGACATGACCGATCACTATACAGCCTCATACTCAGTTTTGACTGACCACTTCTGAGAGCTGAGATCAATTATGTCAATCATCAGTCAGTGACTCATGGGTATCCAATTTTATAGTAATAGTAAAGTAAAGTAATAATAAAGTAAAGTAAAGTAAAGTAAAGTAAAGTAAAGTAATAAGTTTTATTCCTTCACAAAATTTGTGATATAAGGGATATCGCGTAATTCGGTTGTTCTCGGAAAGTTATACCTGGAATAAAATTTATTCTAGTTTGGTGAAATCGGGCCTTATTCTCGGAAAGTTATACTTGAAATAAAATGTATTCTACTGTGGTGAAATCGGGCCTTAGGCCTGGTCTTTTTTTTTTTTTTTTTTTTTTGGCTCCACACATAGTGTATTTAGCCAGTGTCAAGTTTTGTAATTTTTCATCGTATTATGGAAATTTTCACTTAAAGTCAAGTCATAGTCACAGTCGGAGTAGTCATAGTCTAGTCTAAGTCATAATCCAGTCGAAGGCATGCCCTAGTAAAGTGGTGGCAACTTTACTAGAGGCTTCTATGGAATTTTGGAAGCAACACGAAAAACCACGTTTCACTACGTTATATCACTTGCCCACACTCATGCTCGTAATTCAGCACTTAATGCGTAAAACATCACCAATTTTAAACATTAACACTGGAAAAAGCAAAAGTTTTGTAAAATAATACAATGCACCGACGTGAACTTTTCCGCGTTCCCGGTCTACTTGGTATACTGATAAAAACCTCTTCTTTCAGCGTCTGTCATGTAATGTCAAATCTATCAAATCATTCTGCGTCATTCTGCACATTATCAGTAATGTCTCGAAATGTTACGATATTTTTACATTTTAGTTTCTATCCAGTTGTGTTTTTGTACTGAATATATTGATAATGCAAAAAACGAATACCTAGAGAGAAGAGTCAGAAGAAAATCTACCAAATTACACAAAAAACACACTAGGAGCCCAAAAAAGACCCAACTGGTACAGTTTGATGTTGAAAACTTCATTCGACAACCTGACGATGATGCAGTGGAAGATGACAGGCCTAATTATATTGAAAGGGATCAAGAGAACAGGTTAGCAATATACAAATTATGTAAACTAAACTATGTGACAAAAATAATCAATGTAAGCTGATATTAGTAGAGACTACAGGCTACACCTGCCAGGGCCAAAATATGACTTTCGCTCTGTTAAAAAAAAGTTTTCAGTCATCTTCAGTGTTATTCAGTTTGTGGAAACCGTGCTCTAGCTATTCATTAAAATGATCACCATCATTTTGTTAATTAATCTTCACATAATACTCTCGCTTTGCCTTTTCACATTTGTTATTGGGGTTGGCTTCTAATCTAACCTGTAGCTAGCAAAGAATTATTATAATTATAATATTGCAAGCAACCAGAATTACACGAGCGACTGCCATCTGACCTCGCAACCCATAAAGAACCAGTAACAGGGATGGATACATCAGGCGTCAGATTCTATCAGGCGTCTGACTACCCGGAACGATTGCCATAGATGTTCTTATGACAACCGGGACCGACGGCTTAACGTGCTCTCCGAGACACGGAGAGATGGCATCACAAACTGCACGTAACTTACTAAATAAGGCATTGGTGCAGGACCGAGGATCGAACCCGGTGTCATAAGATTGCGAAGCGCACATGCTACCACTTGGCCATCATCACGCTCAAATTTAATTAATTTAATCAATCACATTAATGGTTTCAGGCGAGATTCAGCAAACTATGGAGATTATAAATCATTTATCGAATCTAATGAATATCTTAAAGAGGCAAATACTGCAGTTGATTATTCCAACATAAACGATGATGCCTGGCGTAGGGTGCACACTAGATCGAGTCCAGACAGAGAAATGAACATCAGACATTTCAATTTTCACTCTCTCACGCTTGATGACAAGAATGATATGAAATCTACGACGAACCACGAAAAATCAACAAGCACTATGTCGAACAAACTTTCAATGGACAGAGAACTATCCAACAATGACCCAGAGAAGAAGTGGTGAGACTTTCTATCATATTGATCGTGTAATTTGTCAGTAGATATATACATATCACACACATCATATTCATATTCATTCATTCATTTATTGTGCTCACATATAATAATACAGACTAGATGTACATGTCAGGTTGTCTTCAGGATCAATATATGTGCCCTGTAAGGGCGCTGCACATTTACATTTACATTTTGAGTGGTTTTTTCAATTATACTGGGTGGCGCAAAAGTAAAGACCCTATTTGGTTCAGCTATAACATTTTTTCTAAATTAGAAAACTAGATTTAGGTTTTTTTAAATGTATATTTGTGCCATTAAATTTCGTACCATTAGGATTTAAAGATGATGTCTTTTAAATGGTGACCTCCAGAGTTGATACACATTTGAGCCCTATTTATGACATTTTGCATAACTTGCCGTAACACTTCCTGCGATATGTTCGTTATTTCTTGACGAATGTTTTCTTTTAGAGCTGCGAGAGTCTGTGGCTTGTTCACATACACCCGAGATTTCAAAAAACCCCAAAGAAAGAAGTCTGGACTGGTCAGATCGGGTGATCTTGCAGGCCAAGGCAAATCGCCAAAACGAGAGATAACTCGGCTTGGAAAAGCGTCCCTCACTAAGTCCATAGTGTCGCGCGCTGTGTGTGCCGTAGCGCCGTCTTGTTGAAACCAGATGTGCTCCAGCCCCAATTCGTCCAAACTGGGTATCAAAAACTCACGTAACATGGTTCTGTAGCGTTCTCCAGTGACAGTTATCGCATTGCCTCCAGCGTCTTCGAAAAAATAGGGTCCGATCACTCTGTCAACACAGATGCCACACCATACAGTAACTTTTAGTGGGTGTAGAGGTGTTTCTTGAATAATGCGCGGATTATCAGTGCCCCAGAACCGAGTATTCTGCTTATTGACATGCCCTGAGAGATGGAAATGCGCTTCGTCACTCATAACCAATTTTGAAGGAAAATCATCTTGCAAAATGTCATAAATAGGGCTCAAATGTGTATCAACTCTGGAGGTCACCATTTAAAAGACATCATCTTTAAATCCTAATGGTACGAAATTTAATGGCACAAATATACATTTAAAAAAACCTAAATCTAGTTTTCTAATTTAGAAAAAATGTTATAGCTGAACCAAATAGGGTCTTTACTTTTGCGCCACCCAGTATAAGTTTATTGGTACATGTCAATGCTGTTATTATTTAATTCTAATTTTATTATTTACGTCAACTCTAATTACTACTATTATTATAATTAAATTCTTATTAGTCAGGAGATTACAAAGCATTTCAAAAGATTATCATTAATTATTTACTATCCACACCCTATTCCTTCATGCGCAGGATTACACGATCATCATCAGCCGGAAGACGTCCACTGCTGATGCCTTCCTCATAGAACACCAAGAAGATTTTAATGTAGCGAGGAGAATGCTCCTCGCTACATTAAAATCTTCTTGGCATGGGCATTGCCCATTCCTTGGATATTCCTTTAGCAGGCTCTTACAGCCGTGAAATGAGATTATAGTGCTACTATTCTCACATTGGTAGATGTAAGGGTAATAAAGGTAAATTTTAATCCAATGCTTATAAAATTATATTGCTAACTATAATTATATCTACACGCATGTACCTAATAAAAAAGACTAGACGTATGTCTTTAGCTGTTGTATCACTTAAACTTCGTTTTATGAAACCTTTCATAAAGAATATAATGTTTTTCAGTTCCTTCAAAAATATGAGAATGCCGTTTTTTTCCCTTAACAAATCAACCACAAAAACCAAGCGGCAGAAGAAAAGGAAACTGTTTTGTTTCAACTGCCACAACAAGACAACAACCACTGCACTGCCTCTCGGCGAGGCTGCTGACAAGAACGAGGGAGATAACAAAGACCGCAGCGACAAAACAGATACAATGGAAAGCAGAGTAAGTAAAAGAGCATATGAACAATTATGTCCCAAATGTATTAAAGAGCTTTTGTACAATCTCAAACGAAAAACAACTAAGAAAATGAAGCATGAGACTAAACCCTATCATAGTAAAAGAAGAACTACCACTAAAGAAAAAACTACGGTACAAAAAGTTGACAATTTGGACGATGATTTACAGGACGGTTACTATTCAAACAATGTTAGAAAAAAAAGAAACGACTTAGAGGATCAGGAGAGGGAAAGAAGATTGAAAGAGCTGGAAGAGGTGGAGAGGAAAATTGAAAATGTTCATGTAATATCTCCGTCATTTAGCAGATCAGCTTTGAAAATTGAACACTGAGTTGCAAGTCATTTTGTTAAGTATCTTTATGAGTATTTTAGAATTTAATTTAGCTATTTACAGTTGAAATATGTTTGGACTGGAACAATAAAAGAAAACTTGTGACACGATTTAATTTGTTTTTATTTGTAATATTATTTGGATCATGGGGCTGTGTGGAAATTAGACACACTTTTCTGGTAGAGATACTTCTGGCGATCACATCTAACATGATACCATGGAGTAGTTAGGTCGAAAAAGAATATACTTACCAATATAAAAATATACCCTGTTATTTTTTTTATGTAATCAAATGACGTGACAAGCTAGTCGTTCGCCTGGTGTTAAGCGTCACAGCCGTCCATAACAGATGCAGTATCACTCGGACCTCTAATTACAGTTCCGCGTGACACTGCACTGCGCAGTGCGCACGTCATACTGAGACATCACACAGTCTAGTAATAAGATTTCTAGACTGCGAAATAAGAACATAAAGTCTCATTTGCCCAATGATTTTACTAGCTACAATGCCCTTCAAACCGGAACACAGTAGTGCTTGCACATGCACACTACTGTTTGGCGGCAGAATAACTGGCAATGCGGTGGTACCTACCTAGACGAACTATGCAGTAAAGTCCTACCCCTAGTAAAATATTAGTTGTACTACGGGGAGCCATTTTATGCAAGAGGGTTTTATGGGGGAAGCCTATGGTCTATGTATAAATATACCAGTTTAAGCCCTGGGAAAGGACGCAGAATACTTTTTATCACAACAAACAGTAAAGCTGGGGACTGCAGCTTGTTACGTTGCCGTGTGACGTCATCCACAGTACACCGCGACTGGTGCTGACCAAGCAACGCGCCGACGCAGCACATAGACTCCTATATCATTTTTACGTGTATTTGCTTTATATAAGTACTCCGGTTCCGACCTTGGGGCCGGAAGCACCACTTTGCACACAGCACAGATTGTAGGAACATTAGAATAGTTACATCATGTAATATTTTATGTTCAAAGTATTATTAAATTAGCTATAGAATCCAGATTGGTTTCTATTCTGCACCCTCCACCTGCAACCTCCGTAACTAGCTAATCTTTAATGTGGATATCATGCACTTTTCTGTTGTTAATGAGGTATTTATTTCATTGCATTATAGTAAACTTACAGTGAACATTTATAAAAAAGGTCAATATTAAAATGTGCAGAACCAGGAAAGAACACAATTGCACGTCTCAGCAGAAATGAAGAACGCCACAATCTCAGCGTAACAATAACATACGACGTCGGTATATCACGCGGCTACGCTAGTCTGGGGTACGGGGCAAGTTTATTACAAGTCAGCGTTTACATTGAAACTATTTAGTTGTAAAAAAAACACCAGAAAAATAATTAAACAGGCTGTTTGACTTTGACTATTACTATTAAAATAAACAATGTACAATTTTTACCCTAAAGTAGGTTAATAACAATTTTCATTTATTAAAATAGGTAAATAAAGGCGAAGAAATGGCGGAGTAATAAAATTCTATTATTAACTTTATAATGTTTGATAGAATTATTTAATTTATGTTTTATGATTGCTTAAGCAATAAATATTTTGAGAAATAAAAACATATTATTATGTTGTGTTGATTGGATATTCAAACATAAGGCACCTAAAATCAATACTTTACATTACCTATAATTAATCTGTACCTACACTTATTCTCAAAGACAATTTTTTTTTTCTTTTTATGTTATCGAATGACGTAATGAGCTGCCTGGTCGCCTGGTGTTAAGCGACACGGCCGCCCATAACAGATTGCAGTGTCACTCGGAACTTTAAATTAAAGTTTCGCGTGACACTGCGCACGTCATCCTGAGACATCACACAGTTTAAAAAAGTTTTCTAGATTGTGAGATCAGTTCGTAAAGTCTCATTTGCCCAGTAATTTCACTAGCTACAATGCCCTTCAAACCGGAACACAGCGGTGCTTGCACACTACTGCTTGGTGGCAGAATAACTGGCAAAGTGGTGGTACCATCTAGACGAACTTTGCAGAAAAGTCCTACCACCTAGTTATTGTTATAAATTTAGCCTTTATTTATTTGCACTGATTGTGGTACCTATTGAAGGTTTCTTTAAGAGAGAGATATGGCAGAGAGAGCGAGGAAGATAATTATGTACCCGTGATTATATTAGTTGTAAAGTAGTGTTTGCATACAGTAGCTCCTGAACTATACAAACGCTTCGGGTTCCTCTTGCTTCATTTGCATCGCACCTCACTAGATATTTGTGAGGAGATTTTCTGCCCCAAGAAAATAGTTGGGCGATCAATTTTGTTCAAGGTTTTAAGAAATTTATTATTCAAGGAAGAATATTACCTAGATGCAGCTTTAAAAGTAGATTTTGAAACAAAATCAGTAGTGTGATTGTAATACCTACTCCCGTTATAAAGAAAATATTGTTGATTAGTTGTACTGTATTCCAATAATTCGTATTTATGTTTAACTCACGTACGCGGGAAATTCATTAACGCATCTCTTTTCATGGTAATTGATAATAATAGAGTCATTATATTTACAAACCAAAGTGCATTTGATAAAAAAAGTGCAAGTGATCTGTGTAGAATATCTCCTCTCCGACGCCAGAAGCTGATGAGCACCATTCCGTACAAATCAGAAAAAGGAGACACGCAATAATAATGAAGAAATTTTACGAACTGGTAAAAATAAGTATTTGTAAATTTAGTAATGCGAAAAATCCAGAATATGAAAAAAGAACGATTTTGGAAAAACAATAATGTGTACAATAATACAAATTGGAAAATTATTACCATCATCATCATCATCAGCCTAAAAACGTCCACTGCTGAAAATAGGCCTACCCCAGAGAGCACCACTTTGAGCGGCTGCTCGCGCCTGCATCCATCGCCTCGCCCCGTTTTTCCCCAGATCGTCGGTCAATCTATAGTGGCGGGCCAGCCTACACTGCGTCTTCCGTCTTTCGTGGTCGCCACTTAAGCAACTTTCCCCCCATCGGTTGTCAGTTCTACGAGCGATGTGGCCTGCCCATTGCCATTCAACTTGCTAATTTTAATTATTAATTAGCAAAGAAACAGACATCGTAGCGAAATTAAAATATAAACTAACGTCATCCCTTGCAATAGATCACACTTCACACTTCACACTAATATTATAAAGCCGAAAGTTTGTATGTGTGTTTGTGTGTATGTGTGTATGTTTGTTACTCCTTCACGCTCAAACGGCTGGACGGATTTGGATTAAACTTGGAATATAGATAGTTAATGTACTGGATTAACACATAGGCTACTTTTTATCCGCGGGTGAAACCGCGGGGCGCAGCTAGTTATAAATAAAACGCCATCTTTTCGCTTTAGGTGCCTATAGGTAGTCAGTGGTGTTCCCAAACCCTTTAGATATAAGCTTACTGCACCTCTGAAGAAGCCAAAGAAATGATAGAGACGTAGCGTCGAAAAGAAGGCGAGAATTGCATTCGGAGACCTGACAAGTTACCAGTGATCTGTTGAAATATAATTTTACGAGGAAAAGAGCCTTGAATGATCTTTCCTGTCAAGAATCGTGGATACCTTAATAGGCCAGTAACAGTATTTAGATCGTAACTTATAAAATAATTAAAGTCGTTCAAATTTTGACGACTAATCGTCTGACAAAGCATAGATTAAAAAGTTAGAAGATTTTGACCGTCGCTAATTAAGCTAATTGAGTTTTTGTAATTATTCCATTTAAAAACGCGAATGAAAAATTTAAGTTGAGAATGCTGGGTGTATATGACTTATGACGTTATTGTCCTATTATTATTAACTTGTTGGAAAAAATTTAAACTCGGAATATAATAAATCTAAAAATATACGAATAACTTATACCTCCAATAAAATTTTAAAGATTAATTTTAGGACTTCGTATTTTTTATCGTTACCTACTGTAAAAAGTTTGGAAACATAACTGATTTGCTTTCCATGTTATTTGATTTTATTTTCATATCTTTAATAATATAAAGTTTAAGTTGTTAGAGTCGGTGGCGTCTGTACCTTATTAATGCTTTTCATCAACAAGCATCATTTTTATCATTTTTAGTCACGAGCAGAAGCTAGGAAAAAAAAATGATACATTTAGTATTCTATCTTAGTTGCACAAAACGAAACTAGATGGCGATAGTAGTCCCTTAAAACACGCAAGCGTTTGTCGCAGACGTTTGGACAGTGCCGATTCCAGTATTTGACTCGACCTCGCTTCGCTCGCGTAGCTATAATGCTACGTGATATTTTTACAGGGAGTGGTAGTGTACCGACGGGTTCACTTATATCGCTCTTGATAATATGGATTCCGATAGTATAATATTAGAAAAAAGATAACAAATTAGTAGTTTGAAATTTTAATTAATATCATTATCAAATCAAATCTTTCCATATCTAATATTATTGATATGCAACCCGTTTAACCCATATTCCAGTTCCAGCCAGAAGAAAGAAACCTACTAGGTCTTACCGTCCTAACCTAAACTCTACTCTAGGTTTCTGGCCGGAATATGGTTCTGTTCTGGTTCTAGCTAGACTAGGCTCTGTACCGACACCAACCCCATCAACAGCCTGAAGGCGTCCACTACTGAACATAGGCCACAGAGCGCCGCCACTTTAAGCGGCTGCTTGCTTCCTGTACTGTTTCTCTCTTTATCTATTTAAATAGGATAAGGATTATCATCATCGTCATCATCATCAACAGCCTGAAAACGTCCACTGCTGAACACATACCTCCCCCAGAGAGCGCCACTTTGAGTGGCTGCTCGCCTCCCGCATCCATCGGCTCCCCGCGGCTTTCACCAGATCGTCGGTCCACCGAGTGGGGGGCCGCCCTACGCTGCGTCTTCCGGTTCGTGGTAGTCACTCGAGAACCTTTCTTCCCCATCGGTTGTCAGTTCTACGAGCGATGTGGCCTGCCCATTGCCATTTCAACTTGCTAATTCTAAGAGTTTTATCGGTCTTATAGGATAAGGATGATGAATAATAATGCCTAGACATTTGTTACATGAATATTCTGTTTATTTTATCCACCTTGATGTATAAAATATTATACATACCAATATGCTCTGTAATAAATATATAATTATGATCAAATCAATAAAATGTATAATCTTCATTCCGGGTGCATGCGGTCTTACAAATATATTCCGTGGTACATGGTCCGTCTGAAAATATAATAATATAAGCATACATATTATATAACAGAGCGCGCCACCTTGAGTGGATGCTCGCCTCCTGCATTCAGCAGCTCCCCGCGGCTTTCACCAGATCGTTGGTCCACCGACCGGGGGTCCGGCCTACGCTGCGTCTCCCGGTTCGTGGTCGCCACTCCAGAACCTTTCTTCCCCATCGGTTGTCAGTTCTACGAGCGATGTGTCCTGCGCATTGCCATTTCAACTTGCTAATTCTAAGAGCTAAATCGGTCACTTTAGTTCTACTGCGGATCTTTTCGTTCCGGAGCTTATCTCGCAGGGAAACACCGAGCATAGCTCTCTACATAGCTCGCTGCGTGACTTTGAGCTTACTAATGAGGCCAACAGTATGAGACCATGTCTCAGTTCCATAAGTCATCACTGGCAACACACACTGATTGAAAACGCAGTACTAGGTATAATGTAATTATATTCTGTGCTTACCAAAAGGAAACCAACACGTTGAAGGTATACCAGATTCCAATCTCGCCGCTGTCACAGCTTCCCGGATCGCAAATGCTACGACTACTGCCATGCATATAGGAGGCTCTCCGATTGCTGCAAATATCATTATAATATCAGTCAGCGTCGGTCTGGGACCCAAAATAATACCGGGAAAATATACAAAATGCGGCCGACGCAACTTTTTATTTGTGAGATGTTTTGCTTAATTTAGAACATTCAAGTGATGCGAGGGGTTGTCAACAAATTAAATTTAAAGAATAGCTATAACTGCGCAAGCGGAGCGAGCACCAAAAAAATATGTCTGTGGTAATTTCCTATTAGAGCTTACTCTAATAGGAAAATTACCACAAAAAATTTAAGTGCCAGCGAAGATCAGATCTACGTTAAAGTATAAAGGATGAAAGTTTATCTGTGTTTGTAGTTAATACAGGTATATAAACGACCACCGAATATGAAATTTGAATCATGGTTCCTTTGGAAGATAACAGGTAGAACTGACAACCGATGGGGAAAAAAGGTTCTCGAGTGGCGTTCACGAACCAGAAGACGCAGCGTAGGCCGGCCACTCGGTGGACCGACGATCTGGTCAAAACGGCAGGGAGCCGATGAATGCAGGAGGCAAGCAGCCGCTCAAAGTGACACTCTATGGTGGAGTGGATGCCAATGTTAAGCAGGGAACGTCTACAGGCTGTTGATGATGATGATGATACGTATAATCCCAGGTCATTACTTAGAATAGTACTTAGCTTTAATTATTAACGAAAGACGTAAACTAAGTACCAATGGTAGATATAATTATAAACATTTTTTAAATTGAGCTTAGAGAAAAAAAATAATAACATTTTCACCTCACTAGCTCGGAAAGATTCTTCTTGTCATTCGAAATGTGGGCGCAAAAACGCATTTTAATCGCTAGCGTGGAAAGTGTTTTTAAAAGTCGAACCTTTCTACTCAATAATTTTCTCGTCGAGAATTGAGGATTTAACCACAGATCTGCCCGAATTTTACCTTCTTGATATTGCCAGTCCACTGAAAATTCATTAATACCACAGACTACCTACTAAAATATACCATTAATACTTCTTCTTTTTCTCGTTCACCAACCTCATTTTTAGAATAATCGCACTGTCCAGCACCAAAGAGTATATTATAACGAATACGTTGTCCAGCAACGCGACCATAGAGAAAATAACCGCTTACGCTGAAACGCGACTATATGAAAAACACTTTTTCTTTAATTTTCAATTAATGATGTAACTAGCTAGACGTTTACCTGATGTTAAGCGTTACCGCCACCCGTAACTAAATCAATAAGCTAAAGACTAATCTTTTCTTAGCCTTTCAGCTGTTTTTCTTGCATTTTCCTCGCTGTAGTGAGTTGAAAAGTTGATTTTGCAGCCTCGCATAACAAATAACTATTAAAGTGTTAATTGTAAGCACCTTAGTTCATAATTATTGACTTTTAGATTCAAGACGGCTGTTTACGAAATACTGATCAAGATAAGTAGCGGTTTGAGAAAAAAAAATGACTCGGTATTCATTTGAAAATGTTATATTGATAATATCCCTAAAAAAGGGGTAAAACTGACTTCAAAACTGAGACATACTAGAAATAGTGCTAGCGAACAGTATTTACGACTGAAACCATAATTATCTACCAGCACGTGAATGGTATTATTTTTTTATGTAGATAAGTAATAAAGGTAAGTAATAAAAGAAAGATAATAAAAATATGTTTACCTTTAGCGCCAAGTATAATTCGTTTACTGTAGGAGTTTTTCCTCAAATGCACCCTGAACTCCTGAGGAATATCCCTTGCTAAGGGCACATAGTAGTTCCAGGGGCGATCCGTAAGTAGCTCCCCTGTCCTCTGATCGTATACCAGCTTCTCCATTGTCCAATAGCCGAGGCCCATGATGAAGGCACCTTCTACCTAAAACATCATTACTTTCAAGATAAAAATTGTATTCCATACCTAATCAATTTTAATTACATAAAATCAAAGAATGCCTTATTTGTTGCTAATTATCTAATAATGGTTTAATTTTATTTTGATTACGTAAATTCTTATTTTTAAAATGTTTTTTCATCTCAGTTGCTCGTGAAGTGGCTCTTCTGCCACCGCTTTTAGAAGCAAAACCCAACAAATATCGGACATGTACTTTTTACTGTAAATTACCACGCACGTTATAAAATTATGATAACCCGATTCAGTTTAGTTCATTTACTTCCGGTTCCTGTTCCGGTCCGGTTCCGGTTCCGGTCTCAGTTCCACTTCAAGTTCCAGTTCCAGTTCCAGTTTTCGTTTCGTTTCGTTTTGGTCGATGTCGATTTTATTCGCGTCATCAACACGGTTTTACTCTGACGGCGCGTGAAAATAAGAAGCCTGCACGACATTTTTCACAAGTTTAATTAACAATACAACTCTCTCGCAACTGTGATCAAAAACGTCGTATGACATGCGTGTGCATTGATCATTACACTCTCCTCCCATAACGCGATGACTGTTTTAAATTAAGTGTAATTGGCATACTGCCAGTCTTATTATAGTAAATAAATACAAACGCAATACAAATTATCACTAATTTTCACTTCCTTTGTAACCAAGTCTTTGTTTGCGTTTGTTAAAAAAAGGATCAACCATACTAACTTGACCGACATCTAGTTCTGGACTTAGACTTTGGCCAGCATCTTCCATAACATCAACCCGTCGAACTTCTAGTTCGCCCGTTAACACGTCTATTTCAACTTCTGCAAATGCTACACCAAACACATCATAATTCGTCGTGTCATTAGGATTTACAAAATCATGCGTTTGTAAATCTACGCCATCCGTGTAGGCTTGAAATATCAAGTCTTCCCATGATGGGTTATCCATTTTCTTTCGGATGGGTTCAAGTCTTTCTAAAAGCTTCTTGCAACATCTTTCAACACCAATTCCAATACTCTGTGTTGTGATGCTTCCACCAGTCACAAATGCATTCGGTGAAAAGATTGTGTTATTTGCTTTTATTTGTATTTTCCCTAGAGGTATCTTCAGGAAATAAGCAGCAATCTGAATAGCTCTAGTATTTATCCCTTGACCAATTTCGACTCCACCGTGTACAATAGAAACAGATCCATCAACGTGATATACAGACATATTAACATCAAACAACCTTGGATGACTATAATTCCATTTCATTGGCATAAACCGGAGCCCACGCTTTTTCCACCTATTATCTTTATTGAAGCGTTGTATTTCTGATTTTCTTTCATCATATTGAGATGTAGAGATTAATTGATGTAACATCTCCTTTATGCTATTGTATTTTGAGTCTAAATTCACAAGTCTTATCTGTATAGGATCTAGCGATAGTTCGTACGAAATCTGTTCCATAACCATTTCTGTCATTGCTAAATTTTCTAATGTTCCTAAAATTGTAAAATTATAATTATATTAGTTTTCTTCTGACCAAGTACTTACAAACTTTGTTACAGCATGTTTAGGGAACTAAGATATTCCAATTGGCTTCTCTAGTGGTTTTTTTTATAAAATGCTTACCTGGAGCTCTGAACCACGTATTTTTGGCGGTATCTGTTATTGCATTAAACAATGAAAAATTCCACTTGGATTTGTCGTAACAGTTAGAGTAAACATCTAAACCAAATTCTACTAATCTTTCGTTTATTGTAAAACCATTGTCTTCAAAAACTCTGTGATTTGCATATTGAATGACACCTAATTTGTTCACTGCAAACTGTAAGACAAAAGTAAAAAGTTAGTTTAGGTTAGTTTAATAGGCCATTCTAAAGTTATTCGTAGCTGTTAATAATTGGGCTGATATACAATTACAATAAAAATTGATATAGTCGGCGGCGCAGCCATGCTCATGGGTGACTGTGACGCTTAACATCAAGTAATTGACTGGCTTTACACATCATTCATTTAGGTACACAAAAAACTGTAGTAAAAACCTACTTCATAATCGCTCGAACAAGGGAACCTCTTCCCAAAGGCTCGAGTCATGGTCTGTACTGACTGGATAAACCTGCAGGGTCGATTCAGCTTGGTCACCACAAGACTGGCAGCCACTGCGATCAGAATACTTCGCGATATTTTGATGCCGTAACCTCCACCTAAACGACGCACGTACACGTCTATTCTGTAATTTAGACATGTGAATTTAAATTATATGTGAATATTATTAGAACGTTTATACTTGACTCGGATATTTTGGTTCCATTTATTTGATTGTTCTTCCTGTAATAAGACGTGAATAAGACCCTGCAAAATATTAGAGTACCTACCTGCTTGCATCCATATTCAAAGCTCGTGAAATCATTGTTTGGACAGCATCCGTCCACTGCGTGGTGACATAAGCTTCTACACCTTCTTCGGTAGGCCGAACCACACACGACATCAGTTCTAGAGTAAAATGGTACTGCCCGTATATTGTATTACTTCCTTCTATCACTTTAAATACATCAGTTCCTCGGTCCGTTGCTTCTATATTTTTTAACAGTTTGACTCTCCTTGGATCGGTTTTTGCTTCTTTTATATCTAAAACAGGTCTGCTTACATTTTTGTAGCTTACAGTAACCATTTTAGCAGCTAATTCGGCTTTTTGTCTGCTTTCAGCGACAACGATTGCTATTGGTTGGTTGTAATATTTAACTTCTCCACTACATAGAACTTCTTCATTAAGAGAATATTCAGCGTCGTCAGCTGGCGTAAAAGAATTAAGACCAGGAATATCTTTAGCTGTATAAACTGCTATAACGCCAGGATGATTCTATAATCAAGAAAAAAAAAGTTGATAGGAAATATGGTAAATCTGCTGATTACTAACATTTAAGCCCCGTGTCACCCGATCACCAAGCCGCCTGCCAAGCGTGGTGATTATGGCAAACCCCCCCTCCCCCTCATGGCAGATAAAATACAAAAACGGCCCCCAGTCCCCGGTAGCTCTGCTATCCGTGGCTATAGTAGCGGCCACGGAAATAGCAGAGCAGGGGGTGCTAAGCATTACCGAATGGGATTCGGCTACCAACCTCAAAACAGACCCTTGACCCTGGCAACGTTGGTCGAATTGGAGGAGGAGTTAGATAAGTTACGCTGGGATGCCATGGGATTATCAGAAGTCCGAAGACAGGGACAGGACACGATAATCCGGTAACTTATTCTTCCATCGGGAGGGAGACCAACTCTCCCAAGGTGGAGTCGGGTTCCTCGTCCGCAAGTCTCTCGTCAACCACGTCATCAAAGTCGATAATGTGTCGGCCAGGGTAGCGTACCTGGTACTCAGAATAACCAAACGGTATTCGTTGAAGGTCATACAGCGATACGCACCCACCTCGGCACACCCAGACGATGAAGTAGAAGCTATGTATGAGGATACATCCGAAGCCATGCATACTTCCGAAACATACTTCGCCGTTGTGATGGGAGACTTCAATGCGAAGTTGGGCACAAGGAATGGCGATGAGCTGAGTGGGGCCATTTGGATACGGGCAGCGGAACCCTCGGAGACAGAGGCTCCAGAAAGTGGACGTTGATAAGCCCCGATGGTTCCACTAAAAATGAGATAGACTTCATCATGACGACCAAGAAGCGCATATTCAATGATGTCTCTGTGATCAGTAAGGTGAAAACCAGTAGCGATCACCGTATTGTAAGAGGCACATTGAATATTAATGTCAAGCTTGAACGGTCACGTTTGGTGAAGTCTACGCTCCGTCCGAATCCAAAACCCCGAAAGCTTTCAGCTGGAACTCCAAAATCGCTTCCAGTGCCTAGCCGAGTGTGACACAGTGGACGAGTTGAACAACGGGTTGGTGGAAACTGTCCAAGCTGTTGGAGCCAAGTTTTTCAAGAGCCAACGCCGAAGGAGGACTCAAAAACTCTCAGAAAAAACTCTTGAGCTAATGGCCGACCGGAGCGAAATGAAGCTGCAGTCTTCAGTTGATATGTCAGCCTACGGTGAACTCAATAGACGAATCTGGAGTTCCTTGCGACACGACTTGCGTGCTCTTAGTACTTCACGTATTGAGGCCGCAATTGAGCGGAACCAAGGCTCTAAAGTGTTCGCAAAGGATTCGTCTATTGGGCAACACCAAATGACAAAACTGAAGACCGAAAATGGTAGCGTCATTTCATCCAAGCCTGAGATTCTGAGAGAGATCGAGAACTTCTATGGACAGTTATACACCTCGACACGTAAGCCCGCTACTAACACAGCTCAGGACATCAGAGCCAAGTTAGTCCGACACTATACCGAAGATATCCCGGACGTCAGCCTGTACGAGATTAGAATGGCCCTCAAACAGCTTAAAAACAACAAGGTGCCAGGCGAGGATGGAATTACGACCGAACTTCTGAGAGCGGGTGGTAGACCGGTACTTTTAGTCCTCCAGAAATTATTTAATTCTGTCATCCTTGAAGGTTCAACGCCAGAGGCATGGCACAAGAGCGTGGTGGTGCTCTTCTTCAAAAAAGGCGATAACACCTTATTGAAGAACTATAGGCCCATCTCGCTCTTGAGTCATGTGTATAAGCTTTTTTCGAGAGTCATTACAAATCGTCTTGCAGGCAGATTTGATGAGTTCCAGCCTCCCGAACAAGCCGGTTTCCGAAAAGGCTTTAGCACCGTAAACCACATCCATACGCTGCGCCAGATTATACAGAAGACCGAAGAGTATAATCGGCCGTTATGCCTAACGTTTGTGGAAAGCCTTCGATTCAATCGAGACTTGGGCGGTGCTGCAGTCCTTGCAGCGATGCCAAATTGACTATAGGTACCTATATCGAAGTTTTGAAGTGTTTGTACAGCAAGGCCACTATGTCAGTCCGACTACAGGACCAGAGTACGGAACAAATTCCATTGCAAAGAGGCGTGAGACACGGAGACGTTATTTCTCCGAAACTGTTCACAAACGCATTGGAGGATGTTTTCAAGCTCTTGGAGTGGAAAAGATCTGGCATCAACATAAATGGCGAGTACATCACTAACCTTCGTTTTGCCGATGATATAGTCATAATGGCGGAATCGCTCGAGGACCTTAGCACCATGCTCAACGACCTCAGTAGAGTCTCCCAGCAGGTTGGTCTTAAGATGAATATGGACAAGACAAAGATCGTGTCTAATGCTCATGTTCCGCTTATACCGGTAATTGTTGGGAACGATATTCTCGAAGTTGTAGACAAATATGTCTACCTAGGGCAGATTATCCAGTTAGGTAGATCCAACTTCGACAAGGAGGTCGCACGAAGAATCCAACTCGGGTGGGCAGCGTTCGGGAAGCTTCGACCTATCTTTTCGTCTAAAATACCGCAAAGCCTGAAAACGAAAGTTTTCAACCAGTGTGTGTTGCCAGTGATGACTTATGGAACTGAGACGTGGTCTCTTACTGTCGGCCTTATGAGTAAGCTCAAAGTCGCGCAGCGAGCTATGGAGAGAGCTATCCTTGGGGTTTCCTTGCGGGATAAGATCCGAAATGAGGAGATCCGCAAGAGAACTAAAGTCACCGATATAGCTTTGAGAATCAGCAAGTTGAAGTGGCAGTGGGCGGGCCACATCGCTCGTAGAACTGACAACCGATGGGGAAGAAAGGTTCTCGAGTGGCGACTACGAACCGGAAGACGCAGCGTAGGCCGGCCCCCCACTAGGTAGACCGACGACCTGGTCAGAACCGCTGGGAGTCGATGGATGCAGGAGGCAAGCAGCCGCTCAAAGTGGGGCTCTTTTGGGGACGCCTATGTTCAGCAGTGGACGTCTTCAGGCTGATGATGATGATGATGAATATTTAGTCGGGTAGGGTAGGTTTTGATCACATTTTACATGATGGCATTGCACAAGATCCACCTGAATTTTGAGCGGACTTTCAAACGATGGTAAATTCATGACGATAGATTTTTGTTTAATTTAAATACTTAATATCAAAATTAAATTAATCAATGGAACTTGTACGTACGCTGGTTGAAAAAACTTATTTAGAACTTACCAAAGCTTTTCTAGTATCAATGGAAACTATAGTTCCTGTTGGCTCATTACTTAAAACCAGATCACCAAAGACTTCATTGGCAAAGTAAGGCATATCTTCAGTATAAAAAGCTTCACCTGCGCATTGAATCTGTAAAAAGTATAAAATGTTTGTCTTATTTACTGTTGGAAATATTCTACATCCGACGATCTGGTGAAAATTGTAGGAAGCCAATGGATGCATGAGGCGAGCAGCCACTCAAAGTGGCGCTATGTGAGGGAGGCCTATGTTCTGTAGCGGACGTCATCAAGCTGTTGATCATGATGATGATGACATTATACAATACAATAGTTCTTAATTGTATACGCAAACTTAAGAATATCATTAACTTATTTATTTTTTAGCCTGAATCCGAATACCACCAGCTTTCACGCGAGTGGAAGGAACCATGCTACTTTCCGGGATGAAAACTACCTGATATATTACTCCAAGGTTACAGAAAGTGTTACAGTATGCTCATATGTGTTTATCAAAATTCTTCAAAATCTGGTACAGCCGTTTTAGCACTGAATGATAACATAGGCAAACATTTGCATTTTGTAATGTTAGCAAAACTTACCAAACTCTCTATTTTTGGAATTGCCTTAGTCAATGGCCATAAGTCTGGCTTTGTTTCAAATGTTCTTTTCGCTGTAGATACGGGCCTTGTTTCATGTAGTCTTATGATTCCTGACTTGTATCGCTTATTTAAAATGTTCTCTGGGCAGAGCGATAGAAGGCTCTAAAATTACAATAAAATCAAACATACACCGTACATACTGTTCAATAGCGTTACTTTATTACAAGAAAAATACTTAAACTAAACTTATAACAATGTTCCTTACCTTATAAAATAGAGCAATAGCTAACTGTTTTCGGTAAGCAATTGTAGGTTCAGGTGGTAGGCTGGTAACAACTAATTCTTTATCCAAGATTCTGATAGCTTCTTGTAAGTTTTCATTTGTGAACAGTTGTTTGCCAACTAAATACTTTTCAGTTGCCATAGCTCTTGTATAGCCTGATGATAAACCTCCAAATACTAATGTGGTTTGAACCAGCTCTTTTCTATTGTTAGCGAATTTATAAAGTCCACCAAAGTGTACTATAGCATGTGCGTTTTGAGATCTTGGCATGATCTGAAAAAAAAATGGATACATCTTCAGATTGACTATTAGGAAAACACCTTAGTTCATACATTAATATTGTGTTTCATATATTTTTTCAGAGTGTGAGCAGTACAATAGTGAAAAAGGTACCTGTACCTTGAACGTTTTTACTATAGTTTCTTCACTGAGTGGGGGCAGTTTAACGTTTAATATTATTGCACCTTTCATATCAGTTTCAAGAAACTGTTCCATGGTTACGTTGATTTGCGTACGTTGCCTGTTCACTGAAAGTTTAACATTTCAAAAACTAGTCATCTCTTCTTAGATGCCCATTGGATGCTTATATTTTCCGGGACGTAAAATTTTGTAATGTTGTACAATATCTGCTAAGTCAATCATCATGATTCAGTTTACATAATTAAACTTACACATAACTTAACTTATAGTGCTGATATGTTGGATCTCTTCAATTATTGCTCTTCGTATTTACACGTTACTGATGTCAGTCTTCGGTTTTCCGCTTCCTGTTTCTACCAGCCACTTTCTGCATGTCCTCTCTTTACACGTACGGTTTAATAACATCTACATCTGATATACAATATCTACGTATATTATATAGTTTTAATAGTATAATTAGGTATGTACTCACAAATGGTCAATTGAGCTCCAACGGTTTCAAACATAAGATACAAATCTGATTGAAATTCCTTGTGTTGATGCTTGATCATCAGATTACCAGCAATCGTTCCTATGTTCCTTACAGCGATATGCGCCACCAATTGCAAATGATTATAAAACTCATTTAAATAACTGAAATAGACATTCGGAGATATGCTTTTGTATATTTTTAATAGTTCAGTCAATGTTACACCTGAACCTATAACGAGATTTTGATCTAGTAAATAAGTTTTTAATTCTGATATCCCATTTATGTCTATAAGAGTTTTAGGATATTCCAGTATTGGATAAGCTCCTGAAAAAGGTAACACTATGAAATTAATAACCAAAACATAGACATTTTTGTAACTGATAATTATTTATTATAATAAAGCCAAAAAGTAATTACGCTAACAATAATTATCAGAACAAGTTGTGAGATAATACAACGAATAAAATAAATTAATAAACATTGCTAAACGTCTCTATATTTTTGATTTCACATCATCAGCCGGAAGAAGTCCACTGCTGAACATAGGCCTCCCTAAAACGCCAATTTGGAAGCTCATTGTAGGAGGTCATAATCACCACGCTTGGCAGGTGGCTTGGTGATCGCTGAAGATTTTAATTTACCTAGGAAAATGCTGCTGCCTATTAGGCATGGAAATTATTGCTACTTTAAAATCATTGTCATTTCATCATATGATTTATCTTAGTCACTGTGATTTCACCTGTGATTTTTCACAGCCTGTGATTTTTCATATGCCTAATGAATTTATGTTTTTTTTTTATGTAAACGAATGACGTGACGAGCTAGTCGTTCGCCTGGTGTTAAGCGTCACGGCTGCCTATTACAGATTGCAGTGTCACTCGGAACTCTAAATTAAAGTTTCGCGTGACACTGCGCACTGCGCACGTCATCCTGAGACATCACGCAGTCTAAAAAAGATTTCTAGACTGTGAGATCAGTTCTTAAGTCTCATTTGTTGATGAGACATCTCTCATGATCAATGGCGATTGGCTGTGCTTTATGAAATGGAACAGAGATGTGATTTAGGAGCAACCTAGTGAAGTTGCGACTTGCTACAAATGATTCCAAGTAACCTAACGCTGCTCTCTAGGTTAAACAAGATCAAAGTTCACAGCTACACCACAATGTTAATAAAATTATACTCTTTGGGTCTCAGTTTGTTTACTAAAGCATAAATAAAATTATATGTTTTGATATTCACCGCTTATGCTACTCGCACATTACGAAATCCGAAGCTACGATTCAATTAAGTGTGATCATCACACTGTGATTTGTAGCAGAGTGTCTGACAAAAAGTAGCAGAGTGATTTATGAGACATAAAATCATATGATTTTTCACCTGCTCCTTGTGATTTGATCCATGCCTACTGCCCATTCCCTGGATATTCCCTTAGCTGGCTTTTACGGCACCCATGGGAAGAGATGTGGTGGTCCTATTCACATACCGGGACCACATGGCACCCGGGACCACACGGCACTTTTGATTGGCATGGCATTTTTGATTTAATGGTACTTAAATGCATAAAAAATTACTTGTTTTTATGTTAATTATTAATGCCTATTCCTTAGTCTGGGGCTGCTCGCAAAATAGTTGTAGTGCGATTCCGAACTCTAAAATCCACGTGATACTGATGCACTGCGCACGTCATCCTGAGACATGATCACGTTCTTTTTTATTTAGTTGGTAGATTTAGATTACAATGGCTGTATTTACCTATTTACAACGCTGTATCAAGCAGCCACTATAAACAATGTCAAGGCACATTTTACACACACCTTTAGCAGTATTTCCAGCTACCAGCATATAAGAGTCTACTCCTTCTTTCTGGAATACCTCGTACACGTCTGGAAGTTTATTGGCAGTATACCATTTCCTACCATCTTTCAAGAGTATTGCTTTTAGTGGGACTTCCATGTAGTCACTTTTTGTTACAATACACCAATCTTCATCATTTTCAGCGATAACACGAAGGTTTTCATCATCATCATCGTCATCTTTATTACAGCTTTTATTACAAAGCTTTCCAGTTTTATTACAAATACTTAACTCTTCAATGTCAAGAATATTAGTCTCCACAGGAGAGTCTTTGGCAAAAGTTTTGAATGCTTCTAATATGGGTCGGTACCCTGTACATCTGCAGACGTTGCTTCCGAATGACTCTTCTATGTCAAGCATGGTAAGGTTTTTATTTCTTTGTAGCAAACTGAAATGTTAATATCTATAGCCCTATAATAATAATAAAACTACAGTGTTCATTCCAAAGGATATTTACGTTCAATTGGTCTTACCAATACATAGACATGACCCAGCCAGGCGAGCAGTACCCACATTGCGACCCATTGTGACTAGCTAAGGTCTTTTGTATGATGTTGTATCCTTTCTTCCTATTTCCTAACTCTTCAATGGTTTGGATTTCCCAGCCTCGGCATGACGTGATAGCCACCATACACTGGGAGATATGTCAGCATTTAAGTACGTTTGGTTATTCATTTTTAAAACTAGAAACATGAGCCCGATGAAGTACATGCATGGTATTCTTATGTCAGATCATAGAGACACCGAGCATAATTACATTATGTACTTATGGATGCCAGGATTTATAGAGCGCGTCACCAGCTCCATGCTTATATTATTTGGTCATGCGAAAAACGAAAAAGTATCTTTATCAAAATTATTCAAAGATACTTCCCATTCTGTTTAAATGTTAAAAATGACTGGCCTGTTAGCTCTGCCTTCTGAACTACTGTGGGTTCGTTTCCCATCCAGGACAAACATTTGAGTGATGAACGTTTGTTCTGTGTCTGAGTGTTATATTGTATTTACGTATGTACAAACAAAAAGTATCTAAGTATTCTATCAGTTATCTGGTTTCCATAGTACAAGCTATGCTTAGTTTGGGGTTAGATGGCGCTGTGTGGATGTCCACAAATACATATTTTTTAACTCTCTATCGCTGTCACTGACAATAAAATATCCAAAAAGGTGATTTCCTGATAAGATTATGCACAAGGCATGTATATTGCAATACTTGTACCTAAACAATTTCATATTGGCATTGAAATCGTCTTCTTACCGAGTTCACAGCCTGAGTCTCTCCACCAGGTATCTTGACAGCAACGATGCAAGCCCCGCAGCCTGCCTGCCGACACATGTACTTGGTTCCACGCAGTCCTACCACGTCGCGGATGTAGTCCACTAACATTACATCTGAGGTTACTTCAGGACCGACTGCAAAGAACAAAATACTACCTACATTATTATCATCAGTCCATGCGATCCCACTGCGTTATCTATCAGGGCGAGTGTAGGTAGACCATAATAAAGCGATCATCAGTACCTAATAATAAATATTAAATATTATTTCAAGTTTTACAATTGCAATAATAAACGTGTATTTTAAGGTGGAACGTTACACTAGTGCGGGAAATTCAAATTTTCTTGCGTTCTTTTGCTTAATTACTCAACGTGTTTACATGAAAACTAATTCTGCGGTAATAAATAGAATGTATCAACAAATTAAGTGATAAAAGTATCTCGATGAAAAGTATCTCCTAGATATCATTGGTTTAGTGACAAATGGCAATAAACAATTTTCTTCTTATGGTGCGAGAGCCCACTGCAAAAAAACTTACGTCATCGAGTACCCCAATAAGCTATCTTTAGATCGTTAACCGACACTTAAACATGTAAAAAAAACAGGTCTACCAGTTCCGATCCTGGCGGGTCATGGAAATAATCCACCTCCACCAACTTCAAATGCCTTGAATACTAAGTTTCGCCAAGTTTAGACCTGGCAGACCTTTTAATCTATTATCAGGGTCACCTTGGCTATTATTAGGCATAGGTTTCATCAGGGTATTCGGTGACAACTGGCCCCAAGAGTCCTCGGAGCGGCTGCCGCCCTAGGGAGGCTGCTGCCCAATGTGGGTGGCCCGAACGCCACGTGCCGTCGGCTATACTCCGGAGTGATCCGGAGTATGGCCATGTATGGGGCACCGGTCTGGGTGGACGCCCTCGGCCGCAATAACAAGGCCCTGCTGCGACGTCCGCAGCGGGTCATTGCGACGAGGGCGATCCGCGGATACCGGACGGTGTCCTGGGCGGCGGCATGCGTGCTGGCCGGTGATCCCCCCTGGGAGCTCGAAGCGGAGACCCTCGCCGAAGTTTACCACTTTGTGGCGGCAAGGAGGTCCCGTGGAGAGCCCCCGGCGTGGGAGGAGGTCAGGCGCCTGCGAAAGCAGGCGCGGGCCGCCCTGTTGCGGCGGTGGACGGAGGACTTGGCTCCACCGGTGCCTGGACAGAGGACGGTGGAGGCCATCCGCCCGGTCCTCCGGGAGTGGGTGCGGCGGCCATTTGGGTCGCTAACCTTCCGATTGGTGCAGGTGCTTTCCGGACATGGATGTTTCGAAAAGTACCTGCACCAGATCGCGAGACGGGAGGCGACCCCGGCCTGCCACGAATGTGGGGCGCCGGAGGATACGGCGCCCCACACGCTGGAGGTGTGCGCTGCTTGGGATTCTGAGCGGCGCACGCTTTCAGCGGTCGTTGGCCGGGATCTCTCGTTGCCGAGCGTGGTGAACGCCATGCTCGGCAGCGAGAGAGCGTGGCAGGCCTTGGTCTCCTTCTGCGAGGCGGTAATGACGCAGAAGGAGGCCGCGGAGCGGGTCAGGGAGGATGATCCCAACTCTGACCGGCTCCGGCGCAGACGAACCGGGGGACGGAGGAGGCGTTTTGCGCGCCTTCTCCATCCTCCGTAGTGGGGTCGGTGGCGGATAGTCGGGGGACTCTCCGCCACACCCACACGGCCCCACACGCCTGGTGGGTAACCGAGGTGTAAGGTTGCCCACCCAATGGCGCAGAGGCCCGAAAGGGCCTACCGTCGGGGCGGGATAGTGAATGCTATCGCGACCCTATCTCGCCCCATCCCGGCGGCGGACGGATCACGGGGGGGTTTTAGTGGGTTCGAGTCCCACATACCCCCTGCCACCACCCCCGTGGTGGCAGGGAAGTGCGAGGGCATTTCCCCCACTCAAAAAAAAAAAAAAAAAAAAAGGGTATTCGGTGAGGTATGTAAAGGGTGCGAAGGGCACATTCTTAGGGGTCTGCCAGGTACTTCCGGCAGGGTGCGCAATGGCAGATCAATTTTTTTTTACATAACTAATCGATGGTTAACTCTTGCCAGAACTTTCATTCGGGTAAATTATGACAAAAAAAAATACGTCAAAAAATTTTAATTATTTCCATGCCCGGCAGGATTGGAACTAGCAGACCTGATTTTTTTTACATATTTAGAGGTCGGTTAACGATCTAAAGATAGCCTATTGGGATACTCGATGACGTAGGTATTTGTGCAGTGGGCTCTCGCACCATTAGTTTTTTAGTATATTGCCATTTGTCGCTAAACCAATGATATGTAGGTATACTTTTTATTGTAATTTATTGATTCATAATATTTATTTGCGCAAAATTAGTTTTCATGTAATCACGTTGAGTAATTAAGCGAACACAAGAAAATTTAAATTTCCCGCGCTAGTGTAACGTTCCACCTTAAGATAAATTATCGTGATTGTAATTGTATATGACTATAATATAATTGTAATATAACTACTTGTATTAAAACTTTTAATACGACTATTAGATTAGTGAGTCAACAGGAATAATTATTCCTGTTGACCCCGCGTGGCCCAACAGGAAAAAAATCTCGTTGGGCTCTATAGGGCCAAAGACGTGGGGGACAACAGGAACAACCCAAACCACCACGCTTGCCAATTGTGTGTTACAGCACCATGTCCTCGAATTTATGCTATTATTGCACACAAAATTTAGTCTTCATTACCTTCTGCGATCACCAAGCCGCCTGCCAAGCGTGGTGATTATGGCAAACCCCTATGATCAGCGTTCATAGTGGCGTTTTTTTGGGGAGGCCTATGATCAGCAGTGGATGTCTTCCAGATGTTAACGTGTGCGATGTGAACACAAAAGCCAGTTTCATCAAATTAACCTTTGTATGAGCAATCGATACAGATTCGGCAAATAACTAGAAATTGCCACCTTTCCTAATACTGCACGCTCATAAAAAAGTGCAATAAATTATTTAACTTCGACTTTGTCTTTGACCTCAGTTTATAATAGTAGACTATAATAAAATGCGTGAAATCGCAGACCTTGTATACCTTTTGAATATTACGAGCAATATCGTTGATTGCTCAGACCTCGCAAGTAAAATTAAACTAAATGTTCCACGTAGATTAAAAAGATTCAATGCACCATTGCACATTCCATTAGCCTCAACGAATTATAGGCAGAACACTTACTTATGGCGAGCAGGCAACAACTTTAATAAACTGAGCAAGCGAATTGACCTTGACCTCTTTTGCACCAGCGCTTCCTCGGCCAGGCGATGGTTGAGCAGTGAATTTTTCGTAGCGGACGTTTGATGTTTGGCGATAGTTGTAATGTTGATGTGTTTTTTTTACCTGCATATAGGTAGGTACTTACTTTGTAACCTTTAAATTTTCCACAATTATGTAGGTAGTTTGTGTAACAGCTGTTCTACCTTATTATGCTCGTGTTTACATGTATGACTACGTTAGTTCTACTCGTGAGAACCTGTAATTGGCTTTCTATGGCTACATTACCAAATAATTTTGTTAAAATAAGCTGTTGGTTTTCCAATAAATAAATAAATAAGATATAGGTTACATACTCTTTGCTTTTTTTTTTTTTTTTTTTTAACGGGCAAATTGCCTTTATTACTCAAGCTAACTACTACAATAATAAAAACTAAACTAAACTAAACTAAACTAAGCTAAACTAAACAGGAGCGACGTCGAGGCCCGTCGTGCCGACGCCAGGCGGCATTGACATGGAAACAAAAATAACAAATTAGCAGTAGACCGTGATAAAATAAGAATATGGAAAATAGGTAGAGACTGTCGCCAGCTCTACAAATAGTACCTCGAGAATCCCGTGTTGTAGACGGCTAGTTGGTGGACAGAAATTGTCCAAAAAGCAGCAAAAAAACCTGAAAAACCCTATCGAAAAATAGGCCGAAAAAAATACGACTTGACAGGGCTTTCAAATTTCTTTTTTTTTTTTGCTAGTAGATACTTTTGACTCAGAATAAAAAAATCCAATTTTTTAAAATAATATCTTCACAGTGAGCTTAATTTACAAAAAAATACTCGACTAAGTAGGTACTTACCTGAATACTCAAGTCCATTAATGAAGAACCTGATACGGTCCATGTTTTGATCACAACTTTACACGTCCGACGCTAATTGTCTTATGCTATTTTTTTTAAATGCATGCGTCTATTAATATTTAAAACTAACTGCGCGCCGCGGTTTCATTTTCATATTGTTTTAGATAACAGAATTCATTAATTGTTAATTATTTCAGATAACAGAACCCCTCGATTGGTTGGGACCCTATGATGGTACTCACTAACTGAAATAGAATTAAAGAAATCATTGCTACAGACGTGAACTTTCTATCTCTCTTCCTTTTAGTATTTTGCATCGGATATCTAAAATTTTGTTCCCGTGGCATCCAACAAAAGATACCACCAGACCCTCTAACATGTGCACCGCGAGAAAACTTGTCGTCGTTGTTAGAATGAGACACACTTAGGAGCTACCACAGTCTTGTCACGGTCTATCACGAGAAAAACTGTCGAGAAAACTTTGTCATGCTGCGCATGTTAGGCGGGCAGGTGAGTCATGGCAACTATTTGCGAACTGGGCGTCTTCGGCACCAGTTGTTCGCTTGTCCAGTACCGCGGACGCACCACTGCAATAATTCACCCACGTTGCGGGCACTAGCCTTACTAAATGCATTTACTCACAAGTGCCAGCATGTTGATGTATTTCACGATAATTTACGAACCATATGTAATAACTTTATGATTTATACCTGTCACCATTGCAATAGTTAGCGTTTTGGTAATACTGTAAGCTAACTATTATAAACTGAATAATAATAATAAATAAATAATAAATAAATAATGGCCACAGATAATATAATACCTACTATATACTAGCAGTCACGGAGAACTACTATTCTCCATATCACCACCAAATGGGCTAGGTTTACCTACGTGGTAGGGCTTTTCTGCAAAGTTAGTCTAGGTAGTTACCACCGCTTTACCAGTTATTCTGCCGCCAAGCACTATTGTGTAATTCCGAGTTGAAGGGCGCTGTAACAAGTGAAATTACTGGACAAATACTGACTATATCACTGTCTATTGCAGTAATCTTTATTACTAGACTGTGCTGACGTCTCAAGATGACGTGAGACGTGTAATGTCGCACAAAACTTGATATTTTAGAGTTTCGAGTGCCACTGAAAATTTTGTGGGTAGCCTTGTCGCTTAACATCAGGTGAACGACCAGCTCGCCACGTCACCATTAACATGAAAAACTAAGTAACGACCCGATAAACTAATATCATAATTTGATAGTCTATACATACCATTTAATTGTACAATTATGCAAAAATGGGATATGTTGCTGTGTGAAAGAACGTCATGCAAACCTTCGCCATTAAAATGTTAGTAGATACTTTGTTTCAAGAATGTCACGTTTATAAGTAGGTATGATAAGTCCATGAAAACAATTAACAATTGACTACAATTGTCGTAGTAGGTACAACTGGTATATAGGAATACCGCAAACGAACTATGAAAGTATTGTGGGTACGTAACATTTAACCGAAACACTTTTGACATAATTTCATTGCAGTACAACTCATTTGATCGAAACGACTTGTGATGTAATGATCTAGGGATATATTTACTGTTGATATAAGTTACGGTAGAACTAAAAGCCAGAAGCTATACTATAGGCGGCCCTTAAATAAAACAAGGTAACGATGTAAGTAAATAAAATCCACAGTCTATATTCCACACGTTTTAAATATAAATAAGATACTGCTGCTGTACAAACTATACTACACGCTATAAACTTGTGCGGTAAAATATCCAAACAACACTAAGCGATGTTGCACGAATGCCGAATCAAACTCAACTGCCGAACAAATCAAACAACCAGCAAAAACCAGCAAACGTTCCTCCTGAGCCGCCATTTTTACCGGACACCAATTCGGTCACCAATGGCAGCTCAGCAGACCTCTCATTGGTTGAATTCATTCGTTCAGAAACCAAAACTTCAAAAGTACGTTCAAAAACACGAATTAACAAATCAACTTAACGTATACTTAAGACTCGCATCTGTATTGAGGAGGCGCTAGCATTGCCTGCAGTTTTCTACATTTAAAAATGAAGCTGGAGTTGCCAGGCGACAACATCACCATTATATATTTGATATAATGCTCTGTAGAAATAATATCAGTTGACATAATGATATCATGATAATATAATGGTCAGAGGACATAATTAATTAAATTTGATAGGTATACTTTTCATTTGGTGTAATATACTTTTGGTATAAATAGTAATTTCATCCAAAAAACAGCAGTAAAAACTATGTAACGCAGATTATTAGGTTAGGTTAAGTTTGAACTGCGGCAACACAATGTGCGAGCCGAGCAAGCAAAGCGAGCGTGCCGTGGCAGCGGCCGGCATAGCGCTTAAAAGTATGTAACGCAGATCACTAGGTTAGGTTATGTTTGAAATGCGACAACACAACGCGCGAGCCGAGCGAGCAAAGTGACCGAGCCGCGGAAGCGGCCGGCGAAGAAAAAATTGGTTATAACCAATAACCAGCAAGGAGCGTGTACGTACGCCCACAGATTACTTTTAGATAGATAGATAGATAAACTCTTTATTGTACACCAACTAAACTTTAGTCTATACTTAAAGGATTACTTATATGTAGCGTACGCCTTGCCGTCTATAGCGCGTCGATAGGTAGGTTAAAATGCCACAAATGAAAATAATGAGACTAATGTTCTAAACTTGAATTTGAATCTAAACTGTGAATGGCCAATTGATGCGAAAACTACAAAAGCAGGTGGAAAGCTCGCTTGAATGATGATGAAGGAGGATGATATCATCACAATGTTATGATTTACTATTTACAAAGGTATAAGTTGTTGAAAATCCACACAGAAAACTTCAGTATTGGTTTAGTCAGAATTCAAAGTTTAGGAAATAAAAGAAATGTACCGAGTCTCTTACCACTTTTATTTACAAATAATTTTTTATTTATTTATTTAATTCTTCATGCACAAAATGTGTACAAAGGTGGCTTAATGCCAACATCATTTTCTACCAGTCAACCAAGGTGTGCAGAAAAGAAGTAGATTAGGCGTGCACAAAAGGAGATGAGCAAAATTGTAGATCATACAAAATAGTATAAGTACTTAAAGTATTAACTACTAAGATACAAGTATATATATAATTTTTAAATTTAATAAAACACAAAAAATAAATTAAATTAAAATTTAATTAAACTATCATCATCATCATCAACAGCCTGAAGACGTCCACTGCTGAACATAGGCCTCCCCCAGAGCACGCCACCTTGAGCGGCTGCTCGCCTCCTGCATCCATCGGCTCCCCGCGGCTTTAACCAGGTCGTCGGTCCACCGAGTGGGGGGCCGGCCTACGCTGCGTCTTCCGGTTCGTGGTCGCCACTCGAGAACCTTTCTTCCCCATCGGTTGTCAGTTCTACGAGCGATGTGGCCTGCCCATTGCCACTTCAACTTACTAACTCTAAGAGCTATATCGGTCACTTTAGTTCTCCTGCGGATCTCCTCGTTCCGGAGCTTATCTCGCAGGGAAACACCGAGCATAGCTCGCTCCATAGCTCGCTGCGCGACTTTGAGCTTACTAATGAGGCCAACAGTAAGAGACCATGTCTCAGTTCCATAAGTCATCACTGGCAACACACACTGATTGAAAACTTTCGTTTTCAGGCTCTGCGGTATTTTGGACGAAAAGATAGGACGAAGCTTCCCGAACGCTGCCCAGCCGAGTTGGATTCTTCGCGCCACCTCTTTGTCGAAGTTGGACCTACCTAATTGGACAATCTGTCCTAGGTAGACATACTTGTCGACAACTTCGAGAGTATCGTTCCCAACAATTACCGGTATAGGTGGAACATGAGCATTAGACATGATCTTTGTCTTGTCCATATTCATCTTAAGACCAACCTGCTGGGAGACTCTACTGAGGTCGTTGAGCATGGTGCTAAGGTCCTCGAGCGATTCCGCCATTATGACTATATCATCGGCAAAACGAAGGTTAGTGATGTACTCGCCATTTATGTTGATGCCAGATCTTTTCCACTCCAAGAGCTTGAAAACATCCTCCAATGCGTTTGTGAACAGTTTCGGAGAAATAACGTCTCCCTGTCTCACGCCTCTTTGCAATGGAATTTGTTCCGTACTCTGGTCCTGTAGTCGGACTGACATAGTGGCCTTACTGTACAAACACTTCAAAACTTCGATATACCTATAGTCAATTTGGCATCGCTGCAAGGACTGCAGCACCGCCCAAGTCTCGATTGAATCGAAGGCTTTCTCATAGTCCACAAACGCTAGGCATAACGGCCGATTATACTCTTCGGTCTTCTGTATAATCTGGCGCAGCGTATGGATGTGGTCTATGGTGCTAAAGCCTTTTCGGAAACCGGCTTGTTCGGGAGGCTGGAATTCATCAAACCTGCGTGCGAGACGATTCGTAATGACTCTCGAAAACAGCTTATACACATGACTCAAGAGCGAGATGGGCCTATAGTTCTTCAATAAGGTGTTATCGCCTTTTTTGAAGAAGAGCACCACCACGCTCTTGTGCCATGCCTCTGGCGTTATACCTTCAAGGATGACAGAATTAAATAACTTCTGGAGGACTAAAAGTACCGGTCTACCACCCGCTCTCAGAAGTTCGGTCGTAATTCCATCTTCACCTGGTGCCTTGTTGTTTTTAAGCTGTTTGAGGGCCATTCTAATCTCGTACAGGCTGACGTCCGGGATATCTTCGGTATAGTGTCGGACTAACTTGGCTCTGATGTCCTGAGCTGTGTTAGTAGCGGGCTTACGTGTCGAGGTGTATAACTGTCCATAGAAGTTCTCGATCTCTCTCAGAATCTCAGGCTTGGATGAAATGACGCTACCATTTTCGGTCTTCAGTTTTGTCATTTGGTGTTGCCCAATAGACGAATCCTTTGCGAACACTTTAGAGCCTTGGTTCCGCTCAATTGCGGCCTCAATACGTGAAGTACTAAGAGCACGCAAGTCGTGTCGCAAGGAACTCCAGATTCGTCTATTGAGTTCACCGTAGGCTGACATATCAACTGAAGACTGCAGCTTCATTTCGCTCCGGTCGGCCATTAGCTCAAGAGTTTTTTCTGAGAGCTTTTGAGTCTTCTTTCGGCGTTGGGTCTTAAAGAATTTCGATCCAACAGCTTGGACAGTTTCCACCAACCCGTCGTTTAGCTCGTCCACTGTGTTACAGTCGGCTAGGCACTGGAAGCGATTTTGGAGTTCCAGCTGAAAGCCTTCGGGGTTTTGGATTTGGACAGGATTTGGACGGAGCGTAGACTTCACCAGACGTGACCTTTTGAGCTTAACATTGATATTCAATGTGCCTCTAACAATACGGTGATCGCTACCGGTTTTCACCTTGCTGATCACAGAGACATCATCGAATATGTGCTTCTTGGTCGTCATGATGAAGTCTATCTCATTTTTAGTGGAACCGTCGGGACTTATCCACGTCCACTTCCTGGATGGCCGCTTCTCGTAGAAGGAGTTCATCATAAAGAGTCCCTCCTTCTCCATGAAGTCAGCCAGCCTCTGTCCTCGAGGGTTCCGCTGCCCGTATCCAAATGGCCCCACTCTCAGCTCATCGCTATTCCTTGTGCCCAACTTCGAATTGAAGTCTCCCATCACAACGGTGAAGTATGTTTCGGAAGTATGCATGGCTTCGGATATGTCCTCATACATAGCTTCAATTAAACTATGTTAACTTAAAATCTTCTGTCTTCGATGCTGAAGCAAGTGCTATCTTTTCAACTGTATAGGGTCCATCTGGAAAGGTCAAAAGTAAGTGTAGGTACCATAGAATTAAAAAAATATTTTGATTTCTATTACAGTGACAGTTAATTCCTATATTTGAGGCTAATTTTCATCTGTTACTACTACTACTGTTACTGTATCATTATTTTGTAATTATCTAAAAACTGGAACAAGCGTCACTCTTTCATCAACAGCTGGACACGACACACGAACACGAACAGACGTTCTACTGCTGTTAATAAGCTTGCATAGACGCCACTTGGACCCGCTATTTGCATCTTGCGTGCAACGGTTCTCACGATTTTGATCAAGTCATCGGTCTACCTAGGAGCTAAATATGTTGCGTCTTCCGGTAAGTGGTTGTCACTTGTTTTCATTTCATTTTAAATTATTTATTTATTATTTAACGGTTTTTATCATGCATGCGTGACTAAAATTAATTTAATAATAAGTGTAATTGGCGTATTGCCGTTCTTATTATAATAAATAAATACAAAATAAATACAATAAATACAAATTGAGAACCTTTCGCATCTTGCATTTGAACTTCATCGAACACAGAAGCCATTTTCTTACTTTTTAAGTTATGTACAGTCGTGATCGTCTTCAGAATGCCTAACTTGTTACTCTCGGTAGACAAAATTGTATACATATAATAACCAAAACGAAAAATTTCTTACCGATTTGGAACCAATTGGTAGTAGGTATTCCCGATTCTTTCCGTGCTTCTGCTATAGCATTTCTCAATGCTAATGCTATGACTATTGACAGACACATTGGTGGTTCTCCAGTCGCTAGAGTAAGAGAATTAAAATCATAAATTATTGAAGATAACCATTCAGAAAATATAACCCTATTAAAATAGTAACTATTTGTCCGTGTTGGTCTACTATGTGTAGCCTCATATTTACCTTTAGCTCCTAGTATAGATTCGAAGCTGGTGGATATTCATCCAGTCGTTATGATTTGATTTATTAGAAATGCACTTGTAACGGTTTATTTCCTTTCCCCTACTCCTTTCCGCATGCACGCGCGCATACTGCCGTCCTACTCTGACGGCCGAGTATCGCCGAGCTACTACGTAGTGCGCTCGGCTCCACCCGCCAAATCAGTAATAAAAATGGAGAACTCCCGCTGTGAGCTACAACGTGCGCGTGCGATCTAAATAATGTTAGTTTGGTGAACTATTGCCAATTTCTAATACTTACCGCTATCTGTGAACGTGGTGAACTTTAATTATTGTGATTTGCTGTGAAAATACGTAAGACGTTTCGTGTGTGAGCATCTACTCGCCACGAGGTGCTAGGTCTCTTCGTTAAGACCTAGGCACGGAGACAAGGAGTCTCAAGGACAGCTGACTCAGGATTCATCAGGTACGTGCATGCTTCCATTCCTTAGAACTGCTGTATTGTACTCCTGTGTTTTATCCTCTAGCAGCAGTCTGATCTCCTTATCATTAGAAGATCGTTACAAGTGCTATTAGATTTTGTGTAGGAATATCTACTGTCTAGGCATTAGTACAGACTTCTAATTCGCACCATACAGTCCACTTAATATTAACCCTGTTTTGCTACCGTTGTGAAACCCCCCCGTAAACTTAGTTTTACACCCTCTGTGGTGAAGAAAGGAAAGTAGAACCATTTCATAGAATTTCCCACCATAAGTTCCTTCGAGCCGGATATTTCCGGTTTTTTCCGTCTATTTAAATTCAATTCACTACCGCCAAGAGAAATCTCATTCTTAAAATATACGTATCGCAGTCACATAATTATAATTTGCTTAATTGTATCCGCTATTTATTATATTCGCATACCGCTATCGCACGTTTCATACTTGCACATCTATCTAAACCGCACCGCTAATCTATTATCTTACTGTACGAGTCAAATTATCGAGTATTCGATCGTATAATTTTATCTAAAACTACCCGCTATTTGTCGTTATTTCGGCGCCTGAGCCGTTCCGTTGTCCGTTCTCCGCCCGCTCGCTCGACTCGCTACGTAGGTAATCTACGCTCGGCCGCACGCCGTACTAACTGTTGCACCAACTATGTCATACAGATAACGTTGTAGGTTCTATTCAACCGGAAAACTCACGACTACTATTTGCTAATCTGTGTCAACCTATTTTTATTTGTAACTTAATTACTCCGCACCCGCTTTATTATTCACCGTTACGTAATATTCGCTCGTAAACATGACAGATAAAGGAAAGGAAGGTTCTCCAGTGTTTGAGGAAAGTTATGATGAGGACAAATGTCAGCAAGTTATGCTCGAATCTAAACGTGAAATGTTATTTGCACGCATGCAAGGCATCTACGACATCGCTAAGAAAGTGGATACGGGTTCTGCCACTATAAAGTTGTTGATACGCAGCGCGTTTAATATCGATCACTTGCACAAAGATTTCGAAAAGGTGTTAGATTCGTACAACGCTATTTCGCTTAAGATTAATCCTAAGCACGTCATTAAGTACCAAGAATGGACTAATTTTGATATCATGTACTGTTTGACTAAGGAAGTTATCGAATCTCATGCTGCCCCCACTAAACAATCTGAATCGCCCCCGCAAGTAGAAAAATCTAAACCTAAACTTCCTCCGATTGAATTAATGTCATTTAACGGCGATGTCCGTACATGGCCGCTATTTTACCAACAGTTTAAAAACACTATTCACGAAAATACTTCTTTGTCAAATAGTGATAAGGTGTACTATTTGGTAGGTAAACTGACTGGTACCGCCGCCTCTGTTTGCTCCCGATTACCCGCTACCGCAGAGAATTACCCTATTATTTGGGAGGCTCTAGTGCAAAAATATGATGACCCCAGATTACTCGCTAGCTCTTATCTTAATCAGTTGTTGAGTTTTAAACCGCTATCCGCTAATACCGCTACTGGCCTCGAATCATTTTTAAATACTTTCGATACGTCTGTAGAAGCCCTTAGGCAACTGAGCCTCGGCGACTTATCAGATTTTATTATGCTTCATCTCGCACTCCAGCGACTTGATTCGGAGACTGTAAAGTTATTCGAAATAACATACCGCAAAGATAAAATTCCTAGCTATTCAAACCTTGTTGAATTTGTAAAGGAACAAAGCAAAGTTTTGTCAAGATCGGCTGGTCCTGCCGTGCTGCCGCAAGCGCAGCGCAGAGCTCGCAACACGCACATCCCTGCACCTACTAATAGACAAAGTCAGACCAAGTCATTTGTAAACACTGACTGGGTGTGTGGTGCAAGTGATGAAAACAAATGCAGTTTGTGCCATCGCGATAAACACGATCATTTATACCGCTGTTCTTCTTTTATGAAAATGTCGCCATTAGATAGATACAGATTCATAAAAAATAATTCATTTTGCAATAATTGTCTAAGTGTGAAGCATAAAACAATAGATTGTATTTCCAGGAACACTTGTTCCCATTGTTCGGCCAGACATCATTCGCTACTCCATTTTAACTCGCCCGCTAACAACAAAAATGTTGAAATGAAGCCCGCTAATAATTATTTACCCGCTATCGCACCCGCTCCCTCTCATGACCAACGCCATACTGCGTCTGGGCATGGAACTCGTTCCGAGTCCTATGCTCGTGCTCTCACCAAGAACCTTGCGCCCCATGCGCGTAAGGTCGACTCTTATTCGCCCGCACCCGCTATTGATCCGAACAGTAACACATCGGTCTGTACTGTATCATATGATCACGATTCGCACACAATAACAACTGCGTTATTGGCAACCGCTAAAATAAAAGTTTATGATAACTTAAACCACCCTCACTTTCTGAGATGTCTAGTCGACCCTGGCTCTCAGAGTGAGTATATTTCCGCTGCATGTAGCAAGCGTCTATCGCTTCCTATTTCCACGCAGAGCCGCTTTTCTAAAGTCCAAGGTATAGGAGGGGCCACTCAGAAAATTCTGGGAGTGACCTCACTCAAGTTCACCTCTCGCTTTGAGGACGGACATGAGTACCACATCCAGCCCATGGTAGTGGATAATATTACGTCGCGACTGCCTGACTCGCGCGTCGATATCGGCGCTCTTGGTCACTTACGTAATCTACCTATGGCGGACGATGAATTTTCCGAGCCCGGTCCTATTGACCTACTTCTGGGAGTAAACATCTATTGTCAAATTCTCCTATTTAATAAAATTAGTGTTGATACTAATTTACCCGCTGCCTTGGAAACAACTTTAGGTTATATTGTCATGGGAAATGCACCTGTTGTTTCCCCCCGCTCCTCCTCGCACACCTTTTGTGCTTTCACTAGTGACCCGCTACACCAACTTGTGGAAAGGTTCTGGTCCATTGAGGAACCACCTTCCCAGTTGTTTCTAAGCCCCGATGAACAGCGCTGCGAAGAAATATATTCTTCGACTACTACGCGAAATAAAGATGGTAGTTATGTAGTGCAGCCTCCATTTAAGGATGACCCGCAAGCACTAGGTAACTCTTACATAACCGCGAAGAAAAGATTTTTATCACTCGAAAAGAAGTTTTTACGATCACCTGACTTGCATAAAAAATATAATGATATTGTTGTTGATTATCTCGACAAAGGTATTTTATCACGCACTTCTTCTGTTGAGTGTACGTCGCCTGGTTATTACCTACCGCACCATCCTGTTATTCGCGACGATAAGTCCACGACTAAACTTCGCATTGTTTTGGACGGCAGTGCAGCGACTGATTCAGGGCTGTCACTAAATGATATTTTGTATAAGGGCTGCAACTTGCAGGCTGATATATTTAACATTTTATTAAATGTTCGCATACATCGCATTGCCCTTTTTGCTGATGTTAAAATGATGTACTTATGCATACATATGCATCCGTCGCACCGCTGTTACCAAAGGATCTTGTATCGATTTTCGCCGACCGATCCATTAGAAACTTATCAGTTTGAGCGCGTCACTTTTGGGCTTCGGTCTTCCCCAATGTTGGCTCTCCGTACATTACGCCAACTGGCACAAGACGAAAGACAAAAGTGGCCAACTGCTGCTGACGTCATCGAAAGGGATGTCTATATGGACGACCTTGCTTCTTCTGCTCCATCGGTAGATAGGGCAGTCAAGACTGCGCAGGAGTTGATTCAGATGTTTAAAGCTGGTGGGTTTGATCTAGTCAAGTGGACTAGCAACTCGTCCGAGTTGCTGGAACACATACCTGTATCACATAGACAATCTGAATCAATTTCATTCGATGACGATGACGCGTTCAAGATTTTAGGGCTACGCTGGCTCCCCGCATCTGATAATTTTACATTTTTGATTGACATTCCGCCATCCGCCGCTATTACTAAACGCGCTATTTTATCTTTGACCGCACGTCTTTATGACGTATCAGGATTCGTTGGTCCTGTTATTCTGTATGCCAAATTGATAATCAGGGAACTGTGGCTGTTGCACATCGATTGGGATGACAAGCCGCCCTGTGATATCATCAGTTTATGGCAAAGATATTTATCTGAGCTACCGCTAATCTCGCACCTCAAGTTCCCTCGCCATGTAGGAATTGAGGAAGATGATTCAATCATCTCGCTCATCGCTTTTTCGGACGCAAGCGAGAAGGCGTATGGCTGTGTTATATACCTACACGTGTGTAACGGTGACCAGCCACCGCGCATTTCGCTTTTGTGCTCGAAGTCTCGCGTCGCATCCGCGAAGCCAACAATTACGCTGGCTCGCCTGGAGCTGAACGGCCTAGTGCTTCTCGCTAAGTTATTACGCGTCGTTCATGATTCGCTATCCGCGCGTTGTCACATTGATAACGTCTTTATATTTTCTGATTCTACAGTTGCCCTATGTTGGGTAACTTCCTCTCCGCATAAGTTTCATACTTACGTCGCGAACCGCATCTCCGACTTTCAGTCTACTTCGCCATCGCAAAACGTATATCGCGTTGCAGGAGTTGACAACCCTGCCGACATGGTTTCCCGCGGGCTTTTGCCCTCGCAGATTTTAAATAATGACCTGTGGTTCTTCGGACCCGCTTGGATGTCCACTCCGCTGCCAGATTGGCCAATTAAGATTTTCTCTCCTACTCAGAGTCAATTGCCTGAAGAAAAGACCGTTTCTCATGTCACTGTGACGAAGGAGGAAAATCCTCTGCTCATTTTAGGTTCCAAGTTCTCGTCTTGGCTAAAGTTCCTGAGAGCCACAGTTATCGTGCTTCGTTTTCTGAAAATAGTTCCTCTCAATGACGTAATCACCGCCAAGGATCTAGAAACAGCCGAGAATAAAATAATTCAGGCTGTTCAGCAAAGTAGCTTCGCTAGTGATATACGTAATATTCAAAAGAACCAATCCTGTTCTACCGCTTTAAGAAAATTATCGCCATTCATTTCTGATGAAATTGTACGAGTCGGAGGGCGACTGTCATATTCAAGTTTGGATTATAATCAGAAACACCCCGCTTTAATGCCTAAAAATAGGCACATCGCTGAACTAATAGCAGATTGGTACCATCGTGAAAATAGTCACGCTGGGCCCCAACTACTTATGTCAATTTTACGACAAAAATACTGGTTTTTATCCGCTAGGCGCTTAGTGCGCAGCCGCATTCACAAATGTGTTCGTTGTTTTAGGCTTAATCCTAAACCTACCTTTCCCGCTATGTCAGACTTACCTAGTTGTCGCGTTGAGCCCTGCAAGGCTTTCACTCATACAGGTGTCGATCATGCAGGCCCCCTGTATATTACAATGGCTAGAAAACGCGGTCAGCGAAGCCAAAAGGCATATCTGTGTGTCTTTGTGTGCCTAGTCACCAAAGCCGTGCACATAGAACTAGCGTCAGATCTTAGCTGCGCTACCTTCTTGGATTGCTTCAAGCGCTTTTTATCCAGACGTGGTCCGTGCAGCTTTTTATACAGTGACAACGGTAGAAATTTTATTTCTTCGCAATTCTTCCTAAAGGAATTGTTCGAATTTTTAAAATCTGACCAATATTATATTACTTTTAGCAACGAACTCGCCAAACACAATATTATTTGGAAGAACTCACCTCCCCTAGGAAGCCATTTCGGTGGCATTTGGGAGGCGAATATAAAAAGTATTAAATCGCTACTTTTCCGCGTGATTGGGAAGCAGATCCTTACCTAAGAGGAAATGCTTACGGTCCTCAATCAGGTCGAAGCTGTCCTGAACAGCCGACCGTTATATGTTTTGAGCTCTGATCCTTCAGAGCCAACCGCCCTAACGCCATCGCATTTTTTATCGACTAAACCGCTAGCTTTCTTACCCGCCGCTGATGTGAGTGGAGAACGTACAAACCTTTTGTCTCGTCATGCTTTGATGGACTCGCTAGTCCAAACATTCTGGAAGAGATTTAAAAATGAATACCTCCATAATTTGCAAATGCGCGAAAAGTGGAACACCGCTAGTAATCCACTCACAGTAGGCACTATTGTTCTTCTGAACAACGAAAACGCACCTCCATTGTCTTGGAAAATCGGTAGAATTTCCGAGGTTTTCCCAGGCAAAGACGGTCGAGTGCGTTGCGCGCGAGTGGAAACCTGCGATAGCTCGTATGTTAGGCCGACAACAAAGTTGTCGCCGCTCCCTATTCAGTAGGGTGACCATAATTTTTTCTTTTCATGGATTTTATCCAACTCCGCTTTTTATATTTATTGCTTTTCTATATTTACGCAACCTAATTCGCTACGCTATTTTGTTTTTAATATTTACCGCAACGCTATTTCATATTCTTTTGTTTGAAGGATGTTCCTTCAAGGAGGGGGAGATGGTGGATATTCATCCAGTCGTTATGATTTGATTTATTAGAAATGCACTTGTAACGGTTTATTTCCTTTCCCCTACTCCTTTCCGCATGCACGCGCGCATACTGCCGTCCTACTCTGACGGCCGAGTATCGCCGAGCTACTACGTAGTGCGCTCGGCTCCACCCGCCAAATCAGTAATAAAAATGGAGAACTCCCGCTGTGAGCTACAACGTGCGCGTGCGATCTAAATAATGTTAGTTTGGTGAACTATTGCCAATTTCTAATACTTACCGCTATCTGTGAACGTGGTGAACTTTAATTATTGTGATTTGCTGTGAAAATACGTAAGACGTTTCGTGTGTGAGCATCTACTCGCCACGAGGTGCTAGGTCTCTTCGTTAAGACCTAGGCACGGAGACAAGGAGTCTCAAGGACAGCTGACTCAGGATTCATCAGGTACGTGCATGCTTCCATTCCTTAGAACTGCTGTATTGTACTCCTGTGTTTTATCCTCTAGCAGCAGTCTGATCTCCTTATCATTAGAAGATCGTTACAAGTGCTATTAGATTTTGTGTAGGAATATCTACTGTCTAGGCATTAGTACAGACTTCTAATTCGCACCATACAGTCCACTTAATATTAACCCTGTTTTGCTACCGTTGTGAAACCCCCCCGTAAACTTAGTTTTACACCCTCTGTGGTGAAGAAAGGAAAGTAGAACCATTTCATAGAATTTCCCACCAGAAGCTATACGATTTTTTTCTAAAATAAACTCTGAAGTCTTGTGGAATATCTCTAGCGAGAGGCACGTAGTAGTTCCAAGTACGGTCAGTCAGTAATTCACCAGTCTTATTATTATAAACTAAGTTTTCGCACGTCCAATAACCTAGGCCCATGATGAAAGCACCTTCTATCTAAAAATAATTAAAAAAAACTATGCATCAATATCATCATCATTAAGTTTAGTGATACTTGAGTGACAATGAGCGGGAATAGTTGTTAAAATGGTACTAACTTGTCCTATATCAATTTCTGGACTGACACTTTGCCCAACGTCTTGTAATATATCCACTCTAAGGCATTCTGACTCTCCAGTCAGAATGTCAACTTCCACTTCGGCAATAGCTACTCCAAATATGTCATAATTGAACATATCATTAGCGCTAACAAAGCCATGAACTTGTAGATCCACATTCTGCTCAAACGCATTTGTTATAAGTTGTTCCCAAGTAGGATTTGTCATTTGACTCCGTATTGGCTCCAATCTTCTCAACAACTCTTCGCAACATCTTCTTGCTCCCAAACCAGCGTTCTGAGATCCAAGGCTTCCACCAGTTATAAAGCAGTTTGGAGCTATGACGGTATTGTTTGCTTTTACTTGGATTTTTGTGATCGGTATCTTTAGCATGTAAGCACAAATTTGTACGACTTTAGTATTTATTCCTTGGCCCATTTCTATTCCACCATGGGTAATGACAACTGTTCCATCTGCGTGAAAAACGGACAGATTTAGATCATATGTTATTCCTCCTACTGGAGTCCAACGAACAAAAGACACTCTTATGCCTCTCTTTCTCCATCTACTCTTTGAGTTAAACTTATCTACGCTTGATTTTCTTTCAGCATACGATGCGGTTGTTTTTAAGTTTTCCGCCATTTCTTTTAAATCATTGTATTTTCTTGTATCCAAATTGGCTAGACGAACATCGAATGGGTCTAACGCAAGTTCGTAACATATTCTTTCTATAACGTACTCTGCATTAGATATACTTTCAAGGGTACCTGAAATATAAAAATTTAGTTAAAGCTGTTAGCTTCGGGTTTTTTCTTCATTTAATTATTATTTCAAAATTACATCTTTCGCTTGAATTACCAGGAGATCTGCACCATGTGTTTTTTGCAGTATCAGTGGTAGTATCGTAACATTTATAATTCCATCTAGCATTACTATAGCAGTTATTGTACACATCGGTACCCAGTATGGTGAGAGTTTCGTTTACTTTGTATCCATTATCCTCAGTCAAATTGTAATCAATGTGCTGTATAACTCCCTTACTATTGACTTCACACTGAAAGTAAATGTTAGCAATGCAACATCGGTTCGATAGTTATTTGAAATCGATAACATTTTAGTCAAGCAATAATATTTTAATATATCTACCATAAATACACAAACAACACTATATTATAATATACGAACTCTGCATTGATGAACAGTGTTTGTCGTCACTGTTATAAACTCGCATCATCAAGTTCAAGGGCTCCTTGTATGATTATACTAGCACAATCGTTATATAAAGAGATATCGTAAAGGCGAGCTACATAAGCGCACTCTTCATACTGATTTCGACTATTCTGTCGAGAGGGACAATATTGAGAAAAATTCTACTTAAACCCGTGAATAAACTAAGTAGTCCATTTTACATTTCAATTGAAACGGAATAGTTTTGAAATTATTGAGCTGGCGACTTACCACATAATCGATATGGCATGGCAACCTTTTACCAATAGCTTTGGTAGCTGTTGTCAAAGGGATGACAATTCGACAAGGGCGATTTAGTTTTTGCGTGACTAAGCTGCAAGCTATAGCCACCTGAGTTGGACGGGATATCTTCATTCCGAAAGCTCCACCGAGGCGGCGAACGTGCACATCTATCCTGAAAAGTATTTGCAAAATGGTAAGACCACAGACCTAGAATATTGTCTATACTACAAGACATTATTATTAACTGACTTTTTGTGTCGCAACTTCTTACAATTAAAGTACTTACAAAGTAATCTACCTAGTTTCAATTGCCAAAATTACTCAATGTACTGAAAGAGACTAACCGGTTTTCATCAATATTCAAGGCCTTTGATATCATGACCTGAACTCCATCCATCCACTGGGTAGTGGGAAACACTTCTATACCCTCTTCAGTAGGCCTTGTCACACACGCTATATTCTCCATCATAAAATGGTACTGTCCATATATAGTACTCTCTCCTTTAATTACTTTAACTACATCTGTTCCTCTGTCAGTTGCATCTTTTGACGTGTTTAAAGTTCTTCTTGTGGGGTCATCTTTAGTTATTTTAACGTCTATAGTTGGGGTTCTAGTGTTCTTGTAAGTGGCTGTGACGAGTTTCGCAGCTACATCGGCTATGTGTTGGGTTTCTGCTACGATGATGCCATATGGTTGGTTATAGTACTGGACAGACCCGCTGCAGAAGACTTCTTCATTGGCAACATAGAATGGTGTTCCAGCAGGCGTGAATGAGTTGAGGCCCGGTATGTCTGATGCTTTGTAGAATGCTATTACGCCGGGATAGTTCTGGAAGGCATTTATAAATTATAATTTTATTGTATATTATTATAATAAATGTATTGTAATTTTAGTGACAAAGTAAGTATCTTACCAAAGCTTTACTAGCATCAATGCCAACGATCTCTCCTATAGCAACGGTAGTAAGAACAAATGCTGCGTGCACTTCTCTAGGTTGGGTAGGACGGTCTTCTGAATATTGTGTTTCTCCTGCACATTGAATCTGAAAAATAAATTCTATACATATTTGAACTAAAGCCTTTTTTGTATGACACTATTTATCTTAATGGTATTCAAAATTTCAATGATAATACCTACCAAAGCACCTATAATACTTACTAAAGCATCAACTTTTGGTATAGGCTGATTCAAAGGCCATAGCGAAGGGTTGGTTTGAAATATTTGCCGTGCATCGGTAACGGGGCGCGTTTCGTGGATCTTGGTGGCCTCGTAGTGGTACTTCTTATTCAGTATGTCTTTTGGACATAAATTTATAAGGCTCTAAAATAAAGTTTAATAGGTGATTTCATTACATTATTATTTTTTTTTTGTGAACGATAGGCTAACATTTGACCACAGTCTCACCTGATGGTAAGTGACGACGCGGTCGACGATGGAGCATGCTTGCCTAGAAGATACCGGTTTACTCTAGCCTTAAAAACTCCCAGATTATATTTGTCAGGAAACAATGACGCTGGTAAGGTGTTCCATTCGTTATTTCTTGTTATACATTTTTTTTACCCCTGGTTTCTATAGCTTTGCTTAGTTAGGGGGTAGAAATGGATCTGTGTGAAATTAAATGACCGATAAATAATAAAAAGTGACAGTACCTAATACATGCAAAACGTAGGTAGCATTAGAAATAACTTAATCATCATCATCATAATTCGGAAGAGCTAGCTTTAATTTTTTCAATAAAGTAAACCATAAAACTGCTTCTTTATACGAGAAAAGTGTATTTACAATGAGGCCAAACATCTATAACAAAATTCCAGCCAAGCCATATAAAAGAGTGCAATGACCTTCACGTATTCAAGCATAAATAATTTCATTATTTAATCGACCATACATTTTATTCCCTTACTGAATTTTTTTTCTAAGTAATTAACTTTAATATAATACAATGACCTATTTATTCATTATTGACTTTTATCTGTGATGTAATTTGATTAATTTAAGTAAACATAATGCTATAAGTGACAATTTTATATTAAAAGCTTCGGCTTATTTGTAATTTTGTATGCCGTTGCGGCTGATCGCAGTATGAACTTAATATTTTTGTTGTAACATTTGTTTTGTAACACAAAATAAATGATTTGATTTGATTTACTATTTAATACCCCTAACACCCTAAGCCTCCTTTATCGCCAAAGTAAGTAGGAGCTGCCATCACGATTTTCGGGTTGGCAACGAATCACCAGTGACAAAGGTGTTGCGGAAGTTCATAGGCGACGGTGACCACTTACCATGACCAGTCTATTTGTTCAATTTAATTCATTTATTAAATAAACAGTTTTTACATTTTGTATCAGAAATGCAAATTCTGTTATCAGTTTGAACTTAGCATTCAAACTGTTATATTTTTTACGAACTGGTTTTAAATTAAATATACCGTTTCTTTTAATAACTCTAACTTAAAATAATAACATCTAGCTTAGAACAACATTACTTCCCTAATAAATACTTTAAAATAAGATTCTCGGTAACAGCAACAGGAAATGGCGTTTACTGAAACTCAAAACATATCATTATTTATTGCAAATAGGCTATTTATAGCACTTTCACAAGCCACACCTAGATAAATAGTGCTAGAGCACCTCATACCTTGTAAAATAGTGCTAGAGCGAGATTCTTTCTATACTCTACTGAAGGTTCTGGAGGATTATCAATCACGACCACTTCATTGTTCAATACTTCGAGAGTTGACTGCAGAGTTTCATTAGAGAACAGCGCCTTCCCAATCAAAAACCTTGAAATATGGTCATCATATTGAATAATCAGCACTATCAAGCAATACGTGTCAGAATATTTAAAGTAACTGTTTTTTTAGTGAAACAATTAAATACCTTTCTGTTTTTTCCGCTCTGTTGAAAGAAGGTGAAAGACCTCCATATACGATTCTGGCTTCCAGCACTCTGTTGCTGGATGACAGTTTGTATAAAAAGCCTCCGTTTACAATCGCATGAGCGTTTTGTGCGCGAGGCATTACCTGAAATTGGTGGCAGTGCTCAAAGCTCACAGGTGGGGTGACAAAAGTTTGGTCATGTCATAAATAACAGTTGTATGTTCTATACAATACTAACATAGGCTAGATGACTACTATTTTTTCAGTTATCATGAGCCGTTCATTTATTTATAATTTCATTGCATAAATTAATACTAAAATATTGCACAAAAAATAATGAAAACAAAAATTAAATATCTTAAAAAATTACAAAGTTACAAGCATTTTAAAATACATGAATAGAAAGAGACAACTGAAACGTGCAGTGACGCCAGTTCTTGGACGAATCAAAGAGTCGGTTCTAGGTCCTTCATAGTACCTCATTAAGCTGTGGTAGCTCTACATACAACTCTTTGGCATGTGACGTCACGTTATGTGTTTTATAGTAACTGTGGGGAAGCTCCGTATGATCTCTGTTTTGCGAGAAAGGGACAGGCTATGCCCCTCCAGAAACATTAACAGCTTATTACTCCCCATTGCACTAGCAATTATAAGTCTATTAAGTTTCTTTGTATATTTTTGTTTAGTTGGTGTACAATAAAGAGTTTATCTATCTATCTATCTACTCCGTTATATATTTACTGATTTTACTTATTTTTTCAATTATTACATTCATTTTTAACCTACTTTACGAAAATAATATTTACTTGCTCATTTTTAGGGTTTTGTACCCAAAAAGTAAAACGGACCGTATTACTAAGACTCCGCTGTCCGTCTGTCACCAGGCTGTATCTCATGAACCGTGATAGTTAGACAGTTGAATTTTTCACATATGAATTTCTGTTGCCGCTCTAACAATAAATACTAAAAAAAAGATTAGAATAAATATTTAATGGGGCTCCCATAGAACAAACGTGATTTACTTGTTTGTTTTATAGATAATGGTACGAAACCCTTCGTGCGCGAACCTGACTTGCTCTTAGCCGGTTATTAATAGCAGGCATCTAACCTATTATAGTCCTCCTTACGAATTTCGATGACGGCGACCCTTAAAAGGCATAATTAACAGGGTTTTGAGCTCTTTGCCTAAAATGAAAGATGCCACTTCAGCATAATATTTTGCTAGCGTGAGCCTTTGTGGCTCGCTAATCCTAACTTTGTAGTTATACAATAAACTATCAACATCTACATCTTATTCAATGGTCTGTTGTGAGTGTTGATGGTAAACAGGAAAAGAAAATATAAAAAAGCACATAGAGCTGTAGCTATGTCAAATATATCGATTATCAAAAGTAGTTAAATGAAAGAGAAAAACATTCTGAATTTCCTATTTGAGACACTAACCTTGTGAGTAAATAGTTTATATTCATGACTAAGTGGCGGCAGTAATGCATTTACGATTATTTTTCCTTTCATGTCTTCTCTCAAGAACTGTTGCATCGTCAAAGTTTTCGTGAGCCCTCTAGAATTAACTGGAATAAAATAATAAAGTTGTTATGTAAAGCAAGGCTTTTTCATCCAACTCTCTATTGTAGGTATCTAATGAATATTATGCTTACCTACAGTTAGATAAGCACCAACTGTTTCAAAAAGAAGGTATATGTCCGACGGGAAGTCATTGTGCCGATGTTTTGTCATCAAATTTCCACCGATAGAACCAAGCTGTAAGATTTGTCAATGCTATTTATTAACCCTGCCGTGTGGTCCCGGTTACGAATAGGACCACCCCATCTCTTCCCGTGGGTGCCGTAGAAGGCGGCTAAGGGAATATCCAGGGAATGGGTCGCAGCGTTCCCCTCGGTCTTGGTGATAATCAATCCTCACCTACTGCGATCACCAAGCCGCCTGCCAAGCGTGGTGATTATGGCAAACCCCCCCCCCCCTAAAAAATAAAAACGGGCCCCAGTCCCCGGCAACTCTGCTATCCCGTGGCTACGGTAGCAGCCATGGAAACGGCAGGGCAAGGGGTGCAATACCCGGCAGACGCCCGGCTACCAACCCCAACGACCACGAACCGGAAGACGCAGCGTAGGCCGGCCCCCCACTCGGTGGACCGACGACCTGGTGAAAGCCGCGGGGAGCCGATGGATGCAGGAGGCGAGCAGCCGCTCAAGGTGGCGTGCTCTGGGGGAGGCCTATGTTCAGCAGTGGACGTCTTCAGGCTGTTAATGATGATGATGATGATGATGATGATTTATTAATAATGCGAGAACTTTTGTAAATATGTAGATGACATATTATGCACATGCAAGCTTACATTTCTGACAGGAATGTGAGCAACTACTTGGAGATGATCTATGAACTTCTCCAAATACTGAAAGTATTCCTGCTGTGCCGCAGTTTTGAAATTGTCTATCAGTTCAGTGAGCGTCAGACCTGCTCCAACGATGAGGTTTTGGTCGAATGCAATGACCTTTAGTTCAGGTGCTGAAGATATATCTATAAGAATATCTGGATACTCGTCAATCGGATATGCCCCTGAAATTAAAAACGGTGTGAACATTAAAATCAAAATGCCGATCGTGCAGTCACTATTGTAGCTCTCGTCTATTTATTTAGTCACTAGCGAAAGTGTCGCTGAAACTCTTGAAACTGTTTTATTGTTACCTTTAGCAGTATTTCCAAATACCAACATATAAGACTCGTAGCCTCTCCGGTTAAGGATTTCGAATACGGAACTCAATTCACGTACTTTGTACCATGATTTATTATCTTTAAGTTTGATTTCAACAATTCTGTTGTCTTCAACGTCTAACAGGCACCAATCATTATCATCACAGTTAGTTTTCTTACATGAAACCCCAGTTTTCTTGCAAATAGTCAAGTCTTCTATGTCAGTTATTTGTTCTGTTTTTGGAGCATCTCTGGCGAATTTCTTAAAGGCATCAAGGATTGGTCTGTAGCCAGTACATCTGCAGACGTTGCCACCAAAAGCTTGTTCTATTTCGATCATCGTAGGATTCTTGCCGGTGGATTCAAGAGACCTTTGGACAAGGCTGAAAGAAAAAACTGTACATGTTATAAAACTTATACGTATTTATGTATTTGGAAGCAGAAAAACTAAAGACATTTCGATGTGGGCTGTTGAAAATTATTTACCTGTACATGTTCATAACCCATGCTGGACTGCAGTAGCCACACTGAGTGCCATTGTAATCGGCCAGTGTCTTCTGTATCGGGTGGTACCCTTTCTTCCTGTTCCCCAAGTCCTCGATCGTTGTGATCTCCCAGTCTTGACATGATGTGATCGAGACCATGCACTGGAGTAGAAACACGTAATGCAATGCTCTAAGAATGTAAAATAACACTGCAAATTATATAAGGCGCTAACTTATAAGGCGGCAACTTTATGGGCAGTTTATAATTGTAGGTTGATCATATTGATTATTATTCGGAGTTAGTATACCATAATCAATTTATCTGTAAATGTCAATTTATATTATGTCCTTACAAACTGTTTTTTTGTACAACAAACCCGTAAGTTGGTTGTAAAAGGCAAAGAAATAAATCTGACATGAGATCAGTTGGAATGCTTTTCCAACTGATCTCATGTCAGATTTATTTCTGCCTCTCTGTCTGATTTATACTGCCCCGGCTGTAGAGACGGATGGGTGCAGGATCAAATCCCATTCGTGATTAAAATTTTTCCTTAATACACCTAAATTAATCTGTTGATTAACGAACTTTGCTGCTATAAAATTATAAAGAACAATTTCATTACCATCCCAAGCTTAAACAGAAACTGATTCTCCAGGTTACTTGCGGAATTTGTATATCATACTTACATAAACTGCGTACAGTATGATTTTTGAGTATGTTGTGTATTATACAACATACCTATCGAAAAACTTGGGGTATGACAATGTGATATCCACCAACACGCACTTTTTCAGCAGCGTGGCGGATTAAAGCTAACACTCTTTTTCTATGCGAAAAGGCTGTGTTCCAGTAGTGGAAACATTAAAGGCTGATGATTGCACCCTTACAGCATTAACGGAGAGGGTAGGTCCTCCGGGACACTTGACGACGGAGACGACGCACGCTCCGCAGCCTCCCTCCCGGCACATGTACTTCGTGCCGCGGTGCTCCAGGTAGTCTCGGAGGAAATCCACTAGGGTCACTCGGGAGTCCACCTCGCATCCCACTGGAAATAGAAAATCAGTACGATAATCACAATCAACAGTCTGAAGACGACCACTGCTGAACATATGCCTTCCCCACATAGCGCCACTTTGAGCGGCTGCTTGGCTTTGCTCTCCATCGGCTCCCCGCAGTTTTAACAAGATCGTCGGTCCTACTAGTGGGGGCGGGCCTATATGTACGCTGCGCCTTCCGGTTCGTGGTCGCCACTCGAGAACCTTTCTTCCCCATCGGTTATCAGTTTTACGAGCGATGTGGCCAGCCTACCGCCATTTCAACTTGCCAATTCTAAGAGCTATATTGATTACTTTAGTTGTCCTGCGGATCTCCTCATTTCAGATCTTATATCGCAGAGAAACACCGATCATAGCTTTCTTTCTAGCTCGTTGCACGACATTTTATAAACTAGTAGTTTGGCGAACAGTAAACCTCGCAAGCATAAATTTTTTTGCAACAATTGTGTTCCCCAATTTGACATTTTGCTTATAATGTAATTCAAGTATTTGTTTAAATGTTTCTGGCAATATATTACCTATCAAAATCACCACAGCAAACTTTCTCCCTTTTTGGGGGAACTAGCACCTTCAACGTGTACAGATTACTAGTTCCCCCCTCGAATACGCTCAGGTTATGCTTGGCAACACTCGACGGCACAACGATGAAACAGTTTTAGATGTTTGGTATGTAATGTAAGCAGACTACTAGAGAACACCGGATTTTTATTCGCGGGCAATAACCCGCGGTAGATATTATGTGTGTGATAAGTAAGACTGGCTACCTGGCTACTAACCGGTATTTTTATTTTAAAATGCTTTGCCTCTGTTTTATTGAATGATTTTATAAAAAAAGACCTTAATGTAAATCGCGTAACACTACTTTTTTAATGCAGCTTTGTCTACCCTTGCATGTTTATTATTTCGCTGAGGCAGAGAAAGTCAGACCTCAGACAGTTAATGTCACTACCTGTAATAAAAAATCAGATAAATTTGTGTCATGTCAAACTCCACTACATGATCCGGTAAAAGTGTAAAAGGTATATATACAACCAGCGACGGAAGTGAAAAGCACATAATTATATTGTTAGTTACTGTTAAATGCGTTCTTTTAACTAGCTATCAAGACTGCATCCACGTGATCAACCACGAAGTCCCTGTCCCTGTCATGGCACGTTTCTTTTAATTATACTAGGTGGTAGGACTATTCTGCAGTCTGTATAAGCAGGTACCACCACTTTGCCAGTTATTCTGCCACCAAGCAGTAGTATGCAAGCACGACTGTGTTTCAGTTTGAAGGGCATTGTAGCTAGTGAAATTACTGGGCAAATGAGACTTTATGATCTGATCACTCATAAGATAACTAGACAATAAGATCTGTCTAGTAATAAGATTACTACTGTGTGAAGTCTCAGGATGACATGCGCAGTGCAGTGTCACGCAAAACCATATTAATTTAGCGTTCCAAGTGATACTGCAATCTGTTATGGGCAGCCGGTTGAACAGCTAGTCTGTCACGTTATTCATTTACATTAAAAAAAAGTATAATCTTTTTAAGTTATTTCGTGCCCGATCATACTTGCACACCACTGCATTTTGAAGCACATTTTTTCCTGTTACAAACTGGTTGTTAAGTTTTTGCTACGATTTGAACCACAGGTCGAGTCAATCAGCAGTATAATAATTGCAGCTGAATTCAGCTGCGGTTGTTAAAACTTGTTTTATAATTAAGTCTTTAGTTTTGTTACTGTGGGTATTTGTACCATCATTTAGTTTGGTCTGGGTTTTTGTTTTGTAATGGGCTATGCCACCTTGATAATGAGTAAGTTTTATTTGATATGTATCTAAGTTGACCGAAAAGAAACATACCATAACATACCTACTAACATACATACTATGTTTATGAAAATTGTTAGGTTACTTTCAAAAATAGATTTTATTCCAAACAAAGAACTATTGTTTTTATTCATTTCATACCTGACTGCCGCTTTTTATTAATATTTTATAATTAAAGAATAAAATAGACTAAAATTTAACTATAAAAGTAACTCAATACTAAAAAAATTACGATAGTAAATACTTAAATAAATAAATAACGCCCAACGATCACATACACACATTCTTGTCCCTAACTAGAATTTCCTGTATCTAGGGACCCAGGAACTACGAGGACCATGATCCTACAATACCTAGACACAAAACTTTGCGCTTTTTTTTCTTGTGCACAAACACTTGTCCTGTCGTGGGAATCGAACCCGCCGCCTCCAGGCTATGAGCCGACCTGCTCAACCACCACACCACAGAGGCTGCACGTGTGCTGTGTGGCTGAATAATAATCTTACTTCTCTAAAGTTATATCATTCGCTGGTCTAAAACTATAAAACCTAAAAAAAAATGCGATTCAACCTGTTTATTCACCGCTTTATCTGTAACAAAACTTTCGAAATTGCTCCTAATTTCATGTCTAGCCTAGGTAGTCGTAATCTAGGCATCTGCATGATCGTGACGAGACTATCTTTAGCTTGATCTTCAAAACAATACAGCGGCTTTGTGCTATCCATACAAAGGCGCTCACCTGCTTTTATACAATAATATACTACTAACAAAGTTCGTCTAGGTAGTTTAGTTACCACTTCTTTGCCAGTTATTCTGCCGCCAAGTAGTAGTGTGCAAGCACTATTGTGTTCCGGATTGAAGCGCATTGTAGCTAGTAAAATTACTGGGCAAATGAGACTTTATGATCTGATCACACAGTCTAGTAATCTGATTACTAGACTGTGTGATGTCTCAGGATGACGTGCGTAGTGCAGTGTCACGTGCAACTTTTTATTTTAAAGTTCCGAGTGACACTGCAACTGTTATGCGCGGCCGTGGCACTTAACATCAGGTGAACGGCTAGTTCGTCACGTCATTCATTCTCAAAAAAGAAAAAAAAATTGTCAGCACTTGAGCGCCAGACGCGCGTCAGCAGTAGGTACATTAGAGCGGTTTAAACATTAGAAGATGCTTAGAGTACCTACAAAGAAATGTCAAACTCAGTTGGGTGGACCACGAGTACATTGTCTGTAGTATCTCCTAAGTAGTCTGTGGTGCACTGGTGCATTCTTGAATTTGAATTGTTGAAAATTGAATTCTAAATTGAACTACAGTAGAACTGCGAGATAGATATAAGTTGATGTTATGATCCAAAATAAAGCTGAGCTATCGCGCAACAGGAATAAAAAAAATTAAGAGTTTAGAGTTGTCAGTCAGTATCGTGACACATTTCCTCTAACCTGTGGTCTATGCTTGAAACAGTGACAGTGACAGATATTGGTAAAACCACAACTGGCGCTACCTAGTGGGTCATACATAAAATAGATACAATTTCTTTTTTTTTAATAAAACGCCTCATTCTTGTGATATTATCGAAAGTGATATTGTATCTACTATGCGAGAATTAGTCCCCAGTCGTCGTTCTGCCATAGAGGCAATAGAGCCAGTGCGTGGAATTTACCTACATTGCGTTTCGGTTATAATAAAACTCTATTCACACTCTAAATCTTAAAAAAACCTTTTGTTTTTGGAGGTCAATTGTCTGAATAAATTACAATCTATGCATATACGTCTCAGTTTTTAAATATGTTTTTTCCTTATTATAACTACTTTACTTCGTTATAATTCCGACACAAAAAAGTCGTCAATTTAAGTGGCTATAACTACAAAGATATTGCGACAATTAAAAAAAAAAGAAATTACACGATCTTATATAATTTTACAATAAAAATATGATCGAAATCAGAATATATTTAAAAGTAGAAAAACTTTGGCGCTTTTTGTTTAGCAATATGGAGCATAATGTCTTCTAAAACCTGTTGATAACTGGCATTTTAAGTTTTAAGTCTGCGTAAAAATCACCTACCTGAATGCGGTTCACCGTTCACTTTAAAATGTATGCGATCCATGTGAGCTCATGAAGCGCAGCTCAGTGACTGAACCATGTACGTATACTACTCGTTCTGGGGTATAGACAGACCATTGCTACTTTGTACTGCACCGAAACTCACTTTCCCTTGGGGATCCCGTAAACTAAAAGTGCTTTATGAATACATTTCTGAATTTATTTAAAACTATGGGTATTTAGTAAATAAATAATATTAAATGAAGATTGTGAAAGTAGGTCAAATAGATCAGTCATGTCTTAGCTTTTAGTTTCATTACGTCTTTCACAAAGAAATAAATCATTTAACAATAATAGGTACCTATGTCTAGAATCCAACTCGGCTGGGCAGCGTTCGGGAAGCTTCATCCTATCTTTTCGTCCAAAATACCGCAGAGCCTGAAAATGAAAGTTTTCAATCAGTGTGTGTTGCCAGTGATGACTTATGGAACTGAGACATGGTCTCTTACTGTTGGCCTCATTAGTAAGCTCAAAGTCGCGCAGCAAGCTATGGAGCGAGCTATGCTCGGTGTTCCCTCCGGAACGAGGAAATCCGCAGGGGAACTAAAGTGACCGATATAGCTCTTAGAATTAGCAAGTCGAAATGGCAATGGGCAGGCCACATCGCTCGTAGAACTGACAACCGGTGGGGAAGAAAGGTTCTCGAGTGGCGTCCACGAACTGGAAGACGCAGGGTAGGCCGGCCCCACTCGGTGGACCGACGACCTGGTGAAAGCCGCGGGGAGCTGATGGATGCAGGAGGTGAGCAGCCGCTTAAGGTGGCGCGCTCTGGGGGAGGGCTATGTTCAGCAGTGGACGTCTTCAGGCTGTTGATGATGATGATGATGAGGTGTGTATATATCCCAAAAAATCAGCATTGCCATACAGCGTGGCAATGCAACCAGCGTTCTGGGCACTTTTTCCTTCACTAAACGCCTTTTTGATCTTCGGCTAGAACGCTTTTTACAATGGTTTTTGACCTGATTAATTGCGATGTTTGTAATAATTTTAAGACATTACGGGGCTGACATAGTCGCAAAGCTCAGACTCAAAGTCCCGAACAAAAAAATTAGATTAAAAAAAAAAATCTTTGATATTTACTTAATTTACGATTTGTGTAGGTATATATTTATTTATTTTCCTTGTTATTTTGTTTGTTTGTTAGTTTATAATTTTAATTGGTTTAGTTTCACTTATTTCTGTATAGTTATAAACTACGACTGTAGTTATTAATAAAAAATATAAACGTTACAACAAAAACTGAACTTTAATAATTTTAACAGAAAATAACAACTCAATTAAATTAATGATTAATATGACAAAAATTAACACGCAATGGTACAACGTCCGTCTATTCCTGGGGCCGGAGCAAAAGTGGCTTGAAATGGCGGCCACGCCGCTTCAGAGCTCGGCGCGCCCTTCCACGCTGGCCTCCACCACTCTGACGATGCTGGCCACGCCCACTGTCTCGAAATTTTGACCTTATTCGGCCTCTCCTGACAGCGGTGCGTCCTCGCACGCAGGGTAATCAGAGTGGGATGGCAGATGCTGCTGCAGGTTATCAATTTCATGACTATCAGGTCTCTGCGCATCTACTTCCATGACTTGGCGCTCATGGCTACATGATGGCTCATCAGTAGCACTTCCCTCGATTTCATCATCGTCATCTGAAACACATATCAATTGTTTGCATTAGTTATGTGACCTTATACTAGTAAGCTGAAAGCGACCAGAATAAGATCACTTTCAATTCGGACATTCCCGCAGGAATATCCAGGATGCAGATCACACCCTCTCGAGCAGAGCCCTCGTCGGGTTACTTGCAACAACTGGCTTTGCCCCTCACGGCGCCAATGGCATTTGCCGCTCACGGCTGCCAACAAAACATGCCCCTCACGGCTACGGCTTTGCCCCTCACGGTGCCGATGGCATTCGCCCCTCACGGCTGCCAACAAAACATGCCCCTCACGGCTACGGCTTTGCCCCTCACGGCGCCGATGGCATTCGCCCCTCACGGCTGCCAACAAAACATGCCCCTCACGGCTACGGCTTTGCCCCTCACGGCACCGATGGCATTTGCCCCTCACGGCTGCCAACAAAACATGCCCCTTACGGCTATGGCTTTGCCCCTCACGGCGCCAATGGAATTTGCCCCTCACGGCTGCCAACAAAACATGCCCCTTACGGCTATGGCTTTGCCCCTCACGGCGCCAATGGCATTTGACCCTCACGGCTGCCAACAAAACATGCCCCTTACGGCTATGGCTTTGCCCCTCATGGCGCCAATGGCATTTGCCCCTCACGGCTGCCAACAACACAGTCCACCGGATGCTCCTAAGTTTACTCAAGTGCCTAATCCAATGCGTACGGATGAGCTCAAAACAGAAAGCTCAAGAAAATGGCATTCGCCCCTCACGGCTGCCAAGTGCATTTCGACAAAAAATAGGCCAATCGAGAGTAAGTTAAGAGGTACCAGGACAAGTTGCACAAACACACATAGAAAGGAACACCGCAGCGTTCGAGCAAACAAACATCAAAAACATTAAGTAATAAACCAACGAGTTGACCGTCGAAAGCTCCAGCAAAAAGCCTTACCCTCGTCAGGTTGCCAGTTACAAATAATCATAAAACAGAACACTGCAGCGTCCGAGCAAACATCACAAGCGATCAAATTGCAGAATATGTCATACTGACCTTCAAAAAAATGTACTACAAACATTGGGGTCCACTCCCCACGCCATAACATAATGTGTTCTACTGCAGCTTGCGTGGTGCTATAAGAGCCAGCGATTAATTTGAGCTCATACCGACCATGTGGTAGTGCCTGCGTGACTATATACGGGCCCCGCATGCAAGATTCCATTTGCCCATAGCCTGGCTTGGTTTTCTAACAAATACCAGATCTCCTTTTTCGAACGAGCGTGGTGTTAGCCAACGTTCGTTGACTCGATCGTCTCATCGAACAGTTGTGGCGCACGTTGCCGGGGAAGTTCGCGCAAGGCTTCGCGGTTGGGACTCGACGCTTCTAAAGCCACATCTCGCACCATCAAGCGTTTGATGGGAGTTGCACCATCGCTGCCAATTAACAAATTCAAAGTAATGTTCAGAGAGAGCTGCAATTTCCATAAAACATCTGACCAACTTTCTCGTCTAAAGTTTGCCTCAACTCGAATCATATTCATTACAGTACGACAATAACGCTCAACTTGTCCATTACTTTGATGCATTTCGGGAGTAATGAAATGTATATCACAACCAAGCTCCTAGTCTAGTCTACTCCAAGTAGATCCTTCTTTCGTTGAGTCAGTTTAAGGGCATTACTATCGGTAACAACTTTAAAGGTGCCAATAAGGTAGTGTCGAAAATGTTGTAATGCCTTAACGACAGCCAATGTTTCCAACTCATATGAGTGATAACGTGGTTCTGCACCTTGAGTTACTTTACTAAAATAGGCAACAGAACGCTTATGCCCATTATCGTGTGTCTGTAACAAAACAGCACCATAACCTTGTGCAGACGCATCGGTGTGCACCTCAGTGGGGAGAGAAGGGTCAAATATTGCCAACACGGGCGCACTAGTTAACCGTTCAATAATATCTTTACGGACGCTCTCTTGTTCTTCACCCCATCTGAATTGAACTCCTATGTACCGTCTAAAATAACCAGTAAGGCCTAAGAACTGTCTAATCTCCTTAACGTTACTTGGTACTTGTGCGTTAACTAAAGCCTCAACCTTATGCTCGCTCGGTCTAACCTGACTATTACTAATTATACGACCCAAGTACTCGACTTCAGTTGTAAGAAATTTGCATTTCTGAAGATTGATGGAAAACCCTCCCTCGGTTAGAGTGTCAGGGACGTCATGGAGTGTCTGTAAACCTTCATCAATTGTGCTACTTGGTAATAAATCGTCATCAATATAGACGCATTCTCTATACCTGTCTCGATATAAGGACGCAACGTAATCTTGTAAGGTCGATAGACTGCCGGAGTGTCGTTGTGTAAACGAATGTATGGAACCAGTGTTCACAGTAGTGGTCGCGGTACCAACAATAAGATAATCCGCAAACTTATCGATTACTCCCATTAAACGCACCCTATCCTCGCCTACAAGCAGCGTATCGATCGGTAATCGTTCGTGTACATTGATCTCTAAAACATTATCAACTCGCGTTAATCATACCTCGTGTCCGAGTATTTCACCCCATCTCTATTCACACACACATACACACTCACACACATCGGTCGGTTTTTACATCGTTCCCAACAATAACTGGCGTGCTCATGAATCGGTCGGTGACCACGTGACAATCGACTTCAAGGGTAATTTCGGGAAACTCAACAGTTAATGTCGTACAGTAAGATGATTCTACCTCCTGACTACCAATACCGCGTAACACACGAAATGAAGGCACTTGAGTGCCTTATGACCTATATTCTTGCAAAAAGAGCATGGCGTTGACCTATTCGAACTCGTCGAAACATTTGCAGCCGAATTATCACCAACTGGTTGGTCTACCCTCGAGCGCTTATTAGGACATACTTGCTGCTTATGACCAAAACCGTTACAACTATAACATTTAATGCTGCTCCTTGAACTGCTGTGCTCGCGCTTCCGGAAGTTTGATTGCGCAGCACCACCTTTATGGAAAACACCACGAGTTCGCGTGGGTGTAATCTGAGCAGGTTTCATATAAATGGACAAGAAACTTACTAAATCGTCCGGCAATAGTTTGGCGTTCGTAGCCGCAGCACGAATTTGAGCATTGGTAATACCGCGTACAATTATTGCAACAATTCACTCGTCACTCAAACCGTTGCCGTAACCGTAACAACGAACGCCTAGCATACTCTGCATACGTAGGGTAGTTATCTGAATCGGCTTTCATAACGTCAAACAAAATGTTTGCAATATCAATGCGCTGCGGGCACAAAGACTTAAACTCATGCTTGAAATTTGATCAACTACGATCACTGCTAACCCACTCGTTAAGCCACGATCGCGCGTCGCCCTTGAGATAATTACCTATGCGCGCTAAACACTTACGGTCGTCCCGTCTAGTTAGCTTACGCACATGATCATTCTCGCAACACCACACGTCAAAATCATGCAAAGACGGATCGAAATTAGAAATAAAGACATGGTGCGATCTTACCAGCATGGCATCAATAGCACTCACGAGCATCTCGGTTACTTCACTAATAACCATGTCCGCTGTAGATCGCGTTGTGCCCGAACACGGCACAGACAGGTCCAGACTTGCACCGCACGGTTCGACGGCGCTCGGCGGCTCGCTCAGCGTGGCTGGCGCCGGGACATCCGGTGCAGGCGCCGGCACAGCGCGTGACGCACTCGCACCAACACGTGCACTGCGTGATCTGTAATCATCTTCCAAAGAACTTAGGCGGTTTATGATCATTTGAAGCTGGGCTTCTAAACCAGGAATAGACGTTCGGTCTCGTTTACGACTTTTACGTTTGGTACCTTCAGGCATAGCGACAAAACTTTAAAAGCACAAAGCCACTGAATTACTAAAAGCAAAAGCTAAGCACTGTACAAATCAGGAAAGCAAGAGTCAGAGAGCGGAATAGGATCCCACTTCTGAAGTTATAAACTACGACTGTAGTTATTAATAAAAAATATAAACGTTACAACAAAAACTGAACTTTAATAATTTTAACAGAAAATAACAACTCAATTAAATTAATGATTAATATAACAAAAATTAACACGCAATGGTACAACGTCCGTCTATTCCTGGGGCCGGAGCAAAAGTGGCTTGAAATGGCGGCCACGCCGCTTCAGAGCTCGGCGCGCCCTTCCACGCTGGCCTCCACCACTCTGACGATGCTGGCCACGCCCACTGTCTCGAAATTTTGACCTTATTGTATTATAATAAATAAACGACGAGTAGTTAATATTAAAAAAAATTATGTAAATAGGTAGGTATGTTTAATTATTCGGTATGACTATTATAGATTCATTACTAATTTGGTTTATTGTTTCTTACAACAATAACTAACTTTGATAATATCACAATGCATGGGCCTGTTAATGAATCCTTATTCCCCATACCATAATGGCGTATTTGTGGAGATTTGCCCAAAAAAAAAGCTTATATTTCTCATAATGGAATAGCTGAAAAGTGCAAGCAGGTTCTTCTTCTGTCAGCATGCAATCACAGCTTCCATTTATCAGTGGTTCCTACAATTTTTTCAGATTCAACACATTATTGGCACGTCTGGTGTTATACCTAGATATCCATGTCTATTTTCCTATGATTTATAGGCTTAGCATTTGAACAATGTCTCACTTGATGGTAAGTGATGACGCGGCCTACGGTGGTGCATGCTTGCCTAGAAAATACCTGTTCACTCTCGACTTGAAGAGCTCCCAGGTTATAGTCAGCTGGAAACAAGGACGACGGCAAGGTATTCCACTCGTTTGCTGTTTGCACTATAAAGTTGGATGCGAAATGCTTAGTGCAGCCTGCAGGAATATTAACGATGTCCATAGACTACGGTGACCTTTTCCCACCAGGACGGTCGTATATTTTTTTTTACTGTTACCTACCACACTTTGTTATTCCCTGTTATTCTAATGCCAGCTTCTGTACTGTGGTGGTTGAGCAGGTCGGCTCATAACCCGAAGCTGCAGGTTTGATTTCCGTGACAGGACATGTATTTATATTTATGCACAGAAATAAAGCACAAATATTTGTGTCTGGATGTTGTAGGACCATGGTTCTCTTAGGTTCTGGTTCCCTAGACACATCAGGGGATCCCAGTTACGATCAAGAATCTATGTTTGTGATAGTTAGGCGTTCTTATTTAATTATTATTCACAATGCAATAAGTAGTCGATGAATGAGTTCGAGTCAGCTGCACAGTTTTCATTCTTGAATCCACAGGTATGGGTACCAGGGGTCTATTCCAGGGTCTATTCTACTCTTTAGTGTCCTTTGATCACCTGGAAAAGATACCTAATTGTATACGCTGACTTTCCACAGGTTAATGTTTCATGCAGTCCTCATAAAATCTGAAAGTGATGGTGGAAGAAAACAGAATACAAAACAGAATTTTCAACGGTATTGGCATAGAATTCTGTGGAGTCTTTTACGTGCCTCGTTGATTGAATGTAGGTATTAGACGTGACGTGTTCCTGTGTCAAAATAATGATGCAATTTGAACACATCGGTAATCGCAAAAGTTTAAAAAAAGAATGGAAAAGAAAGAAAGGAAGTACTTGCAATTAATTAGGTAACTACTTTATTTTGTAAGGTTAAAAACGCAAATTGTGAAACGTGACACTATTTATACTAATAAGCCTCCAGTTTGTGTCTGTCTGTCTGCTGACTGACCTATCTCTTGAATCGTATTAGGTAGCGTTAGCTGGCTGTCCTTTTCACAGAATAGGCAGATTACTTATAAAATAATAAGATAGTTAAGAAGTAGCAAGTCGACGGGCTTAAGCCTACCAAGTTGATGTACTACCCTTACTACCTATAAAGTTTATATTACCATTTTTTGCCAAGATTTATAATATAAACTAATAAAGTTCTTATTTATTTTTTTGTTTATGTTCTTCGCCCGCCTAATTTACTTACCTACAATGCAATAGGCTATTTGACTACTTTTTAGTTTTTGTTTTATTTTATTAATCGGGATGTCTAATGCACCCTACAATCAATATTTCCTGGATTTCTTTCGTATTTTCGGTAAAACCCGATATTAAAGTTTGAATTTTAAAATTCATTCGGCAAACACTATTTTCATCATGGCGGCGGTCACGTGACCTACATGACGTCATAAATTAGTAAAAAATCTTCCTCTCTGTTAGTCATCAACCTAACTGAACATTCTTGCACTTAATATTTTATCATTTGTGCATTATCTCCTGCGCGAGTGTTCGAAGCAGTAGAGTAATATTGTAATGTGAATCAAAGAGTGATAAAAAGCTTAGAATATTCAAAAATAATGTCGTGTAAATGGTGCATATGAAATGAAATGAAATGAAATGAAATGAAATGAAATGAAATGAAATGAAATGAAATGAAATGAAATTTATTTCACATAAATGGAGATAGATGTAGGTGTTAGGATTTAGTAAGTAGTTCTTCCATTTAGCCATTACTTGTGGCATGTGAAAATTATTATTAGGTTTAGGTCAATACGATAATACAATTTTCAAATAAACTTAAATAATTCTATTGGTGTTATACACTTGCAAATTTAAATTAATTAATTTAATTATAGTATTATTATGTCATTAAAATAAGAATAATCATTAATTAGTTATTTAACAGTAAATAATTCTATTGGTATACATTTGCAATAAATTTCAATTATATTATATGATTGTTATGTCATTAAATTAAGAATAATAATAAATAATTAATTAGTATAATTATGTATATCAATGAATTACTTATTTAACATTAGATAGTCATTCATACAGTAAAAAGACTTTTCTAATAGCCAGAGTTTAAGTTTTTTCCGGAACATTCCGTAGGGCAAGTCTTTTATAGACGGTGGTAATTTGTTGTACACAGTGATACACATGGCGTAACAGTTTTTTTGGAACAATGTGGTCTTAGGCACACGGGTGAGTACAAGCCTTTCCCCATTCCTTGTGTTTCTTAAAAAGAAGTCTTTTGCTTTGGTAAACAGTGCAGGATGACATCGCACAAACACTCCTATTTCAAAAATGTACATACTGGTCAGAGTCAAAATTCCCAGTTCCTTAAATAACGGTTTGCAAGATATATAGGGCGGAATACCTACAATAGCTCGTATACACCTCTTCTGCGATAAGAATGCTCTTTTTATGTCGGTAGAGTTTCCCCAAAGTAGCAAACCATACCGTAGCACCGAGCTTACATAGCCGTGGTATGCTAAAAGAACAGTCTGCCGTGTTGAAGTTTTCCTTAATCTATTTAATACGTATACAAATCTGTTTACTCTTGTACATACATTGTCAATTTGAGACTTCCAATCACAATATTTATCTACAGTTAATCCCAAAAACGTAGCTTTATTAACCTCTTTCAATGCGCTATTATTATGTAATACATTTTGAGCGATACTTTTTGAACCCCTGGTTTGAAACTGTATAAAGTTAGTTTTTGTCAAATTAACCTTTAAATTATTATTATCTAACCATTGAAGTATTGATTGAATTGTATTATTTATTTCTATGTCAAAATTTATCGCATTTTCGTTTGTCAATATTATGGAAATGTCATCTGCGAATAAAGTACACTTATAATTAGTTATGTCAGGTAAGTCATTTATGTATAATAAAAAGAGAAGCGGTCCCAAAACGCTTCCCTGAGGTACTCCATACTCATTTACGTGATATGGAGATCTATCATAGCTTAAGGTAGCATTTTTATCTAGACTACATATTTCAACACACTGTTGTCGATTAGACAAGTACGTACGGATCCATTCCAAGGCAGGTCCTCGTATTCCATAATTATCTAGTTTGTCTAAAAGTAGTCTGTGGGAAACGAAATCAAACGCCTTAGACATATCGAAAAATATAACCATTGTTTGTATTTTTTTATCTACACTAGAAAGAACATTTTGTATCAATTTAAAAGCAGCAAGAGTCGTTGATTTCCCTTTTTGAAATCCATTCTGTTCTTCTTTTATCACAGCAAATTTGTTCAAAAATGAGGTAAGCCTCTTATATATAGCCTTTTCAAAAATTTTTGATAACACTGGAATTAATGTTATAGGTCTATAATTATTCAAATCAGACTTATCCCCTTTTTTATGGAGGGGTTTAACAATAGATTTCTTTAAAACTTCAGGGAAAATACCATTGGCAAATGAAAAATTTATTAAATATGTCACAACAGGGACAATTTTGTGAATACATTTTTTTAGAATATCCGTCCTTATTTCGTCATATCCGACAGAGCTTGTATTTTTTAGAGACTTAACTATATTGTGTACTTCTACATAACTTAAAGGTCCAAGAAATATGCTACTATTCAAGCGGGTTTTATTAGTATTTACACACCGTTTAGTGTTGTGATTGGATAGTGCAATAAGGTAATTATTAAACTCATTCGCTATTTCTTGAGGAGTATCAATTAGCCTATCCTCCACTTTAATGCAATCGATAAAGTTATAGTGGTTATCCTTTTCCGTATCTTCATTTATAACTTTCCACGCGGCTCTACACGTATTCTGAGAATGCGAAATAAATTTATGATTGCAAATTTGTCTCGACTTGTTTATACAACGTCTTAAAATTTTGGTATAGCTTTCATAATTGTTCTTACTATGTTTAGTCTTCCGTCTGTAAAAATCGTAGCGCAACATTCTTTTTGTTTGACAACTGCGTCTAAGGCCTTTAGTTATCCATTTGAGATTCCGTTTGTTTTGTGTTACTTTTATTCTCAGCCTTGGAAAACATAGATCATAGAATAGTCTAAAGTTCTCATAGAAACATTCAAAGGCAAGATTTAAATTTGGGGCAAGATAAACATCACTGAATGTCAAGTTTTCTAAACATTCACAGAACTTGTCGATATTTTCGGCACTGTAATCACGATTATAGATATAATAAACAGTCGGTTGAAATAAATTCTTCCTACAAGGAATAGTTATCATTTGAGCAGTTTCGTGATCTGATAGACAGAGTTTCAATACCTCACTCGAGCTATTTTTTACGTTACTGATTATATGATCAATACATGAATTTAATCGAGTAGGCTCATTAATATGTAAAATCAAATTGTAAGTATTCAACATGTCAATCAGGTTCTCAACTACTCTACTTGCCCTAAGTGTATTTATGTTTATATCACCAACCAAAATCAATTTCTTTTTACTATTAAATAACAACTTAAATAACAATGTATCTAGATATTTCAAAAACGCATCGACATTAGAGCTCGGCGTTCGATAAACACACACTAATAACAGCTTCAGACCAACAACTTCAATACCACAGCACTCAAATACACCGTTGCAAGCATAATTTTTAAGAATAGCCATATCTTTGTATTTTATACCTTTTTTAATATACACACACACTCCACCTCTAGACTTTTCTCTGCAATAAATAGACCCTAGTTCATAACCGCTTATATTCATATTACGTTCATTCCCATTCTTTATAAATGTTTCTGAAAAACATAAGCAATCAGGAAGTTTATCGCTTGAGTGCAGTTCAGTTAAGGCTATCTCAAGTACATCTGTTTTAGAAAGAAGTCCTGCTATATTTTGGTGTAAGATTCTGAATCGTGCTGTGCTTTTAGGAACGAAAAAATGTTTTAGACGAGTTTCCTTGAGAAGTTCTATTAAAGTAGAAGGGAATAGTTCCTATTTTAGGGTTTTCCGACAGAAGAGGCGCATCAGAACCTCTTGCAGGCGTCGCCACGTGCTCCTTCTCAGGAGAGAAGTAATAAGGAATAGTGCCTCGCCGAGGAGCGACAGACTTTATAGCTGCACTCATGTTTTCAACTACGCACGCAGTGACATTTTCTGGCTGTATATGTACATTTTTCAAACACCTATACACTGCTGAACTGTTAGCCCTTGAAGTAGGTAAGCCCATGTGCATCCCTGGCTGGGTCATTTTTACACAATTATCTAATATATTTTTACTCATAGCCCGATACATTTTATTTTTGTTAGACTGCTCCTTATGTATATTTAACAGTGTATGTAATGTTACCAATAGTTTATCGTCATTTAAATTTTTATTAGTCAAGTACTTATTAGTCAGATCTATGAATTTACAATTTGAATATTGAGAACAAATGGTCTTTAAAAAGTAATTTAACATTTTTTCATTTAAATATCGATTCTTTTTTACACCTAATACGTAAACTTGTCGGCCATCTAGCAGTTTTAGCGCTGCAGACAGCTCTGTCATTACTTTGGTAGGATTATTGTCGTGTTCGCCAATTGAAATTACGATTTTGTCGACTTCATCCGGTTTATTAAGAAGGCAACAAGTTTTTAAAATTTCTTCAGTGCTGGCTTCTGGCTTGACAAAAGCGGAAATATTGTGACCTATATCGATGTCCAAAAGTTTACTCGAAAGCCCCAGACACTGCCTCCCGCCAATAATGTAGGTGTGTTTTTGAGCCCCATAATGCATCCTCTTAGGCTTGTTCTCTTCTAAATTACTACTGTCTACCTTCACGTCACAATTCTTACTTAATTCGTTCGATTCTATCAGTGGCCTAGAGTCAATTACTTCATTCGCAGTGCAGATTAGCCCTAACTTTTTCCCAACCTTCGTAATATATTCATGTTTGTCCACTAGTTCTGGTTTATTCTGATTAATTAGCTGGTGATCTGGAGTAGAAAACCGGGAGCTATCTGTGAGTAACATTCTTGAATTTTTCCGACTAGACAATACATTACTTCGTAAGCTATGTCTTGGGCTTCTGCATATTTCTTTCAATGTGGCAATTTGATGATTTTGTTGAGAAATAATATTCTGTAACTCATTTTTTTCTAATACCAAGTCATCTATTTCATTGTTAGCGCTTTGTAGTTTATTTGACAATAACAAATTCTCCTGCTTTAGACTTTCTAATAAATCTTGGTCGGGTCCAGTTGATAAGTCTAAATAACCCAAACTTCGCATATGTAGCTCGGAGTCCAAAGAGCGCAAGGATACATTCTGTTCGGATTCATTGGAATTTGACTTAAATAGCTTTTTTGGTCTTATTGTGACATTACTTAAACTTTTAAAACTGTGGTCCATCTTTAAAAATAGTAATTATCAAAATCTTGGCAGCAAAACTATTTCACCCAAGTTGGGATTAGAAGTTGCGCAACTTCAGCGATGTTTACTCAACCCTAGTACCTTACCAACCGCGCTAAGCCGACTCGTTGGTAGGCGGTCGAAATACGTCAATATAAAGTTGTAGTTTATTTTGTTGTTGTGACTTAATAATTAACCCTGTGTGGGTATATCGCAAATCAATGAACTTCACCTCCAAGTCAGATTTAAAATGTAGTTATCGCTGCAATGACTTGTTATTAAGAATGTATTCCTCCCGTAAAGTGTAGAAAGTGTATAAAAACGGCCTTACTTGGTTTTTGAAGTGTATTTATCATAACAATATGCCACTTGTAATCTTTGTGAAGTGTGAAACCTCGTCGATGAAGTTTTGAACATTACGGTATTTATTCCTGGTATTCTTATTTTGCCAACGCTTGTACGTAGTAGTGGTTATAGTAGGCCCGTGTTTGGTGACTTATTTACGGGGAAACACTTTACGAAATATTTTAATAATCAATTAGCGGAGATGATGTTTACGTTACTTTTTTTTTTTTTTTTTTTTTTTTTTTACATAGCGCCACAGTGCTCCAGTACTTCAATCAAAATACCAGAGAAACTTTTTATTCAGGTTCCCATCAATCCTGCTACACGGAAAAGGCTACGATTAGTTCGCCGAGACCCTAAAAGCATAGCAGCCACTTCTACTGTTTTTACCTACCTGCTTACAGCGTAATTCTTCTATGTTACCCTTCGATCAGGCGTATACTCATTAAATTGAGCTTTACGCGCTCTGTTAAACACCGATTTACTTATACCTACTCAAAACTACTACAACACTACAACCTCATGAATCCTTGTGTTATATACCTATTATAACGAAATTGTAATAAACTTTAACCCTAACCCTATAGTAAAAACATAAGTAGGTACCTATCGAGATAATTAGATCAAATGCATTCTAGCCCAGTATAAAAGGGTAAACTTTATAATCCACACATGAACTTTTTAAACATCCATGATTCCACATAAATAAAACTTTCTAACTCTACTGTCAAATTACCTACAGATGGAGAAGGATGTGGATGTGGCAAATTACATGAAGTTCAAAATGGGCTTTAGCAAGAAAATAGATTTGGTAGATGGAGTTATGCCTCTAAAGTGTTACCTATTGCCAGTCAGATCGCAGAACACAGCTATCAGATGCTTGTATGTACTTCTTGAGCAGCATTTTTTAAGAGACAAAGATTAGATATCATCAAGGATGTGAGGAAGCCCATGAAGAAAATGAAGATAATATTACTAAAACCTGTGTACACAATAATGATACTGATATACAGAAAGCTATTGAGTTGGAGCCTGTAGTACTGCAAAAACACAAAATAAACAGACAACTACAAACTTTATAGAAACAGCTGAAAAATGTGTCCAAACTGCAAAGAAAGTTGTACATTGTCTAAGCGACTAAAATAAAGTATTTTAAGTACCTACCTAAAAGTGCTAAAATCTAAAATAGCCTATATGTATGTATACTAAAATTCTTTGATTTGTACCCAGCCTACTATTAGGTACAATAAAACATTGCTGCCATTTGTTAATGTACCTACTTAGGTGTGTATGTTTATATGTTATGTTATTATGTAGGTACCTATTCCTAACATAGGTAGGTCTTTGACGAGTAAATCCTATACTCGCAGTACCTAGGTACTGGGTACTTAACCTGAAACGCGAGTTCCAAACAATGATATTATCTTGAATGATTTTCGAATAAATAGTTAAAGAATAATACTTACGGTGCTGTTTTTACGTTTTTTTAGTTCCGCAGCATAAAAATCAACATTATCTTTAAAGAACAAGACAATCATTAGGGCATCTACTTTGGGTAGATTACTACTGTTAACTTGCATGAAGTGCCGCTTCATTTTTGTAGTAGAATGTAAACAAACAGCTCGCAGATCACTTGATAACTTTAAAGACACCTATTCAAAGAACGTAATAATAAAGTGAAATCCGTTTGTAGTGGTTTTTATGTAACGTAGGCACCATTTAACAGGTCCAGTAGATAATACTATACAATTTCCAATTAGCGGATACGTGAATACAGTTTTCTGACGTCATCACAGTTGCCACCAATCACAAAACGTTTCACCCCATTCATTTATCCTTCAAAAAATTATAAATTTTATTTGCATAAATTAAAGAAAATAAACATATTTTAGTGTTAAAATGATTGTTTTCAGCTTAATTAGGCCTCAATTAGTTAGGATGATAACAATTTTTTACATATTTTTATATGAGTCAAATAGCCTATTCATTACTTCTATACCTATTTACTTTTTAGTACTTTATAGACATGGAAGCGTATGTGAATGTTTGGTGTACGTGTGTTTCTTCACGTCGTAATGGCAGGATGGATTTGGATAAAATTTGGAATGAAGATAGCTTATACGGTGGATTTACACAGAGAACACACACATCTGCGGGTGAAACCGCGGGGCGCAACTAGTAAGCTATATTCTAATCGCACACTGTCATTCACACCGAAATAAATTACCATCGTGGAATTACGTCAATGACTTCATTAAAGACATAAGCCACAATTTGATTACTTCGAGCTAAGTTTTTTAACGGTGTTTATTATTATATTATGCAGCGATGCGGCGTAATTCGATGAAATATGCAGGTACCTACTTAATTTACTCGTGTAAAAAAGTGGTTAGAATATTATACATTTAATAAATAATGGTCGGAGTGGGTGCCACAAATTATTATCTACCTATACCTATTAGTGACGTGTTAAAATACATATATTACCTACTAGTTGATCCGCCCTCACTTCGTACGGGTTAATTAGTTTTACGCCTAGCTGACTTTGCCCTGTTTATGGGTAAGAGGGAAACTAAATGGAAAAAGATATCTTTTCCTTTCCCTTCCATCTTCCCTTCGACAGGATGAGTATAAATAATTGTTCGAAGTATTAGAAGACATTTAAAACAGATGAATGAGAATAAGTATATAAGTAGTATGCTATTATGTGCACTTCCGTGCTTTAATTTAGGCACAAAAATAAGCAAAACGCCCCAGATCGCAATTAGGCGTTATAAAAGCTTAAACCAGCTTGTTCCCTCACAAAAATCTTACTTGTTAAGATTAAAGTATTTTTGAATCTTGAAAATGAAGTACCTACCTATGAAAATAACATAGCAAAATGTTTACTGGTTGCATTGAACACCCAGATAGATAAAATCACAAACATTTGTTCTTTGTCTGAGTGTTGTGGGACCATGGTCCTCGTAGTTCCTGGGTCCCTAGGTACACGGAATCCTAATTAGTAGGTACACAACTTTAGTAGTAGGTACCTACTTACGCTATCTTTACCGTAATTGGAATCATTTCACCCGATATTTCGGCACAGTTGGCTGCATTATCTATAATTTACATAACAGATTGCAAAACCTATCAATAGGAATATCTTTAACACATTAATCTTGGTTCACTGCACCCCAAGGCACTCACGCCCGCCCTCTTGTTGGTTTAGGCGCAAACACCAACAAAGTGTCCACAAAACTCCCAATCCTAATAGCTATCGGCCACATAATGTCTCAAATTGGTAGGATTAAACCCTTTTGATGGGTGGTCGTATTCAACATTATAATATGCTGGACGTGAGGGGTTATAATCAGGGTTGGGTTGTCTTGAAGGTGACATATGGCGTACAGCCTTTCTAGTTGTATACTATATATCAAGTAACATAGGCATACCTATATAAAACAAGATAAAACGCTGAGTAGCTATTATAAGTGTTTATTGACCGAGCGAATGAAGTGAGCGAAAGTCTCTGCTACAACTCGAGATTTTTGCTTTCGTCTGTCCGGATGTACCTATGTACTTGCGTACAAGTCGCATTTTTCTTGACAAAACTTGGTAGGTATACAGGTTTTACAGGTTCATCAGAGATTTTTTGTCGTCGGCGGTTTTTGATTGGTGGGGTATTTCCCCCAAAAAGGGGGAAGTTTGCTGCCGCGCCATTTACCAGCCGATTTTGATAATATTTGGAAAGAGCATTCAGTACCCAATCCCAAATAAGTACGCCAGATATGAGCAGAATTGGTCAAGAGGTTGTCAAGATATAAGGTCGTGAGATATGAGGCTCATTTGGCGGCCAATTGTAATATGATAGGTATTTGGTCACCACACCACACACACAGGCCACATCGCTCGTAGAACTGACAACCGATGGGGAAGAAAAGTTCTCGAGTGGCGACCACGAACCGGAAGATGCAGCGTAGGCCAGCCCCCCACTCGGGCGACCAACGATCGGCTCCCCGCGGATTTCACCAGTGAATGTCGCGGAGAGCCGATGGATGCAGGAGGCGAGCAGCCGCTCTAACGTCTGTTAATGATGATGATGATGATGTAATAAGCATACCTACTAAAAAAACTACTCCTAACCAAATTGTTGCAACAAATCTTTGTGTTCACGAGGTCTACCGTTCGCAGAACTGCCAGATAGTATAGGCTATTATACCCTTCCCCTGCACATATCAGAAAACTACCTAATCTAGTTACCTAGTACGAGACTCTATAATTGAGTAAAATGCAACACAAAGTTGACATTACTTCGTGTGAGAGATAACACTTATTAATTCAAATAATTGATTTATTTGAATATGTTATTTTTGTCAAAATTAAAATAATCCTATGCATACAAAAATAAATATAAAATTATAACAGGTGCGTATACCAAACGCACCGCAACCAACAACACTACAACTACAACTACAACCAACAACTACTACAACAACAACAACAACAACAACACAACTACTGCACCAAATAACTTATAGGCAGCAGCATTCTCCTCCGTACATTAAAATCTTCTGCAATCACCAAGACGCCTCCCATGCTATGATAAGCGTCCAAAGTGGCGTTTCATGAGCGGAGGCCTATGTTCAGCAGTGGATATTTTCTGGCTGATACAATATAGATTTGTGATCCACCCAATTTAGTCAAACCGGATCAGATGCCACCTTGATTTGATCCAATTCAATCAGATTAGTACAAATCGGTCGCGCTCGAATCCAGTGCCCTTGTCAATGATTGCAATCTCTGTAAATTAATATACAAAATCAAATTAATAACCAATACCACAGATAATATAATACTATACTAGTACCAATACCAAAGATATTTTATTAAAGCTAAGATACGTTACTGTATTAAAAATTATGTTTGAAATTAGATAACTATATTTAAATGAATACCCAGAAAGAAATACAAAACGACTTTTGAAATCGTTCTTCCGTTGTATTTTAGAGGGCTTAATGCCGTATCTATGCTTCCTTACTTTTTACGAACTTTTTACTTTTTTTTACTTTTTACGGACTTCTTTTGTAAACGGTACTGTACTCTATAATATATCTTTTATAAGTTAAAAGCTGTAATTTACACAGAGAATTTTATATATAAGTGCAGGAATACTGCCACAAAAATAAATTTGACCTTAACGTATCCAAATGCAACTGCATCACTTTTACAAGATCCCGTAACGCTTTGGAATTTGATTACAAGCTGAACCAACAATCACTGCAGCGTACCAGTGACGTTAGAGATTTGGGCGTAATATTGGATTCTAAACTTCTTTTAGATAAACATGTCGAAAGTATAACATCCGAAGCAACTAAAACCCTAGGCTTTATGTTTCGAATCACCAAAGACTTCAAAACTGTCAAGTCTCTAAAAGTTCAGTATTGCTCATTGGTGAGAAGTCAATTAGAGTATGCATCCCAAGTGTGGAACCCCCGTTACGAGTGTTATATAGAAAAAATTGAAAAAATTCAGAGAACATTTCTGCGCTTTGTTAACTTTAGGCATAGGTGGAAATTAAAAGATTATGACGTAAGTTGTAAGCACCACCATCTGCTGCCCTTGTCGCGGCGACGTGAAGTGGCAGACTTGACGTTCCTCCATAATCTGGTTCTGAACAAAATGAAATGTTGCGATCTTCTGTCAAAGATTAAGCTTCAGGTACCTACTCGTGCTATTACCAGGCGGAATTACCTTATGCTTCATGCGGATACGTGTTTGACAAATTATAGACAAAATTCTTATTTTATTCGAGTATGCAAAAATTTTAACTGTAACTATTCTAAGATTGTTGATTTGTTTACATCGAGACAAAATTTCTTTAAAAATTATGTTACAACAACGTTTTGTGATGACTACAGAAATGAACTAAATGACTATAGAAAAAGTCAACATAGAGATATGTTGACTTTTTCTCAAGTTCTATAGATTGATATGGTTTCCCCCCCTTTTCCCCTTTTCCCTTTCCTTTTATTTCTCTTATCGTACAACATTTATAAAGGTAGTAAATAATTAATGTTTACTCAATTGTTCTATTGTAATCGCACTATTTACTCCTTCCATATTGCATTAGTAAGTACCTACTTAATTAATTTAAATCAAGTTTAACTGAAATGTAAGGATTGTTCTACCTGTGAAAACTGTTAAGGATAGTTTTTTAACTATTTTTAAGCTATAAGATTAAGTTTTTAAGCTGTTTGTTTTCCAAGAAATAAATAAATAAGTAAATATATTTTTTCCTTATTACTTTGAGGTAAGACAAAATTATGTTTTGATAAAATTGTGTGCGCGAATAGACCCAGCGGCAGCGTTTTGAATTTTATATTATGACTAGCGGCTCGCCCCGGCTTCGCACGTGATGTGGTGTAGCTTATGTTACTCAGGGTGAATGTAGCTTTCCAATGGTGAAAGAATTTTTGAAATCGGCACAGTAGTTTTTGAGTTTATTCATTACAAACATACGCACAAAAATACAAATCTTTCCTCTTTATAATAGTGGTGTAGACTTCAAGTAAAGGAAGGAAAGAACAAGAATAATGTATTTAGTGTGAGAGCGATTGTTTGAATCCAGAGCAAAGCGAAGGGTTCTACAGTAGAATCTAAGCGTATATAGCGAAAATATCAAGGTCTAAGTATTTGCAGCTTGTGAGGACAATGAGGACCAGAATATTAACCACAATTACTAAATATGTTACTTAGAGTGGGTTTTTGATCCGTAGTTAAGGTAACCAATAGTTAAAAACTCTAACAAATTATGACCATTGGTTAGAATTTCTGACAATTTTTAACCATAAAAACCTTAACAACCGCTCAAAAAACCCATCCTAAGTAAGATGTACGTCTCCCGCAAAAAATTTGCTAAGAGACTTCAACACGTGAATATTTCTCGGATAGCTAATACCCCGGCATTTGAAGCAAAGCAGCATTGATGCGTGCAATCAGCCTCACGTCGGGCCTGGACGGACAGACAAACAAACTGACAGACAAGTTGGGAGTCTTGTTTGCCTTGCCCGCATACAGCGCATGTTTGTAAACCTATCTCCGATGGAGGCTGGATGAGAGCTTGCATGAAATAAGCTGGTGAATCCAGCTTTGTGTTAGGCCATAGGAAGGTCCGTGCGGTGATCTGGATGAAAACAAATTCAAGCTTCGTTTTGACCCACACATTAGGTGGAACAAGTAAACCGTTATAATAATTAATACTTAAATGATTTTTATAGCAGTGTCGCCTGCTTATATTGTAATCTAGAAACTTCTCCCCTTTTTGTGGGAAATACCCCTCTATCTCCATCAAAAAATCACCGACACCTAAAAAATCCCTGGACCTGTAGAACCTGTATGCCAAGTTTCAGTAATATTCGTTAAAAAAATTTCGCTCACGCTCGGTTAACTACGTACTATATACCGTAAGTGTAATTTCCAGACGTAGACTTAGTGACGGACGGTGTCGAAGTAGCGTGATGTCGCACTAGAGTGGTGTCGAACTTTTGTCGAAGTAGCGTGTGTCGAAGTAGCGTGATTTCCGTAGTGATTTGCAACTCAGGGCTGTCGCGCTTTGATGATTCGAACCTCAGTTATACGCACATGCGTAGGGCACTTAATTTGTAACGGAAAAATTCCCCGTTCGTGATTCAAATTTTTCCTTTATAAATTAATCTGTATAATTGACACTGACACTGCAATCTGTTATGGGCGGCCGTATCGCTTAACACCAGGCGAACGGCTAGCTCGTTACGTCATTCATTTACATTTAAAAAAAATTAATACTGTTTCCACATGATTCGTTATTGGTATAATATGTTTTGAACCCACTTTTATAAGCAAAATAATTTAAGTGTATGCACTAAAAAGAGAAAAAATTACGATATAAACAATCTAAAAAGGATGTTTATTAAAATTAAAATTGTAAAATCATCTCTCTTTAATTTTAGTTGGGTGATGGGAGATCCGTAAGAAAAGTACAATCAGTAACTGATAGCTCTTAGATATAGCAAGCTGAAATGGCAATGGGCAGGCCACATTACTTGCAGAAAGGACAACCAACGAGGAAGAAAGATTCTTGAATGGCGACCACGAACCAGAAGATTGCTCTTCCACCAGGTGGACCACCGATCTCAAAACTACTGGGAGCCGAAGGACACAAAAGCCAAGCTACCGTCCAAAATACGCTCTATATGGAGGAAAGTCTATATTCAGCAGTAGATCTTTTCTGGCTGATGATGATGATGAATATTGAGAGGATATAATAAACTAAACCACAGACAATATAATACTATTCTAGTAACTAAACTAAAGAATTCAAATCCCCATTGGTAAGTTAGTCACTGGGAGACCTCAAATAAATAAATTACCTATCCACGTATCCATTATCTAATGTAATATTGTCTCAAGATGAACAAAATAAAATATCTTTTCCCATATAGATACAGTTGTTCCGCAAACACAGGTAATTCCCAAAAGGTTCACAACGCTGTACCTGTTATGTTATGATGTAACTGAATAACTACGACCGCTTGGTAACCCGACGCGTCTTGGTCTTCAAGACGCTCTGTTCTGCGAAGGCGAAGCTTCACGTCAGCTGTCATTAACCATCATAAAACTTGATTTTAGCCACTTTATGTTAAGTCGGTTTGAGCGTAACATTGAATATGATAAGAGTACACCAAGAGTGCAAGTCTCAGCTTGAAACATTTCTCGTGGTATTGCGACCGGTCAAGCTAACCAGTAGGTACCTACCTCTGCCAATCTCGCCGCCAAGGTCGGTATCAGATTGTGTTGCTTGTTCTGGAAATGGAACTGAAGCTCAGGATAGATTGACGAGTCAAACTCACCCAGGCTCTGCTGCTTTTCACATACTAGTGTATAGTGTAGCTACACAAATGCACTGCAGCTAACATAATATCAACACACGAACCAAGTTGTTCAACTGAAACAACTGCTAAGTTCACTAAGGGCAAAGAAGTCAAGCGGTCAACTATCCATCGCTTGCCATCAAGTCATATTATACAACAATGGTCATTGGTCATGCATGACTATGGTGTTTCAGTCATAAAAATGCATCAAAAATGTTATACTCAAATCAATTATCATAAGGGTAAAAAGTTTTACATGATCCCGTAGTTCCATTGCCTAGTTCCATTGATGGAACTAGAGGGAAAAAACACACATGTTCTATGGTTAAAAGTAATAAAAGAGACGAAACACGAACTTCCCGTAGTTTTATTGCTGTTGCTAGATATGACTATCAATATCATCGACTGCGATCTATGCGGTCTGTTTGTGAGAGCCCTAAAACTGAGTGTTTATATAGGGTTGTGCCAGGTAGTGTATCCACCGTAAGCAGGTGTAGTTTCGTGAGGCAATTTGGATTGTCTGAATCAGGATATAAATGTAGGTAATTTTATACGAGTATAATACATACGAGGCACAGATCTGTACCTGGTACAGGTACAGATTTGATACGAGGAATAGCTATCCATCAAATTTGTCCAAAATTGTCAGTCGTCCGCCATTACGATATACCATCAATGTTCGAGAGAAGAACGTGGATAAGGTGGGCACAGGACCGTTAGCATTTACGAAGGAAGCCTGCACTTAGCAGTGGATAGGGTGAGGATGTATGTGGTTGCACTGAATAGTGCCTTAGTTAAAGATCTCTTGTTTTTTCGTGGTCACACCTGAGGCTATCAAATTTTGAAGACTTCTTTGTAAGTTATATTAACCTTGGACTTGTTACCTATATCCCACCAATACCTACATGCTGTTAAATCAGGAGCTCTCGAGTATAGGTATTAGACTTGTATTTAGTTCCAATAATCCTATGATTCCGACAGTCTCCGTGGTGTGGTGGTTGAGCAAGTCGGCTCATAACCCGGAGGCGGCGGGTTCGATTCCCGCGACAGGACAAGTATTTCTGCACATGAAAAAAAATAGCGCAAATACTTGTTCTGTGTCTGGGTGTTGTGGGACCATGGTCGTCGTAGTTCCTAGGATCCTAGATACAGGAATCCTAGTTAGGGTCCAGGATGTATGTGATCTTTGGGCATTATTGTTAAAAATTATTATTAAATAATGCACTTTACCATTTTTTTTCTTTCGGGAGTCCTTTTGGAATTTCGGTGCTCATTTGATGGTGCTTTAACATCATTGCTCTTTTGAGAATATTCATCTGAATTATGATTAAGTAGAGAATAGTTTACAATCTCTACTTTTAGCTTTATGCTCTGAAAAGAATCAGCTGCCATTTTTACAATTGAAATGTTAAAATTATTATAATGCAGCGCATATCAGCCAACCTTACTTTAAAATTAAAGCAAAATGCAGGACATATTGTGACACCCGGCCCCGCCCGCTGTCCCGTCGGATTGCATCTTTTTATTCATGAGCTGAATGAGCTCATTGCATCGAGTCATGCTCGTGTGATGCGGATTGGGAATGAAATGGGGCTTTTGATACTTGGGAATTAGTTTTATATACAATTCAGCAGTCTTGCAGACACAAACAAAAAAAGCTCTCAGACTAATTAGAGTTAATTTAGTCTGTGAAGGGTATTGGTCCACTCTATAAAATACTCTAAAGTGGTTTTTACCCCTGACCCCATCATCCGGCATTCGAAAGATTCTGGCATTATCTGAAAATATGAATTTAAAATAAACCAAATTTAAAGTAGGTCCACGTCCACGCCACTCGCAGTATCGACATTTGATGGGAAGTTCTTGGGTGAAGTTCTTCGAACCGTAAAACGCAGCCTATAGGCCGGTCTTCTTCGTTCCTTTTCATGACGTAGGCGGAATTCTGTAATTTAAAAAAAAAATTGTGTTTATGTTTTAATTTTATGAAAAGAAAAATTTTAAGTCACCCGAAAGCTTCTATTTTCTTTAAACACCTGGGACCATGTGCTCACCGGTAGCGCCAAGTAGTCACATTTCTTTACATTACCGATCACTTGAGAACGGCTAGCCGAGCTTCGCTATTGAGCTACTTGGTGTGGACCGAAGACCTGCACCCCTATTGTGTACTTAACTGTTCTGGTAATGGACTTCACCTGCTATCCTGCACGCACCAATTTACTAGTCCACGAGTGCAAACAAGACAGCACACGATCACCATCGCCACATGACACACAATAAGGCTCCTGATGGTGGTCTAGTAAAGATCTCTTTCTATTAGACCCCCATAGGTCAGAACCACTTCTGTGCCGCGGTTCCGCCGTTGCATACAAGAGGCAAGTAGTCAACCAAAGTTAGAGCTCTATTATAGGGGAGGCCTATGTTCAGATGTGGACGTATTGTGGCTGATGATGATGATTAATGTAATTCTCATTCTCTCATGTTTTTTTGTAGTAGGTAGTGTAGCTAATAGTAGTTGTTAAAAGAATAAAAGCACTTTGCCTATTAAAAAATAATTCTCACGAAAATTCACTGTTCCGTATTTATTACGAGGACATAAAAAAAAAAAGTGCTTAGGAACTACCTACTTTCTTTTTTCCTTGTATTTTGGCTCCACACATAGTGTATTTCGCCGGTGTCAAGTATTGTAATTTTCATCGTGCTATCAAAGAGGTATATGTACTACGTACTAGAGAAGCTATTCAAAGCACAAATAGTTGTCATTTTTTGTATAATTAAACTAAAATCCGCTACAGCGCTTTACGAGATTAAATCGTCTAACCAATAATTACAACACGCAGCGCTAGTGCCATGGCACATTCAGATCAGAATTTTTACTGCTATTCACTGCTGCACGTGCAGTCGCTTTGAGAGCTGAGCATCGTATGAGCGAGAAGTAGCTCATAAGCATATTTGCAGTGGTTGACAATGCAAGTTAGAGATGTCCTGTCTGGTGTATACATAGAAGTCTTTGCGTGCTATAGAATATTTCACGTAATGTCAAGTCTTAGTCACAGTGATAGTCCAGTCTAAGTCAGTTAGTCATAGTCCAGTCTAAGTCATGCCCCAGTAAAGTGGGGGCAATTTTACTAGAAGCTTCTATGGAAATTATTTATTTATTGATATTTTAGAAGCACCACGAAAAACCACGTTTTACCACATTATAGCACTTGCTCACACTCATGCTCGTAATTAAACACGTCATGCGTAAAATGCCTACAGTTTAAACATTAACACAAAAAAAAACACAGGTTTTGAAAAATAATACAACACAACGACACGAACTTTTCCTTGTTCCGGCCACAAAACCTATTAACTACTTTGTCATTTTAAAATAATTCTCCGATGTAGTACGTTTAAAATCGGAATAAATAAGTCAAACAAACAAAATCATCATTTCTCCCAATTGACCTGTCCAATTACCAGTCCAGAGGTCGCAGGTTCAATTTCCGGCGGGGAAAAACAACGGAAAAAAACAGGGTGATTCTTTTATTCTCTTACTGATGATTCCTTCGCTCCGGCCCATTGACGTCCATAAAACGATAGTTTTCATTGCGTCGTGAAAATTTTACTGCTCTCTGGCATTGAATTTAGCTGAGAGTGTTTTTAGGGAGGGTTTTAGATATTTCATCCCTTGTTTATGTAAAGTTAAAACGTCGGTACAAGCCTTTTGTAGAAAATCGAGTGTTGCCTTTGTTAAATGGATATTTTATAGACACTTAACTTCTGGAGTATTCGTTTTTGACACAACATTGTAACCCGAAAAGTACTTACTTATCCGGAAAAAAGGAATGTATATTTCGAAACGTAAGTAATAGTTTTTTTTAAATATATTAGATAAGATTGCATTTGACCATATTTCGCTATTTAAACCGCCGTTTCTTTTCATAAACAAATAAAAAATAAATTACTAATCAAGTTGCTAACACTGCCGATCAATAGTGTTGACTTGGTTCCTTTAAACCGTTGGAAGTCCCATCACGTAGTTGCGGAATGAACCAAAAAGTTCCGAACTGATTTAACAAATTGAAACTGGCTCAGTGGGTGTGAATTACACAAGCCAAATTAGTTGTTAATAACAATTTGTATAATTTATATATAATATAATTTACTAACTGACCGGCCCCCGTATTATGTAAAAATTGCAATAGCAAAGCGACAGCAAACATTTAGTCGGCCGCCTGTTGCTCGCCTGTCGCTGAATGCACTTTGGCCTTTGATACTAGCGCCACTAGCAACAGAACAGCAATAGGCGGAAACGAAATAATGCACTTTTTAGTTCATCGATTGTACCTACGACAATCGGTGATCTAGCGCTCAATCGCTTTCTAGTCTGTCAAAGTGACGTTTGACAGTTTTGACAGCAATGATTGCGAAATTTACGCCTGTTGCAAACTTTACGTAATAAGCCTAACCTAACCTAGGATTAGGATAGCCGCTCCGGTTTCTCACAGGTTCATTAGTTTTCACCTCACAAGCTCGGAAAGATTCTATTTCTTTCAAAATCTGCGTGCAAAAGCACATTTTACCCGCTAGCGTGAAAAAAGCTTTTAAAATTCGAACTTTTCTATTTAAAGATTTTGTGTACTGCCAGTCCATTGAAAATGCATTAGTACTTCATCTTCTCGTGCACCAACTTCTTTTTTAGAATAATCGCGCTATCCAGTACCGGGTATATACCTAACCACTACGTCCAGCACGACGACTACGCATGAAAAACGCTTTTTTAATGGTTTAATGATAGACTAGTTATCGAGTATAGGGCAGTCTGTGGTTTTAATGAGTGACGTGAATAAATAAAAGGAGGTATTCATCCATTTTCCATGCTGTAGTGAGGTAAAAATTGTGTGTTTCGCTCGGCAGCATAGTTATTTAGCGTCTCGTACCGTACCTTTGCAGCCTTGCATAACAAATAGCTATTGTCAAAGAGATGAGAGAAGCAAGAGAAAAAGATGGGGCGACAGCGAAGGAAGGCAGGACCTCCCATCATTTTCCCCTATCCTTTCCCCTTTCCCTTCTCTCCTACCCTAAATAACTTAAAAAAATTTAAGATAATTGTAATTGATGTAACTTTTTACAATTGTTAATTATTTTAAAAAACTAAGTTTTCTAAATGTTATTAAGAAAATATTCAATAACCAAATTACATCGTTCATACAGTAATTTTAGCGCGATGCGTGTTCAAAGAGACAGACAGGCAAAAAAAGATATTACGTACCGCTGTAATGCTCAATCGTTATTGTATTGTAATACACATATTTTTAAAGCTCCTGAAAATTGTAATTAGGTACCTACCAGCGGGATTTGAACCTGAGTTTTTCAACTGACCTTGCACTTTCAATGGCTGCGAAATTTTAGGACTATCTATAAAGATATACTTTAAGTGCGGCTTACACTTAGAAATCCATCCCAAGATGTATTGTAATGTCACAATGCCTAAGAATAAAAGTTTACTCATATCTTGATCGCGGCAAGGACTTTCAAGGACCAAATAGTTCTAACATCAAACAGTACCGCAGCGCATGCGCCAAAACTTATTCTCAGTCGTCAGGATGCGAGGGACCCAGTCACGAAGCGCTAGGCGTGGAAGTCACATCGCAGCCTGAAAGTATACCGGTTTACCGATATACCGGTATCGGAAAAAGCGCGCGTATATCAGTCCTCAAAGATTGTATAACTGTGTGTTTTGAACGAAATGTATGTGTGATTTGATTCTGGTTGTGTGTGTTGTGTGTGATTTTTGAGGTAAGTTTAGATTTGCTATTGTAGCTTTTGGTTTAATTTCATAAGTTATGAAATTTCAGGGTTTATAGTTTACTATGTGTTTTGGGTACTTGACTACGGTTTTTTTTTCACACATTATGAGATCCTCAAAGGTGTTAACGATTTTGGATTTAATAGGCATGGAAACGAACTAAAGTATTGGTTGTGTTTTCCTGTGGAAACAATAATGATATCAATACATGTATAACAAATAATAAAATTAATGAAACTTAACAAAAATTTTCAGTATTAATAATTTTTCATCATATTTTTGATATCACACGGCTAATAAATTGTGATTACTAATAATAATCAGTTGAAATTAATTTCGCACTTTTTCAATAATGTAAACGATCTCTAATAGAATACAATCATTTATTCAACATCGCCATGAAAATAGAGTAAAATTTAACATTAAAATTTTGTAAATAGCATTTAATTATTAGGTTAAATTTAAAATTAGATGGAACGTATATATAATAATAAGTCGTTGTGTGGGTTAAAACAAGGTTCAAGAGCTTGGATTATAGTAATTTTCATGAAAGTCAAAGTAGAATTTATTTATGACATGGTGATTCTAATTTATGATAATAAGCGTTAATAATTATTATTGTAATAGTTAAGTTTGGACGCCTTGTCAGGCAAAACATGTTGATCTATTAATCTAATAATGTCTTGCATGCTACTAGTATGTATACACATGTTTGAACAAATGAACTTATCTTTGTCTTTATCTTTAGAACAAAAAACTAGATCTCATAGCACAAAAAAAAGGTAAAACAGGCTAGGTATACAGATATACTAGCGGCTTGCCCCGGCTTCTCACGGGTATAAAAGTTATCGTAGCGCACGCGATGTAAAGAATATCTTAAGTATTTTTTTATACCTTAGGTTACATTATTGGAGTTTTATTAAAAATCCCTAATTAAAAAAAATAATTCACCCGGGGATAGTGTAGCTTCCCAACAGTGAAAGAATTTTTCAAATCGGTTCAGTAGTTTCGGAGCCTATTCAATGCAAACAAACAAACAATCAAATCTTTCCTCTATATAATATTGTTATAGATTATAGACAACCTAAGTATACAAAAATACGTAAGTGACAATTATTTACTTTTTTACCCAATTACAGGTGAAAATGTATACCAAATCTTAATCTAAATTCTCCAAAAACAGTGATCACGTAGAGGGTCTACGAGAGGCTATATGTAGAGTCTCTACGACTCTCTACACAGAGCCTCTACGACTTTCTATGTAGAGACTCTACCGGAATCCTACTTACCTGCCCACGTTTCACCTTCATCCTATTAATTGGTTCCACATGAAGATTTACTTTGGGGTCTGATTGAAGATGCCTTATTGGTAACCCAACTTTTATATGGACTTGCGTAATAAAGATAAAAGTTAGATTTTTTTTTTTTTTTTATGCGACTGAATGACGTGACGAGCTAGTCGTTCACCAAATGTTAAGTGACACGGCCGCCCATAACAGTTGCAGTGTCACTCGGAACTTTAAAACAATAAAGTTTCGAGTGACACTGCACTGCGCACGTCATCCTGAGACATCACACAGTCTAGTAATCAGATTACTAGACTGAGTGATCAGATCATAAAGTCTCATTTGCCCAGTAATTTCACTAGCTACAATGCCCTTCAAACCGGAACACAGTAGTGCTTGCACACTACTGCTTGGCGGCAGAATAACTGGCAAAGCGGTGGTACCTACCTAGACGAACTTTGCAGGAAAGTCCTACCACCTAGTAAAGATCCTAGTAAAAGATCGGGTTAGACTATAATAGTATTGAATAACGAACTATGGTCTATAGAAAAAAAAAACAATGATAATGTGGTTAAGAAAGTTTTTTTCTAAATTTGTATTATTAAATCAGTATTGGTAATCAAAATAATCATAATTATATTTACGGTTTTAAACTGCCATGGTAACTAACACTATTAAAATATTCATTAATATCCCGTAAATAAACAATATTTTAGTATTATTCTATTTGAGATTGTTATAATATTAATTCTTTTAAAAGTATAATAAATATGTGGATAATAATCTTCTTAAACCAATGTTATGTGGAAAAAGTTATAAAATTGGTACAGTGGTTTAAAATTCATATTCATATTCATTTATTCTGTTTCCACATGTGCATATTGATCTTACATTACACATAAGTCCCAAAAAAACAATTAAAAAAAAACTACTAAATACTAAAATAAATAAAAAATAAAAATAAAAATAAACTTACTATTACTAAAAAAACGTAAATTAAACGTAAATTTACTAATATGTGCTCAATAATTATTATTTTCATCGTAATAATTGGCATTGTAATGATTAGGATTATAACTTCACGCCTTATTGAGACTTATTTGTTTCAATAAAAAAATATTTATTGTTATTTTAAAATCTATAATTGTGTCTGAGATCAAAACGGAGTGATTAAAAGACATCCTACAGCCGCTGAATGTGTATACTTGATATTTGGAAAGAGTATTTTTTATAACGAAAAGGTTAACTAAACTACACCTTGAAAAATTCACCCCCAAAAAGGTGTATTTAATTGTATAATGAAATTACCTCTAAGGGTGGGTTTCTGATCCATAGTTAAGGTAACCAATGGTTAAAATCTCCTACAAATTTAGAATAAAAGCCCCATATTGTCACAAAATTAAATGCTTAAACTTCACCATCTATTATTGAAAATGAACAATTTAACAACTACCTCCCAATCCAACAAAAACTTAATTAAACAACTACGACACCAGTAATCAGATCAAATATTTAAACTAGTTTAAATAGTGATTAATCAATATTGAAATTAAATGATGAAATGGTTTGCATAGGTACGGTATAATGCCTTGCGCACACTCGATACTTAGGTAATTATGAATAGCTATGATTGATGGTAGTAATGTGCTTCAAAGTCGCAAACTTTACGTGATATTTATAACTTGAAACATCTACATAACAGTGAGTATGTAGTACTTACTTAGCGAGTACCGTAAGAGCCGAGTATATCCAGGACTGAGGGAATATAGTTCGTCTAGGTAGGTACCACCGCTTTGCCAGTTATTCTGCCGCCAAGCAGTAGTATACAAGTACTACTGTGTCCCGGTTTGAAGGGCATTGTAGCTAGTGAAATTACTGGGCAAATGAGACTTTATGATCTGATCACACAGTCTAGTAATCTGATTACTGTACTGTGTGAAGTCTCAGGATGACGTACGCACTGCGCAGTGCAGCGTCACGCAAAACTATATTAATTTAGAGTTCCGAGTGATACTGCAATCTGTTACATGCAGCCATGACGCTTAACATCAGGCAAACGACTGGCTCGTCACGTCATTCATTTACACGAAAAAAGTATTCAGGGAATGGGCAGCGGCATTCTCCTCGGTGCATTAAAATCTTCGACGACCCCCAAGACGCCTGCCAAGCGTGGTGATTATGGCAACTCAAAACTACATAAAGGCAATTGAAACATTGCGAGTAAAACTTTATTATAGTTAAACTAATATGTTATTATTTTCTTCGTAAGTACATATTGACTCTTTTGTGAAGTCGTCCTTCTCTCTCCAAATTTGCTGCGCCCGACGGGGTCTATAATGAGCCTACTTAATTAATTTTACACTTATTCCACCTATGTACACTATGGAAGCAATAAAATATCTGAATCTGAATCTGAATCTGAAGGCATAAAGGCCTTTCATATAGGTATATAAACTATCAACCCGATGTACCTAGTACTGTGATATAAACGACAGATGTACACGGAATTCATGCAAAACTAAACGAAGTTACCTTGATGTTACCCCATATTTTCCGCTCCAACCCTTTCACTTTACCAGCACCTTTCTACCCCCTGGCAGCACACTCTACAGGAAAACAAAATAAAGTTTCGGTAGAAAAGTAAACAAAAAAATGTAATATTAAATAAATATAATATATATGTTATAAATAATAAAGTGAATCTGTAATTAGATGTATGACCTAGGAGTAAGAATATTTACAAGGTGGTAGGACTTTTTTGCAAAGTTCGTCTAGGTAGGTACCACCGCTTTGCCAGTTATTATGCCGCCAAGCAGTAGTGTGTAAGCACTACTGTATTCCAGTTTGAAGGGCATTGTAGCTAGTGAATTTACTGGGCAAATGAGACTTTATGATCTGGTCACAGTCTAGTAATCAGATTACTAGACTGTGTGATGTCTCAGGATGACGTGCGTAGTGCAGTGTCACGCGAAAATGTATTATTTTGAATTTCCAAGTGACGCTGCAACTGTTATGGGCGGCCGTGTCGCTTAACACCAGGAGAACGACTAGCTCGTCACGTCACTTCAGTATCACTAAAAAAAACTTTATTTTAGGATCTGTAAATTCTGTGATATAAATAAATGTTGTCATAAAACAATTTTAAACGAGGTCATGTTCTTTTTAATAAGCAAGCCCACAGAAAAAAAAGCACGCACGCTTTTTTTCGGTGCATAAATACTTGTCCTGTCTCGGGAATAGAACCCGCCGCCTCCTGGTTATGAGCCGACCTGCTCAACCACCACACCACAGAGGCTATATTATACCTACACTATGCGAGAAAGATAGAAATCATAAAAATAGAAGTTCAACTTTATGCATATATTCACTAAAGAACCTTTAAGCACTCCTATACATAGGGTAATCTAAGGGATTTCTAAATCAACCCTTTACCTAAAATTTATTTTACCAAGGGCTACCTACTTAATAAATTACGAAGATTATATTCAACAATACGACATTATACAAAGAAAACAATGAGGCATTGAATTATATTCTAATGTATCTAACAATCTAAATTCATTTGTAATTTATATAATGTGACTGACTTAATAATAGTTTTTGTATGAATATGACCCAATTGTAACTTGAAATAGATGTTTTTTTTTAATGCTGCCAGCATGTTGGGTACGCTACCTACCGTACCCAACATGCATACATGCATATGCTTGCATGCGTTAGTGGGCTGGAACATTTGGACTGTTTATAGGCCATCGCGGCTAGTATACAGTCCAAAATATTATGTTCCTTGTAATAGGTAGTGTAGCTAGTTATTATTGTAGTAGTTAGTTAAAACAATAAAGGCATATTGCATGTATAAAAAAAAACAAAACATAAAACAACATGTACTTAGGAAATTATTGTTGTCGTCTCAAGAAACCTTCGAAATATAAATTAAAAGGGATTACAAGTAAAACCCGGTGCAGAAGTATTAAAGAAGATTTTTAATCATGCTCCCGTTGTAATCCCGGGAACGCGGCGTAATGACAATTAAAACGTGTCCGGGCCGGGTACAATCGACCCGGTTGTCCGGGTAATCTCGTTGCGGAAAAATGCGTACAATACAACCGGACAGCCTGTCAACGGTTATTATTAGATAGGAGATGTTTGAAAGCAGATGTCGTTCATTTGAGTAAATCTCATCATATCACATCAACAGCATTTTTTTGCTCGTTTTTATAGATAATGATACGGAACCCTTCGTGCAAGAGTGCGACTCGCATTTGGCCGGTTCTTTAAAAGCTTAGCAGTTGCATTATGCACTTAGAATTCTTTTAGACACTGCACTACGAAAGTCATCCCAAGACATCTGCAAAGTCTACTTATGATATCTAGACTGTGAGATGAGGTCTCAAAGTCTCTTATTACGCCCGCAGTAATTTCAATTTAACTGTAAAACAGGAGTTTTGGCGGGAACGTGAAAAAGTTCACGTCGTTGCATTGTATTATTTCACAAAACTTATGCTTTTTCTAGTGTTAATGTTTAAAACTAGTGGCATTTTACGCATTAAGTGCTGAATTACGAGCATGAGTGTGGGCAAGTGATATAATGTAGTGAAACGTGGTTTTTCGTGTTGCTTCCAAAACTCCATAGAAGCCTCTAGTAAAGTTGCCACTACTTTACTGGGGCATGACTTACACTGGATTATGACTACCTGACTTAGACTGGACTATGACTACCCTGACTGACTGTGACTAAGACTTGACTTTACATGAAATATTTCATAATACGATGAAAAACTACAATACTTGACACTGGCTAAATACACTATGTGTGGAGCCAAAATATAAGAAAAAAAAAAAAAACTGTAAAACAAAAAAAAATCTATGCAAAAATACAAACTAAATTAAAAATAATCGCACCTCTTCAACAAAGTGGATTCTAACATAGAGGTTCTACATAATAAAACTCGATCAAAATCCTAACTGGTATTTCGTACCTGAACACACCCCCTCTGCCGTAGGCTTCATATTCGGGCCTTTGATTGTTATGGCTATGGGACCTCTAGAGGGTATTTTATATTTATATTGGTGGTTAAGCCGCTGATATTTGTTGGTATCGAGCCTTTGGGGTTGATGTTACAGCCCCTGAACTGGGGTAAATATTATTTTGAGAACTGTTAGGTTTTTTTTAATATGTATAATCAGTTTTTTTGTTGTTTGTCTAAGTTTGGTAGGAGTCGCTACTTGGTACCGAAATTAAAAAATACAGTATGAGTCAATGCTGTAAGTTATTTGACGAATATTTTTTGAAAAGTTCAATAGAAAGTACTATGCAGGGTGGGGCAAAACAATGCGACTTAACGGTCAAGGGACCTTTCGCTTGGCAGTGAGGTATTGTTTCTTAAAACCTACTGGGTCTATTTTGAAGAAAAAAAAGAACTACATTTGTAAATCTTTGAATGTTTACCTACCCATAATAGATAACCTGGAATTTGATATTTGTAAAAAAATATTAAGAGTGGACCTCAATCGACCCTTTTTCATACCAGTAACACTTTATCAAGCCTAGAGAACACCTTAATAAGAATTCCATTAGCACAAGCTTGAACAGAGCTTTCTGTCTCAAATTAAAATACAAAGTACTCTCCCTACTCCTATACCAACCTCTTGGTTTATGGTCCAGCCACGCGGAAACTGGGCATTGTTGAAATATTGAGATACCGCGCTCTTATAATGGAAGTTAGCTATAATCATAGCTATAATCTGGGCGTTTTTAAGAGCAGAATGACCAGGTTTCTTATAGACGAGCGTGCTATATCTTCACTTAACATTAGGAGACGAGACACGTGGTAAACACAAGGCAATCCGGAATAAAAAAAAGAAAGTTAAAGCGTCTTTAGTAAGTAACTGCGTAATAGGCATATAATGTAATATTATGACCGATATACCTCTTAGAACAAGTTGAAATGACACCGGGCAGGTCACATCGCTCGTAGAACTGACAACCGATGGGGACAAACGGTTCCCGAGTGGCGACCACGAACCGGAAAACGCCGCATAGGCTGGTCCCGCACTCGGTGGACCGACGACCTGGTGAAAACCACGGGGAACCGATGGATGCAGGAGGCAAGCAGCCGTTCAAAGTGGCGCTCTGTAGGGGAGGCCTATGTTCAGCAGTGAACGTCTTCAGGCTGTTGATGATGGTGATGATGATAATATTATAAACAATGTAATGAAATCGCCGTTGTCCCCAATACAGAGTTCCCTTACACACGCCATCTACACACATCTTTATCTGGAAGCAAGAAACTTTTCTTTCGCATGTATTTGCATTCGAAAATTACTTTCTAGACATCCGTACCTCTGTTTGACTTGCACTTCTAAGCTTTGCAGTGTTAAATTGCCAGTTTATACTTAGAGAAGAGGTGGAATATACTTCCCTACGTAATATTGGAAGCAATGCGCACATGGGTAAAAAAGTACTGACAGCAATTTTATGAGGAGTCATGAATTAAAGATCTGTCGGTTAGATTTACGTTATGTTTCTCTAAGTATTGACATAAGGTAATTAGTGTCTTATTACGAAGAATTTTTCTTCTACCGCAACTGGTTACGACTTACAACCCTCGGTTTCGTATGCGGCTGAAGGGCTTTTTAACTACGATAAACCTCATTGTATATAATTATGTATAAGTATTATTACATAATTTTGTAGTAACAACAATCTTATTCCTCCATCTCCCTTCTTTCACCAGACATCAAGGCGCACAAAAACACGGCACCCATATATGGTTGAAATTCCAACAACCTGCACTAAGCGTTTTACTATGCCCACAGCCAATGAGTGGAACACCTTGCCGGCGTCCTTGTTTCCAGCTAACTATGAACTGGGAGTCTTCAAGCCGAGAGTGAACAGGTATCTTCTAGGCAAGCATGTACCATCGTAAACTGCGTCATCACTTTCCATCAGGTAAGACAGTGGTCAAATGCTGTGCCTATTAACAATAATAAAAAAAATGCTTCACGAGTGTAATGATGAGGTTTACCGTTGTTAAAAATCGTAACGTAAAACTAACTGAATCAACGTCATAAATTTCTTACACTTAAAAACCTACCATAAAAAACCACTTTAAAATTAAAAGTGTCAGAATAAAACATTACCACATTCAAAACCTCAAAGGTTCTACTTAAATATACATTTAGACAGTTTTATTGAGGGTCCACTGTAAACTCCAGGCTTTCATCTTCATAATTGTATATTCATATATGAAATGTCCCAGATAGATTATGTTTAGCTAAAAGTACGGTGGGAGTAATCTCCGAGATTGCTACTTTTGTTTCGATGGTTTATGTTTTAGGGCTGTTTTGTCAAGTTTTGCTTAGAGACGAATGAGGACACATTTGTTAATTAGTGATTAGTACTTTCATGTAATTAATTGCTTTTTGCTTAGTGCCCTGAGGTCTCGCGCGTGAGAATAGGACCACCCCATCTCTTACTGTGGGTGCCGTAAGTGCCGACTAAAGGAATGTACAGGGAATGGGTAGGCCTGCCAAGCGTGGTGATAAATGGTACCCCCCGTGTGATAAGCGTCCAAAGTGTCGTTTTATGGGGGAGGCTTATGTTTTTTATGTCGTGCAGGATTTAACAGTGCATAATAATAGGAAAGAGAACTTCGTTTTTCTAATTCATTGTATAGGCTCGCTATACTTTGGCATTGAATTGATCTTGAAAACTTTGTAATTTTATATTGCTTAGAACATTAATTACAATTATTTTTAGCTTTCTGTAGCTGGGTAAAAAAATGCTTTGCCTATAAACTATTAAGAGCCAATACAATGCCAAAATGCTTAAAATGGCTTAGCATGAAGCAGTGCCCTGTCAACAATATTGCAACAATGACTTTGAAATTAATGTATGGTAAAGTTCAGGACTAATGCTACTGCAAATGTATAGTGAAAACACGAATTAATAAACTTTTCTCGATAGAAAAAAATTACAAAGTTACCTCCAAACCGTACAAATAAACAGCGATTATTCAATGAATACCTTAAATAATGTCATGAAACTTTGTGTAGTAGTTGAACTAAATATAATAGAGGGCTTATGTATAGTGGATTTTTAAAATACCCATTATGTTCAGTGTAATAATAAATTACCTAAACTATTGCGCGTTGGAACCATTTTAATTTAGCCCGCCCCTGCCGCGCGGCCCCTGGCTCATCCCCGCTTTGGCCTAGTACTATACATCTATTCTGTGGCTTTGGCTTGAATTCACGCTAGCCTTTCACAAGCCCTTAACCAGACAATCTCAATTCTAACCATAGATATAATTAAGACGAAACAAACATTCTAATAAATTGAAGACGCGGGCGCACGGTCCTTTTTGCTTTGCAAAAATATGCCCTATATAAAACAAGATTTCTGGGAAAATTTAATCTTAATAAATATCTCTATTCTAATACATTCCTCAATTATTATTATTAGATCATCATTCTCTAGGGATATCATACAATCAACTACATATCTTTATTATATGGCCCCATTTTTAATCAAACAACTAGATATTAAAATAATTGAGATTAGAAACAGTATCTACACTGAATACTTATAATATCAGTTTCGCGAGCTTAGCATAAACAATTTAATAAATGATATGTGATCACCTTACACAGCGATCTTACAGGGTTAGGTGGCGTCATATTATATTGAGAAATTCTTGACAATGACCCCCGACCAGCAATGGCCACGATACTTCAACACATAAGCTGTGAAGATAACGCCTCCAAATTTTTTTTTTGTTTTAAGAGCGACTAACAAGCATACGGCCCGCCTGATGGATAGCGGTAACCGTACTATAAATACTATATATATATATATATACTATATATACAATACTCTGATATCAATCATAAATGTAAAGATTTATGATTTATATTAAGCAGTTTTCTTTTCTTTTTTAAGTTAGTGAATGACGTACGAGCTAGTCGTTTGCCTGATGTTAAGCAACACGGCTGTCCATAACAGTTGGCAGTGTCACTCGGGGCTCTAAAATATAAAGTTTAGCGGGAGACTGCAATGTGCACGTCCTCCTGAGACATCATTACTAGACTATGAGATCCCGGCAGTCCATTCAATCTGTAATTTCACTAGCTACAGTGTTCGTTATACCTGAACACAGTACATGCTTGCACACTACTGCTTGGCGGCAGAATAACTGGCACAGCGGTGGTACCTACCTAGACGAACTTTGCAGGAAAGTCCTTATCTTCCAGTATCGTTTGCTAGCATACCTAATCACCAAACTAACTTTAACAGTGTAAACGAAAAGTCTGGACCATGATCGGGTGATTTGAACCGACATCCATGAGTCCCAAAAGCTTTACATTACAGTATCTCTACCACAGACCTAGAATTTTTTACTAGGTGGTAGGACTTTTCTGCAAAGTTCGTCTAGGTAGGTATATACCACCGCTTTGCCAGTTATTCTGCCGCCAAGCAGTAGTGTACAAGCACTGTGTTCTGGTTTGAAGGGCATTGTAGCTAGTGAAATTACTGGGCAAATGACACTTTATGACCTGATTACACAGTCTAGTAATCTTATTGCTACACTGTGTGATGTCTCAGGATGACGTGCACAGTGCAGTGTCACGCGAAACTTTATTATTTTACAGTTCCGAAAGACACGGCAACTGGTATGGGCGGCCGTGTTTCTTAACCACAGGTGAACGACTAGCTCGTCACGTCATTCATTCGCATTAAAAAAAGTCTATAATCTCTACATTACCCAAAATTTGTAACCGTGACCTGTAAACTCATAACTGCATCATTAGGAAGTCCCTATAACATTACACTACTGGAGTAGTTTCACCACCACCCGCTGATATTCCCATATTACCACCCGTTCTCATCCCTCCCCAATTCATTAACCGGTAAATAAAGCGGCGTGCGCACTTCATATACCGGATTGTAGTAAACCGGTATAACGGGAGGATTACATTTAATGCGGAAGCAGTAAAAACGGATCAGACTTATGCCCGGGTAAGAACCGGTATTATCCGGATTAATTAAAAGGTATTGAGAAGGTGTACGTGAAGTCATATCAGTGTGGTGTTAAGTTTCAGGTTAATGTGTGAAATTGATAGAGGATTTTCGAATGGACTATTTTCAGTGAGGGTAATTTGGAAACTTATTTCCGAATTTCATTTAATTTAATTTCATTTATTTATTTATAAGAATAATCTTACATGTCAATGCCTTACTTACGATCAACGCGGTTATAATTACATGATCTTAATATCAAGTTACCTAATAAAATTGTAAAAAAAGAATGTACATAATATACAATTTAATTTTTTATTGTAAGTGTGGATCAGTGAGCTTATCCGCGAAAACCTCATCAATACCACAATATGCTCGTTTGAGCAGTAGCGTCTTTAACCTACTGGTAAACAAGCTGGTGCTTGGTGCACTGGTAATGCTTTCAGAGAGGGCATTATAGATTTTAGCTCCTACATAATCTATCTGTTTCTGTGACTTGGTAAGTCTTTTTAGAGGTGGCCGGAGATGGTGCCTTCGCCTCGTCAAGTGGTTGTGCGAATCAGCCCACGTAGGGAACTGTTCAAGGTTTTTTCTTATGTATTTAGCAGCTTGGAGTATGTACTGGCAAGAAACCGTGAGGATTTTTAATACCTTGAACAGTTCTCTCGCAGGATGATCCCATTCAACTCCTGACATGATTCTAATGGCTCGCTTTTGAAGCCTAAATATCCTATCCCGTTCAGCGGCTAGCCCCCACATCTCTATCCCGTACATCATCAAAGAGTGGAAATAACCAAAGTAGGCTTTATCATCATAATAATCCTGCAATAGCCTTAAGGGTTCCGTATACCTAAATTCTTTATCTCGCTTGTACATTGTAACATTTTCGAAGATATTAAATAACTAGATTTCCGCGCTGTTCCCTATTACAAAGTAAACGAAAAAGTTTAAAAAAGATTGAACATTCAGATTATTAAGCCTTACTTTATGAAGTCCAGCTTATTTAAACCTAGCCCAAAACCACTTTTCAAGGAAATAAACTTGAAGAACGTTCAATTCACGCCAAACCACCTAAATAGAGCTAAAATCCTTGGAACAAACCGCACAAACAATTTCACTAAGATGTTCATAATTAAACAGAGGAAGGCATGGAATACTAATACAGTAGAATGGCTTTTAAAGTCTTATTTAGCGGTTTTGTAGCACATTAGAAATGTGCTTAAAATCCTTAACTGCCTCATTGTAATTCCATGTTTTGATAGAAAACATTGCCTATTGTTCAGTTAAATTTCGTATTATAGAGCATTTTTGTTGTACCCATGCCATCTCCTCATTGACAACGAAGGCGAAGATCTTTATACGTTCTTATAATTGTGTTCTTTTTTTATTTAAACAAATGACGTGACGAGCTAGTCGCACCTGGTGTTAAGCGTCACGACCACCCAAAACAGATTGCAGTGTCAGAGTGTCACTCGGAAAACTAAATTAAAGTTTTGCATGACACTGCACTGCGCACGTCATCTAAGACATCACACATTTTTTATAGTAATAACATTATTTGTAAACTGCGATGTGAAATCAGATCATAACGTCTCATTCGCCCAGTAATTTCACCAGCTACAATGCCCTTATAACCAGAACACAGTTAGTGCTTGCACACTTTACTTACATGACTTTTTGACGTTTTTGTGTTTCAGTTTTTTTTTGTTTTTCCATTTACTTTATTCCACTACGCTATGGGCTCTACTTAGTCAAAAGTTAACAGTAAATTTATTGTAATAGCTTGTAATAGCAAGACATTTATGACGCCAAAAACTGAACGAGTTTCCGCTACAAATTTCAAACAAGGCGTTTCTATGTTATTTGTGTTCCACGGAGAAAAGGTGGCGCGGTTTTAAACGTTCAGTTTATTAAGAAATATTACTTAGAAAGTTCCCGTGAAGTTGGAACGATGTTTTTTGTACAATTGTTTAAGTTACAGTGTTTAGAACAATCAGCTTTTTTGTACCTAACCAATAGTTATTAATCAATATTTCCGCTCGTTTCTGTTCGTCAGCAAAAAATTGACAGAATAATTTAAACATTGATTAAATTTAACCTTATTTATGTTCTTGTGTATCATTTTAACTTTACAGCCGTGAAATACGCTCATTAAATAATAATTCTACTTATCGTCTACACAATCATTTCTCTCCTTCTCGTTAAAGCAAGTGGTCAGCTCTTGGTGTCAGAACTTTTCTGTCTTGGTGTCAACCACCAACGGAGGTCGGAGACGCTTCGCTCACGCTTCTCGCTAACTCGGTCACGAGCGAGCAAGAAGCGTGAGCGAAGCGTCTCTGAGCTCCGTTTCAGGTTGGGCAAAAATGATTTCTAACGTCAGGCGGTTGTTCAAGTGTTGAGTCCAGCTGGCCGCATTTCCCAACCGATTCTAGTGAAATGTTGTTAAAATTATGTTTATTTCGAATCAGTTTTTGAGAAATTTTCCATAATAGCGGAACCATGGAGGTTGAAAACGTAAAAAATGTGTTTTAGTTTTAACACCTCGCGAGGTCTACAGCTCACGAAGCCACTAGTTTTCAATTAATTGATATCCTACCGACTGTTACCTATGTCTCTCGTTACTAAGACATACGTAGTAATTAATTCTTTCAAAGTCGGTGTTAAAGCAGAAGTAATTCAGGCCAACACCGCACCATTATCGTAAACAGGCGTATCACGCGCCTTCCCTCCGGTTCTTGTTCCTTGCAAACTTCGGGAAATTTCTGCGAGAAATATTTCTTATTTAATGAGAGTTTGCGAGTATAGCTTCAAATATTAATTTTACATGATCTAAAGCGAAGCATCGTAACTAAATTACCTATCTAATAATATCTATGCCCTATATTGATACATTATTCCTTTTATATACGCTTTTTTTATTTTTTTTTATTTTACTCATTTATTTACATTGCTTTAAGCCTTTTTTTACACAATATTTCTATAAAAATTATATTAAGTACAAAAATATTATGAAAAACCTATGTTGACTCAGCAAGCATTGTCCCGATAGTCGTTTCGGCGAACGGCCGTATAGCGCAGAGCCTCGACCGACATCTCGAGGGGCCCTGCCCCGCTGCACAGTCGGAAACCTCCTGACAATACATGCTGTGTTGAGGAGTACTGCCTTGTGAATGTCACCCTTGATCCAACCGTACAGCGAGAGCCTCTCGAGATGTTGATCGAGGCTCTTCGCTATAAGGCCGTTCGCCGAAACGACTATCGGGACAAACCTTGTTGAGTCAACATTCCACACGGCGGTGAACAAATGACCTAAGTCAAGGCACTTGCTGAGTTTGTCCTTCTCAGCTTTAATTTACGCTTTTTTCACACGCTTGTTTATTACTAGCGGCTCGCCCCGGCTTCACACGTGTAGTGGTGTAGCCTATGTTACTCCGGGTGAATGTAGCTTTCCAATTGTGAAAGAATTTTTGAAATCGGCATTGTAGTTTTTGAGTTTCATCATCATCATCATCATTAACAGCCTGAAGACGTCCACTGCTGAACATAGGCCTCCCCCAGAGCACGCCACCTTGAGCGGCTGCTCGCCTCCTGCATCCATCGGCTCCCCGCGGCTTTCACCAGGTCGTCGGTTCACCGAGTGGGGGGCCGGCCTACGCTGCGTCTTCCGGTTCGTGGTCGCCACTCGAGAACCTTTCTTCCCCATCGGTTGTCAGTTCTACGAGCGATGTGGCCTGCCCATTGCCACTTCAACTTACTAACTCTAAGAGCTATATCGGTCACTTTAGTTCTCCTGCGGATCTCCTCGTTCCGGAGCTTATCTCGCAGGGAAACACCGAGCATAGCTCGCTCCATAGCTCGCTGCGCGACTTTGAGCTTACTAATGAAGCCAACAGTAAGAGACCATGTCTCAGTTCCATAAGTCATCACTGGCAACACACACTGATTGAAAACTTTCGTTTTCAGGCTCTGCGGTATTTTGGACGAAAAGATAGGACGAAGCTTCCCGAACGCTGCCCAGCCGAGTTGGATTCTTCGCGCCACCTCTTTGTCGAAGTTGGACCTACCTAATTGGACAATCTGTCCTAGGTAGACATACTTGTCGACAACTTCGAGAGTATCGTTCCCAACAATTACCGGTATAGGTGGAACATGAGCATTACACATGATCTTTGTCTTGTCCATATTCATCTTAAGACCAACCTGCTGGGAGACTCTACTGAGGTCGTTGAGCATGGTGCTAAGGTCCTCGAGCGATTCCGCCATTATGACTATATCATCGGCAAAACGAAGGTTAGTGATGTACTCGCCATTTATGTTGATGCCAGAGTTGAGTTTTTGAGTTTATTTATTACAAACACACAAAAATACAAATCTTTCCTCTTTATAATAGTGGTGTAGATTACCATATTAATATATCAGTAAAAAAGTAATAGTAAGTAGCAGCGTAGGCCGGCTCCCCACTGTCTTGGTGGACCGACGATCTGATCCGCGGGGAGCCGATAGATGCAGGAGGCGAGCAGCCGCTCTAAGTGGCGCTCTCTGGGGGAGGCCTATTTTTAGCAGTGAACGTCTCCCCGCGGCTTTCACCAGATCGTCGGTCCACCTAGTGAGGGGCTAATATTGGGTGGGGGGTTAGTATTATTATTCTCTAATATATTGTACAAGCAGAAGTAGCAAGCAAACCTGACAAGTGCATATTATACAAAGGTTAGTGACTTCTATGTCTAATTTTGTAAGTTGAGTATTATACCGTCGAAAAATCATAGTTAACTTACAAGGTCGGATTTCAAGGAAGATATTTTAAGGACACAAGAAGGCAGGTTATGAGGTAGGTATTTCATAAAATCAAAGACATACTTTCACATCGCTACTAGAGTACAATGCTGCCTGTTATCTTATCCAAAACACGCCATAACATTGCCAGGATAACTAAATTCCAAACATGCCGATGTTGCCAGTTTATCTCCCAATTTACTTGTAAATTTAATTAAGGCGTTAAGTTTGCGATGCGGAAAAGTTAATACGGTTTGGCATTGGGGAACTAATTTTCTTAATTGCTGAAATTTTTACCGATTACAGATACGAAGCAGCTTAACTTTGAGTAAAGTCGATACCTATGTTTTAAGTGAAGTCATTAAAATGTCCTCGGTAGAGCGAGTGTACGGCTCAGAGATAGGTAGTGTGACTTATTATAATTCAACGCACGTTGGATGGAATCCCGCTCACTCCTTGTTGAAGAAGTGTTTGTGCAAATAAAAGTGCAAATACTTGTTCTGTGTCTGGGTGTTGTGGGAGCATGGACGTCGTAGTTTCTGGTTCCCTTGATACAGGGAATCGTAGTTAGGGTCCGGGGTCTATGTATGTGATCGTTGGGCGTTATTTATTTATTATATTTACGTTTAATATCTACTCACTTACCGAATACATGTTTTTTGATTTAACAAATACCTGTTAATTAAAAAAATAGTTGTATTTGTTTTTATCCCACAATTTTATTTACCTACCCTCAGATTTTTATATTTACGATTAAATCTGTTATCCTTTATCTGATCTCCAAATTAGATATCCCAAAAAATATTCTAATTGCTTAAACCCTCTCCAATTTACGATTATTAAAAAGTATTTGTTTTTAATTACTTGCCACTGCATGCGGTAGGCATATTTGGAAACTCACATTTGAAAAATCGTTGTGTACGCCTTCTAAGCGATGTTTACTCTGTGTTACAATTAAACCACATCGCATTTCGTGTAGGCAGTAAGGACAATACATTCAAAACGGTTTAATTAGACAAGTCACGCATAACACACGTAACTATATCTATCATTTGTTAACTTTTTATAAGCTTTTGTGAAAGACATTATGTAGGTCTGCAAAATAAATGAAATTATATTTATATTAAAGATGGAAGTAATGAGCTCAGCTAGGCGATCATATACCGATAGAAACACAAAATTTTATGGATTAGACAGTTTTAATACGCAGTTTATTTACTAGTGCATAGTTGTTGTGTTGAATGGGAGAAGCTCGCGGAGGATAGGAATCGCTGGAGAACCTGCATTAGAAAAGGCCAAAAGTTGCACGATAGAGCCTGGTTCGACAAGCTTGCTGGGAAGAGAGCAAAACGGTATGACAGCGACATTACTCCATCTGTCGCAACACATACCTGCGCAAGGTGTGGACGCATGTGCCTCTCTCGTATTGGCTTATACAGCCACCAAAAGAAGTGTCTCCCAAATTTCCAACACACTGCTTAAATAGTCTGTAATAGACTGGAAGGCCGCTGATGATGATGATGATGAGTTGTTGTGTAAATTTTCAAATAGGTAAATTAAAGATTGAAGTAATGAGCTCAGCTAGCTAGGCGATCATGTGACTTAATTGCAACCAATAGCAACACAATATTGTATGGATTAGATAGTTTTAATATGCAGTTTATGTGTATAGTTATTGTGAATTTTTTTAAATAAGGAATGTTTCTCCTGTTGCGTTGCAATCAAAGTTCCGTGATCACCCCGCTGATACATACTTCATCCAACACGTTTGCTGGAGAAGCGATGTCAATAGTACCTACTTACTAACCTTAAACAGTAACAACAGACCAAACATTATAAATAAACTTTTAAAGGTAACTTTTACGGTAAGTTTAAATCCTTTTGCTCCGTATTTCTGTTTATATACATCAACTCATCAAGTCCTAAGTACTTATATGTAAGCATCTAGCTTCTATTGGCGCATTATTAGCACACACAATATAAAACTAGTACCTATTCAAAATTCTAATGGAAATGTATGGGGTCACAAACTTGAAGCACCCGCGATACATTCAGGCGACACACGCTCCCATCATGCAAGTGCTGCCACCTATGAAATCTTAAAAACGGAGAAAACGACCACTACTTACGTCGTCCGTCATAAGAGCAACATCTCGTTACGATTTGTTTTTCGCGTGTGACACAAAACCGCACAGGAATCAACCTAACCGTTTGAAGTGAATTGGAGAAGCAATAATCATAATCATAATCATAATCATTTTATTGGTAAGAAACATTACAAGTCGGTCACAAATACAAATTTCTTTGAAAAATATAATTATTCTGTACACGAGTCGCCATAGCCAGCCTAATAATCCAGGAATGAAACTCGGGCCCGGGAATAGGAGTATTCGCCACGCGGCACTGGGTAAGTGATTCCTATACATTTTCCATACTGAGCAATCGATTTATAATATTTTCGCAACACCTTTTTTTCAAAAACTGAACTGTTGATTAAAAAAAACACTTAAAATACTTAATTGTTGATTAATTAAAAGTTATATAGGAATAGCATAATTTTAAAATAAAATAACAGTTCAAGCACACTCATATTTACAAGTTCTTGTTTTTATTTCATTAACAAATCCAAGACGACAGAAGTTCATAATGTCGGAGTCGATCGAGGACCTCAGCACCATGCCCAATGACCTCAGTAGAGTCTCCCAACAGGTTGGTCTTAAGATGAACATGGACAAGACGAAAGTTATGTCTAATGCTCATGTTCCACCTATACCGGTAATTGTGGGGAAGGATACTCTCGAAGTTGTAGACAAATATGTCTACCTAGACTGTCCAATTAGGTAGGACCAACTTCGACAAAGAGGAAAAAAAGAAAACCAACCAAACCCAAAAAAAAAGCTCCAACAAAAAAAGAAACCAACAAAAAAACAAGAAAAGAAAGAAAAGAAGAAGAAAAAGAAAAATCCAAAAAAAAAAGAAAAAGAAGAAGGTTGGGAAGAATCCAACTCGGCTGGGCAGCGTTTGGGAAGCTTCGACCTATCTTTTCGTCCAAAATACCGCAGAGCCTGAAAACAAGGGTTTTCAATCAGTGTGTGTTGCCAGTGATGACTTATGAAACTGAAACGTGGTCTCTTACTGTTGGCCTCATTAGTAAGCTCAGATAATCAACAATATTAAATTAACTGTAAGTAAAAGTGGCGGAAGTTCTTGAAACACGATTCATAGGCAAGGGCATTGAACCCTTTTACAGTGAGAGTGTCCTTACTGTTAGTAAGTTGCGATGGAACTGAAACGCGGCGGGTAAATAGGGTGTTTGGCAACGAACTCTGTACAAAATTTAATTCCATTGAAACAATACACCCTTATCTTCACTCAACTCGGAATAAGTTCAAAGTGTATCGGATAGCGACGGCCTGCTGTGAATCGGGAGAATGTAGGTCGGGTATTTACAATTTTGTTGACATTATCTGTGAATATTGGATACTATGATGTTTTTTGTTACATTTTCTGAGTAGCATCTGTCATTGACACATAAAAGGAATTGGATACGGCATGTTTCAATACAAATTACATCAAATGAAAGGTTTAATTGTCTCACTGAGCAATCTTTGTTTGATGTGCTAACATCTACGTGACATTGGCAAAATTGTGGCTAAGGCTCCACCAAGAGTTGAAGTTGAAGATTTAATTGTCATTTTAGAGGTGCTCCGCAGTTTTGCCCGTTATTTTCAACTGTTCCGGGCTCGCATATTCCGGGATCCTCCATTTCGCTCACGCATCGCAACATAAAGTCTGTTCACAGAAAAACCTTAAAAATATCCTGACAAATGTTAAAAAAATCACATTAATCAAAACAACTTTTCATACCCCGGAGGCGGCGGGTTCGATTCCCGCGACAGGACAAGTATTTGTGCACAGGAAAAAAAGCGCAAATACTTGTTCTGTGTCTGGGTGTCGTGGGACCATAGTCCTCGTAGTTTCTGAGTCCCGAGATACAACGAATTCTAGTTATGGTCCAGGATCTATGTATGTGATCGTTAGGAGTTTGTTATTATTAGGTATACAGAATCAGAAGGTTTTTTCGTACTATCCTGTTTGAATGTATAAAAACTTGTTTGGAATAATGTGATTTTTTTGTTGAACATTTGTGATGTTATTTATAAGGTTTTTCACAAGTAAATTCTACCATTTAATAGCGAAGCGAAAGCGAGATGGAGGATGCACGAATATACGGGCCTCAACTTTTCGGGATAAAAGTATGTTAACTTCTGTAGCATTGCAGGCTCCAAACGATGACTTAATACTATATTCTCTATTCATAGTCATAATCATACTAAATCCTCGTAAGTAAATACCGTACTTAACCTAAGTGGGAGCCTCTTACTTGGCTGTATGCCGCCAACCACTTTAGCCTTATTTTGCATATATTATAAGGGCTTTGGATCAAATTTAGCAGTCCTGGCACGCCTGGTTTACTCATAAACCTGTCTACAGTGATGATAAAATGCGTAGGCGATGATAACAGCAATATGTGACCAATTGATTTAACAGATTTGACGCAAAAAAACAAAGAATACCTATACAAACCTTGCCGTTCTATCTAAAAACTTACGAGACGTTAGAAAGATCCAACTTCACCGGTTACTAGTTCTAAAAGATGTTTCTTCGAAGCCAATGGAACCCTAAAAAGGGATCTAATGTGTCGCCTCACTGACTCGGAGGAACTCCGATCATTTGGCGGACATATTGGTAGTTTGTGGTGATGCATGGAGAATTTTTCTGTAGCTAGGTATAAAAGGGTTTCTAAAACGATGTCTGATTACGTTCAGCGTTCTGAAACTAAAATGATCTCCTAAGTTCAGGAACTTTTCGGCTGAGAGCGGGGTCGCGATAGGAGTGCAGTGTAGAAGGTGGGCAGGGCATCTCATGAGCAAACGTGCTCTACCTTAGACAACTTCGTCACTTACCATCAGGTGAGATGTTGTCAAACGCAGACCCATTTTAGCATATAAAAAAGAGTCAATATCTGCCTTCACGAACGTGCCCCATGTAACGGGGCACTCTATCCAGGATTCTCTATATCTACGATCACATACGTAGATCCTGGGATCCTATGCGTGTGATCGTTGCGCTATATTAAATAATCAAGTTCTGGTCTGGATGGATACATAATTATTGTTTGCCATAGGCAGCTGTATTACAATCAAAATTCAAAACAACTTACTTTAACAAGCCATCCAAGTACTCCAAACATACAAAACATTTCCGTGACATAGTCATATAAAATATGTACACAAACCCCCGGTAATGAGGGGAAGGAGGGCAAACTGTATGCTGATCGTACGCTGTGATTATTGACGCAAATTGCTTTGAAACTGGCAACTCTAAACTTATGATAAGGCCCGGAACATATACGAGTATGGTGTGAGGTAGTGAAAATTTAAGACGAGCTATAGTGAACCTTACCATCTATAATGTTAATGAGTGGGAAACACAATCAGCAGGCCCGTCTCTTGATCAATAAGCCAAATTAATGCGAGCCTAGGTGACTTACTAGGTGGTAGGAATTTTCCACAAAGTTTGTCTAGGTAGTTACCACTGCTTTGCCAGTTATTCAGCCGCCAAGCAGTAGTGTGCAAGCACTACTGTGTTCCGGTTTGAAGGGCACTGTTATTTAGCTTGTGAAATTACAGGGCAAATAACTTTATGATCTGATCTCACAGTCTAGTAATCTTATTACTAGACTGTGATATCTCAGATGACGTGCGCAGTGCAGTGTCATGCAAAACTATATAATTTGGAGTTCCGAGTGATACTGCAACTGTTATGAGCGGCTGTGACGCTTAACATCAGGTAAACGACTAGCTCGTCGCGTCATTTGTTTACATACATATAAAAATAAACCAATTCAACTATAATAATAATAAAAAACAAATTTAAAGTACTTACTTAACTTTTTGCAATTAGGCTATGTTTAGCACTTTTACTAGTCAAAACTAATATCTTCGACATAATTGAAATTGTTTTAAGGAAATAAAAAGTGCTAAGCTGAGCGATGTTTGCAATACAAGCATAATACAATTAAGATCTTAAATATCTACACAATTCTATTGGAATTGCCTGCGTAGTGAGTTAATGTTCAAGCAGGTGTCTGCGTTTGATACTTCGCTAAGCGATAGTAAACTTAATTTTAACTGTACAAAAGTCAATTCACTTTCACTTTAAAAATCAAAAGCAAGTTTTGCATAACTGAATTCGTCGTCGTACTCAACTGAACCCCTAGAGGGGTAGAAGCGGTACAATTGAGACAAAAGGTGGAATACATAATAGATGTCATCACTGCTGTGTACTCGGAGCTATGTTCTAAAAATGTAGCTCTGTTTCTGATTTATTATTTAAATGCTATAAATGTTGTCCCATTTTGAAAATTATTTGTTCTTAAATATATTTTGAGTGAACATGCAATTTGGCATAATAACTTTGGGTCAAAACACTTTCCTCTTACTAATAAACACTTCATGCAAGCAACAGATACTCAGTGTATTCTCTCCCTTTATCTTTGCCTATTTCAAATTTGATAGAGAGAAATAAAAAGCGAAATAACTATTCTTCCAATACACAATGTATACTAATAAGGGTGTATTCGACCAAACGAGAGCAAAGATTACTCTTAGAATAAATCACCAGTTATCCGAGAGTAAATCGATTTCACAAGAACTTACCATCTACAATTCTAAAAATAGCAAGCTTATTCGAGACTAATTACTATACTACCGTTTTTGGTGGAATAACATATTATTCTGAGCCTATTATATTAATGGTGGCAGCGCGCCATATGATTATATGCTGTTGACATTTGATATTTAATTTCCTACACTGTAATACGACAAAATTGAGTTTATGTGACATAAGCTTGAATACCGTAGCGTTGTAGAACAACAATTGATAGCTGGGTAATAGATTCGTACATCACTCATTCCGCTAGTTGTGTACTTATACCTAAGCGCAGCTATTCTATGAACTGCATGGCGAAACGACTAATGAATTACACTTGTTTAAGATCGTGGAATAGATTGATTCTGGTTTAGTTACTTGTGCATAATTATATCCAAGTTTGATCAAAGTATATTGTACTTACAGGATTTAAAAAAAAACAGGTATTTAGCTGATTTATGTTCATTTGAACTAAACGCTAAGATAGAAGAGCTTTTGTTGTAGCTTACATTGTAGTAATTAAAGTAGAGCAGACGGAATCGAGTAATGAAACCCTACAGGTAATTGCATTGCAATTTGTAATTTACAATTTACTGTGCAATTTAAATTTTATCGGGAAAGGATGGAGATAGCGATGTTTTTGTTAGGTAAAAAAATGGAGAACGACAAGTGGTATTATCATATTAAATGATTTCTTGCCGACTACCATTGAATTGCTATGCTCGCTGTTACCTTGCGAGATACGCTCTGGAACGAGGAGATCTACAGGAGAACTAAAGTGACCTATATAGCTCTTAGCGTTAGCAAGTTAAAATGACAATGGGCAGGCCACATCGCTCGTAGAACTGACAACCGATGGGAAAGAAATGTACTCGAGTGGCGACTATGAACCGGAAGACGCAGCGTAGGCTGACCCCTTACTCGGTGGACTGACGACCTGCGGGGCTACCGTCTTACTCTAAGCCAATCGTAATCGATGAATGGGCTTTATTTCGTTATTTCCGGCAAGTTGGCATTGTGTGACATCTCCATCCATTAGTATTTTCTCAATATTTCTCATCAATGTTTTGTTTATTTAGTTCTCCGGCTAAGGGACCGTAATACCGATGGATGAGTATTTTACACAACCGGAAATGACTAAATGAAGCCCATTCATCGATTACGATTGAGATACACAATACGGGGCCGGTCAGAACCGTTGTTAGCCGTTGTTTGTCCTATGCTCGGATGCTTGAAAAAGTCCAAAAAGCCTTTTTAAGATCTCTTTACAAAAAAACCTATGGTTACTACCCATTCCGGTACCCGACCAAGATTCTGCTCGGGCACTTAGGCTTTAACTCTCTGGAGGTGAGAAGAATGTTCCATCAGCTCACCACTTGCCTCAAAGTGCTGAAGGGTTCTGTGGACTGTTTACTCTTGCACAATCTACTGTGTGTGTTATTCGTCCCTGACGAAATCGAGGTCCCGTTAAAGAGGCGTGGTGACAGAGGACAGCATAAACTCTTCTCAGTTGATAGCGGTCGTACAAGGGCAAGAGCGATGTCTCCGCTGGTTCGCCCTCTGCGCCACCTCAATGCACTCCGTGACGCCAACACTGATTTTGACTTTTCTTTTGACAAGTGGTCTGACATTGTTGCTGCAGTATTGACATATTGTGAAAGCATGAGTGACCAATGGAGCAATACGGGTAATCCCAATAGTAGTGACAGTGAATAACATTTTTTTTTTGTTTTGTTTAATTCTTACTTTATTTTATTTGACATTGTAATAATCCATTGTACCTATTTTTTATTATTTAATGCCTTGACATGTTTATTCTGTATGAAATGATTTGTGGTAATTGTAATTGATTTTGTCGTTTTTATCACAATAAATAAATAAATAAAATAAATGGATGCAGGAGTCAAGCATCCGCTCAAAGTGGTGCTCTTTGGGAGAGGCCTATGTTCAGCAGTGGACGTCTTCAGGCTGATGATGATGATACCACTATAACAACTAAATACTCTACAAACCACGAATAAGAATAAGAATAAGATGTTTCAGTATCATTATTTTTTTACTATAGCAAAACATCTATTAGAATCCGAACCCCCCACCGTACTACTGAGCCATAGAAACTGTCAACACAAAGATTTATTACCATAGAATTTGCATATTGCCATCAACAAAAAAAAAACGCCGTTTGCCTGAACAATAAAGTGCCAAAGTCGAAGCCTTTATTATTACTGTTTGTTCTCCCCACCGTCCCCTTATTTGGGTGAATTACCCTACAGGGTAATTCTGAGCCCCATTTTACCCTTTCGGAGTAAGGGACGTTTTGTCTAAATTGTAAGCGATATTCGGAAATATGGCTAATTGAAGTGTCTTTGTATGGTCTGTAGTCTTTTGTCGATGGTAAACAATTTATTGTCATTGGTAACGTCATTGGTTTGATAAATTATTTTTTCATTATATAATTGGTTTTTCATTATATAATTGGTTTTTCATTTCCACTTTCTTATCTAAATGGCTTTGAAATGGTTGTTTGTTTGATGTAAACTAACAGATTCAATGGTCTTATTTTATGGTGAAGATACAAATTACGTAGCGCTTATCAGAGACTGGCATTCTCTCTACTGTTTATACTTTCACTTTTTTTTTATGTACCTACTTGAGATTTCTTTATTATGAATAAAGATTTTTGAAATTGAATTGTCTACATTTGTACTCCCGATATTTGGGAACAAATACATGACTTACATCTACACCATGTAAACAGCTAGGCGACCATGTAACTTGACTGCAACCAATAGAAACAGAAAAGTGTATTGATTTAGTAGTTTCTATACGCAGTTGGAACTTTTCAAATTCAGAATGTGTCTCCTACTATACTGCATTGCAATCAAAGTTCCGTGATCACCCCGCGAGATGCAGGATGGATTCTGCACCAGCATTTTGTGCACAGATAACAACGATTAAAAAATGCATAAGAGGTCATAACAATAAAAATAAACAATATTTATCACAGCACAGAATAAAAACAAATTAAAAACAAATCCCTAAAATAAAAACCGCACATATAAAAAGTTCCTAAAACGTATTTGGTGAATGTTTTACATCATTTATCAGAGTCCAGTTTCATTTTACTGTCAAGCGTCATTTACAACTACTTAGGCTGATCCCTGAAAAGGCATTTGTTTAGATGCCCTAGGTATAACGGTTAAACTCTATCTCTTGCGTACAGCGTTGCTCTGATAAGGGTTTGGAGCGAGTGTGAGCAATAAAACTGTAAGTGCCAAGGCGAACAATCAGCGAGGTTACCACAGTAGTAACAGTTTTTAGCACCTTAATTTAGTGGCGAAAAGAAAAAAGTACTTATTTAAAAAAAAAAAAAAAAAGTTTGGCACAAGCACCTCAGACTGACGTGTTTGACTTGCTGTACTCGGCACAATGTCCAAGTTTTATGTCAGTTTTTTTTTTTCCAGTGAGCACGACACTGGTATCCCATTTTTGGCGTCAAACAATGCATTTATGGCGTCTTAACATACCATTGGGAGCATGGTTCTCGTAGTTCATGGGTCCCTAGATACAGGGAATCCTAGTTAGTGTCGCCGCACACGAGCCACTCGCGACAGCCACAAACGCCGCGAATGTACCGCAAACGATTGTAGCATGTGGCGGCCACCGGCGTCTACCGTGTGCGGCGAGTCCATATAAAATGTATGAAAACTATAGGCAATATGCCGGTGGCAGCGTTTTGTGGTTGTGGTCGGTGGCCCGTGTGCGGGAGGCCTTAGGGTCCAGGATTTATGTATGTGATCGCGGGGCGATGTTTATGTTATGTTTATTGTTTTTACTTAGTTTTTGGCGATTTTTTTTTGGTAGTTGTAGTTTTAACATTCATGACATTTTTCACGAAGCTTTTTCTGTCTTTGGGCAGACATTTGGGCTTTTTCGATAGGCATCATAACTACCTTTTCAACGCCTGATAAGACTAGGCTCGTACTCATTTTTAAATGGCTATGAACCAGCGTTTATATTAAGCAGTGGGGCCTCAACTTTACGTCCAGAGTCCTCGCAGGACGGGGTGTTTTGTTTGCGCTATTGTTGTATGAAAAGGTACAGAATTCAATACCTTTTGTATTCGTATCTTGCCTCAAAATACGCACAAATTTGGGCTTGATATTTTTCCGTTAGATTTGTTTACGTCTGACATGAAAATTGCCATATTATTTTCTGGGGTAATCATATTTTCCTTTACAGAAATGATCATGCAATACATAAACATACCGCTCATAAAAATCTTATAATATTACTGACGTTTTTATTAAGTGGTATTTCATAAATCTTATATTGTTTTGATAATCTTTTTTAAAGGGGATTGTATTATCTCCATTCCATATACATAATTATTAATATTATATACCAACCTCGAGTTAGAAATCTTTTACCAAACAAACCTCTATGTCTACCTCTATGTTCGGAGCCTCACGTTGGTATATTGTTTATATTGTTGGTATATTGTTGCCGCTTTGCCAGTTATTCTGCCGCCAAGCAGTAGTGTGCAAGCACTACTGTGTTCCGGTTTGAAGGGCATTGTAGCTAGTGAAATTACTGAGCAAATGAGACTTATGAACTCACAGTCTAGAAATCTTTTTTAGACTGTGTGATGTCTCAGGGTGACGTGCGCAGTGTCACGCAAAACTTTAATTTAGAGTTCCGAGTGACACAGCAATCTCTTATGGGCAGTGTGTCTTAGAAGTCGAGAGTGAATAGGTATCTTCTAGGCAAGCATGTATCATCGTAGACCGCGTCGTCACTTTCCATCAGGTGAGATTGCGGTCAAATGCGGGACTATTTAGTTATAAAAAAGCCACGATGCACGGCTTTATTAGCCGGCGTTGTAAATTACACTCGTGAGAGAAACCGCGTACCCCAGCAGTGGTAATTTAGTAATGTATGCAGACGATGTTTATCATTATAACACGGAACGTAAAATCTTATGCCGACTTTGAAAAGCAACACCTGTAGTGATAGAGTAGGGTTCAACGGGGCCCGTCTGCCGTCTGCTCTATTTCTGGCGCGCAACGTGTGGAAAATCAAAGGGTGGGCGCATCCATCCGTGACGGCTGGGGCGCCATCTGTGCGGCGTCGGCCCCAAACTTGGACTTGCGGAATTATCCACCTTAAATGGCTTTACAATTTAAAAGGATTATTAACTTTGTAGGTGTAGTTTTGGCAGGAGGTGTTTTGGCGGGAACACGGAAAAACTCACTTCATTGCATTGTATTATTTTTCAAAACTTGTGCTTTTTCCAGTGTGAATGAAAACATAAAAAAAATTGGTGGTGTTTTACGCATTAAGTGCTGAGTTACGAGCATGAGCACAGTATAGATATATAGTACTTGGCATGAGTGTGGGCAAGTGATATAATGTGGTGAAACGTAGTTTTTCGTGTTGCTTCTAAAATTCCATAGAAGCTTCTAGTAAAGTTGCCACCACTTTTCTAGGCCATAACTTAGACTGAACTATGACCACCTGACTTAGACTGCACAATCCCGTGGACATATGGCGCATTAAAGAACTACAGGGACAAAACGTCACAACGGTCACCGAGGTCATCATCATCATCATCATCAGCCTGAAGAAGTCTACTGCTGAACATAAGCCTTCCCCAAAGAGCACCACTTTGAGCGGCTGTTTGCCTCCTCCATCCATCGGCTCCCCGCGGTTCTGACCAGCTCGTCGGTCCACCTAGTGGGGGACCAGCCTACGCTGCGTCTTGCGGTTTATAGTCGCCACTCGAGAATCTTTCTTCCCCATCGGTTGTCAGTTCTACGAGCGATGTGATCAAACGAGGTCATCCATCAAATACTTATCTCAAGAATTGAATGTCCACCCTGCACTAAACTTTGACAGTTCTTAAAACCGCATTTATCTCAAATTGAATCTGAATCCGAAAGATCAAAAAGTTCTACCATAGTATATATATATATATATATATACCCCCCCCCGAACACAGCTGTTATACACAACGCTCCTTGTAATAATTACCATCGTTAATACACGTACAGAGAGAGTGTTACATGTTTAATGCTGTAATTAAACGATTTAAGCGAATAAAGCGCTTTATTAGCACCGACGATTGAGATGTTCGTTAAAATAATTTTACCAAATTAATTAGACGTTATTAGACTTGTTGTTGTACCTACCTACGCATGTTTAAAGAAATTCTACACACTCACAGGTACAACTTTATACATCACACCAGGCACAGCTCTATACACCAAGCACTGCTCTACACACCAGGCACAGCTCTACAAGGCACACCTCTACACATCAAGCTCTGCTCTACACACTAGCTGGGCATAGCTAAACACACCAAGCACTGCTCTACACACCAGGCACAGCTCTACTAGGCACATCCCTACACATCAAGCTCTGCTCTACACACTAGCTGGGCACAGCTGAACACACCAAGCACTGCTCTACACACCAGGCACAGCTCCACAAGACCCACCCTTACACATCAAGCTCTGCTATACACACTAGCTGGGCACAGCTGAACACACCAAGCACTGCTCTACACACCAGGCACAGCTCCACAAGGCCCATCCCTACACATCAAGCTCTACTATACACACCAGGCATAGCTCTACACACCAGTTACAACTCTATACACCAGGCATAGCTCTCTACACACCACGCACAGCTTTCAAACAAGGCACTTCTCTCTAGACACCAGACACAACCCTACACACCAGCATAGGTACCTTTTTATACCAAACATAACTCTACACACGAAGAATAGTTCACCAAACATAATGATCTCTCTATATTTGTGAACGATCATTAACAATTCTGAAAATTAAATACCTACCTGACGGAACCAAACCTTTTTTACTCAAACAAATTCTGCCTTTGTCGTGTGACCCATTTCATCTGACGTAACCAAAACTTAAACAATAATTGGAATTTCACGGACAAACGTAACTTGGGCCTAAAATTTTGATATAACTTTAGTCTGTGAGCAATTTTATTGATATTAAGAAGACTGCTCCAGACAGTTTAGATACCTAGGCCTGATTTTGAAGGCGGTTGACTATACTAAAAATATTAGAAGTTTTAGATCTGTCCACTAAAGCCTTATAATTTGGTTAAATTATTTGTTGAGTAGAGAAAGATGACTTTGCGCTGTCAATGTATTTTTTTTTCATGTTACGTTATTAAAAAATTGCACCCACTCAGGAATGCACCTGGGTCAGTGCCCCCACCCCATTTTTTGGGCGGGCGTTTTTTTTTTTACATAGCTCGTTTTAGTTTTGTACATAGTTGCAGGCGAATAGCCATATGAGTGCTACCATCTACCATCCTGAGACATCACACAGTCTAGTGATCAGATTACTAGACTGTGTGATCAGATCATAAAGTCTCATTTGCCCTGTAAATTCCTTCAATGCGGAATAAACGGAAAGAATAACTGTATCAGGGACCCAAGAACTACGCAGTACCATCCTCCCAGAATACCCCAAAACAACTATTTGAGCTCATGTGCACAAATACTTGGCCTGTTTCGGGAATTGAACCTGCCACCTCCAGATTATGAGCCGACCTGCTCAGCCACCACACCACAGAGGTGATCATCAAGATAATAAAACAGTTATAAATGTTTTGTCCCTATATTAGGCGTTTTGATTTCTTCTGATCTGACCAGTGTGTGAAAAAATGTGCATACCAAAGACAATTTAAACCACTTAGTAGTGCATATTGATCAGAAAAGCTATTAAATATTATATATATGGTCTATAAAGCAAAATGGCTAAATGTCCTTACGATTAAAAAAATTGTGACACCACTGTGATCACGCGTCAACTGGATAAAAAATATCTTTTTGATTGATGAAAAATGAGAAATGTCAAAAAAGGATATTTTCGCAAACGGTAAACATAACTCATCGTCTTCCACCCGAACACAGGATGAGGAAGTGAGGAGAAAAGATTTATGTTTTACTTACAATAGGTAATGAATAATGTTCGTAACTCTTGCGGATTAGGATATATGCCTCTGATATTGCATGCCGGATGAAGATTTAATGCGAATTGAACGGTAGATGTATTTTGCCAGGATTACGCAGTTGTTTCACTGCGGGTGAGACAGCGACTAAACTGTTAATTGTTTTCTCGCGTGAGTAAAAGAGATAAGTACATAAGAATATTAAAATATATACAGCACAACACCAACTAGATAGCAGCAACTATACAGGATGTAATTTTTTTTTGAACGGGCTAATGCTGCTGGTTTCTACCGACCTTTACAGCGTCACCGGTTGGGGCGCTTAAGGCGCCCAGCCGTCAAAAGTGGGAGGCAACTAGCTCAAGGGCACCCCTGGGGTGCGAGCCTCGGCTTGGGCCGTTGGCGGGATAAGAGGATCGAGTGGCGACGTCCACTGGAAGAGTGGACCCTATGGAAAGTTGCGACCGTTCTAGCTAACCTACGGGGGGTACGTCGACCTCACCGGCGGGGTCGGTGTCTGGTTGTGTTACGCTGGTATCCTATACCGGTACCGAAATCGGTACCTGAGCCAGAAGGGCTAGACTGATCTGGTGATCCTAGCGAAGATTGCTGCGGCGCTTAACGTAATTAGCACGAACGGTTTTAATACTTTTAAAAGTTTTTATACCTTGTATGTAATAATTAAAAACAGTACATAATTATTTTAATTTAATTTTGTACTGTAGCAGTTGATTATGTAAGGAATCCCATGTTTTGGAGTTATTATAAATAACAAATTGATGCGTTAGGTTTCATAAATGTTGGTCCACACGTGACCGGTGCCAGGAGTAGGTACCTAGTTTCAAAGGATGCCAATGAATTCAACTACACCCAGTATAGGTTATGTAACAGCGCCTATTTTTATAGTTGAAAATGAAAAGAATGAAGAATACATTTATTTGGATAAGGCATGTAGGTAGGTAACATTACAAAGTACCAAGTAGTAAGTGTAAGTAAGTGTAGTAACAAGTTATTGAAGTCTTAAGACCTTGATTACATGCTGAGTCGGGACCTATATCTATATCTATATAGGTATCTATTATATTTCATGTGGACAATTGGACATCACTCAACTTTATAATGGTGTGTGATGTCCTGAATAATAGTTATTTGTTATACTAGGCTGCAAAGTTGGTTTTTGGCGCGAGTACTTGAATTGAAACCTGAGCAAGCGAAGTAATCTATGATTGAACCACGAACGTAGCGAGTGGTTCAAATGAAGAATCCTGAGCGTAGCGAAGGTTTCAAAGGTACGAGACGCAGAAAAACTTTGCTGCTGAATGCAACACACAACTTTTCACCTCACTACAGCGAGGAAAATGTAAGAAAAACAGCTAAAAAGCTAAGAAAAGATTAGTTTTTAGCTTATTAATTTAGTTATGGGTGGCGGTAACGCTTGACATCAGGTAAACGACTAGCTTGTCACGTGATTCATGGAAAATTAAAGAAAAAGTGTTTTTGATCCGTATCTTTTAGGAGGTAGTCTGTGGTATTTATGAGTTTTCAGTGGACTGGCGATATCAAGAAGGTTAAATTCAGGCAGATCTGTGTTATTAAATCCTCAATTCTTGACGAGAAAATTATTGAATAGAAACGTTCGAATTTTAAAAACACTTTCCACGCTAGCGAGCAAAATGCGTTTTTGCGCCCAGATTTTGAATGACAAAGAAAACCTTTTCGAGGTAGTGAGGTGAAAATGAATTTTTTTTCTTTCTATTATATTACCTGTGACGTAATTATTGGTTTCAATCGATTCCATGCAATTAGATACTTAGATACTAAAAAACTACTTTTTTCTGTATACGTAGTAAGGACATTATATGTATATTACATATAATATAAGATAATTTCATTGTTTCTACTGCTTGTACCTGAATATATTCTCTAGCAAATAGGTATACAATCGTGAGAACTTATCTAATAGCTTAAATGAAATGTTAATACCACAATGGTAATGCAATCAAAATTTCTTAGGGTTGGTTTGCACAACGCAGGATCCTTGGGTACCAATCATGACGATTTTATAAGCGCGGTGAATAGGCACAATTTAGATATTATGGCAGTAAATGAGACGTGGCTGAGGCCTGGAGAAGAGGGCCGTGCGCCCTGTGTACCTGGCTACCGCTTACGTCATGTGCCACGGCCTGCGTGCGTGCGCGCCGGCCGTGGGGGCGGTGTGGGTTTTTATATCAAGCGTGGAGTCAATGCACGTATTTTTCCGCACCCTGTCGACCCAAAGCACCAATCTGTTGAGCAAATGTGGCTCACCTTAAAAGTAAACAGCAAAAAGGTTGCGATCGGGACGGCCTATCGCCCTCCTTGGCTAGACGTAGAACTATTTCTTGATGCTCTGTCCGACACAGTCAACTCTCTCACATTGTGATAATATAGTCGTCTTAGGTGATTTTAATATAAATATGTTGAACGCAAATGACAATAAAACTAAAAATCTCACAACCGTTTTACAGTGCCTAAACTTAACTCAAATAGTCAACACACCAACACACTATACAGATACTAGCCAGTCGCTTATAGATATTGTTTGCACAGATTTAAAAACCAGATTGGTTTTGGTTGAGCCGGTGGGGTCATCATCTTATGGGCACTCATTTGTTGTTTGCGAGTTTAATGTTAAACGGGACAAATACTACCCTCACACAGTTACTTTTAGACCATTGAAAAATATTAATCTGGATTCATTTAGCAGAGACAATGAGTTAATGCGTTGGGATTACATTTCTTTATGTTGCAATGTTAACGATATGATTCATATGTTTAATGATATAATTTTATCATTGTTCAACTTACACGCTCCTATAAAGTCATCTATCATTAACGAGCGCCGCTATCCCTGGATCACAGATAACATTAAACTGATGATGCATTTGCGTAACGAAGCCTTGGCTGCGTATAGAAGTTCTAAACTGGACGGGAAAAAGGTATACTACAAAAGTCTCAAGTCCTTGGTAAACAAGTCATTGTTTTTGGAAAAGTCAGCGTATTACAAGTATAACATTAACAACAAAATTAAAGAGCCTAAAGTACTTTGGAGGAATTTGAAATCGACTTTATTGCCTTCTAACAAAGACGTTGAGCTTCCATCACATTTTATAGATGCTACCGCAATAAACAATCACTTTTTGGATGTCCCTGGTAATACAAACGTGACACTATCACAATTAACTTATTTCGAATTCTTACAACATGCCAGCAGCTCTGTATTTGGTATAAAAACCACTAATCCAAATGCGATATTTAAGATTATAAAGGATTTAAAGTCTAATTCTGAGGGCTTTGATCATATATCTTTAACTATGTTGTTAATGACACTGCCGCGTTCATTGGATGCACTGACTGCAATTGTAAATGCCTCTTTTATCACATCTACGTTTCCAGACATATGGAAGGTGGCAATTGTTCGCCCTTTGCCCAAAAACAATAACCCTACTCGGGTCAACGACCTCAGACCCATCAGTATATTGCCATGCTTATCTAAAATCCTGGAAAAAGTAGTATGTGATCAGCTAAGTGACTATATTGAAAGAAACAATATTCTCCCAGAAGTTCAATCGGGTTTTAGAAAGTGCAGAAGTACAGCTACCGCATTGATAGATGTCACTGATAACATCTTGGCTTCTCAGGATGAAGGCAAGTGTACGCTGATGGTGCTTCTAGATTTCTCTCGTGCCTTTGATGCAATAAATATTACTCTATTACTATCAAAGCTGAGCTATTACGGGTTCGATCACGCGTCACTCAAATGGTTTGATAGTTACCTAAGTAATCGTTATCAGTATGTTGAACTACGTCAGACAACTGGTGCTCCTGTGTCCTCGGCTCTTACTGCAGTAAAAAGAGGTGTGCCCCAAGGATCGATTCTCGGCCCCATTTTGTTTATCTTGTATAGTGCGGATATCGTAAAGTGCTTAAAAAATTGTAAATACCATATCTACGCTGATGACATACAAGTGTACATTTCTTTTAAACCGAAGGATCTAGATAATGCCATAAGAGGTCTTAGCGAAGACCTGGAAAGAATAGCACAATGGTCTACAAATAACTGTCTATTGCTAAATCCAAATAAGACTAAATGTATGATCCTAGGCAGTAAGTACCAGCTATCGTTGATACCGTCGCATGTTAATATTACGCTTATGGGCGAAGTGATTGAGCGAGTTTACGAGGCAAGGAATCTAGGTGTGAATGTCGATGCAGAGTTGCGATTCGAAAAACATATAGCTGACTCCGTGAAAAATTGTTTTTACAGATTAAAAACGTTGTATAAGTTGAGGCCATACCTCAGTGAAGAACTTCGCATACAACTGGTCGAGTCTCTAATTCTTTCCAAATTAAACTATGCTGATACAGTCTATGGGCCTCGACTACTATCACGAACTGAGCGTTTGATACAGCGAGTGCAGAATGCATGCGCAAGATATTGTTTCTCAATACCGCCGAGATGTCACGTTACACCTTTTCTAAACAAGCATTACTCACTAAGAATGAAATCTCGTCGCAAACTTCACTTGGCATGTCTTCTGTTTGGTGTAATCAATTATAAAGAGCCTTCGTACTTGTATAGCAAGATTAATTGGATTGCCGCGAATAGAAGCTGCACTCGTAGACATGGCTCGTTGCAGTTGTCTATTCCCCGGCATCGCACGACGGCGTTCAGAGGCTGTTTTCGATATGCAGCAACCAGGTGTTGGAACAATTTACCTCCCCCACTTCGGCAATTGAAAAGTTTAAATAGCTTCAGACAAGAACTTAAGAAATACTTGATCGTTGAACAGATAAAATATGCAAATGTTAATATAGACATGTCGTTCTTGTGATATTATCTATCCATTTTCAGTTTCTTTCCCTAATATTCCAGAACTATCATATCATAATATTATCGAAATTATTATCTCCTTCAACAGACCGAATGCTGATGTCTTACATAAAATAGATGATTAGTTTTTAAAGCTTACGAGTGCCGTACGTTTAAACATCCCTTGGATCAAGAAAAGCGTTAAAATACCCACCTAAAAATTGTCTTAAATGTATATTAATACCTCCATACTATACTCATGTATGTATTCTCACTTATTTTTACTTTTATACTAATTGTATATATATATATATATATTCATATAAAATATATATTATACCTTATTTATTTATGTATGTATATATATTTGTATATATTTTATTTTATTTTCTAATGTATTTTTTTCTATATCTGAATATTCATTATTATAATAGTTGTAGTGTACAATATAATAAATATTGTAACATTTCTACGTAGAATAGTACACTCGCTCCGCCACCCTCTGGGCGTACGCTGAAAACCAGCGCTGGATGTTTTTTTTTTTTACATTCAGCAACATGCTGAGCCGAACGCCCATTCAACACTGACTGACTGACATCATATTAGTAAAGCAATGTGTTTAACCAGTGTTGAATAAATGATTTCTATTCTATTCTATTCTATTCTATTCTATTCTTAGATAAACTCTTTTGAAAACACCATATTACAGCTAAATTTAGAGAGAAATCTTATAACGAAGTGGTAGAATGGGCGGTCTTACGGCTTAAAGCGATCTCTTCCAGATAGAACCTTATGTTATCCCTATTATAAAAAAATACCATACTCGTTAGCGTTACTCGTAATGACTAAGGCTAAATAGTTTACAAAGATAATTAAAAAAAAACTAATTACATAATATAACCAAAATATTTGTGGTCTGATAAGGCCGTTATCATGTACCTACTGACAATATAGAAATTATTCCAAAACCATACTTCAAAAGAAAATAATTTCCATTTATTTCCAAACAAATACAGAATCTCATAAATCTCTTCGTATCTTATTAACATTAATAATCCTTGACTTTAATTACATATTTGCTGTGTTTGTTTACAATTTTGATATATAAAACGTGAAGATAATATTCCCTTCACAAAGCTCTTATAGCCGTGCCTGCGGCTTCGATATGGAAATCGAGATTAAGCTTATATCATATTCTACTAGTCTTAATTGCGTTCAAATCAGTTTTTTTTATAATTGACCGAGCGAACGAAGTGAGTGTCTTTGCTACAACTCGGAATTTTTGCTTTCGTCTGTCCGGTTGTACGTACTCGCATACAGGTCCAAGGATTTTTTTTAGTTTCGGCGATTTTTAATTGGAGGGGTATTTCCTACAGAAAGGGGGAAGTTTGCTGCGGTGCCATTTACAGCTCGGTTTTGATGATATTTCATAGAAAAAGTGAACACTCAATTTTAAACAAGTATTTCAAATATGAGCATAATCGGTCAAGAGGCTGTTGAGATATAAAGGTCGTAAGGTCCGAGTTCGGCACCTGTAATATAAGATTTAGCGGCCAATTTTAATATCTACGGTTTTCCTATTAAACCAATTGCCTTCACAAGGATTTTAATACTATTTTGAGGGTCTACCGTTTGTAGAACTACTAGTTTATAGGTATAGCATTTAAACACCTGATGGTAAGTGATGACGCGGCCTACGATGGTGAATGCTTGCCTAGAAGATACCTGATCACTCTCGACTTGAAGACTCCCAGGTTATAGTTAGCTGGAAACAAGGACGGCGGCAAAGTATTCCACACATTTGCTGTACGCACTATAAAGTTTGATGCAAAACGCTCAGTGCGGGCTGTAGGAATATTAATGATATAAGGATGTCGAGTTTCTGTGCGCCTTGTAGTCAGATGAAAGAATGGAGATGAAGGAATTAGTTCGTGTAATTCCATCCATCCAAAATGCAGCCTATAAAATACCGATAAGCTGGCAACTTTTCGTCGGTGCCTCAAGCTCTGGAGCTTACGAGTAGCTCCAGCCTTGGACTTTATATCAGTGAACCTGCCCACGAGAATCTGTTGAGAAATGTGATCTGTAGAGAACAGCCAGGCATTCGGTGTTTCAACCGACATCAGAAGATACATTTATGATAAACTAGTGGCTCGCCCCGGCTTCGCACGTGTGGTGGTGTAGCCTATGTTACTCAGGATGAATGTAGCTTTCCAATGGTGAAAGAATTTTTGAAATCGGCATTAGTTTTTGAGTTTATTCATTACAAACATACACACAAAAATGCAAATCTTTCCTCTTTATAATAGTGGTGTAGATATACCTATTTTCTCATTGGTTAGTACCTACATTATAATAGACAATAGTTTATCTATCAATAAGATACTTTGTCCTGAGGGACAGACAATCGTACGCAGGTTTCTTCTAGATTTAGAAATAAACTTACACAAAGCATAATAACAAAGCAATGTGTTTTCTATCGTCATCGGCGAGACGCGAAAGATACTAATTTCTCTAAAATAATGCCTGGTCAATACTCAGATCATTATTTTCTGAAAAATATCTGGGAGTTTTGGCTGGAGTGAACTGGTATCTTCCACAAGCATGCTCCATCATCATACGACATTATCTCTTACTATCAGTGAGGCAGTGGTCTAATACAAGCCTATCACAGATTATAAAAATATTTTTGCCTGCTACCCACCAATGTAGTTTTCATCAGGCTGAAGATGTCCTGCTGAACATAGAGCTCCCCATGCACCACTTTGAGTGGCTGCGTGCCTCCTGCTTCTAACAGCTCCCCGCAGTTTGTCGGCGGTTCACCTATTGGGGGGCCTACGTTGCATCTTCTGGTCCATGGTTACTTTTTACCTTTCATTGGCCATTTCATTCTCATTTTACCGCAAAATTCTTAGATTCTGTCCTATTTCAACGTAAGCTACGTAATGCCATATTTGTCAAGCTAATGACGTACCCTAATATAATAAAGCTAATATGCTGAGATATTACATAAGTAGAAAGTAATGTAACAGTATATTATATGAGCAAAAATGTTCTTCATAAAGGTGGCGATAGGAATGTTTACGTTGAAGTGCGGTGGTTCATTCAGAGATAGCGGAATTGCCATGGGATACATTTTAGGCTTTTCTCAAACAGGTTCAATATGGGTCCAAGCCTTTAAGCTTTTAAACTAGTGGCTTCTGTGAGTAGTAGAACTCGTGACTCTGTGGTTGGTGGCACAGCTTAAAACTGAACTGTTTTTTTTCTTTTTAACCACCACGGCACCGCCTTTTCAATAATTTCCAAAACCTGAATCTAAAAAAAACCTGGCTGGCTAATTACGTAACTCGCAACTAGTTTGGAACAGGCGTCAATTTTGCAATCATTGCTGTCAAACATCACTTTGACAGAGCAGAAAGCGATCGAGCGCTATATCACCGACTGTCGGATAATCGATGAACTAAAAAGTGTATTATTTTGCTTCCGTCTATTGCTGTTCTGTTGCTAGTGGCGCTAGTATCAAAGGTCAAAGTGCATTCAGCGACAGGCGTACTGTGACCGATTGCTAAATGTTTGCTGTCGCTTTACTACTGCTGTTGAACTTCTACATAATACGGCTGCCGACCTATCCGCATAATGACCTATAGTCGTAAAAAAAAACCTGTTCGCAATATGCCTTATTCGAGAAATATCCTATTCGTACAAAGACACATTCTTAAACAGACTCATTCTTAATCTAACTCTTAAAAGGACTTATTCTTAACAAGTGTTATTCTTAAAGAGAGTAGTTATTCTTGAAATATTTATTATATTCTCGCTATAAGCACGGCTCCACCTCACGGTGTAATATCATAATTAACGTATTCGTTATGTCGGAGACTTCATTACGTTGTCGTTTAATTAGCACACTTTCATTTTCATTTTGTGATATTGTTATACCAAATGCGAGTAGACTTTTCCTTCCATATTTTGTCATATGATTTTATGGAAAACCTTAGAGTTGTGTGCTGTCATTCAATTTAAATTCTTATTTTGTGGTTCGTTAGGGTTGCGGAGGGAAGTTATTACGACGTGATTGCTCCACGTTCTTTAGATAATAAAAGTCTGTCACATTATTTGAATGGAAAAGAAAATTGAATACATATCTATTTAACCATGACAAGGTGCACATACATAAAATAACACTCATCATCATCAGCCTAAAGCCGTCCACTGCTGAACATAGGCCTCCCCCAAGGAGCGCCACTTTGACCAGCTGCTTGCCTCCTGCATCCTTCGGCTCCCCACGGTTCTGACCAGGTTGTCAGTCCACCTAGTGGGGGGCCGGCCTACGCTGCGTGTTTGTGGTCGCCACTTGAGAACCTTTCTTCCCCATCGGTTGTCAGTTCTACGAGTGATGTGGCCTGCTCACTGCCACTTCAACTTGCTAATTCTCAAAGATATATATCGGTGACTTTAGTTCTCTTAAAATAACACTAAACTAATGAAATAACAAGTACCTACCTAGTTTGTGTTTTTTTATCTGTAATTTTATGTTGTGAAATCAATCATCACAACATTACATTACAAAAAAACACCAGAGGAGACTTATAAAAACTGATTTTTAGTCTGATTTGCGAATAGGTACTCGAGTTACATTTCAATAAAAAAAAATAACATCTCTAATTTTGTTGTTAGATCAGATGCTATTTATAGATAAAAAAAATCCATCAAAAAAACTTTTTGGTAAGATATTTATATCATATTAGCATAGAAAATAAACATAACGATTAAAGGCCTATTCAAACTGGCGCATTATTTGCTACTACTACGGGTAGAGTATTTACCTCTACCCACAGCGGTAGCACCAACGCGCCGGTTTGATTAGGGCTTAAAATCTTCCACCAAAAAACCAGCTAAGTACCCTCATCAAACTTTATCAGAAGCTAAAGTCTTCGAACGCCACTGAATTTTTAATCGTCAGAAAATTGGTTACACTTTATAATTTCACGAGGCCCTTGAAAATATAGGCAGGTACCTGCCGGGAAGGTCGCGACGACAATCGGTTGAGTACACAATAAATTTTAATTTACACACTTTTCGCCTTCATTATGCGAAGGCCGTAAGGGTTTCCCACCCCTCAGGTTGAGGGGTACAAAAGGGTATTCTTCGAGAAAATTGTACGTCAAGCCTTAATGATAATACTATGGGATGCGAACGCCCCCTTGATTATGATAAATAAGCCTTTCTAAGGGTATGAAATATGAGGGTAGGTAGGTATTAAAATTGAAGTGGAGTTTTGGTTATTAATTTACGATATTGACGGAAGATTGGTAGAGAAAGTAGAACAAAGCTAAAGGTTTGATTTATAAGAGCACAATAGAAACGAAAACCGTACAATTGTATTAAATATTAATTAAATAAACTTGCATACGAAAACATTAATACCAACTTGTTTTCTTCGACCTGGAAAGTTCCAAAGTTGTTAAAGAAAGTTAAGAAAAAAAAACAATCCAAATACACGTAAATCAATTCACTAATCTCGGAGAAATCGGTGAACATAATTAAATAAAAAACCATCGTTTATTGAAGTCAATTAAAAACAAAGGTCATTGAACCTTTTCTCGTTTCTGTGCCTTTTCCAAAGAGGTATATGTACTACTTACTAGAGAAGCTATTCGAAGCACAAATAGTTGTCATTTTTTGTATAATTAAACTAAAATCCGCTGCAGTGCTTTACGAGATTAAATCGTCTAACCAACGATCACAACACGCAGCGCTAGTGCAATGGCTCATTCGGATCATCATTTTACTGCTATTCACTGCTGCACGTGCAGTCGCTTTGAGTGCATCGTATGAGCGAGAAGATGCTCATAGGCATATTTGCAGTGGTTGACAGTGCAAGTTAGAGATGTCCTGTCTAGTGTATACATAGAAGTCTTTGGCCTTTTCCCATCTTCTCCGTAAATATAGTTTCCGATAACTGTTTGTTCAACTTTCCCGTAGGTTTCGATACGGATTCGGAATTCACAAACGCTATTTGTTTTGAACTACCTATAGCTAGTAGTCTCGTGGAGTCAATATGGAAATGCTGTTACGTAGAGTAAACTAACAACCCTTGCTTCTAGTTTTATGAGTTGTAGGATCAATGAGTTTTATCAGAAAGGGATAGTTCAAAGCGGGCTTGTGGATTTTTTGGAGGATTTGATTTTAGCATTTATTTTTGTTTACGTTGATTGATATTTAATGTCTTCAGCTAATAATAATCTAAACTGTGATGATAATATCTCAATGGGTATAGAAACGTTGAATTCGATCCTTGGCTCGAATCCTGATACCACGATTCTTTTATGGTATGAAAGCCTAGTACAATATTTAGCTATTGATTCGATCGGGCTAATGGTGTTTGTAACGGAGAGCCGATGGATGCAGGAGGCAGGCAGCCACTCAAAGTGGCGCTCTTTGAGGCAGGTCTACTTGCCCAATTCAAAGGCACCTCACGGTGTGAGCCTCAACTTAGGCCAACACTGGGAGAAGAGGATCGAGAAGAATGGACCCTATGAACAGTCGCGATTATTCTAGCTAACCTACGGGGGGTAAGTACGTCCCCCGCAGGTTAGCTAGAACCATCCGCTGTGGACCAACGAACTGGTCAAAACCTATGGCTTTTCAATAGAGCACCACTTTGAGTGGTCCACTAAACGTAGGTCTCTGCCTATGTTGAGTGAGTTGAGTGGTAGGCAAAAGCCTATGTTTAGTGGAAATCTTCCGGTTGATCATGATGACATGAATGAAATTCTGATTTTTTTATAGTTAGTTATAAATCTGATTCTAAAAGAACGTGGATTTCTTATCCGTCAAAAGTTTTCATTTGACCTTTATAATGCAAACGAATGGAGTGGAACTCTTTACCAGCGTCTTGTTTCGAATAGTTATAATCTTGGAAGATGGGACGGCCATTAGTATGGGATGCAACTTGCGTCGATACTATGGCACCGTCCCATCTTCCCGAAACTAAAAATCAGGCTGGTAGCGCTGCTGCTAAAGCTGAAAACCTCAAACGGCGCAAATATGGAAGCCTTGACAGAGGATACATGTTTGTGCCGTTTGGGGTAGAAACCATGGGACCGTGGGGACCAGGCGCTTTTGAAATATATAGGGACTTGGCAAAACTTTGGTGGAGGCGACCAGTGACCAGAAGGCTGGCTCTTATTTTGCACAAAAAATCAGCATTGCCATACAGCGTGGCAATGCAGCCAGCCTTCTGGGAACATTCCCCTCCGCCAAGGGTCTTTTTGATAATTTATGACTGTAAGATTATTTATATAAATTGTATTATCACAATAAATAAATATATAACCAAATATTGTCATTTAAAATAAATGTTATAATCTTGATGTTTTCAAGAGGAGAGTAGATAGGTTTTTCAGACGAGTCTGCTACATGTCAACCACATTGCCTTTTAACATCAGGAATCAGAAATGTGATAAAACAAAAACCTATCTAGTACATATTCAAAAAACTTAGAAGCTATAATTTTAATACTATACAGTTTATTGTAAGAAATAAAAGAAGAAAGAAAATCTGTTTATTTGTAAACAACAATTACTAAAAAAAAGATACATCATATTTTAACGGGAATAAACAAAAGATGAATGTTGTCACAAATAGGCCCCAACTCAGCATTATGCTGGTTTAGTTGAACCAGCGCTGGTCTTCCGTTGGGACCTCTTGGTGAAACCACGGAGCGGATACACACCAACAGTTACTTAATTCTTACAGAAAAAATATATAGCGCAAGCCTATCGAACAATAAAAAAAAAATTGTATACTAGTTTATGGCTGCGGCTTCACCTACGTGGACTATTCTTCAGAAACCGTTTATTTTCTGCGATAAACGTTCCGTTTTAGGGCACTCCTACACTATATAATTAATGTATCTTCGAAATTTCAAGATTTTAGCTTCAGCGGCTTAGGCTGTGCGAGCGTCTTACGATGGGACCTTATCCTGTATTTTATATCCCTTTAAGGGATGAAATTCAAAAATTTCCGAGACTCATATGTGTTTATTTTGTATGGTATTTACCATAGACTTATAGAATGTACAAGACCCAACAACGACAGTTTGAAAATGGGACAAGAAACTTAAGAAATTGTGTGTATGAAAAACTATTAATATGATTGAGACTTTGAATATTTGCGACAAGTTAACTGTAGTATTTACTAAATACTGAACCTACCTATAGGCCCCCATAGATTTTTAAATAAAATAGTAGGCATTTTATTTACTAAGATCCTTCAAACTTTTGGAGTAAAATTGCTAAATAATAAAAAAACTGAAACACTTAAATATTGCGATATATCGGAAGGAGCATTCCTAATCTACAAAATAACCTGTAGTCCGAATGTTTGTCGTAAAACAGATTGAGCCGATATTGAGCTCTTCTTGTGCTAGTACTCTGACACATCCGCCATTATTTCACTGTCTCTTTTCCTCTCGGGCTGTGTGTACTTGATTTGTACTTCTCCCTCGCACGCTTCGTGAGTATTTTGAGTGTAACGAATAAATTCTGGTTCTGTGGTATTTACATATTCCTAATTTCAGCATGACATAGACAAAATTTTTAAAATTTCCATACAACCTTTATCTACAAAATTCATCGCTTTTGGCGTTGGTTTTCGAAAAGGTAAGAGCTACCATTTTATTTATCTTGTTTGTATGTGTCAAGTTTCGAATAAACGATACATCACGAAATGGAGGTTCTTCATAGAAACGTTTTGCCCCCTTTTCCCCTTTTAGGGATTAAATTGTCAAACATCCTTTCTTAGCACGCGCCTACACCTTAACAGAAAGCTACCCTTCAAGTCTCTACGTTCAGCAGTTTGGGCTGTACGTTGTCTGTCAGTGAGCCAGGACAAAGACTTATATAAGAGAACATTATTCGTATTTCGAAACAAGCTATTTATAGATCGCTCAAAACACCATACTTCTCACTATATCTACATAGTCCATATAATGTTAACACTTAACACGATTTCACACTGGGCGAGTCGGATCTCTAATCCAGTCTGTTGAGCGTCCCCCGAGACCGTCCGGTTGAGATTAAACAATTATTATGTTCACTGTTTGCGTGTAAACTAACCCTTGTTTGATGAGGACTGGTTACTGTTATTCAGATCCTTCTAGGAAAACCGTTTTGGCGTTAAATATGTCGTTTTAAGGTCCTAAAACGGTTGTTAGGTGGACTTTGCAAGAAACGCTTCGGGATATGTCAATTTATGCGTATTCCCACAGCGCCATCTAGCTCCAAACTAAGTAAAGCTTGTACTATGGGAACCAGATAACTGATACAATACTTAGATACTTTTTGTTTGTAAATACATACATAGTACTGGGTGGCGCAAAAGTAAAAACCCTATTTGGTTCAGCTATAACATTTTTTCTAAATTAGAAAACTAGATTTAGGTTTTTTTAAATGTATATTTGTGCCATTAAATTTCGTACCATTAGGATTTAAAGATGATGTCTTTTAAATGGTGACCTCCAGAGTTGATACACATTTGAGCCCTATTTATGACATTTTGCATAACTTGCCGTAACACTTCCTGCGATATGTTCGTTATTTCTTGACGAATGTTTTCTTTTAGAGCTGCGAGAGTCTGTGGCTTGTTCACATACACCCGAGATTTCAAAAAACCCCAAAGAAAGAAGTCTGGACTGGTCAGATCGGGTGATCTTGCAGGCCAAGGCAAATCGCCAAAACGAGAGATAACTCGGCTTGGAAAAGCGTCCCTCACTAAGTCCATAGTATCGCGCGCTGTGTGTGCCGTAGCGCCGTCTTGTTGAAACCAGATGTGCTCCAGCCCCAATTCGTCCAAACTGGGTATCAAAAACTCACGTAACATGGTTCTGTAGCGTTCTCCAGTGACAGTTATCGCATTGCCTCCAGCGTCTTCGAAAAAATAGGGTCCGATCACTCTGTCAACACAGATGCCACACCATACAGTAACTTTTAGTGGGTGTAGAGGTGTTTCTTGAATAATGCGCGGATTATCAGTGCCCCAGAACCGAGTATTCTGCTTATTGACATGCCCTGAGAAGTGTTACGGCAAGTTATGCAAAATGTCATAAATAGGGCTCAAATGTGTATCAACTCTGGAGGTCACCATTTAAAAGACATCATCTTTAAATCCTAATGGTACGAAATTTAATGGCACAAATATACATTTAAAAAAACCTAAATCTAGTTTTCTAATTTAGAAAAAATGTTATAGCTGAACCAAATAGGGTCTTTACTTTTGCGCCACCCAGTACAATATAAACCTAGACACAGAACAAACATCGATGTGCATCACACAAATGTTTGTACTGGGTGGGAATCGAAGCTACAAGGCAGAGCTACTACCAACTGAGTTGTCAGGCCAGTCAATATAATACAAAATAATTATTTAACATCAAGTTGACATGTAAAACAATAAACGCGCACAAAATATCCACAATATCAAAATGAAATCAAAACAGCGTAGGTAGTCTAAACTTTAACTCCCCAAATTTTTGCTAAAGATTAATAAAATTTAAATTTTACATGCTATAAAAGCGTTATTAACTCGCATCCTTTCGTTGCAGTTATTACCGGTATACTGGTTATTCCGCTTCGTTATATCAAAATTGGGGAAGTGGGAATACGGGAGGTACTTTTTACTTATGTCTCAGTGCAATCTCTTGTTCGTATTTGAAGTGGCTGCTAAATTTTTAGGTCTATGTTCTATGTTATTTTCACAATAACACACACTAATAATCAAAATTAGATGTGAAAATGTAATTCCGCTAAAAAAACGCGTTCTGTTTTTTTAGTGAAATTACACTAGATGTATCATCATTATCCTCTTTGCCTTTTCCCCATTTGTTATTGGGGTCGGCTCCCAATCTAACCTGTAGCGGCAAGCTACCAGAATTACACGAGCGACTGCCATCTGACCTCGCAACCCATAAGGGACCAGTAACAAGGATGGTTAGATCAGGCGTCAGATTCTATCAGGCGTCTGACTACCCGTAACGATTGCCAAAGATGTTCTTATGACAACCGGGACCGACCGCTTAACGTGCTCTCTGAGGCACGGAACGATGGCATTACAAACTGCACATAACTTACTAGATAAGTCTTCAGTCAAGATTGGTGCAGGGCCGAGGATCGAACCCGGCGCCGTAAGTTTGCGAAGCGCACATGCTACCGCTCGGCCACCATCGCTCTTCAATTACACTAGATGTATATCTAGTGTATTTTTTTCATTATGTAACTTTTTCTGAGGCAATCAATTGCACTGCAATGTGTTATGGGCACCCATGACGCTTAACACCAGGCAAACGACGGTCATTCGATTACATAAAAAAAACGTAGATACTGGATTCTTCACGATGCTTTCCTTTATCGTTGTAAGATCGAAAGAAAATTCAGCACATAACTTGAAAAATCACATTCATTGGTTCAGGGCGGAGCGGGGTTTGAACCAGGGTGCATCGCTTCAAAGTCGTACGGGCTACCATTGTCCCACACTCGTTCACACTCGTTTATGTCCAGTGTATAATACTGCTTTATCCTGAGATAATTCTTTTACCTGCATAAGTTTAGGCATAGAATAATTTCATAGTACGCTCGGCCTTCATGATACATATAAAGTACTGCCTATTCTGTGTCGCAAGTGATGTAGGTACAAGGTACAAAGTGTTCCAGAGCAGCGGGTCGGAGCGGCGCGATTCGTTTGATCTCATTACGCACTTACGGTACACCGTGAATGACTTTCTGAGTCTGGGCCAACAACTGTTGAGCTGGATTTAGGCGTGAGCTGGATAGATAAGGGTTGAACAGTTAGCTAGGGTAGTGAGCTGGTAAGGGTAAGGACTATGTACCATAGATGTTTAATTACCTAGATTGAGCTTCCGACCATAATTGTTTGCGGTAAGCTGAAGCCACATTTAAAACTGTAAGAGGCCCTTCTTCTTCTACCCGAAATGCTGTCACTATCACCATCACAACAACATATCATTTATTAAGTCAAACTAGTTATATAAGTAGGTAACATAAAAACTGGATAGAAAGAGAAAAAAACTTTGATTCCATTTTTGTTTATGTATGGATTATATATTTGTGAAATTTTTGTCTTAAGGGCCTTTTTTTTTGAGGGGGAAAATGCCCTCGCATTTCACTACCACCACAGGGGTGATGGCAGGGGTATATGTTGGACAATTTTACCATACTTTTCAGTAAATTTGGACAATTCATATTTTCAAAAATGCCGCAATGTGCGAGCGAGATAATCCAGAATCCTTAATCGATAAATCTAAGAGTGATGGTGCAACACTGGTTAAGCTTTATGGGGCCACCTAGCCTAGGTTTTCCGTGCCTCAGTTTGGCTTTTGAGGGTTACTTCTGGTATATTCGTAACTCTATGTTTGGGATGTGTCAAGGTTCATTTCCATAAGAGTCGGTCGGATGAGGAAGGTGCTGACATGTGCATGTCCTATGACTGGCCTGTTAACTCAGTTGGTAGTAGCTCTGCCTTCTGAACTGTAGGCTGTGGGTTGGATTCCTACCTGGGACAAACATTTGTGTGATGAACATAGGTGTTTGTTCTGTGTCTGGGTGTTATTTTGTATTCTATGTATGTATTTACAAATAAAAAATATTTAAGTATTGTATTAGTTATCTGGTTCCCTTAGTACGAGCTATGCTTAGTTTGGGGCTAGATGGCGTTGTGTGAAATCCACACATTCATATATTTTATTTATTTAATTACAATGACAGATCTTTGACAGCTCATCGTACAATATTTGACTTGTGGCTTAATGCTTATGATTTCCATAAAAGTTTGATAGTATCAAGTTTAATAATGCTAAAATAATTCTGTATAAATAGTAAGTCAGTTGATCCAATCTCATTGGTCACTTCGGAACGCGTTATTTTTCAGTAGAGGGCGCCACTCAGTTGACGCCAATGGCATTGCGCAGAAGTTGTTGTAGTAAAAATTGTTAAAAAGTTAGTTCTTCTTGAGCATTTGAATAACGAAGTGTTAAGCAATGAGTAATTATTATAATGCTGGTGAAATAGCTCTGCGCATTGATTTCTTTATAATCGTTCCAATAAACAATCTTAAATATAACCATAGTAATACGATTAGGTAAAATAACTTTTTGTTGTTTCATTTACCTAATCGTACTCACCAAATTATCATCAATTACCAAAAATATACAGGGTTACAGGAAAAATCATGCTAGATCCGTTAAGGGCGTGGAGTACCCATCATTTCTGACTTATTTCACTATGAAACACCTAAGCCTAAACTTAATATTTTTTTTAGATATCCCTTAGAGAAAAATACAGTTTCTAATAATTTTTTTTATTTCTTTAACTTTCACTTGTCTACTACGGTCTATTCAATTAACTTATGTACTATTTTAATGATTGACGTCCAAAAGCATCTTATTACACATGTAAAAATGCAATAATAATAATAATAAACAAAAACACACAAAATAAACAAAATTAAATTTTGTAGCCTAAAAATCGGCAATTTTCAATAAAAAAATTAAAAGTTGAATATTTCGAAAACGGTTAACTTTAGGCTAGGGTGTTTCATAGTGAAATAAGTCAGTAATGATGGGTACTCTACGCCCTTAACGGATCTAGCATGATTTTTCCTGTAACCCTGTATAATTGAATATGGTTCATGTGTGGTTCCATTCAACTTTTTATTTTAAAGGTTGACCATAAATTATTCAAACGAAAATAACCAAAAGAATAAAAAAAAACCCACTAAACGGATAAATGAATAGCGGAATAACCGCGTTAGCTCCGATATGTTCCGTCCGAGGGTTGTCGAGGGTTTGTTCGGGGATGGAATATAGGCGCGCCTCGTTGCCGACGGTATTCAATATAATAGATATCCAATAAGCGGGGGTAGATATTTTTAGGACATATATTTTTAAGGGTGGTTAAATCTGTTTGTAATGTTTTCAGAAGGTATTTTTAAAGGAATATATTTTTGTGGATTGTGAGTATTTTAGTTTGGCTGAATATAAAGAGAAGTAGGTAGCTTTATATTTAAAAAAAAAATCGATTTCTTTATTCCATGACAAATCTATACATATAATAAAACTGTAGAGATAAAAAAGTCTGTAATTGCAAGATATCAACAAAAAAATTACACAGGTTGGCTTAAAATTAGCCGCTGATCACGTTAAGCCACTTTTTAAACACTTTGTCTGTTTGTTTGTTTGTTTGTTTATTTGTTTGTTTGTTTGTTTGTTTGTTATGACTGAACTCCTAAAATACTGAATGGATTTTCATGCGGTTTTTACTAATATGCTTAGAAATAACCGGCGCTTAACATAGGATATATTAAAATTGCAATATCGTTAAAAAAAATTGATGACAATTATTAAGATTTCATTACGGAACGAATCGGAGTTTTAAACAACATGGCCGATTGATGGTTTTTTTTTGGTTACTTATAGTCACAGATTAGAGAAAAAAACAATCTTATAGTAAGCAAAGAGAAAATAACCGCTTACGCTGAAGAGATGGGACTCCCATAGAGAAAAGAGTTGGTTGTATGAAACGTGCGCTACATGTATAAGTGTAGCACACGTTTCATACAACTAACTCTTCTCTGTCTATCAATATTTTTAAATGCGTTATTGAATGAATGGGAAGGTTTTAGGTACCTTACTAAGTTAGGTTTTTAGGTAAAGGTTTTAGGTAAGTTTTTTTTTTTAAGTTGGCTACTGTTTCCGCCATAACGGTAAGTTGTAAGCTGTGGTTGTAAGTTACCACATATTGTCACAGATTAGAAAAAAAACAATCGACTACACTCTGTGCCACATGTTTATCTGGAGGCAAAGATTAAAGAAAAAGACTCTGTGAATGGATATGACCAAAGAGTAATATTAGTACCGCTACTCTAAGAGAATCAAAACATTTTATAGGTTTCCTATTTATATTTTTACAGGTTGTTTAGCATTTTAGAAGTTAATTAAATAGATACATTTACCAACAAATATTAATAGTGTGAAAGTAGATGTTTTTATTTATTTTGGCATTAGACGACATTTGTACTTAGCCAATGATACGAAATATTTTATGAAAAATGTTTTAAAAGGGTACTTACTTAGAGTATAGACTAAAAGCATAGAGATATCCATCAAAACGATATTATATTTGTACTGCTCACACGTATCGCTACGTCAGTGGCGAAGGAAAGAAACAAACATAAAGTCGCTTGCGAAAAGTCAAACAGAAAAAACAGTTGACTCGAGTCGAAAAAATGGTACGGTGCAATTTCGCAAGTGTAGCTAATATCGTATGTTTGTTTTTTTCCTTCGCCACTGACGTAGCGATACGTGTGAGCAGTACAAATATACTATCGTTTTGATGATCCCTCTTTGCTTTTAGTCTATACTCTAAGGTTTTTCTATACAAATCTGTCAGACTCATTCACATCAAAGTGTCCACTTCTTATAAAAAGTGTCCAAAAAAGTGGTACGCTTGACAGATAATGAAGTTCTCTCTATGCTTTTAGTCTATACTCTAAGGGTACTTAGATATAGGTAAGTATAATTATACTTTATGGTAAGATCCTCGAATTAGCAACATGGCCGTGTAACGTTCTATTTTGATTTCTTCTTCTTCTTTCACGTAAGTAAATGAGTTTAATAGTTAAAATATTTTAGGTCTGTGGGCTTTTCAATTAACAAACTAAGCAGTTATATTCTATTTGGGACAAACCACAGGTTAGAGTAAATATTATTGGTTACTCGGTTGCTCCAAGAAGGTTAATTATATCTTTGGGTGTATATATGCAATCAGAAATTAAACTTCTTTTTTCTTTTTTGCGGTAATTGCTTGGCTCTACGGACAAGTTGTAAAGTTTATTAGAATTTGGCAAGAAGAAGAAAGGTCTTTGAAAGTGGACGTCTTCAGGATGTTGTTGTTGATGATGATGATTATGATGATGATGATGATGATGATGATAGCCGTATTAATTGATCATAGATATCAATTTCAGCTTAATTCTTTCCGTTATTCCTAAAATAAGTAATGGTCTCGACAGATATTTAGAAAGACAAACAGACGGACAACAAAGTGATCTTACCTCAAATTCAAACTCAAATTCAATTTATTTCACAGTTTGTAACATAACAGTACAAAAAAGCGTCTAAGGCGTTACAAATAAAATATTTTTTAAAAAAGTCATCATCATCTTATTATTGACACTGGCTAAATACTCAATTCGTATGGAGTCAAACTTATGAAAGTAAAAAAAATATGTGGTAAATAAATGGTAATAAAAACCGCGCGGATGTGAAAAACTGACCAATGTGTGTTTGTTTTGTATTTTTCTAAACTGCCTAAATAATAGGTAAGTACTTAAGTAGGTATACCTACTACCTAAACAAAATTTACTGGAACCTCTTATCAAGACTTGAACGGTTTTTATGGTGAAAACACAAGAACAATCTGTTGAAGTGAAAATGACAAGGAAAAGATCGAACGTATCACTGGTAGGTATGTAGGTATACCATAGAACTTTTATTCGTTAGATGCCTAGATCTACCGTATATTTAAAAAACCTAACGGCTAAGTGTAAGGTAGGTCTAAGTAGGTACATACATATGATTTGCAGTTTCTAACTGACTATTTTATCAATGTGTAGGTGATCTGATGACACGTGAAAAGCCATACCTACCTACAACCTAAACAACATTTTTACACGTGTGCTACCTAATCTGCTAATACGTGCTGAGCTTCGAAAATTTTTTGTGGATTTTGTGATTTGGTATAGAGGAAATGCATGAACTAAGCTATTATTAGACTACCTAAACGTAGAAATAACATAATACATGCGTGCGAAGCCGCGGGCAAAAGCTAGTACATTATAAATATCGTCGCTTAGAAATAAAGGTGTTACAGTTAATACACGCTACTAGTGTACTAGGTACTATTTATATATTCTGTGACGCTACCTTCGGTCTATAAAAAAATATTTTAAATGTATCCAAACGAATAAACCAATCAAAGCTACATAAATACAGTAACTTATTAAAATTTTAAAATAAAAATTACTTCAATACTTCACTACATACTCACACTACTACACTATTCCACTCTACTACTATACTATTTCTACTTCGTTACTTCATCAGATATTAAATATCAGTTTAAAGAAAAAAAATATTTAAACACGCATTCATAGGTACACAAAAAAACAAATGAATCTGTAGATTACGCTAAGCACCACCATACCTGCTATATTATAAATCATACATAATTTTGACAAAATTTGCTATAAAGAAAGCTTATGCATACATTTCATCTGCAGGTGAAACCGCGGGGCGCTAATAGTAATTTATCTAAACGAAAATTAGTCTTTCAGAAGTATAAAATGTACACTTACCTAATTAAAATTTCTTAGTGCACTGAAATTGTTATAGGCAGCAGTAAGACTTAACGCCAGGCGAACGACTAGCTCGACTCATACGTTAAAACACCAGAAATACAAAAACAATCCTCACTCCTTCCATCTCGTTACTAACTCTAATTATTATCCTTATTTTCTTCCAAATAGAGACACTAAAAGCACAGTACCGGCAGTTACGTGCCATTCCCAGTAGCTACCAGGAAAATCTAGTGGAGAGACAATAGAGGAAAACATTACCATCAGTACACAGTGTTATTGTCAATGTCCTTCCTGCCTTTACTATCTAAATGAGACGAAAATGTGTCACATAATCATAGAAAATGGTTGTGTTATGTGCGCGTAATAATAAAATACTAGGTGGTAGGTTACAGGTAGATACTTAGGTGGTAGGACTTTTGCAAAGTTCACGTAGGTAGATTTCACTGCTTTGCCAGATATTCAGCCGCCTAGCAGTAGCGTGGAAGCACTACTGTGTTCCGGTTTGCAGGGTATTGTAGCTAGTGAAATTACTGGGCAAATTACACTTTAAGACCAATCTCACAGATTACTAGACTGTGCTGATGTCTCAGGATGAGGTGCGCAGTGCAGTGTCACTGAAAAATGTATATATATTTAGAGTTCCAAGTGTGACACTGCAGCCGTTATGGGCGGCCTTTGAAAATGGTCTAAGGGTGCGTTTTTTGAACCGTAGTTAGGGTAACCAATGGTTAAAAACTCTAACAAATATTGACCATTAGTTAGAATTTGTTAGAGTTTTTAACCATTGGTTACCTTAACGACGGATCAAAAAACCCGCCCTCACTCGTTACGTCATTCATTAATATAAAAAAGTACGCTCAAAATAGCTCGTATATATATTATACTAGCTGACCCACCCCGGCTTCGCACGGGGCGATTAGTTTTATGCCTTATATTCCCTATATTGCATAATATGATCCCTCCTCCATCCCCTCTATCTGTCCTTTCTCTACCGTAGTGAAGCATGACTAGCCATTCCTGATCGATCGGTAAAGTTAAGCAACTTTCGCTGCGGTCACTACTTTGATGGGTGACCGCTACAAAAAGTGGTGTTTACAACTGAGCGTTACCGTGCTTTGGAGGGCAGTGGGTCCCGGTTTTTATCGTAAGACATAATAGTCGAGCCAAGTCAGAAGCCGTTGGGCCGCCTGAAAATTCGGATACCATAGGCTAACCTGCCTACACGGGAAGACGAGGAAGAAGTCCTTTCTCTACACACTTTTCCCTCTTCCTTCACCTCTTTTATAGCTTTTCCTACCCCATCTCTTTTCGTCTTTACGCCTTTTTTCCATATCCAACCCAAAGCTAATGGCTATACCTAATTTAATCGTATTTGCGGTCGTATGTCTTCTGGATGGTATACTATATATGGTGCACGTGGACACCCTTGTCTAAAATGTCTTTAAATTCTTTTTGGGTAAAGCAATTTTGATGAAACAAACGTATAAATCTACTCAAAATTTTAAGGAATATGTGAAATGAAACGGCATCAAAATTTATCGAGTGGTTTTTTTTTTAATGAATTCTCTAACAGCCAGACAGACAAGAACTCTAAAAATGATTTTTTTTTAATCTGCAAATTCAATATAGTCTAAAAAATGTTTTTTTTCTTAATTTTCTTCCATGTCTGTACATGTCGCCTGCATCATTAAGTATACATTTCATAATTTTCAAAATGTTGTCACAGTATTATTTTTCTGACTAATAGTCTCGTTTACATTTATTAGTGAGTATGGGTATACACCCACCCACCCACCGACGACCTGGTGAAAGCCGCGGGGAGCCGATGGATGCAGGAGGCGAGCAGCCGCTCGAGGTGGCGTGCTCTGGGGGAGGCCTATGTTCAGCAGTGGACGTCTTCAGGCTGTTAATGATGATGATGATGGGTATACATAGATACTACAAATTAATGGTTACATAGTTTTTGAGTAATTCAATGATGTGCCAATATTTTGAAAAATTATGAAATGTATACTTATTATTGCAGGCGACCGTACATCGAATCAAAATTTTACATGCTCAGATTGTAATTGGGTTACTTTGTAACAGATACTTTCCTCTTTTTTACCGACGACGTAACACTGTATTCCCACAGGAGACGCGATGTAAGAAATAACAGAGAATAAAACTCACGTAGTATAATGGACACCTGACCTAACAGTAAGTGTTGATATAAATATAGCAGACGTAACTTTTTGGAAAGGTTTTACTTCATAATTGTCTTTAGTTTTTATGTGTAGTAACATGGACCAAGCCTACTTGTTCCATGGTACTACACATAAAAACCAATACACAAAGAAAACAGCGTAGATCAGAAATATGCCAAAAACCGTTAGAAAACTAGATGGCACTGCAAAAAGTTGAGCGTAGATCAGAAATATGCAAACAAACCGTTTTAAACCTAGCCCGCCGTAGCTAGCCGTATAGCCCGCTCATTTTGCAGTGCCATCTATTAAAACGGTTTTTAACATTTTTTTGATCTACGCTGTTTTCTTGGTGTAGGTATTGGAATTCCGGTAGTACATCAGTTGTTAGTGTGTCCATACCATAATATTACATTGAGAAGGTACTTTTATATTTGTGCTGTTTGGCGTAGAGACGATGGGGCCATGGGGACCGGATGCCATATAAATCTATAATGATTTAGCGGGGCGTTTAGTTGAGTCGGCACGTGACCATAATGCTGGCATCTACTTTGGTCAAAGGATCAGCCTCGCTATAAAGCGGGGTGACGCTGCCAGCATTATGGGAACGTTGCCAGATTCCACGGATTGCTTGAACTATCTATAGACCTTTGCCGGTCTATAGATAGTTAAAAAAAAATAACAATCTAAAGGAATCTTCCTTTAGATTTGTAACGTGGCGTCTTGCGGCTAGCTGACCAGACGCCTCGTTATGTAGTAGTCGTGCCCTTGTGCTACGATAGCCGTGGCAAGGGATGGAATACCTAAGATAGGGTAACCTATGGGGGATATGAGTCCAGGGAAACACGCGGTTATCAGTTACAGTACACGAGTATATATTTATCGTATCACAATATGTGCTTAGGGCGTCTAGACGGTACTTAAGCTTATCCTAAACTTATATCTATCGCTTAGACGGAAGGGTGGCGGACCCCGGGACGACGTGGTCGCGGTGGGCTCACGAGCAGGAGCGCGACGGCCTGCGAGCGGTGTACGCGTGAATGAATGGTCGGGAAGAACGGAGGGCGTTCTGTTCAGTGAGGGGAAAGCGACATAAGCATGGTGGCCACGCGCTATCGATCCTCGGAACAGGAGGCCGACGTCTGTGATACGAAGTCGGGGTACGGGTCGCGGCGAGTTCTCGAACAGGAGCGCGGTGGCCTGTGAGAAGCGAACGCGTGAACGAACTATCGGGAAGAACGGAGGGCGTCCTGTTCAGTGAGGGGAAAGCGACATAAGCATGGTGGCCACGCGCTATCTATCCTCGGAACAGAAGGCCTACGTCCGTGATATAAAAACGGGATGCGGGTCGCGGCGAGTTCTCTAACAGGAGCGCGGTGGCCTGTGAGAAGCGTTCCGCGTAGGTGAACGGTCGGGAAGATCGGAGGGCGCTCTGTTCAGTGAGGGGAAAGCGACATAAGCATGGTGGCCACGCGCTATCGATCCTCGGAACAGGGGGCCGACGTCCGTGACGTTAAACTGGTATACGGGTCGCGGCGAGTTCTCTAACAGGAGCGCGGCGGCCTGTGAGAAGCGTTCCGCACGGGCGGGGATCTGACGGGCGCGGAGGGCGTCCAGCTCAGTGAGGGCAAAGCGACATCAGCATGGGGGCCACGCGCTTTTGCCCTTGGAGCGGGACGACGTCCGGAACGCGAGAAACCAGTGTGCGCGTCGGTGCGCGGCGCGGGGGTTAGTGCATGCAGGGGTACCTAAGGGCCCAGTGCATTAGCATGGGGGCCACGCGCTGTGTGCCCTTGGTGCGGCGGGATAAGGGATCCACGGCTAGGGACGTGTCTCGAGCGACATCAGCATGGGGGCCACGCGCTTTGAGACACGGGGACGGGAGGACGGCGGGGGGCGGAGAACGGTTACCCAAGCGGCATCAGCATGGGGGCCACGCGCAGAGGGTACCGTTCACCGTGTTAGTAGGGAACACGGGAGTAGGCGATTTGCTAGGGGCTCTGGTGTATGGTGTGCACGTCCATCCACCGCGAGAGCCGCGAGCAAATGCCTGCCTTAACCGCGCGCTGGACGGCTTTTATATCTTTTTGCGGTCGCGGTCTGCTGAACGCGGTGGGCGGGGGCGCGCGGGGTCGCGCGGTCGTGTCGGTGTTATCGGGGGATACGCCGGTGTGCGTGTGCGGCCGGTAGGTATGCCTGTAGGTCCGTCACAGATTGTTATTTTTAGTTTTATATCTTAGTTTTAAAGTTTTTAGGTATAGTTTAGTTTAGTATACTCATTATTATATGTTCTTCTATATTTCTATTCTATGTACTATATAGGTAAATGTTATGTATTGTAATCTAGTATTGGGTGAGGTCCTGAATAAACACTTCTTTCTTTCAGTTGTTCTGCAGATTTAACCGATAATACCTTTACCTACGTAATAGGTATTGGGAAGAGAAGTCTCTCAAGGTCTTCGTACAAATTTTACAGCACTGGTTTAATGATAAGACAGATTTTGGTAAAATTTTCAAAGTAACTATCCAATGTTCTGTGACTTCAATAGATGTCAGAATTCACTCATTTCAATCTCGAAACACAAAATTAAACTGGCCCAAATTGATTTTTGACGAACAAAAGGGATCCTCGCAATTAAAGCTTTCGCACTCAACAGAGAATTTATCGAATTTGTCACGATTTAAAATTAATTTAATCAGACTCAGGTCGGATTTGAAGTGTTACAATCCTTCTTGTTCAGGTACCGGATGTTTTTAATAAATAATCGTCGAAATTTAATTGGCACGGGATTAGCTGTGCACTCTAATTTTGTAAATAAATAATGTAAATGTTGGGTTATATTAAAGAAAATATTGTAGGTAGAACTGTTACCAACGTAAATTCTGCAGAGTCAGCAAATGAGTGAAAGGACCAGTCATTTTTATTGCTGTGTCACTCCCACTGCACTTTGACAATGATGGAAGTAGGGAAATCACATTTTGTTGATTTTCTAAAAATCATCAGAATCTAAAATGAGACTTACAGACTTGATCTCACAGACTATAAATCTTATTACTAGACTGCGCTAATGTCTCAGGATGACTTGCGCAGTTCAGTGTCACGTGAAACTTTATTATGAAACTATATTTATTATATATTTAAATTATTCAGAGTTCTGAGAGGCACTGCGACTGTTACAGGCAGCCATGACGCTTAACATCAGGCAAATGACTAGCTCATCACGTCATTCGTTTACATTAAAAAAAACATTGTTGCCCGCAGCTTAGCTTGCTTGAAGATGTTAGTCCAATATTTGCCCACGGACTATAATTAGGTTAGCCCAAAATTTTGAATACAAATGTGGTTAATATACCAAGAATATCAGAATATTTTTATCCTGAAACATTATGCCTAGTTATAAAGGGGGTAATTCAGATTATAGTTATATTATCATCGCAGTTATTAATAGATTTATTTTGAATAGTGTCGACTCCTCTTGCTTACAAAGTAATTTCAAGGCATAACATAAATCAGCCCCAGATAATTTATACTCAGCCCAATCTAAAGTCTTGGCCCGCCTACACAGCAAGTTTAAAGTTAGACGTAGCTCTGCCTATATCATTATAGGTATCTGTAACGTTGGAACTGAATATAACCTTTGTAAAGTGTATAAGACTTGCTCGCCATGGATTGATTTTTAAGTGTAAACCACACTTCAAGTATATCTATAAAGACGTTATACTTCTTAAAATTTAAGCAACTAGCGGGATTAGAACCCGCGCCTTCCAACTCACCGGAATTTTAAGAACTATAATATCTTTATAGATATAAGACATAAATAGTTTTTTTTTGCCCACTATTGTCTCTCAACTGGGCAAACTCCTCTTTTTAAATCATTTTTTCCGGCAATATTTGTAAACACCGACTGTCTGTTTAAACTTACGTTTGCTTCTACATCCACTGCTGAACATAGGCTTCCGTCACAAAACGCCACTTTGGAAACTTATAAATAGTGCATTTGCCATAATCACCACGCTTGTCAAGCGTCTTGGTTACCCATGGGTATATCAAAACTGCAATTACCTTTTCTAACTATCTAATTGGTTAGAATGCCATAGTTAGAAAATTTGTTTTGTTGACTGGGAATACACAAAACATTATGCTGCTTATCGTCGTTGCGCTTGCCAAAACCTCTATGTGTGTGTTTAGTGAAGTTTTCAAGGGAGACCAAAAAACTAGTTTATTTAATGATTAAAAGACTTATCCGTTAATTAAAAATGCAGTATGGTGGCAAAAAATATTATGTATTATCGATTTCTAGAAGGAAATAACACATAGCTGTTTTTTGTAGTTGATGCAAAATTCAATTTTAAAACAACCTAGCGGAAAAAAGTATGTCAATAAAAATACACATAACGGTTTTGGCTGGCGCACCGACGTTATGTTACTCTCATGTACTTGGGCAAAATCGTGGGCAAACCCTAGTCTACTTTAAAGCAACGCAGGCACGCGCCAAACCGAATTCGTGTTCAAGGCACCGTAGGCAACTTTTGGGCAATTATCGCAAAATACGGGCAACTTTGAGCAAGTTCTGGCAACTTCCTCATCGAGTGTAACAAGTTTACCGCGTTATTGGATTACGACATTTATTGGTAGATGGTAAACATGCGGGAAAGAGCAACTTGGAGGGATGATGTGAGAATACCGGCTATCTACTATTGTAGGTACAGAATACCTACCATGGGAATTTTTTGCCTGCGGTAATAACCAACCAGCTTTTAGTAGTATTACGAGAGATTTACTTTGTCACTGGTATCCCCCTGTTATCCCCCAGCTGGGTTAGCATGGACGGTAGACAAAATTGTCTTTCCCCGTTTTACGTCACTTTCTTCATACTTGCTTGGAGTAAAACAGGGGAAAGACAGTTTTTCTACCGGTCGTGCTAACCCTACTGATATCCCCCTAGTATCCCCCTGGTATCCATGGTCCTGCAGTAGCAGTAGTACCAGTCTTTTGTTGTGTTGAAGCCAGGAGCTATAGTTATTTTTGTACACAAATCGAATACCGCAAAGTCTACGTAAAAATCAATTAATCAACAAAAACAGAGAGGTTCTGGAAAATAACTGCGGCTGTTCCGTGCTTCGAATTCCAAGCGAGCACAGAACTCTACAGATGGCGCGTGGGTGCGGGCTCGATGTCAAGGAAAAATGGGCCAAGTTACGTATCATTGAAACATAATTTTCTTACTAGAGGTAGCCTGCGGTTTTTCCCGCATCTTGCCCGTTTTTCCGCGGGAAATCTTAATTTTCTGGGATCAAAGTATCCTATGTGATCTTGGTAGTATATTGGCGATCTATGTACACCATACAAACAAAAATAAAACAGGTAACTTTTCATTTTTACACATCGGCATAAGCCTGAAGACGCCCACTGTTGAACCCCCATAAAGCGCCACTTTGAGCGGCTGCTTGCTTCCTGCAGCCGTCGGCTTCCCTCTGTTTTGTTCAGGTCGTTGATCCACCTAGTTAAGGGCCAGTCTACGTTGTGTCTTTCTACTCGTGGTCGCCGCTCGAAAACCTTTAATAGTGATGGTAGGAAAAGTATTGGCGTGATATCCCAAGCAGCATTGCCTTGCAAGAGCTAACCAAAAAGAAAAACATTTTATTGTTCTGGATAAAAAATAGCTGATTGGAACCGATTGATTCGTAACAACCACTTTGACCCTTATGTTTCATCCTTTTTGCTTACTCGCTGATCCCCAAAATTTGTTATTCTGCCGAAATATCGCTGAAACTTCACACTGACAACTACCGACACATCACCCCCTAAATAACGCCAAGGGATGATGCGGCGAAGGGGTGAAACGACAGCATATCTGTAAGGGGGAATGTTAGGGAGGTGACGGTTATTCAATAATATTTTAGCACCCTCTGACGGACATTTGACCCTTTGTAGGTGGAAAGATGATGTCAAATTAAATTACTAGAAGGACTTTAATTTTTTTAAATAATATATTTTTTAGGTTTAATGTATTTAGGGCAAGAGCAATTGTTTGAATCCGGAGCATAGCGAAGGATTCTAGAGTAGAATCCTAAGCGTAGCGAGGCATTCAAAGTACGTCACAAGAGGTTAAATAATGTTGGTACCGTGTGGCACACTCTGCTGTTCAGAGTGTGCCACACATCCCCCTCTATGAGAAAATACATTTTCACCTCACTAGCTCGGAAAGGTTCTCTTTGTCATTCGAAATCTGGGCGCAAAACGCATTTTAATCGTTAGCATGGAAAGTGTTTTTAAAATTCGAACGTTTTTATTCAATAACTAGCTTTTGCCCGCGGCTTCGCACGCTTGTATTGTGTTATTTCTACGTTTAGGTAGTCTAATAATAGCTTAGTTCATGCATTTCCTATATACCAAACAACAAAATCCACTAAATCTTTGCGTAGCTCAGCACGTAGGTATTAGCAGATTAGGTAGCACACGTGTAAAAATGTTGTTTAGGTAGTAGGTAGGTATGGCTCTTCACGTGTTATCAGTTCCCCTACACATTGATAAAATAGTGGGTTAGAAACTGCAAATCATAGGTACAATATTCAATTAAATATGTACCTACTTAGACCTAACATAGACTTAGACGTTAGTTTTTTTAAATATACGGTAAGTTTAGGCATCTAACTAATAAAAGTTCTATATGGTACACCTACATACCAGTAATACGTTCGATCTTTTCCTTGTCATTTTCACTTCAACAGATGTTCCTGTGTTTTCACCATAAAAACCGTTTAAGTCTTCATAAGAGGTTCCAGTAAATTTTGTCTAGGTAGTAGGTATGTATAGTACCTATTATTTAGGCAGCTTAGAAAAATACAAAACAATACACACGTATTTTATGCTGTTTTGGTCAGTTTTTCATATCCGCGCGCTTTGGCAAAGACCAAATATTTTTTTTTAAGTTTGGCTCCATACGAATTGAGTATTTAGCCAGTGTCAATAATAAGTTTATAAAATACATACTTTACAGCTCAAGTATCGCATTTACCTATACGATGCGTACATAATTAATTTTGTTAATAATAATTAGAAATCACAAGTACTTACGTACGCCAATGTAAAAAGAGTTGACATTTATATTATGTCTGCTATTTTCCACGTTGTCTCATTCCCACTGCACTTTCAACATAGTGGTGGGAGTGAGAAAATAACATGTGTACAAAGTTCTAATCAGATTCACTTTTGCAAAGAATGATTTATTTTTAGGGTTTCGTAACAGTTTTGAAATAAAGGAACCCTTATAGGTAAGATCACTTTGTTGTCCGCCTGATTCCTTCTAAGTATCTGTCGAGACCATTACTTATTTTAGGAATAACGGAAAGAATTAAGCTGAAGCTGATAATAAATAAATAAGCCTTTATTGCTGTTTGTATTTAGTACAAATCAATTTCAACATTACGATATTTTATTGTTATTTTTGTTTTGTTTATTTTCGTTCAAAATATCGGCACGGTTCAACCTCTCTGTAATAGCTTGTCCTTCGACAAAGGCCTCCTCTAAGAATTTCCATTTTGTCCTGTCCCTTGCTATCAGAATCCATTTTGATATCTATGATCAATTAATTCAAATACGGCTATCATCATCATCATCATCATAATCAACAACAACATCCTGAAGACGTCCACTTTAAAAGACTTTTTGTGTTCTTTCCAAATTCTAATAAACTTTACAACTTGCATCCGCAGAGCCAAGCAAATAACGAAAGATAAAAATTTTAAATAAGTTTAAATTCTCATTGCATAAATACACCCAAGGTATAATTAACCTTCTTGAAGCAACCGAGTAACCAATCATTTTTTGCTCTAACCTGTGGTTTGTCCCAAAGAGAATACGACCGCTTAGATTGTTCATTGAAAAGCCCATACAGACCTCATCATCATCATCATTAACAGCCTGAAGACGTCCACTGCTGAACATAGGCCTCCCCCAGAGCACGCCACCTTGAGCGGCTGCTCGCCTCCTGCATCCATCGGCTCCCCGCGGCTTTCACCAGGTCGTCGGTCCACCGAGTGGGGGGCCGGCCTACGCTGCGTCTTCCGGTTCGTGGTCGCCACTCGAGAACCTTTCTTCCCCATCGGTTGTCAGTTCTACGAGCGATGTGGCCTGCCCATTGCCACTTCAACTTACTCTCTCTAAGAGCTATATCGGTCACTTTAGTTCTCCTGCGGATCTCCTCGTTCCGGAGCTTATCTCGCAGGGAAACACCGAGCATAGCTCGCTCCATAGCTCGCTGCGCGACTTTGAGCTTACTAATGAGGCCAACAGTAAGAGACCATGTCTCAGTTCCATAAGTCATCACTGGCAACACACACTGATTGAAAACTTTCGTTTTCAGGCTCTGCGGTATTTTGGACGAAAAGATAGGACGAAGCTTCCCGAACGCTGCCCAGCCGAGTTGGATTCTTCGCGCCACCTCTTTATCGAAGTTGGACCTACCTAATTGGACAATCTGTCCTAGGTAGACATACTTGTCGACAACTTCGAGAGTATCGTTCCCAACAATTACCGGTATAGGTGGAACATGAGCATTAGACATGATCTTTGTCTTGTCCATATTCATCTTAAGACCAACCTGCTGGGAGACTCTACTGAGGTCGTTGAGCATGGTGCTAAGGTCCTCGAGCGATTCCGCCATTATGACTATATCATCGGCAAAACGAAGGTTAGTGATGTACTCGCCATTTATGTTGATGCCAGATCTTTTCCACTCCAAGAGCTTGAAAACATCCTCCAATGCGTTTGTGAACAGTTTCGGAGAAATAACGTCTCCCTGTCTCACGCCTCTTTGCAATGGAATCTGTTCCGTACTCTGGTCCTGTAGTCGGACTGACATAGTGGCCTTACTGTACAAACACTTCAAAACTTCGATATACCTATAGTCAATTTGGCATCGCTGCAAGGACTGCAGCACCGCCCAAGTCTCGATTGAATCGAAGGCTTTCTCATAGTCCACAAACGCTAGGCATAACGGCCGATTATACTCTTCGGTCTTCTGTATAATCTGGCGCAGCGTATGGATGTGGTCTATGGTGCTAAAGCCTTTTCGGAAACCGGCTTGTTCGGGAGGCTGGAATTCATCAAACCTGCGTGCGAGACGATTCGTAATGACTCTCGAAAACAGCTTATACACATGACTCAAGAGCGAGATGGGCCGATAGTTCTTCAATAAGGTGTTATCACCTTTTTTGAAGAAGAGCACCACCACGCTCTTGTGCCATGCCTCTGGCGTTGTACCTTCAAGGATGACAGAATTAAATAACTTCTGGAGGACTAAAAGTACCGGTCTACCACCCGCTCTCAGAAGTTCGGTCGTAATTCCATCTTCACCTGGTGCCTTGTTGTTTTTAAGCTGTTTGAGGGCCATTCTAATCTCGTACAGGCTGACGTCCGGGATATCTTCGGTATAGTGTCGGACTAACTTGGCTCTGATGTCCTGAGCTGTGTTAGTAGCGGGCTTACGTGTCGAGGTGTATAACTGTCCATAGAAGTTCTCGATCTCTCTCAGAATCTCAGGCTTGGATGAAATGACGCTACCATTTTCGGTCTTCAGTTTTGTCATTTGGTGTTGCCCAATAGACGAATCCTTTGCGAACACTTTAGAGCCTTGGTTCCGCTCAATTGCAGCCTCAATACGTGAAGTACTAAGAGCACGCAAGTCGTGTCGCAAGGAACTCCAGATTCGTCTATTGAGTTCACCGTAGGCCGACATATCAACTGAAGACTGCAGACCTAAACAGACCTAAAATATTTTAACAATTAAAACTCATTTACCTACGTGAAAGAAGAGGAAGAAATCAAAACCGAACGTTACACGGCCATGATGCTCGTGGGGTTGATGTGATTCGAGGATCTTACCATAATGTATAATTATACTTACCTATATCTAAGCACCCTTTTAAAACATTTTTCATAAAATATTTCGTATCACTGGCTAAATACAAATGTCGTTTAATGCCAAAATAATAAAAAAACATCTACTTTCACACTATTTAATGTTTGTTGGTATATGTATCTATTTAACTTCTAGAATGCTAAACAACCTGTAAAAATATAAATAGGACACCTATAAATCTAGTGGGAGTTCTGTGCTATAAATTGTTTTGATTCTCTTAGAGTAACGGTACTAATATTACTCTTTGGTCATATCCATTCACAGAGATTTTTTCTTTAATCTGTGCCTCCAGATAAACATGTGACACAAAGTGTAGTCCTTCAATTGTTTTTTTTTCTAATCTGTGACAATATGTGGTAAATTACAACTTACCGTTAGGTTTTTTGGCGGGAACGCGGAAAAGTTCACGTCGTTGCATTGTATTATTTTTCAAAACTTTTTCTAGTGTTAATGTTTAAAATTGGTGGCGTCTTACGCATTAAGTGCTGAATTACGAGTATGAGTGAAATATTCCATAGCACGATGAAAATTACATTACTTGACACTGGCTAAATACACTATGTATGGAGCCAAAATACAAGATAAAAAAATGCTTACCGTTAGTAGCCAAAAAAAAAGCATCAATCGGCCATGTTGTTTAAAACTCCGATTCGTTTCGTAATGAAATCTTAATAATTGTCATCAAATTTTTTTAACGATATTTCAATTTTAATATATCCTATGTTAAGCGCCGGTTATTTCTAAGCATATTAGTAAAAACTGCATGAAAATCCATTCAGTATTTTAGGAGTTCAGTCATAACAAACAAACAAACAAACAAACAGACAAAGTGTTTAAAAAGTGGCTTAACGTGATCAGCGGCTAATTTTAAGACAACCTGTGTCATTTTTTTCTTGATATCTTGCAATTACAGACTTTTCTATCTCTACAGTTTTATTATATGTATAGATTTTCTCGTCAAGAATTGAGGATTTAATCATAGATCTGCCCGAATTTAACCTTCTTGATATTGCTAGTCTACTGAAAACTCATTAATACCACAGACTACCTCCTAAAAGAAACCATGTTTTTCTCGTTCACCAACCTCATTTTTAGAATAATCACACTGTCCAGCACCAAAGAGTATATAACCAATACGCTATCCAGCACGGCGACTGCATGGAAAATGGATGAAAATCACTTTTTCTTTAATTTTCCACGAATCACGTGACGAGCTAGTCGTTTACCTGATGTTAAGCGTTACCGCCGCCCATAGCTAAATGAATAAGCTAAAAACTAATATTTTCTTAGTCTTTTAGCTGTTTTTCTTGCATTTTCCTCGCTGTAGTGAGGTGAAATGTTGTGTGTTGCACTCGACAGCAAAGATTTTCTGCGTCTCGTACCTGTGAAACCTTCGCTACGCTCTGGATTCTTCATTTGACCCACTCGCTACGCTCGTGGTTCAATCCTAGTATCCTTCGCTTGCTCAGGTTTCAATTCAAGTACTCGCGCCAAAAACCAACTTTGCAGCCTAGTATAACTACTAAAACAACTAACAACCGACTAATAACTATTGTAAATTACCCATTTTAGGTGCACTAATCGAAGAACCCTTCAATCAATTTCAATTTCAAAATATCTTTATTAAATAAATAAAATACAATGTCATCACGATACTAGTGTACATTAAAATCCTAGCAGTGACAAGAATAATAATGATGCCAATGTTTTGCAGGTTATGAGGCCTATATAAAACTTTTTGCATTAAGATTATAGATTTAAAATTAAAGATTTCCAATAATAGTAATTACAATCATGTTGTTATTCTAACGTTATGCAAGCTTTAGTATGAGCATTTACATATTTAGATTAATTTTTAGTAATTAAAAGATCCGTGCGGTAGGAAACATAAATAAACGCCAAGCAGAAAGTTGACGGTGCGCAGTAAGCAACAGGAATAAGACCAGTTTGGCATGAGAGCTAACACACGCACACGAGTCCGCGGCCAGCCTGCTGTCGTGCGCGCCATACCGTTCCTCATATCACTGGATAATACGGGCGGGTATGGCGCGCGTTCCGGCGACAAGCGGGTCGCGGGCGTTGTGTGCTGCGATTGTGTACTTATTCATCGCGCTCGGAGTACTCGAGGAACAAGTGATGTGGTAATTTGTAGCGGTTGTACGTGTCGATAAAAGGAATGTCAGAGTTACGTATTTTACAAATATTTGCAATTAGTTTGTTTTTGTTTTTAGGATTACTATGCAGGTAAAATGCCTTCGACAGTTTATAAATATATTTGAATAGTGTAGGGAGGTTTATTTTCGAATGTAGGTCTAAGAGGTTTGTGTATATTGGGGTGTCATAAGAATACTTTACAGCTTTATTTTGGATTACTTGTAGCTTGTTCAAGTTAGTGGAGCAAGTACTACTCCATACAGGACACGCATATGTAATACATGGGCGGACTAAAGTGCGATAAATGTGTAATTTCGTGTGGCTGCTTAAAGGTGATCGCCGGTTTAGTACGGGGCTCAGAGCATTCAATGCCTTAATACCTTTGAGGCGTAATTTGGAAACGTTATCTGTCCAATTGAGCTTGGAATCTAAGGTAACGCCTAAATATTTTACAGAACGGCTCCATGGAATATTGTAGCCGTCTATTTTTAAGGTACGGGCTGGAAGAGAGCGCTGTCTGGTAAAGAGTAAAGCTTCGGTTTTAGAAGCATTTACTTTAAGTTTCCACTTCATGAAATAATTCTGGAGGAGGTCTATTGACAGTTGGAGGCGACCTATGACTAGATTAATGTCGTCAGACGAAGTGAACGATGCAGTGTCATCGGCAAAGCAAGCTATGCTTGTGCGCGTTTGTTTAGGTATGTCATTCAAGTAAGTTAAGAAAAGGCGAGGGCCCAAGATAGAACCTTGGGGGACACCAGCTGGTACAGTTTGAGGAAAAGAAGAGCAATCACGAATATGAACTTTGAAGGACCGATTCGATAAGTAAGATTGGATCATTTTGACAAGTGACATAGGTGTATTTAGGCAAATAAGCTTATGTAGTAGGGCATGGTGCCATACCGTGTCAAATGCCTTTTCAATGTCCAGTAAGAACATCCCGGTAGACTTTTTAAGATTGAGGTTATAAGCCACAGCTTCAGCTACTCTTGCCAGCTGCTGGACAGTTGAATGGCCTTCACGAAAGCCAAACTGCTCGTCCATAATTGAATTTTCAGTGGCGCGTGTCAACCGAGTGCATATGAGCTTTTCAAACAATTTACCTAAGCAGGGGAGTAGGCTGATAGGGCGATAGGATGTAGGCTCTGATTTCTCTTTGCCAGGTTTATGGATCGCTATGACTTTAGCATTTTTCCACGCTGCCGGGAAATAATTCAATGAAAGGCAAGTGTTAAATATTTTTGTTAAAAGAACAATGCATTTTTGTGGTATGTTCCTGATCAGTAAGTTAGATATGTGGTCTGGACCAGGAGCCTTGCTAATTTTTAATTTGTTAATATATTTTTTGACTTCCGCAGGTCGGACTGGAGTTATGGTAGTTGTGCCTGGGGAATAACTGTCCAGAGCTATCAATGAACAGTCCACGGCTGATTGTTCGTTACTAGGCCAAGTGTTAGTCAGGAGCATGTTATTTATAAATGCTTGTGCAAGGATATTGCATTGCTCTTGCTGATTGGAGGTTAAGGAACCATCGTTTGCTTTTAGTGCAGCAATTGGGGGAGAGGTATTTGAACGCAATCCTTTTACTACACGCCACAAGTCAGCTCCGGGGTTGTCGACTGATATTAACTTTTTATTCCATTTTTTGTCATTGCACGATTTTAATGAGCTATTTATGTCAACCTGGAGTTCTTTTACTTTAAGATTAAACTGTTTCCGTACAGAGGTAACGGTTTCAATGGCAGCGTATCTCCGCAATCGATTTTTTTGCTGTATTAATCTTCTGATACGACGTGGTAATGGTGAGTTACATGATTTAACAGATGAGGTAGGAATACATGAATCTCTGGCGTCAATCAATGCTTCTTGAAAATTTGCTATATTTAAATCAATTTCCTCAGCTGATTTGTACACGTGTGACGACAGTGAAATATTGATGTTAAGTGATTCTCGATATTTAGACCAATCAGCTTTGGAGTAATTAAATTTTACTATAGGTTTACGAGTAATTTTATCATTAAAATTAACAAACACTGGTAGGTGATTGGAGGCAGGAATTGTGACGATTTTATTTATACCGTGGAAGTTTTTCGATAGAAGGAGGTCAGGAGTATATGCTTTGTGTTCAGCTCGGTAATGTACTAAGGTTGAGTCTAAAGGAGCGTGAATAACGAATTCACTATTTAACATGTGCTCGTAAAGACGTTTTCCGTGTAAATTTGGAGACCCAGGAGACCAGTACGGATGTTTGGCGTTGAAGTCACCCATAACTATCACGCGGCTACCTGTGGCCATTAGCAAGTCAATATCGTTAGTTAATAAGGGCATATTCGGTGATTGGTAAATGGAGAAAACGAACAAGTTATAATTGTTTAATTTAAGTGAGACTCCTATCACTTCCATATTTAGGGTGGCGTGTGAGGGAGCTAAACTATGTGATAGGTCGGACTTTACTAGGATGGCTACACCTTGGCCAGTGCCATTGCTACGCTTATCTTTACGATAACAAGTAAAGCCCGGTAGATTTAAATTTAGTCGGTCGGTCAATCGGGTCTCACATAAAGCGATTACATCTGTATTAAGTTCACTTACCACTAGGTCTGAAAGTTCCTGTTGCTTACTATGCACGCCATCAGCGTTCCAATACAATACGCGGATACCTAAGTTGTCAAACATAATGACCTAGATGAGTTAAAATTAAGATTACTTTCTCCATGAAAGTTTTACACTTGGTGAACTCCTGTTTAAGTGACTTGATAGTGTTAAGAATTTCTAGCATTTCAGCAGTCGCCAGGTCATGCGATTGCACCTTCTCAGTGTACACAGGATCAGTTGATACCTGTTTTGGTAGCACTGGTGTTGGCTTGGGTTTTGCTGGTTTGACAATCTTAGCCCAAGTTTCAGATCTTGGTGCATCCACCGAGATGGGGCCCACTTCAGCTCAAGATATGATCGCCTTACGTACAGTTTCGCGTTTAGATTGAATACGCTCAAGATATTTCAGGCGCTCTGTGCACTGGGCATAGTTGGCTGGATGATCCTGCTGGCAGTTGCAACAACGAGTAGGTGCTTCGCGATCCTTTTTCAGACATTCCCATGTTGGGTGATCCAGGGCACATTTGACGCACCTCGCGGGTCGGTTGCAATTTCTTGACGAATGACCAAAGCCTTGGCACCTGAAACACTGGGTACCTGCTTTGTTACTTGGCTTGTATCTTTCAATTCCAACCACGCAGCTTGAGATGTACTTAATTTGTTTAAACTTCCCCATGTCGGTGCCGGTTGGAAGCTGAACAAGAAGAGGTGGACATTCAGTAGGGTACATTGTCTTTAGTTCAGAAACTGTTGCTCCAGCAAATCCAATGGCAGCCAGCTCAGCAGGTAAGTCAACTTGCAGGTATTTGGGTAACCCCTTCAAGACTGCTTTTGGGAGCTTTTCATCTTTTCGTGAAAACGTGTGGAAAGCGACGTTCTCCTTCAGTAATCCAGCTTTGACCAGTTGATGGCCTTTAGCAGAATAACATTGAACTCTCACCCTATTTCGCCCTTTGAATTGCAGATGAAATCCTTTATCATATTTTTCGACGACGTCTCTGATGTTCTGGTGGCTCCAATCACCCAACAGATCTATCAGAATTGGCGGTATTTGATTGACCGGTTTTTTCTTCGTAGCTTTCTTGAATATCTCCGTAGCTGCATCCTCAATTGGTAAGCCGCTAAAGCGATTGCTGGTGTTGGCATCTTTATCTTTAGGGATATTATTCTTGGAAAATGCGAATTTCTTTGGCTGCTGCCACTGGTCAGCAGCTGCAGATCCTTCTTCACGGGGTCTTTTGCTAACCAAATTAGGGTTAGACGACGATCTCGTTAGGAACTTTTCCATGTTGATATCGATAAATAATTATCGATAAATTTTTTGTCCCATCACTGGTAATAGTGGACCGGTCCGAAAAACGGATTGGCCTTAAGTACGTGCGCTCGTGGAGGCAACTGAGTGATGAGTGAAGAACCCTTCGTCTCTTTTCGAATAGATAGAATTAAAATAAGTTTTAATTACTGGATTACCTATAATCTTATAGTAAGTAGAATACTAGATTAAGTAAAAAAAGAGATTAGAGTGAAAAAATCATGTATCTATTTTTCAACTCAACTAGGCTTCCAGTTACAATCGCCCGTTGTCCAAAGAAACAAAGGACAGAAAAGTAAAGGAAAAATAATTGAATGTTCCGGGATAAAAAGTGGGTACTCCGTCTAGTTATTCTATCTATTTATCTATTTTGATCTATGATAGTAGTTTATGTGTACAAAATGTCATCTAAATCGGTTTATTTAGTCAAAGCCACAAAAAAAACAGATACCGTCTATAAATATAAATTATAATTAATAGTCCTTAAAACACGTAGTCCTAAAGTTTTTTGCAGTCAGCGGTCATGTGACCATAGTTCAGTTGGGAGAGCGTCTAATCCCGCTGATTCCTAAAATTTTAAGTACTACAATTTATCTTCATCGATGTACCTTAAGTGAAGTTTACATTTTATAAAATCAATTCCACGAGATAACGTTTAATAAATACATTACTGTAGTAGGGGAGGAATTTTAATAGTAACTATTTCTGACAGCAACTCTATACCTAAAAACGGCTTACAAATTTAAGTCAGTAAAGTTACAGATATAGCAACATCGTGGGAGTTCCCGAGTTTGAAAGCCTCTCACATTTATTAACGTAATAATTATTTATTAGTACTCTGGCGTGCCTTATCTTCCTGTTTGTATTTAATCTGTTGAGGTCATCGACCTTAAATACGCTTAATCTAATTTACAATGTTACTAGTTCCGCCCCGCGGTTTTAGTATTGTGAAAACATTTTACCCAAAAAAAACTGTATTATTACTGAACCTACAGTATACATTATTATATCAACGTATCAAACCTTAGAGTATAGACTAAAGCATAGAGTGATCATCAAAACGATATTATATTTATACTGCTCACACGTATCGCTACGTCAGTGGCAAAGGAAAGAAACAAACGTTTAGTAATTAGCTATGCTTGCGATAAGCACCGTACCATTTTTTCGACTCTAGTCAACTGTTTTTTCTATGACAATCTGTCAGACTCATTTACATCAAAGTGTCCACATCATATAAAAGTGTTCAAAAAAGTGGTACACTTGACACATAATCAAGTTCTCTCTATGTTTTTTTCTATACTCTAAGTATCAAACTGCCTATACCTACCGCGTAGCGTACCTATTCAGCTGTTTCAGCGCTATACAACCCATAACGCAAACTTTAATATTAGATGGGATTACAAGATCTAAAATTTTAACACAAATTTTAAATGCCAGATATCAACAATTCGGGTCTGTCGTGAATAGGTAGGTAATTAAAAAGCAGAGGTAGTCTTCCAAAATAAGGTATTATTTTATCACACTAATCACATCACACTAATCACACTAATATTATAAAGCTGAAAGTTTGTATGTGTGTATGTGTGTTTGTGTGTATGTGTGTATGTTTGTTACTCCTTCACGCTCAAACGGCTGGACGGATTTGGATGAAACTTGGAATATAGATAGCTTATGTACTGGATTAACACATAGGCTACTTTTTATCCGCGGGTGAAACCGCGGGGTGCAGCTAGTAATTAATAATATGGATTTAACACGTATAAAAATATCTAGTAAATTTGGATTGAATATAAAAATTCTAAAAAGTATCGACCCATATAAAATTGTATAGAGATTATTAAAATGAATACCACACCTGAAGCTGTATCGGCTGAGCTCGGCCGCTGTAAATCTAGGCGTTAAACGATTCCATGCAACGCTGAAAACGCTGAAACCTCGCTCATTGACAACCAAAGCTCAGGTTATGGGTGCTAAATAAACCCGGATTAGGGGAGCTTTGAGTGCGGTTTTTGGATGAAAAGTTAATAAATAAAATGTTCGTATAATTATTATGAATATCTTGCGGTTTCACTCGGAAATTATTCATTTTACCACGAGAACTCTTAATTTTTGGAGGTCTATATTATTATGTTTGTCTCGGTAGTAAAATCTAAAAAAAATGTTATCCAAATCGCCATTGCGTCATGAAAGCCATAGCAATAAACATACAAAACGTTTCGTTCTTATATACTCACAGCGATATTTTTAATTCACTCAAAACATTTTGACCGATATAGCTCTTAAAATTAGCAAAATAAAATAGCAATGGGCAGGCAACATCACTAGTAGAACTGACGACCGATGGGGAAGGCTCTCGAGTGGCAACCACGCGGCGTAGGCCTCCCACTAGGTGGACCGAAGATCTGGTGAAAACCGTGGAGAGCCGATGGATGCACGAGTCGAGCAACCACTCAAAGTGGCGCTCTCTAGGGGAGGCCTAAGTTCAGCGGTGGACGTCTTCGGGCTGTTGATGATTATGATGACGAAACAGACCTAAATAATTTTAACTCACTAGTTATAATGCCCTTCAAACCGGAACACAGTAGTGCTTGTACACCACTGCTTGGCTATACATACACAATGATTGCTTTGTATTCGCTCGCATCCAACTCTACATTTCGAAGAACATTTTCTGTTTTTTTTTTTTAATTCTCAAAACTTCATTTTTTAGAGCACACGAAAACTCAATGCCGTTCTACTTACATTTAACTTTCAAAACATTTTTTGAGTCGTGTCATCTCGTATCTCTACATACGAGCTCTAGAAACCCTCCTTACTCTAGGTAGAGCAGACACTCGTACAAATTCATGCCATCCGCTTGATTATAGAGACCTGTCGATAGCGCCTGTTGACCTGTTTTATTTAGGTCACACGAGCGTGGCTTTTGTTTCATAGAGTTTAGGAATGTCTTAGAGATACTATTTCCTGTAATTCTGTGTTTTGTTTATTCATTTTTTGATCAACTACAAAAAGGAAGAGGTTTTTATTTTCAATTCGTTTGTGATTTTTTTGTGTTTGTTACCTTAGATCTTCGTCATTTAGGTACCGATACAGGATGCAATTTCTGCAATTCATTAGCATAACGAGTGCATGACAGTACATCATTTTTATTGCTAAAAATGAAAATTATGAAGTTGGCCGCGGCGCCTTACGTAGTTGGCGCGAGTAATTTTGATACCTTTCAAAGTTTTTTTACCTTGTATGTAATAATTAAATCGTTCGTAATCGTAATCGTAATCGTTTTTATTTTAAATACAGTAATTAATTGCTGTAATTTAATTTTCCACCGTGGCAGTTGATTAAGTAAGATATCCCTTTTTTGGGGTTATATTCAATACCAAATCGATGCGTTAGGTTTCATAAATATTGGTCCACACGTGACCGATGTCAGGGGTACCTAGTGTCATAGGATGCTAATGAATTCAATTACACCCAGTTTTTATGATAATATCATCCAAGTATTTCTCAGCAGGAAATTAGGTATATAAATATAGAAATAAATAACGATTGAAGTCGGTTCAACCTTTGGTTCAACCACTTCAACCCACAACTGTATTTTTCTCGAATCTGTGGTTAAACCCTGTATTATAAAAGGGCAACCTTAGCCCTCTTAGCGATAAGGTTACCCATTGTTCCCCACTATTTGTAAATCGATGTATATTAGTTGTAGTTTTTTTTATTTTAAATGTATGGTGTGTGCAATAAAGAGTTTGTCTATCCATCTATCTAAAAAAGGCTAATTAAATAAAAGGGTTTAAATAAAAGGTTTTTATTAATTTTATACTTATTCTACCTATATGTACACTATGGAAGCATTGAAATATCTGAATCTGAATCTAGCTCTTACTTCAGTAGGATCAGGCTATGGTCTCCTATAAACGTCGTCGGCCGCGTACAGCGTCACGCCGTACGCCGCGTCACGATGCTTACTATAGAAATGTACTGTTGTGGTCTCTTTCACATGCTGACGTTAGCGTGTGGACGCCGTAGTCGGCGTTCAGATGCTTTGCGCTGCATCTCTAGTTATTTCGAAGCATTGCAGCGTGAACGTCGTACTTGGCGTCAGTACAAAATGTAGAAATTTGATAATGTAGAAAAAGACGAATTATTGATTGAATCAGTCAAATGGTATAATGTGTTATACAAAGTAATACAAGCACCCCGCCAAAAGTGTCGAATTTATATCCATTTTATATCACACGACTGCACGTGAGAACTGTTTGTCCACTACTGTTGTAAACGAGACGTCGTCGTTCGCTATGAGATGTATTGACTCCTGACGCTGTGCCTGGCGTTCAAACGTCGATCGGAACGAAAACGCTGGAGTCGGACGCCGCATATAGCATTTAATAGGAGACGGAGGCCTCAAGGACACTTTAATGTCAAGAAAATAAATAGAGCTCGTTTCCAAATGTTCCTCAGATTAAAAACAAAAAAGACAAAAATCCTTTAACCTCCTAAATCCTTACGTAACTTTGACCGGCAATAACCACAGATAAGGTAAACGATAACTTTCCAACCAAACATAAAGCATGCATCCACTATCTAAACATCCTTCACGAGCGGAAATATGTTCGTTCGTAAATCAATTATGTCTACACGATAAGCACGTAACGACAAGGAAAAAGGAAATAATAATCTCCATAGAAAAAGACAAGTGTTAATATACCAAGTTTATTTGACAGCGTATTGTATTATCTGTGACAGTTCTAAAGATTGGTTGATGATCTTAATTATCCTACTAATAAAGTTTGTGTGTGTGTGTGTGTGTGTGTGTGTGTGTGTGTGTGTGTGTGAATGTTTGTTATCTCCGGAACTACTGAACCGATTTTGATGAAATTTAGGATGCAGACAGCTTATACGCTGAACTAACACATACGATACTTTTTATCTGTGAGTAACACCGCGGGGCGCAACTGGTGTAGTGTAAAATCCTTGCGACTTTGAAAACTTATTAAACTTCAATACAGTTGTTGCTTACTTGTATTTGGCTAAATACTCTAAACTCAGAAAGCCAAGCAGAACAAAAAAAGACTAGTTGTATCCTGAAATAACCGGGCATATTTATGGCTTTTTATCATCATCATCATCATCAGCCTGAAGACGTTCACTGCTGAACATAGGCCTTTTTATACCTTTGCTAAATCTTTTATCTTTCAAAGCAACCGGTGATCCAAACTTCATATTGGGGATCGTTTATATGGACGAACACAGAGAAACTTTCAGCTTTTATACTTTAACGTAGGTCTGATCGTCGCAGACTGCTGTTCTATTACATCAAAGATTTACCCCGTAAACAAAAAAGTTAAGTTTATTATTATATTATAGATAAATTTTAATGTTAAAAAAATGAATCATAAACGGAATTAACCACATCCGCGTTTAAGCTGGGAGGTGCTTTTCTAAAGCTCGCGACATGTGATCTCATGTCCAAATTAACCGTTCTTTATCTTTTTTGGTTCAAATTACGGGGTTAGCAGCGTAATTTTTTTCATTGCACCCTACCCTATATTATATAATAAATCACTAATTTATTTGTGGGGGAAATAGCGAGTGATGATCATACATTTTGAACTATATTTATATCTATCAGTTTCATAACTAACAGCCTAAGTACAGAGAAATCTGTAGAAAGGGGACGTATATACCCCTCCACTAACATGAATATACGAGTGTAACGCGTGTCAGTTAGATGTTAAGGGTGAGAAATGTGTCTACGTTACAGATTAATTTGTAAAGGAAAAATTTGAATCACGAGCGGGACTTGAACCCGCATCCACGTCCGCATCCGTGTCTACGTTACTTTTCAAGTGATTTGTTTTGTATCTAAAAATTGAATCTGATGCTTTATTATTTGGAACCCATAACAGTTCAGCTAGGCGATCATGTAACTTGATTGCAACTGATAGAAACACAAAAATGTATGGATTTGACAGTTTCAATGCGCAGTTTATGTGCATAGTTACTATGGAAATTTTCATATTTGGTATGAAATTTCTCCTGTTGCATTGCTATCAAAGTTCCGTGATCACGGTGATCACCCCGCTGGCGTCGGGTTAAACAGACTGAAAATAAATACTTGGACATACCATAGCCATACCACATTACCACACCACAGACTAGCATACACATATTTTCCGGTTATTTTAATTTTAAAACTGAACTACTGGACTGATTTTGATGAAGTCCTTTCAAATTAAAAAGTTGAAAATCAGATTTTTCAATTAAAAAAAGAATATAAATGACTAAGATTGTGGGGATGGGGATTTATTATGAGGTTAAAAATATTACAAAAGCAAGAAAAAAGCTTTTCATATTCATGTTTTTTTTTTCGTGTCGGTCGGTTGAAAAAGATAGCAATACGTGGCTTTAGCGATGTAGAGCAAGACGCAGGATTAATGTTTGACTAAATGACAATGTAAAAGGTAATGTTTCATATTCCCGTTAAAATTACATCTATGCCCAAAGTAAAGTTTCACATTAGTTATGTTAGTTTTGAACCGAGGCAGGTCATCACGCGGTCTACACTAATTGGACGACCCGATCCTAGGTCCAGATCTATTATGTTACAGGCTTTCATTACCTTACTTCAATATGTTTAGAAACTTTTGGGTCTGGATGTTGTCAGATGGTTATTTAGATGGTGGATCGTTATCTAAGTACTTAGAGCTTTCACGGAGGTTATGTGTTTATTTTGTAGCGTCAGAATATAAGGTAGAAATCCAGAAACGTAGTCAAGGTTTTTTTTTTTTTGTTTATGTAAACGAATGGCGTGACGAGCTAGTCGTTCGCCTGGTGTAAAACGTCACGGCCGCCCATTACAGATTGCAGTGTCACTCGGAACTCTAAATTAGTTTCGCGTGACACCGCGCACTGCGCACGTCATCCTGAGACATCACACAGTCTAAAAAAGATTTCTAGACTGTGAGATCAGTTCTTAAGTCTCATTTGCCCAGTAATTTCACTAGCTACAATGCCCTTCAAACCGAAACACAGTAGTGCTTGCACACTACTGCTTGGCGGCAGAATAACTGGCAAAGCGGTGGTACCTACCTAGACGAACTTTGCAGAAAAGCCCTACCACCTAGTTAAGGTCAAATTGTTTATTGCAAATAGGCTATTAACTGCATTTTTACAAGTCGAAAACCTATACTATTTAGTAATAGTGTGCAAGTACTACTGTGTTCCGGTTTGAAGGGCATTGTAGCTAGTGAAATTACTGAGCAAATGAGACTATATGATTACACAGTCTAGTAATCTTATTATTATACTTCGTATCTCGTACGAAGATGATTGTTTGTTTACGTGCAGCAGTACAACGTATCATGCTGCCCTTGTCACACTTTAAAGCCTCACTATTTGTAAAAATCTCTTGTCTCTTTCACCTCTGCGTCTTCCCGCTTCAGCCACTCTCTAGCGCCATTACGCGTTTTTGTGTTGTCCGAGTCACATCGAATATTGTGTTTTGATTTATTTCAGATACATAGTTAAACCAAATTTTACCGCAATGGGTAATAAAAGAAAACGTTCCAGGGATAGTGAATTTGATAAAATAGCCAAGAAGATAAAAAAGCTGGAACACAAGTTGAAACGAAGACGAAAAATTTCGACTTCATCTGAATCAAAAAGTGATTCATCCGATTATCAGCCCGTAAATATGGCTGCAGGCGATTTAAATAATGCAAGTGATTTAGAACAATTAGGTAAGCAGTGAATAAAGTGCAAATTCAACAAGTTAGAACATGAATCCAACGCAAGCGACGTATAGAGGGTAGATAGCGGCCACAGCCTAGCCGCCCCGCTCGCAGCCGTCACGCACCACCGCACGCGCCGCCTTCTGCCCGCCAGCCTGGCGCCACCCGGGCGCGGTATATCCGTGCTTGCTGAAATGTCCCTTCATACATAGCATTGTATGTGTGCAGAGTTCCACGTATATCGTGTAGAATGACTGCAAGTATTCTATATGAATACAAAAATAAAGGCGTTCTATATGAATTGCTGACTATATAACTATCTCCACGTATATCGTGTTCGAGCTTAAGGCGTTACCTACCTGCCTATAAGGCCGCCCTTATAATATGTATAAATACACGCATAATATTACATTAATGAATTATTACTCTTATTTACCTACATGGTAAAATGAAATAGCTCTTATTTTATGAAAAATCCTATACGGTTTTACTGCTTTGTAGCTCCTTGCACCTACATATCGTAGTACCTGCTTAATTCATTTACAATTTCAGATGAAATCCCAGATACTCATCCGGTCATTCAAAATGATATCGAACCCCCAGCACCTCCAGCTGATGAATGTATGGAACTAAATCAAGATATTCTAGAAATTTTAGGAACGGATCCTAGTTCCGAACTACAGTATGGAGAAAACTTGCACAGGGATGTAGCTTCGCGATGGAAGCATATCTTAGTCAATGGTCTGTCAAAGGAGGTAAAGACCGAACTACTAAAATCATATTTACCACCAGAAAATTGTAATTCTAAGGCCCCTAAATTAAACTTAGAAATTAAAGCTGCGCTTTCTGAAGTCAACTTAAAAAAGGATTTGTTCAGCCAGAGTAAACAAAACCAAATGTCCAGCTGCATTGCAGCTTTAGGAAAAGCTTTAAATGTAGCTTTGTCAAGAAATGAGCAAGACATTGTTAAGCTTATAAATGATGCTAGTAAAATCCTTTGTGATCTGCACTACAGAGAATCGCAATCGCGACGATATGCTATAATCAATACACTCAATAAACATACAAAAGAAACGGTAAAAAGCACAAAAATTGATGAACATCTTTTTGGTGCTGACTTGGCGGAACAATTAAAATCATCAAAAGCTATTTACAAATCTGGTACGGAGTTACGACCTGCATTCGATAGAAGTAAGTCAAAGCAACCAGTTACGGCTCAGCCGACCAACTCAAGACGCGGTGCTTTAAACGCGAGGGGGGTGTCGCGGCAAGCAGCTGCCGAATCGCGAGCGTACCCCAACCAACAGCGGCAGCCACGAGCGCGGCAGCACGAGTCGGTGACTTCGAGGACCAGCACGAAGACCAGTATGAGGGGCAGCGCAGCGTATCGCCAGCCATCGAGGAAACACTAGCTACGCAAATTGAGGTAGATAACATTCCTGTTGCTGGTCGCCTACAATATTTTTATAATGAATGGCTTAGTCTAACCAATGATCCCGTGATATTATCATGGATCAAAGGTTATCGAATACCTTTTACGAAGACTCCAATACAAAGTCATGTACCTAGGAATGCATGCCGATCACAGGCTGAAGTTAGTATAATCGATAGTTGCATTGCTGATCTTTTAGACTCTCAGTTTATTTCTCAGTGTGATCCTTGCGAAGGACAGTTTATCTCGTCAATATTTACTGTACCTAAACCTAACGGAAAAAATAGGTTTATTTTGAACCTCAAACAGCTAAATAAGTTTATACAAGTACATCACTTTAAGATGGAGGATTATCGCACTGCCTTAAAATTGATAGATAATAATTTTTTTATGTCCACTCTCGATTTAAAAGACGCCTATTTTTTAATTTCGGTACATAAAGATGACAGAAAAAATTTGCGCTTTCAATGGAGTTCTGAAAAGTGGGGTTCTCAGTTATTTGAATTTAATGTTCTACCATTTGGACTTTGCACGGCACCATATGTATTCACAAAACTATTAAAACCTGTCTTGTTGCATTTACGATCTAACGATCACCTATCCGTAGTGTACTTAGATGATTTTTTATGTATTGCAGATTCTTATCAGCAATGTTGCAACAATGTAATCGCAACAAAAAATATATTAACGAAACTAGGATTCCTTATAAATTTAGAAAAAAGCCAATTGGAGCCCAAAAAAGTTTGCAAATTCTTAGGCTTTGTATTCAATACGACTGACATGACACTCTCATTGCCTACTGAGAAACGATTACGGATTAAAGATAGAGTCAATACCTTCTTACGAATAAATAAATGCACCGTCCGGCAATTGGCTGAACTACTCGGTCTCCTGACGTCGGGCCTACCCAGCTATTAAGTATGGCTGGGTATACACGAAGCTGCTTGAGAGAGAAAAGTTTCTTGCCTTAAACTATTCAAACAACTACAATAAAAGAATGACCTTAGGAACTAATATCCGCTCAGAACTTATTTGGTGGAGAGATCACATCAACACGTCGGTTTCTCCCTTTCGAAAAGACAACTATGTTTTAGAGATCTTTAGTGATTCTGCAGCTACTGGTTGGGGTGTAGCTTGCGCTGATAAGACTGCTAATGGTCATTGGACAACGTTGGAAAGATCATATCACATAAATTTTTTGGAACTGCAGGCGGCTTTTTATGGGCTAAAAATATTTGCATCTCACTTAAAAGACTGTGACTTGTTGTTACGCATTGATAACACGACAGCTATATCATACATATATAGGATGGGTGGAGTCCAATACCCTCATTTAAGTAATCTAGCTCGTCAGATTTGGCAATGGTGTGAATATCGTAACTTGTTTATTTTTGCATCGTACATTAAATCATGTGATAACGTGGAAGCGGATTACCAATCGCGCAAAACTAAAGTTGATACGGAATGGGAGCTAGCAGATTACGCTTTCAACGACATTGCTACAACATTCGGAACGCCAGAGTTCGACCTTTTTGCAAGTATCCAGAACCATAAATGTAGTAGATATGCCTCGTGGAAACTAGATCCACAATCTGAAGTTATCGATGCTTTCACAATTGATTGGCACGGTATTAGATTTTACGCCTTTCCTCCGTTCAGCATGATAGCCAAAACTATTCAAAAAATTATTGTAGACAAGGCTGAAGGCATTTTGGTAGTACCATATTGGCCATCACAGCCGTGGTATCCCTTATATCGTAGACTAACCGTTTCAAAAGAAATATATTTTGAGCCTGAAAAAGCCCTGTTAAATTCCCCTTTCAGAGAGCCACACCCGCTTTACCAAGATCTTACCCTGGTGGCAGCGAAAGTATCCGGCGTTCGTTAATCAAGCGTGGCATCCCAATAGCTTCATTGGACATAATGATGGCATCATTTGCAAAAAATACCCTAAGTCAATATAATTCGTGTCTAAAATCTTGGTGGCAGTTTTGTGACGATAGAGACTTTGATTTTTATGAACCTGATTTGTCTCATATAATTTTATTCTTAACGGAGAAACACACGTGCGGAGCTAGTTATAGTACATTGAACACTACTAGATCTGCACTTTCACTTATTCTAGGCACAACAATTACTAATAATGACTTAATAAATCGCTTTTTTAAAGGCATTTATAGATTGAATCCACCTAAACCTAAATATGATGTAACATGGGATCCAAGCATAGTGCTGAAATACTTTAGTAAGTTTTATCCGTATGAAAATGTAAGTTTACAGGATCTGTCATTAAAAACTGTCACATTACTTGCTCTTGCATCAGCTCAACGAATGCAAACGCTGAGTGTTATTAAAATAAGTAATATTTTGATCAATAGTGATTCAATTGTGATTAAAATAGTTGATTTACTAAAAACTTCTAGGCCAGGAGTTAACCAACCTGTGATAACTCTGCCGTTTATAAAAGAAGATCCTAAAATCTGTCCAGCGCTTGCTGTAAAAATGTATTTAGACAAGACTCAGAGTTTGAGATCTAATAATGATACCAGTCTTTTTATTAGCTATAGAAAACCTCATAAAAATGTTGGGTCCCAAACCTTAGGCCATTGGGTCAAAGATTCTCTTGAAAAGAGCGGTATAGACACAACCATCTTTGGAGCTCATTCAACGAGGCATGCCTCCACATCAGCGGCTAAACGAGCTGGTGTTAGTATAGAGGAGATAAGAAAACAAGCAGGTTGGAGTGCCTCGTCCAACACATTCTTAAAGTACTATAACAAAGAACTAATCAGTACCGCAAATAATTTTGTTGGCGCACTATTTTAAAGAATTGCATTATAGAAGTACATAATTGATAAACTGTTTTGTTTTTATAACATGCAATAGTTAATAATACTTAATACAAACGTTGATTCATGTTTTGATTAATATAATTATGATATGTAAAATTGTTGCTAAAATAAAAGATACTTTCAAATGAGTTCACATATACTTAATTAAGTATACATATTTTATTTTATCTCTTATTTCAATGATATAATTTTTCGGTGCTTTAAACATCCTGCACGTAAACAAACAATCATCTTCGTACGAGATACGAAGTATAATTAAGAATCAAACGAACTTACCTAGTGAAGTTTGATGTCTAATTATGCGAGTATCTCGTACGAAGATGATTGTATACTCCCACCCATCCCGAATTCAGACCCAGTTAGATCGAAAAATTAAATCATAGGCTTTACAGTAATGGCGCTAGAGAGTGGCTGAAGCGGGAAGACGCAGAGGTGAAAGAGACAAGAGATTTTTACAAATAGTGAGGCTTTAAAGTGTGACAAGGGCAGCATGATACGTTGTACTGCTGCACGTAAACAAACAATCATCTTCGTACGAGATACTCGCATAATTAGACATCAAACTTCACTAGGTAAGTTCGTTTGATTCTTAATTATACTGTGCGAATACTCAGGATGACGTACGCAGGGCAGTGTCATGCAAAACTATATTAAATTTAGAGTTCCGAGTGATACTGCAATCTGTTATGTGCAGCCTTGACACGTAACATCAGGCGAACGACTAGCTCGTCATTTATAAAAAATACCATTCCACTATGGGCAGTCTGTAACATTGATGCCCATCTGCACTAAACATAAAGATGACATTCATACTCCAACGCATTTGGATTCGTCCCGTCAAACTTTAGTTAAGACGGGCATAAGACGTGTCGCTATACAGGGTGCATTTTAATTCATGGGCATACATTGAGTGCATGATAGCACATCATTTATTGATGATTATTAAAGGGTGAAGAGTGCAAATGAAAATTTTTTTTATTGAAAAATAAGATGATTGGCGTTAGTGCCTAACATAGTTGGCACGAACGATTTTGATACTGTTAAAAGTTATTTTACCTTGTATTTAATAGTTAAAAACAGTACTAATTTATTTTAATTTAATTTTATACTGTAGCAGTTGATTATGTAAGAGTTATCCTATTTTTGGAGTTATAATCAATACCAAATCGATGCGTTAGATTTCAAAAAATTTGTTCCACTTGTGACTGGTGCAGGAGTAGGTAATTAGTTTGAATAGACGCTAATGAGTTCAATTACACCCAGTATTACTATTAGATGAGATTGGAAAAAAGAAATTCTGTTTCCTTCTACTGGTGAAAGCAATCGGGAATAACACGGATAAGGAAACTCCCATTCGGAGCTTTGAACCATGTAAAGAAGTAAAGTTAGTTAGTTTCTGTATTCAACTCGGTATAGCTCAAAAATAAATATTAGAAATGTCCATTCGTTTGGAAATTACTAATAAGACAGACATTAACTGCTCGTTTTTTTTTACTTTGGGTAGTTCTTAAAAGAGCACTTATCAAATTGTTGGTGCTTTTTTGGGAATGACGAATTCCCAAAAGGGCACCGACAATTTGATAAGTAAAAAATATTTTCAAGTTCAAAAGTAAGATCACGAGTAAATTTAATTGATCAAATCACAAAAAAACACGTCAAAATGTCTCCAAGAAAGGTTTAAGCACGCACTCAAACTTTAAAAAATTGCAATTTGGGAACTAAGTAGCTATTTTAGAATTTGCTAAAGCTGTCTGGTCTCTAAATTCTTAATGGAAAAATGTTGGGTGGTGAACTTGAAATTCTTTTATTTACTTTATAAACATTTTCGTGTAATATTTGATACGCTATTTAGAATAAGTTTAAATAAAAAACGCAAACAACAAATTGGCTATCTTCTAGACGAGACTAAAGAGAATAATTCATTAGGTACTTATCATACTCCATTATTATAGCTCTCTATACTTATAATAAGACGTACACCCTAGTAACAGGTCTAATTCTATGCCTTAAAGATATTATGTTTTATTTTTATGCTCCCTATTATCGATGCTGAAGCCAAAACTATATTTCTTTTTATTTTTGTCTGTTTGTCTGTCTCTCTATCTGTATCTTGGTTGGGATCACGCCGAAACTACTGAATGGATTCAAATGAAACTTGGCATAGTTTGAGTTCATATTACGAGGTAGGCTATAAGATACTTTAAATCCCGAAATTCAGAACGGTTCCCGCGGGAGAGGGGATGAGAGTAAAAATATGTACTTAGTTGTAATTCATTAATGCGTGGTCCGATTTCATTCATTCTTTTTTCTGTTATAAAAGGGGGTACTTTAAGTATTTTACCGTAAATATTTCAAGGTCGTCGGGTTTGTGGTTCAGAAGTTACAGACATCCAACCTTCAGTCCTGTTTAGCCCAAAGCCACTCCTATCCTGTATTATTGAAAAGGAAGAAGGGAGGGGGAGGAAAGATAAGGGAAAAGGATGGATGGATGAAACGGTCTCGTTTATCCTTATTATTATTATTTTTTAACACTCTCGCGTCGAGCTCGGACATTTGAAAGGCGTTGGTGGGGCTGAAGCTAACCCAAGGTCTCTTGGGGTTAGTTTGAATATAAAATTAAATATAACTGACAAGACATGGTATGGCATATTATAAACTATTTTGTACAAAGGTTCAAAATAAAACTGGGCTATTGTGGTGAAGTTTTGATGGATGATGACATTGGTTTATGGAATGAGATAGCGGCACCTGCGAGTTTTGTCTCATATCAAAATGTTTGAGGCAGGTGATGACTTGCCACCAACTAAATGGACCTCTTGTAGTGGCTACCGCATATTGATGCCGAGAAAGCAACATTGGTGTGAGAGGTGAGAGGTGTGCTGCACCTTCACTGAACGCTACTCGCGGCTTTATGCTCTTTAGCACTTCCACCCTGAAGATTTTTTTTTAAATTTATTTATTTATTTGTTCACATAAAAATAAAAACAGAAATTATGCAACTAATAATATTATGTACAAAAGTAATTTTAACTAAAATAATGCTGAACCCTGAATCCCACACTAGGACGACCTGTGTCGTGAGATTCAGTTTCTTCCTTAATATAGGGTAGGTGGTTAATTTATGTTTCTGAGAAGACTAATAATACTTATTAAACACTAAAGTATGTATATATTTTGAGGTAGGTATCTAATGTTCATTATAGTGCTGATAGCTACTTTTTCTTATAATAAATGGATACGTGGAATCTTTGAACAAATGGGTTAGTTAGGTACTGTTGTCGCCTGGCAACTTCAGCTTTATTTTTGATGTAAAAAACTGCAGGCGACGCTAGCGCCTCCTCAATACAGACGCGAGTTTTAAGTATACGTTAAGTTGGTTTGTTAATTCGTGTTTTTGAACGTACTTTTGAAGTTTTGGTTTCTGAACGAATTAATTCAACCAATGAGAGGCCTGCTGAGCTGCCATTGGTGACCGAATTGGTGTCCGGTAAAAATGGCGGCTCAGGAGGAACGTTTGCTGGTTTTTCATTTTTATTCGGCAGTTGAGTGTGATTCGGCATTCGTGCAACATCGCTTAGTGTTGTTAGGATATTTTACCGCACAAGTTTATAGCGTGTAGTATAGTTTGTACAGCAGCAGTATCTTATTTATATTTAAAACGTGTGAAATATAGACTGTGGATTTTATTTACTTACATCATTACCTTGTTTTATTTAAGGGCCTCCTACATCAGAAGTGCGATCTATCCCACGCCTTGCCAGAAAGCCACAGATGCAGAAGTTTTATCCTGTCACCATAAGGTTGTCCTCTTCAGCGCCGTTTAGCAGCGAAGACAAACGACGCAGGAAAGTGAGACGTAAGCGATACACATTACCCGCAGTAAGTCAAAATGTAAAACTTTTGTATTGACTTCTTAATTTATACGTTATACAAATGTGGATTAATGTACTCGAGGCTGTGACGCCCATACATTTGGATGGTCAATGGTCAACGACCCATCTTGTGATTAAGTGTCAAGCTTTTCAAATATTCTTTTCAAATATTGCGCATCATTGGTAAATACAGTACGTTGCGTTTTAAAACAAAATAACGCTCGTTGGACCACGTGGATGTTGAATTAGTGGCGAAAGTATTTCGCCACTACTTCAACATCCACGATAGATACTTTCTAAAATGAATCATAATGATGTACTACATGATAAAAGAACAGAGGCATGTTAAGCCTAGTGAAAATCAAATGCTTTATGAGTTTAATGAATTTTACTTTCAACAGAAAGTTTGCATTAACGACAGATTGAGGTTATCTTTTGATCAACAAGAGATTATATTATCAGACATTTTAGGTTCTATTGGTGATAAAACATTTTAGAATGTGACGAAGTGGTTACAGTTTTTTAAATTAAAAAGGTTTACTACACTAATGCATACAAAATTTTATAGTAAGTGAATACGTGTATTCAGTCTGTAAGCAGGTGTGCAAGAAACATATATTTTTCTTACCACATGTTACAAACTCAAATGGAAAAAAAAGTCTATTATAATGTATTTATTAGGATTTTGTGTTGTGTGGATAATACACTTTTTGTGTTCCAAATATTCTACCGTTTCCGGTGTACAGATACTGTGATAGTGGTTAAATTTAATTTTTAACAGTTTATTATTGTTACATTACAGAACAATCTTATGTCAGATGGTTAAATAAGTAGATATCTAACATAAATTATTGGACTGAACAATAACTGAACTGCTACTGTTACTGTTTTGAATAACAGCTCTAGAAACATTTTGCTTCCAGTCACTTAGCTGTTTCTTAAACACCATTATATCGACTTCAACTGAGTTGCCCTACTTTATCAAATAATAACTGAGAATAGAGGAACCATTTGATTGTCCATGGCAAGCTGTGATGCTGCTTCAATTGACAGTTTGCCTGAGTTTCTTCAGAACAAAAACATGACATTTCAACCTTTTAGTAAACATGGTTTCTCTAATTCAAATGACTGTTCCTGTTAATTCCAAGGAATTTGTAGGTGTCTGGCTCATCAAACTTTATCCTTAGTATAAACAATGTCAAGAAAGAGTTCCATGATTCCATCTAATAAGCATTGCTCTTAGCTAGGCTATGGGACGGTAGTTATTTGGATCAGACATATTTTCCCCCTTATTGTGTTAATTAATAAATAGCTGTTCTGGGAACGCTTCCGAAGGTTATAAATTTATGATGTGTGCAAGTAGGACATTATGCAGATGGTGCAAAACTTACGGGCAATTTCTCCAAAACCACCAATTTTACTATCATTAATTTCACTACAATACACAGATTTAAAAAAAAATGTTTTTGGGATACTAGTGCCGTTTAACGTTAGTTATTATTATTATTTATTTATTTCAGTTAGAAAACCCATATTATATACACCATTAAAAAAAAATTAAAATTGTAAATTAAACAAAATTTAAAACAATAAATTAATGGAATCAATAAAACAATCAAATGTATTAAAGATTTTAGTCAGATTATTAAAATAGTTGTTAAATAAATTACACTATCATGTCAGTAGATAGATAGATAGAAAATGCTTAGTTTTACAGATAACAAATGTAGGTACATAGACAAACTGAATGCTAGACAGCATTATCTTCCATTTCACCTAAGTGTAACGTAAAAATTTTTGTGTGGCAGTACAACGCCGATTAAGTATAAATAATTGTCTAAATAAAACGATACGGTATAGTGATTAATAAAAATTTTAATCATTACAATTCGTTACATTATTTACATTTATCATTTAAATTATTACAAATAGTATTTGTTATGCTTTTCAAATCTGAATTGTACCTACGTGGTATAATGTATTCTTCTGGTGAACAGAATCCTTGTAACAAGATATAAACTTGCGAATAGTTATGTTGATGGGTTTTATTAACACAAGAATTTAGCTATTATTCTTTTTCCCGTATGTTATGAAAGCGTAATGTTTACTAAATAGCGAAGAGAGACTGTCCAGTTACAAGATCCAAGTATTTGCGTCAGAGATAATTAGAGTCAGGAGTTGCCGAGCACCATAAAAAAAGTCTGAAATAAAACGATATATTGTAATATGGCAGACGATGATGTTTAGTCGCAAAGCAATATGTTATAGTCGAAAGGTAGCCAGGGCAAATTACGTTGATTTAGGTCGTTTTGCCGTGAAGTAGTCGAACACAAATTAAGGCAAATAAACAAAAACATGCTGATTTAACGCATAAGTAAGCATGCGATTATGACATAAGTGATTTAGTGGTGACAAAGTACCAAACTAATGCCAGTATTTAAAGGACCATTCCAGATAGCAGAAGTGTTGAGACACGATCGGTAAAAGTCGTGAACTTGCCAGGTGATGAGAGTACTTTAAAACAATGTGAAGGTACATCATGCACTGAAAATATGAAAACCATGGATAAGTCTAACAGATTTTGAGGAATGGAGGTGGTATGTATTAAATCAAAAGAAGAATGACACGGATGTTGTCAGGTATTTAATGTGCAGTATTGAATTTGAACATTTTTGGTTGAATAGGTACTTTTGTGTGTGGTTTATATTGTGAAACTGTTATCTTTTCTCTATTTATTACTGTCAAGTGCAATTTGCTTCGATCAACTATTAGTATTTAGGCAATGCAAATGTGATGTAATGGCTGTCATGACAGTGGGCTTGTGAAACCATTACATTACAATGTGAAAGTAAGTACATGTGGTGAATGGTATCTAGGGTTGGCCAAAGGCATCGCGTAGAGAAAGCCACTTGTCGTTTATTTGAAAGTACATGTGGTGAATTGTATCTAGGGTTGGCCTAAGGCATCGCCTAGAGAAAGTTACTTGTCTTTCATTTGAAAGTAGGTACATGTGGTGAATTGTATCTAGGGTTGACCTGAGGCATCGCCTAGAGAAAGCCACTTGTCTTTCTTGTGTACTGACCGCCGATGGAACAGTCAATGCCATGGAGAATACCAATAATGATTGATGACTTTGCACCTGCGTTATCTGTTGACCGCTGATGGAACAACAGGTTTACGTACAAAATTCCCTGTAACACAAGTATTTGAAAGTAGGTACATGTGGTGAAATGTATCTAGGGTGGTCATGTGGCATCGCCTAGAGAAAGTCACTGGTCTTTCTTGTGTACTGACCGCCGATGGAACAGTCAACGTCATAGAGAATACCAATAATGTTTGATGACTTTGCGCCTACGTTATCTGTTGACCGCTGATGGAACAACAGATTTACGTACAAAATCCCCTGTTACACAAGTATAATGACATGTGGTGAATTGAAATACAGTAGAAAATGTTGAAAGCAGTTGTTATGGTTCTAATGTTAACATGTTTGTTCTCAGCAATTGCACCAGACATGAACGCTAGCCGTGGTCGGCTGCGTGCGCAGGAGGGCCGGATGTTGTCGCCTGGCAACTTCAGCTTTATTTTTGATGTAGAAAACTGCAGGCGACGCTAGCGCCTCCTCAATACAGACGCGAGTTTTAAGTATACGTTAAGTTGGTTTGTTAATTCGTGTTTTTGAACGTACTTTTGAAGTTTTGGTTTCTGAACGAATTAATTCAACCAATGAGAGGCCTGCTGAGCTGCCATTGGTGACCGAATTGGTGTCCGGTAAAAATGGCGGCTCAGGAGGAACGTTTGCTGGTTTTTCATTTTTATTCGGCAGTTGAGTGTGATTCGGCATTCGTGCAACATCGCTTAGTGTTGTTAGGATATTTTACCGCACAAGTTTATAGCGTGTAGTATAGTTTGTACAGCAGCAGTATCTTATTTATATTTAAAACGTGTGAAATATAGACTGTGGATTTTATTTACTTACATCATTACCTTGTTTTATTTAAGGGCCTCCTACAGTACTGAGTGAGCTTGCATCAACGAACGGGAGGTAATGTCAGCATCAACACCCAGTAGGCAAACCTATAATAAATACTACTTTCTATGAACACGAGTGACGCCCGAATAGTAGTGCATTATGTTAAATGAGTGTCATTATTTAACCCACATTGATGCAAGAATTCGTGACTACATACAGGGACAAAGAGATGATATTGTTGGTTGTAGGTAGGCTATAATTATAAAAAAGTGTGTAAATATTTCTTAATTAGTTGCATAGTTTTCCACAGTGCACAACTGATTTTATTAATATATTATTTAAGGATGCAGGTACTACTTACTACCTACTACTTGAGTAAAAAACTGGCTTTAAATTGTACCTTAAATTTGCAAAGCCATGGTAATTAGATTAGGTTTTTAGCTCTTGCGACTTCCACCCCCGGACAGCCGGTTAAGGCAAGCCAGGGGTCAGTGGTATCTTTTTGCCCCTTGGAATCAGGGTACGCGGTATTTGTATTTGTATTTGTTTATTATAACAAGAACGGCAATACGCCAACTACACTTATTATTAAATTTATTTCAGTCAAACATGCATGATAAAAACATTAAAAAATAAATAATTTAAATTAGGCAAAATGAAATCGTACCATCAGTCTAACGAATGAATACATAAGCAATCAATCAATAATACATTAAAAAGAATTAAATAGAAAATAGTTAATTGTGTAAATATTTAAAAAAAATCCGAACCGCTATCGCTATACTCACCCATTTCTATTATTATTGTATACCTGTTTTAATAATATCCTTGCAAAAAAGGAGTTGAACCGACTAAATTGAAAAAAATACCACATTTTAAAACTTAAACTATTTACTGTCTTGTCGACAAAATATCGTAGCTATATATCTCCATTCGCACACACTAAACCTGTCATCAAAAAAATGTTTTTAAAAAGTTACTCCGCTAAGTTTGCATCTCTCCAGCGCAATTTTGCACCTGGGACTTATTTATCTCCTGACTACGTTTCCAAACGATAAAAACAAATGAAAACAACCCCCAACTACAGCCATAGATCGCCGCTAGTGGACCAAGTTCTATAGTAAATCAACTTGGCAGATTTATATCATGTGCGGGCCGCGGTTGCGCCCGCGTTCCGACCTTTTCTCCTTTTTACGAGCGTGGGAAATAAGGATTTTACGTTTTTCCTGGTAACGTTACATGTAAAGAAAGAAAGAAAAGAAAGAAACGCTTTATTTGTACAAACTGTACACAGACACAAACAATAAAAATTATGTTAAACAACTAAAAATAAAAAAACAAAACCTATAACTAAAAAAAAAACAAAAAAATAAAAAAAAACAACATAAAAACAAACCACCACAAAAAAAAAACTCCACTCCTCTTTTGCACTTCTGTGTGCGAACATTGTTACTGTGTACAGTGATGTACAAAATGGTCTAAGCACAGCATGTGCCGTGGACAAATCAACGGCGCTGATTTTCAGCCCAGACCTTGGGTGACGACGATTACTGTAGTACGTAGAAATCGCAGAGAAGGACTTCTTTTGGTATAGCAGCCATCATTGCCTATTTTAGAAACTTTTAGTAAATAGTCTATAGGTACAAACCTGTCACACATCATCGGCCCGAAAACGTTAACTCCTGAACAAAAGCCTGCCCTATTAAGGAGGGTTTCCATAATGATCACGCTTGGCAGGCATCTTGATGATCGCAGTAGCATTATAATGTAGACCGAGGGTATGCTACTGTTCATTCTCTGGATATTCCCTGAGCCGGTTCTTACAGGAACCAAATCTGTAAAGTTCTATATTTAATTCTTTTCATTGTTCTCGTAGTCTAGAATAGAATAAAATAGAACACCACAGAATATAATAGAAAATCTCTATATTGTAATGTATTGTATACCAACATGAAAAACTTAACATTAGGAGTTACATAACTCTAATGTTAAATTGTTATAGTACCTACTAATAGGTATCATAATATTGTAGGTGGTGGTCTAATCACTAAAAATTAAGGCAATCTTTTGCAGGCAATTCTTGGATGGACAGCCTTAGCCTTAGGGGGGCAGGCTGCTAGTACCAAATAAAATAAAACCACATAACTATACGTAAATTATGTTACGTTTCAATGTTAATTAGCAAAAAAAAATTAAATATGTAAAACATTATGGTATAACGTTTACTACTCAAGTTTATACTTTCTTTATTTATTTTTCAAGTAGGTACCATTTTCTTTCCTTTCCTTCCAATTTTACAAAAGTACTACAAACAACTAACCCTAGACTCCCCAATACACAAACAAACGACTTCCTGTATCAAGAACAAAAATCTAGCTTACACCTGTTTGTTGGGAGTTCAAACCAAGTTTATTATTTACGTTCGCGGTTGTTATGACTTAGTTGCAAGAGCTCTGCGATAACTGAAACTTTGACCAAAACAAAACAAATATAGGTGATCGCAGACAACGATACGGTTGAAGTTAACAAGCATGTTAGAAGAACGTTTGGAACAAATCAGGCAGCTGCGCGCGTCGGGTGCAAGTATTCTGGCATAACGTAAAACAGAAGACTCTGGATCCAGAGCTTCTTTTTTTCTGGCATGATAGAAGAACGAATGAATGGAACAAATGTGGCCTGCCCATTGCCATTTCAACTTGCTAATTCTAAGAGCTAGGTCTGTTTATCTGGCTTGTATTATATAAATATACGTGGAGTGCGTTTTGTTTGCCAAAGGAATGGGCTGAATGGGATTTGTACCTGGGTGCGTCAATTCGAAAGTTGTATGGATCACCACTGAGCCACACTCGCTTCTACTTATGCATCGTTAGGTAGATATTTCAGGTAGAAAAAATATGATGATAATAGGTGTAGCCACCGTTAACATACTTCTGCCACCTTTTTAATTTCCACCCCATTAAAACACACATAAATCAGTAGGGCACCTTTCTCTTACCATTTTTCACTACATTTTCCTACACTGGATTATTTTAGAAACCGGCACTTATCTGCTTTTACTTTCTAAGCCATTAAGCATCTGTAAACCACACAGTAAAATCTTTATTATGTTTTTTTTTTTCTTAAATCTTTGCTCCACTCATAGTGCATTTAGCCAGTATCAAGTATTATAATATTTCATCGTGTTACAGAATATTCAAGTCCGGTCTTAGTCACAGTCTAGGTAGTCATAGTCCAGTCTAAGTCAGTTAGTCATAGTCCAGTCCAAGTCATTCAACCACGTTTCACCTACATTTACCTCATTCTTGTCATTTAGCACTTAATGCGTAAAACGTCACCAGTTTAAACATTAACACTGGAAAAAGCACAACTTTTGAAAAATAATACAATGCAACGCCGTGAACTTTTCCGCGTCCCCGCCAAAACTCAAAAATCTTTATTTAAGGCCAGCGTAATCCAGTAAAATCATACATCAAAAGACATCACAATCACACACACAATTTTTTTTCCTACATTAAACAGCAGATGGGTTGACGGGTAATTTATATAAGAGTCAGCAGTGAGTTCCGAGTTCAGGATTTTATATGTATATTACCTACTTATAAAACTATTTATTTTATAATACGTAATATTAAATTTTTAATTCACTATTTCCAAAATCTTCATTCGCTTTCTTATAAATTGCAATAACTTCAATTTCATTTCTCGAACAGGCACAGTTTCATGCAGAAAGGCAATTTTTTTTTACAAATTAATAAATGCAGTGATGGTTTTTATGATACCATTCTTTAGTAATTAATTATTATTCCCACAGAACACGAAAAATATTACGTAATTGAGTTAAAATTAAGTAAAAACGTAATTTTTTGAGTGCTCTGTGACCATTCCCAATTGAGCAACTAAAACAGATCGGTATTCTAATGGGAACATCATTGGTACCCTAATGGGAATGCTTCGTGCCACTGTGGAATCTGGAAAACCCCAGAATGCACCATATTAACTGAGACATTAGACGCAGAATACATTACAGACATTACGTAAGTGAAGATATAAAAGGAATTTTGTTGACTGGCACCCCAAGGCTTAAACGTTGGGGCGTGATAATGGAGAATTAGGGGGAATATTTATACTAATGAGTATAATTATGTTCATTATATAGACCTTTGTAACTGATAGTAATTATTTTACCTGGGAATTGAGATAAGGAATTATTAATTTATACCTTGAGCTTTTAGGTTTTTAATAGGCTATTTCAAAGTTACCTGTCATTTGGCAGCCTCTGTGGTGTGAGCAGGGTAGCTCATAACCCGTAGGCGGCGGGTTCGATTCCCGTGACAGGACAAGTATTTTTGCACATGAAAAAAAAGCGCAGATACTTGTTCTGTGTCTGGGTGTTGTGGGACTATGGTCCTCGTAGTTTCTGGGTCTCTAGATACAGGGAATCTAGTTAGGTCCAGGATCTATGTATCACCTATGTGTCATTTGTTTTTCATTCATTTATTCACTTATACACCTCACATTCACATAGGTACATAATACTCACTTCCTCCACTCACACAGTCACACACCCCCACATAGTATGACAACCTATTAAGGTTTTGTAGTCAAGTCAAATAATATGTTGCAAATAAGTTATTTTAAGTAGCACTTTATTATGGAAGTAACTTTGTATAGTAAACGGTCTTTAGCTCTCATTTTGTAAGTTATACACACAGGTAATTAAAAACACGTTAAGTTTGGATGCCTCTAATGTAATAGTATTTTGGTACCATGTATATCTTTAGATCTCCACGACACGGGCCTTGAGTCTAGTGTAGGTCCGCCGTATATATCTGAGGAATATAACGAACTAAATTTAATACAAATGTGTTTATATAAATTAGTTTTAAGCTTCCACTGTACTGTTTTATATTTGCAATAAACGTATATTCTATTCTATTCTATTTATATTCAATTAGTAAGTGCGTGAAGAAGAGCTTCTTTTTTTCAAACTTTTGCATATAATAAATATCGATTATAAAATCAGCATTTTTTTTCTTATATCTTGGTTCCACACATAGTGTATTTAGCCAGTGTCAAGTTTTATAATTTTTCATTGTGTTAGAGAATAATAAATAATAATAAATAAATAATAAATAACGCCCAACGATCACATACATAGATCCCGGACCCTAACTAGGATTCCCTGTATCTAGGGACCCAGGAACTATGAGGACCATGGTCCCACAACACCCAGACACAGAACAAGTATTTGCGCTTTTTTTTTCATGTGCACAAATACTTGTCCTGTCGCGGGAATCGCACCCGCAGCCTTCACGTTATGAGCCGACCCGCTCAACCACCACACCACAGAGGCTGTCAGAATATTTCGTGTAAAGTCAAGTCTTAGGGTGAGTTTTTTGATCTGTAGTTAAGGTAACCAATGGTTAAAAACTCTAACAAATTCTAACCAATGGTCAAAGTTTGTTAGAGTTTTTAACCATTGGTTACCTTAACTACGGATCAAAAAACCCACCCTTAGGCCTTAGGACGTTCAATTTTATTGATTGTGTGGGGTCAGTATTGTGCAATAATTTTCGGTTTACTATATGGAGAAAACAGTGACGGAAATGGACTCGTTAATTTGATTGATCAATAAAATTGATCGTGTATGGGCCGCCAGAGTCACAGTCCGGGTAGTCAAATTCCAGTTTATAAGTCAAATTCCAGTCTAAGTCATCCTCTAGTAAAGTGGTGACAACTTTATTGATAATATTGCTATTTCTCAAACATGCTTGGAAATGTGAGTATTATATTGACAACCTTGTTCAGAATAAATCGAAATTGCTGTACTGGCGAGCAGCGGCCGGCAAAAGTTGTATGAAAATCCATATCTGTCGTGGTTTAGCGGCCAAATAAATTACATACAAAACTCATATCTGTCGTGTAATTTAAAAATGGAACGATCCTTTACTCCGAAACATGGCAACCAAGGAGCTAACTTAGCGAAGGTTTTATTTAAATTTCGAACTGGCTTGCAAATAGAAAGCTGTTTATTGGAAAAAAAGTAACACATAATGGTGGGAAAAATTATTTTCAACTAAAAAAATTTGAGTTTTGGCGGGAACTTGAAAAAGTTCACGTCGTTTTATTGTATCATTTTTCTAAACTTGTGCTTTTTCCAGTGTTAATGGTTAAAATTGGTGGTGTTTTACGCGTTAAGTGCTGAATTACGAGCATGAGTGTGGGCAAGTGATATAATGTAGTGAAACGTGGTTTTTCGTGTTGCTTCCAAAATTCCATAGAAGCTTCTAGTAAAGTCACCACCACTTTACTAGGGTATGACTTAGACTGGACTATGATTACCTGACTTAGACTGGACTGTGACTAATACTTGAAGACTTGACTTTACACGTGAAATATTCCATAACTCGATGAATAATTACAATACTTGACACTGGCTAAATACACTGTGTGGAGCCAAAATATAAGAAAAAAAAATTCTTTGTTTTAATTTCCGCGCATTATTTGAGAAAAGTACCTGCTATACAACTGCTGCCCAACTGCTGCTACTGCTGTAGCTGTGAGGAAACTCCACACAGTCTCTGTTTTGCAAGAAAGGGATAGGTGACACAACCCATCGATTTATTTGCAGATTTTACTTATTTTTTGAATTATTACATTCATTTGTTCTGTGTCTGGGTGTAGTGGGAGCATGGTCCTCGTAGTTCCTGGGTCCCTAGATACAGGGCATCCTAGTTAGGGTCCAGGTTCTACTTAAGAATAGAATAGAATAGAATATCGTTTATTGAGCTTCACAACGTTTCACACATAAGTTCACACAATAACGAAAAAATAACTCATACAAAATCAAGATTAATCAACGTTACGCTACTGGACACATAACTATTCAAAAAATACTGCCTTGTCCACAACAAGGCATTGATGGCATCTGTTGCTGGCCGCTGCAGTAATGTACTAATATTTGAGATTGATCACTTTATTATTTTATATTCTTAGAACTTACATCTATTCAGTATTTTAAGTATGCTGACAGTATATTGACTTTGACTTTGATTTTTATTCATTCTAACATAGCTTTGGTAAGTTTAGTATCGTATCTTGGATGTCATTTGTAGGCGGCACCCCATGCCTTCACCCCCAACTTTCCCATTACTCTACGTTTTAACTTCCAGAAAAAAAGTAGGTCTTGGTGACCCACATTTTATTCTGCAAATTAAGATTGTTATGAGCACAACGTGTATTATGAGATGAGCAAAAGTGTCACAGTAGGTAGTTAAGTGTCAGCCTCAAAATATTTCTATCTATTCGGACTCAATGACATACCATCACACACACAGATTAGATAAAAAAACAACTGACTATACAGATGGAACAAAGTTTGACTTTCTGACGCAAAGAAAATATTTGACCCTCTCAAACTCCCAACAGAAAGGTCAATACACTTGCATCCTTCTAATCTTAAACTACTACGCGTTTATAAATAAAGCCGTTGAAGTATTGATCTCAACAAAATAGCGTCTCATGACTATTTTTCAAAAATAGACACTGATGTTCCCTCTGGTTAGTCTGTGATCACACTCTATATTTTTCAATCTCTTCATGTAGACTCGTTTGTTATTTCATTAAATGACTCAGCTTTCTGTATTAACATTAAGCGCGTGTCCTGTTCGTGCTTTTAGTAAAAAGTACCAATTCTGTCAAGTCACTGAATCGTTGCATTACTTTTAATATTCGGCCATTTTGCTCGGCAGACATTTTGTCCGCGTTTAATATCTTTTATAGCCGGTTTCCGGAACACTGCCCACCTGTCTAGAATCTTGGAGCCGTTGTAATTTGGGGACGTCTTGGGAATTAATGTCCTCTGCGGCTGTTTTAGGAGATTTTTGTCATTTTTTTGGTTAAACTTATCTAAAGGAATCAGTGGTTAAACCCGGATTTTCCTTTTTTTTTTTTTTTTATCAACGATAGGCTAACATTTTCATCCTTCACATAACGCTTTTAGATCCAATGCCAAAACGTGAAAACTTTATTTCTACTACTTTGCTTGCAAAATGTTTTAAAAGCATTTTTAATTTATTGTGCTATTTGTACGTTTCCTGCTAATTTTCCCTCTCAGTCGCAATCCCGGAAGTGCTGCTATATCCAAAAAGCTGTATAAATTTTCATCAATAACCTAATTTCGTAATCCTGCATGACAAATTGGGGGCCCGGCACAATTTTCCAAAGGTATTTGTGAATGTCGGATTGCAAATTCACGTTTTGTGAATTAACGCCTTTTGGCGGCGAGAGACTGATAACTGTAGAGTTAGGAGCTTGAAGTTGATTTACAAACTTTTCTAAATAATATTATGAAAGTTGCTGCAGATACCTTGGTATCCGTCGGAGAACTAAATACAACTCCTACAGCGATATAACTCTTAGAATTGGCAAATTGAATCTTGAATACCCCATTTTACCACATTATTATGGTTTGAATTTACAATCACGCTTTTGTACAGCTCTACGCTGCTATGAATGAATATAGGGTAGATCCACGATCGCCGCCTCGAAAACGGCACCATTTTAACAAGGCATATGCCTTGTTTTTACTCTCAGTCGCGTGTGACCGCACTTAATAAAAGTGATGCAACTCCACACATCCACACATTTATTGTTTTACAATGCTATTACTATGCTAGAGGGCTATGTTTCATTATTAAAATGAAACAACCGCTTGTGGACTATTTTATATTAGCTGGAAAGATATTATATTTATATAAAATAGCAATGCCACGGAGACACTTTTGAGGTTCGATTTTCATGGAGACTATATCTATGTATATTTGATTTTAGGCTCTACGCCATTAAAGGAAGCCATACTCCAAATATCAAGCCCCTATGTCCCAATACAGATAATGCTTTCCCCGACATATTCATACAATTTTCTTGTTTCATATACCTAGATCCTTTAGAAAAAGGGTTATCTAGGTGTCCAATTATCCTGAAAACACTAGAACGGGCACGTGACATTCGAATATTGTAGATGCCATGTACAACAAGGGTTGATTAAAATGTCACTTTGCTAAACGAAAAGTCATTCGCAATCACTTACATGCTAGCTGGCTGTCACTCGGGCTTGTTAGCATTCACTGATTTAACCAGCAAATGGATTTTGAATTAGGTTAAAAAAATTAATTCAAACTGCTAAATACCTACTTACATATGTACATCAAATAAAAAACCTACGGATGCCGCATGGCCATAGATGCCAGTGAAGCACCAAAATGGTGGTGATATAAATACGTGTGAAGGTTTTCCGCCTACACTGCGTCTTCCGGTTCGTGGTCGCTACTCAGAGCTTTCTTCCCCGTCGGTTATCAGTTCTACGAGCGATGTAGCTTGCCCACTGCGACTCCACTTCCATTGCGATTTGGTATAGTTAAATTGTTTAAAAAAACGTGAATATAAATGTTAATTTTTTGTGTCATTGAATATTAAATTGTCGTACTTGGGTATCAATAATTGTGTAAGCCACAATGTCTACAAGAAAATCGGCGTATATGTGCTTGAGATACTTCACATGTGTGTTGCCAAAAGATGTTGATAAAATGGCTTCATAGATATAATAATTGTGATAAGTACATTATATAATCGAATCTCCAGGTAAGAGTTTTCTTTTCTATTACAAAATTTAATTTTTTTATATCATTCACTTAGTATTTTTGGTAGTTATCTTATAAACCTACTTACATAATTAAGTTTGACTTTTTTTTTAGTTTGTGCGTCCGTCTTTCTTAGTGCACCCACTGAATTATTATTTTAATTACCTATCTACGGAAACTTGTAATTGGCCTACTTTATATGTTCATTTCTCTATACTTGAACCTAGCTGTAAGTATTCTTAAAATCTCAAAATAAAAATAAAATAAATCAATAATTGTAATAAAAAGAAATCACCGAGTTTTTGACGAATATAGAGCCATTATTTTGCCGTCACGTATATATCCGTTTCATGACCCATTCAAAAAGGATACATGACATATCTCGTACCTTATTTCATCCCAAAATATCTTAAATTTTACGATACAGCACTGGGATAATCCTAAACAGGCACCCCTCACAGAGTATGTAACAAAAACGTCTCATCCGCACTTACTCAGCGCTTTTACTACCGTTCAATATCTAAGGATCTCTTTACACGATGCAAGTGTTTTGACGAGATGAAATTCTTATGGACTCACCCCGTCTAAGTACGGTTTTTATGAGCGAAATCCTTAGCAATTACGAGGGTTGGTATCTAAGGGTTGAATCCTTAGGGCCGGTGTCCACCAAAGCAAAGGGAGATTCTTCATAAATAGCTCTAAATATGTGTACTTATAGGTGCTTATATAACTCTCTTCTAAGCTTTACTAACTAAGGGAGACAGTGCTGGCATGTGCTGACCATCAGCGTGTGAGAGAAGATGATTGTAAAAGATATGCGATAGAAAGAGAGGAAACTTAGAATAGGCTTGCAGCACTGTGCGAGCTAACTTGTCCTTTATTGCGTGGTATCAATAGGTGCTATTTATATAAATGCCTTTATTGAGTGATCCTTCTGGATTACTATTGTTTATTTTGTGGTGAGTGGTGTCTGTCGTTTTTGGCCTGCGCTTCTCTATCAAGTAATACATCTATCTTTTCCACTTCATAAGAAATTATTTATCCGTTACACCGCTCTGCTCCGCTCCTCTCAGCTCCAGTGAATACCAGCCGAAAGATATGAAAATTGTGAAGCAGAGAGGTCATTGAAACATGGCCTGTCAGAGGCAATAAAATTTATCTAATAATCTTTTGAGAGATGCTGTCTTTTGGACTTGGCAGTACAAAGAACGGCTGAAGAATGGCCGATATTAATTTAGCGAAATATGATGGGACTGATGAAAGGTATTTAGATTTAAATAGATTTACAAAGGAATTTATTCCTACGGGTAAAAATGCTAAAGGGATGGAATTTGTAAGAAAGGTACGGTCTAAAATGGGGGTTTTAGTTTGAACTAAAAGGAGGGCTTTGTAAAATTGTATTTCTTGGTAAATTGGACATTTAATATGCGCCGGGGAGCGTAGCGGATTGATCGGTTTAATAGAAACTCACTCACACAATCAGACAGAATCAACAACCGATGGGGAAGAAAGGTTCTGGAGTGGTGACTGCGAACCAGAAGACGTAGCGTAGGCCGGCCCCCCACTAGGTGGACCGACGATCTGGTCAAAGCCGCGGGGAGCCGATGAATGTAGGAGGCGAGCAGCCGCTCAAAGTGGAGGAGGCCTACGTTCAACAGTGAACGCAGATATTCTGACTGATGATAATGACGATGAAGAATACAAATTCTAATTTCATTGACTTGTATACCTAGAGCTGGATATAAATAAATATAATAATAAGGTTATCCATTATATTCTAACGCGATGGTTGTAGAATTCTATATTATTATAATTCTGCAAAAATTTCCTTGGGCCATGATCTATTAATTGCAATACAAATGTTAGCAGTTAGTTATTCACGTAGTAAAAACTTCGTATCTTTCATTAGAGTAAAAAAATATGTTCAGACTACTAAAATATCAGCCTGTATATTGATATCAAAATAGCTGCGAATGTAGAACGTTTTCTCTCAAGTGGGAAACTCAAAATCTGCGCCTTCCAAATCCCTGTAGATTAGATGATCTGCCCACAGCCAAAAAGTTAAATAAGTAATTTAAAAATATATATTATAATTTTCTACTTCTTTCATCGTCATCATGATCATCATCAACAGCCTGAAGACGTCCACTGCTGAACATAGGTCTGCCTCAGAGAGCGCCACTTTGAACGGCTGCTCGCCTCTTGAATCCATCGGCTCACCGCGGCTTTCACCAGATCGTCGTCGGTCTACCAAGTGGGGGGCCGGCCTACGCTGCGTCTTCCAGTTTGTGGTCGCCACTCGAGAACCTTTCTTCTCCATCAGTTCTCAGTTCTACGAGCGATGTAGCGTGCAGTCTATTCCTTTAGGTGGAAGTATTGAGGATGTTACCTTTGGATTAAAATCCCGAAGTTGCAAATTTAATTTGCTGATTGTCCTCGTTCATTTATTTTATTGAGTTCCCCAACTTCTCCACATTCCCAAATTGAAAGCTCTAAAATTAGAGATCACCACGTTTCCAATTTGCAAAGCAAACAGTTGCCGTGTGTCTCTGCATTAAGCCTCTCGTCTTGTAAAGTTTAATTCAGTAAAAGAACACACAAATTACAGAGTAGCTGTAGTAATAAATGGGGACTTAAACGGTTCTTCTCGCTTCGCTTTTATCGTCTGATGATTTTTAGGGGTGTCGCCTTGTGGGAAGGCATTTTGCGGGAGTTTTTTCTACCTTTGTAATATTGTGGGGGTAATTTTTATTGTCTTGGTTGCTGGCTTTGAAGTGTTGTTGCTTTTTTGTTCTAAAAATAAATAAGAAACCAAATGAGTGCATTTTACCTTACGTAATCTTTAACGTAAGGTACCTTACGCTACGAAACGTCTTGCGTAACAAGTACCTCAAGTAATTTACGTTTTTTATTCTATAGGTAACAAGCATGCGACCCAATCGATGGGAAGAGGTCAATGTTGGCGATAGACAGTAATTTTACGACGTTATGTTTAAGTGTCTTAATTGTCTGTACGTAATAGTTGTTCACGTGTTAATTTTTTAAAAGCATGTACTGGGTCTACTCATAAATCGACAAGAAAGCATCACAATAAGCAACTCTATTCGCTGCAATTGTAATGGGCGGCCATAACGCTGAAGATCAGGTCCAAGACTAGCACGTCACGTCATTTGACAGCCTCTGTGGTATGGTGGATGAGCAGGTCACCTCATCATCATCTGGAGGAAGCGGATTGGATTCCCGCGACAGTACAATTAATTCTGCACAGAAAGAAAAAACACAAATACTTGTTCTTATTCTGGGTATTGTGGGACCATGGTCTTCTTGGCTTCTGGGTCTCTAGATACAGGAAATCCTATATGTCTAGCATGCGCACCGCGAGAAAACATGTCGTCTTTGTTAGAGTGAGACACACTCAGGCGCTACCATAGCCTTGTCTCTCACGAGAAAAAGTGTCGAGAAATTTTTGTCGCGTTGCGCATGCTAGTTAGGGTCCAGGAATCTAATGATCGTTGGGCGTTGATTATTATAAATAAGCATCAAAATAATCGTTTAGCAAGCAATAGTTTCAAGTCAGTGGTTAGAGACAGCCCTATAAAGTTGCTTCGTTCGCGACACGCCACTCGAGCACTTTATTTATAGAGTACGTTACTCGAACTTGTTACAAGTTGCCACCGGCATTGTTGGTACGCCCACTTGTGAACTAACTGACAATACTCAGTCGGTAATGAACATTGCTGATACTGCAGGCTGAAGTTTGCTATACATTTCTATGGCTGAGACACGGGTCTTTTTTCATTGAGAGAGAGAGTAGGCACCCGATAACCGATGGGGAAGAAAGGTTCTCGAGTGGCAACTGGAAGACACAGCGTAGGCCGGCTGGTGAAAACCGCGGGGTGCCGATGGATACAGGAGGCAAGCAGCCGCCTATGTTCGGCAGTGGACGTCTTCAGGCTGTCGATGATGATGATGGTCATGAGGGGGTAGGCTATAATACCCTACGCTGGCCAAGTGGATGGATAAAATTGTAATGTCCTAGAATATTATGATTCTTGAAAATGCTTGATTCCTCACGATGTGTTTTTTTTTCACCATTTTAAGCAAGTGTGATATTTTTTTAACTCGTTCAATGTTTTCGATGGGAGTTTAGTCAAAGTTGACAATGTCACTCGTAAAGTGTGAATTTCGCACATAACTTGAAATGTCGCTGGTGCAGGGATAAGTGGAAATTGAACCACGGTGCATTGGTTTGAAAGTCGTATGTGATACCACTGAGTGACACTCACGCATAGTCCAGTTTGCAATGTTTGTAGTACCAACTACTATACTAGAGCTGTCCCGTAATTTCGTCCGCACTTACCTACCCGTTTTTTATGAAAATTTTAACTTTCTGGGCTTATACTTGCTGTTCACGGCAAAGTAGCCGAATTTATTTGGAAAATTTATTGCACATAGTTTGCTTATAACTACAGAGGTTCAAACAGGGTTTTTTGTCCCGAAAAAATAATTTGCGTTGAAAATGGATAAGTTTTTCTCTATTATTATTATTAAAAGTATCTTCAAAGCAACTAGACTTTAAAAAATCCTGGCTGGCAACTGGTACTGGAGTATGGAGAAACATTATGCCATCGCAACTAGTTACCAAGAAAGAGGAAAATACTCTCTCGCAACTGCGAACCTTAAACTTTAGAAGTGAAAACATTGATAGAGTCACAACCTCACTTGAAAGCGCCAGGCGTAGCGTACCAGTTTAATATCTAGCGTGATAAGAAATGCGAAAGTTTAGTAAACACCTCGTCGACTATTTTGGTAAACAAAACAAAACAAATCGTAATCCCGGAACAAAACCAGCAACTGCAATCCAACGCACCCTCAACGAAGTCATTTGTATGTACCCCATAGATTTCCTTCCTTAACGCATTTTGGGCCATAAAGCCGCGTTTAAGGAGGAAGCCGAAGATAACTCTTATCTTTTTCTCGCGTTTTTCCCAAATTCAAAGTTGTATTACGTTAGAACAATGGAGGATAGGATTCCATAGCCGTATCTATACGTTACGGTTCATTGGAAGGAGGATCACGTAAGAGCGGGTAGAAGAAAATTTGCTGTATAACTACAAGGAAATAGAGTAATGCTAGATGTGGTAGTTTAGTTGGTATAGTATATTGTGACGCCATGGCACGGAATAGATATATAGATGGCGGTTAATTTGACTAGTAGGTACCTATAAACGTGTAGACTGTGTGGTCCCAGTGTGAAAATAGGACCATCCCATGTCTTCCCGTTCGTGCCGTAAGAGCCGACTAAGGGACCAGGAAATGGGCAGCTGCATTTTCCTCGGCACATTAAAATCTTCTGCAATCACCAAGACGCCTGCCAAGCGTGGTGATCACAACAAACCCCACCTCCCCCTATGATAAGTGCCCTAAATAGCGTTTTATGGGGGAAGCTTATGTTCAGCAGTAGACGTTTTCCGGCTGACAACTACGATTATTTTTCTAAATGGCTCCCGGCTACACCCATTTCAGTTTCTCCATCCAGTCACTCTATATCCGTGTAGTCCCTTAGACCATAAAAAAGATTTATCGTCCCGTTGCAGGTTCGTTACGCAGTCGTCCCGGATACGTGTCGAGCCCGTGTCGTACGCTATAAACTATCCCCCTAATCGGTATGTGTACACCGCTGAATATTTTATTGCACATGACCGGGAATCGGATGTAGACCGGGTTTATTGGGGTGTTTACAAAATGGATGCTATGATTTTTCCATCGATAAACCGTTTTTTGAATCGTATACGTTCCACGAATAGCGATTGGACGGGATTTATGGTGTTTTTGATTTGATAGGTTTTTCGAACGTTTCTGAGTTTGCAGATTTAATTTTGATAAAGCCTGAAATTGTTTTTTGCATTTAATAATTTGTTTTGTGCAATTTATTTTAGTTTTTCACTAGCCAAAACACAGTGAAGCGAAAACGTGAAAATTGTTAACCAAATATTTCTGTTTATTTGATTAGGAATTCTGTAACAGACTTTTATTGGATGTAAAAACTTAAATAACATGTATATACTAAACTAAAGTAGACCTAAAAACTAAATTATACGTAAAAACTTTAAAACTAATATATAAAACCTAAAATAAACCGTTGGCGGAGGGAAAAGTGCCCAGAATGCTGGCAGCATTATCACGCTGGATGGCAATGCTTATCTTTTGTGCAAAATAAAAGCCAGCATTCTGGTCACCTGATGCCTCCACCCATCTGTAACTAGAAAGTTTAGCGTATACCTAACAATTTTAGGTATTTTTCACAGCTAAATCATTTATTAGACATATTCTCTCAATTATAACTTCAAGTATATGACAGAGCGCCACTTTGGGTGGCTCTTCGCTTCCTGCATTTATCGGCTTGCCGCGGTTTTCGTCAGATCGTTGTACCTATCTACAAGTGCCTAGTACAAAATTTGTGGGTAACTGAAAACCGTTGTTTTATTTCCTGAAAATTAATTTTTTGAAACGACTATCATACCTACCAACGTACTTCTTTTGTTTTTCAAGTTAATTAACGACAACATAATTTTCCGCAGTTTATCCGCAAAGATTTCCACCCGCGCATTTTATTTACCTTTTTAAAACACAATGATAATTGAAACGTGTCACCGGCAAACGAGGAAACCGTTTACAGAAAATGCGCCAAAGTTTTTCCTCCCGTGGCGGACGGGACCCATTGTGGCCGCCCGAGTAACTGAAATGGGCTTCTTTGACTATTTTTCTCTGAAAATAAAGTTACTTTTATCTACTAAAGCGGCAAGTTCAATAATGGCGGGTGCTCTTTGTGTGTGGCATGTGGTACTGCAATTAAGATACATCGCGTCACAGGTAGATGATAATATCAGGAAATTGCAACTGCGCATCAAACTGTGCCTGCAAAGATCTGAAATCTTGCTAACTCATACTCATTTCACTAGTTCATTCTTACTTAGACCATGCAGTTGAAGACATAATATCGAATTACAGACATCAACTCAATTAATTATTACTCACTTATTTTGTTTTCTTAGGCTTAGTGTACATAGATATACGTAGTATAATTTTGAATAGTGCATTAGATGGCTAATTTAATAAAAATATTATATTCTAAAAAAAAAAAAAAAACTCAGTTAATTACCTTTAAATGACAGTCAGTGACAAAGCAGTGCGATCAATAGTGATCTAATAATTAAAACGTACTATCATAAATAGACCATTTTAAATATATAGTATTCAAGAAACGACTTAAATGGTCAATTTAACGCAGTCAAATAGCGCCCAGTGCGCTAGAAGGCGCTTCCTTACACCTTTTCCTGAAGTTTGTACGGTTTTCAGCATCCTCATTGGTATATGCATGGAAAGGAATGCCAACACCAAGAAAACAGCGTAGATCAGAAATATGCCAAAAACCGTTATAAGTCTAGATGGCGCTGCAAAATGAGCGGGCTATAAGTTGAGCGCAGATCAGAAATAAGCCAAAAAATCGTTTTAAACCTAGATGGCGCTGCAAAATCAGCAGACTATGCTAGCTGCGGCGGGCTAGGTTTTCTTGGCATATTTCTGATCTACGCTGTTTTCTTAGTGTATTGACATTCCTCTGCTCCTTGTTCCATGTTATATGTCATGTATCAACACATCAAAATATGACTTGTAAAACGCACGCTAAATATTTGCATTTTCCACATCATACCACGCGATAATAAACCTGGCGGAAGTACGCCCATCGGAACTGCGGCTCATCGATTACCTAGCTGAGGATTAGTGCAGGTTCAATGCGTGTAAGTAATCCTTTGAGCGGCACGCTGAATAATTTGAGAAGTAGGATTCGTTGATGAGATAATCGAGCTATTTTCTATAATATGCTTTTCTTTCATTTTTTCCGTACCCAAAGGGTAAAACGGATCCTATTAATAAGGCTCCGCTTTCCAACCGCCCGTCTATATGTCTGTCTGTCTGTCCATCTGTCACCAGGCTGTATCTCATGAACCGTGATAGTTAGACAGTTGAAACTTTCACAGATGATGTATTTCTGTTTCCGCTATAACAACAAACACTAAAAACCAGAATAAAATAAATATTTAAGGGTGCTTCCTTACAACAAACGTGATTTTTTGCTCGTTTTTATAGATAATGGTGCGGAACCCTTCGTGCGCGAGTCCCACCTTAGCCGGTTTTTTTTACTAAGACAATGCTTTAGCGTCTGATGTTATACCTTCAGAAATAATATGTTTATGAGTACGCAAGATTAATAAAACATATATTTTTGATCCATAATCAAGGTAAACCAATGGTTACAAATAATTTACCATTAGTTAGAATTTGTTAGCATTTTTAACCATTACCTTACTACGGACCAGAAAACCCACCCTTAGGTATCTATATTGTCAACTTTAAAGATTTGCCCGATTTTCATAGAGACAATTTATGCTATATAAAATACCTTTCCCAGTCACGTATGCAAACTATTATGCACATCAACATTCTGAACTATGTTTTTTTAATGTGATGAGTAGCAAACAAGCAGGTGGTCTGCCTGATGGTAAGTGGTCACTGCCGCTGGACATTTGCATCACCAAGAGTATTGCCGGTACGTTGCCTACCCTTAGCGAGGGCACTCTTGAAGCTACACTGGTATCATAAATTCAAAAATACGAGCATGGATATGTTGTTGAAATGGTTGAGCAGTAAAGATGATTCGCACGACTAATGTCAAAAAAAGGAAAATGTCCAAGAGCTTAATAATGCCCTAATATAAAAACGATTAATCGGAAACATGTCGAAGTAAACAAACCTACAAGTAGAAAAACCAGCCAAGTGCGAGTCGGACTCGCGCACGAAGGTACCAAAAACGAGCAAAAAAATCACGTTTGTAATATGGGAGCCCCGTTAAATAAAAAATAAATATCTTGTTTTTTTTTTACTTTTTGTTATAGCGGCAACAGAAATACATCATCTGGAAAAATTTCAACTGTCTAACTATCACGGTTCATGTCATGAGATACAGCCTGGTGACAGACGGACAGACAGACAGACAGACAGCGGAGCCTTAGTAATAGGGTCCGTTTTACCCTTTGGGTACGGAACCCTAAAAATGACCAAATATATATAAATTACTATACATACTCGACTTACATGTATATCTTATTCAACAAGCCCCCTCACGAAGCCTCCTCAGTAAAATGAAGTATGCAAAGGAAATGTGGTCCATCGATTAACACGTTAGTGCAAGCTCGGTGCGTCCCAGTAGAGCCTTTGAACGCCCACTACGTTGTGCGGATGTATTTTTACATCCCGGATTATACTGTAGCTATGAGCTGTGTAAAATCAATCGGAAATGTATTCATGCTGTAGCCACTTCCGAAATGCGGGCAGGTCTGTTAGATAGGTTTTAAAAATGGAAACCCTTTAACCCGGAACACAGAAATGCATGGCGGCAGAATAACTGGCAAAGCGGTGGTACCTAGACGAACTTTGCAGAAAAGTCCTACCGCCTGGTAGATTCTTGAACGTGCTGGTTCTTTCCAATATTCTTACAACGGTGAAGGAAAACATCGTGAGGAATTCAGGCTCTCTTACAACGGTGCAAAAGCGTGCAAGTTCCGCACATAACTTGAAAATCATTAGTGCAGGCCTGAGTGGATTTAAATCAGGGGGCGTCTGTGAGAAAGTCGTGCGGGTTACCGCTAAGCCATACTCGCTGCTTTGAGCTGATACTGTCATCATCATCATCATCATCAATCTCCAGCCTGAAGATGTCCACTGCTGAACATAGGCTTCCCCGCGGCTTTCACTAAATCGTCGGTCCACCGGGCCGGGCTACGCTGCGTCTTCCGGTTCATGGTCGCCACTGGAATCTTTCCTCCCCATCGGTTGTCAGTTCTACGAGCGATGTGGCCTGCCCATTGCCATTTCAACTTGCTAATTCTAAGAGCTATATTGGTCACATTAGTACTTCTGCGGATCCCATGCCATTACAGACTAGTTCATCCCACCACTGGTCGCGTCATCGAAGTCCTACATATTTTGATAAAATTCTATTCAAACAGACCCGTTATAACTATAATAAGCTCTATCAGCGTGATCCTATCGAGAGTCCATGTCCAGGTGATGATGCCAGTAATCCATCAGGTAATTTTTGCTGGCTTCCATTTAATTCCCCGTCAGGCTACACTGGTGTGATGGATTGGTTTGTCGCCGTCAACCCGGCGCGATGAGCGATGACTGACTCACTGACGAGTCTCAGCTCGACGAATGCATTAGAGTTTTAGGGTAATGAGGTCTTTTTGATTTTGGGTAATTTGCGGGATTAAAATGTATTTTTTACCGGTTTGTGGAATAATTATTTCGTCGAACACAAAAATCATTTACACTACTTTTAAAAAATAAGAGAGTTACCGCGGGTAAATGGGAAAATTGAAGATGTAATCAGGTGTATACAAAATATAAATTTGTATAAATACTGTATTTTAGAATGTATACTGGGTGTAATTTTTTTTTTTGACGGGTGTAATTGAATTCATTATCCTTTGAAACTAGGTACCTACTCCTGACACCGGGCATGTATGGACCTAAATATTTGAAATCTAACGCATTGATTTAGTATTGAAAACAACTCCAAAAAAATGTGATAACTTATACAAAATTATGTGAGGGCGCTGCTGCCGCAGCAAAGTCTACTCCGTGTTTAAAAATGTTTAAAAATAGTTAAAATTTAAAGTAGCTAGCTATCACTTACAAATTTACGTTGATCTGTGTTAAAAGAATATGCAAAGGTGTTTGTGAAACATATAATCCATGAATAAGTTAAATAATTCAGTTTAATAATTACGTTCCGGGAGACTGTGTTAAAAAACAAAACAAAGTGAATAATGATTTCAGTTCTCCTAAGTGATTTCTCGTGTAGTTTGAACACATAACTGTGCAGCAATCTTAATTCACGGACTATATTATGTGTTTTTCATTGCAATAATAAACATAAAATAGTGCAAGTAATTAAATATTATTTTTGTAAATGAGGGTGCTTCAAAAAATCATTACCTTTGAGAAGCGCTAATACAGCTGGCGCTACTACTTGGAAATTTCGCGCCTTGACGTATGGTGCGATTAGCCTATTGGTGTGCACCTCTGACTGATTAGTACCTGCGCAGAGGTGACCAAGTTCGCTCCCGGGCTCGGAGATTTTGAAGATTGTCTTTTTGCACCCAATTTCAAATTTAATTTATTTTATTTTATTACTTTTTGACTGGGAAAGAATTCTTGCACGATATTTAACATGGATGTTAGTAGCGAAAACTATGTAAATATAACTAAAAGGAGAAGACATAGCACGCGGGTTATCTATTGCAGCAGTGATAATGAGATCTCTTATCAAAGTTTGCCCGGTAGCTTGGAAAATGAAGAAAATATAATGTTACTGAAGGAAGAGAAAGAAAAGTTAGCCCTAGAGTTAGAAATTGCTAATAGAGAAATAGAGAACTTAAATTTTGAAAACATTATCCTGAAAAAAAAGTGCTTGGAGTATGAAAATAAATTAAAACTATACAAATCCGTCGGTGTTGATGATTTAAGCAGCAGCGGCAGTGTGACGCCCCAAAGATTGTTCTCGCTGAGGCAGCGAAGACGGCTGAAGGTCACGAATATCGCAACGAATTTATCACAGGATTCTTCAGTACTATCCCCCCTATTATCTGGCGCCAACTTGCCTGCCGAAAATTCGGAGATCTTAGTAGGCTGCATATTAACCTCAAAACCTGATGGCGAAAAACAGATACCACAATGTGAAAAGGCCGTTAATAAAAATCCAACAGGGCACTCTGAGCAGATACAGCAAGCCAGCGAGATAATATCTAACCGTACGTGTTTGGTTGCGGCGGGTCTTGTAGGTACATCAAACGCTACCTCTCGAGCTGTGCAGGCAGAAACTGTTACACCAACTATAAGTAGTACAATAAAGGATGTACGACAGCGTGTACTGGTGCTAGCAGACCAGTTTGGAAGTGGAATGCGGCGCCTTTTGCAGAATCTTCTGGGTGAAAATTTCATTGTTACTGCATGGCTGTGGCCTTACGCAACGACAGATCAAGTAATGAAGTCGTCGTTTTATAATTGTAAAGATTTTACGAGGTCTGATTTTGTATTGATTTTGACGGGGTCGAATGATAACAGTACATTAAATGTCCAGTCAACCTTGTACTACACTATAAAGCAACTAACTAATACAAACATATTGGTTGGCAAAATCTATAACAACAATCAACACTTAAATAGAATAGAATTGAATAGGATGGTTAAACGTGTATGTAATAACTTTAATAATGCGCACTATGTCGCAATGGATAATAATAAGAATGAATATTCCTTTAGATTTAATAAGTACGAAGCTTGCAAACTCTTACACAGACAAATATTACACATCAATTACAAACACAGTTACAATAGATATGTAAGTCATAAGTTGGCTGTCCACAAATCCTTGAAAGTAGAAAAACGTGTTCTGTTAGAGAGCAATTCTATTCAATCCGAAATGTCTCAACAAAGTTATGCCCAGGCTCTGAAAGGATCTATGTCGCCAGAGGCTAAGGTTACTGTTGAGGAAAACACGTTTTTTCGTTCCTAAAACCGTTTTAACAGAAATTGCGGATTTTTGTAATGTACAGAAGATAAGGTTATTTCATCAAAATGTTTGCGGTGTTAGTAATAAGATGGATGAATTGGAAATATACATAGAAGGGAAACAATTGGACTTCATATGTTTAAGTGAACATTTTCTAAACCAGGATGCAGCAAAGTTGTTTGGTCTTGAAGATTATAGCCTGGTCTCTTACAACACAAGAAAAAATAAAAAGAGGGGTGGTACGTTAATTCTAGGTCTGAAGAGTAGGCATGTGGAAGATGTACAGTTGAATAAATTGTATAAAATGGGAAGTTTTGAAATTTGTTGCGTTAGAGATGTGGAAACTAACTTGTACGTATGTTGTTGTTATAGGTGTCCAGATGACAAAAACTTTGACTGTTTCATGGACAGACTGGAAAAATTACTTGATTATTTTTTCAGAAAGAAATGCATACTTTGTGGCGATTTCAATGTTGATCTGCTAGCCGAGGGCAATAAACAAAGCGAGTTTTTAAGCCTGTTAAAATGCTACAACTATAGACCCTTGGTTTATTCTCCTACTTTTATTCGTAATCAGGCATCTTCTTGTTTGGACAATTTTATTACAAACATTCCCGATGATTTTGTAGAGCTTTGTGAAATTGATCATAATGGCTTAGCGGATGGACATGGAGGTCTTTTTTGTGATTTGCTTGTAGAAGATCATCTTACAATGAATAAACAACATAAAATTTTTTTAAATCAGAGAAGTTTTAGTGTTAAAAATAATTTACTTTTTAATGCAAAAATGAACAGGAAAATTGGACTGATATGGGGGTGAATGTATTTTTAAGTACACTTAATAAAGTGTTTCGGAGCAGTTACAAAAAGAAAACACGTAAATTAAAATTAATGAAGTCTAATGGGTTGAAATGGACAACAAAGGGGATAAAAGTAAGTAGTAAAATGAAGCGATTCTTATGTTCTGTTAGTGGAAATAGGGTACACAGTAGTGTCCTTACCTATCGGAAGACGTATATCAAGTTATATAGAAGAGTACTTAAGAATGCTAAAAGATTAGCAATAGCGAACGAATTAAAGAACTCTCCTAACTTATGCAAAGACATATGGAAAATAGTACAGAGATTCACCAAAAAATTAAAAGATAATAGATTAAAGAATTGTCGTCTAAAAATTTGCAATAAAATGACAGATAACCCTTCTGATATAGTTGAAGCTTTTGCCAAATCTTTTAATCGAGCATCGAGTTCTGTATCAACGGAAATAGAGAAGGGGATACAATTTTTAAACAGCTATACGGAAAAAGTGGATAAAGATATGAGTTTAAGACCAACCGACGCATCGGAAATTAAAAAAAATTGTACGTAATATGAAAAATAAAAGATCTTGTGGCTATGACGATATACCTGTGGCAGCTATCAGGGATAATGTTGATATATTAGCTATACCGCTTGCCAGTTTTTATAATAAGTGTTTTGAAGAGGGCATATTTCCGGATCAACTAAAGGTAGCGAAAGTTGTTCCAATTCTTAAAAAAGGTTCAACCACTGATGCAAGTAACTATCGCCCCATTTCATTATTGCCTGTTCTCTCAAAAATTTTTGAAAAACTAATAAAATGTAGGCTCCTCTGTCATTTAAATTTGAGAAGAGTTATTAATAAACAACAGTTTGGTTATCAAAAAGGTGTAGGCACTACTGACGCTATAAATACCTTGGTTAACAATGTGGTTTGTAGATTAAATGATAAGATGAAAGTAGCAGGAATTTTCTTGGATTTAAGCTCTGCCTTTGATACAGTCAACCATGAGTTACTATTGGTGAAACTAAACTACTATGGAGTTAGAGGTACGGCACTAAAGCTGCTCACGTCGTATTTGCACAATAGAAAAATGTTTGTGGAAGTAAAACATTTCAAGAATAATAATATCACTGAACACAGGTCAAGTTTCGTTAATGTAACCACTGGCATTCCACAGGGTTCTATACTTGGCCCGATTCTTTTCATTTTATTTACAAATGACTTAATCAATTTTATTAACAGGCAAAGTCCAAACACAGAATTAGTGGTTTTTGCTGATGACACTAATGCAATCCTGGGTGCTAATGGAATGGAATCGTTGAACACAAATGTAAATTTAGCTCTGAGTTATTTTAGCTCTTGGTTTTTGGCGAATAAATTACAGATAAACATCAAAAAGACTAATATTATGCTATTTAAATCTACTACCCGACAAAACGACAACTTAAATGTCACATTGAATGGTGATCAGCTTATAGTGGTTAACTCTGCCAAGTTTTTAGGAGTCTATGTGGACTCTTTGTTGTCTTGGAAACCTGAACTCCATGCTCTCGAAAACTCAGTCAGCTCATCGTGCTATGCACTTAGAAGCTTACGTGACCTTCTGAGCATGGATCAGCTAAAAATGGTGTACTACGCATTAATTGAATCAAAATTCAGATATAGTATTCAATTTTGGGGTAGAAGTTATGAGTATAACATTAAGAAAGCGTTCATCTTGCAGAAGAGAAGTATCCGGACAATGGTTCGTATTTCGCAAAGAGATTCATGTAGGGATCATTTTAGAAGATTGGGAATTATGACAGTTCCAAGCCTTTACATGTTAGTGGTGTTTAATTTTTTGGTGAAATATATATTCGATTTTGAGACAGAAGAGGAAAGAATTGATAGAGAAAGTACAAGAAGGAAAGACCTTAAACATAAAATACATCCTACATTAAATATAACCAAACATAGCATCTTATACCAAGCAGTGGAATTATTTAATAAATTGCCACATGATATTAAAGAAGTAGTCTACAAGCCTAATATATTTAAACACAAAGTAAAAGCATTTCTTTTGGAGAAAAATTATTATAGCATAAATGAGTACTTGACCTAGCATTGGGATACTGTGACTTTTGTTTCTATGTTATTTGTATTCCTTACCATATTATGACATGACCTATTATAAAACTATTTTAATTTTGCATGCACCTACTTAGCCAATTATTCAATTATTTAATTTAATTTAATTTAATAACTGTAATGAACTTAATTCTAATTTTATTTAATGTACCTAATTCAAACACAATGTATGTTGTTTATGAATAAATACAATACAATACAATACAATTAAATTAAAATAATTAAGTACTCTTTTTAATTATTACATGCAAGGTAATATAACTTTTAACAGTATCAAAATCATTCGTGCCAACTATGTTAGGCAACGCGGCAACCTTCCTAATTTCCAACAAAAAATAATTATTTTCATTTGCGCTCTTTATTCTTTAATAATCATCAATAAATGATGTACTATCATGCACTCAATTTATACTAATGAATTAAACTGCACCCTGTATAGTTGATTCGAGATTCTCTATTGGTACCCACCTGTTTTCAGTTTTCTTTCATTCATTAGCAGTGTATCTTATTTAGTCACATCTGTTTTATCCGCGATTGAAAATAATTGATTGATTTCATCTTAATTCTCCAACATAAAATATAATTTGATCTACGAAAAAATAGGTCATTCAATAAACAAAAGTCTAAACTACTACCACACTAGTACTATAAAATTAACAATATAATACAAAACTACCCTAATAAGCTAAATAATATAAAAACAAAAACCTAATCTAACAAACCACTACCAGTAGGCAACGTGCCCAATATGCTGGCAGCATTGCCACGTTGAATGGCAATGCTCAACCTTTGGCCGAAGTAGAGGCCAGCATATTGGTCACGAAAAAATTGAATTTGAATTCATTCACGTGTTTTTTAATTCACTATTCATTTATTTCCATTAGTGTATAATTTCAAATTTTCCCTCGTGTTATACTAACAAAGCTCAACACAAGCAACATTATTCACTTCACACTCAAAAACATTTCACTTGAATATTTTGAAATTTTTCCGACACATAGAAATGTACCGTAGCGTGAACTCATGTAGAGTTTGTAGAGCCACTACACCCATTTCAAACGTAATGTTCCAAACCGTTCCGAATGTAATGGTAGAGTAGTGTAGCTAGCTATGTAGAGCAGTGTCTGTAGAGTAGCGTAGTTTCGGTGTAATGGACAGAAAAACCACTTACCAACAGGTGGTCGTGTTTTCAGGTAGTATTTTCTGTGAAAACTGTTATTTTTCTATACTCTACCTTGAATGGTTGAATGGTAACTCTACATGAAGCGTAGACGATTATTCTTTACCATTTATCAAAGGCCTCTCTTTCAAAAATATTACAAAGAAGATAGATATAAATGTATATATCACCTGGTTCTAGATATACCTACATTAAATGTGTTTTACATTTTAAAATCCATTCCATGAAGGTGTTCTCCTTTTTTTAAAGTTAAATATGTTTCGACGTTCAAAATGTGTGAAGAGTTTAAGTTTTCGTTTTAACTTGGAATTGAGTTTAAGAGTTTTAACGTCGTGTGTTAGATACTAGAAGCACTCCACGGCTTATCTAGCAATTTTTTTATGCTTAAGTAGCAAACAAGCATAATTATAGTCCTCCTAATGAGAAGATGATGGCAAATAACAAATAATATGGTTTTCGATCAGTGTGTGTTGCCAGTAGGCATGGATCAAATCACAAGGAGCAGGTGAAAAATCATATGATTTTATTTTTCATAAATCACTCTGCTACATTTTGTCAGACACTCTGCTACAACTGTAGCTTCGGATTTCATAATACGAGAGAAGCATAAGTGGTGAATATCAAAACATCGCAACTTCACTAGGTTGCTTCTAAATCACATCTCTGTTCCATTTCATAAAGCACAGCCAATCGCCATTGATCATACATTCATTAGGCATATGAAAAATCACAGGCTGTGAAAAATCACAGATGAAATCCCAGTGACTAAATAAATCATATGATGAAATGACAATAATTTTGGAGTAGCAATCATTTCCATGCCTAGTTGCCAGTGATGACTTATGGAACTGAAACGTGGTCTCTTACTGTTGGCCTCATTAGTAAGCTCAAAGTTGCGCAACGAGATGTTCAGCCGTGGACATCTTCAGAAGATATGTATAACTGAACGTGCCACTAATGGGTTGAGTTATTTTTTAGAGGTAACATCACAATTTTCTTCCATCGAGATTTTATTTGTAAACGTCTTTTAATTTTAACAGTTGGAAAGAAGATATTTTATGACCAGTACTAACATGCAATTTTTTCAATTCTGTACCTAAATGATATAGATTTTGAGAAAATTACATTTAAGTTACGCCGATTGAAAGCCTTCAGACTCTTGCCGTTGGATGCAAACGGCTAGATTAGTAACCATTGCAATGATTCGTTTATTGCAATAGACTTAAGGTTTAGGGCCCGTATTGTGAGCTCTTAGTGCGATTCAAATAAAGACCTAAACTGAACCGCTACAATTATTGTAGTGGTTCAATTTAGGCCGTCATTTCAATCGCGTAGTGGTTCAGTTTAAGCCGTCATTTGAATCGCGCTAAGAGGTCACAGTACGGCAACAAAACGAGTTCAAAAACATTTTCTCGCACTAACTGTAAACCTGTAAGCAGCCATAACCTCTCTAACTTCACACGTAAGTGTCAAAGTTCTCTGCTAAGTTTTTAACCACGTGTTTTTGTTAGAGCAGTGTCTCGAACAGCGGTGTCTCGACACTAATTAACCAAGTTTTAGGTACAAGAGCCAGTAACGTGATTATATTAATTGTTTTAGGACATGGTCAAAAAGAAGTTCTCAATTTCATAGGAAGAGAAAATTATCATCATCAACAGCCTGAAAACGTCCACTGCTGAACATAGGCCTCCCCCAGAGCGCGCCACCTATAGCGGCTGCTCGCCTCCTGCATCCATCGGCTCCCCGCGGCTTTCACCAGGTCATCGGTCCACCGAGTGGGGCCGGCGTACGCTGCGTCTTCCGGTTCGTGGTCGCCACTCGAGAACCTTTCTTCCCCATCGGCTGTCAGTTCTACGAGCTATGTGGCCCGCCCATTGCCATTTCAACTTGCTGATTCTAATGAATTAGTAGCTAAGATCAGTTTTGATAAATATGATTTAAGTAAAGTCCTCTGAATCTTCAAAGATTGAAAATAACTATTTATTTTATTGCTGAACATAGATTACAGGAGTCTCCCAAGGTTTACCACTGTGCCCGGTCTTCAACTCTTCTCATCCAACATCTGCAGAATATCCAATGATAAAAAATTACAGCCGAAAATTATGATGGTCAGTTAAGTCTGTTCAATTTTAATGTCATTAACTCTCGGTCTATATTTCTGCCAAAGTTGCACTGTCCAACAAACTTCCCCACTGGCTTGGGGTTTGAAAATTTACGTAAGTGTTTTGCCCAGCTTACGATGCAACTAGCAAACTGTTGCAATTTGCCAATTGTTGCATTTAAACGTTTTGTTTTAAGGCTCCTGTATACGCAGATCCACTACATCGCTCGCGCATTGCGACATTTTCGAAGATATTAAATAACTGAATTTTCTTACGAAAAATCTGGTAAACTCTACGAATAAATTATTTTGACCTGATAGTTCAGTTGGTAGTAACCCTGCCTTCTAATCTGTAGGTTGTGGGTTCGATTCCCACTCGAGACACACATTTGTGCGGTGAACATCGATGTTTGTTCTGTGTCTGGGTGTTATATTGTATTCTATGTATGTATTTACAAACAAAAAAGTATCTAAGTATTACTCAGTTATCTGGTTCGCATAGTACAAGATATGCTTAATTTGGGGCTAGATTGCGCTGTGTGAAATGTCCACACATATTTATTTATTTCATTATTTTCTTTTATTTTTTCGTAGGGTAAACTATGTTTTCATGAACAACTTTACAAATATTCAACTAAAATATGACATTAATCCAAATTTTCCTAGGCAAGCATGTACCATGTATGCTTAATTGAATGACAATTTCCAGTTGTGTTCCGGTTTGAAGGGCATTGTAGCGAGTAAAGTTACTGGGAAAATGGGACTTTATGGTCTAATCTCAATGTAAAAAACTTACTAGACTGTGTGATGTCTCAGAATAACGTGCGCAGTGCAGTGTCACGTGAAACTTTATTATTTTAAAGTTCCAAGTGACACTGCAATGGGTGGCCTTGTCGCTTAACATCAGGTGAACGACTAGCTAATCATGTCAGTTTTCTGATTTAAGAAAACAATCTAGTAACGTAAGAAATAAGGTAAGTTATAATATCCATGTTAATTAAAACAGACAAAATATATTTAAGCATGCACCACAAATACACTAGTTAAACCAAGCAACTCAAAATTCCCTATGACAATGCAAGAGTCATGACTCATGACTCCTGCATTGTCAGAGAAAGCTGCCATATGTCGCAGAAAATTAGAAGCAGCCCTACGTGACCGAAATTCATAATATACAGCGGCAATCCGTCGAGCATTATTTTGTTTAAATTTAAATTTTGCCGCTTTTAGATCACGTTTGTTCACGCGCTCTGCGGTCTTTGGTGCAAAATGTGCTGTTTTTGGTATGAAATGTGGATATAATGTAGATGAAAATATGAAAATTTTACTCGGTAACGGTAAATGTTGCCGGAAGTAAACGTTAGTAGGTGGGAAGTGAGCGTGAAGGCACACCCTGCTGACTGAGTTATTCTTTTAGAATGCTTTCTTTTGTATTGTTACCAATGTTATTCTGCATTTTTTGTTATTCTTTAAAGGCAAAGCATTTGATCACTATCTCACCTGATGGAAAATGATGGCGCGGCCTACGATGGTGCATGCTTGCCTAGAAGATACCTGTTCACTCTCGTCTTGAAGACTGCCAAATCATAGTTAGCTGGAAACAAAGACGCCGGCAAGTGGTTCCATTCATTGGATGTTTGCACTATTAAAGTGCGTAGCAAAACGCTTAGTGCGGATTGATGGAATTTCCACCATAATTTATATGGCTGTCTTGATATCTGGTGAAAGAAGGGAGATGGAGGAATAAGATCGTGTAATTCCTTTCCACACTCTCCAAAATGCAGTCTGTAAAAAACCGATAAAATGGCAACTTTACGTCAGTGCGCTAAAATCATAAAATATGTAATAATAGAATGGTATTTATACTGTGACAAAAATAACATCAGTTAAAAATACTCAAATGGTTACCTAGAATCTAGGGCCCAGATAATTCATATCTTTCAGACCGTGACAGTGGAGGAGTTTGGTTGGCTCACGGCCAGATAAATATAATGAATTTCTTGGAAATAATCTCAGGCCGTTTACTTAAATAAAGTATTATTGCATACCATCAAAAATTGGCAGGCCCGCGTGTCATGGTTTGGCAGGAAAATATGCATTACATATAGGAAATAAGAACTGGGAAATGAAAAGATTGGAAAAAAAACTTAGTTTGTACATTTTGTGTTTCAAAAACCGCATAAAATGTATACATTAGATTATTTTCTAAAAGGTATCCATAATGATCTGGTAGAAACAGATCGGTATCTAAAATATATATGGTTCTGTCATTGCATCATTAATAATTATTTTATATACACATCTATACATACATCAAGAGGACGGCGGATAATCAATTGCTTTATCTTCATAACATTCCAACAATCTTCATTGAGGTTTGAAATTCCTATTAAGGACCCCCCCCCCCCCCCCCCTTTTCCTTTCCTGTTAAGATAGGTCTATTATTTTACTACTTTGCCATTAGGCAGATTTAAATCTTTGTAACTTTTCTCTTAAGCTCATTAATCATTAATGCCTAAATTTTTAGGCATTTTCCTCCTAATTTCCTTACAAAAGTACTAAATTTTCCTCTTAGATACGACTAAGTGATGTCAGCAAATGTACGTGCTCTCAGATAAGACCTCTTGTAGGGACATTTGATGCTGTATTTTGAAATATGGGGTCAAATATAAGTGGTGCGGCTACTACAAAAAGACTAAGAGGAAAAACGAGCATTTTAAATCTTATTTGAGTCTGTTTATTTAGGTTTTCGTTTATGTTTATGACTTTTTAACAGAGATGAAAAAAACGCTATTTGATTAGTGACGTGTTATACAGAGGTATTTGATTTAATTCTACCAATAAAATTTGATTCAATTAAGTATCTAAGAATTATAGAATTCGTTTCGGACATAAGCAGTAAAATCTCTCTTTTTTAATGAAAAGCTGTTGTAAAAACTATAATTATTATATACATTTTGCTCAGTAAAACGTCAAGCAAGTCAATTATTCTGTTAAGTACCACGTCATTTATTATTAACACCACTGACAAATCCTTTGATCATGTGTCGTACTACTTACCTTGAGACGATTATTTTAGCCCCATAGTATATAATCATATCCTCTACAAACGCTTTGTTCCAACCGACGACGTAACATGTCTGCAATCTGCATACACAACAAAAGCAAACTTATCAAAGTTATTTAATACATAAAACAGACTTTTTAAACACAGGAATAGTCAATATAAGCTAGCCAGTCAATATCGAGATTCCTCTAAATCCATCAACACTATAAAAAAATAGCCCCAAACGAAGTAAACTAGTCCTCTCGTCCGATGATCGATCACCGTATCATTAGAGCTGGCGCAATGGAGCCGGCCAAAGGCGTTAACTCATTTATCTCGCCAATCTGCCGATAGCCTGTTGTAACTTCCTCGCTTAACTCTTTAGCTGGCTGAAGTTACGAAAAGTTTGTAAGTGGATCCCTTGTATACTCGGAGAAACTTAAGCAATACCAGTTTTTGATTTTCCGTGCTGATCCCGTCGTTATGCCTATGTACCTATTGTGTTATCTTTAAAAATTAATCTATCAGAAGACTGATGTCATTGGTAAAGAGTCTGGATATGTGTCATTCAGTACGCACTCAATCTGTTGTGTATTATATTTAATATAAAATTGTTTTTAGCAAAACGCTGAAAACTATAGATGCTATCAATATCTATGTTTCGCATTTTCGTAGACAATAACAATTATTCTCCCAAACCTTATCTCTGCTCTGAGAGCCTAGTCTGAGTTTTGCCTGTTCGCTTGCTAACACCGTAGATCATTTAGTACCTCTCGAAGTCCTATGTCCATTTAATAAGCTCCAAGACGCTGTCACAGCTTGTTTAGACAAATTGAGGAAAATCTCAATCGACTTCCATCAATCAAATTGCTTTTTTTTCTTTCCACACTTCCTGCTTCTGATCCGGTGTATATTTTCACATAGGGCTATTTCAAGGATTTAAGTGGTCCTCTAATATAGTGTTGAAATGAAACAGTTTTACTTAGGATTGATTTTGTACCTACTCAAATGGATTTGGTATAATAGCAAAATAACGTTTACATAAGTTCTGCAATAAATAAATAATTCATTTGTTCATTGAATGAAACTTATTTTTTGATTGAGCGAGCGAAGTGAGTGAATGTTTCTGCTTTAATTCGGGATTTTTGCTTTCGTCTGTCCGGATGTAGGTACGTACTCGCGTACAGGTCGCATATTTCAACGAATCTTGATGAAATTTAGTATACAGGTCCATGAATTTTTTTGTTGCTCCATCGTCGACCGCGTTGACACTATCAGGGAGACCGTGGTCAAATGTTAGCCTATAGTTGAAAAAACAGTTGCAAACCATGAGATACCCCCTCGCTAGTTAAATATATTCTAGATTTCCTAACTTATCATCAAATTAGGAACTTGGCAACAATGTAAACAGCAACAACAACAACAGTTCTCGTCCTAAACTGAGTATCATCAACACAAACAGCCATAAGCTGTTGCCTTCAATCCATCGGGCTTGAGCGTGGATTCCGTCAAACTTGAGCGACTCTCTGTGGACTGAATACACGCAGTACATCAACTTGGTTAATGGTACCAGGAAGTGATAATTTACTGCTTTGTGTTTATGTTCTGTTGAATGGAGTTCACATTATGTACCTATATTTATTATGTTAGTCTAGTAATAAGTCTAGTTATTTTGCTTCTAGGTGAAACGGTTACATCACCTTTGTCAAAACCAAAAGTACCACCGTAGAGACTTTTTATTTGGGAGTGTCAATCTTCATGTTATGGCGTAGGAACTACTAAGTTCTTACAACCTTGGAGGTCTTATGGTCTTACTCTAAATAATTTCTTTAAAAAAAACCAAGACAGTCTAGGTCAGCCAGCGTCTATGTTAGGAACCTATTAAGCGTTTTCGTTATAAACTAATGAATATGCTCTGCAGACTAAAGTAATTTAGAAGTCGTTCACTGCTGAACATAGGTTTCGCCCATAGAGCGCCACTACGGGTGGCGGCTTGCCTCTTGCATCCAGCGCTCCCCGTGGTTTGACCAGATCATCAGTCTTCCTGGTAGAGGTGCTCCTTATGGTGCGTTTTCCAGTGTACCACTCGAGAACCTTTCTTCCCAATCGGTGTTTTGTTCTACGAGCAATCAAAATTTTGGAATTATTCACGCAATTTTCAACTTAAAAGATTCAGGTACTGACAACAGTCATGCTAGGGACGGCCATATTAACATAATTCCCTCGGCCCGCCAAAAGTGATGCGCAACTTCATTTGCATAATGCAAGCCATACTTCCAGTATTGATTCTTTGTGAATTCCCGTTTGATTTTCAATTGGTGATTAATGATCTTTACGATTTTGGGGATTTGATGGGTTTTAGAAATATCGATAAATGTCGCTCAAGGTAAAATTGCGTAACGTCACGCTATGTCTTTAACTAGAAGACTGAACACCATCCCGCTTACCTGTTAGTACTAATATTATTTTTTTAACTTTATTTCTTTGACAAAAATTTTTGAAAGGTGTGGTGGTTTGTACTAGTTTGGTGGTATGCTGGTCTTACACATTTGTACTACGTTGCACTAGCACCAGTCAAAGACGTCACTGAGCATCACACCGTAAGATTGGGAATCTCAGAAAAATCATGTTGTTCCAGATTTGTATACTCTATTACAGAATAATTAATAACACTGGTACTATTAAGTATTCTGTACTTGTGTACATACGTGTCTCCTTGGTGGTAGCCTGGTAGCTATGTATATGTAGGACAGCATCAGGATAGTTGTGCTGACGAACACAAACATTACGTTCATTTACTGTCATTTATTTTTCTTTCAAGTCTGCATGTCACACCTATTACACTAGAAAATGTCCCATTGTGCAGAACATTTTTTTACAGCTACATCTAGCGTTTATATACTTGCTTACTTACATGGGTAAATAAATTGTGGGAGGACCAAAACAAATAGATACATTATCATAATGCAATTATAATCTTTCTCTCGAACAAAATTAAATATTACATTGGCTTCTAAAGAATAAAGTAACTCAATTACGATGGCACAAAGACATCAAAGACACCATTTCGGCAAACATCAAAACTTCAGCCAAAAATGTCTTTCAAAATACATTTTCTAAATCACTAAACAATAATCAAATAACCCTCTGAAATACATTCTACATCCGTGTAGGGTGTTTTATTAGAAGGTCAGCCGATACCATATTTTTTTACCGAAACCGAAATTCAGTATCAGTTTAAAAAAATGAAACACAACTGTTAGGTGTATTACTTTGTATACAACGGTGAAGGAAACCATACTGAGGAAACCGGCATGTTTAAAATTCACAAAACTCGAGGAGATATCATAATTATCTTATCCTCTGTGAGAGAAAGCTCGTGTCCCAGCTGTGGGAATTTGTTGGGTTGATGACGCTATGAATAATTTCCTGGAACCGAAAATCGAAGCCGAATTTTCGGTACACCACTCAATTAGGGACATAAATGACTTTCGCAAAAAAGTACCTTAATTACACGCTTTTAATGATAAAACGTAGCAATTAAGATACAGCCGCGGTAATTAAGACCCGAGTTAGGATGATTTATTATCATCTGAGAAGAACTTCATTACAGATCGATCAGGCTGTGCTAAAATGAAATACAAAGAAGTTATTGAATTAGTGCTTGCGATAGTGTTAGATACATTTTCAGCTTCTTATAATTATAGATTTCAGATGAAAAATACAGCACGCGCAAAGTTATTTTATAATTTAACCTTTCTGGGGCATAATAAAATTATATTGTTTGGCCGAGTTGTACCTAGATGTCAAGGGAATTAATTTTGGGTGTAATCAGGGCGATACATTTGACTCAAGTAAAAGTTTGCAGAATTGATTATTAGTTTCCCGTAATTGTTAGTAATTATTACAAGCGGTATTTTAGAGGCTTGTGGTAATTTTGGATTTGATATCGTATCTGTGGCCTAGCGTGTCTGTGACAGTCTGCGGCTGAACCTACATAAAGCTGAGAACTAAACTCTATATTAATCTACCAAAAGTGTTTAATTAATAACATAACCATTAACCATGTTCTTATGTTAAAGAAACATTTTAACCCTTTTAATTTATATTTTATTTTGACAATTAAATCGTAAATAATGAAATGCTGAAACTCTTTCAAGTTACTTTACTACCTACCTACCTGCGATATAATACGTCAGTTTTAATTCTATAAATAAGTAGCAATAACAATAATGTATTGCTTTCTAATTTTAAGTATATATTAACTAAATCCAGCAAATTAGGTAAAAAATAAAAATAAAAATAGCAAAAATAAGTAAGTACTTACCTATTTTTGTAATAATTAGGTATGAGAATTATCTACTCGAATCACACGAAATGTTTCTAAAAAACGTAGGCAAGCATCCAGTTCGATCTCAGAATGAGCTAAGAAGTGCCTAAGTAGATAAAAGTTTCAGCATAAAGAACCTGTAATGGTACTATTAAAAAAGTTTGCCGATTTATTTCACGCTCTGACGATAAGTGGCGAGTCTATTGAAAAAACTGTGCTAAGCTCGTCGAGAAGTGTGCTATGAATAATAATATCTAGCCTGCTTTCTGGAAATAATTTATAGATAGAACTGTCTTTTCGTTTTTATTTCTGGGTCTTATTTGAATAAATGGTAATGAAACAAATAGGAATAAAATGGCTGTGGAAGAAATTCGATATTGAATAGATGACTTTTATTAAGTAGCCTATAAAGTATGAGCTCTGGAAAAGGACACGACACTTAAATCTAGATTTATGTGAATAAAACTATAGACAATTACTTTCCTAAACTCTGACTCTACGTAAAAATTACTTCGTTAGATACTGTGATTGAAGCATCATTTTATGTCGCGGTGATTTTGATTGATGAGATCAAATTCTGATTGGAAAAGTATTGGAATTAGATTTAGATGAGATCCCGCATAAATTACTGTTTCTAAAACTAGATTTATTTAAAACTTTTGACATTTGTTATTATGTAGTAAGTAAGTGTCAAAAGTGAGGGAGAATAATGAAGATTATTTTGGATTTTGGCGGGAACGTGAAAAAGTTCACGTCGTTGCATTGTATTATTTCACAAAACTTATGCTTTTTCTAGTGTTAATGTTTAAAGTTAGTGGCATTTTACGCATTAAGTGCTGATATACGAGTATAAGTGTTGGCAAGTGATATAATGCAGTGAAACGTGGTTTTACGTGTTGCTTCCAAAATTCCATAGAAGCCTCTAGTAAGTTGCCACTACTTTACTAGGACATGACTTAGACTGGATTATGACTACCTGACTTAGACTGGACTATGACTACCCTGACTGACTGTGACTAAGACTTGACTTTACATGAAATATACGATGAAAAACTACAATACTTCCCACTGGCTAAATACACTACGTGTGGAGCCAAAATATAAGAAAAAAAAAAAAAGATTATTTTGACTTCAGTAATCTGTGGCTAAATAAAAGCATCACTTGCAAGAGATCTTATCGGTTTACGTTTCATCTAATTGCAATCTTAGAATGATGTGGCTGCTCTTGATTTGCGCAAACAGTAGTAGGAGTAACATATACATAAATATTACTTGAGTAAAGTATATATAGACATAGGTTGGGGTTATGAAATTTTATTTAGTGAAGTTTTATTTTTTCAGGTTGTGATAAAAAATTATGCAGAAACAGTATATTGAAAACATTTAAGTAAAGCAATAAGGTTGTAAAGAAATTATAGAAAACTAGAAGCACCCCATGGGTTCACCATCTATATAACTACATGTTTTCGTCATCTTCCGGGACAAGAAGTATTCTATGTTGGTCTCGGTAGTATTAGCAATTTGCGAAATTTCATCTAATTTGGGTCAGCCGTTTTGGCGTGAAAGCCAAACAAACGTTTTTTTATTAATTGCATAATTTAAATAATAGGGACTTGAGGTTGCGTATATATAGATGACATTGACATGATTTCGATAGAAATATCTATATTTACATTTACGATTGTGGCACTTTTTTTGGAAGATTATTGTGGTTTCATGCTACCCCGATTGATATAAATAAAGTTATAGTGGTTACCTATTCAGAATATTATAGTGCTTATGAAATCCTCAACTTATTAGTAAAAAAAGTCTTTATCAACGTTTTTTTGCTACAAAATAGCTGAATAAAGTTATCGTTGTTCATAAAATATTCCGGTCCCAAGAGAGTTCTAGTCTTGTGTGTACATTTAGTTCTAGATCTATGGTCGATTCCCGGGATACCATTGTTATATGTAATACTAGCAGCGCCCCGCGGTTCCACCCGCGTTCCTACAGGAACCGTTCCCGTTTTTGGGATAAAAAGTAGCCTATGTTTTAATCCAGGGTATAAGCTACCTCCACACCAAATTTCATCCAAATCCGTCCAGCTGTTACAGCGTGAAAGAGTAACAAACATACACACATACGCACAAACTTTCGCCTTTATAATATTAGTGTGATGTGATGTGATGTGATGTAATCCTTACAAGAGTGGATATTGTAAACATTCTGAAATGAAATTCCCAGTACTGGGACTGTTACTGCTTAATAATAAAGTAAGCTTTCTGTTCGCTCTTTTTTTGTCAATATACAGGGGCACGTCTTCGTCGTGGTGGTGACAAGATGTCATTTATGTAATAATTGCTATGTTCTGAACAAACCTGAGTGTTTGAATAGATTTATTAAGCCGAACGCACAGCATAACTATGCATCTTTTATTTATAAATCAATTGTTATGCAGTGCATTGGTGTTCGACTGGTTAAGTTGTTGAATATATATAAGTTTGACCTTCACATAGGAATAAGTTATGAATATACTATAAGTCAAACTTATGTCTATTCAAAATTTCATTCAACTAAAGTAACCCATGTGTTTAACTTTTTACCCATGGGTGCAAACATATTTTGGGCGTATCTAGTGTGGAGAAACAGTTTGTACCTTGAATGTTGTTTTAAAAATTTTCTATTCTCTTCATCAATAAATAAAACCCCCAACGATCACATACATATATCCTGGACCGTAACTAGGATTCCCTATATCTAGGGACCCAGAAACTACGAGGACCAAGTATTTGAGCTTTTTTTTCATATGCACAAATTCTTGTCCTATCGCGGGAATCAAACCCGCCCACCCCCTCCAGGTTATGAGCTGACCCACTTAACCACCACACCACAGGGGCTGTTTAATCAAATCGCTTAATAATTCTCAATAATTGATATAATAACTGATCATTCTGAGAGATATTACTTCACTAGGTGGTAGGACTTTTTTGCAAAGTTCGTCTAGGTAGGTACCACCGCTTTGCCAGTTATTCTGCCGCCAAGTAGTAGTGTGCAAGCACTACTGTGTTCCGGTTTGAAGGGCATTGTAGCTAGTGAAATTACTGGGCAAATGAGACTTTATGATCTGATCACTCAGTCTAGTAATCTGATTACTAAACTGGATGATGTCTCCGGATGACGTGCGCAGTGCAGTGTCATGCGAAACTTTATTGTTGTAAAGTTCCGGGTGACACTGCAACTGTTATGGGCGGCCGTGTCACTTAACATCAGGTGAACGACTAGCTCGTCACGTCATTCAATCACATAAAAAAAAAATTCTCCTAAACTAATATGAAAGTGTCGCCTAAGAAGTTGTTTCGCAAAATCTGTAAAGCTATCAAATTCCTTCAAAGTTTGTAATTACTAGAGCGTACGTAGACGCGTAGGAGATGTTAGTTTTTATATAAATAGGTATCATATTGAGTTTGCTCTCCAGCTGTTGATTTACGAAGCAATATAACTTATTTACAGCAAACAAATATACATACTGATTTTGCTGCTGAGCAATTTGGTATCTTTGTAGACACAATAATGGTATTTGTTTTGTAAATATACTGGAAACCTTGAGTCTGTAAGATGGGTAAAATTTAGTATTAACGTTTAAGCCCAAGAGTTATAATGTGTTACACAATAGAGGATATATTTAAAGCAAAACTAGTTTCCATTTTGGTAAGTTTAAACTAAAATCCGCTACAGCGCTTTACGACATCAAATTGTCTAATCAAATAATTATGATCCAAACACGCATCGGTGCAGTGCTTGTAGGTCGTGTTTTTCACTATGCCGCGCTGTGAAGCATGTTCTAGCACCGTAATAAATGAACAAAATAATATTTTATTGTATTCCAAAATGGGAACTTACTTGTGAAAAGCATTCCGTCACTTTAATTGTTTTCCCTGACTATTTATTTTTATTAGTATGAGCACTCATGATGGTATTTTTGTATCACATTTTGTTTATCGTAAAGCACGTGTAGGTAATCGCTCCGAGTATCAAACTTTGTGTGAGCGCGAGTATGCTGGCCAGCTTAACCACTGTGGTCGACAGTTAGAGATATGCCATCCAGTATACATAGAGGTCTTTGGTTAAAGCCTACATTGACTATATTATTATAATGATTTATACAAACCTTGTTAGGATAAATATTGATGACGCAGTTCTTGAATGGCTGACAGAATCAACGTATCAAAATACTACCCACATAATATATTATTCAAGTATGAAAACCTCTTACAACCCGCCTCATGCGTTCATTCTTGCCAAGCAGTTGTAAGATGTGGAATAAGCTTTATATTGGGTTGACAACGCATCGACAACGTCTATAATTATTATAGGTTTGCAGATGTCCATAGGCTTTTCGTTTTCCATCACGCAGGCCATATACACTTGTTTGTCGCGCATAACATAAATAAAAAAGTTAACACTTTCTTTCTTGTTCCAGGTCTAGTGGAGCCGAGATGAAGACCAGAAAAAGAAGATCGTAAATGAAAATGGGTGACACGCTGTTCCAAAAATGACCACAACCCCAAATAGAACTATGAGTACATCCATACCGTACTCAAATAAAAACGTACTCACTTCCACAACATACTTGTATCCTACAAAAAAGCCTCCAGACGACAAATTGATTCTCAAAACTAGAAACGTTTACGATACAGATTTAAAGAATACTACGAATAGAAATGACACAAGTGATTTTTTAAAGTTAGTAGAAGATTTCAGTGATTATTTTTATGGTAGCAATAGTAGCGAATATCCTCATAATGTGAGTACGGATGTACTCAGTGATGTGTACGACTTCGCGAACTGTAGCTCAAACGGTACTTTCAACGTTTCGTGTTTTAGTAAAGTGGAAGAGCCAGAGTACAACTTTTGGGCGTTGTTGTTGTTGATATTTCCTTTTTTTACGTTGTTCGGGAACGTGTTAGTGATAATGAGTGTGGTGAGGGAAAGGGCACTGCAGACTGTGACGAATTACTTTATAGTTAGTTTGGCGGTGGCTGACTTGTTAGTAGCTGTCGTCGTGATGCCGTTTGGAGTTTACTATTTGGTGAGTTATTTTACTTTTTTTTATTTAAAAAAAGGCTTGCGTCTTTCTCCTCGTTTATGATTGACTTTGTCATTGTTCCTTTCCTTACTATATCATATCCTCTCTCTAACTGATAGTTATAAATATTACACTCACACCAAAAAATATTCTGAGCATCTTTGAGTAATTCCACACAATCCACTAAGCCCCTGGTAGTGGAATATTGAAAAAAGTTAAGCTGGATTTTCCCCAGTAAGTGCATTCAAGTGGCGCAAATTACACTCCTATAAACATTTGTTAGTGGCAATGGGCAGGCCACATCGCTCGTAGAACTGACAACCGATGGGGAAGAAAGGTTCTCGAGTGGTGACCACGAACCGGAAGACGCAGCGTAGGCCGGCCCCCCACTCGGTGGACCGACGACCTGGTGAAAGCCGCGGGGAGTCGATGGATGCAGGAGGCGAGCAGCCGCTCAAGGTGGCGTGCTCTGGGGGAGGCCTATGTTCAGCAGTGGACGTCTTCAGGCTGTTAATGATGATGATGATGATGAAACATTTGTTTGATTCTATCCCACTAGGTTTTTTTTGAACTGGCTAATGCTGTTGGTCTCTGCCGACCTTTACAGCGTCACCGGGCGGGAGGGCTTAGGCGATTCACACCGCAATGTGAACCAGGCGCGGTGTGAAACGCCCCCTTACCCGGGCAGGCGCTTAAGGCACCCAGCTGTCAAAAGTGGGAGGCAACTAGCTCAAGGGCAGCTCTGGGTTGCAAGCGTTGGCTTGGGCCGTTGCCGGGATAAGAGGACCGAGAAGGCTACGTCCACTGGAAGAGTGGACCTTATGGAAAGTCGTGACCGTTCTGGCTAATCTACGAGGGGTACATCGGCCTCACCGGCGGGGTCAGTGTCTGATTGTGTTATGCTGAGTATCATATACCGGTGCCGAAAGCGGTACCTGAGCCAGAAGGGCTAAACTGGTCCATTGATCCTAGCGCAGCCGAAACAACGTCTGCTATATTAGTATCCGGGTCGCTCATGACGTGTCTTGGGCGGCGACGACAGGGTTCATCTATCCCATTAGAGCTGACGATCTTAGATTTATTTAGTTGGTATAGTGTTCATTTAGTTGGTTATTGGCAGCGCCACAGAGTGTTATTACTGCATGTATTGCATCAGCTGCACTGATTAAATTTTCCAAATTAATTGCGGAACTTGAAATGTTAAATATTAAAGTTTGCGCATAACATAATTGCCACATAATTAATTTGCATTAATTTTCTGCATCATTGGTCAATTGACACGGTCGACAAACAATGGATAATTTAGCTATGTTCCGAACATCCGAAATGTGTGATGCTGATAATTTTGCTGGATTAAAGTTTTATCATTTAGTTCAGCTTGGTATCAAAAATCGGATTGATGAATTTAGATTAATCCCTAAAAAATTGGATAAAATCAGAAAAATATGGAACGAACTGAAATGAATAATGACGATTAAGTGATCAATTTTGTCTTCCCTGTTTGGGAAAGCATTATAATATAACAAGTAACTTTTGTTAATACCGAAACTTTCTAGGAAACAAAGCTCAAAATTTGATGATGTTATTATCATTTTTATATTCTTTTTTTTTGTTTTTATTTGTTAGGGTGTTTCATTGTATGTTACTCAAGCTTGCCGCTATGGCTGCCAGGTTTTTATAATACTTGGCGCAGGCACATTATTTTGAAATATAAATTATACTATATTAAAGGCAGGAAGCAGTTATTTATTGTCATTTTTTGGGTACAACTAACCAACTAGTATGACGCATTGACCTAAAATGATTCATGGTGTCCGATAATAAGAGCCACTTTGATCTATTCTGAGCTGAGTGGCAAGTTTTCAGCCTGGAGCTCACGCAGGTCTTTCTCTGCTTCATCACTCCATCAGTACCTAGAACGGCCAACTGGACGTCGGTCACTTGGCCGTCCAACGTATGCTCGTTCCACAGCATGATCCTCACCTATCCATATCCACAAACCACATACATTTTGTAGATTACGCCGTTGCAGAGATGGACAATAAAAAGCAAGTAGATGCGACTTACTTTGATTTTAAAAAAGCCTTTGATAAAGTTCATAATGACATATTATTAAAAAAAATTTCTATCGCGGGTTTCACCCCAAATTTGCTTAAACTTTTTGCCAGTTATTTTTCAAACCGATTTCAATATGTGCAACTTTCTACCTACCGCTCAGATCCGTATTTGACCTGCTCCGGTGTAAGCCAGGGCAGCACGCTTAGTCCAACCCAATTTCTTATTATGATTAATGACTTGCCGAAGGTCGTCAGTACGGCTAGATGCCTGATGTTTGCCGACGATCTGAAGCTATTCTTGGGTATAGAAACCGCCTCTGACTGTGAAGCATTACAGAGGGATATCGACAATGTAGTAGCGTGGAGTGAACAAAACCATCTCGAGTTTAATGAGTCTAAATGTAAAACCATAACTTTTACTCGTAAGCGTTCACCAACTTTGTACCCCTACAGCATCCACGGTGCCCCTCTAGAACGTGTTGAACAAATTCGTGACCTTGGTCTGACTCTTGACACTGAATTGACATTCAACAACCATATAGTTGACGTATGCAGGCACGTTCACAATTCTCTTGGATTTGTTATGAGACAATCTAATAGATTTCAAGATAGGAGTACCATTCTTGCCCTCTACTATGCGTTTGTACGAAGCAAGCTTGAATACAATTCAATAATCTGGGATCCCCACGAAAGTAAGTACAAGCTCATGGTAGAGAAGGTGCAGAAAAGGTTTGCCCGTTACCTGTATAATAAGTTGTATGGATATTATCCGTATTTGTATCCGTCCCTTTTCGTAGCAGGCATGGTAGGTATCAACACCTTGGAACTTAGGCGCAAGTGTGCGATAATGATTCATTATTATCTGCTGTTCCATAATAGGATTGACAACCCCAGCACTCTGTCGCGTCTTTCACTTGTCGTTCCGGACCGGGAGTGGCGGCCGCATGTGCGGCGCCTGCTCGCGCTCGCGGCACCGCGCGCGCGCACTAACACCTCACAATACGCTCCCACGGCACAGGCTGTCTCTCTGCTCAACGCCTTGGTTGCTCAACAACCAGACCTTGACTTTTTTAATGTAAAATTTTGTATTTTTGTTAATATGTGTATTAATTATTTGACATGACATTTTCTTTTCCTTCTTTTAATATGCTAATTATGTAATTGTTATTGACATTTATGTTTATTAACATTTAATTTCGACCATAGACTATAATTTTAAGTTTATGGTGTATTTCTGGCTCGTCACATGTCTTGGCGTCGCTGTAAGTGTGCAAGCATTTATAAATAAATAAATAAATAAATATCCATTTGACGTGGCCATGCCAGTGAAGTCTGTGGGTATTTATTGCGTTGATAATGTTTGGCTCAGCCATCAGTTCTTTAACCTTTTTTCGGGTATATCAACCAACCAAAGTAGAAGAAAGGTTTTCGAGTAGCGACCATGAACCGGAAGGCACAGCATAGGCTGGCTCTCTACTAGGTAGGCCATCGATGGAGGAGGCAGGAGGCAGGAGGCAAGCAGCTGCTCAAAGTGACGCTCTATGGGGGAGGCTATGCTCAGCACTGGATGTTTTCAGGCTGTCTGTTGATGATTTAATAGTTTGACGGAAAAACCGCCGAGAGCCGTAAAAATATTTGCTTTTGATGTGACACCACGTCGGTGGCCGGTGAATCTTAAAACGCCAAAATTGCCTCTCCGTCGACTGCCGTTTAATTCCCGTGCAATTATGTGGAGCCACGTGATCCTGTGCTGTTTATTAATAGGTATACAGTTCTCTAGTGTCACGGCAAAAACTCCCAGAGTGATGTTTTTGGAGGTCCCCCCTCACCCACTAATTGATGTGTTTGATAGGCCCGTCCATTGACGATATCGCCTGTGGCCGTTTAATGTCGCAGCGCGTGCTCATCGATGTGTACATTGGAACAGGAGATTGGAAGATTGTGTTACATCGACAGGCGAGAAGTAAAATGTATGGGACTAATCAGTGCCATTTTGCGATTTTTTGAGATGGACCTGTGTCCGTCAAAGTGTTAATATATTTATCGGGCCGTTGTGTTAATAAACATCTTAACAAGTTAAACTGTAATGTTTCCTGCTCCACTGGTTCGTTTAATCCCGTTTATCTTACTGTCCAGCTGTTTATCAACCGGCGCTCGCTGCGAACGTCTTAATGTTGCGAATTAGGGATACTTTGCGAACACTCACTTCCGCTTCCTGTTTTAATCTTGAAAGATCTCTCGCTTGCTCTTTAGTCAGCTCGTAAAGTTTATTAATGTTGATGTTATTTTGAATATTTCTACTTTCCTTCCCTTCTAACGTAAAAATTCAGTACAATCAAATCGCTTATTTCTTAAAATGTGTTAATCTGTGTGTATTGTCTCTGAAAGTAAAACGTCGTCGTGTGTGATTCTGCTCGACATGTAACAAAAAGAGCAGTCGATGAAGTATTTGAGATAACGATGTTGCATTATATCTGGCTAGACCATAGCTGCTGACTTGCCTGATAGCTCAGTTGGTAGTAGCTCTGTCTTCTGAACTATAAGTTGTGGATTTGATTCCCACCCGGGTCAAACATTTGTGAATATCGATATTAGTTCTGTGTCTGGGTTTCATATTGTATATAGTATAAGCTATGCTTAGGTTGGAGCTACATGTCGATGTCTCAAATTATGTATACACATTTTTTTTTAATGTGACAAGATGAGTACAATATTTAAGCAACAAGTGGGATGTTCCTTCCTGTCTAGCCCAACCTAAAAAACCTAGAGGTTCCTAGGGGAGCTGTAATTAAACGACAGTTAAGGTGCACAATTTATTCAGTAGGTGTAGACTCAGGGTCGGGGTTTCTATCACGAGCGTAGGCGCTACAAGGCCTTATAAACAACACTGGCCTCGTGATCTGGCTGGAGCGGAAGCGATGCTGTAGGTACTGGCAGCAAGCGATGACCGAATAAGGTGGTACCACGCGTGGGGTAGGACCACGGCGCAGCGGTGGTAGCGGTGTTGCAGTTTTCCTGCCGTACGGGTGAACCCCAATCGGGGAAACACAATACAGACACTTTACTTTAAACAATAATTAAAAGATTCACGGACCAATCTTCTCAATTAACGGCCTCGCTATAAAATTAGTACGTTCGTGCTCAGTAATGCTCTGGGGCGTACCGTGAGCTCTTAGCGCGATTCAAAACAGAGCCTATACTGGCTCGCTTGTCAAAATCCCCATACAAAAAAAACAAAACGATCCAATATAGGCTCTGATTTGAATCGCGCTAAGAGCTCACGGTACGCCCCCTGGTCCGAACTGGCGCCGACTCATCGTACGCGATGGGTGTTCACGCTACTTGTTCACTAGCTACGGTCACTTGTGAGTGAATGAAGCGATATAGATGCATAGTTAAAGCTGCATTTAATTTCAAGTTGATAGGGAAGACGTTATTATTTTATATTGTACGTTTAAATAGATTAAAATAAATATTATGGATATCAGATTAGCGATTAAATTGTAGTTTAATTTGTAAATATACTTAGAGTGGATAGACGAAATTAACTAGATGGCATCACGTTCCTTTATCCTTAAAGTAACGTACCGTTACAGGGATTTGAACCCGTGCCTTCTTACTCACTGGAATTAGATGCATTCCCCACTGAGCTTTGCTTTTTCATTTTTTGTTCCAACTAAACAGCAGCTGGAGAATGCGAGCACAGCTCAGCTGAAAGAGCGTCTATTCGGTAATTTGGATGGAGCGGGTTCAAATCCAGCAAATTTTTAGAAACTATAAAAAAAGGTGAGATTGCGGTCAAATGCAGGCCCTATCTAGTTATAAAAAAAAATATTCTTAGGTAATGTTTGGTTTACACTTTGGAATCCATTTTGTCACAAAACACATCTATAATATGCTATAGGTATAATAAGTAGGTACAGAAAAGTTTCGCGATAGAAAAAAAACTAATACAAAGTTTAATTCACTGGAAAAGGAAACCTAACAGAAACTCCTCAAATCACAAACGGCCGAAAACAGGAACTCAGCAGACAAAGTACTAAGTTACAATCTCCTAGTTCGGAAAGCCGAAAGTTCCTGACCGGTCCGCTCCGTCAGCCCCGGAACACTACTCGGAACAATGCTCACCTAATAGCGGCATGTTAAAAGTTTGCTGAAAACAGTATTATAGACTTGTATTGTAGACTAGCTGGTTTTTGGACACGACTTTAGGAGCTTAAATGATTATTGTATCTAAACTTTCAGGATCCTAATTCTGTATGACCAATTTACGATTCCTTGCTTCTAAACCACGCAAATTCCTTGTCTTACATTAGAAATCTGTAAAAATCTATTCTATGTGAAATGAGAACGAAACCGCGCGAAATGAATGTGGAATTGGCGCGATTTGAACTGTCAAAAATCATCACTGAGGCGCGTTCCGAAACATCAACCCGTCAAAAGTTACCAACACTTACAAACAAAACGAAGGGTTTAAACTATGTACTTACAGCACCATCTAGAAAAGAAGCGGAACTAGCGTTTTTTTTTTAAATAAAAAGCCTCATTATTGCTGTCCCGTGTGGTCCCGGTTACGAATAGGACCACCCCATCTCTTCCCGTGGGTGCCGTAGAAGGCGGCTAAGGGAATATCCAGGGAATGGGTCGCAGCGTTCCCCTCGGTCTTGGTGGCAATCAATCTTCACCTACTGCGATCACCAAGCCGCCTGCCAAGCGTGGTGATTATGGCAAACCCCCCCCCCTAATGACAAGCACAAATAAAAACGGCCCCCAGTCCCCGGCAGCTCTGCTATCCCGTGGCTACGGTAGCGGCCACGGTAACGGCAGGGCAAGGGGTGCGAAGAATCCCCGGCAGACGCCCGGCTACCAACCCCAACGACGACCCCTGGCCCTGGCAACACATAACGTGCGCACACTGAAGGCTGACGAAAGGATGGTCGAGCTAGAGGCGGAGATGGGTAAGTTACGCTGGGATGTAATGGGATTGTCAGAAGTCCGAAGACAGGGACAGGACACGATAATCCTAAATTCCGGTAACTTATTCTTCTACCGGGAGGGAGACCAACTCTCCCAAGGGGGTGTCGGGTTTCTCGTCCGCAAGTCTCTCGTCAACAACGTGGTCAAAGTCGACAGTGTGTCGGCCAGGGTAGCGTACCTGGTACTCCGAATAACCAAACGGTATTCGTTGAAGGTTATACAGGTATACGCGCCGACGTCGGCACACTCAGACGATGAAGTAGAAGCTATGTATGAGGACATATCCGAAGCCATGCATACTTCCGAAACATACTTCACCGTTGTGATGGGAGACTTCAATGCGAAGTTGGGCACAAGGAATAGCGATGAGCTGAGAGTGGGGCCATTTGGATACGGGCAGCGGAACCCTCGAGGACAGAGGCTGGCTGACTTCATGGAGAAGGAGGGACTCTTTATGATGAACTCCTTCTACGAGAAGCGGCCATCCAGGAAGTGGACGTGGATAAGTCCCGACGGTTCCACTAAAAATGAGATAGACTTCATCATGACGACCAAGAAGCACATATTCGATGATGTCTCTGTGATCAGCAAGGTGAAAACCGGTAGCGATCACCGTATTGTTAGAGGCACATTGAATATCAATGTTAAGCTCGAAAGGTCACGTCTGGTGAAGTCTACGCTCCGTCCAAATCCTGTCCAAATCCAAAACCCCGAAGGCTTTCAGCTGGAACTCCAAAATCGCTTCCAGTGCCTAGCCGACTGTAACACAGTGGACGAGCTAAACGACGGGTTGGTGGAAACTGTCCAAGCTGTTGGATCGAAATTCTTTAAGACCCAACGCCGAAAGAAGACTCAAAAGCTCTCAGAAAAAACTCTTGAGCTAATGGCCGACCGGAGCGAAATGAAGCTGCAGTCTTCAGTTGATATGTCAGCCTACGGTGAACTCAATAGACGAATCTGGAGTTCCTTGCGACACGACTTGCGTGCTCTTAGTACTTCACGTATTGAGGCCGCAATTGAGCGGAACCAAGGCTCTAAAGTGTTCGCAAAGGATTCGTCTATTGGGCAACACCAAATGACAAAACTGAAGACCGAAAATGGTAGCGTCATTTCATCCAAGCCTGAGATTCTGAGAGAGATCGAGAACTTCTATGGACAGTTATACACCTCGACACGTAAGCCCGCTACTAACACAGCTCAGGACATCAGAGCCAAGTTAGTCCGACACTATACCGAAGATATCCCGGACGTCAGCCTGTACGAGATTAGAATGGCCCTCAAACAGCTTAAAAACAACAAGGCACCAGGTGAAGATGGAATTACGACCGAACTTCTGAGAGCGGGTGGTAGACCGGTACTTTTAGTCCTCCAGAAGTTATTTAATTCTGTCATCCTTGAAGGTATAACGCCAGAGGCATGGCACAAGAGCGTGGTGGTGCTCTTCTTCAAAAAAGGCGATAACACCTTATTGAAGAACTATAGGCCCATCTCGCTCTTGAGTCATGTGTATAAGCTGTTTTCGAGAGTCATTACGAATCGTCTCGCACGCAGGTTTGATGAATTCCAGCCTCCCGAACAAGCCGGTTTCCGAAAAGGCTTTAGCACCATAGACCACATCCATACGCTGCGCCAGATTATACAGAAGACCGAAGAGTATAATCGGCCGTTATGCCTAGCGTTTGTGGACTATGAGAAAGCCTTCGATTCAATCGAGACTTGGGCGGTGCTGCAGTCCTTGCAGCGATGCCAAATTGACTATAGGTATATCGAAGTTTTGAAGTGTTTGTACAGTAAGGCCACTATGTCAGTCCGACTACAGGACCAGAGTACGGAACAAATTCCATTGCAAAGAGGCGTGAGACAGGGAGACGTTATTTCTCCGAAACTGTTCACAAACGCATTGGAGGATGTTTTCAAGCTCTTGGAGTGGAAAAGATCTGGCATCAACATAAATGGCGAGTACATCACTAACCTTCGTTTTGCCGATGATATAGTCATAATGGCGGAATCGCTCGAGGACCTAAGCACCATGCTCAACGACCTCAGTAGAGTCTCCCAGCAGGTTGGTCTTAAGATGAATATGGACAAGACAAAGATCATGTCTAATGCTCATGTTCCACCTATACCGGTAATTGTTGGGAACGATACTCTCGAAGTTGTCGACAAGTATGTCTACCTAGGACAGATTGTCCAATTAGGTAGGTCCAACTTCGACAAAGAGGTGGCGCGAAGAATCCAACTCGGCTGGGCAGCGTTCGGGAAGCTTCGTCCTATCTTTTCGTCCAAAATACCGCAGAGCCTGAAAACGAAAGTTTTCAATCAGTGTGTGTTGCCAGTGATGACTTATGGAACTGAGACATGGTCTCTTACTGTTGGCCTCATTAGTAAGCTCAAAGTCGCGCAGCGAGCTATGGAGCGAGCTATGCTCGGTGTTTCCCTGCGAGATAAGCTCCGGAACGAGGAGATCCGCAGGAGAACTAAAGTGACCGATATAGCTCTTAGAGTTAGTAAGTTGAAGTGGCAATGGGCAGGCCACATCGCTCGTAGAACTGACAACCGATGGGGAAGAAAGGTTCTCGAGTGGCGACCACGAACCGGAAGACGCAGCGTAGGCCGGCCCCCCACTCGGTGGACCGACGACCTGGTGAAAGCCGCGGGGAGCCGATGGATGCAGGAGGCGAGCAGCCGCTCAAGGTGGCGTGCTCTGGGGGAGGCCTATGTTCAGCAGTGGACGTCTTCAGGCTGTTGATGACAAACAAAACTAATTTTAATGTTAAGTGAAGGTATTTCTGATGGTTTTCTGTCAATTTATTAATTACCCAAGGCTTCGTTATATCACAACATAAATATAAGCCATTTTTTTTTTTTTTTTTTTTTTTTTTTTTTATGTGATTGAATGACGTGACGAGCTAGTCGTTCACCTGATGTTAAGTGACACGGCCGCCCATAACAGTTGCAGTGTCACCCGGAACTTTAAAACAATAGTTTCGCGCGACACTGCACTGCGCACGTCATCCTGAGACATCACCCAGTCTAATAATCAGATTACTAGACTGAGTGATCAGATCATAAGTCTCATTTGCCCAGTAATTTCACTAGCTACAATGCCCTTCAAACCGGAACACAGTAGTGCTTGCACACTACTGCTTGGCGGCAGAATAACTGGCAAAGCGGTGGTACCTACCTAGACGAACTTTGCAGAAAAGTCCTACCACCTAGAAAATATTCCATTGCCATTCCTTTATTTTAATTTTTTACCGGTTTTGGGATGAGAAACCCTTTAGTTCTAATTCGGAACGCACTCGAGGGATAAAAACCTGACATAGATAATTTGTCTTAGATCATACAGAATACAAAAATTGACGATTCCTTGCTGTGACACGATTTGAACAAGACACGATAACGACGTGGTTTCTGTATCGTGTGGAATCTGTGTTTTCATACAGAATTATGGCCCTGGTTAGGTAGGTACTTTTATTGTATATACCTAAATAAAACCAGGAGCACCTTTTATGCTTCTACTTCTTTCTTTTTTTTATGATTGACTAGGCTAGCGTTTGACCGCAATCTCACCTGATGGGAAGCGATGTTGCGGTCGAAGGTGTAGCACGGTTGTCTACTACTCTACGGTTCTATTACTCATGACTTGAACAACTCCGCGTTGTATTTTACTGGAAACGCCGACCAGGGCAGGGCATTCCACACTTTTGCAGTTCTTATTAAAAAAGTGGAAACGGTTAGTACGTATTGGAGGTATTTCGAACATAAGAGGGTGACGCTTGGCCGAACGCTTGGTGGTTTTACAATGAAAAGGTGCTGGAAGAATTAGGTCCTACAGTAGGGTTAGCACGGCTGGTAGACAAAACTGTCTTTCCCCTGTTTTGCTCCAAGCTAGTATGAAGAAAGTGACGTAAAACGGGGAAAGACAATTTTGTCTACCGTCCGTGCTAACCCAGCAGTTCTTGTTCACACTCTCCATAGTACAACTAGAATACAGATGTATTCTTCCCTCATAGTAGTTTATACCTACATCGTAACTTTTCACTAGCCAATCAAAGGTCGCGTTTTTTGCTCAACTGCTTGACTCCCGCTCTTGTCCAATAGCGCGCCAGTCAGTGTTACCAAGCGGATAAAATCAATTAAAAAATAGGAACAAATTAATAGCCGCATTCCAAAATAGTTCACCTAGTGGTGAACCGGCCTACGCTGCGTCTTCCAGTTCGTGGTCGCCACTCGAGAATCTTTCTTCCCCATCGGTTGTCAGTTCTACGAGCGACGTGGCCGACCGACCGACCGATTTATTAGCAACATCTAATATTTTTCAAAACAAGACAAAATTTCATAATATTGGATCCTTTAGTACCTACGCTTTTTCTTTTATAGCATCGTAAAACACCTTGCGCTTCTCTCAAAATTAAAAATCATAATTTTTAATCTTCACTGCTAGATGAAAATAAGGATTGGATACTTAAATATTTCCTTAGCAGGTAGAATTTTGGGTTACAATATTGCAAAGATGGAACAGCACATAAAAAATGAAAAAGAAGGTAATAGAACTATGCTAGAAGGCTACTAGGCCAGGCTTTAGAAGGTATTTTGATAGAATTAACTTAAAAAAAAAACAGTCCATAGACAAACCATACAAAATACCTAACCACACAAATGTTCAACAAAAAAAACATATTAACCCAAACAAGTTTTCATACATAAAACATAATCAAAAGTTTATTTCGTTCTCCCATGTTTGATTCTGTTTTTATGTATGAAAACTTGTTTGGGTTTGTTAATTGTTGTTGAACATGTTTGTGATGTGGTTTTTATAGTTTTTCTATGCACAGATTTTTTCTAAGAAAATTCTAGCTTGTAATACCTTCAAAAATATCGCAATTTGTGAGTGAGACAGAGGCTCAAAAATTTAGCTGGCACTGCGCTGCAAGCCTAAATCTAAATTGCCTCAAATACCTATTATTTAGATATTTTAAGTAATGAATAAAATGAGCAGTAGATTTCACTTTACATCCAATTTCGTGTCATCGCATTGGAAGTAAATAAAATGTGTATCAAATAGCTCCAACATCGTTTCAAAGAAACTGCTTCTGTTTTCACGCCGGAAAGATCAAAGCAACACAAAACACCTCCCACCGCACGTAGAACGAGCCATAAAACAAATTCGATCCGAATTCTATCACACTACGCAATAAAATTCGCTAAATTTAGATATAAACCGATAAAAAATGAATCCGAAAATTCCCGTACGTCCAGTACATCTTTTCGGCAGATATAATTTTATTACACATATTTTATGACACGAAATTCATGTGAACCCTAAAAGTTTTACGGGTTTCAACCCATCCTGTATCGGTGGGATTTTCACGTAAAATCGTGAAGCGTGAGCTGTAAAATTATTGGTTTTTATTGTTAATGTCTATATTGGTCAAATCATTAATGCTTTTAGGGCTTCCTTATATGTATATCTACTAATCGGCGAGCTCAGAATACCTAACTCAAAAAACTCTCAAGATGTTAGGAAGTTTCAAAGTAGGTACTCTATTGTATAATTACACCTAACTGAACTGTTTAAGAATATTTTATAGTCTACGCCTCTACGGGCGCCTCTATTTCTATTTTTGTAACGAAACGGTGGGTCATAGAAAAATAACAAACCTTCGTTTATGCTTTATTGGCTCTGCGAGCTATGTTATCAGCCATTGCGAGTCTTTGCATAACTTAAAACTGAAAAACTGTTTTACATTTTCAACACCCATAGTTTCACCGTTTTGTCAATTTTTCATTAACTGAATAGACAAAAAAGAACCATATAATTATAGTACCTGCTCACTAATATCCACGAGAATTGGTTGAGAAATGTGACCTGTAGAGGAGAACAGATAGACATCTGCCGGACAGGCATACAAGATAATAATTTGCCCACGCTGAAACACAAACGTGCGTGCGGGTCCAAGTGTGCGGGGACTACGTGCGGGTTGGTATGGATGACCATGTCTTGCGGTTGGCGAACATGCTGGTTTCCTCCCCCGTTGTAAGAGAGAATGCCACTTTCGCACATAACTTAGACGGTCATAGATGCGAGGCGAAAGCGGCTCCAGTGTATGTGAAAAATACAACAGCAGCAGGAAAGCAACAGCATGTAACAAAGCGACAGCAAACACTTAGCAATAGGTCCCTAGATCTCACTGGAAATCATAAGTCGCCTGCCTGTTGCTCGCCTGTCGCAAATGCACTTTGGCCTTTGATAGCCTTTGATAGCGCCACTAGCAACAGAACAGCAATTGATGGAAACAAAATAATAATGCACTTTTTAGTTCATCTTGTGTCCGACAGTCGGTGATCTACCGCTCGATCGCTTTCTGCTCCGCCAAAGTGATGTTTGACAACAATAATTACGAAATGTACGGCTGTTGCAAACTTGTTGTGAGTTACGTTATTACCCGGCGGGATTCAAATCATGATTATCATGATTGCAAGTCATACAGCTAACAACTGAGCGTGAGCCACATTCACTTCACAAAGCAATCAAAGTCAATCAATTGCCGCTAACCAGCCTAAATATATCAATCTTATCACAAAAATATACGATCGATAAACGAACGCTAGATTCCTCAATTAGTGTAATGAATTTCTCTTCAGATTACTAACAACCAAAACTATTACATATTCTCCCATAAATATGGTTGGTTTTCAAGTGTTTTGATGAGAGCCTTTCTGTGGTGATATGTGGTTGAATGTTATGTCCGTTCGGTGTCACGGGTCAACCGCGGAATCCGTTTTGTTGACACGAAATTACGTTGTTGAAGCGAAGCGCTAGAGAATTGGGTCCTTTTGGACCGCTCTGGCCCCTTTGGACCCATTTGGATCTGGTAATGAAGCGCGATATTTTTAGCCCCTTTTTGTTTTTACAAGCGCTTTCAACCTTTTCATTTAGCTTTGGTATTTCCTAAAATAACTCGGGGTTTTTAGTGGAAGCTTTGTCTTTGTAAGGTATAAAAGGTGGACTTTGTCAAAATAGCTAGCGGTGAAAGGTGCCTTCAGGTGCAGGTCCGAAGTTTGAATTACCTATTTATTTTATAGTTAAAATGGACGCTTTGGAACGTCAAAGGATTAAATAATAGTTTATTATGTGGTTGATAGTTATATTATGCTTTCGTTTATATCTAAGATGTTATTAAATTCTTCTTTGGTAATGTTTTTAAAACAATCATCATAGTCTGGCTATTTTGTTCACTGCTGGACGTAGGCCTCGCCAATAGCACCCTACCGAGCTCGGTCTTCAGGCTGTCTGCATCCGGTCGCTATCACTTAGTACATACCTAATCCACCAACCCGCTGGCTAATTACATAACTCGCACCAAATTTGTAACAGGCATAAATTTCCAATCAACGCTGTCAAAAAGCAGAAAGCTATCGAGCTAAAAAATGCATCGTTTTGTATCCATCTATTGCTGTCCTGTTGCTAGTGACGCACTAGCGTCAAAAGGCCAAATCAAAGTGCACTCAGCAACAGGCGGGTGACTTACGATTTTCAGTGACATCTTGCAACCGATTGCTAAGTTTTTGCTGTCTCTTTACTGCTGCTGTTGCTTTGCTGTTGTAATTTTTACGTAACACGGGTGCCGCACTTGGTCAGCGTGGTGGATTGTGACCTGCACTCTCTTCATCGTAAAGAAGAGAAGGCTTGTGTTCTAGAAGTAGGAAAGAAAGGTTCAAGTTATTTTAGAATAGTATGTAATCAGTTTTTTTAATTTTATAAGATTGGACATCACATCACACAATATTATAAAGCTGAAAGTTTGTATGTGTGTATGTGTGTATGTTTGTTACTCCTTCACGCTCAAACGGCTGGACGGATTTGGATGAAACTTTGAATATAGATAGCTTATGTACTGGATTAACATATAGGCTACCTTTTATCCGCGGGTGAAACCACGGGGCGCAGCTAGTTGATCATAATAAAAAGAGGTTAGCCACTTATTGTTAGTTCATAAGAGCACTACTCCAACTGCTGGCAAAAAGCGTTTGACAGCAAAAATAACTAAAAACATTGTCAAAAGCTAAATGAAAACCATAACTTTTGATCACTTCTGATATTTTATTTGGGTTAAGATTATTATGCATAGGTATAAAGGAAGTAGAAACGTCTAATAAGCCGATAATAGCATTTGGAATCCGGACATTAAGAGCCGACACTCCATTTGCAAGCGCTGATCAAATTATCCACTGAGCTAATCAAGCTATATAGGACAGCCTGTATTATTATATTTGTTAGTTACCTACTCAGCACTGAAACAGCTGAATGAAATGTGTTTTTTTTTTGTCTATAAAAACATATTGATACTTTGAGTTTATTTATCCCCAAGTAAATCGGTTTACGGTTGAGATCATAAGTCCTTCCCCCGATAAAACGTGACTTTGGACGCTTATCTATGAGGGAGGCGATTGTCCATAATCTGGTGATTAGGACAATCCCTCGCGGTTGCAGCATCTTGGTGACCGCAGAAGATTTTTATGTAAGTATTAAGGAGAATGCTGCTGCCCATTCCCTGGATATTCCCTTTGACAACTCTTACAGCACCCGCAGAAAGAGATGGGGTAGTCCTATTCATACACCTACCCGCCTAGCATGCGCACCGCGAGAAAACTTGCCGTCGTTGTTAAGTTTTCTCGCGGCTACCATAGTCTTGTCACGGTCTCTCACGCAGAAAAACTGCCTAGAAAATTTTGTCGCGGTGCGCATGCTAGGCAGTCAAGACCACACGGCTAAACGACGTAGGTACGTAAGACTGTAAGAAAAGAGCTCAAGATCAAGTTCAGTGTCGTGAAGCAGTGGACTAGTGGTCTGATAACAGAAAATTATAAACATCTTACAGAAAAACCGATAAATTCCAAGTAAAACCATAGTGGCTCCAGTAATTCATAACACTTGACTTATTTTGAATCTATCATTAAACTTTGCCCAAAAAGATCAAAGAACAAGTTCAGACCATTTCTTTGTTTTATAGTTCTTCACAACTTTTATTTAAGTTAAAGATGTGAGGGTATTTATTGTTTGAACATCAGAGGGCTTTGTATGATAAGTAGATTTATTCTTTTAAGTTTGGCTTCACGGGATTCGCGTATTGAGCCAACAACAAGTTTATAAATACCTACTTAGAGCAATTCAAGATTATGGTAAGTAGGTATAGGGCCAAATTTTGAAGGCTTTGGATGACAGTCCTTAAGGTGGAACGTTACACTAGCGCGGCAAATTCAAATTTTATTGCTTTCTTTTGCCAATAATGGCTTAATTACTCAACGTTATTACATGAAATCTAATTTTGCGAAAATAAATAGAATGTATCAACAAATTACGATTAAAAGTATCTCCTAGATACCATTGCTTTGGCGAAAAATGGCAATAAACAATTTTCTTGTTTGTTTTTCAGTCTATTGCCATTTGTCAATAGACCAATGATAAGTAGGTGATACTTTTAATTGTAATTTATTGGTACATTCTATTTATTTGCCCAAAATTAGTTTTCATGTAATCACGTTGAGTAATTAAGCTATTATTGGCAAAAGAACGCAAGAAAAATTGAATTTGCCGCGCGAGTGTAACGTGCCACCTTAATACTAAAAATATATCCGTCTCTTATATTGCCATCTATTTGAACAGCAACAGTTTTAGAAGATTTATATCTGTCAACTAAAGCCTTAAAAATATTTACTTGCTTAAAAATCGTTAATTTCAGTAACGTCTAGTCAGCAGTCGTGATTAGGTATAAGTTATTTTACTCTAAATTAAAAAAAGCTAAGTTGAAAGATGTTATAAACTCCCGATACATATCTGAAACATGTTTGAAATTAAGTACCAATTTTTTCTGCCAAATTATTTAGAAAATCAGTCGGTAAATGGTACTGCAGCAAACTTTCTCCTATTTTGGATACTCTCCAATCAAAAACCGCCAATGATGAAAAAATCTATGACATCGACTGTACGAACTGCGCAACAAGATTCGTCAAGATTAGTTATTGATACGATTTGTACACAGTATACACCCGGACAGATGAAAGCGAGTAACCACTCGCTTTCATCTGTCCGGGTTTGATGCAAAAGTTTCGCTCGCTTCGCTTGGACGGTCAAGAATTGCTTAACTAAGGCTGGGTTTTATGATCCGTAGTAAAGATAAGCAATGGTTAAAATTTGTTAGAGATTTTAACCATTGGTTACCTTAACTACGGTTCAAAAAACCCACCCCTAGTTTCCAATCCAACCATAGTATGTTATGTAGCATGAGTATAAAGAAATCATAAATCATAAAACAAGAGAGATAAAGTAGTTTAACCCGTTTTAATTTATTTTACCCGTAAAAATAATGAATGGTACCTGCTTACTTATTTAATTTATGTACATCATTAACAGCCTGAAGACGTCCACTGCTGAACATAGGCCTCCCCCAGAGCGTACCACCTTGAGCGGCTGCTCGCCTCCTGCATCCATCGGCTTCGCGCGGCTTTAGTTTAGATCGTTGGACCACCGAGTTGCCCTAGCCTAGGGGAGCTGGCCTACGCTGCGTCTTCCGGTTCGTGGTCGCCACTCGAAAACCTTTCTTCCCCATCGGTTGTCAGTTCTACGAGCGATGTAGCCTGCCCATTGCCATTTTAACTTGCTAATTCTAAGAGCTATATGGAGATATGAGATTTATTCTACTTATATTAGAATAAATCCTTGGCATTTGAATTAAGTCCATCGTCTATCTCAGAACATCAAGTTGACCTTTAAAGTTATTATAACACAAATATTTTGACCGACTTGACATTTCACAAGAAAATTAAAGGAAACGAGTCTAGAATGAAGGATAATATAATTTTTTAATGTGTTTTTTTTAATGCTAAAATGGGCATAGGTACGTTTGACAACATCTCAGCTGATGGTAGTGACGAAGTTGTCTAAGGTGGAGCACGTTTGCCCATGAGATGCCCATTTGCCTTGAAAAGACCAATGTTATACATAGGTACCCAGGAGGAAATACTGTTGCTGAAGGGCATTCCATTCCTTGGCCGTTCGGACTATAAATGACTCAGCAAAATGCTTAGTGTGAACTGGTTACAACAAAAGGATGTAAAGAATCACCAAGCCTTGTAGTTCTATGGTGGAAAGGGGATGACGGAATGAGCTGATGGAAGGCGCATGCCCACTCCAAAATGACCGATAGAAGATCGACAGACTGGCGACCTTGCGTCTGTGTTCAAGATTGAATTCTCTCTTCAACTAAGTATAGTTGATAAGCTTCTTGGCACGCCGATCAATTGTGCCCAAAGCCGCAAGTTGGTATCAGGCAGAGCCATCCCACAAGTGGCTACAGTACCCCATCCAGGCCCTAACCCGAGGTTGGTAAAGGTTAAACAGCTGATTAGACGAGAAAAACTGCCTATGTAGTTATCAGGTTAAGATGAAGACAAGTTAGGAAGTGGACAATTTTGACCGGATGGATTCATGAGAATCACCTCGACCTGTTAAAGTCAAGGTACACAATACACATGTACATGATGTACATCAACACAAAATGTTGTGACTACATATGTAACGACAAACGAAAGCTAAAATCTTGAGTTGAAGCGGAGACTTTCGCTCACTTCTTTCGCTCGGTCAATTAATTAAAAATTGTAAACCTACTTGTAGATATTTTCACAGTCTCCATTATTCTTGAACCCATGGACATTTTATTTTCTTATCCACGCCTCGATAACGATACGCAATAATTCAAACTCATCCAAACAAAAATATCACGAAAATTAATTACAAAACCTTTTCGTTTTAAATTTTTCAGAGGTGTTATTTTCGCTCCAAAAATCACATTTAAAGAACCGTGATAAAAAGCCTGATCATTAAGCCGGTGCGATATTTTAGCCGACCTTTTACCATAAAATTGATTTATTTACGCATTTTTTTTTGTTCCCGTATCGTGATTGTTCCGGAATTGTCTTCCACTTCCCGATTGGTTCATTAATTTTGCCGTGGATTTTGTTTTGTGGAATCCTTGTTTTTTATTTAAAATTGATCCCTTTTGTACCAAAAAATTAAATTTAAAACCAGCGAAAAAATATTAAATATCTTGGACTATTTTCAATAACTTCGGCCAAGGGAGAGTACCCAATAATTTTATTATTCTCACTGAAAACGAGCTCAAAAAGCGATTTGGGCTCGTCCGGGATTTGAACCCGGGACCTCTCGCACCCTAAGCGAAAATCATACCCCTAGACCAACGAGCCGGTTGTATTATTCGCCGAAAATAACAAAAAGGTCAATTAAACCAGTTTAACTTTAAACTTCAAAGTGAAAGTAGCCCACCCTGCCCACGCACAGCTCACATACATAACCACAGAGTATACCTATCTGATTATTTAATATTTTATCAGTATAAAGTAAAACAGTATGGATACAAGCGCACCAAATGTTACGCTTTGGCTTAACATCATATAAATACGTAGTTAGTTAATTAACTAAATTGTCTCATCATCTAAAAAGACGTCGCTGCGTATTGCACAAAACCTTTGCAAAAAATTATTAATCTTCTATGACAAGTTCAAAAATCAAACATCTTTGATCTGAGTTTTAAACTTTGTCGACTAACAAATTAGACACAATTTTCTATGCAGCAGTGTATTCTGTGACGTAATTTGAAAAGGCTAGTAGCAACACCGAGAAATGCGGTCAAACGCGCGTATAGTACCTACCTAGCTAGTATAAAAAATACAATTTGAAATGAAAACTGACCTTCTCATGACTACAGAATACAAACATAATATGACATGACATAAATTGACTACTTTAGCACTCTCCTTACTGTTATAACTTTATAACGGTTAGCACAGCAATGGCACGCGTCTCGACGACCACGGCCGCGGCCAGCCACCGGCAGACAGCTTGGCACCAAGCTATTCTCGTTCGAGTTGGTTTTTCTATTTATGGCCGTACGAACGCGGTGTAGTTTTGGATTAGTTACAATACTAACGGAATGTAAACTCTGATTCCACTATATAATTATAATTAATACTTACTCTTACTCTCTCTCTCTCTCCCTCTCTTACTTCTCTCTTATCTTTTCCTTTATTTGCGTAGAACTATAAATGTTTCTTGTATATTATAACAAAATATCTTTTTTTGAACTATAATACATTATAATAATCAATAGTATTTATGGCCTGCCACCAGGTCTTAAAGTTAAAGGTTATCAACCAGTGTGTGTTGCCAGTGATGACTTATGGAACTGAGACGTGGTCTTTTACTGTTGGCCTCATTAGTAAGCTCAAAGTCACGCAGCGAGCTATGGAGAGAGCTATGCTCGGCGTTTCCCTGCGAGATAAGCTCCGGAACGAGGAGATCCGTAGAACTAAAGTGACCGATATAGCTCTTAGAATTAGCAAGTGGAAATTGCAATGGGTAGGCCACTTCGCTCGTAGAACTGACAACCGATGGGGAAGAAAGGTTCTCGAGTGGCGACCACGAACCGGAAGACGCAGCGTAGGCCCGGACCCTCGATCCAACTCTAGCGAGAGCCTCTTGAGATGTTGGTTGAGGCTCTTTGATATAAGGCTTATTTATTATTATTATATATAGGGCATAATCACACCACGCTGGCCAAGTGCATAGGTATGCTTAGGTGGACGACACAAAATTAGTGTTGTTTTTGTGTTTCTTGAACACAGTTCTTGCTTCACCGTGTTTTCTTTCACCTTGAAGAGAAAGTGCAAATCCTGCACATAACTTGAAAGTCGTTGGTGCGGGGCGAGCAGAATTTGAACCTGGGTACGTCGGTTGAAAAGTCGCATGTAGTACAAAAATTGACTAAAGGCAGTATTACGTTTGGTTGAATTCAGCGAAGCTAAACGACTAATAACCGACGACTAAACGGTATAAACGACGAGGAGATCCGCAGGAGAACTAAAGTGACCGATATAGCTCTTAGAGTTAGTAAGTTGAAGTGGCAATGGGCAGGCCACATCGCTCGTAGAACTGACAACCGATGGGGAAGAAAAGCTCTCGAGTGGCAACCACGAACCGGAAGACGCAGCGTAGGCCGGCCCCCCACTCGGTGGACCGATGACCTGGTGAAAGCCGCGGGGAGCCGATGGATGCAGGAGGCGAGCAGCCGCTCAAGGCGGCGTGCTCTGGGGGAGGCCTATGTTCTGCAGTGGACGTCTTCAGGCTGTTAATGATGATGATGATGATGAACGACTAATTCGATATACATTGCTGGTTGGAGTAAGGGTATTGGATGGAATGATATATCGATTTAGCCTGTCTAAATCCATCCAAATGTAATACCCCCTTTAGTCGTGTACCTTGTATAGGTAATAAGACCCCCCGTACTGTGTAACTCAATCGTAATCGATGAATGGGCTTCATTTGGTCATTTCCGGTTGTTTAAAATCCTCATCCATCGGTATTATGGTCCCTTAGGCGGAGAACTGAATAGACAAAACATTGATTAACTATACTAATGAGAAATAGTGAGAAAATAGTAATCAATGGAGATGTTACACAATGCCAACTTGCCGGAAATTACGAAAATTAAATAAAGTCCATTCATCGATTACGATTGGCTTAGACGGTAGCCCCGCTGTTCTCTGATACGATTTCAGAGTTGAAGCTGACCCCTTTTAAGACCACATTCGCACTAAGTGACCACTCCACTGTCTTGTGCGCCTTTTGCATGCAAATCTTACAAATTGTCCAACGGGCCTTGAGTTTCCATCTCCGGTTCTGGTATCACTTTGATACCGGCGTTTGATGTAGATCATTAGAGATGTGCTGTTGTACCGGCCAAAATATCCGGCTTAAATTAAGTGGGTTTGTACACCTACCTATTTGTATAGCTGTTATTTATACATGATCTGGTATCTTGACGGATTATAATCTGATTTCAATAGCTGGTAAAATAACCTGTTTGGTAAATGGTTTTTTTTTATTTAGCTCAGTACCTAGGTCCATATCTATAAGTATCTAGATGATTACCTAGTTGTTAGAAAAGCTACAGTAAGTAGTGAGTTACAATAACCTTTTCTAGAAGAATAGATTCTGTAGCAAAACTAAACTCATTACTTATAGATAACTAAAAACGATATTTTTTAATTAACATAATTTAAAGGTTATTTGAAAAAAAAAACACAGTAGGTAAACATAGTAAGTGATTTTTTAAACAAATATGTAAAAATATTGTTTAACGTTTTAATCTGTTACAATTTATTAAGCGGACAAATTCAAGCCGGATGGATAAAATGTATACCTATGTCCGGATATTTCCCATCACTAATGTATCATAGGCTGTTATGTAACGTATTTCGTAACCAATACATGGTTTAGCATTGCAAATTATATATTATTTTATGATGCAACGCTTGCAGACAAGCTTGGACACTTGATAAGTGCGGGTTGTACGAAGTAATAAAGAAGTAGTTATTATGTATCTTTTTGTTTTAATAAAAAGACAGTAAAAGACAATTAACGATGGCAAAATAGTTATTTCTATATCTTGAAAAATGAGGAAGTTATTCAAATTAATCCTTGCGTCATTTTTACGGTATTATCCAGACGCTACGATAAAACATAAAACCGGTCACGAAGATGTAGCCACTATACTCATCCTGTCGAAGGGAAGAGAGAAAGGAAAGGGAAAAAGATAGGGGAAAAGGATGAATAGATAGGGCGGCAATAGAAAGGCGGCAAGCAAGCGAAGCCTGCCTTCTTTTGTGCCGGCCCATCCATTCATCCTTTTCCCCTTTCTTTTTCCCTTTCCCTTCCCTCTTCCCATAAACAGGGTTAGGGCGTAAAACTAATTAACCAGTGTAAAGCGCCGGGGCGAGTCAACTAGTAGGTATTAAAGAAGATGTTTTAAGCTTTCTGATTTCTTGACTTTTTAAAGTGATAAAATTAGCCTTACATTTGCAATAAATAAGCTTTAAGGTTCTTTTTTTTTAGCTTTTTTTAAGCTTTTTTAGACTGCGTAATGTCTCAGGATGACGTGCGCAGTACGCAGTATCACGCGAAACTTTAATTTAGAGTTCCGAGTGACACTGCAATCTGTTATGGGCGGCCGTGTCGCTTAACACCAGGCGAACGACTAGCTCGTCACGCCATTCGTTTACATAAAAAAAATCTTTGAGTTTTCAGTTTTTCTATGAAAAACTGAAAACTCAAAACTCAAAAAATATCAGCAAACGGAAGCGGCAGTGGAAGTCCACTGCCACTTCCGTTTGCTGATTCGGTGGGCTAAGTTGACCTTCGCTCTGTGTGATGTAAGCTTGATCTAATGTACCTATTAGTTTGGGATCATTCCTCTAACATTCCTACATTCCTTTAACACTTTTACAGTTTATTGATTCCCTCGGAATTACTAAGCGATGTATGCTACGCTTATCAAAGAAGGGCGGGGGGATCGTCCTTCGATGCTCACGCCCGCGTAAATATTGTTGTAGGTACCGAAAATACGACATAAATGTATGAATTTATATAACGTACTCCGAAACACAAATATTTTGCATAAAATATATTCGGAATTTCAAATTCACGAAGAGACTAGGCCTTACTTATTTTCATTTCCATATTGCTTCCACAGCAGTAGGTATGTTTGCTTACATTGCATTGCAGAAGCTGTTTCGATAAACGCAAAGTAGCAAATATAGACTACCTTAATAATTATGAAACTAAATAACTCCAAGCCTTCATTTATAGGAGTTACTTTAATCAATAGTTAACATGATGCCCTGTCAATTTCTCACTGACGTGAAATGTCATGAGCAAAAATGAGACAGTCAAGATAAACAACGCATAATTACCATTCATTTTTAACAGTTGATTAACCTTTAGTTTGACTCTACATTCTACAAGAATATTTTAATAAAAAGATTTGGGCTCGTCCGGGATTTGAACCCGGGACCTCTCGCACCCTAAGCGAAAATCATACCCCTAGACCAACGAGCCAGCTGAGTTAAGTCTCAAATTTATTCAATACGCTGTTTTATCACCTTTCACTAGATAAATGGCGGTCGCTGCGTCATGTGAAACTACCGCTCTTTTCGTAATATTTATGATGCCTACGCATGTACCTACCTGCATATTGGCTGTGTTCAACCATCTACGGTTACCTAACCCTAAACTACAGTCAAATCTGCAATTAAAACTCTAGATAAGCGTTGTTGTAATAACGTCATATTTTCAGCATTAACTTACTTCAAATACGCATATAATTGGCCAAGTGAAGTTGAAAATAAAAGATTACCTACTGGTGCAGTTGCATCTGATTGTTGTAGGCATATTCTAAAGTGATTAGTTTTATTTTTATTTTTTTACAATAAACTGGGAAGTGTAAATTAGTCCAACATTGGTTGCATGTATACTAGCGTACATAATGATGATGCAACACGTAATGGTTAAACTTCATGTTAAGTTACAGTTAAATTTAACTATACTTCGCATTATAACTTTAACTATACTTAGAAGTTACTTTAACTACACTTAGCAGTAACTTTAACTGCACTTAGCGGTAAATTTAACTATACTTCGCATTATAACTGTAAATTTACTTAGAAGTTACTTTAACTACACTTAGCAGTAACTTTAACTGCACTTAGCAGTAAATTTAACTATAATTCACATTATAACTGTATCTCTTTTAACTCTTTTACTGTTGTTTTTACTGTTATGTACCTCTATCATTTGCAGAAATTGAAATTATTGTTCTAAAAAATAAATATAAGAATATTTTGTTTGAGTTTATATAATAAAAAATAATTAATATTACTATTATTAATAGCCTAATAACTTCCGACAACTACAATGTCTTGTAAGTTAAATAAACTTAAGGTATAGCAATACTAGTTTATCAATAGTGTAATGTACTATAAGTAGGTTTACTTAATCTTATTTCATTAACCTTGTAATTATTAGCTTAAATTAAGACGTTTCTCACCTTGTATATATACAAAACTATTTGAAAAACACCCATATATGAAAATGTACCTCATATATTATAATACCTACTTAAGAAGTAGGTACCTATATATACCTAGAGCTAAGTTACATAAGTTAGTGTTTAATTCCTATGTTACTGTCTGCTTTAAATCGATATTGCAACACTCTTGTCAGAGTTCATTGATTTAGATTACTTTATTTTAAGTAGTATAAGTCTGTATAATGCAATTGATTAAATAAATAAAAAACTTTACTTAGAAGTTACTTTAACTACACTTAGCAGTAACTTTAACTACACTTAGCAGTAACTTTAACTGCACTTAGCAGTTAATTTAACTATACTTCACATTATAACTGTAACTTTACTTAGAAGTTACATTAAGTACACCTTAGCAGTAACTTTAACTGCACTTAGCAGTTAATTTAACTATACTTCACATTATAACTGTAACTTTACTTAGAAGTTACTTTAACTACACTTAGCAGTAACTGCAACTGCACTTAGCAGTAACTTTAACTGCACTTAACAGTAACATTAAGTGTAGTTTGCAATAGGTATAACTTCAACCATACTTATTATCAATAACTTTAACTATACTCGGCAGCAACTTTAACTACACTGTCTTTAACAGTACCTTTAGCAATTTTTATTCCGAATCGATGCAATTCAGCGAGAAATATGGTTCAATGTTACCATGTTTTATAAAGTCTGTGGTTATGAAATATCAGATCATCGCAATCACTTTGTTTTTTTTTGTAAATACGGTGCAGTTTACTTCTACCTATTTATACTTATTGTGATTACAGTAGTAGATAAATTAACCTAATCAAGAGGCTGTTAAGATAATAAAGATAGGTAATTTATTATTACAATAATAATTGACTGTTTTACTTTCAAGCACTTATCTTAATCTAACCAATAAATTGCAATGGCTTTAGGTTAAACTCGTTTCTTATACGTTATCTGTTATCAAAGTGTAATAAACAGTCATTTCAAATAGGTCAGTTAATAGGTTAAGTGTAATATTATAAATGAGTTTTGTTCAATGCGTTATATTTAGCCTTAGGTACATCTAAATAATACAGGTCATCATCAACAGCCTGAAGACGTCCCCTGCTGAACGTAGGCCTCCCCCAGAGAACGCTACTTTGAGCGGCCGCTCGCATCCTGCATCCATTGGCTCCGTGCGGCTTTCACCAGATCGTCGGTCCACCTAGTGGGGGGCTAGCCTACGCTGAGCCTTCCAGTTCATGGTCGCCACTCGAGAACCTTTCTTCCGTTTCTTCCCATCGGTTGTCAGTAGATATTCTGTCAATCTGTCAAGAAGAGACATTATTATTTTCGTCTCTACCAAAGAGTATAATTATAATACCTATAATATGAGTCTCTACATAACCTTACGATTTTAAGTATTATTTGTCCTAACTTACGCGATTGTGGTGGAATAGTGTTTTCTGATCCCCTGGGAAACGAAATAGGGGATCCAAGTGGAACAAGCGTACACATCAACATTCATTCTCAAAAATCTTAGTTGATCCCAACCACTAACCTAATAAACAAGTTCCAGAATTGAACCATTCGAATCGTTCCTCCCGCCAACTCGTTGTTTACGACGATACTTACTTAACTATTAAGTTGCCATGTAACTACTTTTGATAAGTTGGGATACGTTTTCCGGGATAATATTTGGGATATTGCGGCAACTTTCCCGGAACAGCGCTGTTTGGGGGTTTTATTTGTTTTATGGTTTTTGACGAAGCTTGTTTTGCTGAAGTTCTGTCAAACGAGTCTAATTATGTTTAACCCGTCATGGTTATGCTCAATCGATGAACTATTTAAACTCGCACGAGTGTCGTACGCTTAACATTCCTTGAGTCTAAGGAGCGTGCCTTCAAAACTAAATTCAAGGGAGCATCGCCACCCGTACAAACCCCAAAAATGTTATTTTCTTTCTTTCTACCTTTACAAATGTTCAATTTGTAAATTCTAGAACCCTACAGAGTGCCACTTTGAGCAGCTGCTCGCCTCCTGCATCTATCGGCTCCCCACGGTTTTGACCAGATCGTCGCTCCACCTACTGGAGATCTGGCGTGGCCTAATACGCTGCGTCAATTCGTGACCGTTAATCGCGTACCTTTCCTTACGTAAGTATTTATTTTTTATGCTGATACGCACACGTACGTCATTCATGCCGAATGCAGAATTTTGCAAGTTATCAATAAGTTTTAACGATTTTATGTTTAGACGTTGCCTTTCAGTGGCTCGTTGGTCTAGGGGTATGATTTTCGCTTAGGGTGCGAGAGGTCCCGGGTTCAAATCCGGGACGAGCCCAAATCTCTTTTTTACTATGAACAAACATTAGCGCTGCGTTGGGGTGCGGTATGTATAATAATATAAGAAAATGAACTATCTCTGAGGCAATAAAACCATTCGATAACTTCAAAAATCTCTAGCTGTTCCAGAGCTGATAAATTTATTTTTGTATCGTTTCACAATGATTATATTATAATAAATTAATAATATACATTTATATGAATTTGGCATTTGATTTTAATAAACTCGTTAGTGCTTATGTAAATGAATGACGTGACGAGCTAGTTGTTTGCCTGATGTTCAGCGTCACGGCAGCCTATAACAGATTGTAGTATCACTCGGAAATCTAAATTAATATAGATTTGAGTGATACTGCACTGCGCACCTACCTAGTAAAACTTACAAAATAGAGATTATGTTTGTTATAATAACTTAACCTAGACTATGGGTACTAGGTATTGTTATATTATCTGTGCCATGGGTATCGTTCTCCGACACCGTTGACTTTCAAATCGTCACGTAATGAGCGGTAGTTTCACAAAACGCAGTGACGCCATTCTCCGATGAAAGTGATAACACAAAGTGTTTTATACATTCGTTCGTACTTCCAGTCGGCTCGTTGGTCTAGGGGTATGATTTTCGCTTAGGGTGCGAGAGGTCCCGGGTTCAAATCCCGGACGAGCCCAAATTTCTTTTACACATTTGTTAGTCTATCAAAATAGAATGAAAAAGTTGCCCTTTGAGGAAATTACTGGTCTACTTATTGATTTTTTTACTTTTAAAATGTTTTGAAGTACTTAGAATCATGGATTTTTAAAGGCACAAAAAGTTAATCCGTAGTACCTACATACATTTTGTTTAGTTTCCACCTTTGTTGTGATTATTGTTTTCTATTTGCTTTCGAAGTTCTTTTATCGTACGAAAAATAAAAAGGTTGTTTTATTGTTAACGTCAGATTTTCCAACCTACCTGTTAGATTGGATGTTGATAAAAAACCTCTGGTCTATCTATATAGTACCAGACTATTTCAACGCAACGTAAAAAAAGTCAAGATTTTTTTTGTTATAGGTATATTATATGTACAAAATAACTGTACTTACCGCTCGGAGGCCTTCCTGCCATAGATTAGTAAGAAGGTAGTCAAAACCACACCGCTCCAGATTAATAAGCTGTTCCTACGTGCCTTTAATGAAGTGCCTTGTTAACTACGTCTTGAACTAGTCTGAAACGCTCACACAGGTGCTCTACGTTTTTAGGTAGATTTCGCTACTGAACCTAACAAAAAACGATTTGAATTATTCGCGCAAATCCCAACACAGGATAAACGGCTTTCATTTCTAAAGTCACTTAAAAGTTCAATGAATTCAAAATATATCGGAGATAGAGAAGACACGACAGAAGAATAGAAAGGAAGAAAACAATGTTTTCTTTGTGTTTTTTAATATAAGACAGCGCATAGAGTTGAACCACGTACCATACGCGTATTCGTATTAAGCCCAAAATGATAATACCTCTAGATCGTTCACCGTAAGTTGTCCCCTAATGTACTTATATTATTAAAAATATGCAAATAAAACATATTAATCTGTGGTGGGTACATACAAGTTAATTATTATTTGGCCCAACGCATCAGCATTGCAATTCAACGTGGCAATGCTGCCAGCATGTTGGGTACGCTACCTACCGGTAGTGGGCTGGAGCACTTGGACTGTCTATAGGTCATCGCGGCCTTTATACAGTCCATAAGTGTTCTTTATAGTAGGTAGTGTAGCTAGTTTAGTTTAGTTTAGTTTAGGTAGTATTGTAGTAGTTAGCTTGAGTAATAAAGGCACTTTGCCCGTAAAAAAAGTTAATATTTATATGCTTACATATTACTTTACATTTACGACAATAATTGCATATTTTTAAATAATATAAATACATCAGAGGACAACTTACGGTGAATGGTCTGTACTTACATAATAGGTATATCGTTGAACGCAGAATGACCGTGCCATGTACTCACAGATTAGAGAAAAAGCAATGTACATGCACTGCTTGCAAGGGAATAATATGCTGCATATTTTTTCTCTAATCTATGAGTGATCATTCTGCGTTCAACGATATATTATAGGTAAGTAGGTAATAATCATTTTGGGCTTATACGAATACGTGGTACGTGGTTCAACTCTATGCCCTGTCTTATATTAAATAATCCTTGCAGTTTTATTTTATGTTATTTTAAATGGAACCTTGTAACTGGCCCGGATTTTATTACTGTAAGTTTATCTTTTAAATAAGTGAAGTTTTCCTAAAATACCTGGAACAGAAATCTACCTAACCTTTTTAAAACAGCACTTTGTAAACAAGAGTCGAAGAGTTTCTTTTCGCAGAGCTACGAGCAAGGCTTTTTAATGTATGCCAACTTGCGAACGTATTATATTCCGCCGCTCAAAGTGGCGCTCTCTGGGGGAGGCCTATGTTCAGCAGTGGACGTTTTCAGGGTGTTGATGATGATGATGATGAGGAGGGTGTCTAAGCCATCCTACCTAGACAGCCAGCCACCTAGATTTCTGTTGCAGAAGTCTGTATAATAAACTGTCTTTTTGTACATCCATTGCATCGCAGAGTAGTTACTGTTATCATACATATTTTATTTTACGTAATTTTTATATTATGTCATCATCATCATCAACACCCTGAAGATGACCATTGCTGAACATTGGCCCCACAGAGCATCACTTTGGTACCTACACTGGGATACCGTCTGTACTAATAATTTCATTATTCATAATTTCATTTCACATACCTCATTTTTAATAATGATGAAATTTATAATGGTGGTTATTTATAAATAACTTTGTTCATAATAGTTACTTTTTATATTGATCTTTTCTTATACAATTTATTCAAATAATGTTTAAATTTATTAAAAATTATGTTATAATGTTAATGTTAAGAATTTTTTTATCATACTTTTTTTTATTATAAATTTCATTACTTATAATTTCATAATAATCAGCATTCATAATTGTATTGTTCATAATGACTTTTTCATATTAAAAAATAATAATTTTGAGGTAGTTAAATCATTATATACATATGCATGTATACCCTAAAGATACTAAGATACTAGTCTAAGGCAAAGTCATAAATAGGTGCGACGACGAGCGAAGCGAGGAGGAGCGTTAGGTTAACTGTGACCACACGACGCACGAGCCGAGCGAGCGAAGCGAAGCGTAGCGAGCGTGCCGCGGCAGCGGCCGGCGAAGTGCCAGAAGTCACTTATCCTTATATTAAAAAATTACAGAAACCATCTATATTAAGTTTCAGGTTACCGTTATTTGATTTAAATATTTTACACGTGTTTTTATTAGACATTTCAAGTTATTTATTAAAATAATGCACAAAGTTCACCAACAACACCAAAATCAACATAACATGAGAAAATATAAGTTATTTTACAATTACCCACAGTCCACACGTTAATTTTGTTTGTTTTGACTGGATGAAGTGCCTGCATAGATTGAAGAGCAAATTGGCTTGCCGTACTACGTTTTTATAACTGATTAGGATATATATAACAATCAACAGTTCCAGTCACATTAATTTACAGTATTATTGATATTTTGTTTTATGCTTAAAGTTAGTTATGGTAAAAGAACATTATAAATTTGTACTGTTATGTTATATACGCCTTATGAGTTTCATTCTTATAAATTTGGATTATTATTAATTTTGATTTATAATAAAGAAAATTAGATGTAGTGAAAGTATAATAAATCACATTATGTGAAATGATGATTATAAGTAACATTTTTATTTGTAACAAAATTATGACAAACGATTTTATGAGTTTCGACAGTGAACCACCTACACTATATCGGTCACTTTAGTTCTCTCTATCTTATTTCGCAGGGTAACACCGAGCATAGCTCTCTCCATAGCTCGTTGCGCGACTTTGAGCTTACTAATGAGGCCAACAGTAAGAGACCATGTCTCAGTTCCATAAGTTATTATTATCACTGGCATCACAGACTGATTAAAAACCTTTGTTTATTATGTAAATGTAACAAAAGAAAATAATTAATTATACTTACACCATTAAAAGGGAGCTCATTATTTCACCTAATACGTAGATGTCGAACATGTTTCACTAAATCTAATTTATTAAATTTTCTGTTCTTTTTTTAATTTTTGTTATTTACATGCAAAAGGCATCAATGTGCGGGGTTGGTACAGAAATTAGGCCAAACGACAAAAACGTCCAACGACATTTTTGTCCTATAAATGTCATCAGACGTTTTCGTCGTAATTTGACCATCATCAAATCTGAACTGTTCGTAACACGACTAACACCTATGCCTGAGTGCTCTCAGCACCTACACATTAGTAGCTTATTCATCTGAAATATCCCAAATGGAATCCCCGAGAAGTACTTTAGGTAGTCTATGCCAAAGAGGTATAATGTATAGAGGTCTTTGTTCTGTGCACAAGTTCCCGAGACATACTTCAAATTGAAGTATGATTGAAGTATTCAATGTGGATCCACGTGTCACTAGCGACATTAAATCTGCGTATGAGAATGAATCATCTATAAATCTGCTGGTTTCTCGTACGTTTGTTAAAGTTAAACTCACATTAACTTGAAAATACGGAATGCTCATTGGTTGCCTGTTGATTATCTGCTATCTTCAACCAATGAACGTTCAGTATTTTTAAGTTGACATACATTCGTTTTTCTTTTAATCCTAAAATAGTCATACTGGATTTGCCACTTGACAGGCGGCTTGGTGTACCCAGGAGAGTTCTGCTGCCTGGTCTAGGAATAGTATACCACTGGGGTGGTACAATTCTTAGCTACCACGCCGATGATTTCACTTGATCTTGAAAATGAAGAAAATATAACTTTACATAGACAGCATTACGTACAAATTGTAGTAGGTACGTACCTAGCGATTGTATGATAATATTCATATTAATATTATTAACATTCATTTATTCTGTTTCCACATGTGCATATTGATCTTACATTAGAAATAAGTCCTAATTATATTATTAGGTAACAACATGGACCCTGCTGGGCACTACAGTTATATTGTGAGGGTAGGATTACTAAAATTAAGTATAGCTTGAGATTAAGATACATACCTATCAATTTTACAATTCAGCTGATCGAAAGGTTTACGTTTTATTCTTGTCGTCAAAAAATTCTTGCAAAGAATAGTAGCATTTCTACTACAATCTTCAATAGATAGGGTTGAGTCGTAATACGGCCAATTCTAGACTAAAAGAAAGTTTTGAGACACTGTTGTGTTCTGCTGTTGTTGTTGTCGCAGAACTTTCAACTTGGTATTTTCAAATAACAAGTTTAATATACCAATGTCTCAAAAGTTTCAATTAATGTAAATCTTAATTTTATGATTATTTTGTTTTATTTGCTTACAATATTTACTTAATTAAGGTTACTTTTAGTATTATTGACTTGTAATAGTGTTAAGAATAACATTCGGAACATGTTATTTGACTTTGACATTTATTTTTAATAGGTACCTATACACATATTCATAATATTGTAGAAAGTAATACATGCCTAAATATATTGAAGGTATGTTGGAGGTAAGTTTGGATGTAAGTAAGTATATTATACCATGGAACAAGGAGGAGGGGAACGCCAATACACCAAGAAAACAGCGTAGATCAGAAATATGCCTGAAACTTTTTTTTTTATGTTATCGAATGACGTGACGAGCTAACCGTTCGCCTGGTGTTAAGCAACACGGCCACCCATAACAGATTGCAGTGTCATTCGGAACTTTAAACGTGACACTGCGCACTGCGCACGTTATCCTGAGACGTCACACAGTCTAAAAAAGTTTTCTAGACTGTGAGATCAGTTAGTAAAGTCTCATTTACCCAGTAATTTCACTAGCTACAATGCCCTTCAAACCGGAACACAGTAGTGCTTGCACACTACTGCTTGGCGGCAGAATAACTGGCAAAGCAGTGGTACCTATCTAGACGAACTTTGCAGAAAAGTCCTACCACCTAGCGGTTCAACTTATAGCCCGCTCATTTTGCAACGCCATCTAATTTAAGGCATATTTTTGATCTACGGTTTTTTATTGGCATTCCTCTCTTCCTTGTTCCTTAGTTATACGGACCCAGCAGTATAAATTGGGCGTTATTTCAGACTGTTTTCTTTTTTAAGGCGAAGAGCAAACAAGGCGATTTCTTGGCACGTTTCTTGGCGAAAATAGAGCATGTAGAGCTTTGAATTTAGTCATGTACTATATATTTTGAAATTATGGGTTACGTTCACCGATATAAGATAAAGAAATGTGGCCAGTTAGAAGAAAAATCGTTAACTTTTCTACAAAAATTTGAATGAAACAATTTTATTCAGTTTCTATTAAAGATATTTTTCAAAAAAAATATATTAATTATATTGTACCTACTTCCTACAAACATTATATGCATTTTTCATTGTTTTCAAATATACAATACAATATATTAAAACCATCAAAATCAGACCGGACGTGTAGTGGCGGCACCTTGATAGCGTTGAATTTTTTTCCACTATTTGGACCAAAAAAAGTTAGTTCAGCCTTCAGGCATATCCTGAGATTGAAATCTACGATAAGTTACCTATCTACTGTCTATTCGGGCTAATTTTAGCCAGGCGTAGTTGCTTACCCATATTAAAAAAACTAGGGTAAATAGCAACTAAATAATTGAGTATTGATTTTACAATGTAAAACAGAATATGCTCCCTAGTTTCAGAATAGTTCTTTATACAAAAAGTACTCAGCACTGGAGAGCCTCAGCAAGGTCAATGACCTCGCCGCGATAGGTTACCTAAAGTTGCACAAGCGAGATGCTGCGCATTATACCCGCGATGGATTTCAATAATACTTAATGTAACATTTGAGTTATTACTTTTTTTATTGATTCGAGTTCAGTATATAATATAAGCAGTGTGAGCAACACACATACACATACACACACAAACACACACACACACACACACACACACACACACACAAACACAAACACACACACACACACACTACATTAAGTCTATTTAGGTCATTGCGGCTAGAATAAAATGTTTTTTTTATTTGTAGTAGTGTAGCTAAGTATTTAGTATATTAGTAATAGTTAAATCAATAAAGGCACCATATGCCCGTTAAAAAAGTCAATAAATATTGAACCTGGAAAACAACAGCTGGTATATTATAATCTGTTTTGTTTAAAAACATGAATCAAAGTCAAGCCCCAGTTCTAATCCGCTAAAAATATACTTTCTATTTTATTCCAAAAACTTTTCTCATCTGCTAGCATCGCAATATACAATTTATATTTATACGTAGGTATAGGAATATCAAATCGAAAATCAAACGTGGAAAACGTACAAACCTCACACACCTACGCTAAAAGTCCTGTATTTTAATCCCTCCACTGATATATCTGGAAGTTTAGATTTACGATCGCTGCGCCACCTGTCGCGCGGTTTAGTAAAATATAACTGTAGAGTAGTGTGCGGTAGAGACTTATTTACTCTCCGCATTTATTGACATCTGCTTGCCTACTACGGGTGATAGAGAAAGTTGTCTTTCGTCGTCTTATTTCACTTTCTTCATACTTGCTTACTTGTGAAGTGGAGTAAAAAAGAGGAAAGACGATTATTTCTACCATCCATCACATGCTAAGGCAGCTGGGCGACCCAGGTGGTCCTATCGCAGCCACGGTTAAAAGCTGCGCTAGGATTGCCGGGCCGATCCTATTTCAGCACCTATTACTGGTGCTGAAATGGCCCGACAATCCTTCCTCCTTTCAGCACCACTCTTTCAGTGAACTGATCCTCTTCCCCAGCAACAACCCAGGTTGAAGATAGCACCCCAGGGATACTTTTGAGTTAGCTGCCTCTTACTTTTTATGTCTGACGTTAATACGCAAACAGCACATTGGCAAAAAAATTAAATTACATGTAGCTCCATAACTCCACATAAAAAGTAATTCATATTCATCGAAACAATAAGTACAATGAAACAATTTACACAAAATTATTATGTTAAGCTTAAACTTTACGTTAAAAGTTAGCTTCATGAAATAAGCATAAACTGTTCCGAGTTTCTCTCATCGACGTTTTACTGGAGAAGTCACGTAATAAGTTTTTCAAGTTATAAATTATATTTTTACAATTATTATTGATATTAAATAAAATAATATAATTTATAACTTGAGAAACTTATTACGTGACTTCTTACTTACAATTATTATTGATAATTGTAAAAATATAATTTATAACTTAACCCCTGGACTCCCAGTGGCTCGATATCAAGCCAGTATATATTATCATTCTATTGTTCTGCAAAATGCAGGTATTCCAGGCGTTAATAAGTACCAAATACTGAAAATTTTTAGACGATGAAAGTTATCTACTATTGTGATATGAGTTTCCTGGAAATCATTTTAAAAGGACTTCAAAATAGGAGAAGGCTTTATTACAACGTTACGGAGGTTCAACAGTATGTATTTTTTATGCATTTTCTCCGATTTCGCCGATATTTCTGAACAGATTTCCCATTTTAAATTTTATGAAGACAGCATTATAAGTATTAGCCAGCAAACATTTATGTACATTGAAAAGACCCTGGTAGGAGGAAGGCATCACATCGCGTCTGCCAAAGTAAGTACGCAGGTAACTAATACTTAGGTGTATAACAATAAGTATGTCTATTTGTCTCTCTAATGTTCATCACTTTAAAAGCCAAACGACTGAACTGATGTTGACGAAAATTGGTATGCAGATAGTTTGAATCCTGGGAAAGGACAAGTAAAAAAGATGATTTTTTACTCGACAAATTGTACTATTATGCATGCCAAACCGCGGGCAGCAGGTAGTAATGTACGATTCTCTGATCTCTCATTACTCTGTACACACAATGCGCGCATCGATAGCAAATTAAACAGAGTAGAAATGTGCAAATAAAAATGGAATTGCTTTTCGCACTTCGTATTAAAAGTGGATACTTCAGCATTATTCCTTTGCTTTTCAACTTTATACTAATTGATGGATAAAATCCAAAATAATTTATAAATGCTAAGGTACCTCTCATTTCAAATTAGCTATACTTTAACCGCCCGGGCCGTGTGGTCCCAGTTAAGTGAAAATAGGATCTCTTCCTGTGAGTGCCGTAAGACCTAGCCTAGCTAAGGGAATATCAGAGCATACTGAGCAGCAATATTCTCCTCGGTCCATAAAATTTTCTGCGACCACCAAGCTGCCTGCCAAGCGTGGTGAATGGCAAACCCCCTATGATAAGCACCCCAAGTGACGTTTTTTGGGAGAACGCATGCCGTTCAGCAGTAGACGTCTTCCAGAGAGCAGGTGCGGTACAGCGGCATCCCTTGCGTCCTTTCAAACCGACGCACCCAGGTTCAAACTCCGATTTTCCAATTTTAATACATAGAGAATACGGAGAGCCAAAATTCAAAATGTGTCAACATTCTTCATTGTCATGGGTTGATTTTTAAGTGTAAACCACACTTCAGGTATATCTTTATATTCTTCATTGTGTCATCCGCACTAAACTTGGTCAGTGTGTTTAATTTAACTAAAGAGTTGTACTAGAAGTCTTTGGTTTTAACCAGATCTTTGGCCCACCTAGTGGCCGGCCTACGCTGCGTCTTCCGGTTCGTGGTTGCCACTCGAGTACCTTTCTTTCCCAGTTCAGTTCTACGAGCGATGTGGCCTACCCATTTCCATTGTAAACTGTAATATTATTATTTAAGAATCAGCGTGTAATAAGGAAATACATTACGATAAGACGTAGGTAAAATATGTAGATATTTTATATTTAAAAAATCATTTGTCATCATTAGGCTGCCAACGTGTTAGCATTTTCTGTGTTTTCGCAGGTTAATATGGAAAATGCGACACGTTTATGGAGTGTAATAAAAATAACTCATACTCAGAAGGTTTTTTTCCGTTTCACGTAAACAGAATTATGTGACTTACCTTCTTACTTTTGGATATTTTTTTTTATTCATTGTTATACCTGAGTTTTATTATACACAAAACAGTGAGGTGTGATACACATACGTACGCCTACCTGACGTTAAAAGAAGATCCACTTATTATACACTCTGTATATAATTATCATGCCTCCTACTTCTTTAGCAGCTGGAAGGTGTCTGTCATCATCACCACGCTTGGCAGGCGTCTTAAAGGACTATCCAGGGTACGGACAGCAGCATTCTCCTCGGTCTGAACTATAGTCTGACCCACCCGTGGCAGTTTTGTATGGGGGGTTTTGTGCTGGCGTCCACGTAACGCAGTTTCGACCTTTAGTGATGTCAGTTAGATTATAATGTACAACGAAGAGAATGCTGCTGCCCATTCTCTAGATAGTCCCTTAGCCGGCACTTACTTCTTTGGAAGATATGGGGTGGTTCTATATATATCATAATGTACACCTTGTATGAGCCTCTACTTTTATAATCTTCCAAGACTTTACCTAATCGTAGCGTAGTACTTGGAGTCTTCAAATCGGGATTGAACAGGTATCTTCTAGGTAATAGCGTTGCATCATTGACCGCATCATCACTTACCATCAGGTGAGATAGTGTTCAAATGCAAGTCTATCAATCAATAAAAAAGTACATAGGTGCATTGAATTAAACCCAAAATCCTACACAGCTCATAAAATGTAACTGACATTTATTCATCGAACCTGACTAGACAAAAACGCAAAAACGCAAACGTTGTAAAAAACTTCAACAAAAACGCTGTCTACGATTTGGGCACAGATATCAAATACTAATGACTCAACTAACTGTTGAACTTGATGGTGACGCCACTAATTATGCTTGAAGAGACATTTAATTTAATATTCTATGACGCAAAAAATGCCTGCCCTCGACAATAGTTTTATATTGTTGTGAAAGGTGTTAGGTGTTTTTTACCGGGTAGACAACATAAAAAATATACGCTTCTCTTAATAATTGTAATCATTATTTTCGGTAATAATAATTATCTTGCGGATAGTTAAGTTAGTACTAAAAATAATTTCGGCACGCAGAAGTAAGTTTCCGTAGTGTAGCGGTTATCACGTGTGCTTCACACGCACAAGGCCCCCGGTTCGATCCCGGGCGGAAACAGTTGTTTTGCATTAATCTTTTGTAAAAATTTTCTATTGTTATTACTTTTAATTACACGCTTAACTTTTTTTTATGGTAAATCTACGATTATATCGTAGCGCTCATAGTGGATCTCCACTAGATAGGTACCTACCTAATATTCTCAATCGGTAGGTAATCAACGTTCGCTGCGGTTGGTACCTACTTGGATGGGTGACCAGTACTACTACTGCCTATTTAAAGTGGTAGGTACATTTTTATAACTTTGCAAATAAATTGCTTAGGTACACTACCGTAGTCAACATTCCATATTTTACAACCCGAAAAAATTTGCCGCGAAAAACGGGATTCTAATTCCGGCTAAATCCGCATGCTTCGTTTATGCACGCCACAAATACTACTTAGCTCAGTCGTCAATTGGTGTTCAAGTAGATATTTCATTCACAAATTGATCATATCTCAGCTTGACACATATTAACGACTGAGTAGTTCTTTGATACAAAACTAAGGGCCAATTTCGTTACAAATAAACGCGGTCAGTTCAACCTAAACCCAGTTTAAGCGTGTAACTGATTTCAGAGCTACAATTTGCATGTCACCTAGCTCGTCGGTGAGCTTGGAATCGTTCACAATTCTAACGGCTCTTCGCTGTAGGGAGTCAAGTGGTGACACTGATGATGATGGAATTTCAACCATATATAATATGGGTGCCGTGTTTTTGTGCGCCTTGATGTCCGGTGATGAAGTTTTAGAGCAGTTTTAGTTGATAATGTTAGTAACGCGCACTGATAACTGAATAGGTGCAGATGGTAGCACGGGCGTGCAATGTCCAAGCAGCTATTAAGTTCTGTACTGGCTTGTAGTCGAGGAGGTCAATACTAAAAATTCACTTGTGAGAAGTAATACCAATATTCGTGGCGAAAAATAGACTCCTAAAAGTGATGAAAAAGGCGTCTCTGTTGGGGTACTAGCGTTATTAGTTTTCCTGTTATGTGTTGGGTTCAAATTTTAAAAAATTTATAGCAAATAGGCTAATTTTACATGTAAAAATTAGATTAGTTATTTAAATATATTAAAATTAGATTATTGTACATACTACGCATAATTATAGGCAACATTAAATTACATACCAGTTCATACCGCTTTTTTCCAGTAGCCAATAGTATTACTATTCTGAATAGTACTTATATTCTATGGTCCATAGGGGAGGCCAATTCAGTAGTAGGCTGTTTGGATGAGATACTCAGGCACATATTTGTAGGGTTCATTATAATCCGAATCACCTAATTATGTCACTTAAATTCCACATTTAATTAGGAACGAATATTTAATAAATTGTTCAGTAATAATAATGATATCCTACAGGAATCATTTATTTATCAGGAATGGAAAGTATTTCATTATTAGTAGGTACCTACATACTGCGGCCTCCGATTGTCCTAAATTTGACCATTATAGTTGCGTAATATCGAAGCTAAGAAAGAACGTTATCCCACAGGATCTATTTATGTTTCCAGGATTATATTTTTTGACCATTAGTACACGCTACAGTCTAATTCATTCAAATTCATTGCCTATTTACAAAGCTTTCCTACGGGAACGGGTTAATTTTCCGGGATATAAAGTATCCTATGTGTTAATCCAGTATATAAGCTATCTATATTCCAAATTTCATCCAAATCCGTCTAGCCGTTTGAGCGTGAAGAAGTAACAAACATACACACATACACACAAACACACATACAAACTTTCGCCTTTATAATATTATATATATATATATATATTAGTGGGATGGGATTAGTGGGATGGGATAGTGGGATGGGATAGTGGGATAATTTTTAGGTATATATTTTTTCATTGATTCTAGTTCTATAAGTGCAATAGACAAACTATCTTGTTCTATAAGTGCAATAGATAAACTATCTTGTTCTATAAGTGCAATAGATAAACTATCTTGTTCTATAAGTGCAATAGATAAACTATCTTGTTCTATAAGTGCAATAGATAAACTATCTTGTTCTATAAGTGCAATAGATAAACTATCTTGTTCTATAAGTGCAATAGATAAACTATCTTGTTCTATAAGTGCAATAGATAAACTATCTTGTTCTATAAGTGCAATAGATAAACTATCTTGTTCTATAAGTGCAATAGATAAACTATCTTGTTCTATAAGTGCAATAGACAAACTATCTTGTTCTATAAGTGCAATAGATAAACTATCTTGTTCTATAAGTGCAATAGATAAACTATCTTGTTCTATAAGTGCAATAGATAAACTATCTTGTTCTATAAGTGCACTAGGGAAATGCAGCAGATGCTGGTAGTATTTTTGTTCTGCAGAAACGATAGCTGTTAGAGCTATATATACTGTCTTGGGCCCTGAGTTTCCCTAAGATTTTTTTTTAAAGACATCAAGATTTTAGCCTTGCCTTGTGATGATATCTACATGAACATTATGTTCGCAAGGAAAAATTTAAAAATGTTTAAGAGCAGTGGGGATTCCCATAATTATAATTCCAAAAATAGAGATAGGCTCATTGTACCAACCTAGACTAACAAAAGTTAACAAATCTTTCGTCACAAATTGCGCAAGGTTATACAACATTTCACCTAATAACATTAAAAATTTGAACGGAACTGCTTTTAAAAATAATGTTCAGAATATTCTTATGCGTAAAGCTTAATATAAAATTGACGACTTCCTTGCGGACAAAAGATCATGGAAAACTATCTCTCTGTAATTTTATTTTGATCTGATTGACATGTTGTATATTTATATTGGGTAATGTATAGTTATCTACATAAACAATTATTATAAGCAACTTACTGTAACCTTCCGACTTTCGACTTCCAAATATTAATTTTAATACATAGTTATTTCTTGAATAATAAATTTTGGTAGATGAAATTATATTTTTTATTTAGAATGTATAAAAAATGATTATTGTATAATTTATATTAGAATTATAATTATTTTAGCTGCTAAATTAATTGAATTGAATTGAGATCAACTTCTGTAAATTGTGTGGAGATGCAAATCAACATCGAGTATGTAAAAGTCGAAATCAAAACGCTTAAAAGTATGGTACCAGCTCTTAACCTACAGCTGTAGGTACGGGTGCCAAGTGCAGGGCGCACTCATGCTCTCCGACTAAATTCGCAACATCGGTTTTCATGTCGCAGTAACCGAGCTATTGACACAACAATGGGTTCCTGCTGAAAATAGAGGAAAATAGGTTGGAAAATGGATTTTTCAATGCGGTATAAAAGTTTGCTGTAGTCACCTGCTGGGCTCACCGTAGTAAAGTATTTTTCTCCTCGGTACATTAATATATTCTGAAATCACCAATAAGCCACCTGCCAAACGTGGAGATTATAATATGGCAACCCCTATGAAAAGCGCCCAAAGTGGCTTTCTATGGGGGAGGTCTGTGTTAAGTAGTGGACATCTTCCAGCTGTTGATGTTGATGATGATGATGATGATAAATATTCCTGTAGTAGGTATTTTAGTTGCGTGTTGATTAAATCTTATAAGTATATTTCTTTATAAAATGAAAATAAATTCAGTTAATTTGTTTCCCGACCTTGTAACAACATGCAAAAATAAAACCGATTTAAAATCGCGCAACGAAAGGAAACAATCATAAAATGAAAGTCCTATTAGCTTTCAAAGGTTGGAAGCGAGTGAGGCGTGGTCCAATTAAGCTTTACGCACTGCCTAAGCCCTTTGTGTGTAAAAAGTGCAAAAACAATTGGGCTCGTCCGGGATTTGAACCCGGGACCTCTCGCACCCTAAGCGAAAATCATACCCCTAGACCAACGAGCCAGCTGATGAATCATGAGTAAATATAAGGCGCCTTTTTAAATTTTAATTTTATGATTATTTTTGATAACTCGTTTATTACTTTAGATTTGGGTACGTTTTAATTTTTGATCGGTTAACGCATTCAGCCTACTTATATCTTAGTTCCACCGTAATAAATACATATAAGATAAGCCTTTCTCAATGCACGTATATAAATGAGCCATTTTGTATATTATCTTTCTAGCAATAGGAATGCCTATTGCTAGAATGTTACATTGCATGTTATAATTTAGTATTAAAAATATAGAAGTACTCACGAGTATGTCGCATATTGGTAGAGCCTCATTTTCAGACTTTTGCTTTAGACTACGCGCGACTTTATATTTAGATAGTAGTGGTAGGACTTCACTGCAAAGTTCGTCTAGGTAGGTAGCACCGCTATGCCAGTTATTCCGCCGCCAAGCAGTAGTGTGCAAGCACTACTGTGTTTCGGCTTAAAGAGCATTGTAGCTAGGGAAATTACTGGGCAAATCAGACTTTATGAACTAATCTCATAGTCTAGAAAAGTTTTTTAGGCTGTGTGATGTCTCAGGATGACGTGCGCAGTGCGCGGTGTCACGTGACCGTGAACGTTAATTTAGAGTTCTGAGTGACTGCAATCTGTCATGGGTGGCCGTGACGCTTAGCATCAGGTGAACGACTAGCTCGTCAAGCAAATTGTTCATATAAAAAATGAGTTATTTATCATCATCATCATCATTAACCGAAAAACGTCCACTGCTGAACGTAGGCCTCCCCCATAGAGCACCACTTTGAGCGGCTGCATGTCTCTTGCATCTCATTATGCTCTCCCGCAGTTTTGACCACCTACCTACTGGGCCCTACGCTATGTCTTCCAGTTTGTAATTTGTAAATAAAATACTTCTTCTTCAGCATTCTACTACCATTTTGATTGAATAACACTGACTATTGATGACCTAAATTACTACTGGTCTACTTTTTCAAACAAGTTTTGAATGTCAAATGTTGCGTATGTAGCCAACTTTCTCTTACACAGCTATACGTTACACCTTGTGATTAGGTTTTTTTAACACATACACAATCGGCTCGTTGGTCTAGGGGTATGATTTTCGCTTAGGGTGCGAGAGGTCCCGGGTTCAAATCCCGGACGAGCCCAAATCACTTTTTTAGGCTTGATACCACATTGTCATAATAATCAATTTGTTGATAGTAAAAAAATATGCTATAACCAATACTAGACTGGAATTAAAATATTATGTCCATAAAGTTAATAATTCAATGATAGGAAAACAGATGATAAAATATTTTTATTGCCGATATTAAAACTGGAAATTATTATATTTATTATAATACTATTTTAGATAAATTATATTTATGCGCTTATTCAGATATAAATTTCAGTAATAATAATTGTGTGATTTATAAATAAATCGCAACTGGTGTTATCACGAAATTTATATTACAAACCTTTTTTTATAATTATTTTAAAAGCGAATCGGGAGTAAATTGGGCGTCCAATTGGCATTTTATGGGGAGGTCTATTTTTTATTTTTTTTTTATTTTATTGTGATAAAAACGACAAAATCAATTACAATTACCACAAAACATTTCATACAGAATAAACATGTCAAAGTATTAAATAATAAAAAAAAGGACAATACAATGGATTATTACAATGTCAAATAAAATAACTAGTCTATGTCTAGCAGTGGACACCTTCCGGTTGATGATGATGATGTGTATGTGTGTGTGTGTGTGATGTGTGAAATTGGCCTGCTATTAAAAATTAACAAGTAAATAAAATGTAGTAAAATATAGTAAAGTAAATATTTTCATAAAGTAGGTTAAAAATGAATGCAATAACTGAAAAAATAAGTAAAATCAGTAAGTTAATCACGGAGTAATAATCTTTTAAAGTTTCTGGAGAGGAAGTTCATCGCCCCGCCGGTCCCTTTCTCGCAAAACAGACATGATTTGGAGCTTCCCTACAGTTACTATGAAAACACACGTTGTGACGTCACATGCCACATAGATTGTATGTAAAGCTATCACAGCTTAGTAATGAGGTAGGAAGGGAGGGGGGGAGGGTATCAAGGACCAAAAACTGACGTCACTGCATGTTTGAGCTGTCTCTCTCTATTCCAGTATTTTAAAATGATTGTTACTTTGTCATTTTTTGAGATATTTAATTTTTGTTTTCACGTCTCCTTATTTTTTGAGAAATATCAATTTATGCAATAAAACACAAGCAGGCAAATAGGCTATTAATTATATAGGGCCTGCCCCCCCACTTTGTCCCTGCAGGGGGCAGTTGGTAACAAAATTGCTATCTGCCCCTTAGAGGACAGCTGGTAATAAAATTTCTATCTGCCCCAGTTGAATTGTCACAGTTTAAGAGAAGCGTATACACCCCCCCCCTCTCGTTAAGTGCCAACGCTTTTTCACCTCAAAATGTTTTTAGATTTTGATGATTTTTTTACATATTGTCTTTGTACCCAGTAAAAAACTATGATCGAACGTGTTCCTTTTGTTTTTACAATATCTTTGTATCTATAGCCAACTAAATTTACGAAATTGTGGAGTCAAAATTACAATGAAGAAAAGTATTTGTAACTAGAACAAAAAAATCAAGACAACCAAGCATAGATTATAATAATCTATCCAAACGATTGACACCAAAATCAAAAGATTTTGTGAAGTTTTAGAGGGTGAAAACCGTTGGCGCCTGAAAAGCTAAAATATAGGTAAATTCACTCATGGGCTCTATTGTCTCTATCATTACGTATGAAGAGTAGAGTGACGGCAATAACATTTTTAATAACCAGGACGGTCCTCTTAAGGGGCAGTTGAAACTGTCATTAATCAAAAAATCCTTCCCTTCGATGAAAATAAAAAGAATGATTCAGCGAAGACAAAGCAACATTTTTAATTTTGTGCTCGCTATCGTGTGACAGCTTAAGCCCTAAAGATTTAACGTTGCCTTCGGAAGCAACACCCTTGGTCATAAAATAAAAATTAATGCCTTACATAAATCATGCACCTACGACAAAAAAGAGCTTCGCCTGTAACTATATCTATATTTACATATCTACACTAGAATTTATTTCTTGGACAGTAGCAAAATCTACCTAAACGTAATTTTTGTGTGACGTAGGTACGTATATAACCATATATTTTTTATTTGATTATTTTATTTGGACAACCAATACGCAGATGATACCGACAGCTTTCTTACTAATTACTATAAGAACATTATGAACGGCATTTAACTTTATTAAGATGGCTTTAGATACTGACCAATATAATGAGGTCTATGGCACTTTCTAAGTACTGGGTTACGTATTAGGATGCAAAAAACTACAAGTTCCACTTACAGGCATGTAAATCTTCAATAAAAAAATAATTTTAATATAAATAGGTACATAATTAATATGATTATACTGACATAGTTAACCTCATCTAAATTACCAAAACAACATCAAACGAATATGAATTATACCGCTCTTTATAGAAACAGACTGACAACCGATGGGGCAGAAAGGTTCTCGAGTGGGGACCACGAACCAGAAGACGCAACTTAGGCCGGCCAGGTGGACTGACGATCTGGTGAAAGCCACGGGGAGCCGATGGATGCAGGTGGCAAGCAACCGCTCAAGGTGGCGATCTATGGGAGAGGCCTATTGGACGGCTTCAGGCTGATGATGATTTATTTTATTTTATTTTAGGGTTTATAATTAATGCATCTTTAAGGTGGAACGTTTCAGTACCGCGGCAAATTCAAATTTTCTTGCGTTCTTTTGCCAATAATAGCTTAATTACTAAACGTAATTACATTGAAACTGATTTAACGTAAAGAAATAGAATGTATCAACAAATTACGATTAAAAGTATCTCCTAGATATCATTGGTTTAGCGACAAATGGCAATAAACAAATATGTTCGTCTTAGTTTTTCAGTCTATTGCCAATTTGTCGCTAAACCAATGATTTGTAGGTGATACTTTTAATTGTAATTTATTGACACATACTATTTATTTGCGTAAAATTAGTTTTCATGTAATCACGTTGTGTAATAATTAAGCTATTATTGGCAAAAGGACGCAAGAAAATTTGAATTTGCCGCAATAGTGAAATATGCATTCAAGTTGCCTGCTGTTTTTTTATTGCATAAATTAATAATCCTCCTCAAAAAAATAAACAGTTGTGAAAACAAAAACTAAATATCTCGAAAAATGACAAATTTACGAATTTTTAAATACAAGAATAGAAAGAGACAGCTCAAACATGCAGTGCCGTCTGTTTTTGGTACTTCATAGTACCTTATTATTAAGCTGTGGTAGCTTTACATACAATTCCTTTGGCATGTGACGTCACAACGTGTGTTTGCATAGTAACTGTGGGGAAGCTCCACACGATCTCTGTTATGCGAGAGAGGGTGAGGTGATGCCCCATCAGAAACTTTAAAAGCTTATTACTCCGTGATTAATTACCGATTTTACAATTTTTTTCAATTATTTACTCAAGTAAAATTGCATTCATTTTTAACCTACTTTATGAAAGTAATATTTACTTATTAATTTTTAATAGCAGGCAACTGGCCTATTGACTTTGGCCGTCTATAAAAAAATTATCATTAAAATTAGTGCTTCGAAAATTCATGAAAACATTACCATCAACTTCACATAATGTTCGAAACCGTGTGAAAATTTAATGACGTCATTACTATACCAATAATTTATCCCAATTAACTCTGCCGGTGTTTTGAAGTACCATCCGCTTTTATTACGCCTTATTAATTAAGCCAAAACACACTTTAGGGCCATTTGACTTCCTCCGAACGAATTCGGTTGGTCTTGTTTTGATTACGTAGTTTAATTTAAAACAGTTGCTGAGGTCTTGCGTTTGGGTTACTCACATACTTACATTGCGCAGTGACAGGTGGTCATATTTAGGGTTATCCCTATCCACGGTAGTAGACCATAATAGGCTAGATGACTACTATTTTTTTTTTGCATAAATTAATAATATTCCTCAAAAAATAAACAATTATGAAAAAAAAATTGAATACTTACCTCAAAAAAATGACAAAGTTACAAGCATTTTAAAATACAGGAATTGAAAGAGACACTAGCTCATACATGCAGTGACGTAAGAATTTGGTCCTTCATGGTACCTAACTCATTACTAAGCTGTGGTATAAGCTCATACAATCTTTTTCGCATGACTGTGACGTGACAACCACGTGTTTTCATTGTAACCTAGTGATTGTAACTGTAGGGATGCTCTGTTTTGCGAGAAAGGGACCGGGGATGCCCCCTTCAGAAACTTTAAAAGCGTATTACTCCGTGATTTATTTGCCGATTATACTTAATTTTTCACATATTGCATTCATTTTTAACCTACTTTATGAAAATAATATTTAATAAATGTACATTTTGAATAGCAGGCAACTATCCTATTAATAATAATACCGTCTACACTCATTATTTTGTATGTGCAGTGGCAGACGGTAATCCATGTAGGTATAGGATATCAACGCTCACGATGGCAAATGGTGACACATAAACATAATTATACAATATTACATAAATAATTATTACTATATGCTCCCAAAATAAACTTTATAAATACTCATCGGATTGGTTACATCACGACGGGAAAAAAGTGTAGGAACACACGTTGTTAAATCATCATTCATTTTCATATTATAGTATCCTTTTTAGACTTATAGATCCTTTCAACACTACATATTTTCAAGGTTCTCGAGTGGCAACCACGAATTGGAAGACGCAGCGTATATATAAAAACCGCGGGAAGCCGATGGAGGCAATCAGCTGCTCAAAGGGGAGCTCTATGGGGGAGTCCACGTTCCGCAGTGGACGACTTAATAAGGTTGTTGTTCATGATGATAATGGTACTACGTATTTGAATTTAGGTATTTGTCTATATTATATCATTTTGTGTGAGGTTGTATCACTGTGTAACATTATACTGTGGCTATTAGACACTTCAGAGTTAATCAGGCAGATTGCAGTGGCAGCTGGTGAACTGAAAAGAGATACTGTATTATCTTCAAAAACAAAACTTACAGGTCGTGTTTGTGTAGATAGAGACGTTCGATTTCCCGGCTTTTTTTATAATAAAATTGTATCACAGATAAATTACATGTTTTTAGATGCAGCCAGCGGTTTTAATGAAAGCTTACGAAAGTCTTTCAGCGTTTTTAATGCTTCATTTTTTAGTGTTCCGTACCCAAAGGGTAAAACGGACCCTATTACTAAGGCTCCGCTGACCGTCCATCTGTCTGTCTGTCTGTCCGTCTGTCACCAGGCTGTATCTCATGAACCGTGACAGTTAGGTAGTTGAAGTTTTCACAGATGATGTATTTCTGTTGCTGCTATAACAACAAATCCTAAAAAACAGAATGTAATAAATATTGGAAGGGGACCCATACAAAAAACGGGATTTTTTGCTCGTTTTTCTAGATAATGGAATGGGACCCTTCGTGCACAAGTCCGACTCGCACTTGGCCGATTATTAATGTTTGCTTGCTCCTGATATTTATGAAATTGTGATTGATGATGTAGCAAGCTCGCATAGAAGCACACTACCTTAAAAAAAAAGTTCACTCTCCTCTTAACATCTTTTGGTTTTTCCAAAGAGATATATTGGGTTTTTCACGGACACATTTCATTTTTCGGATTTAAAAAACGTCTATCTTGATCACTACAAGTGCAAACAATCTACACTATCTAAAAGGCTTTGTCCTGACTGACTGACAGACAACGCACAGCCCAAACTGCTGGACTTATAGACTTGAAATTTGGAGGGTGGCTTCCTTTTATAACGTAAACGCGTGCTAAGAAAGGATTTTTGAAAATTCAACCCCTAAGTGGGCGAAAAGGGTAAAAAACGGTTGTATGAAAAACCTACATTTCGTGACGTAACGTTTTGAAACTTAACACGTACAAACAAGTATAAAAATAAATGAAATGGTACTTTTTAGTTTTTAAAAATTCAACACACAAAGGGGTTAAAAAAATTATTGAAGTTTGTATGAAAATTTTAAAAAAATAATAATGTATCATACTGAAATTTAGGATGTGTAACGAACATAAAAAAAACACCCTATGCGGGACGTCAGTGCAGGCCTTTATCGCCCCCATATAGAATAAGAACATACAAAATAAATAGATACGGGTCTCGGGAATTTTTGAATTTCATCCCTTAAGATGGTTTCTTACTGTTGGCCTCATTAGTAAGCTCAAAGGCGCGCAGCGAGCACGCTCGCACGGCCTAAGCGCAGAAGCTAAAATCTTGAAATTTCGAATACGTTAATTATATAGGGGTGCAATGAAATGGAATTCAGTAAAATTCAGCCTTTATGGGGGTCAAAAGGTTAAAAAAAGGTTAAAAGTCTTTGTATGAAAAACCTGTATTCTTAACGTAGGTACTTATCGCTTTTAAACTTGGATAATACAAACGAGTTAAAATGAAATGGGTTTTTTTTGTTGTTTGGAGTTCAACCCCAGAATCAGTAGTTAGATTTGTAAATTAAAAAAAAGTCGTAATTTATTCAAACTTTGATAGTTCCTTCGATATAAAAAAATGTTGCTTTAAATTTGTTTTGAGAGGGATCACTTACGTGGTTCAAATAAGGGGCGAAACTTTGTATTTTAAATTATAGTGATAAAAAATAGCATTATATATACTTTTTAAAACATAACGGTTTTCACCAGATCGTCGGTCCACCGAGTGGAGGGCTGGCCTACGCTGCGTCTTCCGGTTCGTGGTCGCCACTCGAGAACCATTTTTCCCCATCGGTTGTCAGTTCTACGAGCGATGTGACCTGCCCATTGCCACTTCAACTTGCCAATTCTAGGAGCTATATCGGTCACTTTAGTTCTCCTGCGGATCTCCTCGTTTCCGGAGCTTATCTCGCAGGTAAACACCGAGCATAGCTCTCTCCATAGCTCGTTGCGCGACTTTATTTTCTGGTATTTAACCGCAAATCAATAAGTCAATTTCACTTCAAATACACTGCATGCCTCTTTATTAAACGAACTAATACTGTTGGTGTCTACCTATATTTAATAATTAGCGTAGCAAATTCAACCTTTATTGTCACTCCATCGACATCATTTGAATGTCGACGTGTGCTAATCGGATTTCTCTTCATGTTTGATTTAGAAACTAATAGACCCGCGGGAATGCTGCCTATCATGGTATGCACTCATGGTACTGATAGCATATTAGATACTAAGTTAACAAACAAAGTTTCATTACGACCACCGACCACCCCTCTTTCAAAATAGTATTTTCGATGAAGCAATTGTAGGTAAAACAGTGCTTGGGTGTAATGCGTTTGGTAGTACCAAATCATCTTCAAGTGAAACGCACACTGAAGTAATGAACAAAGTCACATTAAACTTTGTATAAAATTAATCTTATGTCTACTGAATGTTAGATGAGTCAGTATAGGTAAAATATAACAAGTTGAAACTTGTTTCGGACTGGCGTAGTGAATCCATTCCTCCTTCTTCTATGATATAAAATTAGAAAGTATACCCATTACTTGAAAGAAGTGTAAAGTGCTGCTCTCAATTCTGTCTGTCTATGTCATCAGGTGAAAACCTATAATATAAAAATGATCTAGTGCCCAATTTCGCGTCAATAATAAGAGTAGCTACGAGTATTTCCAATTTACTAAATTGCGTAAATTGAAACTGGAGCTATCCACGGATAAAATGAAATCTTAACTATTTTCCAACATGAGATAATAATATATTTGCGAAATACAATAAAACGAGGTGCGATCAATCTATTACCATTTATTCTTAAGACAGGCTAAAAGAAAAACGAATATAGGTTCTGATATTTAAAATTGGACTTTTAAAAATACCATGCATAGCATAAATTTTAATTTAGAATTAAATAAATATAAATATAAATATGTGTGGGACATGTCACGCAGCGCCATCTAGCCCCAAACTAAGCATAGCTTGTACTATGGGAACCAGATAACTGATACAATACTTAGATACTTTTTTGTTTGTAAATACATACATAGAATACAATATAACAACCAGACACAGAACAAACATCGATGTTCATCACACAAATGTTTGTCCTGGGTAGGAATCGAACCTACAACCTATAGTTCAAAAGGCAGAGCTACTACCAACTGAGCTAACAGGCCAGTCATGATTGATCGTGTTAGAACCAGTAAAGGCCAGAATTGATGATCGTGTTATTTAAACCTTAGAGAATTTATTGCATATTAAAAAAACTCTACCACGTGGTCCCGGTTTGCCAATAGGACTACCTCATCTCACCCCGTGGGTGTCGTAAGAGCCGGGTAAAGGAATATCCAGGGAATGGGAAGCAGCATTCTCCTCGGTACACGACCACCAAGCCGCCTGCCAACCGTGGTGATTATGGCAAATCTCCCCTATGATAGGCGTCTAAAGAGGCGTTTTATGGGGCGGAGGCCTATCAGCAGTGACAATGTAATGTAAAAAACTAAAAATCTGTGGCAACCATAGAGCAGATAAAATTTACAAGCATATATTTTTCCTGGTTTGTGGTGCTAACAGTATCTTGTGTCTCAAAGTCAGTCAAGTATTATTGGTATACGAAACCTAAACACTTGAATATTCCGTGGCACAGATAATCTTTGCGGTGATTTTAATTGCACTATCAATTCTGGCTTCTAGCAGATTTTGTATTTTATCTGAAACAATAAATCACTGAATGCTCTGTTAATCAAGATAAAGTAAATTGCTAAGCCTAGTATTTATCATCTAAGTCCACCACTAGCCTCTTATTGGTTTTTAGGGTTCCGTATAAAAAAGGACCCGCTAAGCCCTTTATGATCAGACTGACTACAAAACAAAAGACTACGAGGGTAGATTGACTAAAAAGCAGAAGTCTAAAATGCAGTATGACTAAAAATCAGAAAGTCTAAAATGCAGAGTGACTATAATGCAGCAAGACTAAAACGCATTAAGACTAAATTTCAGAAAGGCTAAAACGCAGAACGACTAAATTTCATGCCTCCGGTGTCCGCCTGTCCTAGTCCTAGCAAGTTCCTAGTAGTTAAACTTGCGGATAAAGGTTTTCAACCACTATTCAATTTAGGGAGCTATTAAGGAACCCTCAGTACACGAGTCCGACTCTCACTTAGGCGGCTTTATTAGTTGAACTGGTAGATTCAAAAGCTTTTAAATTGAACCAATACAATTTAGTAATCGAACCAAAATGAAATAACCGAACCCATAAAGAACCATCCATTAATTTCCCAGTGAGAATTGCACGCCACAGCACAATTGTAATTGTTTCGGACCTCGTCTACAACAGAACTGCAGTGTAACGACCAATCCCATTGCAACTGGAGTCACGTAGCAACCTGATTACACTCGTAAACAACGGCGAAACCTCATTTAAATTGGTAATCATTCCTGTTACTGAATTATTCATCTTATTCTGATCTTAAAAGTCGGCTTTTGTCGAATACGCATTATTCCTTCTGTTGCTTACGAGGCAAATGATTGTACTAAGAATTGTAATGGATTACTAAATTTCTAAATTGATTTTCTTATACATTTACTTAAAAAATAAATAAATATAAAATAATATAAATTTTCAACTCTATCGGTGACTTAAGTTCTAGTAATAAGATATCAAAGTCTCATATTATATACCCAGTATGCTCACTGGCTACCGTCTTCCTGTTAAATTTTGCAGGACAAAAACCAAAGCAAGCAATAATTTAATTTTCACCTCACTAGCTCGGAAAGGTTCTCTTTGTCATTCAAAATCTGGGCGCAAAAACGCATTTTGATCGCTAGCGTGGAAAGTGTTTCTAAAATTCGAAAGTTTCTATTCCCACCCTGGTGATACCCTACTCTCATTTATCCGACTTTGCCTTCAAAACAGCATCTGCAGCTAAAAGTTCCATCACCGACGACATGCTCGGACCGATATGTCTCAAGTAATGGATAGGTATTTGAGGATCGATCTTGGATCCATTACCCATACTCCAGCAGACCGCCGCACCGTGGAAACATACGGGGTGGGGGAACGGATTGGAACGAGGCGAGGAAGTAATAGTTTTTAAAATAAATATGATTGGGGTTGAGGCTAGTTTCGTTATCCAAAACTGTTCCATCTTATAGTACTTTTTTAGAAACATTTTTATTAAAAACACATCAAACTTTGAAGTTTATACTATTTCTACTAGCTTCTGCTATGACACTGGTTTCTAAGACAATTAGGTAGTTATTTATTAACATCGGTTAGAGTTATTATTATAACATTATTTTACCGAGTATCAAAATAATGTGGTTTATGATTTCCACTCGCTTTTACAACGGTGATGAAGAACATCCTGAGGAAACCGGCATGCTCAAGAACCGAAAAAAAATCGAGCCTATTTGTGTCTCACCACCACATCAAACTTGGCCAATTATAGCCTACACTCTTGCTCTCTCTGTGACGAATGAAGGCCTGTGTCTCAGAAGTAATAACATACATACATACATCAACAGCCTGGAGACGTCCACTGCTAGGCCCCCCATAAAACACCACTACAGACCGGCTCTTACGGCACCCACGGGAAGTGATGGGGTGGTCCTAGGAACGTATGTTGACAAATTATCAAGAAGCAATATTTTCGTCCTCCGTGGCGGGGCCACATTGTCCTGGTTTGCGAAAAGGACCACCCCATCTCTTCTCGTGGGTGCCGTAAGAACGGCTAAGAGAATATCCAGGGCGTGGGCAGCATTTTCCTCGGTACATTAAAATCTTCAGCGATCACCAAGCCGCCTGCCAAACATGGTGATTATTGCAAATTCTCCCTTTTTTTGAGGGGGGAAATGCCCTCGCACTTCCCTGCCACCCCAGGGGGGATGGCAGGGAAGTGGGGTATGTGGGAAGGGGGTATGTGGGACTCGAACCCATTAAAACCCCCCCGTGATCCGTCCGCCGCCAGGATGGGGCGAGATAGGGTCGCGTTAGCATTCACTATCTCGCCCCGACGGTAGGCCCTTTCGGCTTTCTGCGCCAGTGGGTGGGCAACCTTACACCTCGGTTACCCACTAGACGTGTGTGGCCGTGTAGGTGTGGCAGAGAGTCCCCCGACTATCCGCCACCGACCTTACTAATTGTAGTGTATTGTGTGTAGTAATTAGTATCATTGGATAAGCGTTCTTATGAGGAAGACCTATGTACGGTAGACGTCTTGAGGCTGATGAAGATAAAGATGAATATTTTCATATTCCACGCCATTGTTACGTCCAAAACCTATCCCCGTATGTTTTATTGGAGGACCATGAAAATCGCAATAAGGATTCGAGTTCCAACCCTTAGCATGACAAATCTGGAATTTATAATTTGTTCACAGTTGCCGGGTACAGACAGGGCTTTATTAAAACCGTTTTGATATTTCAATGCTCCAATTTTGGGGTCCTGAGATTTGGGTTAATATATTTTTTCGGAATAATGATCTTCGTAGAATTTTTATTATACACGGTGGAATTTAATTGGTTCTTTTCCTTAAATATATGATTGTACTCAAGCCCATGCTATAGAATAATTTTACAAGGTGCAATTAAAAAAAAATTAAAAAATTAATGCCTCTTTACATAACTGGATAACAGCCGAAATGTCTATTTAACGCTACACACAGCACGGGCACCGGCTGAGCGCTAATAAAGACTTCCAATTTTCCCTTCATACTTTATCGAGCTTAGGACCGCCAGAATTACTTACCTACTAAGAAAATCAGCTACGAACAAAAGGGTACGGCAGGAACTTGTGGATCCCTGATGCCATGTGCTCGTAAAGTGTCCAAGTGCTGTGGCTGTGCGTACATCCGCCTAGCCTCTGCTAAGTTGTACCTTGACAGCATATAAAAACGCACCATGTCCAACCACTCAACATTTGAATAATTGTAATGTCGATCCATTGTTCAAAATCGCGATGCGCGCGCATAAATGGGACACAAGTTGTGCCCCTAGAAGTTTTTGACCAACTGACCTATTTTCTGGTAGACTGGTACTTGTTTTCGGAAGCGGCCCGCGCGCATATCCGCTGCACAAAAGAAAGAGGTGGGGTATTCTTTTTGTGCTATTGGTCACCGCGGGCGGCGCCGGCGCGGCGGTCGCTGTTTGAACCAGTATTCGGTCGGGCGTTTTATTACGTTGTACTATTATCTATTCCGTGCTTTTGTTCAATGTCGCAGGGCTTTTCTTTAGAATTTGAATTCGCAGTAATTTGATAATACCTAGATTTAAGTTTTAAATCCATAGTTTTAGTTATATAGGAGCGTTCTATAGCATGGACTGAGTATGTACATTGATGGAAAAGAACCAATTAAATTCCACCGTGTATAACGAGCAAAGGATCTTATAATGTCGGGGAATGAAATTGCTTTTTTTGTTAAATTCTGGTTTATTTTCCTAAAAATTACTGGTATGTTAATTGATGACCAGGCGGTGAAATAATTCTAAATAAGTAGCTAAATAACGTTAAAATAATTATTTTGTATCAACCAACGAAAAGAAGGCAAGAAGTTCGCAATTTTTCTATAACTCTACAATAGGAAAATTTCACCAGGTGGTAGGACTTTTCTGCAAAGTTCGTCTAGGTAGGTACCACCGCTTTGCCAGTTATTCTGCCGCCAAGCAGTAGTGTGTAAGCATCCATCGTATCCATCGACTCCCCTCGGTTCTGACCAGGTCGTCGGTCCATCTAGTGGGCGGCCGGCCTACGCTGCGTCTTCTGGTTCGTGGTCGCCACTCGAGAACCTTTCCTCCCCAACGGTTGTCAGTTCTACGAGCAATGTGGCCTGCCTACTACTACTTTAACTTGCTAATTCTCAAAGCTATATCGGTGACTTTAGTTATCTTGGGGGTCTCCTCATTTCGGATCTTATCTCGCAAGGAAACTCCGAGCATATCTCTCTCCATAGCTCGTTGCGCGACTTTGAACTTACTCATATTAAGGCCAATAGCCAACAGCCAACAGCCAACAGTAAGAGACCACGTCTCAGTGCCATAAGTTATCACTGGTAACACACACTGTGTGTAATACTGCAAACAGTAATACTGCTGCACTGTAATACCGCAAAGCCTGAAAACGAAAGTCGACCTATCTTTTCGTCTAAAAGATAGGTCGAAGCTTCTCGAACGCTGCCCATGCTGATGCCATGCTGACGTTGATTTAAAATTATAAACAAAATCATTTTTTCTCGCATATACAATACAGAGTCACGTACAATGAGAAACAAATAAAACCAATACGATTGCTGGAAGCTGAAACTTTATCATATTAAAAGTGCAATGAAAAATAAACGCTAATCTAAACCTCTTAGATAACACATTCCTCTGAGTGATTCCACAACATAAAATGCTCGGCCGTCTTATCCTTCAATTGACAGCTCCTCAATATTATGAAAGGCAGTGTATGAAAGCCAGCTCTTTGATCGGCTCGGGGTCGATTACACGTATTGAAGAACACTCAATGTGTGGATCTTCCTAACACTATTTTGACGATTAGAATTACTGTGGCTTAATTTTAGTAGGTACTATTAATGAAACAAGACTGTTATCCATTCATCAACTTATCTATTGGTGAGAGTATAATATATTTAGAGATGTATTTATTGGATTATGTCCACAAAATATTCATTCACAAATATAGTCAAGTGTAGTTAGACTGGATGGATGATTTTATTAGGTAGAGACAAATATTACATCGATCGACAACAATACTTTTATGTTTTAACCAATGAAACGTCGCCACGATGCATCATAACTTGTGAAGAAAACGTTGTTTTGAACCTTCTCAGTACATCATCATCATCATCAACAGCCTTTACGTCCACTGCTAAACATAGGCCTCTTCCAGAGAGCAACACTTTGAGCGGCTGCTCGACTCTTGCACCCATCGGCTCCCCGTGGCTTTCACCAGATCGTCGGTCCACCTAGTGGGGGACCGGCCTAAGCTGCGTCTTTCTTCCTCCAACCTTTCTTCCCCATTGGTTGTGAGTTCTGCGAGCGATGTGAACTGCTCATTGCCATTTCAACTTGCTTATTCTAAGAGCTATATCAGTCACTTTATTTCTCCTGCGGATCTCCTCATATCGGCGGAGCATATCTCGCAGGGAAACACCTCATAAATAAAAAAACCTAAAAAATTAATGAGTTGTTTATTTAAAAATATTTAATAGGCTATTTTAAAATAATAATCGTCAGCTTAACGCATGTATAACTATATATAAAAAAGCAAACAAAACAGTTTCGCTGTCAGTCATTGCCATAATAACTTTCAACCTCCTGCCCCTTTCTTGGCTTCCAATATTCGTGTCAATTGAACAATATTAGACGTATTGACATTTTTATTGGTGTTCAGTTGTAAAAGGCTGAGAGATGAGTGTATGAGACAGAGGTAATTCTGTCCTTTGATGTTAGAATTGGGTTTACAGACGAAATGTAGGGTAAGCTCTGTACAGCTCAAGGCGAATTTTTCTTTAGGGAATTTTGACTTGCGTCTGTCATAATTACTAAGAAATCTTTGTTGATTTTCTTTTTATTTTGAGAGTGATGTGTAAAGGATTACATTTTGTGAAGGCTTTTAATTTAAATGCGTAATTATAAATAATTAACTTAGGATTTTTTTTGGCGGTACCGCGATAAAGTTGTACTATGATTGTGATTTAAAATAACCTGGCGCTGTAACCAGAGATCAAATTAAACCACCAAATCTCAAATGCCAAGTATAAGATTACCAGACTGGAATATTCAGTGCCACAATCACTGTGATGTCAATTTATTTCCGTCTGATAAATTGATGAAATGAAAACGGATAACACTGAATGAGGAACCGTATAAAATACAAAAGGTCAGGTAATAATAACACAATACGCACTTCGAAATCTTCTTAGAATATTCAGGTTAATATTGCCAAAGTTCATTCAAGGGAGATGAGATGAATTATGCTGCAGCGTAATAATAGCGTTAGCATGGCAAATAGAATCTTATAGATCTACTAATTTTTAAAGCAAAAACTGTTTTTGTTATCATTTTTATCACTCAGCGCTGAGAATGCTTAATGGATTTTGATGAAAAATATTATGTAGATAGTTTGGGCAGGGCCCTGGTAGAGGAAATTTTGTTCGAAAGGTGACTTGATCAAAAGTGTTCTAATCTAGTAGAGATTTATTCCGATATCAAAGTTTTTAAATTCAAAAGCGAATAAAAGACAAAAAAATTACCGCTTATCCATATAATATTTTATTCAACAAAAGAAACCTAAGCGTTATGTCATCAACATTTATTAATTTTGAAGTAAAAGAGGAATCTCGAGTGGAATTTGAACCTGCATCCATTCGTCCTTTAACTGAAGCATGCTCATGCTTGTTTAAGCTATTGTAAACTCTTGATCCAGACTCTAATTTCTCTAAAATACAAATACAAATACAAATATCTTTATTGCAGTAAATGTGGTACAATTCGGTCTTAATATAAAAACCTCAATTTTTATCTCTGGCACTCAATTTTTTTGAATGGAGGAAAAGTTTGATATTACTGTATTACGACGCGTGAGAACTTTTTAACCTTTTCAGTACTGTGACCTTATGAATCATCTCAAGTGGCTCTAGTGCCCTACAGTGCAAGGCTCCGGGTCGTTGGATCCGTGGCTTATCTCGTGCAAAGAGCTGGCTCGCTGCCAGTTCCTTTGTCGGTACCGATATGTTTAATTTCCATATAGAACATTTTTTCCACATTTGCAACAACTTTTGAGTGTAGTTTTACCATCATTTTGAGCTGTACGTCGCTTAATTTGAGTTTAATTAAAAGCAGTCAGAAAACTATAAATCAATATTTAGAAATTGATTTTGAATTATAATTTTGATAGTAAATCTTGCATTGACTTATGTATTTTTAACTATTTATGGCTATTTTAAGAAAAACATTAATACAAATACATTTATTTCGAGGTGACAGGAATAAAATGCTTTTTATTTATTTATTTTTCTAAACTACCGAGGAAACGGAAAACCAAGTCTCAACTCAAAACTGCACTATATATTGAAAGCCTAACTACTTATTTACCGTTAACAATATATATTTTGACAATTCTCCAAGAGTATGTCAAAATGGTGAAAGAATATGCAAACGTGCGGCAAAATGGTTAAAGAATTTCTCACTCAAATATTTCGAGAATTCAACTTCCGCTATAAATTTCGTACATTTTATTGAGTTTCGACGTAAACAACTTGTCGACTAGGGTCCCTCAAACCCCTAGAGGCATACCGGGGCGCTCCGGTGGGGGATTAAAAGACCATTTAACTGGAGGTTAAAAGGACAAGGTGTGGATAATTTATGAAGTGACAAAAGACTGGTAGAGAAGATTGCTTGATTTTCTTTTAGTAAAGGTACAATTTCATAACATTATTTGTACATATATGTAGGTGGATACAGGAGGCGAGCAGCCGCTCAAAGTGGCGCTCTGTGGGGGAGGCCTATGTTCAGCAGTGAACGTCTTCAGGCTGTTGATGATGATGTTGATGATGGAAAAAATAATTTAAAATAAACACCCCCGTCTCTTCCCGTGGGTGCTGTAAGAGCCGACTAAGGGAATATCCAGAGAATGAGCAGCAGCATTCTCCTCAGTACATTAAAATCTTCTGCGATCACGAAGCAACTTACCAAGCATGGTGATTATGGCAAACTCCCTATGATAAGCGTCCAAAGTGGCGTTTTATGGTGGACGTCTATGTTGAACAGTGATATTGATGTAACAATAATCATTTTTTTGGGTAGGCTTAATATATTGAAAATACTGTTGTTATCACCTGCTACCTAGTAATACCTAGTCGTGATCTAAATATCCGCAGTGTTCAAAAACTATGTGCGATAGAATTGGAAAAAATAATTACTGGGCAAATGAGAGTTTATGATCTAATCTCATAGTCTAGTAATGTTATTACTATACTGTGTGACGTCTCAGAATGACATGCGCAGTGTAGTGTCACGTGAAACTTGATTAGTTTAGAAATTCGAGATCAGTTCCGGGCAGTCGTGACGCTTAACATCAGGCGAACGACTAGCTCGTCACGTCCCTTCCTTACATAAAAAAATTGGTGATAACCTGTAATAACTTTTTTTTAGTTCCTGCCTATTTTCAATTTAAAATTTTGAACAAGATTTTCAGATTCTGTAAACCATCTGAGCTTTCAAGTTGAGACAGTTTTATTACACTGGTTCAAACTTATGTGCGTCCGCATCATATAAAGTTCTTGTATGTGTGCCAAATATATATTAGATTTTACTTTTGTTGTTCAACTTGTGGTACTGGAATTTCTGTTAGAATGTCTACAGAATCTACACAACTTGAGATTTATTATTTTTGTTTTTTAATTTGGAGATCTTTCGCTTCGCGTGGCGTTTTCACTTTGGTACGAATAGAAGACGTCTTTGTTAGCGGTTTACTTTTATCCTCTGCCCTTTTGAGGGTTGATTCGTTTCAAAGATTTTTGGTGTGAATATTCTACACGAGTTGGTGTTGTGCTAAAATATTTCTTACCTTATCCGTGCTTCTTGCGAAGTTCGTAACTATATTCATAGACCGAGCATTAACCATTTTACCCACAATAGTAGTAATAGTGAAACACGTCATTACAATTTACCGAGTTTTTTTTATAGTAGGTACACGTAACTTGGCCCCCCACTCGGTGGGCCAACGACCTGGTGAAAGCCGCAGGGATGCAGGAGGCAAGCAGCCGCTCAAGGTGGCGCGCTCTGGGGGACGTCTATGTTCAGCAGTGAACGTCTTCAGGCTGATGACATGAAACTTAGGTATCAGGGTTAAAAATGACAATTGATATTATATCTACTTACATAACTTCAATCTATCTACCATTCGTTTTGTATTGGATAGGCAGGGATGTACTTATAATGAAGGCTTATTATTATGTTAATTTTTTCATAAAAATACTATATTATTTAATTCATCATCATTAACCTAAAGACGTCCAATGCTGAACATAGGCCTCCTCCATAGAACACCTTTAAGAAGCTGCTTGCCTCTTGCATACAATTACAACGTCTCACATATGAATACATACTATAATAAACCTACAAATCATCCATGAAGTAATACAACGACTAAATTAAGCAGCAAAGCGAGAAGCAAAGAATAAAAATGCAAACGTAGTTCAAACTTCGTACCAAAGAGATTATAAATAAAATAACCGCTAATGACTACGTACTTATATAGGTATATAAAACAAAATCACCTTCTACACATAAACTTATCTTCTTACTCGAGATTTACGCTTAATTCGCCTCATGATAAAGCTGCAGTTTACGCGCTCTCATAACGACAGCTGTCAAAATTTTACGCTTAAAACGTCTCATAAGCTTAGTACTGAATGCAAAGCTAGTTTACGATGAGAGCGAGCGAGGTTGCCTCGTTTGTTTTAACTGTGAGACTTACGGTTAATTGACTTTCTGTTGGCTATTGGATCTGAAACGGTGTTGAAATCTGTAAACAGAGTCAAGTGTCTCTTGCGACTCCGTTATAAAATGCTTTTATATGATAAAATGTACATAGTTTTCCATTTTGTTCACTTTCCTACTCAGTAGCTATACTTATACGACATACGATACTATGTATATATGGTATAGAGCAATTCGAAATAGCAATGGCAGGCCACATCACTCGTAGAACTGTCAACCGATGGGGAGAAAGGTTCTCTAGTGGCGATCACGAACCGGAATACGCAGCGTAGAATCACTTACCACCAGGTGTTCAAATGCTATGCCTATAAATTATAAAAACAGATGTCAAAACTTAAGAACATGACTGTATTACCAACCCGCACTTAGCCATGGTAATGGATTTTGGCCCACACTCTCTCCCAGCGAGAGAATTTAAGCCTCGTGACCCAGCAGTGGGAAAGTATTGGCCTGGTGACGAGGTTTTACCGTTTATCCAAAGAGATTGGATGCTACCGCTACAATATAGAATTTTATCCTCTATTTACTTTGAGGCTTTACCAGATATTTGGATTTAGCCGGTAGGTACCTAATCGAAACGCTGCAGTGCCGATTACCTATAACATTTCTTAGAGAAAGCCACGTTCGTCTCAGTATACTTTCAGAATATCTTGGATTTAATTTTCACCAACTCTTGTCTGTTTTATTGACACTTACAAAATACATTATACATATAGAACACAGACACTTATATATATTTTATGTATAGAATACAGACAGACAGACCACGGTCTCACCTGATGGTAAGTGATGACACGGTCGAAGATGAAGCATGCTTGCCTAGAAGATACCCGACTTACTTACTTAGATAGCCTTAAAAACTCTCAGATTATATTTGTCAGGAAACATGTCGCTGGTAAGGTTTCCATAGACTTAGGCTGGGTTGTTTGATCCGATATTAAGGTAACCAATGGTTAAAAACTCTACTAAATCTTAACCATTGGCTAGAATTTTTTAGCATTTTTAACCATTGGTTACCTTAACTGCGGACTGCGGGTCAAAAAACCCACGGTTAAGAGATGATAATACATCATCTCTTAAGCGTGGGTTTTTTGACCCTTATTACACAATAAAATTAAAAGTGCATACAGAGACGATTATTTTTTCTGTAATCTGTGCACAGAGAAATACAATAAAGAAAACATGTGAAATTTCAACGAAAACTGGATACATTTTTCCTATACTGCATAGATCATGGTGATGTCTCCCGCCTGCCAGTGTATCAACTTCTATGAAAGACATAATTAATTATGAAACAATGTTTACAATATTTTAGTCCTAAAATAATTAAGTAGGCGATGCTTTTACGACTTTTCTCTTTAAACGTGTAATAGTGCTTGCCATTCGGAGTTTTATTTTTATGGACTATGAATTTTATTACCTATGTTAGACTTTATTCAAGAGTACCGCCTGAAGATGACCAATTAATTTTATAGCTTTCTTAGAAGATAGGTGTTATGTTCTCGAGTGGCGATCACCAACCGGTAGACGCAGCGTAGGCCGGCGCCCCACTAGGTGGACCAACGATCTGGTAACAGCCGCGGGGTGCCGATGGATGCAAGAAGCGAGTAGCCGCTCAAAGTGGCGCTCTCTGGGGGAGGCCTATGTTCAGCAGTGGACGCCTTCAGGCTTTTGATGATGATGATGATGATGATAAAATGTTTTACATTTTGTACCTACGTGTTTCAACATTATTTTGATGATTTTTAGTATAAATCACTGAAACTCCTCCAATAAAAATTGAAAAAAGGATAAGAGTCACCATTACTTATTTAAAAATTTAATTGATACGCTTGCATTGTAATATTTATTTTTAATTTCACCTACTTAAATATCTAGTATGGTTTTTATTTTATTGATGTTTTGATGTAATTAATGTGCCCATGTTTTTTTATTATTTGTGGACATTTCAGACAGCGCCATCTAGCCCCAAACTAAGCATAGCTTGTATTATGGGAACCAGATAACTGATAGAATACTGAGATACTCTTTTGTTTTTAATTGTAAATTGTCCACTAAAAATGTAACTTCAACTTTTTTCTGGCAAGTTTTAATTTCAAGCAGATATTTATGTTTCGTGTCAATTTACCACCCCTTGAAAACCTGATAAAGCTCAGTGAACCTAACTAATTAATTAAATGTGCTACTGCAAATCTCGACTCTATCCGCAACAGGTACCGTTAGCAAAAAAGAGTTACTATTTATCAATCAACCAATCAGATCGTTTATTTGCTAAATATACGTATTTGTCACATGTGTTAATAGTGTTTATAATTACAGATCGCTATATTTAAACATTTAAGGCTGCCCCCACATTGGGCGGTAACGATATCGCCGCGATATTGCAGCGTTATCGCCGCGACATTTTACCATAGTGCGGCGTTTGTCACCGCGACCTCGCATTATCGAGGCGATATCGCAGCGATATCGCTAAGGCCCAATGTGGGGGCAGCTTAAGTATGCAAATATCAAAAGTTTCATATGAATTTATGCCTAAAAACAATTAGTAATCCAATTTATTTTTAATGATTATTTAAGTGTCAATACGTAATTTAGCCACTACATTATAATCATCGATGTACTCTAACGCGTATCAGCTGTGATTTGGTTAGAGACATTGCCACAAACGTCATTTTAATGTATTGTTTTTGCTTAACTTCTAGAAGCAGCCTGGTTATATTACATGCATCTCATTCGTTTTTTTATGGAAACTTAACTTATGGAATTATTTTTTTTATATAAAAAGGTGCTCACGGTTTTGTTAAATATATAAATAATATCTGTGGGCATTTCACGCAGCGCCGCATCTAGCTCTAAACTAAGCAAAGCTTGTATACAACGGGAACCTAACTGATAGTTCTATAAACGACACCAATTATTAAGAGTTATTACATTATTGATACACGCGCACTAAATGTTTTTTATACGCGCTTTCTTTGTCCCCAGTTCTTTCTTTTTCATAACATAAAATAAAAAATAGATACATTAAAATGATTGATTCAAATTTCGTTTCTGACCGTACGCAAACTAATGCAAATCTAGGTTCACCTCGCCCTTTATTTGCTTTATTTGATTTCATTTCCCTCGCCGATACTAAACACTCTGGTATCCGCTATTAAAATTAAATTAGAGCTTGTCAAGTATAAATGTTTTGTTGGTTTATTAGTTTTGCATCATTAAACAGGCATTTTATAAGACAAAATAATCTAAAAACATCTTTAACTTACTTAACTGACTGTAGTTATACTTCAAAAAAAATTAGAAACAAAATATGGTCATCCCAAATGTAATAAATTAATAATGTAAAGTTGAAGGGTGTCTTATGTTTGTTTGTATAATTATGCTTGAAGCTCATTGACCACCTCGAATATAATCACAACCTAAAAAAATGGTAGGTACTTACAATCTTTTATTTGGAGAAAGATGCCCTTTTATTCATTTAGTATATCTATGTCAAAGTAAAAGAAAACACTTCGAATGGGCTATTTTTAGTACCTTTAGCAGTCGAAATGAGATAATACCTGAATATAATATTGTTAAAAGCCAAAAGCATATAAAATCCCAAAGTGCAAAATAGCAAGCCTATTAAACTGCTAAAGGAACGATCAAACAACAAACTGTCTATTTGTCTTTCACGCAATGACGGCTTATTTAATAAAAATGATTTGTTGCAACCAAATTACTTCCACTGGATAGTCACTAGAAGATACTTTTTAGGTCGCAAAATAGGTGTTCCGGGAAAAATAGATACCGAGGTGAAAATCCCTGCCCGTGCCTTTGTAAAAATAAATAAATTGCAATAAATGCAACAATACTCTTTAGTGCAATCATTTCCACTATTCAACATTCTAACCCTAATTTTGTATTGTTTCAGGTAAGCCGCTGCATCATGAAAAATAACAGTTTTGGTATTATTTATTTATTTATCTCAATTGCATAAAAAGCTTATACTTATATTGGTATACCTATATACCAGTATGCCAATATACTAGTAATTATTATTATGTGACGAGCCAGTCACTCGCCTGATGTTAAGTGTCACGGCTGCCCATAACAATTATTCAGAATGAGTGAACTAAAATCTTGCTGCCATAGTGTATTACGACAAGTAGTATTACCTAACTTATTTAAATGCAGTTATTTTTAAAAGTAATACCCATTAAGATTGACAAGGGGCTGTCATCATCATCATCAGCCTGAAGACGTTCACTGCTGCACATAAACATCCCCTTAGAGCGGCACTTTGAGTAGCTGCTTGCCTCTTGCATCCAACGGCTCCCCGCGGCTCTAACGCTGTTTCTTCCGGTTCGTGGTCGCCACTCAATCGTCTTTTTTCAAGGAGCAAGGAGGAAGAAAATAATAAACATATTTAAGGAAAAGCCTTCCATCAAGAATTCTGTCGACAGTTCCTCAGAAGTATAGCTACCTACTCGTGAAACCTTCACATCAAATCAGATCGTCCTTCGCGAGGCGACCTCGCAAATTCGATAATGTGAACATAACTCCTGCAAATTCCCCCATCGCTACCTCAAGAATTCCCACCTTATCACCAAAGCCATAAGGCTCACAGGACAGTAAATTTAATGTTGTAAGTAATACCGTTTTAGGTACAGTTATTAAGTTATGGCACACGTATGGAAGGCTGATAGGAATGATAGGGTAGCGACAGATGAAATCGATTTTGTCTGAATTCGGATAATCGAGTCAACTATTCGATTTGGTCAGTTGAGGACGGGGTTTAGTCGGGTAATAGGTGAATTGATTTAGTTTCGATAAATAGAGGATATTCGGGATTGTTTATACGAGGTTATCCCATGTTGCTTCATGTTTGGGTATAAGTAACTTGGGGGCATCCATGGTTACCCCACAAATCGCCCATTTTCCCGCGATAATTTTGACTTGGCCGGAAAATGTATCATAATTGTGGAAGTAGGGTTATGTTGAAGAATTTCATGAGTGCGTTTCATCCAAGTCGATAGAGGTTCGGCATAAAAGCCACACTGTAATCAAAACATGAAACAAACAAACCGACATGATTTAATTTTTATATACTAAAAGGATATCGACACGATTTCATTTTCATATATTGAAAGAATAAGAAATTTAGGAATAGGGTGGAGGAAGAAATATGGATTAAATTATGCAAGTATCTGATGTCGTTTTGAAGACTTCGAGACTGTAGTTTAGTCCAACGCTAAAAAATACTAAAATTGTGGCCAACGCTAAAAAACTAACCCCCGGTTTCTCGTACGTTTGTTAAAGTTAAACTCATGTGAACTTAAAAATACTGAATGCTCATTGGTTGCCTGTTAGTCATCGGCTATCGTCAATCAATAAACGTATATTATTGTTACCATGAGTTTGGCAAACGTGCGAGAAGCCGGGGGCTAGTCATTGATAAAGAATAACATTAAAACTAAAAACCATTTACTTTATGTTTACAACACAATAAAACTACACCCCAAGTCAAATAAAGAGTAAACATTGAAAAGTGTGGTCCCCAGTCGATACTAAATTATATCGACAATCGAGATTTTACTATTGTGACTGCAGTATAAGACATAAACAGTATCCCATTGATAATATCGTTTTTTTATGGTTACCTACCACCACATGTCTCACTAATCAAATTATTGTGGAGCTGTGGCTACCACAGGTACCTATATTTGTGTGCACTCTATTGTGGAGAAACTCATATAAATAGACGTACCTACTTTACAAGACTATGTTGGTAATACTAATCTTTGCAGATTCACTAAACTTACAATTTTTTTTTTATATCATGTTTGAATTTTACTTGAATCTATGACCATGAACACTTAGACACTGACTCACTCGTCATAAGGTGGAACGTTACACTAGCGCGCCAAATTCAAATTTTCTTGCGTTCTTTTGCCAATAATAGCTTAATTACTCAACGTGATTACATGAAAACTAATTTTGCGCAAATAAATATAATATATCAATAAATTACAATTAAAAGTATCACCTATTTATCATTGGTTTAGCGACAAATGGCAATAGACTGAAAAACTAAGAAGAAAAATGTTTATCCACCTTATGTATGAAGTTGAGTAACTGTCACCACGTAAACTGTTGTATTTTAGTGTTGTGCTATAAGTATCGACAACCGTAAATTCTCGCCGTGGTCGCGGGTGGCGATCAAATTTAACTTTGATGACGATTGGTGACGCTTGAGGCGATTTATTATTATTCGGTGTCGATAAATAGGCTATTTTAGGCGAGTAGAGGGTTTTATTGGAATCAAATTATAGTAGAAGACGTTTTTGTACCTACAAGCTTACAACCTTCATTACTAAAATCACGTAACTTAGTGAAATTACTGGAAAAATTTGACTTTACGCCCTGGACCCTAATTCTGTATGCCCACTTTACGATTCCTTACTTCGAAACCACACGAATTCCTTGTCTTACATAAGAAATCTGCAAAGATCTATTCTCTATGAATTGAAAACGAAACCGCGCGAAACGAATGTGGAATTGGCCACAGATTAGAGAAAAAAACAATTGACTCTGTGGAATTGGCGCGATTTGAACTGTGAAGTGAAAAATCATAATTTCAGACGCGTTCCGAAACACGTCAAAAGTTACCACCACTGTTAATATTTATCCAAAATAAAAATAATTTTAATGTAAACTGAAGGTTTTGGCGGGAACGCGGAAAAGTTCACGTCGGTGCATTGTATTATTTTACAAAACTTATGCTTTTTCTAGTGTTAATGTTTAAAATTGGTGGTGTTTTACGCATTAAGTGCTGAATTACGAGCATGAGTGTGGGCAAGTGATATAATGTAGAGAAACGTGGTTTTTCGTGTTGCTTCCGAAATTCCATAGAAGCCTCTAGTAAAGTTGCCACCACTTTACTAGGGCATGCCTTAGACTGGATTATGACTTAGACTAGACTATGACTACTCTGACTGTGACTATGACTTGACTTTAAGTGAAAATTTCCATAATACGATGAAAAATTACAAAACTTGACACTGGCTAAATACACTATGTGTGGAGCCAAAATATATAAAAAAAAAATGTAAACTGAAAGTATTTCTGATGCTGTGATACGATTTGAACAAGACACAATAACGACGTGGTTTTGTATCGTGTGGAATCTGTTTTCATAGAGTATTAAGGCCCTGATTTCACAGTCTAGTACAGTGCCACCAACTTATCTGTTCAGTTGAATACCATGCCGTCTCTTTTTAATGAGGCCATTCCGTGCACTGTTGGAAAGAGATGACGGAAAATCGATCGGAACAGATAAATTGGTGACACTATATTCTTATTAAATACAGGTGAAGCTTTTATTATATAGCTCCGAGAGACACTGCAACGGGGGCGGTTATGGGCGGTCGTAACTTAATATCAGGCAAATGATTAGATCGTCACGTCATTCTGTAATCTACAAACTGAGTGATAGAGAATATTTAGGTACCTAAGGGTGGGTTTTTTGATTCGTAGAAGGTAACTAATAGTTAGAATTTATAACCATTGGTTACCTTAACTACAGATCAAAAAACCTACCCGATTTTACCAAAGTAGAATAAAATTTATTCCAAGGTATAACTTTCCCAGAATAACCGAGTTACACGAGTATAACCCTAATCCACCAATTTGGAAGGAATAAGAAGCTTATTCTTTGAATATAATCAAAATAGCGTCTTTTTATTTGTCAATAAGCTGTATCTGAGGGTAAGCAGTAGCTTTATGCTTGAAATAATTACATACTCTACTTTGGTAAAATCAGGCCTTAGTTTACTTAGGCCCGATTTCACCAAACTAGAATAAATTTTATTCCAGGTATAACTTTCCGAGAACAACCGAGTTACGTGAATATAGCCCTTATATCACCAATTTTGTGAAGGAATAAGACTTATTCCTTGGATACAATCGAAATGGCGTCTTTTTTGTGTAATTTCATTTGTCAATTAGCTGTATCCAGGAGTAAGGAATAGCCGTATACTTGGAATAAACGTTGGTGAAATCGGGCCTTAAACTGTTTGTTCTTGGCAGGCGAGTAGGTAATTTTGAATCTAATCAAATCAAATCAAATCGAAATTCTTTAGTAATAAGTAAAACAGTAAAAAAGAAACCACAGAAAATTAAAAACTAGAAAATTACAGTGTCCATAAAGCGTAAATTGCCTCAACGTTTTTTGAATTCAATATCTTTAGTATAATATATTATATTGTGCTCACGATAAAAAGAACCATTTAAACTTCAGGAGTATATTCATAAAAATTGACGGTGAAAGTTCTATACAGATAAGCTATAAAAAACATATCTGGCATCTGTATACCCCATATTGAAATACTTTTGTAACAACATAAAAAAACTTCCAGGCTGTTATTTTTTATATTAATTAATGATATCACGAGCTAGTAATTTGTCTGATGTCAAGCGCCTATAACAGATACAGTGCCACTCGGAACTCAATATTATAAAGTTTCAGTGACACTTGCACGCGTCATCCTGCGACATCAGCACAGTCTAGTAATGAGAGTTCTATAGACTCATTGGTTCAGTAACTTCACTAGAGACGTCAAAATAGTAGTGTTTGCACACTACTGCTTGTTGGCAGACTAACTGCCAAAGCAGTAGTACTTACCTACAGAAAATCGAGTCGTGTCCATACAAGACTAATAGCCAGGTAGACCCGGCTGGGACATTGGGTCAGGGTCTATAGACCTGGCACCGTGTGACCGTGAAAGCCACGCCAGGCCTGGCACACCACGCGCTTTAGGCACAAAGCTATTTAAATATATGGAAGCTGCTCGTCTTATCTGGTCGGTCCGTTATAACGCGTGTCATTGGAGAAACGAATATGAAGAAAACAGGAAACTTGTAATGAAATGACCTGGAGGAGTCGTTTCACCACAATCAGCCTATGTGGGCCCCGAGGTGGTTCCTGCCTTTTATTAAAGGAAGTAAATATAAAAACAGAGATTAATTCGACTCTATAATTAAATGAAAATATTTTTGGCACTGCACTGGGGAAACCGACGGGAACGATGGAGGATTTTAGTATTAATGTTTTAGAAAAGCTAAGAGTTTGGAACTTTGGGGTTAAGGTAAGTCTGGGTAAGTCATACAACCGTTCCCTTATATGTTTGATAAGGTTCCAGGCACAGTTCTGCAGCGACGAACAATATTTCATCCAAGACTCCTCAGTCCTTGGAGAATGCCACCACTGGATGAGAACAAAATATACGCGCTGCCTTTGCGGAATGGTCAATCCAAGACCCTTCAGTCTTTGGAGATGGGTTTTTGACAAGTAATCTTTGGCAATCCGCTCAAGTATTACTTTTTATACTTCTTCTTATATGTTTTTATCAGGTCACGAGCTTCTCTCTCGAGCCTTGACCCCGAATCCTCCTGTCTTCCCAATTTTCTTGCTTCGTTAATATTTTTAAATAAAATTTCGAATATCATCGGCTCCTGCGCTTGCCAATACCACAGATAATATAATACTATACTACCAAGAAAATTTTATTAAAAAAATACAGAGGTATATAAAAACAGGTTGATGAATGATCATGAATGGAAAGCGCAATTACCTAAATCTAAATTATACTACAAACTATTGTTTTCCCTCTTCCACTATTGTGTTTAAGTGCAGAGGGATTGAGACAGCAATAGAAATATTTGCTCTTTTCAGTTCTTTTTCCTATTGAATCGCGTTATACGAGTAACGCATCAGGGGGTCTAGCAAAGATGCCTGCGATGGGAAATGACATTGCCTGCGGAAAGCTTTTCCGCAGCTAATGTCATAGCTAATGTCATTCCCATACATTTTTGAGTTAGCATGAGGCGTTAACTCCTCACGATGGCATCTTTGCTAGACCCACTGAACAGCAGCGCTATAGCGATTGAAGGAGACGCAGCTGTTTAGGGTAAGCTTGTAGCGATGTGCGAGCCAAAAAGCACTTTATGGTGTTTTAGCGAGAGTTACTATTCATTTAAGTGACTTCGCGGAGTGGATCTTCTATACTTACTTATACTACATACTAAGTATTCTGTATTCAAGCCAACTTGAGAAAAAACTTTTAACATTAAAACAAATAAAGAAGAAAATGTACAAAGAATTACTGTTGTGACTTTGATCTATCTAACATGAACCTACATCGCTTTACAAAATGTAAATAAGGCTTAAGATAAAGTGGTGCCTTGGGGGGCCAAACCTCCGAGTACTAAATTATACTGCTGAATAGCTTTAGTACTTTAGTACGTGGTTACAGTGTGAAACAGTTGGGAAAGTGTTTTGTGATAATAATAAAGCAAGTTATTTCACAGCTCTACAATTTATAGAAATTAATTTTTATTTTGTTTGGGTGAAATTAAATATTTGTGGTTTATCAGATTGTACTCTTTGGTCACAAATAAAGAGAAAAATAAAAGGCAGACAAAAGAAAAAAATGACCTGAAATAATACATAGGTACATTTGTTTTTTTGTTAATGAGAGGGTGAGAGTATTCTCTAGCATTACATACCCTAATATAAGTCAAGGAAGATCAAGGCAGCTGTTGATGGAAACTACTTTTTTAATTTAAATTAAATACCTACCTGTTTTATGGCAATGGGCAGGCCAAATCGCTGGTAGAACTGACAACCGATGGGGAAGAAAGTAAGATGCAGCGTAGGCCAGCCTTATACTCAGTGGGCCGACGATCTGGTGAAAGCCGCGGGGAGCCGATATGGATACGAGAGGCGAGCAACTGCTCAGGGTGGCGCTCTCTGGGGGAGACCTATGTTCATTAGTGGACATCTTGAGGCTGTTGATGACATGTTTTATAAAAACTCATTCTGATAAACATGGGTTACTTATGCCTATCTGAACTAAAGTCTACTAAAATAAAACATAGCTAAGCAACGCTTTTCCCACACTTTCTCACACGTTTGTTAAATTCGTGTCAACAGAGCTGTCGGTTCTGGTCATTATCATTATGCAGTCTGATGATTTTCAGTGCTTTAAAAACTTCACTAGGTGGTAGGACTTTTTTGCAAAGTTTGTCTAGGTAGGTACCACCGCTTTGCCAGTTATTCTGCCGCCAAGTCGTAGTGTGAAAGCACTGCCTTTGTTCCGGTTTGAAGGGCATTGTAGCTAGTGAAACTACTGGCCAAATGATACTTTATGATCTGATCACATAGTCTAGTAATGATGACGTGCGCAGTGCAGTGTCACGCAAAACTATATTAGAGTTTCGATTCATATTGCAATCTGTTATGGGCAGCCGTGACGCTTAACATCAGGCGAACGACTAGCTCGTCACGTCATTCATTTACATAAAAAACCATCATAGGTACAACAAAGATTTGTAAAAAAATCATCTAAAATGTCTGACTTTACCCACTTCTAATTTCTTACACTATAGTTCTAATTCTTGAGATAACCTACATTAGTCATTCTGAGTTTGATGTAAGTAACTAGGTACTAACAATTAATGTTGCCATTAACATATACACGTAAAGTAAATGACTCCGTAACGTATGTTTGTGTCTAAAATGGCTCTTCAACAAAACAAAATAAATAAATAACGCCCAACGATCACATACATAGATCCGGGACCCTAACTAGGATTCCCTGTATCTGGGGACCCAGGAACTACGAGGATCATGGTCCCACAACGAGCATTTGCACTTTTTTTTACGTGCACAAATGCTTGTCCTGTTGCGGGAATCGAACCCGCCGCCTCCGGGTTATGAGCCGACGTGCTCAACCACCACAGAGGCTGTCAATCCAAAAATCCAATAAGTAGAATTTATTGAAGTTACATTAAGGTGGAACGTTACACTAGCGCGGGAAATTCAAATTGTCTTGCGTTCTTTTGCCAATAATAGCTTAATTACTCAACGTGATTCCATGAAAACTAATTTTGCGCAAATAAATGAATGTATCAACAAATTACGATTAACCCCAAACTAAGCAAAGCTTGTAATATGGGAACCAGATAACTGATACAATACACAGATACTTTTTGTTTGTAAACACATCCACAATACAATATAACACCTAGACACAGAACAAACACCTATGTTCATCATACAAATGTTTGTGCCGGGTGGGAATCGAACCCACAACCCACAGTTCAGAAGGCAGGGCTACTAGCAACTGAGCTGTCAGGCCAGTCAATCATTCCCTGTATATTCCCTTAGTCGGATCTTGCAGCACTCACAGGAAGAAATGGGGTGGTCCTATTTTTACGCCACGACCACAAGCTCACTAACAAATGCCCGTGGTTCTATTAGTAGGACCATTGACTAAAAATCCAGTTGACAAATCATACAACTTCCCCTCATACGAAAAGTGGTGTATTTCAACCACAAATTTCTAATAAATACTATGAATATTCTAATAAATCACGGGAACCCTGTAACCCCCCCAATGAAAAATAGGTGTTAACGTTTAAAGATATTTTTGCGTTTATTTTTATTTAATCGAGCTGATATTTGATTTTCATATTTTATCTATTAGAACCTAACCTAGAGTGAACCTAATAAACCTAGAGAGATACGAATAGAACCTAGTCGCTCACGGCTACCTAAGTAAAATGTTAAACGTAAGAGAAGTGTTGTAAGTCCTAAGATTGATATTGGTTATGGCCAAGTGGATCGTCTATTTGTGTGGTAGGACCGTACGTTGTGATTTGTAGAATCCCTAGTTCTTTTAAGGTAGTGAGACAATGCCTAATGCTACCTAATAAACCGCAATAATCTATCTATATGCCAACTTATCAATTACTTATAATTATGTTTTATATTGCCTATATAATATCCTTTAGATTATATTAATTTTATAATAACGTAATTAATGTAGATGCTTAATAGTTATTGAAACGCGCATAATCCTATTAAAATTACAACCCTTTTATATTCGTGATTTTTATGTAGAGTAAATACCGTGAAGTAATTATACATGTACATTTACATAGTTCTAGAGTTTGGTTGGTAGAGTTTAGGTAGGTATTATAAAAGTATAACATTAACTATTCTTATAGTCTTGACGTAGCTATGGTAGAGTTTATATCGATGTCTTTTCTAACAGTCTAGAATTACGTTGAACCTAAGTAAGACCTAAGTTATTATCTTATCACATTCACCCCATACTTTCTGAGTTTACGTTAATTACACGATATCTTGTTTAGCACGTATCAGTAGAATCACTGCAATTGTCATTTTCTGCGGTGATCCTATTTGGGAGCCCCATCCCCGCCCCCAAAAATGAGATTTCGTCTCCAGACTTGGTTATCTCCCTTCAGATAGTGCTTAAATAGTGATACTTCAGCGCACTAGGGGAATTGGTCTATTAATTTAACGTTTTTGGTACGTTTGTATGTCTAGTTGTTGTGGTTAGTACTTATTATGTCTGTCTGTCAAATTTAGTCTTCAAATATATACTAGAGAGTAAGAGGACATTGTCTTTTGGCAAATCCTAACACTGGCATACATCAAATCATTCAAGGGAACTCTATTTGTTAACAAGCAAAGATTCATACTCATCCATCGCCAATTTCATTGTGGATCTCTCAGGTAAGTACTAACTTCGTTACAAGAGAGATCCTAATCCCATCTCGGGCTCCTCCTCCCCATCCTATTCCTATAGTTCTATTAAATTTGTCCTAGCAATTTTCTAATATTGACGACGATCCTAAATTCAAAAACAATAATACCGTTAAAATAGAATTTGATAAGAATTATTTTACCGTGAGCTTTTATTCGAGCTAATAATATTAATAGTTTATTTTGACTATTAAATCGAGCCTACCTATATTATCCAACCTTTGGTATTATTTTACCTAGATTATATTTAGCATGAGATTAATTATTAGTCGACGATTTGGTAGAAAACCCATAATATCTACGTATTAAATTATCGAGGCTATAATATAATTCTTAATTTTTATATAAATAATCAAGCCATTCCCAGCTAGATTATAAGACCTTCAGGATATTCACATTGAATTTTGGTCTAGTTATTTCCTTATGAAATAACATGACTTTATTAGTCGGTAATATTTGTTTGCAACTCTAATCTATCCAGCATAGAGTAGCGAACATAAATTAGTCTTATTGGAGATTTTACAGAACTCAAAATAATGTTAAATCAAATCGATTTGGTCAAGCTAGATCTTTAGGTTGTCTCCGAGTTCAGATCTAGAAATAAGTGGCATAAAATCTTTTGATAAAATCCATCATAAAACACTATCGACGAAGAAGCTCTCTAATCCATCTGGCATAGAGAAACCTCCGGGCACGACTACGCTTGGCCCAAGTGCATACAGACCTTATCAAAATAATTAAGTAAATAGAATGATATAATTATAAGTAGTACACTCTCTATAAATATGGAGCATATCAATTTATTAAAACAAAGATCTTTTCCAAGTTCCAACTTTAAGATTCGATAACACAGGTCCAAATCTATTTGATGTAAATATTCAATTAAATAGAGTATTAATTTATTTATGGATTTCAAAGTTAAATGATTTTAAAGAATATTTTATTTTATTAGACCATACTTAGTCCTTCAATCTCATTAGCTTGTATTTAACATCTGACGTACGCGCATTATAGGTACATAAGTATAGAGTATTTTGAACATTACGACTCCGTTTAAATAAATTTATTATAACTATACGTAAGATAAATCCGTATTTGAGATTGGTCCTAAAATTTTATATTTCATTGGTTACATACTTATTTAATAATGGTTTACTTTTACTAGAATTTCATTGAACGAAACTTGTGTTTTATTAAATTGAATTATATATCTTTTTAGGTAATGAATTATGATTTATTTAGTTTGGTATTATTTCATTTATGAAAGGAATTAAATATTTTAATATTATTTGATTTAATTGTTAGCTTTTACTAGAATTTTATTTGATAATAATTTGGTTTTATTTAACCCAATTAGTTGATATTTTATTTTAAATCGACGAAATTTATATTTATTTTTATTAACCCCAATGTGTGTTCCTCGACTTATTGCTAAACCCAACCTAATATAGTGAGTGCCCCAACAAGCTAGAGATTGCTTGAATCTCACATTTAACTTTAAACGTGTGTGTCGGTCTCGAGTGTGCAATGAGACCTATCTAAGCTAGCCTATAAGAAAGCGAGCTGGCGAGGCTCTAAAAAGCTAAACCTAATTTCTACGCACCCCCTAAGGATACTCCTACCCGGACCGTGGTCCATGGATGGGAGAGCATCCGCCCCTGTATAAATGTGAATATATAAATATATAAATAAGACAACCCAGATAATTTTATCTATCAGACCAAGAGGCGTGCAAACACATGGGTCCACTTCGACGGTCCCCCTCCCAGTCCAGATAGATAATACAACCCAGATTGGAGACGATCGATCCTTTGCGGAGGAATAATCGATCTGCTGCGTCTCAAGAACAATGCAGCCTAACTCTAACACTAACCATGGAGGACATGTAATGCCAAGTTAGCACCGTCAGGCCCAGCATCACACCGCATACTCATGCGTTATAATTTTTCCGTGCTTGGTCAATACGAAATATTTACCCCCCAAACAAATTCTAATACTACACACTTCAATAAAATCACAAGGTATTAGCCAAGCCAAGAAAAACTTTTGAGAGGAAAACTAGCTCACTAAAACGCGCCTATTCACAAAGAATTTAAATTAAACGCGAATTTAATATTTGATTTCTCATTACTGGTCCATCATTAATGAATTTAACAAAACCCCAATTGAAATTAAAATCACTGTAATGTACTATAACCGCATAAAAGGACTCGCGTAAATGAAATTTATCTAAAATGAATTTAACAAAACCCCAATTGAAATTAAAATCACTGTAATGTACTATAACCGCATAAAAGGACTCGCGTAAATGAAATTTATCTAAAATGAACCAGCACCAAGAAACCGTAACAAAATACGAAAATAAAATGACAAATATTCTAAAATTAATACCCGAGGAACCCAAAATTCAACACAAAATCCCAAGATCTAATTCCCCTTCTGAGCCGACGCAAGCGCTTATAAAGGACCATCGACGCGCATTTCTTCCTGCTACCCTATTCGCTAACTGATTTATTCCTTTGTCATAGTAAACCGATTATAACTTTACTTAAGATTTACTAGGCGCATATAAATTGTTATTGTGACACGGAAAACTCAATTGACGCGATCATCGTTCTATATCTGCCGGTGCTACTATAAGTTACTATATTAAATCTAATTATTAAATGCGTTAATTCACTGTTTAGATGGCATTAGCTTAAGGACTAATCTGTGTTATTTTGGTACATATTCTAGAGATTTAATTATAGATTTTCTTTAGGTTATTGTTTCGTTAATATGCTTGTGGTGTACAACCAGTAAAGTTTATTTATTATAGTTCATATTTTAATTATTTATTCATTAAATGTGTCGATTACCATACGGTAGATTCTCAGAGCTTCAGTAATAACATAATTTATTATATACGTTATTATTGGCTATCCTATTTATTCATTTTTAGTGTTTAATAGAAGTTATTTATAGATTGGATATGAATTTATCAGATAATCATTTTAGTTTTCTAGAGTCCTAAGACCTTGAACCTTTCATTAGCAGTCCTAAGACCTTGAGCCTTTTATAAGTAGATGATTTTATTTAAATATTTTTGTATTCCCATTTATAATCAAGCCTTCACTATATTTGTGACATGACGGGACCCTTTGGACCGTTACACCAACCCCCAAATTTTACGCAGGTGTTTAATTGTTGAACCGAAGTAAAATTTTCTAATCTAATAATCAAACAAATCTCACAAATATAGTTTATCTAATGTAATTTACAATTCCCTCTTAATTGTGCCCAATAAGCAACTTTATAATTTGTTATCGTTTGACTTCAAACATGTGTGATTCTCGCTGTAAGTGATCCTATATGTATAGTGGATTTAGACCAGAACAGAAATTAACCATAAAAGTAGTCAGCATCCTGAGCTTATATTGTTTGAATTATATAACCGATTGACATTGATAACTAGGATTACTAGATTCTACTGAGACCTGGTTGTGAGGCAGGCAGCCCTAGTAGCATTTAAGCAAAAATCCCGTCAGAATTCAACCTTTCAATTCCTAAGGAACCAATGCGAAAACCCTGCAAAATCTAGTATAGCTAAAAGTAGCAACCGTGTATCAATTGAAACGACCACCCAGAATAATCGTAATTTCATAGTTAATTCCTCCTCCGGAGTATGTGTAGTTGCCGAGTTTCAGTCTTAGCTTCTTGTGTAGTTGGGCTCCTTATAAGTGCATTAACCTGCGAGCTGATGCTATTGCTTTAATCCTAACTCCAAAGCTCTTTCTTATAAGAAACTGATTGTTAAGTGTTAGATGTTCGAATTCAACCGACAACAAACCCCTTAAACCTTAGGCTCTGCTAAACCACCAAGACCCTTGCTAACTGTTACTATGTCAATCACCGGGGCCAACCTTCCACATCAACCAATTTCCCCTATACGTTCAAAAACCTTTCTTTAGCAAAACATTAACATTCCAACCCTTAACATGACTTCGATCAGACTTCGAGTATACTATCTCAACGGTCTAGCAATTCCCAATATAGGTAAAAGGCTTTTAAATAATATTGCTTTTAATAAATATTCCGCTACCACATTAAAATAAAATAAGTATCCCATTTTTTAAAGATTAATTCCTACATTAATTTGATAAACACCATCTCATCGGTTCAATAATTAATGTTTCAACTGCTTTTAAATATTAATGCCAAAGTTAACTCGTATTTTCCTTTTTAATTATATTTGAATTTATTTAATTTAGTCCAAATCAACTAAAACTTTACAACATTTAGAATTTAGATTATACCCCTTTTAAATAGATGAAACCATGTGCTCAAAATTGATTTACACAGCTTATCTTATTTTTATCTTTTATTTTTCCTAGAATATATATATATATATATAGTTTTGTAATTTATTTAAACCATAAGCTCGCAATTGATTCACCTAAAACTTTTTGTTTAAATTTGAATTACGTGCTTATTTTTTTTTTTTTTTTTTTTTTTTTTTTAAAATTGACATATGCACTTAGAGTACCATTCTAATATGTAACTAAAAAGTTAAAATTATTTCAATGTCGTAGAACCCATGCTAGTCTACGTAATTAAGTTGCAGTAAAGCTATCGTCCGATATGCATTTTAGAATACCATACAACGCCCCGACAAACTACCTGAACCTGATATTTTTCTTGCGTCACCATTTCTAATGGAGTGCCCACATTATACCAATTAACAATTTTATAAAACTTGTATTTCTTTAAATTTTTATTAATTATTGCTAATATATGTTTTTTTTTTTTTTTTTTTTTTTTTTTTTTTTTTTTTTTTTTTTTTTTTTTTTTTTTTTTTTTTTTTTTTTTTTTTAAATTGTGATAAGTAGCTAAGGTTAATGTTCAAACGCTCCCCCTCCCCTCTTTCCCGAATCGTTGCTGATTAAATTAACGTCCCCCTTTTAGTGAACTTTTGTTGAACACTCTTTTATATTCCTTCTAGTTACAACAAATAATCACTTTTATATTTCATAATAGAACATTCTAATCAAAGCGATTGCATCATTTAGGAAAGAAATTTAATTATTTAGCTTCATTTTATATCTTGTAATTTTAACAGTAATTTTTAGTTTACATGTATCCAATTATAATACGGATATCATAGCCCAATATAATGAAACACTCATTTGTATTGTTTTACTATATAAGACTTAACAATGCCTACAGGTATACGGTATGTCTCTAGCTTCTGACTATGTATGTAGTACGTACCTATTATTTGTACAAAAGCATAAACTTTAATGCAGCCTATATTATATATCTATGATACATCAATCACATTTATCTTCAGTTCATGTATAGACTGGTAAGGATATACCATTACCAAGGACTATTCACCAAAGAAACGTCTAGTACAAATAAAATAAAAGTTACCTATCATTAATTTTTGTAAGTTAATAGTTTTTATAAATATTTTAAGTGCATAATAGGCAATATTTAAGAATTACTTATGGATTCATTAAGTATGCATAATATTTATTGTATTAGATGGATGTGGTAACATAAGATATGTGAGTGTTTCTCTGCAATGGTAAATATGTATACCTATGTATTATGGGCGGCTGTCCGGTTAATCGCGATATATTATTTAAATTATATTAACAGAAAGTTCGTACACAGGTAGATACTAAACTTATAATTACAGAAAACAACCTCAGCCAAGTTATCGCGTTTGAGTGGACAGCGGTCGGCGGTTGACAAGCTACTTACCTACCGGACAGTTTGTGTTGTACCGAGCGTGAATTATGTACGGATGGTTATTTTTATTATAATATATGCGTCAATAGTTCTGGTACTGCGTTATATAGGGTACCCAAGATACAGGCTGTTGCCTAGTTTGGGACCCGCTGGATTTTTATTCCATATGGTATAACAATAAAGCTAACCTAATATTTTTGTAATAATGATAAACACTTATATTTTTTTCTGGGAATAAATTATTCTTATTCTCATTTTGTATTAGTAATCATCATCATTATCTTTGCCCTTTCCCATTCGTTATTAGTAAAGATTACTCATTATTTTCTAGAATTTCTGAATCACCCATACTCCTTCTCATACTACGTTACTTACGTACCTATAGGTAAAGATAATATCATGATGAAAGTGCCTATCTATCTCTAACTTGGATCCCACCATGATCGGTTCAGCAACCCATAACCCGAGTTTTACCAAGTACACAATAATAGTGAATCCAAATAGTCATAATGCACCTAATAATAACTAAACATATTTTCATCTAAAACTAGCTTAATCTAAAATTGACTAAAGCAAGCGTAAGTTTCTGGATAGACCATACGTATTTGTTTTCTGCCTTCTGCCTAATTAATCATAACCTTTTTTAACGCTTAGTCTATACGTACAGGTTATCTACCTCCTAGATCTTACACTCAAATTCTCAAATTAAACGTACTAAACTTATGGAATAAAACCCAAAATTATTTACACTAACTATTTGAAGTTAACCGTTACGCTTATCAAACCTAAATAAACCAGGTTTTTCTTTTTTTTTTTTAAAGAACTTAAATGTTCATTTGGACAATAATAAATTGTATCTAAATTTTGTGTCTATTATTAATCCTTTTATTCGTTTTATTTATATTTATTTGAAGTTCTAGACATGCCTTATACTGGGCGCAACTGAACTCATCAGTATGTCCTGAAACTAGGTCATTATATATCTAGGTCACTCATGACACCGGTCACGTGTGAACCAAAGTTTTTTTTTTCGAGCAGGAATCGAATCTACAACCTACAGGTCAGCGGGAAGGGCCACCATCAACCGAGCTATCAGGCCGGTCGAAGTCTAATATTATACAGTAAGTAGTAAAGTATCAAGTTAGTTAATCTTTCAGTAATGCCTCCAATAAGTATTAACTAGTAATGATTTTTACTCTCATCGGAATATCACTAACTATATTGTAATCTTAGCTATGTCGCTATATAAATGTACCTAAAATCATCAGATACCTAGTACATCAACTAGGTTAATAAAACTATTCCGTGGTAAATACAACCCCCATTTTCTAAAACTCGAGAAACACCTTTTTTTTGTTATTTTCAAAATATAATTATTTTTCTTTTTATTTGAATACAATTTGTCACAGAAGGGTTCAAAATCATAATTATAATTAAGAGTCGTTATTACGCAGTTAATATACCTATGTACCTATAAAACTATTTCAAAATTTTTTTTAAGAAGGTCATCTATCTTCCTATCATAAACCAACCTACCTATAAACACAGCTCATCTATTTTTCTATTACCTATAATCCGTTCTACCGTACCATTTTGTACACAAGCTCTCGTGGCTTAGCGACGACTATAAGCAACACGATTATTTTCCGTCACCGGTTCGATTCCTCTCGCCCGTATGTTATACTATTTTTTTTTTAAGATTTCTTTTTCTAATCAATATTGGTATTTTTAGTTTTATATTTTAGTTTTAAAGTTTTTGGGTATAGTTTAGTTTTTAGGTCTAGTATATTATTATACGTTATTTAGTTTGTATTAAATAAATGTTTCTATTTATTATAATTCATGAGAATTTTGTTGCTATTCTATTATATCTTATTTTTATATATCTATATATCTATCAATCTTTTGTCCGCGAATACAGATGAACTATTAATTTTACTACTCTGATTAACTGACATGAAATGATATGTACATAACCCAATTTATTTTATATCATAAATCAAATAGTAATAATTTGAGATAGGTTTTAAATCAATTTTATTATAATAACAAATAAAGTAACGTTTCAAATAAAACTCGACAGACACACTAATCCCAATCAACACCTGGATGGGTGACCACTACAAAACTTTTTTATTATTTTTTTTTTTATTTATTATGATTCTACATCATAAATGATCGTTAATGTATTCATTGTATTTTTCCCACAAGAGTTATTTACAAGTCCTAAAGGATACTAATCTTTTATTTGAAAATCACCTATCTTCATAAAGTCAGAGCTCAGCTTTCTTTCACTATTATTTAATTATTTAGACTTGTCTGAATATCTAGGTACCTATATGTATTGCGATAGAGCGTACCTACAAGCGCAGACGTATAACTACACGCGTAATATTTTATGGTAAAGACTACGTATAAATAATACTTTAATAAGAAGTACCTAACTCATTTTTACAGTTATTGATTTAAATTTTACAACAAACATAATAATCAAAGATTTGTCATTTAATGTATCTATATTATAGTGACTGGTTACTATCCCCTGTTAAACGTAAAGGACAGGTATTATTAAAGTGTTGAAGTCCGCATTCTAACATTTCTTTTATCTTTAACTAAAACATAATAAATGTTGAAAGTATAAACATTTAAGAATTTTAATATACCTATGTAGTATGTACTCAACACGTTTTTCTTCATAACAAACTAACGAACTAGGTTTCACTGATTAGAGCAGTACTTATTTTTCTATAGTATAACTAACTCTTTTTTTTTTTTATTGTTTACGTTACCTATAGGACCCAACTTCATTTAATGTATTGGACGTATAAATTGATTAGGTAAATACCTATTATAGTTAACTATTTATATATAAATTATGATTATTGTATGTCAAAAGACTTCATCTATCTGTTTCTAAGCATTCTATTATTTCTAGCTGAGAATTCGGATGGCTAAACGTACCTACACCGTGCTCGCATTCTTCCAAACATAAAAGTTGATACAAAAAATTTGGTCGAGCAGCGCAAAAAATAACGGAATCTATAGGGTCACACACTGATTCGGATTCGAAGGATTCTAACAAGTGCGTTAGAATTATTTCAAGTGGAAGACCATAAAGTTCGAAATTTATGACGACATTTTGTCAAGTGTTTACGTCTGTGAATTTTTGAGTGTTAAAAATGCTAAGTTTTAGTTTAAGTATGTTATGAATAACAAGAGAGCTCTCGACATAATAAGCTCTCTGTGTTCTATGCTGAGACCGTTGCTGTGATGAAAGTTGAAACCGTATGTTTAGATTATGCGCCAGTAAACAACTTAATATGATGAAGTAATATAGTTTGATACTGTGTTATTGTTAGATGACATTTAACCCGCAGAGTATAAGTACAATGATTTCTTTAAGTTATGCTATTGTAAACGAAATTTAAAACGCACCTAAATATTTAGTTGTCTCAAGACCTTTCCGCTCACGCGCAGCAAATTGTGCGATAGGTATCGCCTCTATAATCAATCCCATGGACTACAACATCTCATTATTAGTTAAAATTTATGTAGACTACCCAAATTAAAATAATATCTTGGTCACGGCTAACCCATATTGTAACCCCCCCAATGAAAATTTGGTGTTAACGTTTAAAGATATTTTTGCGTTTATTTTTATTTAATCGAGCTGATATTTGATTTTCATATTTTATCTATTAGAACCTAACCTAGAGTGAACCTAATAAACCTAGAGAGATACGAATAGAACCTAGTCGCTCACGGCTACCTAAGTAAAATGTTAAACGTAAGAGAAGTGTTGTAAGTCCTAAGATTGATATTGGTTATGGCCAAGTGGATCGTCTATTTGTGTGGTAGGACCGTACGTTGTGATTTGTAGAATCCCTAGTTCTTTTAAGGTAGTGAGACAATGCCTAATGCTACCTAATAAACCGCAATAATCTATCTATATGCCAACTTATCAATTACTTATAATTATGTTTTATATTGCCTATATAATATCCTTTAGATTATATTAATTTTATAATAACGTAATTAATGTAGATGCTTAATAGTTATTGAAACGCGCATAATCCTATTAAAATTACAACCCTTTTATATTCGTGATTTTTATGTAGAGTAAATACCGTGAAGTAATTATACATGTACATTTACATAGTTCTAGAGTTTGGTTGGTAGAGTTTAGGTAGGTATTATAAAAGTATAACATTAACTATTCTTATAGTCTTGACGTAGCTATGGTAGAGTTTATATCGATGTCTTTTCTAACAGTCTAGAATTACGTTGAACCTAAGTAAGACCTAAGTTATTATCTTATCACATTCACCCCATACTTTCTGAGTTTACGTTAATTACACGATATCTTGTTTAGCACGTATCAGTAGAATCACTGCAATTGTCATTTTCTGCGGTGATCCTATTTGGGAGCCCCATCCCCGCCCCCAAAAATGAGATTTCGTCTCCAGACTTGGTTATCTCCCTTCAGATAGTGCTTAAATAGTGATACTTCAGCGCACTAGGGGAATTGGTCTATTAATTTAACGTTTTTGGTACGTTTGTATGTCTAGTTGTTGTGGTTAGTACTTATTATGTCTGTCTGTCAAATTTAGTCTTCAAATATATACTAGAGAGTAAGAGGACATTGTCTTTTGGCAAATCCTAACACTGGCATACATCAAATCATTCAAGGGAACTCTATTTGTTAACAAGCAAAGATTCATACTCATCCATCGCCAATTTCATTGTGGATCTCTCAGGTAAGTACTAACTTCGTTACAAGAGAGATCCTAATCCCATCTCGGGCTCCTCCTCCCCATCCTATTCCTATAGTTCTATTAAATTTGTCCTAGCAATTTTCTAATATTGACGACGATCCTAAATTCAAAAACAATAATACCGTTAAAATAGAATTTGATAAGAATTATTTTACCGTGAGCTTTTATTCGAGCTAATAATATTAATAGTTTATTTTGACTATTAAATCGAGCCTACCTATATTATCCAACCTTTGGTATTATTTTACCTAGATTATATTTAGCATGAGATTAATTATTAGTCGACGATTTGGTAGAAAACCCATAATATCTACGTATTAAATTATCGAGGCTATAATATAATTCTTAATTTTTATATAAATAATCAAGCCATTCCCAGCTAGATTATAAGACCTTCAGGATATTCACATTGAATTTTGGTCTAGTTATTTCCTTATGAAATAACATGACTTTATTAGTCGGTAATATTTGTTTGCAACTCTAATCTATCCAGCATAGAGTAGCGAACATAAATTAGTCTTATTGGAGATTTTACAGAACTCAAAATAATGTTAAATCAAATCGATTTGGTCAAGCTAGATCTTTAGGTTGTCTCCGAGTTCAGATCTAGAAATAAGTGGCATAAAATCTTTTGATAAAATCCATCATAAAACACTATCGACGAAGAAGCTCTCTAATCCATCTGGCATAGAGAAACCTCCGGGCACGACTACGCTTGGCCCAAGTGCATACAGACCTTATCAAAATAATTAAGTAAATAGAATGATATAATTATAAGTAGTACACTCTCTATAAATATGGAGCATATCAATTTATTAAAACAAAGATCTTTTCCAAGTTCCAACTTTAAGATTCGATAACACAGGTCCAAATCTATTTGATGTAAATATTCAATTAAATAGAGTATTAATTTATTTATGGATTTCAAAGTTAAATGATTTTAAAGAATATTTTATTTTATTAGACCATACTTAGTCCTTCAATCTCATTAGCTTGTATTTAACATCTGACGTACGCGCATTATAGGTACATAAGTATAGAGTATTTTGAACATTACGACTCCGTTTAAATAAATTTATTATAACTATACGTAAGATAAATCCGTATTTGAGATTGGTCCTAAAATTTTATATTTCATTGGTTACATACTTATTTAATAATGGTTTACTTTTACTAGAATTTCATTGAACGAAACTTGTGTTTTATTAAATTGAATTATATATCTTTTTAGGTAATGAATTATGATTTATTTAGTTTGGTATTATTTCATTTATGAAAGGAATTAAATATTTTAATATTATTTGATTTAATTGTTAGCTTTTACTAGAATTTTATTTGATAATAATTTGGTTTTATTTAACCCAATTAGTTGATATTTTATTTTAAATCGACGAAATTTATATTTATTTTTATTAACCCCAATGTGTGTTCCTCGACTTATTGCTAAACCCAACCTAATATAGTGAGTGCCCCAACAAGCTAGAGATTGCTTGAATCTCACATTTAACTTTAAACGTGTGTGTCGGTCTCGAGTGTGCAATGAGACCTATCTAAGCTAGCCTATAAGAAAGCGAGCTGGCGAGGCTCTAAAAAGCTAAACCTAATTTCTACGCACCCCCTAAGGATACTCCTACCCGGACCGTGGTCCATGGATGGGAGAGCATCCGCCCCTGTATAAATGTGAATATATAAATATATAAATAAGACAACCCAGATAATTTTATCTATCAGACCAAGAGGCGTGCAAACACATGGGTCCACTTCGACGGTCCCCCTCCCAGTCCAGATAGATAATACAACCCAGATTGGAGACGATCGATCCTTTGCGGAGGAATAATCGATCTGCTGCGTCTCAAGAACAATGCAGCCTAACTCTAACACTAACCATGGAGGACATGTAATGCCAAGTTAGCACCGTCAGGCCCAGCATCACACCGCATACTCATGCGTTATAATTTTTCCGTGCTTGGTCAATACGAAATATTTACCCCCCAAACAAATTCTAATACTACACACTTCAATAAAATCACAAGGTATTAGCCAAGCCAAGAAAAACTTTTGAGAGGAAAACTAGCTCACTAAAACGCGCCTATTCACAAAGAATTTAAATTAAACGCGAATTTAATATTTGATTTCTCATTACTGGTCCATCATTAATGAATTTAACAAAACCCCAATTGAAATTAAAATCACTGTAATGTACTATAACCGCATAAAAGGACTCGCGTAAATGAAATTTATCTAAAATGAATTTAACAAAACCCCAATTGAAATTAAAATCACTGTAATGTACTATAACCGCATAAAAGGACTCGCGTAAATGAAATTTATCTAAAATGAACCAGCACCAAGAAACCGTAACAAAATACGAAAATAAAATGACAAATATTCTAAAATTAATACCCGAGGAACCCAAAATTCAACACAAAATCCCAAGATCTAATTCCCCTTCTGAGCCGACGCAAGCGCTTATAAAGGACCATCGACGCGCATTTCTTCCTGCTACCCTATTCGCTAACTGATTTATTCCTTTGTCATAGTAAACCGATTATAACTTTACTTAAGATTTACTAGGCGCATATAAATTGTTATTGTGACACGGAAAACTCAATTGACGCGATCATCGTTCTATATCTGCCGGTGCTACTATAAGTTACTATATTAAATCTAATTATTAAATGCGTTAATTCACTGTTTAGATGGCATTAGCTTAAGGACTAATCTGTGTTATTTTGGTACATATTCTAGAGATTTAATTATAGATTTTCTTTAGGTTATTGTTTCGTTAATATGCTTGTGGTGTACAACCAGTAAAGTTTATTTATTATAGTTCATATTTTAATTATTTATTCATTAAATGTGTCGATTACCATACGGTAGATTCTCAGAGCTTCAGTAATAACATAATTTATTATATACGTTATTATTGGCTATCCTATTTATTCATTTTTAGTGTTTAATAGAAGTTATTTATAGATTGGATATGAATTTATCAGATAATCATTTTAGTTTTCTAGAGTCCTAAGACCTTGAACCTTTCATTAGCAGTCCTAAGACCTTGAGCCTTTTATAAGTAGATGATTTTATTTAAATATTTTTGTATTCCCATTTATAATCAAGCCTTCACTATATTTGTGACATGACGGGACCCTTTGGACCGTTACAACCCGTTGATGTCTTTTGTTCCATCCTGTTCTGTTCTTTGTGATTTCGTATGATTTTGTCTCGTTTTGTTACCTCGTCCCCTGCCCGCGCAGGTGAGTCGTGTTTGTACGAGAAATTATGTTCATAAGCTATCAACGAGCTTTATAATAAATAAATAATAATAAATATGTGTGGACATTTCACACAGCGCCATCTAGCCCCAAACTAAGCAATATAACACCCAGACACAGAACAAACATGGGTGGAGTTTTGGCGGGAACGCGGAAAAGTTCACGTCGGTGCATTGTATTATTTTACAAAACTTATGCTTTTTCCAGTGTTAATGTTTAAAATTGGTGGTGTTTTACGCATTAAGTGCTGAATTACGAGCATGAGTGTGGGCAAGTGATATAATGTAGTGAAACGTGGTTTTTCGTGTTGCTTCCAAAATTCCATAGAAGCCTCTAGTAAAGTTGCCACCACTTTACTAGGGCATGCCTTCGACTGGATTATGACTTAGACTAGACTATGACTACTCTGACTGTGACTATGACTTGACTTTAAGTGAAAATTTCCATAATACGATGAAAAATTACAAAACTTGACACTGGCTAAATACACTATGTGTGGAGCCAAAATATAAGAAAAAAAAAAAAAAAAAAAAAACATGGGTGTTCATCACACAAATGTTTGTTCTAAATGGGAATCGAACCCACAACCTATAGTTCAGAAGGCAGAGCTACTACCAACTGAGCTATCAGGCCAGTCAATGAATCAGTGAACGAATTTTTTTTTAATCTATTGTCTTGAATGTGGCATAGTGTTAAGATATATTATTTCAATGCAATGTGAGTAATTTTTAAATGTAAAGTTTTTCATAGTTCTACAATTATAAGTAAATCACTTATGTGAAAACTGTTACATTAACTGTTATATTATAGTAAAATAAATTATTCCTGATGGTAAAAGTTTATGAAAGAGCTTGTTATTTCTTGAGATAACATTTAAAATATATAAAATCCACACTTTCACCACATATTATAGGTATGTCCCGTAGGAAATGAATAAAAAATAACCAATGTCGGTTGGTTAGTTGTCTGTTATCTGTGTTGCGTCATACTAATTATAATAGTATGCAGTAATCTTTGAGTAGGACTAATACGTTCAATGATACTTGTCCAAAGTACCTACCATGGGCAAAGAACATTGTCCACGCGGTACCTTAGTAGAACTACGTTGGTGGCAGCTAGGCTCCACAGTTTAGAGCACCGACGTAAAGTTGCCAGTTTATCGGTTATTTATAGACTGCATTTTGGAGTGTGCGAAGGAATTACATGATCTTATTCCTCCATCTCCCTTCTTTCACCGGACATCAAGGCGCACAAAAATACGGCACCCATATATGGTTGAAATTTAATCAACCCGCACTAAGCGTTTTGCTATGCACTTTACAGTGCGAACAGCTAATGAGTGGAACACCTTGCCGGCGTCCTTGTTTCCAGCTAACTATGAACTGGGTGTCTTCAAGTCGAGCGTGAACAGGTATCTTCTAGACAAGCAAGCAATACCGTAGACTGCGTCATCACTTTCCATCAGGTGAGACAGTGGTCAAATGCTTTGCCTATAAACAATTAAAAAAACTACGCCCATAGTAGAACTACGCCTAGGACCAAAGGCAAAGAATCTAATTATCGAGAGTAGGTACAAACTATACGCTCCATCAAAAGGTTCACATCTCCAAACTAACAGCCTACCTGCCTGAACTCCCGCCTAAGCTGGAATTGCTTCAATTAGCTGACTCGGCTGTCTGACACAATTTGGATATTAATTTGAGCACTTTGACACGTCTGGAGAACGAAGAGAAATTTAGTGAGTTCGGATATAATCTTACTTCGAATTATACTATTTATTCGAATTATAATAGATAATAATCATTTTAGTAATAATCCTGCCTCTTTTATTGTTTATCACTCTAATTCACACAACTATCATTATAAATGCGAAAGTTTTTTGTGTCTTTTTAGGGTTCCGTACCCAAAGAGTAAAACAGGCCCTATTACTAGGGCTCTGATATCCGTCTGTCCGTCTGTCATCAGGCTGTATCTCATGTCCGTGTTATTTAGACACTTAAATTTTTTTACACATGATGTATTTATAATAATAATAATGGGATGTTGATTCAACGAGCATTGTCCCGATAGTCGTTTCGGCGAACGGCCTTATAGCGAAGAGCCTCGATCAACACCTCGAGAGGCTCTCGCTAGACGGTTGGATCAAGGGTCAGATTCAGAAGGCAGTACTCCTTGACACGGCACGTATTGTCAGGAGGTTCCTCACTCTGCAGCCCTAACCACCGGTAGCTTGGGTCCTGCCCCGCTGCCGGCGGCACTCTAGGTTTAGGTTTTTTATAATATTTTTGTAAATTCCTTTTTATAGAGATATTGTAAAAAACTTAGGCTTAAGAATTATAAATAAATGAGGTGAATAATAATAATATTTATTCAAAAAATTACATTATGCTAAAATACAATACAATATGAATCTTAGGAACTATACGTAAGTCTAACAAAGCACGGTGCCTGTACTAGGATAAACCTGTGTCACAGGCGGCATAAGTGCTAGCATTCAGCAATACGAGTATATATACGTGAAAAATTAAATTATTAACAATATTTTACATTAAAACTAAACCTCTATTTATAGGCAAGCATACAATAATTATTTAACCAACAAAAGTATTATCTAAAAGTATATTTACCATAATTTACTTATCAATTACTTAAGTAGAGTATATTAGAATTTAACAGAAGGAAAAAATAAAATAAAAAAATAACTAGTTTACTTATTTATCAATGTGTAACAGTAATTCGGTCTGATCATAGATCAGACCTTGTAAATGCTTATACAGTATTAATTTAGTACTAAAATAATTGAGTTCTTATATAGATAATGCCTTATTAAGTTTATTGTACAGAAAAGGACCTAAGAAAAAGAAGAACCGGTTTGTGAAAACAAACTTAGACACAGAAAGTGAAGTACATACAATATCTTTCCGCCTCTTGGTGTTAGTAAGCAGTGCATTATGCGTCTGAGTGGTGTGCTGTTTTAGGACAAAATTTATGTTGCCACTATAACAACAAATACTAAAAAAACAGAATAAAATAAATATTTAAAGGCGCTCCCATACAACAAACGTGATTTTTTTGCTTGTTTTTATAGATAATGGCACGGAACCCTTCGTGCGCGAGTCCGACTTGCACTTGGCCGGTTATTTCTCTTCATACCGCAAAAAATTTGGAATGAAGATTAGGTTAGAAATATAACATTTTTGTTTGGAATAAATAAAAATTGAATAACTATTCCACACAGCCTCTGTGGCGTGGTGGTTGAGCAGGTAGGCGTCTAACCCGGAGGCGGCGGGTATACGATTCTCGCGACAGGACAAGTATTTGTGCACAGGAAAGAAAAGCGCAAATACTTGTTCTGTGTCTGGGTGTTGTGGGACCATGGTCCTCGTAGTTCCTGGGTCCCAGACACAGGGAATCCTAGTTAGGGTCCAGGATTTATGTATGTGATCGTTAGGCGTTATTATTACTACCTATTTATTTAATTTGATATTAACATCTCGTACTACTCCGAAAAAATAACATTATTTTCCCCAATAACTACTAAGTATATAATTATATACCTGTTATTGTACCTGTATAGGATAAACCTACTTTTCAAAATCGTGTTCAAACTAGAACTATACGAAAGAAGCATATCACTGAAATATGTTAACATCGTGGTCAGCTGAGAGTGTAGTCAAATGAGACCTACCTAGATGGTAAGATAAGTCACAGAAGTAGGTACTTACTAGTGGTAAATAATGCAGTAGAGCTTATATATGAGACAACGCTATACGAAACCAACTATCTCTATGTGAGTGACAAATGAGGCTCTTCAACAGCCTGAATACGTCCACTGCTGAACATAGGCCTTTCCCATGGAGCGCCACTCTGAGTGGCTGCATGACTTCTGCATCCATCGAGTCCCCGCGGTTTTAACCAGATCGTCGGTCCACCTAGCGGGAGGACGACGACGCTCTGCCATGTCGATAATCTCAATGTGCATTTAGTAACTGACAGTAGCTGTACCACAGAATAACTAATAGTACCTACTAACGTAGCTGTATACTGTAAAGAAATTAATTATAGATACCTAAACACAGAGAAAATTCAATTTCCGCCCCACAAAGACGGGTAAACAATAAAAACAATAGCAATTACATCCTCCACATTGAACAAAAACCCGAATTCCCATAGCTCACAAACGTAAGCCAACTCATTTACAACAAAAACAAACAAATTCATTCATCAAAAGTTCAATTGTAGTCCAAACGCGAATTACGCGTCTCAGCCTCTGAATACAAGAACAATTTATGAGCAGATGGAGTTCTCAAATGTAGAATGAGAAGTAACAAAAGTCATAGTATAAAAATAGAAACCAGAAAAAAGTCAGTGTACCTATATATTTAGATTTATTGTCAATAATAATTAATACTAAACTAGAGGCAATAAACATTTTATTTACCTACTACTAAATACTTTTACACCTATTTATCTTGTGAGATTGATGATGAATTCGTGTAAATATTTTTTGGCTTCATTTTTAAGTGGTTAGCACGCCCTCTTCATAGTTCTAGTCTGAGGATCACAAAACAACAATTACAATTCTATTTTCATATTATTTTTGTCCAAGACGATGAGGAGTCGGTGTGAAAATACTGTGAAAAGCCAATTCTAAAGTGTGCTTAAATCCAGTCGACTCCATTGAATTGAATTCCGCCTGTAGAGCTCTCGAGCTGCGAAAATATTTTGGAATGCTTGTCAACGTCTTCAAATGCAGCTCTTATGTCATTTCCCAGAGGATTATCTACCTTATGCATAACGTATTTAAGGTACTCCATATTTTATAAGTTTGTTTTGTGGTCCTAAATGCTCGATGTTTCTTTATCTTCTATAGAAATGATTTATGTAATGCTCGCGTTCAATACAAATTTTTGGGTAATGTTTCGCGCTTTTTTGTTGTGAAAGAGTGAATTTATTTTGTCGAGATATTTCTTATTTATGTCGGCTAAATGGCGTGAGGCTTTTATGTGACGTTATTCATATTTAATAAATAAAATGAAGAAATTCTCTTATTGTTAAGTGAAGAGTTTATATTTTTGTGGAATAAATATCAAACTCTAGATAATATCTGTGCTTTTATGAATATTATATTTATTATTGTTAAGCTACAGTTAACAACTTTTTGGTTAAAACCATTTAGGCCACAGAGTACTTTTTTATAAACGGAAAAGGTAGGCGATCATGTAACTTGGTTGCAACCGATAGAAACACATAAATGCATGGATTTGACAGTTTCAATACCCAGTTTTGTGCATAGTTCCTATGTAAATTTTAAAATTTGGAATTAAATTTCTCCGGTTGCATTGCAATCAAAGTTACATTATCACCCCATTTCACCATTATCTAATAAAGTACCTATACCTGCGGAGGTACTTTATTTTATTAATACGGATCATCATCATCAGTCTGTAGACGTCCACTGACATAATAAAAGACAAAATAAGTATGCCTCCCCCATAAAGCAGCTGCTTGCCTCTTGCATGCAACGGCTCCCCGCAGTTTAGACCAGCTGCTCTAGCAGGGATGGTAGACAAAATTGTCTTTCCTCGTTTTATGCCTCTTTTTTCATACTTGCTTACGTACTTGTCAAGTGGAGTAAACAGGGGAAAGACTATTTTGTCTACCGTCCGTGCTAGGGCAGCAGGTCGTCGGTCCACCTAGTCGTGGGAGGCCTACGCTACGCTTTCCGGTTCATGATTGCTACTGGAGCACCTTTCTTCCCCATCGGTTGTCAGTTCTACGCACGGTGTGGCCTGTCTATTGCCACTTCAAGTTGCTAATTCTAAGAGCTATATCGGTCACTTTAGTTCTCTTGGGATCTCCTCATTCCGGATCTTATATCGCAGGGTAACACCGAGCATAGCTCTCTCCATAGCTCTCTACATAGCTCCTTAATGAGGCCAACAGTAAGGATACGCCGGACGCTGGTAAAACACTCGACAAATACGCACGCTCAATGTAGGGTAAGCCTTTTTTAAGGGGGGAAATGCCCTCGCACATCCATGCCACCGCGGGGGTGATGGCAGGGGGGTATGTGGGACTCGAACCCACTAAAGACCCCCGTGATCCGTTCGGCCCCTGGGATGGGGTGAGATAGGGTCGTGCTAGCATTCACTATCTTGCCCCAGCATGTGGGGTCAGCCTAAGTCATCATACTAGGCATAATAATAAACGAAAAAACACACTTTCTTTAAATGTAACGTCCCGTCGTAGAGCCGCGTGAAACAACGAGCAATGAGCGTTTCATCTAAATATCTGGAAAGAGCCGAATAATTCGCTCACTTTCGTCTAGGAACGCTCGTCGCCTCAGGCTGAAAGCCTGAGTTATTGTTAGTGTGACCATTTTCATATATTTTGTGGGACTTTCCATTAATATATCAAAGAGTCGCCTGCAGTAGGTAACTTTCGCCTGGTGATAAAGACGCTTGAAACGATGGTATAATAAAGCATACTCATTTAATTCCCCTACTCTCTCTTTCTATTTACCTCTCTCGATCTATCTCTCTCGGTCTTTGTAAATATATTTTGCTCGTTTTAATTTTTTAAACTTTTCTTTTCGTTCTGTTTGATTTTCCAATTTCCATCAGTTTTCGCTGTTTGATTCTACTTCATATTATTCTATGGGTAACCAATAATATTGAATCACACATCACACACAACACAATACAATATTATGAACAGAATATAACAACGACCACAAACATTTTAACATAAGTATTTCAATAACTAAAATAACAATTATATATTCTTCAAAGCAAAAATTTAATTTAACATTAAAATAAGGCTTAATGTCGTTGTATACCAATATGTATACACCAATGTATAATATAATTTTTATAATTATTACCTACTCATACTGCACCCGACCATACTGTGTAAACCGAGTTGTAAACTTAGTTTATTAATAATTGGTTATTTGAGTATTTGGGCTCTTTCAGTAGTTCTAATTATTCTTAAAAAATCGTGATACATCGCGGGCGAAGTCTAGTATCAAAGTGTCAAATATTATCTTCCAGCATGGTAACCCCACAGCCAAGTGTTTAGTATTCAGCAAGAGTGCCCGCCTAGCGACTGTCACTTCACTGAGAAAACTCTAATTTATTTGTATAAGTGGATACCCAGTAGGTCACCGTCGTATTTCTTGTTTTTCTGGGACGTGGAACAATGAACGCGCGATTTCTTGATCTTTTCTCTACATTTACCAGATGTTACTGTTTTAGGTCAGAAAAGGTGTTAAGTTGTCATTCATCATCAACAGCCTGAAGACGTCCACTGCTGAACATATACCTCCCCCAAAGAGCGTCACGAAGTTGTCATTGATTCCTAACAAATATAATCTGGGAGTTTTTAAGGCTAAAGTGAACCAGTGAACCGGTATCTTCTAGTCAAGCATGCTCCATCGATGACCGCGTCGCCACTTACCATCAGGTGAGACCGTGGTCAAATGTTAGCCTGTCATTGATTTAAAAAAGTAACAATTTGTATTCAATTAGAAATTCGAGTACTCACAGTTCAGATAAAAAAAATCGAATTCAAATGTTTATTGTAACATGTAACCTACCAATTATACAGTTACAGTTGAAAGCGTTTTTATAACTAGGGCTCATCCATCACTCTATAAAAAAAAAGAAATAACAGCTAAGATTGCAGGAGTCTAAGTGGCGCTCTCTGGGGGAGGCCTATGTTCAGCAGTAGACGTCTTCAAGCTGTTGATGATGATGATGAATATTATACAATTAAAAGATCAAAGTTGATGTGAGCTGTACTTATGTTTACGAAGATTCTATATTAATCTTATTTTTTCCATATTTTCCTTAAAAATGTCTTCTCATTAGTATAATAAGTCATACTCTACTCAGTTTCTCACAAAACTAACGTTAAGTCGTCCAATTTTCAGTCTCCATTGAAAGATTTTAGTGCAAATACCCTTCCTCCCACAGGAGTATTGTTGGTGGACTTTACCATCCCCCGGGAAATGTCGAACAAGAACGTTGGAGATTTCTAGACATCAGACTATCTAATGCTACCTATGTCTAGGACTTTACTACTCACTCTACTCAATCCCTGATGGTTATATTTTGAGATTCTGGCCTGGAGAGGTTGCATATTACCGATTTGATGATACATTTTAGAGAACCAACAGCCTCTGTGGTGTAGTGGTTGAGCATGCCGGCTCATAACCCAGTGGCAGCGGGTTCGATTTCCGCGAGAGGCCAAGTATTTTGGGCTGCACGGTAAAAAAACGCAAATAGTTATTCTGTGTCTGTGTTGTGGGACCACAGTCCTCGTGGTTCCTGGGTCCCTAGATACAGGTAGTCCTAGTTAGTAGGGTTCAGGTTCCATGTATGTGATCGTTGGACGTTACCTAATTAGTATTGATAAAAAAAGTCCATAAACCATAAAATAGGAACTTGTATTACAAGCTTCGAAGAAAAAAAATATGGATAGCATGCACCCCTAGGTATAGTTTATATAATAGGCACACAAAACAAAACATTATTATTCTATGATAACATTTTCAATAGGCAAAATAATATGGTAGTTGGCAAAGTCTCAAACCAGAAATGTGCCTCAATACATGACCAAATTACAAGCATTCATATTCTTCGAAAGAATAATCTTCAGATTCTATTACAGCTTTCTTTGCGTCTTTAGGTATTCTGCAGATGTTCAATTATACTTATCTATCACATCATTATCATCATCTAAAATGAAATGAAATGAAATGAAAAATGAAATGAACTTTATTCCGGACGCACAATATCGCATAGTACACAAGAACAATAGAAACTTACATAAAATAATACCTACATTACATACTCTACCAAGCGATACTGCGCGATGTCAGGAATAGGTCCCGGCTCAGCATACAACTGAGGCTGCAGCTGGAAGACGTCTGCTACTGACTGGACATAGGCCTCCCCTACAGAGCGCTACTTTGACCGGCTATCATCTATATCTATATTCACTCTTGTCGTTTGAGGGTTTGGTATCTCTACCGGGTGTTTTCCGCAGCCCCTGTTCCACCGTTACCCAATAGGATAGCAGAACTGCCGGGGACTGGGAGCAATGGCTATATTTGTCTTGTTCATCTAAGATGGTCGTACATCAAGTTTTTTTCAAGTCCTAGTAAATCTCCGCTCATAGCTCAAAACAACAAATAGACTGAACTCATTTTACCAACGTCAAGCTAGGCCGTAATCTAAAACTATATAAAAACGGTCTCACTTCCCACGTGACCCGTTACCCTTCTAACAAAATTTGCCTGAAATACTTTATTGGAATACTTTATTCCATTTCTAGAAACTAGATTTAGCACATGATATATTTTATTTGGAATACCCCATTTGGTTCGCGACATCTGTGTTTGTTTTATTTTTCTTATATGACAACACTTCTAGTGGTAAAAGTCTGAAGTAAGTAGGTATACCTACAAATGCTTGAACGCGTTTTAGAATACTGTAATTGCTGTAAACTGTTAGCTTACATTGAAGAGTTTCCATTTTTTTGGAACCATAATTCTAATTCTAATTTAAACTAGGGGCGGTAAGGCCTGCACTGACGTCCCACTTGGGTTTTTTTTGCATCTCGCAGTGAAACAACACATGCTCTTGAACTTGTGTGCATCTTTACTCTTTAGAACCCTAAATGCATGTCAGATAGTTTTCTTCACTGACCGCCTGTTTGTTTATAATATCAACCTACTAAAAAAAAAGTTTATCTATTTTTTTTTAAAGTTTACCTACAAGAAGTTTATCTTAACTAATGAAATGTTGTTAACTAAGTAATGCTGAAACTTATTTATCTAAACACAAAGTAGACCAAAAAAGTCTTAGAAAGTCGCAATTAGACAAACGACAAAAGAACAAATTAAGCGAAAACGAGTTAAGGCTAACATTCTTAGTCCATTTCTATAATTGCTTTGCTTAGTTACTTGCAAGCCCTTGTTAAGCAATTTAGAAACCTTCCAGTACAAGTCTAACAGCAATTTCGCAACGAAACAACGTTTGTTAAAGTTAAACTCATGTCAAAATAAAAATACTGAACGCTCATTGGCTGGCCTGTTGATAATCGGCTATCGTCAACCAATGAACGAATAGTATTATATTTGGTTTGTTAAGTTAACATGAGTTTGATTTAGCAAACATCCCAGGTAGCAAATTCATAAAGACGTCTTTATTAAGTCATTTCGCGACGTAAAGACGTCCTACAGTGACGTCTGGGAGTACAAGAAAATTACGTACATTTGTCACAGCCTCAAGACGTCATCATATGACGTAAAAATGACGGCTATTGAAGACGTACTGATGACGTCTGCTTATGCCGTGTTTTTGACGTGCTGTGGTCAATATATTATATTATATACTAGGACGTAAAAACAATGACTATTAAATGATGATAGTTTTATACTTTTGTTAATATGACACTTCAAAAAGACCAGAGGATCCCATTTAAAGGGGACTTACAATAGGCAATAAGGCAGGAATGTTACTTAAATGTAGATCTATACTATACATTTAGTTTTGAGTTAGTATGGATTTACTTTCGTTTACAGAGAACATGAAGTTCCTGCAGGTCTCCTGCCTGCCTTGATTGAGACTATTGAGACTACAGCAAGGAGTCGCTATGCGTGCATGAAACGCTTGCGTGTGCTCATTTGTATGCTGGCGTCATCTAGTTGTATTGTGGACAGTTCCATCATTTGAAACTAGATGGCATGTTTTACAGCCAACTTAAATGACCTTAAAATGACGACATTGCGACGTACACGTACGCCGAACTCCGTACCTACCCCAAATAACCTTAAAAACACGTCTTTTTTTCGTCATTGACGACATTTTGCTACATGGGGTAAGAGAAGCCGGGGGTTAGTTTACTAGACAGGACATCTCTAACGGGCACTGTCGAGTGCCGATCACAGTCAACATACTTTCGCTCATACGATTCTGGGCACTCAAAGTGACTGCACATGTTTCGCCATAAACATTAAAATCCGAAAATGCCATCGTGCGTACTTACACTACATACATACATACATGGCCTTTTCCGTCTTTTACAGATGATTTAAGCAGTGCCTGTGTTCTGCGAAAGACACTTCGTTGATAACTATATAGGCCAACACGGGAGCGGCAAGGTCCACCACACTCTGTGCAGGTCATTGACTATAATCCAGCCGGGCTTTATAATATATGGTGCAGCTGGGTTAGCATGGACAGTAGACAAAATTGTCTTTCTCCGTTTTACGTCACTTTCTTCATACTTGCTTGGAGTAAAACAGGGGAAAGACAGTTTTGTCTACCGGCCGTGCTAACCCTATTGGTGTGTGTTGCTGTTGTGACAAGTGGATTGTCGTCATACATAGTCAGGGAAGCGATGGTGGCCGAGCGGTAGCATGTGCGCTTCGCAATCTTACGGCACCGGCCCCCTAATTACCTAACTCGCAACAGGTTTGCGACAGGCGTAAATCTCGCGGTGATTGCTGTCATACATCATTAGTGGTATCGAGAATGTATGCTTCGCTACTGCTGTCGCATTGCTACTGCTGTCGCATTGCTGTTGCAAATTTTACGTAATTACCCCGCGGGTTCGATCCTCGGCCCTGCACCAATGACTTATCTGGTAAGTTATGTGCAGTTTGTGATGCTATCGCTCCGTGCCTCAGAGAGCACGTTAAGCCGTGTTATCTATGGCAATCGTTATGGGTAGTCAGACGCCTGATCTAACTATCCCTGTTACTGGTTCCTTATGGGTTGCGAGGTCAGATGGCAGTCGCTCGTGTAATTCTGGTAGCTCGCCGCTTCAGGTTAGATTGGGAGCCGACTCCAATAACAAATAGGAAAAGGCAAAGAGGATGATAGTCAGGGAAAATAAACAAAAGCGTCACTTTGAGTGTCCAATGAGCGATAGTACACTGACCGGTATACTCGTACACTCGCTGTGGTCGATAGTTCCAGTTAGAGATGCTCTATCTGGTAGGTATACCTAGAGGTGTTTGAACAAAACAAAATTTAATTAGCTCTGTGGAATCGTTTCAGAATCAAAAGTTGGTTAATTGAAATTCACTCGTTGAAAGGTATTTTCTGTGAAGAATCTAATTTCGCGTCCCTTTATCGTAATTAATCAAGATAATTATCTTGACCGTTTATTTCATTGTGAAAGTAATCTAATGTTTTAAAAGTTATTTAGAAATTTGTGATTTGTTTCTAACGAGGATTGCGCTTGTACCTTACATTAGTGAAACTTCGAACTTAACAATAAAATAATTAAAACAGAAAATTTAAGTTGAGAACCCCTGACAAAAAAAAAACTCTGTTAGACAAGACTAATATTGATCAAATCATTACCTACTGATTATAATTGATACCTACTTATGGTACCATTTCGTATGGTAGCGTTTAACAAAAACCGGCCAAGTGCGAGTCGGACTCGCGCGAAGGGTTCCGTACCATTATATATAAAAACGAGCAAAATAATCACGGATGTTGTATGGGAGCCCCACAAAATGTTTATTTTATTCTGTTTTTTAGTATTTGTTGCTATAGCGGCAACAGAAATACATCATCTGTGAACTATTTCTAACTATCACGGTTCATGAGATAGAGCCTGGTGACAGACGGACAGACAGACGGACAGACAGACAGACAGACAGATAGACAGACAGATAGACAGACAGACAGACAGACAGCGGAGCCTTAGTAATAGAATCCGTTTTACCCTTTAGGTACGGAACCCTAAACAGACTTAATTTCTTCCTTTTAAATAAAACATTATTACAAAGAGAAAGAGAGAGCAAAGCTAAAGAACCGTGTCCAGTTTACTTTAGCCAACACGACAAAATCTATTCAAAATTCAGAACCTCAGCTCAATAAATTCCTTTTGGACTGCAATTGAAGCCGGAAGCCGTGTAGTGCAGACGAGCGTAGCATCCGTGTGGACTGCAGACGAGCGGTGGGCTGTTTGCAACCGTGCCAACTCGCTGTCATCAAAATTAGGCAAGCTAGGTTAGGAGTTATTTAGTGCTATTGAAAAAGTTTTGCTAGAATTTTAACTACCTATTTATTTGGTATGTTCTGAAGTCAAAATCAAAATAATTTACTTATTGCAAATGTATTTGGGCTTTTACAAGTCACAATTAGAATACTCAGAATTAAGCATAAATAATTATTATGAAAAAAGTCTTCCTTCTCTGACGTTCTAATTTCACTTAGATATCATTAAAATTTAATTAAATATTATACTACAGGGTAAGTTTGAATTGAGGTATTATCCGGAAAGGGGGTAAATCTACTCCCCAAGGTCTTGGGGAGTAGATTTACCCCCCAAGGTAGACCTTTAGACAAGAAACATTAAGTTAAATAATTTAATGTTTCTTGTACGACTGTTCTAAATTAATAGTTTGTCATTGAAGAAATGCCATGTAAAGTTTACGTTCGAAGATAGCTCTAGCGCAGCTGGTTGAACTTCGTCCTTGACCGAATGCGTTTAAATGAGCTTAACGACCTGTGTTTAGAAATGAATTTACAGTATCTTGTTAGCTCTCATAGCGATCGCACGTGCAATTTTGTGAGTGGTTTTTTTTAGTATGGAGGTTTGGAAACACGCAGTTTCAAGTAAGGTTCTCACTACTTGTGGGCTAAGTATCATGGTCTTAGTCCCCCCCTTACGGTATAATACCCCAATTCAAACTCAGATAGTATATTTAGTAGGGATACAGATAATAATATAATACTATACCAGGTAGGGACTTCTATTTGATTATTGTGACATTACAGTCATATAGCATTAGCATTCGTAATCATAAAAAAATCAATTCCTTACTTTTAACGTAACATTTTGAGTTCACTTTTACTAAAAATCGCCTTTTGCTAAAGTGCCTTAATAAAACAAATCCATCATTTTGAATAGACTAAAAAGAGAATTGGGCTCGTCCGGGATTTGAACCCGGGACCTCTCGCACCCTAAGCGAAAATCATACCCCTAGACCAACGAGCCAGCTGACCGAGTTGCCGAAATACTTAGCTACATCTACTTTCACATCGTGATCCGGTTCACGCACGCGGAGCACGTTTCGACTGCGGTATCTTAAATCATAAATCAATTTCTTAAATATCACACAATATCTTTGATATCATAATGACTAATATAGTCGGATAACCATGTTGTTTATTATAATGAATCAAGGTCGCAGCGCAGAATTATTAATTCCACTTACAGAAAAAACAGCATCTTAATCGGGCGACGAGAATACATTTTTTTTCGTGAAAAAATATTCCATTTTTTTTTTCTTTATTTGATTGAATTTCGTGGCGAGCTAGTCGTTCACCTGATGTTAAGTGACACGGCCGCCCATAACAGTTGCAGTGTCACCCGGAACTTTACAACAATAAAGTTTCGCGCGACACCGAACTGCGCACGTCATCCTGAGACATCACCCAGTTTAGTAATCAGATTACTAGACTGAGTGATCAGATCATAAAGTCTCATTTGCCCAGTAATTTCACTAGCTACAATGCCTTTCGAACCGGAACACAGTAGTGCTTGCACACTACTGCTTGGCGGCAGAATAACTGGCAAAGCGGTGGTACCTACCTAGACGAACTTTGCAGAAAAGTCCTACCACCTAGTAAACCACCTATTATACCACCTATTATAATATTAGTGGTTTATAGTAGTAGGGTTAAGGGTAAATAATGGGTGCCTACAATAGGTACTCCGTGCGTCAACAATATTATCAGAAACAACACCTGATTTAGCTTATTATGTGAATAGTATATTTGTGCCTGTTACTCATAATGTTTTCTTTTTATTAGGAGGATTAACGACACTTTACTCGTAAAAAATGATTTGTGATGATGATGAGGCTACTTATCTCTGGTATACTTTTATGTCAGTTCCACGAGCGATGTGGCCTGCCCATTGCCACTTCAACCTACTAACTCTAAGAGCTATATCGGTCACTTTAGTTCTCCTGCGGATCTCCTCGTTCCGGAGCTTATCTCGCAGGGAAACACCGAGCATAGCACAAAGAAAGAAAAAGGAAAAAAAAAAAAAAGAAAAAAAGAAAGGTTCTCGAGTGGCGACCACGAACCGGAAGACGCAGCGTAGGCCGGCCCCCCACTCGGTGGACCGACGACCTGGTGAAAGCCGCGGGGAGCCGATGGATGCAGGAGGCGAGCAGCCGCTCAAGGTGGCGTGCTCTGGGGGAGGCCTATGTACAGCAGTGGACGTCTTCAGGCTGTTAATGATGATGATGATACTTTTATGTTTTCTAGTATACCTTTTTTCTAGAAAACAGTCCGTGTGATTATATTAATAAAAAATATAAATACATACTTATTTTTTTTTGCGATAATAAAACATTTTATGGCAAAACTTTTGCATCACAATTTCGTATTCATAACACAGCTTTTGGGAATTTCTATAGAACCAAACACCATTGATCGACGAGGCACATTCCATATCGTCTCGGGGGGACGATTGGGACATTAATTTCTATTGACGATCCCCCTTCATTATCATAAAGTACGTATATTGATAAGTATTCGTAATAATGGAGGTTGTTCAGCAATCTTCATAATCGCTGATGATTTGGGCTTTTGCGCCTTTTCGCTTCGCTTGGGTACTACGGATAGAAAATTTCTGCTTCCCAAAATTTCTGCTTTTAATTTTTACTCATTATGACAACTTTTCTAAAAGACGGCTTCGAGAAAATCGAGTATTCAGTTAATTTTAAGGATTATTGCAAACAATTAAAAATTAAATAACTTTAAAACTTCTTCATGGTTGAGCTGACACGTGACCAAAAGGCTGGCACATACCTCGGCCAACGAATCAGCCTGGCTATTCAACGAGGGAATGTCGCCAGTTTTCTGGGCAGGCTCTCCACAGAAAGTGATCTGAATTCTGTGTTTTATTTATAACCTCTTTATACCTAGGTACTTCATTTTGTTTAATATTTTATGTTTTTCTACCTATATACTTCCCGTGCCAGAATGACTACAAATTTAAAATGCCTTACAACTTCCCATGTAGGTATAGTTATTAAGCACTTACCTAGAAGTTTTCAGATAAAAATGCCTCTTTTAATGACCCTGATGTTAGCATTTTAAACCATTAGTACAAGGTTTCTGAGTTGGCTTAAGAACTGTTGTCTTATGACACATCTATAATAGGAACGATGGCTCCCTTCCTACCTGCCCTTCAATCCAAACGGTATACCTATACATTAAAATTATTATCCTTAGCATTCACAGTTGATACGTAAATATTAAGCACAGCGGTCACCCACCCACAATGACCACAGTGAACGTTGCAAAATTTAATAAAAGGAATACCTAGTCAAGCTTTTCAATAAGCGCACAAACTAACTTACACATTCAATGCGTTTTAAACGCATAAAAATAAATTAATAAAGCAAAAATAGTAAATAAAATAAATTAAATATAGTAAATTAGTTTGTATCTTTTGGCTTAGATAAGACTATCCCCGAAGGATTTCTTACTTATTATGTAAAATTATACAAATCTTGTTATTTATAGTTTAGTTAATTTGACCACGCCGCAAATTCGCGCCGTTGTTCAATTAATCCGTACAAAATGAGATGCTTGTGTTTCATTGTCTGTGAATTGATTGAAGGTTTCATTATCCTTTAGTTTAATTTGGGCCGCAAAACCTTGCTTGTGGTTGTTTGCTCTTGTATCGAGCAGTAGGCACTCCATCTTGGAGTTACCACCGCTTATACCACAAACGAGGAGTACGTTAAATACTAAACCCGGTTAAACACGACCATCGACTCTAGAGGTGACACCAGACTTAGATGTACGTTGAGATTCGAGTAACAAAAATAAGGTCAGTGTACACGAAGCTATCGTCACATATTACTAAATATATTTTTATGTTAAGTATGCTAAGTATGTATGACGTAACTTGCCTCCCTTTTATTGCCACCCCATCCATTTATCCTTTTCCCCTATCTTTTCCCCCTTTCCTTTCCATCTTCTCTTCGGTAGGATGACAAGATTGAATAAAATAAATAAATACCACATACAAAAAAATCTTGCATAAAAATTACAGACATGTCTCTTCGTGCAACCCACACTGGCCGTTTTAGAAAACAAAAAGTACCCTAAATGTTATTCTGCAAATTAGCTTAACCATACCAAATTTCAGCGAAATCTGTGCAGTAGTTCCAGCGTGAATCGTGCTCAAATGAACAGATAGACAGACAGACAGACAGACAAAAATTCAAAAAAATTGTTTCCACTACTGAATCAATAAAGAAGTATAATGCAATCAAAAATTTCAAAAGATATTCAATGTACAGATTTAGCCCAGTTACAGTTTTATTATATGTATAGATCAGTAGTAATCAGTTTGTGTTATAATCAAGAAAATTATACCTAACACACATTTCAGTTTAAAACTTCGGCCTCACTGGTGCAGCGCGTCTGCGAAGCGGCAGCGCGTCTGCGAAGTAGCAGTGTCAGCATCGCGACACTATTCGGTACCCATCGCTGCCCACGGGGATCGTAACGCGGCCGTCTATGGACACGGGCATCGCTGGGTGCTCAATGGCCAATTTTGACGCTTCACTGACGCCACCTGACGCACCAGTGTGACCACAGCTTAATAAAAAGAAATACGTACAAGTGAAATTCTGTGAAAATATCGCGTGAAATAATTTTAAACGATTCTTTCCGAGCGGATGAGCGGGTTGATTGGTCAATTTTATAGGGCTGCCACTCGTTTGATTTACGAGGTCTGGTGTTTGAGTAGGTACAAAGCCGAAATGACACAATATCAACAAAGTCTTCAGTTACGTGTACCTACTTGGAAGCTTTTGTTACATTTTACCACTTTTTTGTAATCTTAATCCTATAAGTACCTACACAACTAAAAGTAGATCCTCATTTCAAAAATCAAAAACTGAGTAAATAAAAACAAATCAACCTATTACAAAAATTGCTTAATCATGAATTTAGATACGTAATCATGAAGTTATGTATAGCTTACTACAACGCAATTGTTTTCGAACTATAAATTAGTAAGTAAAAATATTTTGCAAAATCAAACAATTGTTTCTATTTTCATTTTTTTAATTACACCTATTTTTCTACTTCAAAGACATAAAAATCCTTTTTGACAACCCTAGCGATGAAGCTCACGGGCGCTCACCGTCCCAACTCCGATCATTTGAGAGCCTTTTACAATGTCTTTTCAGTTATTGAAAGAATTTTTATCTTTTATCTCTTTCTTTTTCCGTCTGCTTCGTGACACAAGCAGCCAAGTGAGCTAGCTACTTTTATACTCATTTTATTACTTTTTAACAATGACTCCTCTACTTGTCATTGAAATGAAATTTTCATGCCCCAGTATCCAGTCTAAGTCATGCCCCAGTAAAGTGGTGGCAACTTTACTAGAAGCTACTATGGAATTTTGGAAGCAACACGAAACACCACGTTTTACCACATTATATCACTTGCCCACACTCATGCTCGTAATTTAGCACTTAATGCGTAACACCAGTAACACGGCACCAATTTTCAACACTGAAAAAAGCGCAAGTTTTGAAAATTAATACAACGCAACGACATGAACTTTTCCGCGTTCCCGCCAAAACTCCATCGTCTACTTCATCATCATCATCATCATAATATATTTCTAACCAGCAGCATTACATTAAAATACAGCATACTAAATAAAAGGGCCAGTAATCTAAAATTCCTTTAACCCGTCCCTAAAAGAAATTAAAAATTAATTAATAAAATTACACAAAATCCACAGGTGAGTGACACTATGAATAATGTAACAGGAGTCGACGCGAGACGTGTTAATTTTCCTGTCAAATGTAATAATTAGGTTTACCCTTGTCACTGTCCCGCGCTGTACAGACTATAGGGATGGGAAATCTGGACACGCATACCTATACCACCTTAATCCTTAATCTTTTTTGAAAATAAGTATTTTTTTAAATAATTTATGTCCACCGGGAGCCGATGGATGCAGGAGGCGAGCAGCCGCTCAAAGTGGTGCTCTCTGGGGGAGGCCTATGTTCAGCAGTGGACGTCTTCAAGCTGTTGATGATGAAAGGATTTATGTTTAGCATACCAGTGTTGCCTGCTCAAAAAATTAATTTAAAATAAAAAACTGTTATCAACAGATTTTTAAGTAAATATTTAGAGGTTCTTTTCACGATTGTGATTAAAATTTTTCCTTTACGTACATTATAAAGTAAAACATTTAATATCTTTAGTTTTATTTTAGAAACATTCTTTTACCTTGTATGGCTTCCAACCCAAAACAACAGATCCCCTTTTGATAAAATTTTGCACACGGATGGCTTACGCTACCGAATCAATATAGGGTAAGTACGTACCTAATTTTCTTATCAGAAATGTTTAGAGATCCTGCGGGAATACGGATGAAGACGCAGGGCATCTCTTAAATTAAAATTGTTCTAAATCCACTACCTATTTCTATCACTTTAAATAGTTCCTTTAAGAAGTTGAACAAAATGAAAATAACCAGCCAAGTGCGACTCGGACTCGCGCACGAAGGGTTCCGTACCATTAACTATAAAAACGAGCAAAAAATCACGTCTGTTGTATGGGAGCACCTTTAAATATTTATTTTATTCTATTTTTTAGTATTTGTTGTTATAGCGGCAACAGAAATACATCATCAGTGAAAATGTCAACTATCTTATTATCACGGTTCATGAGATACAGCCTGGTGACAGACAGACAGACAGACAAACAGCGGAGCCTTAGTAATAGTCCGTTTTACCCTTTGGGTGCGGAACCTTAAAAAGCTAAGATGTCTATTGAAATGCCAGCAAAATACAACATTTCAGCACTAAATTCAGAGTGCGTAGAAAAATTCAAATTTATCTCGTGGGACTTCGTTATAAAATTGGAATTAATTATAAACCCCTGAGGGGTCGAATTCCTATCTTTCTAAAATTAATGTTCTGATAGGAAAAACTGCCAAGTTGCACACTAATACTAGAGTGTGCTGCCATCTATGTTATGTGTGCTACGATAATATCCGATCCCTAGTAAGTGGTATCACCACCTCGCTTCGTAGAAACCCCTAGAAGGAGGGGTAATTTATAATCTATATAAATTACCCCTCCTCCTAGGGGTGCCTAGTTGTCGGCCGGGATGTGAAATACTGCTCAATTAGAGACCTTTGCACATCAGAGGTCTTACGATCTTATTAATATTATGATGTGATAACAAAATTACGTTATAATTTACTGCTTCTAATAAACTGGGTTTGTTCGAACGAGAATATGCTGAGAAACCTCTATCAAAATGTTTTCTATAAAGATATTATTATAAGTACTTAAAATTTTAGCAACAAGCAGAATTTAAACCACCAGATTAGACGTTCTGCCAACTGAGCTATGGTCACATGACCGCTGACTGCGAAAAACTGACTAAGTTCACCGACTAAGCAGTCGTGGCGACATCTATCGAACCTGTATAAGCCAGGTAATCTATTCAAGTGTGGTTTAGACTTTAAAATCATTTCGATAATATGTTTTCTGCACAAAAAACCGGTCAACTGGCTAATCAGACTCGTGCCCCCAGGATTTCGTATATATGTACCTAACACATCATGTTCATATTTCGCATTTGTGATGAGACCAAATAAAATAACTCTCTAAACGGAATAGTGGTTGAAAACTTTTATCGCAGTTCCAACTCGCACTTGGCTGATTTTTAGTATTTGATGTTATACATTAAATTATGCACTATAGTCATGCCAAGTTTGAGGGTTCTATGTACCTAAGTATTATCATTTTTGAAATAAAAAAAAGTTGAAATCCTAAAACACGTTTCTGACAGTGTCTTTAAAGGCCTTTAGTTTAAAGGTCTCTTCACGATTTATTTCTGTCGAGAAAACTCTTTGTAAACGTGATTTGATTTCTACAGTTGGAAAGAAGATATGATCGGTACTAACATGCATTTTTTTAATCCTGTGAGTAATATGTGTTTTGAGAAAATTACATTCAAGTTAGTCTATTTGCGAGCCTTCAGCCTCTTAAGGTTGCTGGGTTAGATCAAAGCATGTTGATAAACCAAGATCAAACTGTGATCATATCTTACCGCCACTGTCATGGATAATTGGTTAAGATTAGAATTACCATGGTAATGTATGATTATAATTAATTATCACCAATGTTAATCAGAATCTCATCTTGTTGGGAACCTGTTTATTTTGGGGCGCAACGTCTTTGATCCGATGTCTATATCTGTTTAAGGCCCGATTTCACCAACGTTTATTCCAAGTATACGGCTATTCCTTATTCCTGGATACAGCTAATTGACAAATGAAATTACACAAAAAAGACGCCATTTTGATTGTATCCAAAGAATGAGTCTTATTCCTTCACAAAATTGGTGATATAAAAGCTATATTCGCGTAACTTGGTTGTTCTCGGAAAGTTATACCTGGAATAAAATTTATTCTAGTTTGGTGAAATCGGGCCTAAGTACGCTGTATTTAACTGGGTACACAGAATACAGATTCCGCAGCAATTACAAGATAAATCAATGGAAGAAGCAATTACCTAACTAGTGTTTTGAAGTGGTGATGAAAGCAACCGTTTTGGCTGCGTAATTTCATTTATATATTATTTTCTTAGTAAATTATGAAAAAAAATGTTACTTATATGCAGAATCAAAGCTTCTTTATTCATTTCATCCTGCTTTTATGTATGAAATGTTGTATGGATTAATTTTATAATATTTTTGTTGAACATTTATAATATTTATCATGAAGAAAGAGGTATATAAGGGTGATAAATAAGGCTTGGTTTTTAGATAGCTGTAGACCTCTATTTAAAAGATGCAATGTGCTCCCTTTACCATGTATGTACATTAAAGAAATTTGTATTTTTACAAAAGAACACCCTGAGTTTTTTAAGAAGCATGGTGAAGTTATGACCCGCCAAAAAAGGACTAAGTTTACTAACTTATTATATCAACCTCCTGCTCGAAAATACTTGTATAAGAGAAATGTATATAATATGTGCATAACCATTTACAATAATATTCCAAATGACATAAAGATATTAGAGGGTAACAAGTTTAAGAAATGTTTGACTGACTGGCTTCAATGCAACTGCTTTTATAGTGTTAAGGATTATAATGAATTTTGTACCAATGTTTACTTATAAATTATAAATAATAAAAATTGTAATTAGTTATTAAATAACATTTGCACGTCTGCTTGCAGACTAAATACATGAACAAAATTTGCTGTAACATCTACTATACATGTATTTGAGCGAATAAACGTTTTGATTTGATTTGATTTGACATTATTAGCTAGATTTTTCGTAAGTGAAATTCAGTTATTTAATGTCTTCAAAAATGTTGCAATGCGCGAGCTAGCAGATTATGATAGTCGGATTTTAGTTTTCTAAGCTTACCCATATAAGTGAAGTGGAAATGGGCAGGCCACATCGCTCGTAGAACTAACAAGCGATGGGGAAGAAAGGTTCTCGAGTGGCGACCACGAACCGGAAGACGCAACGTAGGCCGGACTCCCACTAGATAGGTGAACCGACGACGCAAGCGATTGATGCAGCAGGCAAGCAGTCGCTAAGTGACGCTTTATGGGGGATGCCTATGTTCAGCAGTCAACGTCTTCAGGCTGATGATGATGGTGATAATGATGATGATGACGATAAGTCAGGATTAGTAGGATATGATTAAATATCTGTCTGCTTAAAGTCTAATAATCTCAGTCAGTAACAATTACCGTGTGGCTCATTACATGAATATTGAATTAAATTGTCATTTGTACGTGGATTGCTCCACAGATTGTAGATGAAGGAGTAGCTGATAATGTTTATTAGATCTAACAATAATCGTAAACGTAATCAAGCTTATGTTAGTTATGTGTAGGTAATTATTAATACGAAATGGATTAGTAAATTTTATATCATCAGATACATCACATCTTGCATTTGTGTCTCAGAAATAATCTCGAGAAACGCACTGTGCGACATTTCCACGACTCCACAAGATTTTCAGGATATATGACATTAGTGACAGTATCACCATCGACAATCAGACCATTTACAATACTTGTCCTTGGCCATAGTCCACATCTATTCATAACTAGCCAAGTGTCCAACCCATTTCCACTTAAGCCTGTCATATATCTGCCAAAACTTTAAATAGCCAGAAATCAAAACAATTTGCAAGAACGTTTTCAATCAGCAGGAACATTCCAACAAGTATCGAACTAGCACCTATCAACAGACCCGTATCATTTCTGACATCGCTGACACGGGTCCTCGTGTCTTGACTCTCGGCTGTCACTGTCCGATGTCTGACACCTTTCTGACATAGTGTCGCATTCATTTGTTTTATTAATGTTAAGTTTTCATTCTGTTCGGAATACTTCCCATCACTCGTGGTTCAGAAATTACAGACATTCAACCTTCAATATTAGGTCCAAAGCCACCCTATCCTGTACTATGGGAAAGAGAGAAGGGAGGAGGGAACAGGTAAGCGCACCTGCCTCCATACTGTTTCATCCATTCATCCTTTTTCCTTATCTTTTTCGCTCTTCCTTGTCTCTTCCTTTAGACTGAGATAAGGCGTAAAACTAATTAACACGTGCGAAGCCGGGGCGGGTCAGCTAGTTCTAAAATATGTAGAAATACACAGTTTCCAACAATAATGTAGCACGTAGGTATATTTTATTTAGTATGTCTTTATCGCAGACAGAAAATTACAGTTAAATATTATACTTTACCTACCCATCCTTTACCCGAACCACTAGTTAGTCCCTCATACAGATTCTCTGTGCCTCACTGTACTCTCTTTCAATTTTTAATTCATGTCCCTCATTTCAGCTTTGTAATGAGCACCATGACACGCCTGTCTCTAATGAATTTTCAACGGAACCGCACTCGTGTTCCGTAGTGGAGTGGGCCGCAACCGTGGGTCGCTCGTTGATGTCGACTCGTAGGTGTGAAGTCGCAATTACGTTTTCTTGGAATATGGGATTTTATGAGAGGAAACCACAGACCTAGGATATTTTTGTTACTCTCCAGAGAATTTGACAAGTAAGCCTGACATGGAAACGTATTCTAATTAATCTATAGTAAGAAAATTAGTTGAAATGGCAGTGGGCAGGCCACACACACAGGGTGGATCGACAATCTGATGAAAGCCACGGGGAGCCGATGGATGCAGGAGGCAAACAGCCGCTCAAAGTGGTGCTCTCTGGGAGAGACCTGCATTGGGCGTCTTCAGGCTGTTGATGATAATGATGGTGATGATGATGATGATGATAGGTATCGTATAGCAAACGTTACATCCTAGATCCATGCAAGTCTGCAACTAACAGCAACAAGTTTATCTCTCTGAAGTTTATCTCTCTGAAATCTAAGCTTTTTGTTTAATTAGTCTTTATGACACTAACCCCTGGTTTCTCATACGATTGTTAAAGTCATGTCAACTTAAAAATACCGAACGCTCATTGGTTGAAGGTTTAGTTACAGTCGGTGATCGACAGGCAACCATTGAGCATTCGGTATTTTTAAGTTTTATAACCCACAGACTTTTTATAACCCCATGGATATGATCCTAACCTATCTCTTTACCATCAGGTGAAATGGTGAAATACAAGCCTCATCATCCTCTTTGCTTTTTCCCATTTGTTATTGGGGTCGGCTCCCAATCTAACCTGTAGCGGTGAGCTACCAGAATTACACGAGTGACTGCCATCTGACCTCGCAATTTAAAACGGGTTATCTCGGAAACAAACGATCTTAGGACTTTGATGATTGCTTTGAAATATAGATCTTTTCTATATGCAAATATTTTATTCGAAAACTATGCGTTTATTTCTACAGTTTACGATTTTTTTTTTTTGCGATAATCCGGATAAATGTTAGCGTTTTCAAAAATTAATTGTTCAAAAACTATGCATCTAAAAAGCGCGGAAGTACTACTCGTGATTTTGTATTAGTAATAGCTATACGAACTTGATGTAAAAAGATGATGACACAAAATGGGGTCTTTCGTCATAGGTACTGTGTTTCGATCTATCTCAAATACAAGCCTATCAGAGAATTAAAGAATATGTCGGCAGCTGGAGAATGATAATTATCAAACTATCTAAACTCTTGACTTTGATATATCCAAAGCGTTTTGCGCGAAGACGACAGTTATCAACGTTATGAAGCGTGTAGTTATGCCTTCAGACTTTGTGACTTTGTGAGATGAAGTTTAGTTTACTCCAGAAGAGTTAATTAAAATTATGAACGTGGCCGATTCATAAACTGAGACGGTGTACAGTTTTAAATGCAATTGTTATGCAGCCGTCGACACTCCATTTGCAGCCATCGACACTCCGTTGGTATTCTCAACAACATAATATTCATCCCTATTTTTTTAATTGTTATTTCAACATTAATTTAGGATGCGTTATCTTTACCAACAGCATTTATATTTTTTTTCTTATATTTTGGCTCCACACAATCTGTATTTAGCCAGTGTCAAGTATTGTAATTTTTCATCGTGTTCATAGAATATTTTACGTTTAGTTACAGTCTGGGTAGTCATAATCCAGTCAAAGTCATACCCTAGTAAAGTGGAGGCAACTTTACTAGAAGCTTCTATGGAATTTTGGAAGCAACACGAAAAACTACGTTTCACTACATTATATCACCTGCTCACACTCGTAATTCAGCACTTAATGCGTAAAACGCCACGAGTTTCAAACATCAAGACTGAAAAAAGCACAATGCAGTGACATGAACTTTTCCGCGTTGCCACCAAAAACCAGCATTTGTGTTAATGTGAACTTGACGGGACTTGACCATGCTGGTTGGGATGATTCTCAAGAGTTTATCAATAGATGGCGCTACCAACCCCGTAAGTTGGTTGTAAAAGGTGAAGGATAAATTTGGACATGCGATCACTTGTACTTGTACTTGCACGGTAGCTCAAGTGAGGCATGTCCCGGCTAAAGGGACGGATGAATGCGGGTTCAAATCCCGTTCGTGATTCAAATTTTTCCTTTACTAATTACCTATATATTCATCCCTAATACAAAGATACTTATTAATTATTCCTACTGCAGCCATCGAGGTTTGAACCCGTGCCTTCAAACTTACCGGTGACGCTCTTCCAACCAAGCTAAATGGTCGCATGCTCATTGCTCATCCCTAACGCATTTTTTACTTGTTTCTCGCATGTTTCATTTTCAGGTGAACGTCTTGTTCGTCACGTCATTCAATAAAAAAAAAATGTTATCCTATGTATGTGACTTGTCTAGACTAATTGTGGCATGTGTAAGCCTACTGTTATAATAGGCTAGTTGCCTGTTATTGCATAAATTAATGATATTTTCCAAAAACAGTCGTAAAAATGAAAAATAAATATCTCAAAAAATTACACAGTTATACAATCATTTTAAAATACAGCAATAGAAAGAGACAGTTCCGACATGCCGTGACGTCACTTGTTGGTCCTTCATAGTATCTCATTATTAAACTGTGGCAGCTTTACATACAATCTCTTTGGGGTGTGACGTCACAACGTGTGTTTTCAAAGTAACTGTGGGGAAGCTCTACACGTTCTCTGTTTTGCGAGAAAAGGACAGGCGATGCCCCCTCCAGAAACATTAAAACCTAGTTACGTCGTGATTTATTTACCGAATTTACTTATTTTTTTCAATTATTGCATTCATTTTTAACCTACTTAATGAAAATAATATTTACTTGAGCGTATCTTTATAATTATTATCAACTTTATACTCACCTTTATTCTACGGAATGCATACAATATGCAACATTAACCTATGTATGTATTGTATTCTATGTATGTATTTACAAAACAAAAGTATATAAGTATTGTATCAGTTATCTGGTTTCCATAGTACAAGCTATGCTTAGTTTGGGGCTAGATGGTGCTGTGTGAAATTTCCACACATATTTATTATTATTTATTATTTATTAACCTTCGGAATTGCAATTATCACCGCTCACCACACAAGCGACAGCTCAGAAGATTTTATAAGCTTTCTTGAGCTCTAGCGCTGAAAATTCATCAGAAATACATGTGTCTAATTAGAGTGAAAATTGGACGTGAGCTGGGATGGCTGAAAGAATATGAGGAAACTCATTTAGCAGAGGTTGGGGTGCGGACACGGTGACATTTGATAGCGGACTAATAAATAAGGAATAACTCCAATTGTAACGATGAGGTGATCATTAAGAATCATAATGCAGTTGAATCACAGTATAAAAGTAAGGCATCTACGAAGAACGAATGTCATAAGAAACCGTCATTGCTATAACAGAATATCTATTGCGTATTAATAATAATAACTAATAGTAGTACCTATAATGAGTTTTCTACACTCCTATAACTATAACCGCTAACGCTGATGCGGTTATATTCTCTTTGTACGAAGCTGTGGAATAGAACTGCACTGCGCCCACAGATTAGAGAGAAAAACAATTGATTATAACTACGCCCATCCGTGACGCCCAATATAGCCATGTGTATGTTCGATCTGAAAAGTCTGACTTTATAGCATTAGAAAATATAGGTAGCTTAAAATAGGTGATAATGATAACGATGATTATAATCGAAGGAATGACCAAAGCTATGACGTAATCCAAACTAAGAGCCTGACTTCCATCAACTTTAATAACAATCAAAAGTCAACGGCACAAACTTGCAAAACCACATCACTTCAAGGACAATTCAATTAACAGCCGTCCTCCAGGACCGTGGCCCCGCTGCCGCCTCCGCTCCCGCTTATGCCACTTCATCAGCGTCCTCTTGAGAATTAGGATCGTAATTGACTTAGCGTCCCTTTTAAGGGCATGGGCCGGCAAACCACACGCCATCTGTAAAGTACAGACACAGTAAGTAGGTGACAGAACTTCATCTTCAGATCTGAAAATTCTATTATAGTTACTGTAATGACAAGTCTGTTGTTCTGAAATATAGATACAGAAGATTTCTGCTCAATAATCATAAATAGGGAAAGATTTTTTTGTGCAAAGTATATAGGAGGAGATCCGCAAGAGAACGAAAGTGACCGATATAGCTCTTAGAATTAGCAAGTTGTAATGACAAATTGGTAATGGGCAGGCGACATCGCTCGTAGAAAGACAACCGATGGGTCGAGTGCCAACCACGAACTGGAAGACGCAGCATAGGCTGGCCCCCCACTAAGTGTACTGACGATCTGGTGAAAGCCGCGGGGAGCCAATAGATGCAGAAGGCGAACAGACGCCCAAACTGGCGCTCTGTAGGGGAGGCCTATGTTCAGCAGTAGACGTCTTCAGGCTATTGATGATGATGATGATGTAGATTTTGACTTGGTTGTAAATCACTGAAAATCCTCTAAAACTATATTTATCACCTAGAACATTAACAGCTATGTAAAGATCTATCCATGATCTCTGCTTGGTTGTAAGAACAATGAATTAATTATTTCAGAACAGAAAAACGTTTGTGATATCAAAACATTTATACACATAACAAAAAGAATAAAACATTTCGTAGATATTCCGTGGTCGTAGGTTTTTTTTATTAACATAGTATATTGGAAGTTAATTCAATGGTGAGCAGTCATACTAAATGAATAATTTTATTAGTCTCGAGGTGAAAATAACACAAACTTGGCAAAACTCCTGCAAAAGTTGAAAGGTTGTCTACTCCATAAACCTTGCGCTTTCCTCCAGAGGTCTCCCCAACAGCCCTCCACGGGACATGTCATTGTTAATTAGGTCAAGTTTCAAGAATTCATTATATGGGTATCATTTTAATTATCTCCAAAATTTAAGGAGGAAAATTAAGGCGTCTTCCAGGAAACTTTCAACATAATTTGATTGGTCCATCTTAACCTGATGCCCCTAATTTTTTACCTGACGATATTCTCTTGGCTGGCTAAATTACTTTGAAATTATCATAATTATGCCATCATGATGGAGGCTTTGCGAGCTTAAATGAATTTTGCTGAATAGGGATTTCAAGAATTTAACTGTTTAGATGGTGTACTTGTCTGACCTTTAAATTGCAAGTCAGCTGACCTATTTCTTGGACTAGCTTAACCTTTCTTAGAATATAATTAACATTGTGGTAGTTGGCCATATTGGCTCATACGACGACCGCCTACAATGGTACTGTAATAAAATTGGGTATCTGCTATCTTTAGCTAGTATTTTCACAGTTACACAATAAGTACCTACATGAGACCAATTATAATACCTACTTTATATACAAATATTTTGAAATATTAGTTACTTCTTGCTAGGAACCATAATTATTTAGTTGACAATTATTTATCTAAGTGAAAATTAACATTTCATCACAAATTACTAATTGTAAGTACCTATACGCACATTATGATAATTTAAGTATAAGAAAGGAGTCAGTTGAAAACCAGCGCTGTGGAGCTTGTTTTCACAGCATTATGCTGAACTTGCTCCTTTTGTGCATATCGATAACATTTGTTTACATTTTGTTATTTTATACTGTTACCATTTTAAATGTAATTCATGTGGTCAATAAACTCATTTTCTTTCTTCTTTCTTTCTTTCTTCCTTTTCAAAGAAATAATGCAGGAGCAGCACGGATTTGTGAACAAGTCTACACTTCTCGTTAGTAGTCATTTCAAACGTTTTGATATTATATATATACATGCAAGTGGATGCTTTTACTTAAGGATTTTGAAAAGGTGGATCATGCAATTTTACTAGACAAGATTGTGTGTAATGCTATTTGAGAGATAATATCTTGTTTGTTCACATCATATTATAATTCAATAGAATACAAAAGTTTGTCATCAATACCTACCAAACGAAGAGTGTTTTAGTGGGTTTGTGTTATTGGGGTTCTGCAGGGTTCTATACCTGTTAAAAATTGGTTTCAAGCCATGATTATATTCATATCAATCCAATATATTAAGTACCACGTTTAAACTTTGACAAAATGCTTTTTTACATCTAACATAATTTAAGCCACTCAGTATAACAACACAATCTCCTGTGAAACTCATTTCATACAGTTGTACATAAATATACTTAAATATTACCATGTTCTCGTGGTCGGTAAATACTCTCGGTAACAGCTTGTCCCGTCGTTTTGCGACCGCGAACGTTACAGATTTCCCATAGGATCGACTGAGTAATGCTATGTGGTCCCATGGTGAATACATTTTTTGGTGATTGTAATGACATGTTACCCCTTTGAGGTTAACATTCAACCCTTTACCTAAACGTATGATGGTGGTAATTTAAATATTGCCAGCCCTGGTGTCAGAATTTTTAGGTCACGTATGTTCTTCTGACTTGGCTCTTGACTTTATGAGAAGAACCGGGATTGACGGCTTAATATCCAAAACACGGTAGCGCTCAGTTGTACCTATCAAGTGTTTTAAAACAAAACTATTTTAGGCACTATTAGGCAGCGTAGGAAGTAAGACTTGCGGAAATAAACTATTTAAGCTTATAGTTAAAAAAATAATTGATTAGATATCCTCACAGATTACAGAAAAAAAACAATATGGTTATCCCTCAAGCAAAGCCAATTATGGTCTTTGACCTCAAGGATCAATAAAAATCAAATGAAGTCAGATAGAGATTGTATTTTCTCTAATCTGTGGATTGAGAGATTAAAAAGCTTCCAAACAAAAGACGTTCCAAAACAGTTATTTTTTTGGCAGGAACGCGGAAAAGTTCTCGTCGTTTCATTGTATTACTTTTTTAGACTTGTGCTTTTTCCAGTGTTTATGTATAAAATTGGTGGCGCTTAACGCACTATGTGCTGAATTACGAGCATGAGTGTGGGCAAGTGATATAATGTGGTGAAACGTGGTTTTTCATGTTGCTTCCAAAATGCCATAGAAGCTTCTAGTAAAGTTGCCCCCACTTTACTAGGGCATGACTTAGACTGGACTATGACTACCCAGACTGCGACTATAAGACTTGACTACGTAAAATATTCTATAACACGATGAATAATATTATTACAATACTTGACACTGGCTAAATAGGTACACTATATGTGGAGCCCAGTTATAAGAAAAAAAAGTTCCAAAACGTAACGTTCGATCGTAACGTCTTTGTTACATTAAGAAATGCAATACACTTTGAATAAAAGCCATATTATAGTATGCGGTAACAGCGCATTCAATCGTTTGCAGACACGTAGGTACATTCGTCGGAGATTTCCCCCAGGCATGGCTCAGTACGAGTATGGTGATATGAATGGGCATTATGTGAGAGGTTTGCTTAACGTTGATATAACACGTTTAAATAATAATTTTTAGGAATGTTATAGCTAGGACTTTAGATGCGTTCTGAAATAAATTACGGTGATACTAACTAAAAAATCGTTTCCGCCATGGACGAATTTTACAGGGAGTTGACAAAGAAACTTGAACGTAAGGTTCAAAGTGCTTTGAAACTAAGCCTTTTTTTAAACAGGTGCCTTTATTCTTTAATTAACTTCAACACCTAATAAAAAATAGATTTTAGACTGTATACTAGCCATGTTCACCTATAGAGACTAGACAGTCAAAATGCTCCAGCCCACTACCGGTATTTATAGGTAGCATTACCCAACATGCTGGCAGCATTGCCTCGTTGAATTGCAATGCTGTTTCATTGCGTCAAATATGATGTAGGTACTAACTGTGATGTTTAGAATCCAAGGTTCTATGGTGGTTTGGCGATATTATTGTGCCTCACGAAGGAAACCCCTCATTTATTTGGCAGGAAATCCGGTTGCCCAAACATTTTCCTAAAATTTTCCTCATCTTGTTGCAGTAAAGGCAGTTATATAAAATTTTTTTATGAATCCAAGAAAAAATCTTGTCGTTTTTTCATTTGAATGATGCAGGAATCTGAAAAAGCGAATCGTATTTTAAAGAGAATATAAAAAAATAAAGAAAATACGTACATTTAATTAGGTCATCACATAGCATGATTTAAAAAACACGTACTTGATTATGATTTTTATCAGATTAACGAATGATGGGCTCCGATTTGTAAATGGCGCTAGTTTTTTTAAAGCAATTAAATTAGATATCATGACAAAAACAATCTCATTAGATCCATTATTGATCTGACCAAGGGATCTACTGAGCATTTGAGAACGGTTCCATATATTTTTGCTGTTTCAATACAATTATTCAAGTCAACTTGGTTTACTTAATACTTCGTTATTATTAAAATTAATTAAGATTTAAAGGGATTACCATGAAATATGTAGATAATTACGTATAACAAAATGCTAGCTACAAATATTACCGCTAAATTCTGTTTCTGTATCGCCCATTGGTATTCCTTTAAAATATTTACTTCAAGTTGTATGGATGCCATCTGAGTGATCTGGGCACCAATAAAGCGGCATTCACACGGCGCTCCACCTTGCCGCTTCCCGGCCGGCAGCGGTGGCCGTTTCCGCTCGTTTCAAAAGCGGCTGCGGCAGCAGGAAATTGCGAAGTGGCGCTAGCAACAAGTGTATCTGTTTGGGATCTGATTCGCCTGAAAAATAATCTTGAGCTTGGCGTTCGATTACATTCAATATTATTGACACTTAAATATATTTATATTTTATTTTTTATTAATACTATATCGCAAAAAAATATTCGAAGTACAATAAATATTTTCAATTTTATGACTATACAAAAACATTATGCCAACAAAAAAAAATTAAAAGGTTACAACAGAAAACATTATTTACTATAAATTAAAAAATATATTAGCTTGTTATATTTATTATTTATACGTAAATATTTATTCTTATAACATTATATCACAACAAAAAAATTCAATAAACACTTATTTATAATTTTATAACTACACAAAAACATTATTCCGACAAATAAAAAAAAGTTACACCTAAAACATTATTTACAATAAAAATTATAATGATAAATATTATATTTTATCATGGCTTATTCTTTCATATATTTATGTAAATGAGTGACGTAACGAGCTAGTCGTTATTAATTTAATAGAGATCCCTGAACTCATGTTTTATTATTTAAGTATGCTTTTATCAATAATAAGCTGAAAAGAGCGCTTTTTTGCGCATTTTAACTTAGAGTTGGTTGTAATGTTGACACTTCAGTATGTACCATTTCAGCTAGTTATTTAATAATAACAGGTAGTTAGTTATTTTATAATAAGTATGTAGTAGTGTGCAAGCACTACTGTGTTCCGGTTTGAAGGGCATTGTAGCTAGTGAAATTACTGGGCAAATGAGACTTTACGAACTGATCTCACAGTCTAGAAAACTTTTTTAGACTGTGTGATGTCTCAGGATGGCGTGCGCAGTGCGTAGTGTTACTCGAAACTTTAGTTTGGAGTTCCAAGTGACACTGCAATCTGTTATGGGCGGCCGTGTCGCTTAACACCAGGCGAACGATTAGCTCGTCACGTCATTCGTTTAAATTAAAAAAAAAAAAAAAGTATTCAGTTAGTAAGTAATTTTTCAGGGGTAAGCAGAGCTGAAATAAAAGAAAAAACCCACATTATTATGTAAAATTATAACAGTGTGAATGCAACGCTAATTTGACAACTGAACAAACAAAATGTACCTACTTCGCAAATAAAATGTTAAATCCGTTATTTGTAAGTAAATGTATACTTCAATTACTACGTTTAATTAAAACTATGCAGTTACTTTATTAATAATCTAAATACGGGCTTATTTTTATTTCCAACGAAATGATGTATCCGAATTAAAATGTACAATTTCGAATGAATTGCGAGGGTAGTTGAGTTTAACCTTGTCAGAGATTACTACAAACATCACAGTTCATTCTCTCGAAAATTTATTTGGTTAATGATCTGCTCTTGATGAAAACAATTTGGTGAATAAATTGAGAGTTATTAAACGTGAAAGTGAATTCAAATTACAGTGAAATAATGGAATAAAAATGTTGCCATCATTTGAGGTAAGCGGTGAATTAAACTGAATGTTAATGTTTGTGATATTAAGGGACAGATTTCTTTACTAGAAATCCGACGGTTTCCTCACTTTGCCAATAATAAAAAAATATAACGTATTTTCTCAAAATAATGTGGTTCCACTTAAGTTTGGTTCAATGTTTTTTGTAAGTACAGTGGTTTTTTTATTGAGATATTGTGGAGTCAAATCCATAGGAGATACGTGAAAGTTTTTCTATGAATCATTTGTTAAATAAATGCTTGAAAGGAATTTTGATACCTACATATGCAGTCTTGGTCACATAATTAACAAATTGTATAATATAAATTGGGATATACTTTGGCATATACTTTTTTGTTTGCTATACCCAGGCCCACTTCTATCACAATTTAGAAGAGATGGGCTGATAATACCTTTGTAAGATAGCATATTATTAAGTTTTATCAATGAAAATCAATTCGAATGACTTATATGGCTTTAGTTGACAGATCTTCTAATATTGTTGCTGTTTTTATCATATAGACGGCAGTGTAATAGATGTATACAGTTTTAGTATTTTAAGGACTGTCAATTAAAGCCTTCAAAGTCATGCCTATTACCTGAGTACTTGTTTTTTTGATCGATAGTACAAAATATTATGGAATAATAATAAAACAAATGTATAAAAATATCTAAGGCTGTCTCATGGCTATAAAGAAGTTCCTCCAGATACTATAAAATAAGACTGTCTAAAAATAAAAATGTTTATTTAATATAACAGACAGCGACTTAAACGCGGTTTTTTATTTATAAGTTTTGTTTTAGTTTAGATAAGTACTCAGTTTAGATTTAATTTAGTTTTAGTAATTGTATTTTGTATTTTATTGTTTAGTTTTTAGGCCTAGTTTAGTAATTTTATATGTTTTAAGTTTTTATAATTACAAAATATAACATGAAAAAAGAGTAAAAAGTATCAATTAATTCGTCCGAAGAAAAAAAAACATACTGACCTGCAACATGAGTGTGGCGGCCTCGAAGAAACATTCCCGGACGGGACTAGAATTGAGCTCTTTGCAGTACACGGCTAGACATGTACAATGGCACATCTTGGTCCACATGTAGTTTTAATATTTGATCTGATTTTTTTGACCATTCGTATTCTTGTTCTATTTAGGGTTGTTAAGGCCTGCACTTACATCTCGCATAGTGTATGTTATGACAGCCTCTGTGGTGTGGTGGTTGAGCAGGTCCGCTCATAACCCAGAGGCGGTGGGTTTGATTCCCGCGACAATTCAATTCAATTCAATTCAATTTTATTTATTTGTTAGAATGTAGGTATTTACAAAAAATGATGATAAATATTATAATATGTCCCTTATACATTCTCACCAGGTAGGCATGCAAATATTTTAGTCACAATTTAAAACACAAATAAATATCTAACGAGGCGAACATTACAATACAGTCAATATGTCATAACCAAATCGGAGTCATTTAAAAATTCTGTAATACTATAATAACATTTGTCAACTAGCAGCCTTTTTAGTTTCATCTTAAAATTAGCGATATTACACATCTTCAATGCTTCGGGCAGTTTATTATATATTTTTGGCGCCATACAAAACATACTACTATGCATTAATGCTGTATGGGACCTTCTGATACACAGTTGATCTCTATTTCTCATGTTAAACCTATACTTTTCATGTAGTGCCTGAAAGTATGTAGGATTATTTTTAACAAACAATGCCACCTCATATATATATAGAGAGGGAACCGTTAGAACCTTTAATGATTTAAAATGTGGTTTGCAACTATCTGTAGGTTTAAGATGAGATACAGCTCGAACACACCTTTTCTGAGCCAAAAAAACATCTTGCTTGTTTGTGGAATTTGCCCAGAAAATTACCCCATACCTCAATATGGATGCAACACTACCATGGTAGGCCGTCAAACTAGTTTCCTTATTAACTACTTTAGAGAGATGATACAGAGCATATGCCAAACTGTTAATTTTTTTCACTAAATGATTTACGTGTTGCTTCCATGTCAATTGTTTATCTATGTATAGCCCTAAAAATTTAGTCAGTTGTGTTTCATTTATATCATTATTTAAATACTTAATGTCAAAATTAGAATTATTAGGCAATCTTTGGTTAAAGTGCATTATTTTAGTTTTATTTAAATTAATTTTCAGATTATTACTCTCCAACCAAAGTATGATGTCTTTTATTGTGTTACTAATTTCAGTTTGATAATTATCACATTGCTTTTTAATGATCACTGTACTATCGTCAGCAAATAGTACCATAGGATATTTCGTACATTTGGGGAGATCGTTAATATAACAAAGAAAAAGTAACGGCCCCAATACACTACCTTGTGGTACTCCATACAAAACATTCTGCGATTCCGATTTATGTTTTTCTTCAAACTTATTATTAGTATTGATCCTGTCTATCTCAGTAATTTGATTTCTATTTGCTAAATATGATTCAATAAGATGAAGGACATTGCCCCTAATTCCATAACACTCTAATTTATAAGACAAGATATTATGATCCACACAGTCGAACGCTTTAGACATATCCATATATAGGGCACATACCGGATTTCTTCGATCTACATTTTCAATTACCTGATTTAAAAAGTCGTATATAGCCACATTAATAGATTTACCCTTTCTGAAGCCTTTTTGTTCACTTATTAAGATATGATTATGTTCTAAATAGTTATATAACCCGTCGTAAATTACTTTTTCAAATACCTTTGATAACACTGGTATCAGTGCTACGGGTCTATAATTACTCAAAATGGTCTTGTCACCCTGCTTATACAATGGCTTGATAATGGATGTTTTCATATCCTCGGGAAATACACCCCATTCTATGCACATATTAAATATGTAACACAAAGGGAAGCACACGATATCTCGGACGTGCTTCACTACTTTTGTAGATATGTTGTCATATCCGACACTATTGGTATTTCTTAACAGATCAATTTTTCTTTTTACCTCTTGTGGAGTAGTGGGAGCTAAGAACATCGAAGAACATTCCCTTGTGAGTAGTCCACTATGCGTAGAATTTTTATATTTCCTAAAACCATTTTCATCAGCCTGAATGTGATTAATGAAACAGTTATTAAAAGCATTTGCTATTTCTGTGGGATCAGTAATCGTTACTTTTTCAGGTGTTACTATTTTAAATATGTAGTCTTTATAATTATCTTTATTTTTATTGATAACCTGCCAGGTAGCTCTAGATTTGTTGGTGGACGATTTAATATGATGATTATTCTGAGAAAGCTTCGTAAGTCTAATTATCTTTTTATATACAACTGAGTATTTTTTAAATACATGCTTATTCTGTTGAGTTGGTGATAGACGGTATCGCCAAAGTAAAGTTCTTTTTTTCCTGCTACATTTTTTAATACCTCTAGACACCCATCGTTGTTGTCTTTTACTTCTCATACATACCTTTGTGCAAGGAAAACAAAGATCGTAAAATAGAGCAAATATTTCTATAAATTTTGAATAAGCTTGATTAGGCTCTGTTGCAGAATAAACCTCATTAAAAGTAAGACTATTTATGCATCGTTTAAATAAGTTGAGGTTCTCAATGCACAAATTCCTCTTCATGACAGTCCATGATTTAAGTGCACATGTTGTTTTAACTGGACATTTAAATAGTTGAGCACAGTGATCCGAAATAGCTATATCAATAACCTCACTGCACCCCCCTTTTATATTATTTATTATGTTGTCTATACAAGTATTACTGCTAGGCCTAGTTGGTTCTCTTATCGAAAGTTTCAGATTATAGCATAGTAATAGGTTTTCGAAATTTTGTGTCAATTTGTTAGCTTTTAATATATCAATGTTGAAGTCTCCGCACAAGATAATTTTTTTGTTGAGAATTTTCGTAACTTCTCTTAACAAGTTTTCCAGAACCTCAAAAAAAGTATTAATATAACAAGCTTTTGGCACTCTATACAAGGTAATAATTATAATTTGATGTTTAATCAACTCTATACCGCAACACTCAACAATATTCACTATCGAAAAGTTCCCAATATTCAGAAGTACCTTATACTCCAAATGTTTTCTTACTAAAATACACGCTCCTCCTCTCCTGTCATCTCTAAAGTAACCTGCTGCAATCTTAAAATTTGGTACATTTAATACATTTTCATCACCATGTTTCATGTTATGTTCAGTAATGCATAGTACATCAACCCTCTTATTCAGATTATCCAGTTCCTCTAAACTAACAACTAACATATCTGATTTGTTCACAAGACCTGAGATGTTTTGGTGTAAAACGTTAATATGTTTAAAAACGAAAAAACTTATCACCTGACCTTTTATCACACGTTTGAGACTGATAGTGATTGTTTTGTTTATGATTCTTATTGTCTATTTTCCTCTCTGTGGTAAACTGAAAGTAATCTGGAATGGTAGTTTTTCTCTTTATGCTAGTCACAATTTTTGAGCGATCGTCATTTTCGGTCCCTATTTTTTTGAAAAAATATGGAATTGTTCCTTTTTGAGGCAGACTTTGCTGTAAGTCTTTCGCCAATTCATTTTTCATTTTATGATTTGTCAATGCACTACTAATCTCACGTGCATATTGTGGTAAATACTTATTATTATAGTCATATGTATCAATCCAAAAGTTAATCCTATTACACATCTCTCTTTTTACATTTTTAGCATTCTTGTCTATGTCTATAAAATTACATTTTGGTATTTTTGTTGAAACACTTTTAAGTAATGTATTTAATTTCTCCTCGTTTAGGTGTTTGTTCTTTAAAACACTCAGCAAAAAAAATATTTGAAACTCTTAATTCTTTTAATACAGAATATATGTCCATCGACAATTTTACAGGGTCTGTGTCATCTTGACCTACACTTAAAATTAAAACATCATTATCTTCAAAATTCACAGTTTTGCATGTTTCCAAAAGTGTTACCGACTTTGCTTCTGGTTTTAATAAAGCCACTACATCATACTTTTCATATTTCGTATTCGTGCGACTTGCTATCAAACTTGATGCCAGATTTCGGCATTGACCGCCACCTACTACTACAATTCTCTTTTCTTGTGTCTTCTCATCTCCTAAATTCTTCTGTTTGTCCTTTGGAGTACTCGATGTCTGCACCTCGCTTAATCTATAGTCCTTATTCTTCTCTTCCATTTGTATCATTACTTGTTCTTGTATACATTCATTTTGCTGTGTTTTGATGGGAGTACTTGTCGCACTTTTTTGACAGGACAAGTATTTGTGCAAAGAAATGAAAGTATAAATACTTGTTCGGTGTCTGGGCATTGTAGGACCATGATCCTCGTAGTTCTTGGGCTCCTAGATACAGGAAATCCTAGTTAGGGTCCAGGATCTATGTATGTGAGCGTTGGGCATTATTTATTTATTTTATTTTGTTTTCCCTTACCTGCATTTACTTAAGCCAGCTCTGTTCATTTTTGTGCAGCAAAGCACGGCCATGAGTCGCTGGAACAGCTGTTTTAGTGATGTTACATTACGTAGTATGGGTGGTTTGGAGTCAGATTGCAATCGATCCCCTGGTCATTGTCCTTCATTATAGTCAGTTTTCTGTTTAGGTTTTTGGTAATGTACTTAGGCATTTCATGTTTTAATCAGAACACAGTTTTTCAAAACTAGTCTTTCTGATCATGATACTCGTTTTTCAAGGGCTGTTTGTGTTACCAATTTTGTGCAGGTGACAATTTTGAGGTTTTAGTACCATTGTGATAATACCTATCTTAAAGCGGAGGTTTTACCTTGTTAATTTCATCATTAAATCGTACAAATCTGGACGCTAGAACAATATCTAAAAATTATTTAAGATCTGTGCGTATACTTTTCCTTGACCAGCAGTTCATCAAAGCGTACAGGTAATGCGGTCGACGGCTACACGTTTTCGCTCTTGCCTAAGTCGGTTACTTTCGGAAAACGTCACGAATTTTGGCGAGAGACGTTACCTACTGCCTATTACCTACCCTCTACCTACTTCTCTGACTGCCGGTCGCAATCGTGATGGGCTTACTCAAGTCGTAATAGTGTTGGGGGCTACGGAATAGAGGACGTCGGGAAGGTCCGGTGCTTGTTTGTTTGGGGACGAAACTAGTTTTGTTGGTATCGCTATTCGCTACCCGTCTGGTTGACTGCACTATGCAGCTTCTGTTCAAAGTGGCCCACATAGTTAGATAATTAGTGTCGTAGAGCGTGATTGATTCAAACTTAATTATACTGTATCAACAAATCGCGTAAATTGTAACATAAGTTTTTCTAAAACTCTTCACCTGGTATTTATCTATCACCGTTATCTGCTAGTATTTTTATCTGCTAGGACATTGTAAATTCTATAACTACAAGCGGGAACTATTTGAGGCTTTCAAATGTTTATAATCATAATTTATAAGCTTTTAAGCAGCTATTAGTTTTCCATGTAAAATAAAATAAAATAGCAACAATATAACGAATTAGAGCTAGATATATATCAACATTAATAACAACGTTATAATAGTCCATAATATTTTCTAAGTAGTTTTATATGGTCTTCCGGTTTCTATTGGGTTTAAATGGGCTATTTTTTACACTGTGTACTTTTAAGATTAGTATCCAATTAAAGGTCAAGCACTTATTTAATGCCATTAATAGAGACATCAGCTTTTATCAGCTCAGCTCATCTGTGGTCATTTGCATGCACAATTAAATTCCCGAACGCCATCCTTTAATCATAAACTAATTACAAGGACAGAGCTACTTCAATAATTATGAGCAGTTCATCAAACTGGGCCTTTTGTGATTGTAGTCATTAAGATAAGGAAGTTTGAGATTTGGACCAGTTTGAAACTGTCGCAATGCGCATCATCGTTTTTGATAAGGGTAGTATTTCCATGTAATAGGTAGTAATTTCTAATGTATAACCAAATAAAATATTGAATCAAATCAAATTTAGCCCTGGTTAAACATAATTTTTCTCTATAAAATCAATTTCTTACATGTCAATTTATTGTTAACCATATGACATTTATAAGTAACAATTTTGATGAAAATGTATCGCATCTATGCTTATTTCTACGATGAAAAAGTCTTCGTTCATAACTGGTTGCGAAGCTCCGGTTTCGTAGACGGCCGAAGCGTATTATCCGTAATGATCCGTCCATAATAATATTTAATTCAACTATCCCGAATATTTCAGGCATGTTGCATAGTGTGCCATCGGGTTTTCTGTTGTGGCAACTGTCGTTGGAAGCACGAGCAAGCAGACCACGGTCTTCAGTACAACTGTCCGATCTGCCGAGGACTCAGATTCTTGTGCAAACCTGAAGAACTCAACGAACACTTCATACTACACCTTGCAGAAGAACATCTGCCGCTGCAGTGTAAGAAGTGCAACCAAGTCTTTGATAGCATGGAGGATCTAACCAACATCAACCAGTGCACTAGCATTTCAGAACTGGTCATAGAAAACACAGCAGCTTTAGATGTCGAGGAAAAATTTGATTTCTTGTACGAAAAAGCTGCGAATAATAATGGGGAGAATTATGAAGGTATGATATTAGTCAACAAAAGTAATAAGACAGCTGTCATTACACCTGTAGTTAGAAGAAAACATTTGGTTGATTATGAATTCAGTGATAACGAGGAAGAAGAAGAAGAAAACAAAATGGAAGTAATGAACACTCCTCACCCGAAACTAGCAGGGAAATCTCCAAAGCCTAAGAGGCAAAGAGCTGCTACTCCGCATGTGAAGAAGCTCTTAAGTATGATGCGGCAGAAAGCTGTTGAAGAAAACGAGGCTACAGTTGAAGAAGAAACTGACAATGGTTCACCGCGAACAACTCCATCTAGAAACGAAAACAATCCTGGTTAGTCTACATTTATATTCGTATCCCATTCTCGTAATATAATACTGATCTCATTGCATAATTCTACAGTTTCCGATTGTATATTGCAATTTTATTCCGAAAGGAAGTCTTTATCTTCGTTTTTAAATTAAAGCTGCACGTATGCATTGGAATGGTTGGTGTTAGAAATAGAATTTCTTTTGAAATCGCATTTTAGAACTACGGCTTATTTCAAGAAACGTACGATTCTTGCTACAATGATAGACAAAAATAAAAACTTATTATGGAAGCTTATTATTTTAAGATTAAAATACATACTTTTTTTTTAATGTTTGTAGGCAAAGCATTTGACCAATGTGTCACCTGATGGAAAGCGATGACGCAGTCTACGATGGTGCATGCTTGCCTAGAAGATACCTGTTCACTCTCGACTTAAAAATAAAAATCACGTTAATGGAAATTCCTTTGAATTCCAATAAACCATATACGTACTTTCATTAAAGTAAAATAAATAAATAATACTTGGATACATATCATAAACATAAATATATTACAGCATTGTAAGCATGACATTTTTATTTCTATTATAAAAACTATTACCAAAATACCTACGTTTGATATTCTTCTTAAATATGACTGGCGTGATATTTTAGTTGTTAGTAGCCCTGCCTTCTGAACTGTAGGTTGTGGGTTCGATTCCCACCCAAGTGTCTCAAGACAAACATTTGTGTGATGATTAATGAACATAGGTATTTGGTCTGTGTCTGGGTGTTATATTGTATGTTACGTATGCATTTACGAAAAACAAAAAAATATCTTAGTATTCTATCAGTTAAATCTGGTTTCCATAACAAGCTTTGCTTAGCTTAAGACTAGGCGGCGCTGTGTGAAATCTCCATATGATTTATTTTTATTTATTTATAATGTGTATTGAATTCACCTCAAAAAAAAATCTCATTTCTAAAAATGAGATAGACTTCATCATGACGACCAAGAAGCACATATTCGATGATGTCTCTGTGATCAGCAAGGTGAAAACCGGTAGCGATCACCGTATTGTTAGAGGCACATTGAATATCAATGTTAAGCTCGAAAGGTCACGTCTGGTGAAGTCTACGCTCCGTCCAAATCCTGTCCAAATCCAAAACCCCGAAGGCTTTCAGCTGGAACTCCAAAATCGCTTCCAGTGCCTAGCCGACTGTAACACAGTGGACGAGCTAAACGACGGGTTGGTGGAAACTGTCCAAGCTGTTGGATCGAAATTCTTTAAGACCCAACGCCGAAAGAAGACTCAAAAGCTCTCAGAAAAAACTCTTGAGCTAATGGCCGACCGGAGCGAAATGAAGCTGCAGTCTTCAGTTGATATGTCAGCCTACGGTGAACTCAATAGACGAATCTGGAGTTCCTTGCGACACGACTTGCGTGCTCTTAGTACTTCACGTATTGAGGCCGCAATTGAGCGGAACCAAGGCTCTAAAGTGTTCGCAAAGGATTCGTCTATTGGGCAACACCAAATGACAAAACTGAAGACCGAAAATGGTAGCATCATTTCATCCAAGCCTGAGATTCTGAGAGAGATCGAGAACTTCTATGGACAGTTATACACCTCGACACGTAAGCCCGCTACTAACACAGCTCAGGACATCAGAGCCAAGTTAGTCCGACACTATACCGAAGATATCCCGGACGTCAGCCTGTACGAGATTAGAATGGCCCTCAAACAGCTTAAAAACAACAAGGCACCAGGTGAAGATGGAATTACGACTGAACTTCTGAGAGCGGGTGGTAGACCGGTACTTTTAGTCCTCCAGAAGTTATTTAATTCTGTCATCCTTGAAGGTACAACGCCAGAGGCATGGCACAAGAGCGTGGTGGTGCTCTTCTTCAAAAAAGGCGATAACACCTTATTGAAGAACTATAGGCCCATCTCGCTCTTGAGTCATGTGTATAAGCTGTTTTCGAGAGTCATTACGAATCGTCTCGCACGCAGGTTTGATGAATTCCAGCCTCCCGAACAAGCCGGTTTCCGAAAAGGCTTTAGCACCATAGACCACATCCATACGCTGCGCCAGATTATACAGAAGACCGAAGAGTATAATCGGCCGTTATGCCTAGCGTTTGTGGACTATGAGAAAGCCTTCGATTCAATCGAGACTTGGGCGGTGCTGCAGTCCTTGCAGCGATGCCAAATTGACTATAGGTATATCGAAGTTTTGAAGTGTTTGTACAGTAAGGCCACTATGTCAGTCCGACTACAGGACCAGAGTACGGAACAAATTCCATTGCAAAGAGGCGTGAGACAGGGAGACGTTATTTCTCCGAAACTGTTCACAAACGCATTGGAGGATGTTTTCAAGCTCTTGGAGTGGAAAAGATCTGGCATCAACATAAATGGCGAGTACATCACTAACCTTCGTTTTGCCGATGATATAGTCATAATGGCGGAATCGCTCGAGGACCTTAGCACCATGCTCAACGACCTCAGTAGAGTCTCCCAGCAGGTTGGTCTTAAGATGAATATGGACAAGACAAAGATCATGTCTAATGCTCATGTTCCACCTATACCGGTAATTGTTGGGAACGATACTCTCGAAGTTGTCGACAAGTATGTCTACCTAGGACAGATTGTCCAATTAGGTAGGTCCAACTTCGACAAAGAGGTGACGCGAAGAATCCAACTCGGCTGGGCAGCGTTCGGGAAGCTTCGTCCTATCTTTTCGTCCAAAATACCGCAGAGCCTGAAAACGAAAGTTTTCAATCAGTGTGTGTTGCCAGTGATGACTTATGGAACTGAGACATGGTCTCTTACTGTTGGCCTCATTAGTAAGCTCAAAGTCGCGCAGCGAGCTATGGAGCGAGCTATGCTCGGTGTTTCCCTGCGAGATAAGCTCCGGAACGAGGAGATCCGCAGGAGAACTAAAGTGACCGATATAGCTCTTAGAGTTAGTAAGTTGAAGTGGCAATGGGCAGGCCACATCGCTCGTAGAACTGACAACCGATGGGGAAGAAAGGTTCTCGAGTGGCGACCACGAACCGGAAGACGCAGCGTGGGCCGGCCCCCCACTCGGTGGACCGACGACCTGGTGAAAGCCGCGGGGAGCCGATGGATGCAGGAGGCGAGCAGCCGCTCAAGGTGGCGTACTCTGGGGGAGGCCTATGTTCAGCAGTGGACGTCTTCAGGCTGTTAATGATGATTGAATTCACCTAGTTTCAGATGTTCAAAATGAGATGACCACTCCAACATCCCAGATACCTCACATGCTGAAGTTGGCACAAATAGTGACCACTAGCACTCCAACTAACCCTCTCACGGGAGGGTGGACGATGTTTCCAGAACAGGGGGCTGATTCACCACTTTCAGAAATTGAGAATGCTGAAAGTCCTGCTCAAAGTATTGATAATGAGGTATTTACATTATTAATAACTATGTACATAACCTTATAATTGTACTAATTATGTACTTCTAGACTTTTTTATGTTTATAAAGTATTAGCCGTCGTCTGGTGTTAAGCGTCACGGCCGTCCATAACAGTTGCAGTGTCACTCAGAACTCTAAAATATTTCACGTGACTCTGCAGTGCTCACGTTAATAGACTTCTAGCTGCTTACATTTACTATCATAAAATTGTAGCATATTCGTGTTATTTAGAGTTAAAGATATTTGCTAACATAATTGTATTTAAATCATCAGTTAGCTTTTACATAGCTATTGTTCTAAAATTGAACATGATAATACTAACCAAACACTTTTACAGCCATCAAAATCTGAGTCGGAAACCATACCTCCAAAACTCAAGAGCATTATAGTAACTGGTGGCCGCATCCGACTTGGCAGTCAGGATAGCTCGGAGAAACACGTGACCTTCCAAGAGTCTAACACTGATGCATCCTTGAAGAAAAAGGTCAAATTCGCTGAGGACACTGTGTTTGAGCAGGAACAGAAAGTCAAAAGAGGTATTTTTACAAGCTACGTCTTATAAACAGATCTAAAAATCCTTTTCTTATAACTTATTCATTGATAAATTCATATTTAAAGCTGTTTATCTGTTTATTTGTTACCATTTTACGTCTAAATAAAAGCTGAACTGATCTTTATATATGGAAAATTAACTCTGGGGAAGGGCAGATAGGATACTTTTTATGATGATCAACTAGACTAGTAGCAGTGTTGACCAACCAAGCAAAGCACCAGGCAGCTGTCCCGAAATAAATAAATTGTATACTTAGAGCTGTTTTGTTTATTTGGTTAGACCTAAAATATTTTATAAGTTATTTTGTTTACGGTGTTAAGTATTTTTTTAAAGTGAGCCTTTTTGCAAGGATTTTTATTGTTACGAAGTTCAGCAAATCAACATACTTATTTATACACTGAATCTTAAACCAGAGTGCAGCAGCTGCTGATCATAAATAATTCAGTACAGCAGTAAATTAACATTAATTTAAATCAACAGAGTAAATCCATGGAAATACCTAACTTAACACTGTGTTTTTGATAAGCAAAATTCTTTTCGATTTTAATTTTATGTTTGAAATCCTTTCAGTGTTTCGGAAACCTAAACGCATGTTGACACCCGGTCCTCAACGACCAAAGTTTTGTATGAACCCTCGTTTTCAAGCTTTGATCAACCGTTTTGAGAACCAAGGTATGATCATGGCTCGTACTCCAGTGCACAATAGAGAAAATCTTCAAGAAAGTACACCTCCCGTCGGGGAACCTTCTAACTTGCCTGCCAGAGCTATCAACTTTAAAGAAGAGAGCCCTGTAGTAGAAGTTGACAACTACTCCAAAGAATCTAACGATTTATACAAAACTTGCATAGATTCCCCTGACGTCAATAATGCTATAACAGCACTGACTACTAACATTGCTGGGTCCCTGCAATCATGCTTGCATTCAGCATTGAGAACTACTGAAGAGAACACAGAAATCCAATTCAAATTCGTTATAACAAAAAGGAAGTTCAGTGTTAGAAGAATTGCAGAAGATGGTGAAGCTAATGATGAAAACTGTGCAGATGTTGCCAAGAATGAAGAGACAAATAAAGAAAATATATGGTCAAGTGTCGCGAGAGCAGTAAAAAATGCATTTTGGGGAGACCAGGGAACCAGTTTCAGTAAGTTTTTTTGTTATTTGTACAGTTGCGAAAAATAAGAATGTAGAACAGTGCTATGATCAAAATTACACTGTTATATACATTTTTACCTACATCAAAATACAGGTTCTAGGATACAATATACCTACTACTAAATAAATTTGACAAAATTAGTCAAATGAGTGTACTCTGCGGTATAGCTTGCGCAAATTTTAGACAGATGCAACAAATTGCTTTTTAAGTTATAATTGTATGGAGCTAGCTTCTATTCCGCTTCGTCCTCATGAACTATCTCTCAGGAATCGTTTATTTTTACCCTTTTAAGGGATGAAATTCAAAAATTGTGGAAATCCGTATGTATTTATTTTGTATTTTCTTTACACATTCCAAATTTCAGTATGATACGTTCGAAATTTTTAATATTTCCATACAAACTTTAACTACAAAATTCACCCCTTTAGGGGAAATTTAGAAAAAACTAAGAAATACCATCTATTTATTTTTACAGTTGTTTGTATGTGCTAAGTTTCAAGACAATACGTTACGAAATGTATTTTTTTCATGCAAACGTTTTACACTTTTCATCCCTTTCTGGGTTGAATTTTCAAAAATCCTTTCCTAACACGCGCTTACGTCATAAAAGGAAGCCACCCTCCTTTCCAGTCTCTACGTTCAGCAGTTTGGGCTGTACGTTGTCTGTCAGTCAGTTCGGACAAAACCTTTTATATAATAGAAGATTTACACTTGCGCATGGTTACAACGGTGAAGAAAAACCCCGCGATAACACGAGGAGGCTCATGTCCCAACCAGACTCAACCAGTATTCATCAAAGGTCCCAGCAGTGCGAATGTATAGGCTGATAACATTGAGTCATACTGGTTGATGATGATAAGATCCTAGGACTTAAGGAACAAAATACTATCAACGAAGTGTCGCAAAAAGATACAGCAATCCTATTAGTCCAACACACAACTAAAACAGATAAAAAGCCTTTCCACTTAAACCGTTTTTACGAGAAAAACGTCGAAAAACACATCTTTCATCACATACTTCGAGTCGTGTTTTATTTCGAGTACATTCCATCAATTTCCTACAAAAGCATTGCGGATAATAAAGAAAAACAATTGCGCACGCTAGCTTCAAAGCGGGTATAAGCTAGCAATCTGCCCGCGGTTTTGTTTGGGTCCGTTAAACTCGGAAATTGTTCGATCGGTATTACTTTGATCGTGTGTGGATTTTATTAGATTGGGCTGCTTTTATGGAGCTACATCTCCATCTATATCTGTACCATTAGGTGGAATAAGATTAGATATTAGATTTTTTGTTTCAAGCTAGGTATATATACCGTAGTTATTAGTCACTAATGAGTTCAGAGATTTTGCAATATCATAGTTCAAAAGTAAAAAAAAACAGTAATTAGAGCAACAGCAACATAAGGTTCCTCCTTATTTAATGAACGAGGTTGAAGATTTTTAAACTTTCTCGGTTGCTTATAATGTTTAGTAATTAGTACCCTTATATCTTTAACGTGATTGGAATTATTAAATTTTATATATTTTGTAGTTTTTTTTGTGAAACAGGCCTGTTTAGAACATCAGTGGAAAAATTGGTTGATGATAAAGATGCAGGTATTTACTCGAAATTCGTCCTTTTTTCATGCAACAGGTAAAATACATATATTCTCAATTTAGAATTTTTCGTGATAACAATGCAGATAGGCTGCGTCATGAAACTGTCAAATTGGTAGTTTCTGGCGATTACTGTCACGTTACGTTATCGTCTAAGTTAATTAGCTGCTGTATTGTGTGAATTGTTAAAAAATTTGCAACTTTTCTTCTTCGCTCTCCAAAGATTTAAAGAAATTGTGGAATTCAACTGCAAAAGGACTACTAGGTTTGTTAAGAAGGCCATTTATGACTTTCAGCAGCAAAAGAATATTATGTCAAGTACGCCATTATTAAAATATTATATTCCAAGTAACACTCAGTGGAAACCATCCAAAAATTCTATTGCATACATTTACATTCATAAACACTGAAGAGTCCGAACCTGTTCCAACAAAATGGCGTCAAATATTGAAAATAAAATCAGTTGACGAAAAATTATTTCGTCGAAAGGGCCTATTCATACACGACAGTTTTAACATGATTCAGTCTTTATCCGGTGGTGGCGATTGTTCTTCTAGTCTCCAGCTTCATGGGAACGGCTCCATAGTTAGAGAAAAGGACATCAAGTCAAAGTCAAATAATTTATTGACTATGTTTACAGTGACTTTAGCAAGCCTACAAATGAGTTTTTTTTAAATAAAAAGAAGTTCTCTTTCCTGCTACTGGCGCCAGCAATCTGACAAAAGTACAAAACTATTTAAAGAAAAATACATTAATATGAGCTGAGACGACTGGTGGCCGGTTAGAAACCGGGCAGTGTTGGAACTATCTAGTATGAATAAGCCCTTAAGGTATCGACAAAATTGTATTTTCACAAGAATACTCGTTTCAATCAGCTTTTATTTTGCTACTGCAACTTTTATTATATTTCCCAGATTTGTTTTAAGAAATCTCTAACCTTCAATAAAAGGAACGTTTGAAATTTTTCCCGCCTGGATTTTCTTTTGATATCGAATCTTTTTTTTTTTTTTAATCATGTATTGCTCTTTAATTATTTATTTTTACCAAATAAAATTATTTAACTGTCTCGTGAATTCGTGTGTTGGAAAAAAATGTAATGGATTCATATTCAGAGCGAGTCATGTGAAGTCACTGCGCCAAGTTAATAACTTGCCTATGTAGGCACACGAAAAAGAAATAAACACACGGAAGTCAATAATACAATGCAGGTACTACTTATGCAAATGCTCACAGGCAATAATTTTCGTTGCCTGCGATGAAATATAGGGTAGATCCCCGATCACCGCCTCGAAAACAGCACTGTTTAAACAAAGCGTACCTATACGTATGTCTTGTTTTTGCTTTTAGACGCGTGCGACCGCAGCTAATGATAATGTAACTCACATATTATTGTTTTACAACGCTATTACAGGGTGCTATGGTTCATTATTAAAATGAAACAACCACTTGTGGACTACTTTATATTAGCTGGAGAGGTTAACTGTTTATGTAACCAGTAAACGACTAGCACTCACGAAAATTCTGTTGAAGAACTCGACTGGTGTTCGGGAAATATAGATGCCCATCCTCAAGGAGTATGCTTGGTGACGACGGCGCGGCGGCTCTGCGCTGACTCTTGCCATGCTGTTTACTAGTTGTTATAACTATGAGTACTACTCACGTTAGCTTCTATAATATCATAATAAACATCCAAAACAAAATGCTTGGACCTTTTAAGTTCCACGGATTAGGTGAGATTTTTTCCCCACTAGCTTGGAAGCTAAAGAAAAAAAATAAATGGGAAAAATAGCTGGCTGGGGAAAATAGTGGGGGAAAACACGTGCTCCATGAATGGAGCACGTGTTTTCTCCCACTATTTTCATCATGGAACTAGGCAATGGAACTACTGGGACCAAGCGTTTATTTATTACTCCTACTCAACTTTATTTTCAGGTATCATTTATTTTCACATATTTGCTTTCATCTGCTAAAACTATATTTTTCCCACTTCCAGCTACGACTACTCCACACCGTTCTCTCGAGTCCATCAACTCCTCAGGATCATCAGCATCCAAGAGGAAGATTGAGGAAACATCCGATTCTGAACTCAGTCCTCTCAACCATAAGAGGCATAAGTACGAAGGCAGGATTAGAGGACGACCACCATTGAGGAGAACCAAACCCTGGACAGTCAGCACTTTGAGGACTTCGCAGTCAGCCGAACAGCAGCGGCTTATGCATAAAATGCAAGATGATACATTGAACTTGAGCTTCTGAATCCTCAAAAACTATATATATAATTTTAGATCTAAGATGAACTTGTATAATATGCGCATGAGTCTTTAAAATGGAAAATAGTCTAAGTATTAGTCATCTAGTGAATAGCTAAATAGATAAATAAATGGTAAGTATTTTATCATTTTTTATAAATAAATAAATAAATATGTGTGGACATTTCACACAGCGCCATCTAGCCCCAAACTAAGCATAGCTTGTACTACGGGAACCAGATAACTGATACAATACTTAGATACTTTTTGTTTGTAAATACATACATAGAATACAATATAACACCCAGACACAGAACAAACATTGATGTTCATCACACAAATGTTTGTCCCAGGTGGGAATCGAACCCACAACCTATAGTTCAGAAGGCAGAGCTACTACCAACTGAGCTATCAGGCCAGTCAATGAATCAGTGAACTAATTTTTTTTTAATCTATTGTCTTGAATGTGGCATAGTGTTAAGATATATTATTTCAATGCAATGTGAGTAATTTTTAAATCTAAAGTTTTTCATAGTTCTACAATTATAAGTAAATCACTTATGTGAAAACTGTTATCATCATCAACAGCCTGAAGACGTCCACTGCTGAACATAGGCCTCCCCCAGAGCACGCCACCTTGAGCGGCTGCTCGCCTCCTGCATCCATCGGCTCCCCGCGGCTTTCACCAGGTCGTCGGTCCACCGAGTGGGGGGCCGGCCTACGCTGCGTCTTCCGGTTCGTGGTCGCCACTCGAGAACCTTTCTTCCCCATCGGTTGTCAGTTCTACGAGCGATGTGGCCTGCCCATTGCCACTTCAACTTACTAACTCTAAGAGCTATATCGGTCACTTTAGTTCTCCTGCGGATCTCCTCGTTCCGGAGCTTATCTCGCAGGGAAACACCGAGCATAGCTCGCTCCATAGCTCGCTGCGCGACTTTGAGCTTACTAATGAGGCCAACAGTAAGAGACCATGTCTCAGTTCCATAAGTCATCACTGGCAACACACACTGATTGAAAACTTTCGTTTTCAGGCTCTGCGGTATTTTGGACGAAAAGATAGGACGAAGCTTCCCGAACGCTGCCCAGCCGAGTTGGATTCTTCGCGCCACCTCTTTGTCGAAGTTGGACCTACCTAATTGGACAATCTGTCCTAGGTAGACATACTTGTCGACAACTTCGAGAGTATCGTTCCCAACAATTACCGGTATAGGTGGAACATGAGCATTAGACATGATCTTTGTCTTGTCCATATTCATCTTAAGACCAACCTGCTGGGAGACTCTACTGAGGTCGTTGAGCATGGTGCTAAGGTCCTCGAGCGATTCCGCCATTATGACTATATCATCGGCAAAACGAAGGTTAGTGATGTACTCGCCATTTATGTTGATGCCAGATCTTTTCCACTCCAAGAGCTTGAAAACATCCTCCAATGCGTTTGTGAACAGTTTCGGAGAAATAACGTCTCCCTGTCTCACGCCTCTTTGCAATGGAATTTGTTCCGTACTCTGGTCCTGTAGTCGGACTGACATGACGAAAACTGTTATATTATAGTAAAATAAATTATTCCTGATGGTAAAAGTTTATGAAAGAGCTTGTTATTTCTTGTGATAACATTTAAAAAATATAAAATCCACACTTTCACCACATATTATAGGTATGTCCCGTAGGAAATGAATAAAAAATAACCAATGTCGGTTGGTTAGTTGTCTGTTATCTGTGTTGGGTCATACTAATTATAATAGTATGCTGTATCTGGGTATTAAATTTCATCTAAATCCATTTCACCGTTTTAGCGTGAAAGCCATATTAACCCAAACAACGTTTTATTTGGGACAAACTGCCCTAAAGAAGATTTTCGCAAAGCGACTCAAGGTACATATAAAATGTAAAATTAAAAAAAAAGAAGATATTACGAGCTAGAATTGGGCATCTCGTTAATCAGACTATGCAAATATCATCGTCATAATCATCATCATAGCCTGAAGACATCCACTTCTGAACATAGGCCTCCCCCAGAGAGCACCAAATTGGACGGCTGCTCGCCTCCTAAAAATGTAATTTTCTTTTAATAGATAAGCTTACAGCATTAGTTTACTAGTATTAACGCAACATTAGGCTCTAAAAACAACTGAGTATAACCTTCCAAGCCACCACACGTGTTCCCAAATAACTTCGATAATAGTCCCCGAGGCGCGGTGTTCACAGAATAACATTGTTTTTGTCTGGGCATTCTCGATTATATTCGGTAGGACTGTGATGTTAGATTAATGAAAATGAAAGAGAGAGTAAGTATATTTTACCCTATCCATTTCATTGTGCTAAGGGACTCAATAACCTCATTCCATAATCTCCATTCTGAACTCTTCGACAAAGAGGTCGCACAAAGAATCCAACTCGGCGAAACTTCGGGAAGCTTCTATCTTTTCGTCCAAACTACCACGGAGCCTGAAAACAAATGTTTTCAATGAATGTGGGTAGCCAGTGATTACCTATAGCACTGATACGTCTCTTACTGTAGACCTCATTAGTATAAGCTCAAAGTCACGCAACGAGCTATGGAGAGTTTGGAGAGAGCTATTTATTGCACTGTGCTAAGCCACATCCGCGAAGAGCCGGTGGATGCAGGAGGCAGGCAGCCGCACAAAGTGGCACTCTGTGGAGGAAGCTTACGTTCAGCAGTGGACGTCTTCAGACAACAGTCGTTTGACCACACCAACAGTTGATGATGATGACAGAAGTGGAACGAACTTCTGGCATCTGTCTTCCCTGCCACATACAATCTAGGTGTTTTCAAAATAAGCGCAGATACCCAAACCTGGGCAAGCGGGATTCCTCATTGAACTCGTCTTCAGCTTCCATCCGGTGAAATGTCAAACGCAAAGCCAAGAAAACAAGAATTTATTTTATTACCAGCAGATGATATTACATTATGGTGTACCCATGTTTCATTGTCCAATGATAACTCAGCGGTCCACTAGACGCTTAGACAGTCAGAGGCAACTATACATTACTATAATATGTTTACACCCTGCATGAAAGATTCTGATAAAACTAAATGTTTAAAATTAAAAAACCAAAAATTTCTTGTTTGTTGTCTTTCTGCATCACAGGCATATGGTATCTATGTATATATTTGATAAATTAATTTAGATAAAAATTTGGTTTGTACGGGTCTTGAAAAAAAAACACATTTTTCAAATATCATATTAAAAGTCTATCTCTCTTTTATCTGTCTAAGGTTTTCCTAAGACAATATTTTATTCACAAAAGTGGTATCCGAGACAAATGTGTGGTAAATATTTAGCTCAATATTATTCTATTTACTAGAACACGTGGCCTTTTTGATCTAATATATTATGCCTCTAAAACACAGACTTTTGTAGTGAACATATTCCCAGGCTTACCTAGGTTTCATACACTTTTTCCAAAAAAGGAGTGTTTATTTAGCTATAATGTTATTGAATGGCGATGGTGACCGAGCGGTATCATGTGCGCTTCGCAGTCTTACGCCACCGGGTTCGATCCTCAGCCCTGCACCAATGACTTATCTAGTAAGTTATGTGCAGTTTGTGATGCCATCGCTCCGTGCCTCGGAGAGCACGTCCCGGTTGTCATAAGAACATCTATGGCAATCGTTACGGGTATATAGTCAGACGCCTGATAGAATCTGACACCTGATCTAACCATCCCTGTTACTGGTCCCTTACCTATGGGTTGCGAGGTCAGATGGCAATCGCTCGTGTAATTCTGGTAGCTCGCCGCTACAGGCTAGATTGGGAGCCGACCCCATAACAAATGGGAAATGGCTGATGATGAATGTTATTTTGTAAATGTATAAGCTGATTTGGTTCTCTATATCTTACATAGAATGTACCTTACCAAATGGTCCCTCAGAGGGCCAGGGCCAATGGGCCTTATGGGAATAAACACCTGCAATGTAGTCAAAGATTACGTTAAATGCATTGCTATTGATTATTATTGGATAAGTGGGTCATTAACCTGACTTTGTCACAGACAAACAGCTATTAATGTACTTGCCAGTTGATCAAGCCGTGTCTTTTGAAGATCATCATCATGAATTAATACATTCACATCAACGGCTTGATGACGTCTACTGCTGGACATAGGTTTCTCACATGAGTGCCACTTAGCAGCTACTTGCCTGCTATATCCATCGGCTCCCCACGATTTTAACCAGATCGTTGGTCCACCTATAGGGGGCTGGCCTATGTTGCGTCTCCGGTTCGTGCGGTAGCCACTCGAGAACCTTTCTTCCCCATCGGTTGTCAGTTGTTGCCCATCCCGATATTCATGTAGTCGACTATTACGGACCCATAAGAAGATATAGGGGTGGGGGGTGGGGCGGGATTAATAATATTGATACTTGCACACCACCGCGCGTGACCACATGGTTTTATTTTTTTATTTATGCACCCGTGTATTTTGTATTAAATTATTTGATTTATCAACATTTACATAGTTATGTTTACATAGTTATATCTAAGAAGTGCTATTTATCCGCTGAATTTTGATTGTGTAATAGACTTAATTAAGACGTTCATTAAATCTACGTAATTGTATCTTATAGGGTATTGTTAACAACTGTCAGTGTATAGTCATACCTAATAATTAGGATGTATCAGTTAATTAATCTTTATTATAATTAGCTACCGTGATATTATATTACATACATAATTAATTTTGTATGTTATGGTGATCAAATGAAGTACTGAGTTTTTAGCTGGGCCACGCTGGGGACGATTTTTTTTAAATTGAATACAAATTGAAATACCCATCAGCCTAGTGTGATTTCGGTAAAAGTCTATGCATATAAATAAAACTGTAACTGGGCTAAATCTGTACATTGAATATTTTGTGAAATTTTTTAAAAACTTCAAAAAATATTGAAATATTAAATATAGAAATATTTTTTTTAATAAACACAGACTAGACTATTGTAGGGTTTTGATTGCATTACACTTCTCTATCGATATAGAAGTGGAAACAATTTAAACAATTTTTTAATTTTTTTGGCTGTCTTAAAAGACAAATGGTCAATTTTATGTACCTACCTACTTAACACATTATTAATATGAGTATATAAGTAAAGTACAAAGCATCTGACAGGTTTTTCAGAAATAATATAAGTAATGTAACAACACTCAATTCTCCAATCTTTATTGGCGGAAACGGCACCGTTTTTATGTCGTAAATAACTCGACGATAACTCCAACGGCTTCAACGATACAAACAAGTCAACACTTGAGGGCGTAATTATCATATGATTTTCAGTCTTTGAGCCAGTTTAAGTTGTTTCTGTAAACTATTACGAAATAAGACTTAAAACTGGAATCCTGGAGCATCTGTAAAAATTGATCACCACTCATCAACACTTGCGACACCGACCACTGGAGCAGTTGTGTCAGCAATCCAAAGTCACACTAGAACTGGGCTGGCCTGGGGCAGATGCACAATACAGTCAAGTCAAGTCAGGGCACTTCTTGTCGCCCCCGCAACAAATTAGAATTATAATTAAGTAAAAAAAAAAAAAAAAAAGTACCTTACTTTCACTTATTCAAATTTTTACAACCTGATCTTGGAAAACAATTCTAAACTGAACCTAAAAACTTAATTACTTTACTTTACTTTACTTTACTTTACTTTACTTTACTACTATTACTATAAAATTGGATACCCATGACTCACTGACTGACTGACTGATGATTGACATAATTGATCTCAGCTCTCAGAAGTGGTCAGTCAAAACTGAGTATGAGGCTGTATAGTGATGGGTCATGTCACCCCGGGAAAAATCTGACATTAGCAGAAAATCGTCTCTGAGATGGAACAGGTCAACGGATCTCGAAATGTATAACTCGGATGGGTGTCCTGCTTTAACTAAAGTTGGAGTAAACCCTGGGATGTTTCCAGAGAAATTAAAAAAAAAAGTGTTACCATACAAAAAATAAAAATTCCATACAAAATTGAAACGCTCATAATTCGGAAACGGTAAGAGGTATGTGGGTAGTGCTCGACCAAATGTCATAGAGGATGACGGGGGCTGTCAGATGGTTGTCATGAAAATCCAAGATGGCGGATTCAAAATGGCGGCCATTTTGAAAGTTGGTCCGATCGGGGTGATTTTTCGCATGGGGGGGTTTTCGGGGCCGCAGATTCGTAATTTGAAAAAATATTTTGGATTCCGCCATTTTTAAAGATGGCTGCCATACAATTTTTTTTTTCCATTTTTGACGCATTGTTTCTCGACACCTATGGAAAATTTTGAATGTCTTTGTTGTGTTTTGTGTCCATGTGATCGAGGTGTCTTCAAAAAAATTCGCGACCTGGTCTTCCGACCTTCGGTCACTCGGACAGTCAACGGCCTGGCCAAACCATATGAGATAGGTCATGTGCGTTTTAAGGAATGTCATAGCAAACCCTGGGACGATTTTGGAGATGTCAAAAAAAATTCAAAATGGCGGAAAAAAAAATCCGCCATACAAATTTTAACCGTAAATGACGGCGAAACTATGACACTTTAGTATAAAGAGCTGGAACTAATATTGTTTGGAAGCCAGAGAGGAAGATTGGGGAAAAATATTTTTTTGAAAATGGCGGAAATTTTGGCCGCGGCAGGAAAAAAAGTTTCACCGATCCGGATGAAAATCGATATCTGGGGGTCCCCAAGGATGGTGATCAACATTCTGTAATCAAATTTTGACATGTGTCAACTTTCAATGGGGCTGCCATACAAAGGTGCTTTTATTGAAATATCAACTTTGCTTTTTTGCGCCTCCGTTGCGAGTGCTTTAGAAAAGTCGTTCCTGGGGATCAAGTATAGATGTTATAAGGGTAAAAATGCAATATCAGTGAAATCAATTTTTTTCAAGATGGCGGCTGTAGACGTACCGACTCATAGTAAAAGTTGTCCGATCCAAATGAAAATCGATATCTGAAAATCCCACGGTACACTTGGTAGGAATGTGTAAAAACTTTTTTGATTCCGCCATTTTGAAATATTGCGAACATGCAATTTCACTTTTTAAGGATTTTTAATTCGCAAATAACACCGAAACTGTGAGACTTTTGTAGGGAGGGTTTGTTCTAATATTGTACAGTTTTGAGAGGGGCACACAGTGAAAAAGTACTTTTTTCAAAATGGCGGTCTATTGGTCCGCGTCTGAAAGTAAAGGTGCTCTGATCGGGATATAAATCGATATCTGGGGGTCCCAAAGGATGCTGATCAACATGGTTTGGTCAAATTTTGACATCTGTCATTTTTTAATATGGCCGCCGTATATACTATTATCGAAATTGCTGTTTTCCGTTTTATCGCCTATGGTACTACAGTTTCGGAAGGACATAGTTGTAATTTTAACAGATGTCAGTGTGACAGATGTCAAATGTCAAAATTTTGACAGATGTCAAATTTTTTGATAGATGTCAAATGTCAATTTTTTTCCAACCTACCAAATGCAACGACGAGCGAAGCGAGCAGCAAGTATACTGTAGTTTGGTATAAGTGAACGGTCACGACCAACACTTGCACCTGCACACTTGCACCGTGTGCGGGCCGCGTGCGGCCCGCGCACGGTGCAAGTGTGCCGCTTGCGACCTGCGCACTGTTCTAATACCGCTGTCAAGTGTAGACAGATGTCAGTTTGATTGATGTCAAATGTCAAACTTTTGACAGATGTCAAATGTCAAATTTTTTGGCAGATGTCAAATTTATTGACAAATGTCAAATGTCAAATTTTTTCCAACCTACCAAATGCAACGACGAGCGAAGCGAGCAGCAAGTATACTGTAGTTTGGTATAAGTGGACGGTCACGACCAACACTTGCACCTGCACACTTGCACCGTGTGCGGGCCGTGTGCGGCCCGCGCACGGTGCAAGTGTGCCGCTTGCGACCTGCGCACTGTTCTAATACCGCTGTCAAGTGTAGATAGATGTCAGTTTGATTGATGTCAAATGTCAAACTTTTGACAGATGTCAAATGTCAAATTTTTTGACAGATGTCAAATTTATGACAAATGTCAATTTTTTGGACAGATGTCAAATGTCAATTTTTTTTCCAACCTACCAAATGCGGCGATGAGTGAGTTAGTTTATTGTCTCTCATTGGTATAATTGGACAGTCACGACTAACACTTGCACCTGCACACTTGCACCGTGTGCGGGCCGTGTGCGGCCCGCGCACGGTGCAAGTGTGCCGCTTGCGACCTGCGCACTGTTCTAATACCGCTGTCAAGTGTAGATAGATGTCAGTTTGATTGATGTCAAATGTCAAACTTTTGACAGATGTCAAATGTCAAATTTTTTGACAGATGTCAAATTTATGACAAATGTCAATTTTTTGGACAGATGTCAAATGTCAATTTTTTTTCCAACCTACCAAATGCGGCGATGAGTGAGTTAGTTTATTGTCTCTCATTGGTATAATTGGACAGTCACGACTAACACTTGCACCTGCACACTTGCACCGTGTGCGGGCCGCGTGCGGCCCGCGCACGGTGCAAGTGTGCCGCTTGCGACCCGCGCACTGTTCTAATACCGCTGTCAAGTGTAGACAGATGTCAGTTAAACAGATGTCAAATGTTAAACTTTTGACAGATGTCAAATGTCAAACTTTTGACAGATGTCAAACGTCAAATTTTTTCCAACCTACCCAATGCGATGACGAGCGAAGCAAGTTAGTGTACTGTAGTTTGGTATAAGTGGACGGTCACGATCAACACTTGCACCGGCACAATTGCACCGTGTGCGGGCTGCGTGCGGCCCGCGCACGGTGCAAGTGTACCGGTTGCGACCTGCTAATGGTGCCAATGACGCTGTCAAGTCAAACAAGATGGCCGCCATGCACAAGTCAGATGAATTATCATTTTCTTTGATAGATACCGCAGTTTTGTACAAGTACTTGCAAAATTACAAGTTTAAACACAAGTATAGCGTTTTGAACAAATGGAACGCCACGAAAACACACACGCGGGCCGCTCGCGGCCCGCGCACGGGGCAAAATACTAGTTATTCTATAAAACTAGATACTCTATAAAACTAAACTACCATAACACTAAAACTACATAATTATTAACAATATAATACAAAACTAATCTAACAAACCACTACCAGTGGGCAAAGTGCCCAAAATGCTGGCAGCATTGCCACGTTGAATGGCAATGCTCAACCTTTGGCCCAAGTAAAGGCCAGCGTTTTGGTCACGTGTTGCTTGACCTGACGTTTGCAAAGATCTTTAAAAATTTGGTGTGTATTTGGTTCTCACGGCCCAAGCGTCTCGACCCTTTATTTATATTCACGAGTTTCTCTGCGGAATCCACCGCCGCACCAGCCTTGTTCTGTGTCCCGGGAAGATGTGACGGTGCAAGGGTGTCTACACACGTAGCGTCCCACACCAAGGGCTGCCGCCCCATCTTCCACGAAATCTTGGAATACGTATAATACCTAATATCACCTACAAAGGCAATGGTAAAAAATCATCGTGGAAAGATCGGCTGCATGTTCAAGGGTCACAATATTCGAAGACAGCAGTACTGATCCACCAACCACCAACCTGCATTAAGCCAGCGTAGTAGAACTATGGTCTACACCAAGCACAACTAGCGGCACGCGGGCCGCATGAGGGCCTCAACGCATTTTTCTGCGGCCCGATGCATTTTTAAGTACTTAGCCTCTCTTCAGAAAAACCACGTGTCGCAATTTCTAATAACCGTATACCGATAAAATGAGAGTTCAGGCAGAATTTGAAATAGGTTTTCAAGATTAAGCTTCAAGAAGATAATTTTTCGTTGTTTACGGGTCTTTTCTCTATTGACATCGATTGAAAGAAAGAAAGAAAGAAGATTGAGGTCCCACTCGCTTACAGATAATTAGATGTAATGGAAATTAATAATTAAAACAATATTTTTTTCTGGTTTTTGTGGGCTACTTCTTATATGGTCCATAATGCATGCGGCCCTTCAATGACTTTCAGTTTGACATGCATGGTCTACACTCTCTCCCTGTGAGCGGAGGCCCATGTACGAGCTGATGGTAAGTACCATGTACTTACACTTATCATCATCATCATCATCAACAACCTGAAGACGTCCACTGCTGAACATAGGCCTCCCCCAGAGTACGCCACCTTGAGCGGCTGCTCGCCTCCTGCATCCATCGGCTCCCCGTGGCTTTCACCAGATCGTCGGTCCACCAAGTGAAGGGCTGGCCTACGCTGCGTCTTAAGATTCGTGGTCGCCACTCAAGAACCTTTCTTCTCCATCGGTTGTCAGTTCTACGAGCGATGTGGCCTGGCCCATTGCCATTTCAATTTGCTTATTCTAAGAGCTATATCGGTCACTTTAGTTCTCCTGCGGATCTCCTCGTTCCGGATCTTATCTCGCAGGGAAACACTGAGCATAGCTCCAAAACAATCAAAATCAAAATCAATTTTTTTTATTGCAAATAGGCTATATTTAGCACTTTTACAAGTCAAAAGTAGATAATGTATTTAAAAATAATAAAAATTAAATTATTGTACATTCTAAGCAACTCCTACTCCCACTTACTACTTACTCTTACTTGGCGTACTTACACTTGTACTTAGTTCGTATTTACATTTTAGCTTCTTGTGGGAAACAAGTGAATTTTCCTTTTTCTTATTCCTTCCTCGCGTTGCAAAGAAAGCTTTGTTTGTGGATATCTTTGAAGGAGTGAAACATCTCTTTTTGGTTTATCTTAGCTGAATAAATGATAGACTACGCAGTTTGGAACTACGGACCCTATTTTACATATTTTTCTTTGTGGCTCGCACAGTTCGGGATCCGCGGATCTGATGTCGATTTACCTTGTTCTGGTTACGAATATATAACGTTAGAGAAAACTTATTGAATTTGTCTTGTAATATTTCCACGCGTTCTAGGCGGCAATGCTGCTATAAATCTTATATATTTTAACAGTTATGTTAGAAGAAATTTATTGTACTGTTATGCAGCCCTTCGACGGTTAATCCCCGAAAGCTTTAATGACAAAACACTGCAAATCCACAAACAGTTATGTTTAAATTTTTTTCCTTGCCTCATTTTCATGACGGTTACTATCAAAATTCCTTTTAAATCTTTAGTTACAAAAAGCAATCTTTAAATCCCCATCCTACCCGCGACACTATCACATCATCACAAAAGGGTAAACAGGGGTATTCTCGCCGAATCGCCACTACCCACTGTAATGGAGTGTTTATCAGCGATACGAATCGTTACGAGGATAAAGGCTCTGACACACTACGATGAACACACCAGACTGAGCTGTAAAGCCCGTTTCACGTGCATGCACGCTGCGGCTCCCGTGTCGATGTAAAATGTAAGAACTTTTATGTCGGCCCTTGTGAAAGCTGTCAGTAGCTCATACATTTTTACTTTACACGGCACGGTGACCGTCCTGCATGCATGTGAAACAGTCTTAACCGTGGACTACTATAAAATATGTAGTGCTTCACACCACATAGGTACAGTTACGCCAGCACAACCTGCGAAAACTCTTTCTGTCTGTTTAAATCGTCTGTGTGTCTACGTCGTGATCTTAGTATGCTCGATTTGAACAAAAAAACAAAAAATAGGTAAAGGTACCTTCTAGAAGGTTTCTAGGAGATGTTTTTTGAAGAAATTGTATTATCTGTTTGGTCAGATAGTAATCAAACACAAGACAGAGGTAGGTAGGTAAATGTGGATTATGGTCCATATTCTTTTAATACGAGAGAAGACAGTGGGAATATATTGAGCTGATGACTGCAATGTTTGTTAGAGCCCTTACACCCTGAGATGGTTTACGATAGAGACTGGCTGCAGATCCGGTAATAATATATTATTCGGTGCTGGAGATCAGGATATCCTCATCTTGGAGGAACTTGATGAAGTATTTGTTCGGAGGCAGGAAGGGAGTTATGGTGTTGTAACGATACAGGCTGTCTCGTGACGTCACAAATATTATAAATTTTACCTAAAGTATAAAAATACTGAAATAATTTGATCAAAGCATTTTACGCACAAAGAATAGTCCAAAAATAAAGGAAATAGTCGTTGGCATCGTATTAACTCATAGAGAAAATGTAGAGATAGGTGTAAAAGTGGTTATCCGTGGTAAAATAAGGTAACATTAAAAGAAATCAAACCTTCTTTATATTTAGTTTTACTTTTTTACCTTTCTACCTTTAAAGTGTTTTTGATATATAATAGGATTTTGAAATCTGTCAAGCTGTCAAAAACGCGATGAGTTATGAGATCATTCACGGGGTTCGGAAGTCGAAACCTGGTAAAAAAATGCACGTGAAATTCACGGTTAAATTCATAGTTAGCTTCGCCCTCTCAAGTAATTCTGGATCTGGGGGGAAGTATGCCTCGGGTCCAGGAACTCAGTAAGAGATAAGTTGAAACATTGCAACGAAGCTTGTCTTCCCTTATTTTGCTTAGGGCATGCAGTTCGCGTGTTATGTGGAGACCTGCACCAGATTTTGCCTCCGTTATAGGATCTGGATCCACCTTTTTGGTTTGGTTTGCATTCTGGCTGAAAGGAGGGCTGAAAAGATTAACTGTCCCGTCTTCGTGTATACGATACCCGGATCCTAAATGCAAATTAAGCTGAACTGTCCCAAGTGTTAGGGTTTTGTCTTGTATGCTGCCCATGGACTCCGGTCCCGCATGCAAGATAAAAATTAGGTGGCAATAGGTTTTAGCTTTGGAGAGCTTTTGTCACAGCTCGTTCTCTCTTAGGGTTAGATCAGGTATGTTCTCATTGCACACACCGAGAACAGACATGCACGTTTAAAAGTAAATGTGAGATTTGTAGCAATCTCCAGTGTTTGGGGGTACACACTAATGTATAGGGAAAAGCTATAAGTCGAGGAATACACACGTAGGAGGGGGAAGTTAGGGATAAAATATTGAAAATCGCGGAAAAATAATAGTGTTAGAGAAATAGATAAAATTCAATAAATAAATAAATAAATTTAAAGCGGTATAAAATACATTTAAAGATAAATTCATTATAATAAAATACTAATAAATAAAAGTGCTAATAAATACAATACGTAAATTATCAAAATTATAAAAATATAATCCAAGTTTTCTCGAAGGTTGAAGCTGTGGGTGTTTATTGTAGGGCTAGTTTATCGTGGACCGTGCTTTTGACGCTGAGAAAATATTATTCTGTGCCTAATACTGAAGTACAAATACAACATAAATAGATAGGTATTTTCATAGCGGATTTTAGGCGGAATTTTACTGGTGAGATGGAGGGATCATATTCTTGCCAGGAAACGAACGTTTCGTTTTCTAGTTGCGAAATAGGTAATGCTTGATTGATAGTTAAGAAACTACCGGGAATTAGTAACGACTGGGAATTTATTCTTTATACTTACATAACTATCGGGAATTTATTCTCTGTTTGGAATCATTCGCGAGTAACTTAAATAAAATCGTAATTGAGTTTCACTCTAGTACGAAATATGTAATGCTTGTACGATAGTTAAAAAACTACCGGGAATTTATTCATAGTTTAGGGTTGTTCGTGTTTGTTTCAAATAAATGACCATAGATCAATTTAGTGGAATTCAGGTTTGAGTTTGTTTGATTCAATTCTCAATAAGAATTTTACCTTTTATTCTATAAAAACATTTAATGTACTAGTGATAAGAAATTGTCCTTCGTGTCTTGGGTCAAGCACAGCAGTACCTGTTAGTGATCTCCTTACCAAACGGATAGGGGTAGCTAATTTAAAGAATCGAATGAGAATATCTTGTTGTTAGGAAATAGCATTAATAATCTATTACTATATTAATAATGAAATATAATACCTAAATTATATAAACGGGATTTTTTAGATTACTTTTCAATACAAGTTCTGGAAAATAGAGACAACCTGAATATCACTAAACAGATCATTGAATTCGAATAAATATTTATAGTTAAATGAATACTACTGTTTATTCCACTGCATGCTGACGATATAGAATCTACGATAATATTAATAATCTTTAGACGGAAGTTAGGAGAGTTTAAAAGATTGAGCTAATTTTAGAGTCTGTCATATACCGAATGTAGTACGTATTAGATAGACTCACAATGAACTAAGGTGATGTCTATTTTGTTAGGATTTGGAAAAAAATAATGTCCTCTTGTCCCTTGCACCTTTTGGAGTCCAAACTAGATAAGTAGATAAGAATAGGTAGATGGGGTACCTGACGTACTGACTTGGGATAAATAGAACAAAATTTAGTAAAATCAAATTTCTCTTAGTGTGGGGGAATTTCACACACGGTACCTCCGTGTGGGAAATTTCAAGCACTAAATAGTGGAGGGTTAACCAGCCAGGTAGTCGAGACCCACAGCATTGGAGCGGTGGCGGGGCTCCTATGCCAGAGTTATGATAAACAAATAGAGTTTACTATGACTTTGCTATATAACAAACTCAAACTCAGTTAGCAATATACTTACTTACGTTTTATCTATGTTTCACTTTCCTATCTTGTTATTTTCAACATACGTTCGTCATGAAGCTTTAACTTACTTTCAGTTTTGTCTATGACTAGGAACTATAATGTTCAATTTTTTGCAGGAAAAGATTATTCATTCCTACAATTGAAACCTTTCGAAAATATAGTAGGAAATATATTGATTGATGCATAATATGATTTTATGTGGAAATTTCAGTTCGGTTACTCAGAGTATAGGAATAGTGTTCATCAGGGGTTAAATTGCAACTATTTGTAGGAAGATGGATATTTTAAATTAATTTAATTATTATTGAATAGGTTGGAAGTTAGTTAGGTATTGTCTCATTACTTTAAAAGGATTTGGATTACTACATTATCACAACGTACGGTTCTACCATTTATTAGGTGACGATTCACAAGGCCATAAACATTAAAATAGGTAGTCCAAAATGTTCAACAAGCTTTGATACCCATTTAGCGTCATATGATTAATTTAGAATAACTCTGAGATTTGAGGAATATTTATTATTAATTTATTATTTAATTAGGTTAAGAGAGGGTTCTTTTACAATTTGGTGCCGTGACCAGGATATCAATTGACCAGGATCTCAAATGACCAGAATTTTACGTGACTAGGATTGACATTTGACTAGGATCTCAAATGACCAGGATCTCAATTGACCAGGATCTCAATTGACCAGGATTTTCATTTGACTAGGATCTCAAATGACCAGGATCTCAATTGACCAGTATCTTAATTGACCAGGACCTCAAACGACCAGGGATCTTACTAAACTAGGTTTTACGTGCGTTTCTTTCGTTATCAGGTTGATTTATTTTAGAGATTTACATTAGTGATAGGTTTGGATTAGAATGAGGATGTTCATTGTTCTGGATTGATATTATTTTAAGTAGCGATGGTATTTATTTACTATCGCACAATTTGCTGTCCGTGGAAAAGGAAAGGTTTTGAGACAATTATGTAGGGGCGGTTTTAGATTTCAATAAATTAAATGGAAATTAGTTACAATTTATCTCATAGTTAAACCAAAGATTCAATCTTTTGAGAGTTTTAATCGTTACTTAATTAGTTATTTTCAATTTTTCGGGGCTATAACGTTCAGGATATCATTGTTAGATTATTGTAAAAGATGGGTTAATTAGATGATGAAGATGATGAATAGATAAACGGGATTCGAACTATTCATGCAAATATTAGGTTATTTCATTTACGAATATTAGGATTGACATTAAATAGATACAAATTTAAAATAGGCCACATTGCAATAACCCAACGGAATTTAAATAAATTCAACATTAGAATGTTTCATTACGATCATGGAAATTTGTTGTAGTAGGTTGGAAAGGAGTTGTAGTTTATTAATCAGATAGGTACGTATTCATCTGTTTGATTAATTTTAAAATTTATTGAAGCACATAATAAGGTTGAGCTTTCATTTAGGACGTACGTGGGGAATTTATCATCATCCAATTCAGGAAAAACGACATAGCCAGTTTTCATAAATAATTCGGAAATATTAGAGTAAGTAAATAATTTACATTTCTTTCCTATGGTTGGAACTAGGAAAGGTTCGAAGTTGGCAAAAATTATAAAACTATAGGGGGCGTTTCACAGTTCAAGATATTTAATAGTTTTATCAGTGGTAGTTGATACGGTGTATAGACTAAGTTCCGATTCAATGGCTATTGTACGATACACAATAATCTAAACAACATAAAAATACTTAAAATAAATTATTAAATTTTTAAAACAGTGGTATTTAAAACATTTCGGTTAGCTTGTTTGGTAGTTTTGCGCGTAATTCAAGCTTAAGTTCGGGATTCTTGAGAATAAATATACTAATTGATAAAATTTTCTAATAAAACATTGCGCTTTAAAATTTATACTTTAATAACGATATTATATTTGAAACGTAACAAAAGAAATTATTTATAGTAAAGGTTAGTTCAGTTCGCAATAATTAATTTTTTTTTTGTTGTTATAACTTACTTATACTGAATAGATGGTTTCAGCCTTGACATTAAATGAAATTTTTAACAAAATGTATTAAATCAAATAATTATTTTTATTGTAGAAATGAAATTGAAATAAAATTAAAGATTTTATTTTAATATCATGATACGTATTAAGCAATAACTTCAAAGAAGCCTTAAATCTATTGGGAATTGCTAGCCGTTAAGATAGCGAATAAGTTAGTTGACAGGGGTCAAATGTGGATTAATGAATTGTTATGTTTTTGTTTTTGCTTAAGAAAGGGATTTGATTTTATGTAAGCAAGTGTCTTTGTATGGACATGGTCAGAGGTATTAACAGTGCAGGAGGATCTTAGTGGCTTAGCAAGATCTACGGTTTAAGGGATTTGTTGACGGGTGGCTTTGGATTTACACGACTTAACAAATGGGTTGATATAATTTAAGGCTAGGTGCTAGGTTAAAAGAGAAAGCCTAAGTTTAAACAAAACTGTTATAACAACCCCGTACTCTACAAGGTAGGAACATCCGATCTGCTACACTCTACATCCGAAATAATAGCGAATTACGGAGTGGGAAATATATGCGAAATATTGCTGAAGTCATAGACAAATCTATATTTTGAACTATTAAAGTTGACCTGGTTATCGAAGGGTTTTGTGGGAGGCAGCTCGGAACGAAAACATGGTTCTTAGGGGTACCTTCTACTTAAAGTTATTAGGACTGACCAGCCTCACAACCTGGTTTCTTTTGGTGGCTAGGTTAGCCTTGGGATAAGTGATTTTTGGGTATGATTGATGCGATGAAATTTTGGATATTGACTCATAAAGTAATTCACTGTTGTTACGGCTTAAGAGGGCGCTTAAAATAGAATAGTAATTACGGTTTGTTTTCAAGGATGGATTCAATAGTATATTAAAAATAAAAATATTATCATTGACAACATTAAACATTCGAAAATAAATTACTTAATATTAGTAATATTTAATATTTTTTCAAATGAATAACAAATTAATACGCAGTATGCTGCATATTAAACAAATTGAAAATACAAGTGTATTTTTGTTTCGCAAATTACTTGCTATCAGGTTGATTATTTTTAGGTGCTCTCTTAAATTAAATTTAACGGTTAGGAACACTACAGAACTATAAATACATTTTAAGTTTGGAGCCAAACGTTAACAAATTATGATTGCTTAAGTGAGGTGGTAGAGTTATAATTATTATTTAAATTATTTTTATTATAGTTTTGCTAATATTTGTGAATGTATTTTAAAGAATAAAATTTTACTTCGGCTTTAAATTTAAAACGCCTGCGCAAATATTTTAGGGGCGATTGTAACGATACAGGCTGTCTCGTGACGTCACAAATATTATAAATTTTACCTAAAGTATAAAAATACTGAAATAATTTGATCAAAGCATTTTACGCACAAAGAATAGTCCAAAAATAAAGGAAATAGTCGTTGGCATCGTATTAACTCATAGAGAAAATGTAGAGATAGGTGTAAAAGTGGTTATCCGTGGTAAAATAAGGTAACATTAAAAGAAATCAAACCTTCTTTATATTTAGTTTTACTTTTTTACCTTTCTACCTTTAAAGTGTTTTTGATATATAATAGGATTTTGAAATCTGTCAAGCTGTCAAAAACGCGATGAGTTATGAGATCATTCACGGGGTTCGGAAGTCGAAACCTGGTAAAAAAATGCACGTGAAATTCACGGTTAAATTCATAGTTAGCTTCGCCCTCTCAAGTAATTCTGGATCTGGGGGGAAGTATGCCTCGGGTCCAGGAACTCAGTAAGAGATAAGTTGAAACATTGCAACGAAGCTTGTCTTCCCTTATTTTGCTTAGGGCATGCAGTTCGCGTGTTATGTGGAGACCTGCACCAGATTTTGCCTCCGTTATAGGATCTGGATCCACCTTTTTGGTTTGGTTTGCATTCTGGCTGAAAGGAGGGCTGAAAAGATTAACTGTCCCGTCTTCGTGTATACGATACCCGGATCCTAAATGCAAATTAAGCTGAACTGTCCCAAGTGTTAGGGTTTTGTCTTGTATGCTGCCCATGGACTCCGGTCCCGCATGCAAGATAAAAATTAGGTGGCAATAGGTTTTAGCTTTGGAGAGCTTTTGTCACAGCTCGTTCTCTCTTAGGGTTAGATCAGGTATGTTCTCATTGCACACACCGAGAACAGACATGCACGTTTAAAAGTAAATGTGAGATTTGTAGCAATCTCCAGTGTTTGGGGGTACACACTAATGTATAGGGAAAAGCTATAAGTCGAGGAATACACACGTAGGAGGGGGAAGTTAGGGATAAAATATTGAAAATCGCGGAAAAATAATAGTGTTAGAGAAATAGATAAAATTCAATAAATAAATAAATAAATTTAAAGCGGTATAAAATACATTTAAAGATAAATTCATTATAATAAAATACTAATAAATAAAAGTGCTAATAAATACAATACGTAAATTATCAAAATTATAAAAATATAATCCAAGTTTTCTCGAAGGTTGAAGCTGTGGGTGTTTATTGTAGGGCTAGTTTATCGTGGACCGTGCTTTTGACGCTGAGAAAATATTATTCTGTGCCTAATACTGAAGTACAAATACAACATAAATAGATAGGTATTTTCATAGCGGATTTTAGGCGGAATTTTACTGGTGAGATGGAGGGATCATATTCTTGCCAGGAAACGAACGTTTCGTTTTCTAGTTGCGAAATAGGTAATGCTTGATTGATAGTTAAGAAACTACCGGGAATTAGTAACGACTGGGAATTTATTCTTTATACTTACATAACTATCGGGAATTTATTCTCTGTTTGGAATCATTCGCGAGTAACTTAAATAAAATCGTAATTGAGTTTCACTCTAGTACGAAATATGTAATGCTTGTACGATAGTTAAAAAACTACCGGGAATTTATTCATAGTTTAGGGTTGTTCGTGTTTGTTTCAAATAAATGACCATAGATCAATTTAGTGGAATTCAGGTTTGAGTTTGTTTGATTCAATTCTCAATAAGAATTTTACCTTTTATTCTATAAAAACATTTAATGTACTAGTGATAAGAAATTGTCCTTCGTGTCTTGGGTCAAGCACAGCAGTACCTGTTAGTGATCTCCTTACCAAACGGATAGGGGTAGCTAATTTAAAGATTCGAATGAGAATATCTTGTTGTTAGGAAATAGCATTAATAATCTATTACTATATTAATAATGAAATATAATACCTAAATTATATAAACGGGATTTTTTAGATTACTTTTCAATACAAGTTCTGGAAAATAGAGACAACCTGAATATCACTAAACAGATCATTGAATTCGAATAAATATTTATAGTTAAATGAATACTACTGTTTATTCCACTGCATGCTGACGATATAGAATCTACGATAATATTAATAATCTTTAGACGGAAGTTAGGAGAGTTTAAAAGATTGAGCTAATTTTAGAGTCTGTCATATACCGAATGTAGTACGTATTAGATAGACTCACAATGAACTAAGGTGATGTCTATTTTGTTAGGATTTGGAAAAAAATAATGTCCTCTTGTCCCTTGCACCTTTTGGAGTCCAAACTAGATAAGTAGATAAGAATAGGTAGATGGGGTACCTGACGTACTGACTTGGGATAAATAGAACAAAATTTAGTAAAATCAAATTTCTCTTAGTGTGGGGGAATTTCACACACGGTACCTCCGTGTGGGAAATTTCAAGCACTAAATAGTGGAGGGTTAACCAGCCAGGTAGTCGAGACCCACAGCATTGGAGCGGTGGCGGGGCTCCTATGCCAGAGTTATGATAAACAAATAGAGTTTACTATGACTTTGCTATATAACAAACTCAAACTCAGTTAGCAATATACTTACTTACGTTTTATCTATGTTTCACTTTCCTATCTTGTTATTTTCAACATACGTTCGTCATGAAGCTTTAACTTACTTTCAGTTTTGTCTATGACTAGGAACTATAATGTTCAATTTTTTGCAGGAAAAGATTATTCATTCCTACAATTGAAACCTTTCGAAAATATAGTAGGAAATATATTGATTGATGCATAATATGATTTTATGTGGAAATTTCAGTTCGGTTACTCAGAGTATAGGAATAGTGTTCATCAGGGGTTAAATTGCAACTATTTGTAGGAAGATGGATATTTTAAATTAATTTAATTATTATTGAATAGGTTGGAAGTTAGTTAGGTATTGTCTCATTACTTTAAAAGGATTTGGATTACTACATTATCACAACGTACGGTTCTACCATTTATTAGGTGACGATTCACAAGGCCATAAACATTAAAATAGGTAGTCCAAAATGTTCAATAGACTTTGATAACTTTTTAACGTATGATTAGTTAAGAATATGCGGTGAATTATTATTAATGTAATGTATTTATTAATTAGGCTAGGGGTTATTACAGTGTATTCTAGATTTACTGGAACGATCGCCTTTTATGACTTGTTAGACCTCATTCGCCCGAGCGCTTTTTCAACGTCCGGTAAAAAAAGCGTTGAAATGAAACAAATGGATTTCAAGCGTTGAAAAAGCGCTGTCGTGTGAATGAAATACTTGAAATCCATTTGTTTCATTTCAACGCTTTTTTACCGGACGTTGAAAAAGCGCTCGTGCAAATTGAGTTTTATTGTTTGTTTTTTTTATTAACCAAGTTTTGTATCCGTACTATTCAACCTTTTTCTTGCTAACTTACTACAAACTAAAGCTAATAAAATAATTTCGACGTGGTCACTACTACTGATAAATAGACTGATAACTTAACCACGTAACAAAAACATCACATTGAAATTGAATAAAATAAAACCAATCTAAATGACTCCGAAACACGTTCCGCTAGTTACGAAACTCAATTACCAAAACGGACCAAACTTCTGGAACTACCTATATTTCAAATAAAACGTATACTTATAGGCATTACACATGGAAGCGTTTATGTAAAGATAATCTGTGTTAGTTTCTTAGAGTTTGTGTACAACCTTCTGGAAGTGAACACTGCATGCAATATAGAATAATCATATAAGATGTTAGTACACTACGGGTAAATTCAATAATTTTCAACAAGAAGTGAAAAGTAATTATCAATTTTGACAATTGAGGCCGTCGATGTGTTGAATATGTCGAGATCATGGCAGATGTTATTGTATGAAAAATACACACGAATCACGATACATCGGCGAGTGTTGACCGTAGTTAGTGCGACAAGAGGGAAGCGCGAACGTTCTTCTGTTCTGAAGGCGGCTGCTTTTGCGAAGCACGAGTAAATTAATTTTTTGGATCAAGTTAGGACTATCAATATTTCCGTTGATTAATTTGTGTAAAAACACGATATCAGGATCATGATATATGTTACACAAAAATAAATTCAAAATCAGTTCGTGTACATACAGCGTGGTTTATCGGTGACGTCATCAGTTACGAGCTAGCACTTCCATCAGTTTACGACCTGAGTGAAGGAATCGTGCGTTTTTACTGCCGGATAGCATCCAATCTATCAAAAGGTACTAGAACAATAATGGACTCTCTTTATACTAAGCGCAATGCTTATAACGGCAATGCAGCACGTGCTGAAAAATAATAGCTCTTTATACTAAGTGCAGTGCATAGACAGCTAGGCAGCAAATACTAAAGCTAAAAAATAGGTATACATCTCTTTATGCAGATACAGATAGGTCTGCTCATAGGTTTGCTTTTTTACACCCAGGTGATTACATTCATCATCAAAGGATCATAGTGGAATTACAACTCCCACGGGAAGAGATCGGTGATTCTATTCTTACTCTGGGACCACTCGGCCTATAACCTGCAATAATTATACCTTAGCTACAGTAACAATAGCTGCTAATATTTACAACCTCATGGTATTACAAAAAACCTATCAAACCTTCCTATCAAAACCCCAATCCACCACAAATGTCGTTAAATCCGAACCATCATAACTAACGGCCACACCAACTTGACATATTACCGTATAAGTTACTGCGTTATTGCGGATCTTATTTACCGTATGCGAGACATATTGCCGTATCATGCGGCGTATAAAACATAATCCGGTTTCTTAGTTTCGGATCCCAGTACGGTTGTGGGTGTATTTTTTTATTTATATAATTTTATGTGCAAAAAGGTTGCCGCCCTAGTATTAAAGGATAACGATTCTGATAGTTTAATGACTCTTGTCTTAAGCCAAAAAGAATGCTTCTGTTAACATGTCATCATCATCAACCTCAACAGCCTGAAGACCAGTGCTGAACATAGGCCTCCCCCACAGAGCGTCACTTTGAGCGACTGCTTGCTTTCTGCATCCATCGGCTCTCCACGGTTTACATGTGATGGTTTTCAAAACAATTAAAATGTGACAGAATGGTCTAAGAACGAATGTGTGGAATCAGATGCATTTTTATTATAATTAAGATGTAAATAATAATGTCCAATTGTAGTTAACACACCCTAATGTCACCTGGAGCTTTACCACTAAATAATGAAAATAAATATGTGTGGACATTTCACACAACGCCATCTAGTCCCAAACTAAGCATAGCTTGTACTATGGCAACCAAATAACTGATAGAATACTTGGATACTCTTTTGTTTGTAAATACAAATGTATACATAGCATACAATACAACACCCAGCACAGAACAAATATTGATGTTCATCACACAAATGTTTGTCCTGGATGGGAATTTTAATCGAACTCACAGAATGCAAAGCTAGTATATCGTTTTTGTACTAAAGCGATTCATTTTAGGTCTTCAATTGAAAATCCAACTGAGCTAACAGGTCAGTCAACTAACTCTTACGTTATTAACTCTTAGCGCACTTCAATTGAAGACCTAAAATGAATCGCTTCAGTACAAAACGATACGTTTTAGATCTTCATTTGAATACCCTAGCAAGGGTAGCATATAATATAAAAATCGACCTATCTCTTCTCTCGAGAAAGCTTTTGACCAATCAAAACGCAAGAAATGTTATATGACGTGATCCGCGTGATCGTTCATTGGTCAAATGATTTATTGAGAGAAGAGATATGTCGATTTCTACCTTAGAGTTTGTACTAAAGCAAAGAGAGAACTTCGATCTATTGCATGCGTTACATTTTTGGTGGTTTACCCTACCAATTTAAACTGTTCTATGTCAGGCGGGATGGCTAGGCCAAAACCTGGTTGATGAATACTCCATGTAATTTCAGCGTGTTATAATGTGTCTCACAATTTGTAAGCAACTTTTATAGAAAAAACAATTGACTCGAGTCGAAAAAATGGTACGGCGACTTTTTGCAAGCGTAGCTAACCATGTTTGTTTCTTTCCTTTGCCACTTACGTAGCGTTGCGTGGGAACAGTACAAATATAATATCGTATTGACTGGTTTTAATAATCCCTCTTTGCTTTAGTACATTCTCTAAGATTTCTATAGCTCATGAAACCCGTGCAGCGCTAGTTACAAAATTAAAAAACTGTCTAAGTTTTTCAACAGCTTTAGACAGCCCTCTTGGCATACGCATGTTTCAGAGACGGAGGATGCTCTTTCTTTTGTTAAGTTTTTATACGGCACAATTCCTTTTGTGCTGTTATTCTCCTTAAATTTTAATCATTGTTCTCTTTGAGATCGCTTATCTTGCCAGTTGCCAGTGATTCCTTGTTCATCTTATACAATAAAATGATCAACGCAAAAATAACGAGTTATATTGGTTTATTAGCTTTGATATTTGTTGTAATGTGAACTTTACATTTAGGTTTTATGAAAGACGTAAGTATACCGGCTTATGGTTTGATGCAGCGTAGGGCTGCCCCCCACTATGTGGACCGACGATCTGGTCAAAACCGCGAGGCGCCAATTGATGCAGGAGGCAAGCAGCTGCTCAAAGTGGCGTTTATGAAGAAGACGTTCAGCAGTGGACGTCTTCATGCTGATCATGATAAAGTTGGCTGGTTTAAGAATTGGCGCGGTCGATAGGATCATAGAATTTTTTTAATGTAATCAATAAATAGTCTTCTACTTACTAATTTTAAAGTTGTTCTACAAAAATGTACGGATAGATTAAATGCCTGCAAACACGTACTTTATTACAGAGATAACAATAATTCTGTATCTGTATCTGTAATAGAACACCCCTAATCATTCTTTTGGGTCTATTATTTTCATCATGGCTATGGCTTTTACTATTATTTGAACAAATTAACACCTTTTTATTTTCATCAAAAAATTAAACACAATTAAAACCATTGTTCCTTTTTAAAGACTTTATAGCAGTTAAATTCTAACTTTTGATGATGCTGTTCTAAACGAAGATGTAGTATGACCAACCAAGCCATTCTCGCAGGAAGATAACATCTGCAAAAGTATCTATGGATATATGAATGACTTTTGTAATCGATAAGCCGTGAAGTGCCTTATGAATTAATTTTGTCAGTTACACATTGGTAGCCGAGCGGTAGCATGTGCGCTTCGCAAACTTACGGCACCGGGTTCGATCCTCGGTCCTGCACCAATCTTGACTGAAGACTTATCTAGTAAGTTATGTGCAGTTTATGATGCCATCGCGCCGTGCCTCGGAGAGCACGTTAAGCCGTCGGTCCCGGTTGTCATAAGAACATCTATGGCAATCGTTACGGGTAGTCAGACGCCTGATAGAATCAGACGCCTGATCTAACCATCCCTGTTACTGGTCCCTTATGGGTTGCGCGGTCAGATGGCAGTTGATCGAGTAATTCTGGTAGCTCGCCGCCACAGGTTAGATTGGGAGCCGACCCCAATAACAAATGGAAAAGGCAAAGAGGATGATGAACACATGCATTTAATAATTTTTGTTTTTTGTTTTTTATAATGTCTGTTTGTGTATGTCTCCTTATTGCTCTAAAATACTCAGAATAAACAAATATCCTACCTACATCAAAATCGTATAAATAAATAATGGGTCACCGTGACACTAGTTTCAACGTGATGAACTAATCTTACTCGACGCCCGACTAGTTCATCATGTTTTTCGTTTAAATAAAATAACCAGCCAAGTGCGAGTCAGACTCGCACACGAACGGTTCCGTACCATTATCTATAAAAACGAGCAAAAAAAATTACGTTTGTTGTATTAGAGCCCCCTTAAATATTTATTTTTTCTGTTTTTTAGTATTTGTTGTTATAGCGGCAACAGAAATACATCATCTGTGAAAATTTCAACTGTCTATCACGGTTCATGAGATACAGCCTGGTGACAGACGGACGGACAGACAGACAGACAGACAGACCACTGTCTGTCGGTAGAGCCTTAGTAATAGGGTCCGTTTTACCCTTTGGGTATGGAACTCTAAAAAGCTGAATCAAAGTTTCCGAAATCAGAGTCAAATTATATTAATCTCAACTCTCAATCTAAACATGTAAAGAGCACCTATTTGAGATAAACCCACCTCACGCAAACTAATAAAACCTGGGCTCAACAAAAGGGACAATGGCCACGTAACGCCCACGGAAGCACCCTATACGATACCGGATGTTGGAAGTGACGTCACGACGAGTTTCCGCGTTCAAAAATGTATGTGCTCCAGAGAATATTGGCACGGGTTAGTAAAATTTTAAGAGTAATATTGGGTTTTAATGTTTAATGACGAGATATTTTAAGAACAAACTTTGTTTTATTTTTCAGGAGAAAAAATGGGCAGCTTAATGTAAAAGAAATGAAATTTTACGAGAGTTTGATAAATTCTGACAGCTTACACAAAGTAAAGCATGCAACACACTGGCACGGCTACGTTATTAATTTAAAAACACCTCTATTTTCTATTATTTACTAATACGATGTAACAATTAATCATATCAATAGGAGAACTTATTGTGAAGTTATCTTTTCCAGGCAACCTTCAAGAGGAGAACACAAAAAATGTTTTAATCATAACTTGAAGCAAATAATACTAAACGTAATCAAGCAGTTTTTTAAACGTTACCTGTCGCTTTTTTTACAAGAAATGAAATGGGACTAATACCAACCAACCTAAGCACTTACTTTATAAAATCTTAAATACCTACCAATTGCTTTCTCTACAAAAAATTGTAGACAAAAATAGTGTTAAATCCATTTGTGATTTTACTTAATAAACCGAAACAAAAAACCTAAATAAACCAAACAATAAAGTCAGCTCCCTGTCATCCTCAACTTATCATTTTGCTAAAAATACCCAAACGTACACCCAAATTGGCAATATCATGAATATTCAAAGATGGTCGAGCCGGGAATCGAACCCTATATCCTGAGGGCATCACCAATCCAGATATGGTTCTCCATTGGGACGGGAATCGGAAAAATAGGAATATATTAGAACCCGTATGTTACGTCTCATATTTGGTTTGTAATAGCGGATTAAGGTAAATGGCAGGTGGGGCTTATTAAAACCATGTTCTTTCTATGGAAAAAAATCATAAGCAGTTATTGGCATTATTTCAAGTCAAAATCTAGATAAAAAATGCAATTATGATGTAGCTCCGCTAAAAACAAACACCAGAGATAATGACTAAAGACTTAAGACTTTAAAATTATGTCTTTATTTTTTTTTTAATGCGAATAAAATAAGTTATTACAGTTGGTAAGTGAGACAACAGGTATGCTTCTTATAAAATATCACAGAAGTTTTGCAATGATAGGATGATACAAGAAGGCACGGTATACTGAAGGAGAGAATAATAAAAAAAAAGTGACGCTAGACAAAATAATCTGAACTGTATGTAGATAGATATTACTAAACTTTTAGTTAAAACTAAAAGACTGCGTCATTTCCAAAGTATAATCGGAAAGTTATCTTTTCTGTAAAAAATTGGAGATGTTATGGTTTTCTTTTGCAGAGGTTGAAAGCAAGTTAAAAAAACTCAAAACAGCAAAAATTCGTAAAAGACATCAAGATAGTAATAACGAATTTTTGGATTGAAACACATTCAGTGAAAATTAAATCAAGTTATACATGCTTGTTTTTTTTTTATTTTGAGACAAAAGAAAACACGTAAACAAACACGTTAATAAGAGTTCAAATAGACATATCAGATTTAATTAACCTACAAATTATCAGGGTGAAAATCTATTGCATTGTATAGAAACGGAGCTAACGACCTTTATGTTTGTGTTGTCAAGAGCAAATGCGCCTATTTCTTTTAATGACAATGCCCGACAATGTTTGATGGTCAGTTATTGTCAACAAATGTGTTTACTTAGGACCTCGCGTTAAAGCGGGCGATGCCCCAGGCTCGAACCTTAATCTGACCCTGGCAAACAATATACATTTGTTTGGGTGGAAATAAATATGTTACTTTACGGAAGGTGCGTTTTGTTTATGCTCTTTGTGGGATAGATTCTATTGAGCGATCTGGTAGCATTACTCATTTCTTATTCAAGATTTCTTTATAGTTTTAGGTAAATTATTTATTGTACTTACTGTGCTGACGTAAGAATAATAATTATACGTAATTGTAATGTTTTGAAACTTATGACATTCAATTCTTCATTCTGAAGACCTTCCAAGGCTTACTCACCTTGGAACGGCCCTTAGTCCCTATGTCCAGCAGCGGGACATAGGTCATCCTAAGGTACGCCATTGTACCCATAACTGCCGTCATCATTCCACCAAGTAGAGGGTCTTTATCAATACATTTTATCTCCTTGTTAGAAGTTAAGCCAAGTCTTAGCCAAGCCTTTGGGTGGCCTAGAAATTCTGACAACAGGGCTGAACACTTGCCTATACGAGAAGAAAGAAGATCTCCTTGTTTAAGATGGAACGTTACACTCGTGCGGCAAATTCAAATTTTCTTGCGTTCTTTTGCCAATAATAGCTTAATTACTCAACGTGATTACATTAAAACTAATTTAACGTAAAGAAATAGAATGTATCAACAAATTACGATTAAAAGTATCTCCTAGATATCATTGGTTTACCGACAAAAGGTAATAAACAAATTTCGTCTTAGTTTTGCAGTCAATATAAGTCATTTTAAATAAATATGTATCCGACTGTTACTCACGAATAGTGTGTCAATTTCTCGACCAGGTTTCGAGCATTTGGGTTTTCGGGTATAAGTCATGGTCTACTTTGCAGGTAATATACCTATTATTATGGTATTGTGATATGATATCATGTAGTGTAATGTTGTGTGTCGCGAATAAATGTATTTTCTTTCTTTCCTTCTTTCCTTTTCTTTCCTTTCACTCAAATCTTCCTTCCTTTCTTCTTCCGAATGGGTGTCGCTCTACGGCTTTTATGGCCAGTCCGCTGAGACTTCGGTTTGCTAATTCAGTAGACTGAGAGCTGAGAAAGAGATGGTGCAGGCAAATTGATGACGTAACTTATTTACTAACACCCCTGTTTCTTTGTCCACAGGTGAATGGTTCCTGGGGTCTGCCGGCGTTTGTCTGCGACGTATATATAGCTATGGATGTCACTTCGTCCACGTCGAGTATATTCAACCTAGTTGCTATATCTGTTGATAGGTAAGTAACTTTATTTACTTTTGATTGCAGTTTTGCACATATAATGATATCAGGATAAAATAGTAGTTTAACACTACTTTTATTTTGATTTTTTTCTGGCCTATTTTCATATAGGAACCAAATTTCATCAAAATCGGTTGAGTGGTACCAAACATAACTCAAACGTAGCCGCGAGTGGGACCTAACTAGTATATCAATAAGAAATCGTAATCATCATCATCCACAACCTGAAGACGGCCATTTGCTGAACATAGGCCTGCCCCGAAGAGCACTACTTTGAGTGGCTGCTTGTTTCCTGCATCCATCGGCTCCCCGCGGTTTTCACCAGTTCGTCGGAACACCTAGTGAGGGGTGGCCTACGCTGCGTCTTCCGGTTTGTGGTCGCCACTCGAGAACCTTTCTTCCCCATCGGTTGTCAGTTCTGCAAGCGTTGTGGCCTGCCTATTGCCATTTCAGCTTGCTAATTCTAAGAGCTATATCGGTCACTTTCGTTCTCCTGCGGATCTCCTCATAAGGACATATTACCCTGTCACTAAAAGATAGTATCCCAGCGTAGGCCGGCCCCCCACTACGTGGACCGACGACCTGGTCAGAATCGCGGGGAGCCGATGGATGCAGGAGGCAAGCACCCACTCAAGTGGTGCTCTTTGGGGAGGCCTATGTTCAGTACTGGACGTCTTCAGGCTGATGATGATGATGATGATGATGAAAAAATAGTGTAACTTTCTGTCAGTGTAACAATTTTCAGACTCATGTCAGTAGTTACAAAGATTGCCTCCTACAAACATTTAGTTGCAATTGCAGCCTTACTTCTTTCTATATAGGTAAAATATACACTAGTTAATCAAAATACCTGAAGCTGTATGATTCTTTCATTCAAGATCTGACCATTTTTTGCATAAAAACTTCTAGACCTTGTATTTCAATTATTTTTTCTCTAGGTACATCGCAGTAACCCAACCTATAAAGTACGCGAAGCACAAAAACAACCGACGGGTTTGGTTCACCATAGTCCTCGTGTGGCTGATATCAGCAGCCATCGGGGCACCTATAGTGCTGGGCCTGAACGACACGCCAGATAGGAACTTCGACGAGTGCCTCTTCAACAGCCAGAACTACGTGATCTACTCGTCTCTGGGCTCCTTCTACATCCCTTGCATCATGATGATGTTCCTGTATTATAGTATTTTTAAGGTGAGGATCAGTTATTTATGGAAGTAGAATTATGAGTTATGTAATTTAGCAGATACAAATGAATACATACAAAAGTTTACACTACAAAAAATATCTGTAGTACGAAACTGTTGAGTGCACAAACAAACAATTTTAAGCAGAAGTTTTTGATGTCATTCTAATAGCATGTTTACCCATTGTTATTTTACTAATTCTGCCAACTGCTGTACTCTATATTTTATTTTATTTACTTGTCTGGGTTAAGATATAAATTACCTACCTAAAAGTAAACTGGGTCAGATACAAACGTTGCAGGTATTAATAGGTCCTTACTGTTTACCATCAAGTCGGCCATCCATTAATTCCCGTCCCAATGCATGGAAAAAGCATTTTAGGTACGGAAGCTCTACTATCTTTCTGTAGTAATCAGTCAGGCTATAATTTATTCTTCAAGAGTGGAGTTTTACTTTATGGGCTTGCACCTAACGATTTGTTTTTCTATCAGGCATTAAGAATTAGAGCAAAGAAACAGCGCGCAGCAAAGAAACCTCCCATACCAGACGTCAGCACGGGAGCCACTACAGCAGTGGTGATAGAAAACGTGGCGCAGACGAGAAGGCTGGCAGAGACGGTGCTGCATGATGACAGGCCTACAAACACAGGCTCTGGGAGCAATGAAGATGATCACGACGATAGGTAAGAAGACCAAAACAAAAACATAAGCCAATCCATAATCTCGTCTAGCACCTACTAGAACCAGTCAAAGGTCGGTCTTATTTTAAGCCATTATGACTTATAAGCACCTGCTTCTCAAAAGCTTTTTTGCTTTACACAGAATTAATTTCCGTTGTTTCTAAAAATAAACATAATTTCGTATTCCTTCGTTGGTAATGTTTGGTAGAGGAAAATTCAGTTTCCCAATAACGATAAAAAGAACAAAAGAAAACTTGTTTATTGGGGGTTTGATAATTCAATTGCCTACATAAATTATATTGATTGCTATAGAGCTTTTGTTTACGTTTTATTTTGAAAAGCTGGCTTTATTTAACAAAATAGGTTACATAAAAAATGCAACTTTTTGTTTAGTTTCGACAAAAGATCAGCAGATTTAGAAGCGGATGCTGACGACTGCCACGTCATACAAAATGACAAGTCTACAGAGTTCATGTTGGCCACAGTTGCTGAAGAGACGGCCAAGTAAGTGTCTAACGTTACAAAAAAACATTATTTTTAATTAGATTAATTAAAAACTAACTTGAGCCAAACAGTCTCTACTATTTTTTTAAATTCTATCTAGACTTTATTTCGTAATTAATAATCAGGTGAATCTTTCATCCATAGCAGTACTCCAAAAAAACGAGTCAAGCCGCTTCCAGACCCCAACGGCAACAATGACTCAGGGTATGCGCCGTCCAACCTAGAAGACACCATCAGAGAACATGTGTCTCCGCCAGGATCACCAGGACTGAAGGATGCAACCGTGCTGAGGAATATGGGCTGTGACAAGTGGAAGAAGAATGGGAAGAGCAAACCTTTGGCTGAGTCAAGGTGGGGGCCGTTTGGAATTAATTATGTCGAATATCGTAAAAGTATTGGGACAGCAATGGTGACCGAGCGGTAGCATGTGCGCTTCGCAATCTTACAGCACTGGGTTCGATCTTCGGCCCTGCACCAATGACTTATCTAGTAAGTTATGTGCAGTTGTCGATGCCGTAGCTCCATGCCTCGGAGAGCACGTTAAGCCCGTCGGTGTTGTCATAAAAACGTCTATGGCAATCGTTAAAGGTAGTTAGAAGCCTGATGGAATCTGACACCTGGTCTAACCGTTCCTGTTACTGTTTCTTATGGGTTGCGAGGTCAGATGGCAGTCGCTCGTGTAATTCTGGTAGCTCGCCGCTACAGGTTAGATTGGGAGCCAACCCCAATAACAAATGGGTAAAGGCAAAGAGGACAATGGTGATGATCCTAAAAGTGTTGGGTCAATAAATAAGCTTAGAAGTAAAAGCTTTTATGTCTTATGATACTCTGTACCTACTAAAAATAGTACCTCCATAAGTTAATAGCATTATTTTATATTAATTTCTGTTTCAAAATCAAATTCAGCTCATTTCAGTGTACTGGCAGCCTATTTATTGTTTTTTTTTTGCCAACTCTGTGGTTCTTCAAAACAAATTAAGAAAAAGGAAGAAGTAAAAGTCAATAAATAGCTTATCATTATTTTTTCCAGAAACGTCTCACTTGCCCTCCGTTCAGAAGATGACCATGAAGCCAGCACTTTCGACCTTCGAGATGGATCATCCTGCAAAAAAGAACGCAAAGCAAGCGCAGCCACAGCAAGGTTCACAATCTACAAAGCAAATAAAGCAAGCAAAAAGAAACGAGAAAAGTCTTCAGCAAAGAAAGAGAGAAAAGCCACAAAAACTTTAGCCATAGTTTTAGGTGAGTGAAGAACTCTTTAAGATATATTAACACTTGCTCCGAAAGGTTCGAAAATAACAAAGATACTAGGAGTTGTTAAAAGTTGGGAGAATTTGTCGGGCAAAGTTGTTCGATGGATGAGTACGGCGGGGCTGAGTTTAGTTGGAATTCAGACGATTTTGAAAATAATAGCGGTAACCTTTTGTTAGATGGTGACGAAAAATGGTTTACAGAAGTTCTATTGCACTTTACTTTTATTTTTATATGAAAGTTTGGCTTAGACAAAATTTCTACGATACAGTATATATAATACTTCTTGAGGCCATAAATAAACATATGCTTCAAATTGTGTTCATGGAAAATAGATGGTGAAAAAAATGGTTAATAGAAGTTCTATTGCACTTTACTTTTATTTTTATTTGAAGGTTTGGCTTAGACGAAGTTTCTACGATATAAATTCCAGTATATATGATACTTATTGAGTCCATAAATAAACATATGCCTCAAATTGTGTTCATGGAAAAATATGGCTCTTTATTTCCGACGATGAATTAAAGAAATCCGCTGATATATCGTCTTAACTAGACCAAGCAGAATAGACGTCACTAGTAAATCGTTTTTGTTAGAGAAATTGGCCCTTTTGTGCATCAAAATCATTAGTTTAAATCTCTCAAGCCACAAAAACCTCACCAAAATCACAACGGACGAGTGTTACAAGTTGTCCATGACATAAATAGGTACCTGTTGTTTATCTGTCAGGTTTACAAAATGTTTATCTAGCGATCTTAACCTGACCTTTTTCATTCGCAGGAGTCTTCCTCTTTTGTTGGGCACCATTCTTCACATGCAGCGTCCTGGGCGCCCTCTGCGACAAGTTCAACCTGCCGTTCTCGCCGGGGGTGACTACCTTCATCCTGACCACGTGGCTCGGGTACATCAACTCCTTCCTGAACCCGGTCATATACACCATCTTCAACCCGGAGTTCCGGAAGGCGTTTAGGAAGATACTGCACTGCGGCACCTAGCCCGCGGACTATTTGGTCGTCTTCACTCAGTAGATCTCATTGGATATTGATAAATTGGATTATTAGTAATATTAGAAGCTTAGGATATAAAACCGCCTGGATTATTTTTCCCATTTTCATCTTCACAACATAATAATATCAACTAACAAGTCAAGAAATATAGACGAAGAGAAGATGCGCACACCAGACTAGTGTTTTGATATAATAATAATAATGATATAGTCTTCCTGATGCTCTGGGCCCTTATTCGCTATGGCCATCTAGACACGTAACGCGACGCGTTACGATATCTTCGTGAAATGGTTTTGGGTTTAAAAGTCTGTATGCCGTTGTCATGACAAATGCAACTAGGCTCGTTATACGCACGTTGAAACATAGAAAACACTGGCCACAAACAACCTAACGTGTGGCATACGAAGAATACAATTTTTTCATTCCATGTCGTGGCGCGTTAAGGCGCGTTATTCTTAAAGGAATCTCATGTGGCATAGCGAATAAGGCCCCTTGGGTAGCTATACCTTATTTGCCAAGTATCTGGCGTATATTGATACAGTTCATCTTCATCACTGATCAATTCAATTCAAGTCAAATAGTCAATTGGGACGCGATGCCCATAAAAACCCAACTGGCATTATTCTTGTCAGAAACTTGTCTTGACAGAAATATGCGGTATTCGTTGCAAACAGAAATTAATGTAGGTAATCATAATTTTTTTTATTTGCCATTAAACACTGTTGGGTACTTACCTACTTATTTACGTCATAATGTGGTTTAGTCAAGGAAGTTTTATAGTAATTTCTATACTAACGGTTTTGTTTAGTAGTTTGAACCGTCATTCCAAATCTGTGTTATTACTTATTAGTGTAAAGAAAAGGTTGCATTCCAGTTTACCAATTTCCAAGGAGACCTGCCAGATGACCAAATAAAGTGCAGCTGTGAACAAAATTATTACATTTGATGTGATAAAAGTGAAACATTTAAAATGTGTTAATATTAGTGGTAGAAAATAGCATATCAGATAAATGAAAAATTCAATAACAATAATTTAGTTTAAGATGTTTATAATTACTAAAAATATAATTGTATAGCTCAATAAAGCTTTAGTAACCGATCTCCATTAGTTAAAATAACTGTTCAGTATTAAAAGTGTACCTATACTACAAATTTAAGCCAAATATTTAATAGATTTTATTATTATTCTGTAAGCTTTAGTTATTTTTGAGGTTGTGATCTGTTTAGGTATTTAATTGTAGTTTATTTTTGATTACGCAATGGTAATGTTTTACAGTAGGCATGATTTCAATTTATATTCACTTTTTATAAACGGATTTTGTTATTACGTATTCTTTTATATTTTCTAGTGAGTCATTATTTTGAGCTTATTCCGTCCATCTGTTGATTAAAAAATGTTTAAAGATATTTTATCTGTGCAGTCAATATCCGAGATCAAATTTATTCCATCTTTAATAACAGAATGAGGTTAAAAGAAAATACTCGTCTTCCAACATGATAATTGTAATTTATTACAAATATTTAAATTTTATTTCTCACTTTTAACTTTGTACCTGATGTAATTTGATAATTATCTATCATACAATCATTATTAATTCATTATGATTGCTCTTTTTTAACAATCATAATTTAAAAATGTGTGTTGCTATAAAATATATAAACGGTTATAGCATTAATGTAATCCATTAGATAGAAATATTATCGAATTAATGTCTGTAAAATAAAAGAGCCGTTTGCACAACGTGATTTGATAACGTAGTGTGTAATTATCGCCAAATGATGATTTTAATCATATCAAAATAATAAGCTAGTCATTAGAATTATTAATAGTATTAGAAGGATATGTAATTGCAATAATATATGTGAAACAATTATTAAACGCCATAAAATTAGTTACATACCTAATTCTTTTTTTATTATAACTATTTGTGTTCAGACGTATTGAAAAACAAATGAAAAGTAGGTTTGTTAGTCTTTTTATTTATTAATGTATTTGAATGGGCAACAATACAAAGATTATGACCAAAACTCATAATAGGCTAGTTGCCTGCTATTAAAAATGAACAAGTATATATTATTTTCATAAAATAGGTTAAAAATAAATGCAATAGTTTAAAAAATAAGTAAAATTGGTAAATAAATCATGGACTTTTAAAGTTTCTGGAGGAGGCATCGCCTCCTCCAGGACTCCTCCAGCAGGAAAAGGACATTTCTAGCAAAACAGAGCTTCCCCACAGCTACTATGAAAACACGTGATTTTGACGTCACATGCCAAAGAGATTGTATGTAAAGCTACCACAGCTTAGTAATGAGGGACTATGAAGGACCATACACTGACGTCACTGCATGTTTGAGCAGTCTCGTTCTATTCCTGTACCTATTTTAAAATCCTTGTAACTTTGTAATTTTTTGAAATATATAATTGTTGTTTTCACGACTGTTTATATTTTGAGGTATATTATTATTAATTTATGCAATAAAAGTAGTAGTCATCTAGCATATGTATCAATATCTTCGTTTTATGAATTTAATGTGTTTATTGTGATCCCAATATGTTTTATGCTAAATTAAATAAACACTGGTTATTTTAAACCAATTTTAATAAATATGTGAAATTATCTCGAAAAGATACTCAAAAATTCATCATGACTTTTTTATAAAAAAAATTATTTAACTGAAAAAATATTGCACAACTTGATAAGTTTATATTAAGTTGAGTAACGTTATGTAAAAAGTGTTATATAAATTATATTTAATGGACTAGATGTTTTTATAGTAATAATAACTAGGTACATATTTATTAACTGTTCCGCTAATCAATATGTATTTATAAAATATTATAATTGACTGTACGATACCTACTGTGCGTCAGTATAGCAAGGATAACTGAACTTTGTTAAATATAAATATTTAAATAAAATATAAATAACAGGGTTCCTAATCAGAATCCACTGTATGTTGTAAACTTTATATTGTTAATAAAAAGTAATTATAATATTCACATTAAAATTTTTACTAATTAGTATGACGAAAATGAATAATTTTTATTCTGGTAGTAATAATATCCAGCTTTACCTATAGACGTTCACAAATAATATATAGAAAATCTATAATTGGACGTGAGAAGTATCTACAGTAATAAAAAAATATTAAAATTACCAAAGTTAGTGCCACAGTTTGAACTGAAATATTTTATGTATTTTATAATAAAAAGTAGTAATTTTACATCACAATAAATACATATACTTTAAATAATGACATATTCTTTTCGCTTGTCTTAACTTTATATTGTTTCAGTCATTAATTATTGCTGTCAATAAATAAAGTATTACGAGATACCATTTCTATTCAATTGAATACCTACTCATAATGTAATATGAATAAAATATAAAATTGTTATAAAATTATAAAGTTTGCTTAATAATAGAGTAAGATTAAAGTTAGAGTGAGTAAGAAACCTGACAATCTATGTAATAAATACTTACATGCAATTTTTTATTTAATTACTAATTTTACACTGGGTGTTGATTTGCATCTCCGCAGTCTTTACAGAGGTTCATCTACTGCATTTATAGAACAAGAATCAATGAAAAATAGTAGCAGGTCAAAAAATTGTCTTAAAAGAAAACCGTACGTGTGTGCGACCTCACTTAAAACACGAGATAAGATTGTGGAAATTATGACATCACCCCGTCTAAAGCGTTAATTCCGCGCCGCAACACCCACACCAAGGCCTACTTGTGTTATATCATAAAAATGATTGTAAAGTAATAATAAATAAATATAAATAACGCTTAACGATCACATACATAGAACCTGGACCCTAACTAGGATTCCCTGTATCTAGGGGCCCAGGAACTACGAAGACCATGGTCCCACAATACCCAGACGCAGAACAAGTATTTGCGCTATTTTGCACAAATACTTGCCATGACGCGGGAATCGAAACCGTGTTATGCCGGGTGCCATGTAATGACAGCGTCTGTTCTATGGTGGTTGAGCAGGCCACACAAAAGAGGCATTAAATTACATTATTATGTACTACAAATAGGTATATTGAAGGGATGCAAAGCAACATTCGGTTTAAAAATATTCTACGAAAATGTATGATTTTCTACTGAGTAATAACTGAGTCTTTTCGTCATACAGTTTTGAAAATGATAGCTCATTACGTAATGTTAAGTGAAAATAATGTTAATTAGAGAATTTATCATAGTTCTGTTGCTGATAATTGTAAACTAAAAATATACTATAACATTTTTGGTACGCTATGTTATCTACGTAAGGTAGTGGTATGACTTTCTATGCAAAAAAGTGATTTAAAATTCTGTTTTTATACCAGAACTGTTTTATTTAACCCTCTTGAAATTCAATTTTTAGTAACTACCTCAATAATCCTTTCTTCGTAGCCCTTGAAGAGATAATGCGATTTACAGTTAAAGGTTTTGGTTGACAGATCTAAAACTCCTAAGCCTGTTGCTGTTCTTGTCAGATAGACGGCAATGTAAGAGACGGATACAGTACATTACTGCAGCGGCCAGCAACAGAGGCATTGATGGACGAACGTGTAAATGTGGGCCGAGGCGAAGCCGAGGCACACATACGTAGGTCCATCAATGCCTAGTTGTGGCCAAGGCTTGTATAGTACTTTCTCAAATAATGCGCATTTCTATTTGCAAGCCAGTTCGAAATTTAAATAAAACCTTTGATAAATTACCTCCATGGTTGCCATGTTTCGGAGTAAAAGATCGTTCCATTTTTAAATCGCACGACAGATATGAGTTTTGTATGTAATTTATTTGGCCGCTAAACCACGACAGATATGGATTTTCATACAACTTTTGCCGGCCGTTGCTCGCCAGTACAGCAATTTTGATTTATCTCGAAGAAGGATGTCAAAATAATACATTTCCAAGCATGTTTGAGAAAATAATATTTTGAGTAAGTTTAAGACTTAACTATAGCCTTCGATTGGGCCTAATATCATTGTATACTTAGAGGAATTACGCTATTTCTATGATCGTAAAATCCTAAGACAGACTCTTAAATTACAAGTCCAACTTCGATAGAGAGGTCGCACGAAAAATCCAACTCGGCTGGGCAACGTTCGGAAAGCTTTGACCTATCTTTCTTGGTTCAAAATACCGCAGAGCCTGAAAATAAAGGTTTTCAATCAGTGCCAGTGATGACTTATAGAACTGAAACGTCGTCTCTTACATATTGCTCTCATTATAAGCTCAAAGCCGCGCAACGAGCTATGGAGAGAGCTATGCGGTGTTTCCCTGCGAGATAAGATCCAGAATGAGGAGATCCGCAGGAGAAATAAAGTAACCGATATAGCTCTTAGAACTAGCAAGCTGAAATGCGACTGCCTTACCATTTCCTGCGGTAGTGCTGTTGTTGTTTGTTATCTATCTTCTATCTATCTATCTTCTATCTATATCTATCTATCTATACATATAATAAAACTGTAGAGTCTAAAAAAGTCTGTAATTGCAAGATATCAAAAAAATAATCACGCACTCTGTGAAGAATGTATATGACTAAAGAGTAATATTAGTAGGTACGGATACTCTAAGGCGTGATTTTTCAATCATCAGATAAAAATTGTTCATTAGATAAAACAAAAAAACCCGAATTTTGTAAGTGGAATACTGAAAATTAAAATAATATTGTTTTAGCTGGTTTATAATTTATTAGTCCCGAAAACCCGTTCTCCAGTCATTGAAAAATCACCCCAAGAGAATCAAAACATTACACATTACATTTATAGGTTTCCTATTTATGTTTTTACAGGTTGTTTAGCATTTTGAAGTTAAATAGATACATACCAACAAATATTAGGATAGTGTGAAAGTAGATGTTTTTTTTATTTTGACATTAGACGACATTTTTATTTAACCAATGATACGAACCGTTGGTGATTCACCGTGTGGTCCCGGTTTGCGAGTAGGACCACCCCATCTCATCTCGTGGGTGCGGCTGAGGGAATATCCAGAGAATTGGCAGCAGCATTCTCCTCGGTACATTAGAACCTTCTGCGATCACCAAGCCGCCTGCCAAGCGTGGTGGTTATGGCAAATTCCCCCCTATATGATAAACGTCCAAACTGTCGTTTTACAGGGGAGGCCTGTGTTCAGCAGTGGATGTTTCCCTTTGTTGATGATGAATGATATGAAATATTTTACGAAAAATAATTTACACGGGTACTTAGATATAGGTAAGTAAGTATATTTAGTATGGTAAGATACTCGTATTAACAACATGGCCCCGTAACATCCGGCGGGGTAATTACGTAAAATTTGCAACAGCAATGCAACAGCAGTAGCAAAGCAACAGCAGTAGCGAAGCTTACATGCTCGACACCACTAATGATGTATGAAAGCAATCACCGCACAATTTACGCCTGTTGCAAACCTGTTGCGAGTTAGGTAATACGCCCGCGGTTTTGGATTTCTTTCTTCTTCATCTTTCATGTAAATGAGTTTTTATAGTTAAATATTCAAGGTCTGTGGGCTCTTCAATGAACAAACTAAGTGGCGATATTCTCTTTGGAACAACCACAGCACAACCACAGCTTAGAGCAAAAATGATGCAATGAGGATTAAGTCTTGAACCCACGGATGTACATATAGCATACAATGTACATCCGTGCAAGCGGTTATTTTCTCTATGGCTTAAACCTTCTTGGCTCTGCGGACAAGTTGTAAGTTAATTAGAATTTGGCAAGAAGACGAAAGGTCTTTGAAAGTGGACGTCTTCAGGATGTTGATGATGATTATGATGATGATGATAGCCGTATTTGAATTAATTGATCATAGATATCAATTTCAGGTAAATTCTTTGCGTTATTCCTAAAATAAGTAATGTTCTCGACAGATAGAAAGACAAACAGACGGACAACTAAGTGCACAGCTTCGAAAAGATTTAGCGGATTGTGTTGTTTGGTATATAGAAAATGCATGATCTATTATTAGACTACCTAAACGTAGAAATAAAACAATACAAGCGTGCGAAGCCGCGGGCAAAAGCTAGTTGCATTATATAATAATATCTACCTACCTACTGTAAACGCATTTTCTCAGCGACGGGACTATATTAGTATTAATGATATTATGTAGGTACATTTACAATAAATATATATCTGCTCAAAACCTGGTCGAGAAATCGACACTTAGAGTGGGTTTTTTTATCCGTAGTAAAGGTAATCAATGGTTAAAAACTAACAAATTCTAACCAATGGTCAAAATTTGTTAGAGATTTTAACCATTGGTTGCCTTAACTACGGATAAATAAACCCACCCTTAGTGGCTTTGACGCTAGAACCACTAGAACCACAGATTTAGATAAAATTTTGCATAGCTACAGATTTGCTTGAATACTCGTTTGAAACTTTTAACAAAAAAAGAAAAATAAGCTTCCGTGGAAAAAAGTGTACGTTATAGGTGACCTCTGTAGGTTAGATATTATCTTCCTACATAATATACCTCGTATAGTTTTCTTTTTTATTAAAAACTAATGTTAATTTTTAGGGTTCCGTACCCAAAGGGTAAAACGGCCCCTATTGCTAAGGCTCCGCTGTCCGTCCGTCTGTCACCAGGCTGTAACTCATGAAACGCGGTAGTTAGAGTCAGCTGAAATTTTTACAGATGATGTATTTCTGCTATATCAACAAACACTAAAAACAGAATAAAATAAATATTTAAGGGGGCTTTCATACAACAAACGTGATTTTTTTGCTCGTTAACCACAAGAGTCATAGATGGTGTTGCTTAAAATAGTACGGCTACTCAACACTTGATGACAGGGATAGATAATGGTACGGAACCCTTCTGCGCGAGTCCGACTCACACTTGGCTGGTTATTTTCAAACAAGTGTTCATACAGCCAACTAATACTTAAAACTAGTATAGGTAGGTACAATGTATCTATGTAGGTACGTACATGTAATTGCCTTATAACTTTTCTACGTGACTTTACAACGGCTAAAATAGTTGCTTCCGCCGCGCAGTGAAATTTAAATAAATAATTAGTTTCGCTTATAATTGCCAGGAGTTAAATTTTTGTTGCTAATTGGCACAGCTTGGAATAACCCGGCTATTTAAACTTTATGCAAATTACAAATGGACGTAGCTTTTCTGGAGAGCTTGCGGACCTTTTTTATCTTGCTAAGTAATTATATTCAGTGTGGTCCCAGTGTGCGAATAGGACCACCCCATGTCTTCCCGAGGGTGCCGTAAGAGCCGGCTAAAAAATATTCCTTTAGTCGGCTAATATTTACAGACTTAAATTAAAAAATAAAAATAAACAAATGCCTCAAAAAATAATTCGCCGTTAGCCGAAATGTCTATTTCACACTCCATGCTGCGGGCAAATGTTTCGTAGGTAGCTAAAACACCTGCACCGCGCTCCCCGCTGTACCGGAGCGCCAAATTATTACAAATTATTATTATTTAATTATTATTGGCCTTTTGTTAAGAATAAGAACTTGGACTAAATTTATAGTACCTAGTTTTAAGTTTTACATTATAAGTACTTTTGTGTTTAGCTTTAAATGAACATTCTAAAGCATGGAATGAGTACATACATATCAGGAATCTAACAAATTAACATCCACGGTGTATACATTGAAGTCTTCTGCGATCACCAAGCCGCCTGCCAAGCGTGGTGTTTATGGCAGATCCCCCCCTATGATAAGCGTCCAAAGTGGCGTTTTATGAGGGAGGCCTGTGTTCAGCAGTGGTGTTCTCCTGGCTGATGATGTGATGTAATTGCAGACCTGGGAATCTAGGGTTCATCTGGGCACTAACTAAAAACCTTCACCTAGTTTTTCACTAATACTTACAATATTACTTTACTAAATCTCTCAAAGGATAGCCTCATCCAATACTGATCAGACAAGATAGATTACTTTACTAGCTAGATAAATCGACTTTTTGCTAGACCTTGCCTTTGAACTTGACCTTGGCCCTTTGTGATAGAATGGGCCGTTCTTAGTAAGATGGTACAAGGTTACAGACAAGGACAAAATGGTTTGGTCATCACTATCATCATTCTCGTCACCAGTTTGTTAGTTTAACTCAAGTCCTTGTACTAGGTGATAGGACTTTTCTGCAAAGTTCGTCTAGGTAGGTACCACCGCTTTGCCAGTTATTCTGCCGCCTAGCAGTAGTGTGCAAGCACTACAGTGTTCCGGTTTGAAGGGCATTGTAGCTAGTGAAATTACTGGGCAAATGAGACTTAAGAACTAATCTCACAGTCTAAAAATATTTTTTAGACTGTGTGATGTCTCAGGATGACGTGCGCAGTACGTAGTGTCACGCGAAACTTTAGTTTAGATTTCCGAGTGACACTGCAATCTGTGCAACGAATGACGTGACGAGGTAGTGCTCGTCACGTCATTCGTTTGCATAAAAAAAAAGTCAATGGAACTAATAACTTGAACTATTTACGGGAACGGACGATCTACACTTTTTTGCTTTGAACTCCTGTAATATATAATTTATTATACTATCTGAATTAGAATTGGGGTATTATCCCGAAAGGGGGGGGGGGGGGGGACTGGGACCATGGTAGCCCACAAGTTGTGAGAGCCTTACTTGAAACTGCGTGTTTCCAAACCTCCATACTAAAAAATAAATCCACTCACAAAATTGCACGCGCGATCGCTACGAGAGTTAACAAGATACTATAAATTCATTTCTAAACACCGGTCGACGCATTCGGTCAAGGACGAAGTTCAACCACCCAGCTGCGCTAGGGCTATCTTCGAACGTAAACTTTACATGGCATTTCTTCAATGAAAAACTATTAATTTAGAAAAGTCATAGAAGAAACATTGTCTACCTTGGGGAATTCACCCCCTTTCAGGGTAATACCCCAACTCAAACTCACCTTGTATATGGAACACTTAGATGTATTATTATTTTTGGTTTCTGAATACTTCATTCGTTTGTCATCAGCCTACACCTAATAGATACGTTCCCATTGCCGGAATACGGGCCATCGCTCATGTAGACAGAGGTAGGCTATAAATTCACCACGCTGGCCATGTGCAGCTTAGTGGATATTCTTACACATAAGTTATTTTGAACAGTCGTTGATGCAAGGCTGAGCGGGATTCAAATCAGGTACTACGTGAGGTACTACGGGCACGTCGATTTGAAAGTCTGATGGCCTATCTATACCGCTAAGCCGTATACTTCTTATTTACCTTTAAATCAAAACGAAACTAAAATTTTTCTTGCAGCGGCAAGCAATAATGACCTTAATAACTATGTGCATTGTAAGGACCTCCCATTTCAAGTATATCTGCGAGGCGATATCAGGCGAGGCGTAGAAAGAGCTAATACAGCGCGCGGCATTGTCGGCTCCACAAAGCGGCGGCGTAAGGAGCGATTCTGCTTTTCTGTATGTTTTGGTATAAGTTACAAGGGTGGAGCGTTTTCAGTAATTTATTAAGGTGCTGAATGTTCCCAAATCGACTAACTTGAACGTAATTGCCTCAAAATGTATATCATTTACAGGATTGAAAAAAATGCATGTTAACAATGGTCATATCTTCTTTCTATCGGCAGAAATCAAAACACGTTTACGAAAAGTTTTCTCAATGAAAAAAAATCGTGAAGTGACCTCTAAAAAGTCATTTAAACGCCCTAACATGTTACATTTTTTTATAACAGTAATAATTTATTTTATAACTAATTATTTGTACCGCAAAATGGAAAAGTCGAAGCGCAACGCAACGTAATCGTCATATTTTTGTTACGCAAAAAAGACCCTATACAATACAGTATACGTTTCATGTTCGACTGCTGTAATAAACGTGCTCGAATTGGGTCCTGACAGCGTCTTAAATATTGAGACCTTTAGTTTCACCTGAAAGGAGAATTGTCGCCTTGGGTCCACAAAAACGTCAACTGCTTTGTAACGTAATTACGACCATGTATCAAAATGTAGGTAGTAAGTACCTATAGTCTTTTATCAAATTTTCAAGTTTCCACATGTAGTGCAGTGTAGTGCATCTGGTTTCCGTTGTGTTTGAGAGCTTCGGTGCTTTGCATTGCCCTCTCTAATATAGGTATAATAGTAATAGAAATATATAGCTAACGCTAGCATGCGCAAGCTTATCGGCCTCCCGTGCAAAAACTAGGTTTTCCAGCCCAGATGCTCGCCGCCAACACCAGTCCGTCCCCGACCGCTAACCGCGTGCGACGTGAGGCTATGAAAACAAACTGGCCAGTTGTTCAATAATTAACTGTTCAAACTCCACCCATAAAGTTGGAGCTGGTAATAGAGGTATTTCCTTTCATAGTTAAGTACTCTTTGTCTTAAAACATCTGCTATTATATTATAAAAAAAAATATTTGGTTGCTTCGTATTATTTTCATCAAAGCAGTAACGGTCGATTGCGTGTCCAATGCTAGTTTCTCATTGCGGCTTTAGATTAACGCGCCAGACTTGGCGTGCATTGAAAACCAGCAATGTAAAAATAAGCAATGTAAACGGTTGAGTCACGTTCAACGTGAATTTCTCATTTTGTAAGGCAAAAGCAGTAATTGTGCTGTACGCTGTACTTTTCGATGCCGATTTCTTACTCGATTAAAATCGTTTTTGAGAGCAGAAAAAATTACAATTAGGTACAACTTTGGATTATTAGGTAGGTAACTACATAATGTAGGTAGTGAAAAGCAAATATTTTATTAACGAACAGGTAATTGGCTTTATACTTACATTATTTAGTTTTTTATTAAAGTATTTTATTCCTAAAATAATTTTCTTTTTTTTGGGATTGATTGATTCCGGGTTTTGATTTGGTGATCTGACAAAAAAATCTTCGAACGAAACATTTGATAAATTGAAAACACATTGAAATGCAAGTAAAAATAATCATTGTAAGATACCTGTAATAATCGTAAATCTTGTTTAAACGGAAATTAAGCATTTTGATCTGGATAGCAATCACATCGACCCTGTAGCTCTCTGGTTTTTAGTTACTGGCATGAGCTTGTAATAGGTAAATTTCAAAACGAATAGGTAGCTTGAGGTCACATTATATTGCTAAATGTACCTACATGGTGCTAGTGCTTACTTCGATTTACGACTCGCAAACGAAGGCAGGATGCACGGCGCGCGCGGCGATGCGACTGGCGGCGGCTTTGAATCGATATACTGCAAGGGAGATGGCGGGCGCAGCGCGGCGCGGTGCCGAATGATTTCGCGCGGCTTGCGTTTGCCATCACTAAACTACACTCGTGACGTCATATTACCTACACAAAATGTTACACGCTCGGTTCCCATACTAATCGACGAACATTTTATTAGTGTTCTAGAGCTTGTAATGCTGTGATAGGTATATTAGAGCGGGCGATGCCTGTTTTATTATCCTATATTTTATTTCAAAACCATAATCATAATCATAATAATCATAATCATTTTATTGGTAAAGCAATTTACAGGTCAGGCTTGCGATAGCAATGCAACAATATTTAAATTAATATTAAAAATTACAATAAATAATATTTAATATTATTTTAGTAGTTAGTATAAAGAATAAAGGCACATTGCCCGTTACGAAACAATTTGTAAAATGATAATAGCAAATCAATCATTAATATAATAAATATTAAGAATTCAAAATGTCATCATAAAAACATAAGAAAAAATTATAAGTATTCATCAAATACGTCAATGTCAAATAAAAAAAATATTTATGTAAATTAATAAATCCTAATTATACAAAATTTAAATGTCAACACAATTTATATTCTACAAATTCTGCGAAGCTGTAGAACGTTTGCTCACCAAGCCAGCGTTTAAGCCGTGCCTTAAAGCAGCTCATACTAGAGGACGAGATGATCTGCTCTGGGAGCTTGTTGTACACCGTCGGGCCCATAACATGCGACGTCTTGCATGATTTTGTAAGAGTTCGAGGTATTGCTCTGAGATTGTCTCTACTCCGCGTGTGATAGGAGTGCACACTGCTGTGCTTCGTGTAAGAGGCCTGGTTTAGTCTTACATAGACAGCTACCTGATAAATGACCAAAGCTGGTAATGTCAGGATCCCAAGCCTCTTAAAGTGCGGCCGTGCTGAAGTGTCTCGAAGGATTTTTGCAATTGTACGGATTGCGCGCTTTTGCAACCGAAAAACACGTAGCCAATCCGCAGCCCTACCCCAAAGCTCCGCGCCATACTGCAAGATAGAGTGCACCGTGGCGAAGTAATACGAGCGCACCACTTCGGCAGATACAACCCTCCCGAGTCGGCTGAGCGCATAGCACGCACTATCCAGTCTACCGCACAGTTTATCAATGTGGCTTTCCCATTTTAGGCCACGGTCAATCTCGAAGCCCAAAAAAGTCGTAGCCTCTGCTTGTTCAATTTTATCGTTCCCTATATGCACTAATAGGGGTCGCGAAGGACGCCCTGAAAGGCAGAAATGAACGAAGTGGGTCTTTGATAGATTGAGCGCTAAACCTAAAGTCAAAGTCAAATAATTTATATTATCACAAATAGGCAAATTTGACTTTCACATCTCAAAATTTCGGATTCTTATTAGATACTGAATTTAAGTTATTGTTTCTAAGGGTGGGTTTTTTGATAAGGTTAAAAACTCTAACAAACTTGGCGGCTGTAAAGTGCGCTGCAAGCACGCTGCGCTTAAAGCTTTCGCTACCCGCGCACATGTTCTTTTTGCTACTGCGCTGCGTAGCGTTTCACACCGACTTCAGATCAGCTACCATTAAATTTGAATCACACTCTACCTATACCTTATAGTTTAAAACTTCAAGAGGAAGGATTTGGGGTTATAGAATACAGACATCTGGTAAACCATGAGAAGTATTGTGGACAGCGTAAATACGTACTTTTTACGTCGCACCTGTGTCACAGTGCTTAGTAATAATAATTTATTTATTTATTTATTTAATTCATTATGCACAAGTGTATAAAAGTGGACTTAATGCTAACAGCACTTTCTACCAGTCAAACAAAGTGTGCAGAAAAGAAGTATAGTAGGCGTGCACAAAAGGATATGATGAGCAAAATTTTAGATTATACAAAATAATATACTTGAAGTATTAACTATTAAGATACAAGTATGATACACATAATCGATTGATTTAATAAAATACAAACTAAAATAAATGGTAATGGTTACTTTAATATATATATTTACAAAAAAGCAAATCTAATGATTTTTAAATTCTCGTTGAGTCTTACAACTTGTACCACACAAACCCCGGGATAATGGGCAAGTTGTCTCGAATCCCGAAGTCAATTCTCGGCGTATTGTCCCGCAGAAAGGACCGCGGTGACATCTCGTGGCTATATGTCCCATTTTTAGTACAAATGTATTGGAAACCCCGAGAGGGTTGGGATTTATTGATTTTGAAATTGGTTTCAGGTGGATTATTATATTTTTAAAGTCTTAATACCACTTCGCTACACAAGAACAAGGCCAATAGGCAATATTAACAATTTCACTTCGTAATTGCCCACTATTGGGGTACAAGCCTTCTCTCACAGGAGGAGAGTTTAGGTCATAATCCAACACGATGGCCAAGTGCAAATTGGTGGGTGGCACAGTCATGTACTTTTAGACTGCTTTTGTGGTTTTTGAACATGCTGGTTTCCCAGGATGTTTTCTTTCACTGTCCTAAGTAATTCCCATAGTTACACTGGTCGAGAAATCGACACACTTAGTCGTGAGTAATAGTCGGATACATTTTTATTTAAATTCCCATAGTTTTTATATAAAAGGTGAAAAGAAGCACTTATTCTGAATGGGGGCGTCCAAAACCTGGCCCTGCATCGCGCTCTTCTTGTGGCTCTAGACGCGTATGCTATTTCTTTTTTGCACATTGCAAATTGTGTGCGTTTCACTTAAGTACCTTTCTCGAAGCCGCGGGGAGCCGATGGATGCAGGAGACGAGTAGCCGCTCAAAGTGGCGCTTTCTGGGAGAGGCCTATGTTCTGCAGTGGACGTCTTCAGGCTGTTGGTGATGATGATGATGATGATGATGAACTTTCTCGAAAGACTAACCTTATGGTTAATGGTATACCATTGATAAAAAAAGACGGAAGTTGTAAGTTAAAACTTAAGAACAAAGCTATAACTTTATTTTAACACACGTGATCATAATAAATACCTATATTATTTTTCACAATCGTGACCAAAATTGATTGAAGAAAAAAATCTTTTGGAAACCACGACTTCGATGTTTGTTCATAGAAATTTTGTAAGGTCATAAAAAGATTCACTCATCCATTCAACAGCAAAACATAAACAAAAATTGTCCGTTGTCATTTGAAAGAAATAAATTCTCGTTATAATTCAATTCCGAGCCACCGTAAAACAAAAGTATCGTATCACACAGTAAACCCTTTAAGTTTCCACAAATTTAACTTCAATAGTCTTTTCTTTCATTTCAACCGCTTAAAACTCACTATTCAAAGAGAATTGCAATTTAAAATGCACAATGCTTATTCTCACAATCATAAAAAACCTACAGCTCCCTACCCATTGCGGTATTTTCTCCTCATCCTTGAAAGCTCCTTAAACGAGGCCAGCAATGGACGTGGTGAAATAAAATAAAGCCGTGAGATGAATGAAGAAGTTCCGATCCTCGGTTGATGGTACGGAAGCCCGCAGAGTGATTCACCCTAAGAATTGATGGCAATGATGAAAGGATTAGATGCGCAAGTTACTGACTCTAAATGTTGAAATTAATTAAATAGATATTTTATGGTAATTAAAATAAATAAACAAAAACTAAACATTCAACTACTTAATGTAATTAAATAATGATTGTTTTTTTAATTAAAACATTACTTAACGCTTCGGCGGCGGGTTCGATTCTCGTGACAGGACAAGCATTTGTGCACGTAAACAAAGCGCGTACTTGTTCTGTGTCTGGGTGTTGTGGGACCATGGTCCTCGTAGTTCCTGGGGCCCTAGATACACGGAATCCTAGTTATGGTCCAGGATCTATGTATGTGATCGTTGGGCGTTATTATTATTTGTTATTATTTATAATAAACGATACAAATTTCTTTGTTTATGGTAACTATCTAAAATATTTTTAGTGACAACGTAAACTTTTCATTAGAAGGTAAATATTTTTTATGCAATAGGTACCTAAAACAAGCCGTCCTCTTAGAAGCACTCTCTTTTTATGCAAAGACTAAAACGTCTCTAATCTTTGCCTATCGCCTGCGCTTTTCTTTATCGAACAAAGAAAGTCATGATAGAAGAGGCGTCCTCCGTGAAAATGGTTGATTCGAACCCGGCGGCGAACTTGAATAAGAAACTCCCTTGCTCTTTTTACTCAATAGTTCTACGTTTTATAGTTCCTATTTTATTCCGCGTATCTATTGAGTTTTAAAGACGTTGCTCTATATATTTTAAAATCCTCGATAGGATAGGGAATTGTTTATAATTTTAAGTGTCACGGCCAAATTGTTTGAGCGCCTATTACTACATAGGCTCAAGCCATATCTAACACCTCGGAAGAGCAGCACGGATTTTGGACAAAGCACTCCACCACACTGCAACTCACTAAAGTGTTCCACTTCCAGCTGAGGATATGAACTTTGGAAGGCACTCTGTCGGTGTCTTCTTGGATATAGAAGAGACTTTCGACAGAGTGTGGCATCAGGGCTTTTTGTTCAAGCTCGTAAAGCCAACGCTACCACCATCGCTCGTACGAATCATCGATTCGTTCCTGAGAGACAGGAAATTCCAAGTGGCCGTAGAAAATGCAATGTCAGAGGTGCACCACCAAGCACAATAGCACCACAAAACCAAGAAGGAAAGACTGCAAAAGTTTACAAAAAATAAAATTGCTGTGAAGCTAAAGTTTTAAATCGTCCCTTATTTTGCAGTTCACGAATTTTTCCCGCTTATTCCCGTTATACGCGCCTTGGTGTTGGACGGGACCTGCGGACAGTTAAAATATGTTAATTCGTCTCTGTGCCGGCGACACGACCACGACGCGACGCGACATACTGAGTAACGACCTTCTATTCCAGATGTGATGCTGGCATGGCTTAAATGGACTTTTCACTACAAAGATTTATTGTTCCAAAAAGCTTCTTTGTAAGTGTGTTTTTACACTAATCCATTTTTTAATGGTAAAATGGGCATACGTTTGATAACAACTCACCTGATGGTAAGTGACGAGGTTGTCTAAGGTGCAGCACGTTTACTCAAAATTCCACGGGAATTTTCACTATTGAATCAGACAACATCCATCCAACATCTGTGTTCCGGTTTGAAGGGCATTGTAGCTAGTGAAATTACTGGGCAAATGAGACTTTATGATCTGATCACTCAGTCTAGTAATCTGATTATTAGACTGGGTGATGTCTCAGGATGACGTGCGCAGTGCAGTGTCGCGCGAAACTATTGTTTTAAAGTTCCGGGTGACACTGCAACTGTTATGGGCGGCCGTGTCACTTAACATCAGGTGAACGACTAGCTCGTCACGTCATTCAATCACATAAAAAAAAAAAAAAAAAAAAAAAAAAACTTAGGTGTTGAATCGTAATTATGCAAGACTAGTTGCGTCCCATGGTTTTACCCGCGGATAAAAAGTTTTCTATGTGTTTATATCCATCAGCAGCGTGTAAGCTATCTGTATTCTAAATTTCATCGAAATTGGTGTTATCATTTGGTTCTGGTTACGGAGGTACGGTAACAAACATTCATACAAACTTTCGCAAACATAATATTACTTTGGGATTCCTTGGATATTCATTTTGTAACAGCATCAGCTTTTTTTGTTTAAAAGGCTTATACGGTCACCTCTTAGCGCAATTCAAATGAAAACCTAAAATGAATAAATAAGTAATTTTTTTTGTTGCAAAAAACAGTGAGAAGAATCGCTATATTTGCATTTTAGATTTACAATTGGACAAAATAATTTAATTAATATTTACATATCTTCTTAAATTTTATTGGGGCTTATATTATGTACCTTTTTAGACTATTTTGAAGCGAATCAAACTACTTCTATAGTAAATTGTAGGTAATACTAAAACATCTAACAAGAAATTTAAAAGCCCTCTTTTCTCAGATAGTACATAGGAATCTCTCCTTTGACTTGGTATTGACTAAACATCTACCAGACCCTTCGTGGTGTGTTTTTTGATTCGTAGTTAAGGTAACCAAACCAATGGTTAAAATTTCTAACTAATTTTGACCACTGGATAAAATTTGTAATTGTTTTAACCATTGGTTACCTTAACTGCGCACCAAAAAACACAGTCCCCCAACTCCGCTTCAAAAATGCAGAATACAATCTGCATAACAGATCAGTTTTCGTTGCAACTGTCATTTTTCAACGCTAATTGCCTGTTTAACTTGCCAGTTGTTAATTCGTTTCAGCGGATTAACTGGCAGCACCCATTGTTGGGTTTTCATGCCTTTGTTTCTGAACCTAAGCTTTGTTAGCGGTAAATTGATAAAAATCTTTGTATTGTTCTACCAACATTTTTGCTGAAATTTGCACTGAAAGTGGCTATTTGCGATAGACGTTGGACTGATTTGATGGTTGATAGGAGTTTTCTTCGGATTTGAATATAGTCATTTGTTTTTATTGGTGGTTAGACCCACGATGCAGCAGAGTGAATAGGTATCTTCTGGGTAAGCGTGTCCCACCTTAGGCTTCATTTACACTTACCATCAGGTGAGACTTGGCCAAACGCTGACAGTAAAAAAAAACTATCTAACTAAAATTCTCACAAATCTGCAAATCAAGAGCTACCTAGGTCTACTACATTTTTGAATAGGTAGCAAACAAGCATACCGCCCTGTGATTGGCGGAGATCACCACACGATTGGTAATCAGTCCATATTTATACACCTACGTTTTTTGCTACGTTATTACTTTCCTTGTAAGGTTGCCTGGAAGAGGTAGATCTGAGTGATAAGACAGCCCATTGTTACACTTTGGTTAAGTTTGTGATGTGGTGATGTGATATGATATGATGTGATGTGATGTGTGGTGATGTGTGTTTGTGATGTCGCATATGCAATGTGGTGTTTGTAATGTGGTATTTGCGACGTGGTGTTTCAATAAGGAGTTTCTTTTTCATTTTTTATTGATTGATATGCTTGCGTTTCACCACTACCTCAACTGATGGGAAATGATCTACCTTATTTATACATCTACTCTACGTTTCTGGGGCATGGGCTAACACAGGGAAAGAGTGTATAGGCCATAACCCAGCACACTGAACACGAATCAGTGGATGAGTGGCATGAGTTAAAAAAAAATATTCAAAAATTACAGTAAGTGCAATACAACAGGTATAATGGGCCTTATAAATATTATAGAAATCTTACATTGATAGGTGCCTAAATAGCTCAAAAAATCATTTAGGTAAGGAGGGCAGGATTCAAACCATAGTGCATTAAGTTGAAAGTCGCATGAGCCACCACTTATCCACACTCGCTCCCATACAGGCTTACATCATCATCCTCTTTGCCTTTTTTCCCATTTGTTATTGGGGGTCGGTTCCCAGTCTATTTAACCTGTAGCGGCGAGCAACCACAGAATTACACGAGCGACTTTCATCTGACCTCGAAACCCATAAGGACCAAGTAACAGGAATGGTTAGATCAGGCGTCAGATTCTATCAGGCGTCTGACTACCCGTAACGATTGCCATAGATGTTCTTATAACAACCGGGACCGATGACTTACGTATAACGTACTCTCTGAGGCACGGAGCGATGGCATCGAAAACTGCACATAACTTACTAGATAAATAATTGGTGCAGGGCCGAGGATCGAACCCGGTGCCGTAAAATTGCGAGGCGCACATGTTACCACTCAGCCACCATCGCTCTATTACATACACACCTCGCTCCCTTACATAAACTAATTTAAATAATATAGGTAAATCATCACTGACATAACAATCCAGGGCCAGCATCGCAGAACAAGGGTGCTACACGGCCTGGGTTAAGCAATTAAGGTTTAATGGCGTAGAGCCCTAAACCTGACCTTGTCATTGGGTTGTAAATTTGAGGAATGGTAATTTAGAATTGGTGCTCATTGAATAGGTTCTTGTAGTCAATTAGTTCGGATTTGACGACATGTTTCTGGCGTTGGAATGTTTGAACGATATATTAGCTGTGGTTTAATACAGGTTCAATATTTAGAACCTAGGTATAGGTTAGTCTAGGTATAGGATACTACTTACTGCTTATACCGTATCAACAATAAAATTAGTAATAAAATGTAACGTATTGGACTGCTCTGTAATATTATGTTTTATGGTAAATAGTAATAATAAATAAATAAAAAAAAAACAAAAAAATCATAAACACAAAAAATTGCATTAATTACTGCGAAAATTTGATTTTTAGCTCGTCATATCATTTGATAACATTAAAAAAACTGTTCTCTTTATTTACTTATAACGATGTTTCGATAATTTTACTAAACACGAAGTTTATTGATTTTAAGGCATTTATATGTATACCTAACTTGACATAAAAACATAAATGTAATGTTATAATTTTGATAGGTTATTAATGGAAGTGTTTAATGTATATGATGTTATTTTTTGCTTTAAGTTGACGCAAATAGTGTACCCAGGGGGGTCTGGCAAAGATCTTCGCTAGACCCCCTAGTTATACTTACCTGTATTGAATAAATAGAACACATTGATTTGTATTAAAAAACATCGGGGGCAGTTTTACAGATATCTCGCTCGCACTGATCTAGACCACAATCTCACCTGATGGAAAGTGACGACGCGGTCGAAAGTGACATTTTATAACTATAATCTACTTTTTAATTAAGATACCAAGTAAAAATCATTTTCTTCGTCATTATAAATTATTTTAAAGAAAACTATTGAAAAAACAATGTATTTCTGTGACTGGGTATGCACAAATAGCCTTCATCTTAAATCTTATTAGCTCTAATGCGATCCGGAACGCATCCAGACCGAGGATAATAATGACGAGCAGAGCTGTAATAGGATAGAGTTTAAAACGCATCGCTGAATCTCTGCTCAGCGTGATAGGTAGCTGAGTTGTTGTGATAAGATTGTACTAATATTTGTTCAATTCTATTATTTATTTTGTATAGAATAGAATAGAATAACGTTTATTCAACTTCACAATGTTTCACACAATGTTTGTAGTAGGTAGTTATACTCTAATCCGATCGTTAAAATCGGGCATAAATGATAGAACCGATCATTTCATGATCAGACCGGTCATTTCATGATGAGACCAATCATTTCTTGACAAAAACGGTAATTTCATGATGAGTAAAGTGAATTCATGATTTTAAAGATCGGACCCTGACAGCAATCATTTCTTGACAAAAACGGTAGTTTCATGATGAGCTCGGCGATTACATGATGAAACCGATCACTTCTTGACAAAAACGGTAATTTCATGATGAGACCAGTGATTCCATGATGAGACCGGTCATTTCTTGACAAAAACGGTAATTTCATGATGGGAAAAAATGAAAATTTCATTTTTTTTTCCATTTTTTTTTCATAATTTTAAAGTCCGAACCCTGATAAGGTTTTGGTAAATACCTACATAGAAAATAGTTTATTTCACTAAACATATTTATTCGATGGCTTACACTAGGTGTATTTTCCAAAATTGTTTAATGCAGGAATCGATCGCAGAAATTAGGTACGGATAATAAAGTGAGTTTGAATACCCTTTACGTAGCATATTAATATCTGAGCTTTTACTAAATAGAGCTGAATATTGAAGAAAATATATATTATACAGCTGAATAATTATGATTTAATTTTCTTCATCATCATTATCATCATCAGCAGCCTGAATTCGTCAACTGGTGAACACAGGTCTCCCCCAGAGAGCGCCACTTTGAGCAGCTGCTTGCCTCCTGCATCCCGATGGATGCAAGCTGCGGGGAGCCGATGCTCCCCGCGGCTTTCACATTATCGTCAGTCCACTGAGTGGGGGGCTGGCCTACGCTGCGTCTTCCAGTTCGTGGTCGCCACTCTAGAATCTTTGTTTCCCATCGGTTGTCAGTTCTAAGAGCGATTAGGCCTGCCCATTGCCATACCTAAATGGAAAACAATTTATTTCACTAAACACCTTTATTCAATAGTAGGTACCTATATTTTTCAAAATTGTTAAATGCAGGAATCGATCTCAGAACTTACGGCAAATAAAGTCAGCTTGAATACCCTTTACGTACAGTATCATAATATCTGAACTTTTATGAAATAAAAGTGAACATTAAAGAAAATATAAGTAGAGCAACGAGTAGAGAGTAGTGGAGTGAAATGATGTACTTTTCTTGATTAACAGGAGTTTATGTTACTTACAAATTCCTATTAATCATGAAAGTTAAATCATTATTATTATTATTATTAGGTTTTACTAGGTGGTAGGACTTTTCTGCAAAGTTCGTCTAGGTAGGTACCACCGCTTTGCCAGTTATTCTGCCGCCAAGCAGTAGTGTGCAAGCACTACTGTGTTCCGATTTGAAGGGCATTGAAGCTAGTAAAATTACTGGGCAAATGAGACTTTATGATCTGATCACTTAGTCTAGTAATCTGATTAATAGACTGTGCGATGTCTCAGGATGACGTGCGCAGTGCAGTGTCGCGCGAAACTTTATTGTTTTAAAGTTCCGAGTGGCACTACAACTGTTATGGGCGGCCGTGCTTAACATCAGGTGAGCGACTAGCTCGTCACGCCATTCAATCGCATTAAAAAACAAAAGAGGTTCGCACTAAATATTATTGTATGGCAAAATCACAGACCTAGAATACTATAGCTGGAAAGTGTTAAAACTATTCGTATCATGAAGGAGGTATTACTAGGTGGTAGGACTTTTCTGCAAAGTTCGTCTAGGTAGGTACCACCGCTTTGCCAGTTATTCTGCCGCCAAGCAGTAGTGTGCAAGCACTACTGTGTTCCGGTTTGAAGGGCATTGTAGCTAGTGAAATTACTGGGCAAATGAGACTTTACGATCTGATCTCACGGTCTAGTAATCATATTACTGGACTGTGTGATGTCTCAGGATGACGTGCGCAGTGCAGTGTCACGCAAAACTTTATGCTTTAGAGTTCCGAGTGACACTGCAATCTGTTATGGGCAGTCGTGACGCTTAACATCAGGCGAACGACTCGCTCATCACGTCATTTGTTCACACAAAAAAAAAGGTATTAACTGCATTTTCTTTTAAAAAATAATTTATAACTTGGTTTCTAAAATTAAATTAGTTGCCCAGCTTCGCCCGTTTTGCTCTTGTTTTCGTGAAACTGTTGAATTTTTCCTACTTCAAGGTGAGAAGCGAGACTAATGAGAGGGGTTTTCTCTTCATTTGAACGTATAATTTATTATTTATACAGTAAATAAGTAAAGGTAGGTAGATTAGGTAGGTCCAACTTCGACAAAGAGGTGTCGCGAAGAATCCAACTCGGCTGGGCAGCGTTCGGGAAGCTTCGTCCTATCTTTTCGTCCAAAATACCGCAGAGCCTGAAAACGAAAGTTTTCAATCAGTGTGTGTTGCCAGTGATGACTTATGGAACTGAGACATGGTCTCTTACTGTTGGCCTCATTAGTAAGCTCAAAGTCGCGCAGCGAGCTATGGAGCGAGCTATGCTCGGTGTTTCCCTGCGAGATAAGCTCCGGAACGAGGAGATCCGCAGGAGAACTAAAGTGACCGATATAGCTCTTAGAGTTAGTAAGTTGAAGTGGCAATGGGCAGGCCATATCGCTCGTAGAACTGACAACCGATGGGGAAGAAAGGTTCTCGAGTGACAACCACGAACCGGAAGACGCAGCGTAGGCCGGCCCCCCACTCGGTGGACCGACGACCTGGTGAAAGCCGCGGGGAGCAGATGGATGCAGGAGGCGAGCAGCCGCTTAAGGTGGCGTGCTCTGGGGGAGGCTTATGTTCAGCAGTGGACGTCTTCAGGCTGTTAATGATGATGATGAAATAAGTAAAATGTAAAAATATTTTGCAAACGTTGATATCATTTACAAGCAAGTTACGGAGGCTGCAGGTGGAGGATGCAGAAGAGAAACTAAGATGTTGTCTATGGTAAATTAATCTATATTTGACGTTCAAATATTACACGATGTACGTATTTTACTAGTCCTACAATTTAAAGTGGTGCTTCTGGCCCCAAGGCCGGGACCGGAGTACCTTATGCCATTCAAAAACACGCATAAGACACTGTCTGCTGCGTCGGCGCATGCCTGGATGGCACCAGTCACGGTGAGCTGTGGACTGACGTCACACGGCAACGTAACAAGCAAAACTGTTTAGGTATTATCTTCTCCACACATAAATCATAAATCTGTCTTTGCTGGTTAAACGAAGGAAGAGTTTTTTGGAAACATGAACTAATAAAATTTTCTCGATAGAAAAAAAATACAAAGTTAAGTGCTTATAAACCGTACAAATAAACCGCGATTATTTAATGAATACTTTAAATAAGGTCATAAAACTTTGTGTAGTAGTTGAACTAAATATAATGGAGGGCTTGTGTATAGTGGATTTTTAAAATACCGAATATATTCAGTGCAATAATAAATTACCTAAATTATTGCGCGTTGGAACCATTCTAACTTAGACTGCCCCTGCCGTTCGGCCCCCGCTTTGGCTTGTACTATATATATATTCTGTGGCTTTGGCTTGGCCTAGCATGAGCCCTTAAAGTGTCTTACTTTTTTCTTTGCCACGTTACCGCTTACCTACATGCAAATGCATACGTTCTAGATAATGAAATTATGTTAATTTGCCCGGATTCTTGTGTACATATTAGCCGGATATGTGTGTCTGATTAGAAAAGTAAACTGGCGTAAGATGAAAATGAGATCTGTCGCAGCGAAAATGAAATTTTATTTTCCATTTAGTAAAAGAAGCTTTTTGCTATCAATTGCAACCGTACGTGTCGAACGTCATTAGTTTATATTTTCAGTGTTGCCATACAATATCACCGTCATCTTTCTACTAAAACAGTAGCTAATTAGCCGACAAAACAACAATAAATTGAACAAAGTTTTTGACAACTTTCTTTAAACAACTTGATACTGTAAACAGTGTTACATCAGGCCAAAAAGCTTTATGATTTTAAAATATTTCCTTACTCCTAAGCCGTTATTTGCATAAGCTTATACCTAGTATCATATGATTAAAGGAAATGGATGAAATTACGACATTTCAAAAGAATTAACTGGTTAATAACTAGATGATTGATTTATGATTGACTAGCTTAATACTACTACGCTTACGCTTGCGCTTACGTTTACGCTTATGCTTACTAGCTAGCTTAATTTTTATATGCATTTTTGTTTATTGGTGTTCAATAAAGTATTATTGTATTGTTGTTGTATTGTAGCTTGCGCCCCGTGGTTTCACCCACAGATAAAAATATCCTATGTGTCAAACCAGAGCGTATGTACGCTATCTCCATTCCACATTTCATTTAAATCACAGCAACTGTTGTGGCGTGAATATCTGGGAAAGTTTGAGCTGGCTCTCTATTAAGTTTCAGGATATACAACCGGATAGACGCAGACAGACAGAAACCGGAGGCTTAGTAATAGGGTTATATACCTCTTAAAACGGATATATCTTGGCATAACACCTAGCTCCTCAACCTCTAACTAAAAAATAAAAAAACAATGTTAAAAACGACAAATTAATTACCGACATACGTGACTTGAAATTAGAGGCTCACAAAACCGTTTTTCATAACATCATCACTGAAACGTGTTATGTAAATCTGCCTTATGTTCAGGGATGCCTGACCGACATCACCGACATCGCCGACATCACTGACATTATGTATTCGGATCTGTTATGAAATGAATATTCAGAAAGATGGAGCGGGTCCTCAGGTCGCACCTGAGAGTGACCGACACTGGGGCAGAGTGATGCTGCGGTATAGAGCTGGCACTAACGGTGATGTCTTCTTTAATAGCTCCACTACACTACTAGCGAAGTTAATTTCATGAAGTACTCGTCAAAGTTGACCGAAGTCGAAGTACGTGAATTTGCGAGGTGCTCGTCACCCGGTGCCGTTGCACGTGCACTCTCGCAGATTATATAGGTACATGCGTATTTGTCCCGATGCGAACTGAAGTGAAGTGAACCGAGTAGTGTCACAGAATATAATATATGGGTAGTGTAGTGAGACACTCCGCATACAACTTCAGGGCACTTCGAGTCCTTCGACTCATGCCAAACCCAACAACTATTGGAAGTCAGCCGAGGCAAGGTTCACGAAGGAAAGTAAAGTGCCCTTTCCACACTCTCGTATTCGCTTAACTTCGACCTTCATCCAGCTTCGCGAGTAGTATGGAGGTTAGGAATAGAAAAGAGTGTCCAAAGAAAAAGTGCAAGGTCATTTCATGGAGCTTATTACAACATAATTATTTACCTCAACTTTAATAAAAATGTTTTTAGATCGATTATAAGCCCCATGTAAACCTATATTATTATGACCGTATTTAAATCAGGTAATCATCGAAATTATTTTCTTCTTCTTTTCGTATAAGCCAATGTATTTCTATACTTATAATAAAACTTTTTTATGATCCAGGTAAGCCTGTAGGTACATAGAAGACAATAGAGATTTATTTGAAGTATGTTTTAATGTATTAGAGTTTAAAAAATATTTTTTTTATTAGAATCTATCTGCAAAAACTATTGAATTAATTTTGATGCCAATTTTGAAATACCTGGAGAAAACCAAAGAATTACCTTAATTATTACGGAGCCACGACTATGTATTTCACTATAATTATACTCATAAAAGGCTGGACCAATTTTAATGTTTTTTTTTGTGTGCGTTTGATTGTGTTTTTTATTGTACTTCTGTATGGAAAATTACGAATTTGTAAAATTAATAATGTGTAATAGAATCAGATTAGCTAGTTATTAAAAAAAAGAAAAAATCTTCATATTTTAAAACTTTTAGAAAGCTCTACGCCTCTATAACCTTCATTGTACTACATCACCTCTCGAGTCTATGCAAAACAAGCACTCAGAAGGAAATGTGGCGCGGTACATGAATGATAAAGCGTTGTTTGTCCATATTTTACCCTATTTTAGTAATTAACTTTATTTTCATTGCTCTACGAAGAGATTACCTATTTATAATATATTTAGACGCGACAAAAACATGCTGGCCGAGATCCCTGGCAGAGCTACCACAGCTTAGTAATGATGTACTATGAAGGACTAAAAACTGACGTCACTGCACGTTTGACCTGTCTCTTTCTGTTTCTGAAGTAAAGAAAATGACAAAGTTACAAGTATTTTAAAAAAATACTTGTAACTTTCTCATTTTTTTGAGATATTCAATTTTTGTTTTCTCTGTTTATTTTTTGAGGAATATTATTATTTGTACAATAAAAATATAGCAGGTATATTCAATAACATATTGCATATAGTGTTACTAGGTGGTAGGACTTTTCTGCAAAGTTCGTCTAGGTAGGTACCACCGCTTTGCCAGTTATTCTGCCGCCAAGCAGTAGTGTGCAAGCACTTCTGTGTTCCGGTTTGAAGGGCATTGTAGCTAGTGAAATTACTGGGCATACGAGACTTTATGATCTGATCACTCAGTCAAGTAATCCGATTACTAAACTGGGTGATGGTCTCAGGATGACGTGCGCAGTGCAGTGTGACGCGAAACTTTATTGTTGTAAGGTTCCGGGTGACACTGCAACTGTTATGGGCGGCCGTGTCACTTAACATCAAGTGAACGACTAGCTCGTCACGTCATTCATTCACATAAAAAAAATATATATTTAAATCCGTCATGGGCAAACCATGGCTCATTTATGTTAATATTCGTTATTTTTAAGACCTATTTTTTAAATATGTTCTGAATTCATTCATACAAGTATTTGGATGTTTAATCATTCATACCTTCCATATTATCACTAAAATGAACATATTTATACTTCTAAAATAGGCTACGAGAGCCTTTTCCCATCAGGGTGGTTATTATTTATTTTAACCTCAGCGTCGTATTACTTAATATAACAACTTATCACAGCATCTTATACCATGTCATCTCAATATACAGGGTGGAATAATTGAAATATCTGTTCCGAACGCCGAGGGTCGCCACAAGCATTAAGGTATTTAGTTGTGGTTTGGGGTAAAGAGCTTTCACACATACCCGTGTGCTTACAGTTTGGTACTAAGTAGTGACGGGTAACCGTTGTTTATGATAACGCGTTGTAACGTTATGCAAATAGCACGCTATTTTGGTATCTGCTTTTCAGAATAATTATATCACTCTGACGTTTTCTTGATATTTTTTTTTCTATCCGAAAAATCACAGTGCCTTACTATAGTTATCTCAGGTGCTCGTTGCCCGCAATGCCATAAATCATCGGTACATTAAGTAGAAGCACGTACGATACGCCATCTATCGATTGCCCGGTCACGTAAAATTGCAGGCGAGTGTGCGCTGGCTCAGCTTGAAACAATATGCACTTTGATGTCAAATTGTCAACCACAGAATACATATGTCAACAAAAAATCTGTGTTTAATGATGGTTTAATGGTCACCTAGATTAAAATTTGATTAGTAGTCTATAGTAGGTCTGTCAACTTTAATATTATGTTGAAAGCGTTCCGTTTATCGTTACGTAAATAATGAAAACGTTTGGTGCTATTGAATCAAAGTTTCGTTGCAAATTTTAAAGCCACCGCTTTTACGCAATATGTGCTTTCTAAACTTACGGGTTGAGTCTTATTTTCCGTCTAAATAAGCATAATGCTAAAAATAATTATTTATACAGCTCATTATAAAAGCAGCTTACAGTTTTCGTTGAAGGTCATGACTATGCTAAAGTACTTTTTTCATAGCATGTTTTGGGATAAGTGGGATGGACGTAGTCTTAACACCGTTGCAGAGTTACATGTTAACAACATTATGACAAAAAAAAATATTTGAAAGCCCTGTCAAGTCGTATTTTTTTCGGCCTATTTTTCGATAGGGTTTTTCAGGTTTTTTTGCTGCTTTTTGGACAATTTCTGTCCACCAACTAGCCGTCTACAACACGGGATTCTCGAGGTACTATTTGTAGAGCTGGCGACAGTCTCTACTTATTTTCCATATTCTTATTTTATCACGGTCTACTGCTAATTTGTTATTTTTGTTTCCATGTCAACGCCGCCTGGCGTCGGCACGACGGGCCTCGACGTCGCTCCTGACGGACGTCAAATCTATACAGACCCTAAGTTGATTTATTTACTTACTTTGTAAACACAGCATCTTTTGGAAAAAATGAGTACCCAAAACAACGTGGTGTCGCTGGAAAACAGGATACAGTGTCCCGACTGTCCCCAGGTACGTTTATTCAAGGGCCAAAAGGGCCTTAAAATTCATCAATCGAAATGCCACAGAGTGATCCAAATTCCTCTATCAGCCCCCGTTTCAGGTTCGTTAGTAGCCAGTAGCAGCCCTACGAGCGCTGCTACTCCTTCCAAACCGTTTTGGGAGGTTTTGAGCTCGTACAAAAGATTTATTCCGGTTCTAAAACGCATCCCGCGTGGTGCTCGCATTTCGGTTGCTCAATCATTATCATCATCCATTAGGAACGTTATATCTAAAAACACGAAACATGCCTGGGAGCATCTCCTAACTTTTCCGTACCATGTACTTTACGTAAAATTAGACCCTACAAAAAAATCTTCCCTTACTAAAAGAGTAAAGGAAAACTGCGTAAGGTACAAAGTACTGGAAGAGCAATGTTTGGATCATGAAATTATTGTTCCGCTTAACAGGCGAAACAATATTATAAATTCAAAACAAAATAACGATTCGGCCACCTTTAAAATCGTAGAGAGCAAAATTAGTGACGGCGACATTAAGGGCGCCGCCCGCGTCCTGTTCTCTAGCGACACAATAGCCCCATATTGTTCTGAGACAATTCAATCACTGCAGGACAAACATCCACCTGCAGCAGCAAATCTCCACCTTCCTGAACCACCCCTACCAAATGACGTCACTGTTGAAGTGACCCCACAGGAAGTAGCTGCAGCCGTTACTTCTTTCCAGAGTGGTTCAGCCGGAGGTCTTGATGGCCTTACCCCTCAAATTCTAAAAGATCTTTTATCGGGCATTTCCGGCGAAATTGGCGAGGCCCTCTTGAGAGACTTAACGGCTTTAGTAAACCTGATGCTGTCAGGGCAAGTCAACAGTGACGTCATCGAAATTTTGTATGGCGCAAACTTGTGTGCCCTTATCAAAAAAGACGGTGGTATCAGACCTATTGCGGTAGGCACCACATACCGCCGTCTCGCTGCCAAGGTCGGCTGTAGGAAAAAGGTTGCTTTTTTAAGCAACCTTTTTCAGCCAATACAGCTGGGCTTTGGTTCGCGGGGTGGCTGTGAGGCCGCTGTTCATTCACTTAGAACCTTTCTCAAACTAAATTGTGGTGAAGTGTTGCTAAAGGTGGATGTTAAAAACGCTTTTAATTCTGTCGACAGAGGCGCTCTTTTGACACAAGTCAAGGATAAAATTCCCGAACTATATAAATTCCTTTATCAATGTTATGGCAATCCAACAAAATTAAATTACCAAAATAACGCGATCCTATCCTCAGTCGGGTGTCAACAGGGCGACCCTCTAGGTCCGGCCATTTTTAGCCTTGCCATCCATCCAGTTATTCAACGTCTTCAGTCCATACTTAATGTTTGGTACTTGGATGACGGAACCCTAGGAGGCGACGTGAACACTGTTTTTAATGATCTATGTATCATTATTAACGAATTTCGCGACATTGGTTTGGATTTAAATTTTTCTAAATGCGAACTTTTTGTTTGCGATACTTGTCCTGATAAAGATTTGGTTTTTGAAAAGTTTAATAGTCTTGCTCCGAATATCAAATTAGTAGACAAGCGTTCTCTTCGCCTTTTGGGTTCGCCGATTCTGGATGAGTCTATCTCACCTTTTGTAGAAGAAAAAATTCAAAAGTTCAATAACGCATCAGACAGGTTACTCAAAATTAACGCCCACATGGCTTTTACAATTATTCGTTTTTGTCTATTTGTTCCTAAATTTACTTATATTTTACGATGTTGTCAACTGTGGAAACACAGTGAGCTCCTTATGGGCTTAGACAGCATTGTAAAAAACACTCTGGTTTCGGTCTTGAATGTTGATATGGATGACAGGACGTGGTCGCAAGCCTCTCTACCTGTGCGCTTAGGAGGTTTAGGGATACGCAAAATTTCGAGTGTTGCATTACCGGCATTTTTGTCCTCTGTACATGGTACACATAAATTAATAGAAAAAATTCTTGCTCCATCTTTAGGTACTTTCGAAGTAGCCCATTTGTCTGAGGCCAAGAATGCCTGGGGGTTGGCTTGTCCAAATTCTGATTTCCCGGTGGTTCTTTCCTCACAGAGGCTGTGGGACCGACCGCTCTGCGAACTAGCACGGAAAAATCTTTTAGATACGTGTCCTAGCGTCGCTGATCGTGCTCGGCTTCTCGCAGTCTCTGTGTGGGAGTCAGGACTTTGGTTACAGGCCATGCCTTCTTTCAACACTGGTAACCTTTTAGATCCGACTACTTTTCGTTTAGCTATCAGCTTACGTTTGGGCGCAAGATGCTGTGTGGCCCATCGCTGCCAGTGCGGTACCGCAGTTGACCAGCTCGGTCATCACGGTCTCTCGTGTTCAAAAAGCGCTGGTCGAATTTCGCGCCACGCTAGTCTTAATGACATCATTCGCCGGGCTTTTACCACTGCCAATGTTGCAGCCATTCTCGAACCGAATGGTCTCATGCGTGACGATGGTAAAAGACCCAACGGAATGACTCTGGTTCCCTGGAAGATGGGGCGGCCTTTAGTGTGGGACGCTACTTGCGTCGATACTATGGCGCCGTCACACCTTCCCGAGACACACGTTAGGGCCGGCGCCGCGGCTAATTCTGCTGAGCAGCTAAAACGGCGCAAATATAGTAATCTCGGTAGCGGTTACATATTTGAGCCGTTTGGTGTTGAGACCCTGGGTCCGTGGGGACCGGGAGCTCATCGCGTTTTCCAAAGTCTATCAGAGCGCCTGGTCGATGCGACGCGTGACCAAAATGCTGGCACTTATTTGGCCCAACGCATCAGCATTGCAATTCAACGTGGCAATGCGGCCAGCATGTTGGGTACGCTACCTACCGGTAGTGGGCTGGAGCACTTGGACTGTCTATAGGCCATCGCGGCTATTATACAGTCCATAAGTGTTCTTTGTAGTAGGTAGTGTAGCTAGTTTAGTTTAGTTTAGCTTAGTTATGCTTAGTTTAGTTTAGTTTAGTTTAGTTTTTATTATTGTAGTAGTTAGCTTGAGTAATAAAGGCAATTTGCCCGTTTAAAAAAAAAAAAAAAAAAAAAAAAAAACATTATAAAGATTAATAGTTATAACCAGTATTGTCTGAAGCGTAAATGAATTTTTATGTAAAGGAAAAATTGGAATCACGAATGGGATTAGAACCTGCATGCGTCCACCCCTAAGGCCGGGATGTGTGACAGGTGATCCATGACAAGTGTTCTCATCATATCCATATATTACAATTGATCTCATGTCCATTCATGACGAGTGGTTTCATGTCCATCCATGACAAGTGATGGTTAAAGTTTTTTTTACATAGGTAGACGAATGACGCGACCAGCTCCAGTCGTTCGCTTGATGGTAACCGTCATGGCTGCCCGTAACAGATTGCAGTATCACTCGGAACTCAAAATTCATCATCATCATCATCATCATCATCAATGGCCTGAAGACGTCCACTGCTGAACATAGGCCTCCCCCAGAGAGCACCACTTTGAACGGCTGCTCGCCTCCTGCATCCATCGGCTCCCCCCGGTTTTCACCAGATCGTCGGTCCACCTAGTGGGGGGCTGGCCTACGCAGCGTCTTCCGGTTCGTGGTTGTCACTCGAGAACCTTTCTTCCCCATCGGTTGTCAGTTATATGAGCGATGTGGCCGGTCCACTCTGTAATTTATTCGTACCTAAAAATTTATTCCATCTTTACATTTTAACTTATAAACAAGGCACGGTTTCTTTCAGAATACACCATCACTAACACACATCTGCGCACTTTACATCTACTTCTCATTTAAAAGGGACTGAAGCTGGTTCCTCAAAACGTGACGCATTAGAGATAAAACATTTGGTAGGGATGTGAAACCCCAAGCGTGCGCGTTGGCCGGTAATCGGAAATGGGTCAGAATTATAAATTATTCTAAATTCCGACTGACAACGTACTGCCCAAACCATTGGGCTTGGTTGGAGACTTGATATTTGCCAGAACGCAATCATTTGTGTCATCTACACCAACTCAATTTGACAGCCTCTGTGGTGTGGTGGTTGAGCAGGTCGGCTCATAACCCGGAGGCGGCGGGTTCGATTCCCGCGAAAGGACAAGTGTTTGTGCACAGAAAAAAAGCGCAAATACTTGTTCTGTGTCTGGGTGTTGTGGGAGCATGGTCTTCGTAGTTCCTGGGTCCCTAGATACAGGGAATTCTAGTTAGGGTCTAGGATCTATGTATGTGATCAATGAAAAAAAAATGTTTGCAGCATGCACTGCAAGGATACGGGTCTTCTCTCACAAAGAGAGAGTGTAGGCCATAATCCATCACGCTGGACAAGTGCAGGCTGGTAAGATCACAGTCATACTCTTGAATTTTGTGATTTTTCCAACATGTTGGTCCTCACGGTGTTTTCCTTCACCGGTTGTAATGTAAAAGCGAGCGCAAACTCTGCAAGTAACTTAAATTGGTGCAGGGCCGAGTGCAAATATGAACCTGAGTTGATATTATCTATGCCGTGCATCTGGTGTATCTGGTGAAAGCCGCGAGAGCCGATGGATGCAGGCAGGAGGCGAGCAGCCGCTCAAAGTGGTGCTGGAGGCCTATTTTCAGCAGTGGACGTCTTAAATTCAGGCTGTTGATGATGATGCCGTGCCTGGGTGCGTCGTGGGTTTGAAAATCCTGCTAATATTTATACTTACAATTCATTTAATATTTAAATTTGTAAAAACACTAAAACTTTTATAAAACGTTGTGGCTTAAAAAAAGAAAATACGTTTGATAAAAAGGTTCACGAACCTAAATATTAAAAAAAATACAGCTAAAACCAGTAAGTATGACCGGCAAACTCGATCCGCACATCTCTAATCAGCCGTAATGGAAGCCACATTTTAAACACCCTTTAAAAAGTTAACAGGATTAGGAAGGGCCATTTGGTTGTGCAAATAGGGCTAAAGAAAGTGAAAACATCAAAGGTGCTTTCTCTTTTAAGGTTACGTAGTCTAAGGGTGAAGTTCACCAGATTTATAAACGGCCGGTTATCAATTAAACGGTCCGTCAAACAGGTTTTGGTGTTCACCACAACATAACAGACGTTTAAATACCATAAACACCCGATTATTTTAACCGACCTCGACAAGCCAGTTTAAAACTCGGTTACGCCATATTATACTGCACATTTAGCTGTGCTGTCTGCAAAAATTCAAAACAAACATGCAGTTAGTGTTTAATCCAATGATAGATAGTTATCAATAACACTACCTTGATCTTCTTGAAAATCTAGACGATATCTAAAGAACAACGAAAGTACCTCGAGTGTATCAAGTGCGCCGTTACCATTACAAAGAAAATGATGAAGACTCTTTCTAAACTACATTTCGTTTATCAAAATCGTCTGCGCTGGATTTACTTCGATTAATTGAGCATAAATTGGAATTAAAGATATTATAGTTCTTAAAATTTTAGCAACCAGCGGGATTTGAACCCGCGCCTTCTAACTCACCGGATTAGACGCCCTACCAATTAGGCCATAGTCGCATGACCGCTAGCTGCGAAAATCTTAAGGACTATGTGTTCACCGACTAAGCAGTCGTGGCGACATCTATAGAACCTGTTTAAGACAGGTAATCTATTCACAGCTAGCGGTCATGCGACTATGGCCTAATTGGTAGGGCGTCTAATCCGGTGAGTTAGAAGGCGCGGGTTCAAATCCCGCTGGTTGCTAAAATTTTAAGAACTATAATATCTTTATAGATATACCTGAAGTGTGGTTTACACTTAAAAATCAATCCATGATAGATTTGGCAAGCGCGCCATCTCTCGTCATTAGGTAGTATCGAAATTGCTACTAATGAATAGATTACCTGTCTTAAACAGGTTCTATAGATGTCGCCACGACTGCTTAGTCGGTGAACACATAGTCCTTAAGATTTTCGCAGCTAGCGGTCATGCGACCATGGCCTAATTGGTAGGGCGTCTTATCCGGTGAGTTAGAAGGCGCGGGTTCAAATCCCGCTGGTTGCTAAAATTTTAAGTACTATAATATCTTTATAGATATACCTGAAGTGTGGTTTACACTTAAAAATCAATCCATGATAGATTTGGCAAGCGCGCCATCTCTCGTCATTAGGTAGTATCGAAATTGCCACTAATGAATAGATTACCTGTCTTAAACAGGTTCTATAGATGTCGCCACGACTGCTTAGTCGGTGAACACATAGTCCTTAAGATTTTCGCAGCTAGCGGTCATGCGACCATGGCCTAATTGGTAGGGCGTCTAAGAACTATAATATCTTTATAGATATACCTGAAGTGTGGTTTACACTTAAAAATCAATCCATGATAAATTGGAATTCCCCAGTGATAAGTAAGTACCTATCTTCTGAAAAGCTATAGGTACGTACATATTAGTACCTAGGCATCTAGTAAATTGTTTGATCAAAAATACCTACCCATAGGGTATAGAGGTAGTACCTATCTAGTTTGTGGATTAGAAAGGCCCGGAATGGTGAAACCTGCGAAGTAATATCAAATATCCTTTGTTATAACCCATGTCTGGCTGCAGATGCTTACTCTGTGGCCCTGTTTGTCTACAAATTGTAGGTAAACATTTTAGTCATGAACATAAGTATTGTACATAATGTCAGCCTAAGAACTAAAGAAAATTAGCACGAATCGACTATAACAATCAACACGTGAACACGCGCAAAGACATCTTAACCATAATTTACCTACCTAAATTGGAAACTGCAGTGCAATAGTACTATGCGTACGTCACTAATGCACTTTTAAAATCAAAAGCGTTATATTTTATGCCGCTAAATACAAATAATCCGTCATGGTATCGACTACGTAACGATAAATGACTTCGCAAATAAGTTGCCTTATAACGTTCGCTCATTCAGTCTGAATGGTTTTAGATCCACAACTGACCGGGCGACTTAGTGATTATGGATCGAAATTGCGTGGTGAATAGCAAATATTTAATCATTCGGTTAAACGACGTTTAGGAATTAATTGACCGATTACGTAAACGTCGGTTATCATAGATTTGGTGAACTTCACCCTAAAAGTGAGAACTTTCACTTGAAAGAAAAACCTACCATAATAAACATAAGATTTAAAACAGTTTAACTAGCCACCATAAATTGGTAAATAGCAACGGCTAAACTCACGTCAATTTAGAGTCCAAATTTCATCAGGGTCTCTTCAGCCCCACCAATGCCTCTGGGCTAGACCCGAATATCATATTAGTAGGATCATAGTAATAATCGCCCAATAAAGAAGATTTATGCTCGTTTATTACCTATATCGTGTTATCTATATCGTGTTTTCCTGATGCGAGATAAGGTCCAAAATGAGGAGATCCACAGCAGAACTAAAGTGACGGATATAGCTCTTAGAATTAGCTGAAATGGCAATGGGCAGACCACATCACTCGTAGAACTGACAACCGAAGAAAGGTTCTCGAGTGGCGATCACGAACCGGAAGACGCGCGATATTGGGGGGCCCGCCCACTAGGCGGACCAACGATCTGGTGAAAACCACGGGGAGCCGATGGATGCAGGAAGCGAACAGCAGCTCAAAGTGGCGCTCTCTGGAGGACGCCTGTGATCAGCAGTGGACGTCTTCAGGCTTCTGATGATGATGATGATTATGGGTTTAGCAAAAAATTACCAAAATTACGCTTATAGGCACTAACTCAATCTACAAGAGTAAATTCGATAAATAAATGTAGAATGTAAACAAGTTCCCAAACATACACTTTGCTTTTACAATGTAATCCAAAATCGATATCGCGGCAATATCCACTTTGTTATTCACAATGACGTCAGCCGCGTTACAGGCATTACCTAAAATAAGGAAAACCGAGTTAAAGCCACCTGTACACTTGAGCTTAAGGGAAGACGAAAGGAAAAGTGAAGGAGAGCTTTGTGATCTTTGCACGCCAATGCTGGAGATGAAAGGCGGAAAGAAATGTGTTTCAGACTTGTTGGAGCCTTGAACATTAAACTAAAGGGAATTTACCTCTTTGCTTTGAATAGTCAAAGCCCTTTTCTTAGTTATTCAGCATGGACGTTCAGAATAAAAGTGTCATGTGAGTTCGGTGGAGCCTGTGTGGAAAGAAAGTGCAAAATGAAAACTGAATGTCCACAAATTATAATCAAACCAGTTCAGGTTTTTTGACGTGAACCAGAAACAAACAAACACAACGGTTAACTTTTAAATAGATTGTTACTTATAATATTGGGTGTTAGTAGAAAGGGAAAACGTGGCATATAATTTAGAAGATGGTAGGATGGTAAAGCTACAGCAGAAAACACCCAGCCAGAACAGCTAGCTTTAGAAGAATGAAAAATGTTGGGATCGGCCATTGCCTTCCTCTTCTTTATCAGTCCTATGCATTCCCACTGCTGAGACACAGGCTTTTTCCCTCAGGGAAAGAGTGTAGACAATAATCCACCACGCAGGTCAAGTGCGGGTTGGTGGATGACACCATGTTTTCGAATGTTGTGATTCCTGAACATTTTTTGTTTCTTCACGTTGTAAGAGCAAGTGAAAATTCCGTACATAACTGAAAGTCATTGGTACAGGGCTGAGCAGGACTTGAACCTGGTTGCATGAGATGGAATGTCGCACGAGTGACCGCTGCGCCACACTCGATCTTTACCTATGAAATCAGAATTATACAACGGTTATCGATGAAGTTTGTAACCCTGTACACAAACGTTTTACATTGTAATAATTATGCTTATTTCTAGACGTTAATCATCATCATCGTCAACAGCCTGCAGACGTCCACTGTTGAACATATAAGTTCTTCCCCATAGAGCGTCACTTTGAGCGGCTGCTCGCCTTTTCCATCTCCCCGCGGTTTCCACTAGATCGTTGATCCACCGAGTGGGAGGCCGGTCTACGCTGCGTCTTCCAGTTTGTGGTCGCCACTCAAGAACCTTTCTTCCCCATCGGTTGTCAGTTCCAGAGACACTTTCTTGCTTGTTTTAGGTACAATATAGACAACTTCCCAAAATGTCCGCTGTGCAATCAGGTCATAAAGTCTCATTTGCCCAATAACTTCACTAGCTACACTGCCATTCAAACTGAAACGCAGTGCAGTGCTTGCACACTAATGCTTCACGGCAGAAAAACTGGTACCTAAAAAATGATACCTCCACAAATAATATTAGTGTCGTAATTCCTAAATTGGCCTACAAAGATGCCACTATAACGTTTCTATTTCTCGTTCCCTGGGTATCTTTACTACCCTTGTGGCTCCCCAGGGTTGTCGTCGTAATTGATAATGAACCACAGTGAGTCTCCTTGAGTATGCCGAATGAAGCAACTCCCAGACGTGTTACAGAATTATTGAGGTGGTCCTCTATTGTTATTTTAGTCCCTTGAGATGTGAGACAAGAGGCGCTTATAATTATATACTTAGATCATATAGATTAAGAAAATGAAAGACTTATTAGAAGGAACACTAAAACTACGGATGTACCTACAAGAATGAGCGACCTAAAACAAACGCTTGCGCGATGCAGGATTGCCTAATGTGCTCGATGAATGGATAAGTAAGACTATCTGATCTCACAGTCGAGAAATCTTATTTCTACTTATTAGAGTCTATAGTAATAAGTCACGACCACCCATAATAATCACAGTAAATTATAAAGTTGCTCTGCGACATCAGCATAGTCTATAATTTACTGTGACTATTATGGGTGGTCGTGACGCTTAACATCAGGCGAATGAATAGCTCATAGTATCATTCGCTTAAACAAAAAACATGCAACCTAAAATTTAAGTGTTAGAGCAACAACTTTTCAATTATTGAACTAATTTCTGCATGGAAGGTGCTCATCTTGTCTTAAAAGAATACATAAACCTATGTGCCCTTATTGGAATGGTATTTTGTTTTATTTAAATTTTTTATGTATTTAATAAAAACAAAAAACAACAACAACAAAACAAAAGTATCAGCCCGTGAACAATGCCGGATTTGTGCGGTTGTCGCGTTGTCATTAGCGAATTACTATGTTTTATCCAGTGTAAAGTGGATGTGATGGACGAATTGAGTTTGCTTCAAATTTGTGAGTCACAATTTAAAGAAGAGGAGATCGACAAAGCTAAAGCAATCCTGCAGGATTCGACGAAATCGCGTCGTACAACACGAAAAGGAGACGGCAAAAACAGAAGGCACCTTCAAGATATTATAAGTATTATCAAAGAGACTGAGCCGGATACTCTTCCTACGTTTGTGGCTAAAAATTTGAACCGTCTCCCGGCGGTTACGTGGGATCACATTGACGTATCGGTCCTGTTAAAAGACGTAGTTCTTATCAAGCAAGAACTGCATGCAGTTAAAAGTACGTACGTGAAGCAGTGTGAACTAGAAGTCTTACGTAAGGATCTAGAAGAACGTGTAAATAACGTTAGAAGTGACGACAAAGAAAGTAGCAATTGCAGCTTTCTTTCGACCGAAACTCAAGTCAATTTGGATTTACCCTCGAACAATAATAATATTGCGACCGACACCACTGCACCAACGACAAGCGATACGCAGCGTCTCGGAGAACCGGCTCGGCGGCAACTGCACCCGCCCGCTACCTTGCCGCTTCCCGCAGCCGCCCTCATTGCAACAGGCCGCGCGCCGAGTCAAGTCGCTTGCGTTCACTCCGAGCCCGAGCACCCACCAGCTAATTCTAAATCCGGTCTTACGAAACTAGATCGTAATAAGGGCTCAAAAACAACGAAGTCAAAAAGCTCTGTACCCCGTGACGACACTCAAAAGAAGATCAACCGCCAGGAGGTCGAGCGTAACGACGGATTTACCATTGTATCGCACAGAAAAAAGTTTAATAGGAATAGGCAGGGTGTAGCGCCAGTGCAGGAATCTTTTTCTATTAAAGCGGCGCAAAAACTTATCTGTTTATACGTGTCTCGATTAGACAAATCGGTTTCTGCAGAGTGTGTCTCACAGTATATAAAAAGTAAGGGTGAAAGTTCCGTTAAAGTCGAGCGGATTTTACCTTACAAGGAAACGAGTTTTGCGTCATTTAAGATCACGGGGTTATCTGACAAAAAACAGAAGTTTATGAACCCCGAGTTTTGGCCTGTAGGTATCGTTTATAGATTATTTTGGCAGAACAAAAGTCTCTTGTCGGATAGTGCAGTGGTTGCGAGTGGTGCAAGATGAAGTTTCTTAGTTTTAACTGCAAATCTATTAAGAGAAGTGTCGAGTTTGTTAGACTGCTATGTGAGGATTATGATGTAATACTTTTGCAGGAGCATTGGCTCCTCCCCTGCGATCTACCGTTCTTATCAACTATCCACGATGATTTTTCGGCCCATGGTGTTTCGGCGATAGATGAATCTCAAATCTTGAGGGGTCGACCGTTCGGGGGTGTGGGAATTCTTTACAGAACTGCGGCATTTAATACTGTTAGTATTATTGACTGTACTGACCCTAGGTTGTGTGCAATAAAAACGGAAGTGGCGGGCATCTGCCATATGTATTTTTCGGTTTATATGCCGCAAAATGATGTCAATAATCTGCCAGATTTTACGAATTATTTATCTATTATTAATAGCTTAATTGACGTACATGATGTTAGCTTCGCCGCTGCATTCGGCGATTATAACGCAGATATTGACACTTTGTTTGGAAATGAATTAATAAAATTTTGTAATGACAATGAATTAATTTATGCTGACTATGAATATCATTATCAATAAAATCATGATAATTTTACTTTTGTGAGTGACGTTTATGGCTCTAAGAGCTGGCTAGATCATTGCATCGTGACCCGGCATGCTTGGTCTAGTGTATCGAATGTTTATGTTATTCAAGATGTGTTATGGTCAGACCACAGGCCGCTGGTCGTGGAGTTTGACTTTAGTGGCATATCTCCAAGCAGCGTTGAGGCTAAAGTTTCCAGTAGCGCCAACCGGTTTGCGTGGAGAAGAAGGAATGGTGCAGAGATCGAGTTTTATAAGTCTCTCTGCAGTTCTAACCTATCAACTCTAGACTGGAATCTGTTGCGTCATCTGAGTACGTGCAATAACTGTGCGAATGAATCGCATACTAAGTTGATCGATGAGTTTTATAAACAGTTTATTAGTATCCTTCAGAATGCTGCGGCAAAACATCGTAACATTAAAGTGCAGCGTCCTAAAGTGGTGCCGGGGTGGAACCAACATGTTAGAACAGCGCACGACGAAGCTAGGATTAAATACTCCACATGGCTCGAGGCTGGAGCTCCCACTTCCGGTCCATTTTATGATGCAATGCAGTTAACCAGATCTATCTTTAAGGGTCGCCTGAAATGGTGTCAGAAAAACGCTAGTCAAATCGTACTCGACAATATCAGTAAAGCATGTTCTGACAAGAAGTTCCATCAATTCTGGAAAGAGGCATCGAAGTTAAGTAAATCTAGACCGGTGGCTCCTATTTCAGTTGACGGTGAAAGCAATAATAAAACTATAGCAGAGAATTTTAAAGAGCGTTTTCTTATTGCTGCTTCCAGCGCTGACTGCAGTCGAGAGACTGTCGATAGCAATCTCGGTGAGGGGAGCCACTTATACACCCACATCGATGAACAGTGTGTTTTTGAAACCATTCGAAAATTACCAATGGGCAAGGCTGTAGGCCATGATCAGATAGGCGTAGAACACCTACGTTTTGGTGGTCCGTGGGTTGTGGTGTTTCTATCTGTTTTTATAAACGCGTCCTTGAGACATTCTCACCTTCCCGCTGAACTCATCAAGTCGATTGTATCTCCAATTATAAAAAGTAAGACGACAAGCGCCTCATTGGGATCTAACTATCGCCCGATATCCATTGCTACCTCATGTTCAAAGGTCATTGACTCTATTATGCTAGGGTTGCTGTCGAAGCACATTATAATAAATGATGCGCAGTTTGGGTTCAGGAAGCAAAGCTCGACTGATATGGCTATATTTAGTTTAAAACAGGTAGTGAAGTACTATACGTCTAGACAAACTAAAGTCTACGCTTGCTTTCTGGACTTGAGCCGGGCATTTGACAGAGTCAACTACCAGGTCTTATGGAGGAAGCTCAGAGATGCGGGTGTTCCCAGTGATATCGCTATGCTTCTCCAGTCTTGGTACAGCTCCCAGAAAAACGTGGTCCGCTGGCGTGATGCTTGCTCCGAAGAGTACGTCTTGCTGCACTCAGCGTCAGACAGGGTGGGCTCACATCGCCTCTTCTTTTCAATTTTTATATTAATGGCCTAATAGAGGAGCTCAACGGAACCAGTGTCGGCTGCTCAATTGGTCAGCACTGTATGAATAATCTGAGTTACGCTGATGACATGGTTCTGTTGAGCCCCTCGATTAGTGCGATGAGAACACTTCTCAAAATATGCGAAAACTACGCCTTAGAGCATAATTTAATTTATAATGTTGAGAAGTCGGTGGCGATGATTTTTGGTGCAGGCACGAATGGTGGCGCCGGCCTGCCCCTTTATATGAATGGCATAGCAATGAGATATGTTACGAGTTTCAAATATCTGGGTCACATAGTGGCCCCTGACCTGGTGGATGACCATGACATTGACAGAGAGAGACGGTCTCTTGCTGTCAGAGCTAACATGCTCGGTAGGAAGTTCGCTGGCTGCTCGAGGGAGGCGAAGGTTCTGCTGTTCAAGACGTATTGTACTGCGCTTTATACTCCACAGCTGTGGTCTGTTTACAAAAAGGAAAGCTACCGGACGTTTAAAGTGCAGTACAATGATTCGTTCCGTATAATGTTCCGCCTCCCGCGGTGGTGCAGTGCCTCAACAATGTTCGCGGAGGCCCGGGTGCCGGCTCTCGATGCACTTATCAGACATCGCATTGCCAGATTTAGAGCCACTCTCTCTAAGTCTGGTAATGTGATTATAAGAACGATCAATGACCATTGTTTTACTATGTTTAAACATTGGTCAACATTATTATTAAGTTGAGTTTATAATTTTATTGAAATGGATCTAGTTATCTGAAATAAATGATTTATTATTATTATTATTATTATTAAAAGATCATTCTTGTTCCTAGTACTCTCGCAGAATGTAAACCAGTTGTTGTTTAAAGATCTAGGCTGAGTCCAAGTCGTGGCTGGAATATATTTAGAAGGGAACGACAAGGGGAGCGTCTTTGGTTGTGTTACGAAACAATATTGTATCAACTTTTCATTTTGGATGCTTTATAAAACTGAATCCTTTGCCTGAAACTTACCTAAATTTATTTTTAACTACAATCATCTTTTATTTTACTAGGTGGTAGGACTTTTCTGCAAATTTCGTCTAGGTAGGTGCCACCGCTATGCCAGTTATTCTGCCGCCAAGCAGTAGTGTGCAAGCACTACTGTGTTCCGATTTGAAGGGCATTGTAGCTAGGGAAATTACTGGGCAAATGAGACTTTATGATCAGATCACTTAGTCTAGTAATCTGATTAATAGACTGTGCGATGTCTCAGGATGATATATGATCTGATCACTCAGTCTAGTATATAATCTGATTACTTGACTGTGTGATGTCTCAGGATGGCGTGCGCAGTGCAGTGTCACGCGAACCTTTATTGTTTTAAAGTTCCGAGTGACACTGCGACTGTTATGGGTAGCCGTGTCGCTTAACATCAGGTGAATGACTAGCTCGTCACGTCATTCAATCGCATAAAAAAAATCACTCATTGTGAATTTTCCAAAGCAAATTTTGTGCTCGTTCGATATTAAATTCCGCCCACAATGATTCAAGTCCTGCTCGGCGGCACTAATAACTTCAAGTTGTGTAAAGGAAAATATCGTGAGGAAACCGATATTGCATTTTTGAGGACTTGTGTCGACCATCAACCTGCATTTGGCGTGGCGTACATTACCTCATGAATGGCTTCAAAGTGCTGAACATATAAAAAAAATAAAAAACCCTTGCCCAATTAGATTAATAAACTTAGAGGTTAAGAAAAATGTTTCAAGATAGCCTGTTAAAGTTTTTTGCAGAATGAGAGCTAGATTCCGACTTCCGTGTCATAACAGTGAGAACAGAAGGCTGGTCATATAAGTCATATATGTCTTAGTCTAAGGCTGGGTTTTTTCACCAATACTTAAGGTAATCAATGGTTAAAAATCCTTAACTATTGGTGAAAAAACCTACCCTAAGTCATAGTATATGACTAATTAGTCTAAGTCATATGTGACTTATATTGTGTAATGACTTAGTCACAGTCTTTATGACTTATAAATATGACCGGACTGTTCTATGTGTCATTCAATCTAAGTCAGTTAGATTAGACCATATTAGAGCTATAGCACAGGCTTGAACCATGTCAAAAGTCAAAATTATATACTATAATTATTAGATTAAAATGCATACCGAGGAGAATGCTGCTACCCATTCCCTGGATATTCCCTTGGCCAGCTCTTACAGACCGCGGGAAGAGATGGGGTGGTCCTATTCTGAACCGGAACCACACAAGACATACTTAAACAAGAGCGCAAAATGTTCTCTAGGAAGTTTGAACTAGAGATATTTTATCGTCATTCTCGGTGCATATTCTCGGATCGTCTCGCGCGTCCACGGCCGTCAACGGTAGCGTAATAATCCGCGCCAGCTGTCATTTTAGATTCAGACATAAAATGTCGGAACCCACCATGCCAGCTAGGCGATCATGGAACTTAATTGCAACCGGTATAATAAATATTATTATACCGGTAAATGCCCATAGTTATCATGTAAATTTTCATGCAATTTCTCCTGTTGAAGTGTAATCAAAGTTCTTTGATTACCATGGGAGTCTGTAGTGGGAATGTGTAGATATTATGGGAATCGGTAGAATTGGAAACAATTCCCCCATAGAAAATTGGGGAGTTTATTTAAATTTTTAGGTACATTCTATTATCGTAAAATATTTGTATAAAGTTATTTTTCATCACAGTTGCTCGTAAAGTGGCTCTTATCCTACCGCTTTTAGGATCATAATTCAATAAATTTCCAACGCGTGCTTTTTACTTTGCATCACCGCACGATTCGGTTAAGTTTGTATCTCACTGCAAGTTATAGGTATGTATGTACATTTTCGTCGTTACGTTGTGTTCCAGTTCCAGTTCAAGTTCCAGTTCAAGTTCCAGTTCACGGTCCAGTCCAAGTTCTAGTTCACGGTCCAGTTCACGTTCCAGTTCACGTTCCAGTTCTCACCCATAACCATAACCACCCCATAACCCTGCGGCTCGCGCGCATTTTACCGCCTCGAGTGCAATGATCAACTTTGCACACTTATATCATAATGTACTATTTTGAGGGTGTATATATTCAGAGTGAATCTTCTATTTTTATCCTGCACAACGTGGTTCCAGCCTCATAATATGCATAAATTAAAACTCAAAAAGCATTAAACTATAAGGCATTCAAATCCGTCCAACCATTGCGGCGTGAAGAAGGAACAAACACACACATCATCATCATCATCATCATCAACAGCCTGACAACGTCTACTGCTGAACATCGGGCTCTCCCAGAGAGCGCCACTTGGAGCGGCTGCTCGCCTCCTGCATCCATCGGCTCCCCGCGATTCACACACAAACTTTTGTATATTTATATTAACGTTACTGTGTATATTTGTGTGTGTGTGTGATTCATATGTTTGTACATATAAATTGGTCTCAAGTGGGTACAAACTTTCGCAAACTATGTAGTCTTTTGATATTTTTACGTGAGATGTTTGCGTTTGCAGATTAAACCACCGTCACAGATTTATTTTCAGCTTGTGATTAAAATATACAAACCGAAAAGAGTAAAGAAAAATATCTAGAAGGAGATGAGATTTTGAAAGTACCTATAGATTAGTTTTAATGGTAACGGAAAAATTTAAATCACGATCGGGATTTGATCCCGCATCCATCCTTCCCTAAAGCCGGGATGTGTGACAAGTGATCTCGTGTCCATCCATGACAAGTGATGGATAAAGTTTTTTTACATAGGTAAAATAATGAAGTGATAGTCGTTCGCCTGATGTTAAGCGTCATGGCTGGCCGTAAAAGATTGCAGTATCACTCAGAACACAAAGTTATCATATCAGAGAGTCGCATTTTCCCAGTAACTCAGTCTCATTTGCCCAGCAGTTTCAATATTCAGAAATTGGAGTCTCATTTGCCCAGTAATTGTAGTGATGGATATTGTGATTGACTCTAAACAAGCGATACTGCTATTTTAAATCTTTTTTTTACTGGCCTGATAGCTATCAGGCCAGTAAAAACATACATACATAGAATATGTATGCCAACTGAGCTCAGTTGGCATACATATTCTATGTATGTATTTACAAACAAAAAGTGTATCTATGTATTCTATATATCAGTTATGTGGTGTCCATGGAAGCTTTGCTTAGTTTGGGTTAAATGGAGCTGTGTGAACCACAAATATTTATTTTATTTAATAGTAGGTAAACGAAGTCTTACAAAACGCAAAAAGACCTAAAGTTAAACCACATCGCATTGTCCACTGTTGAACATAGGCCTCCCCCAATAAAACGCCACTTTGGACGCTTATAGTAGGAGGAGTTTGCCATAAACACCACGCTTGGCAGGCAGCTTGGTGATCACGAAGGTTTTAATATGAGGGGAATGATGCTGCTGCCAATTCCATAGATATTCCCATAGCCGGCTCTTACGGCACCTACGGGGAGAGATGAGGTGGTCCTATTCTCACACCAGGACCACACGAGCAAATTATAATATACACTAATATTATAAAAGCGAAAGTTTGTCTGTGTGTTTGTGTGTATATTTGTTACTCTTTCACGTTCAAGCCGCTGGACAAATTTGGATGAAATTTGGAATGGAGATAGCTTAAAACAGATTTTTTTATCCGCGGGTGAAACCGTGGGCGCAACTAGTAGAAAATATGAATATACTACTTTTTTTAAACGGGCAATGTGCCTTTATTACTCAACACACACACACACACACACACACACACACACACACACACACACACACACACACACACACACACACACACACACACACACACACATACACACACACACACACACACACACACACACACACACACACACACACACATTTACATACACATACATGTATTTGCATGCATTTTGCTACATTTATTATTTAATCATTTTACGGTAGCTAATATAACTAACAGTCATTACATTAACCGGAAAAAAAAACCGAAAGAAAAACATCCGGAATCATTGACTATAAATCCAGTTGACGAATGATACAACTTCCCCTCATACGAAAATTAGTGGTGTATTTCAACCATTAATTTCTAATAAATACTATGAATTTCTAATAAATCACGGGAACCCATTGATGACTTTTGTTCCATTCTGCTCTGTTCTATGTAATTTCGTATGACTTTGTCTCGTTTTGTTACCACGTCCCCTGCCCGCGCAGGTGAGTCCTGTTTTATGAGAAGTTATGTTCACGAGCTATCAACTCAACGGGCTTTATAATCTTTGTCCGGAATGAATGCCGTAAAGTGGCCGGATCCATTGCATATCTAATTCCTCAAATCTGCAAGGTTATTACGAAATCCATATCCTCCGAGCAATGGAAACTCCTTAAATAATATAAATCGAGTGATGAATGGCGTGATCCCAGAGGCTCTCGACTCTCAAGCTCGGGCATTATACGAAAAATTCATTAGACTTAAAAGTGCTCTTCAATATAAATCTAGATACAGTATGGGCACTCTGTGCTGGCTACAGCTGTTCAACCAAAATATTTCATTGCACTAGTGAGACTAAAATAAATAAATACGTTTCACATTTCACACAGCGCCATCTAGCCCCAAACTAAGCATAGCTTGTACTATGGGAACCAGATAACTGATACAATACTTTGATACTTTTTGTTTGTAAATACATACAGTATATAATATAATGCCCAGAGACCAGACAAAATATCTTAATACTTGTTCAATCAATTGAGCTGTTAATTGGACTACTGAGAATATACGCTCGTAGCCAACATCATCCCTATAAAACCTTCCATAAAACGACCAAATTCCCATTAAAAACATCATCATGAATCTAAATATCTCTGTCAAATACGCTGGTTAACTCGTGTTAGAATAAATAAATATTTTTTTCTATTATAATAATTGTGCTAGTGTTTCAGACAATGTCTGGTTGTAATAAATCAAAGCTGGTTTATTCCAGTTTCACAAAATAATAGTGAAATGAGACTTCGACTCTCAGCCTTTGTACCTACCTAATCTTATTGCTAGACTATATTATGTCTCAGGATGACGTTTGCAGTGCAGTATCATGTAAAACTTTATATTTTAAAGTACCGAGTAGCACTGCAACTGTTTTGGGTAGCCGTGACGCTTAACATCGGGTGAATGACTAGCACGTCACGTCATTTATAAATAATTTTATACGCCAGAGCAGTGACTTTACGAAGTGAAAAGAATTTACTCGACAAAAGTAATCAGTTTAAGTGCCCTTACTGCAAGTAGTGCTGTGCGTAGAATTGTTCACCAGGTTATTATTAGCCATTATAATATTCACTGTCTTCAGGATCAGCGGAATGAGAGGCTTTCTACCACAGAACACTATACTCCTAGCGTTCTACACCCACACAGCTGTATATTTACAACCTCACTTATTGATGAATGGCCTCATAGCTCCGTTGGCTTAGCCTTCAGAACTGGAGGTTGTGGGATGCGGGTTCGAGAGCGTAGATGTTTGTTCCGTGTCTGGTTCTTAATTTAGGTATTCTATGTCATATTATTATATACCTACTTATGTATCACAGAGCACGAAGAAAAATACGCTTCACCCTCCGATGTAAAGCGTCATATTTTGTAATGCTCTGTGGTATATATTTTTCAACACATTTGCTCAAAAAATGCATTTACAAAGCCTGTATACATTGTTAGAAAGTTAAACATTACGCACCATACAACGGAGCGTGCGGTAAAATAGGTACTCTCACCTAAGTACCTATTTTACCGCATCGTTCCTTGTATAGCGCCGTGCGTAACCTTTACGGTTTTTTTTTTAATTTCAATAAAACATATATATAAGAATTTCTCCAAGGAGTTTCACATTACGAGTAGAAATAAGCTGAATGATCGAAACTCCTTGGAAGCGTTTTACTCAATACGTTTGTCTCACTTTAATACTAAAGAGAAAATGGGGTTTTTTTTTGGCGGGAACGCGGAAAAGTTCACGTCGGTGCATTGTATTATTTTACAAAACTTATGCTTTTTCCAGTGTTAATGTTTAAAATTGGTGGTGTTTTACGCATTAAGTGCTGAATTACGAGCATGAGTGTGGGCAAGTGATATAATGTAGTGAAACGTGGTTTTTCGTATTGCTTCCAAAATTCCATAGAAGCCTCTAGTAAAGTTGCAACCACTTTACTAGGGCATGCCTTAGACTGGATTATGACTTAGACTAGACTATGACTACTCTGACTGTGACTATGACTTGACTTTAAGTGAAAATTTCCATAATACGATGAAAAATTACAAAACTTGACACTGGCTAAATACACTATGTGTGGAGCCAAAATATAAAGAAAAGAAAAAAAAGAGAAAATGAAACTAGAGATGTAGTTCTAATTTTCACCACACGCACGTGGCGCCATTTGAATTGTAAATGCGCGCAATTTTAGCCCATTTTCATATTAGATTAGGAACATCAAAGATTGTTTGTTGCGACTTTCCCACTAATAAACAGAAATTTGTTTCATTACCTATTGTACTGTTTTCTCGCAAATATGTTGAAAAACGTTGTATGATACACGGGCGAAAATTGGTTTCTACAAACTCGTGACCATGGTAAGCCCTCGACTTCGTCTCGGGCTTACATTAGTCTACTCGTTTGTAAAAACCAACTTACCGCCCTAATATCATAAATAACTATTTAAACAAAAATTACCGAATTAGGTTTTTATGGAAAGCAAATTGGAGAAAATCCCGAAAATTGTGTATAGAAAAAATTGCCTTTTTTTTCTCTGGGATTTGGCCAGAACAACGGGTGATATCGGGTGAGTCTAGCCTAAAACAATATTTAAAAAAAATTGTAGGTTAGGTAGTCTAATTTTTGTAACTTTTAATTGTTTTAGTTTCACGCTGAAACGGGAATTATTGGGATATGTTTTTAAATTTCCTTTTGAGTTACCAAAAACCCTAAAACAGTTTCAACGTAAATTTTTATTCAATCTAGGTACCTAAATAGGTCAGAAGTATTCAATAATATAAAGTCAGCTAAGTTATTCAAAAGTGCACTCCAAATTGTAAAGTTACGGTTCTCAAACTTACGAAGATTTTCCTCTTTTGTAACTGTAATTAGCAAAGTTTGATTGTATTCCGGGATCATTCCCTGGATTTGGATGATCCCTGAGATTGAGGAAAGAATTGATTTGATGGTATCTTTTAGATCTGGGCAGCGAATATAACAATGCTATGTAATTTGGGTGTTTGGTTAGTGGTTTGCTTTGGGGATTTAATTTTATAAGGTTATAGAGATGGGACAAAACATTTTGCTGGGTGAATAATATGGTAGAATTATTTAATTATGGTAGCATTTTTTATAACTAAATAGGTTCGCATTTGACCGCAATCTCACCTGATGGAAAGAGACGACGCGGTCTACGATGGTACATGCTTGCCTAGAAGATACCTATTCACTCGCGACTTGAAGAGCTCCAGGTTGTACTTATCGGGAAACAAAGACGCTGGTAAAGTGTTCCATTCCTTCGCTGCTTCCTATTTGGCATTTTATGGATTGACATTTCTTTTCTTAAAGTCTTGGCTAGTCGTTTAATGATGCTAACCGCCACGGCCGCCCGTAGGAACAGTTTGCTATGCCACTATGTCAATGTGTGCCACTTTGAATTTAATTCTGAAACATTATTGTGCAGGTAGGTAGATCTGTTAGTCAGTTTTTATCTACAGCTAATTTATAATGCCTTATGCGTAATATGTAGTTCTCCTACGCCGAAATTAAATAATATTTCTTTTTATTTTAAAGCTTAGACGATATTATTATGTAGGTTGTAGCTATAATAATAAGTTACCCACACGTAAATCCTTCACAGTCATTATTCAAAAGTTTTTTTTGCGCCATCTATGGGCTATAGCCTGAACCGACATAAGCGTTGGCCCTCTAGCGACGAGTAGCAGAACTACGTAAATGATCAGAAACCATTGTTAACCCAGTACTTTGCGGCATTTGTCCTAGATGGCGATACAAGGTAAAATTTGTACTCTGTAAAAAGATTAAATTACTTAAATAGTTTATATGTAAGAAGTGCTATCATCTAATATAAGTTTAATAATTATTACAGACCTTATCCTTACCTTTAAAAACTAATTATTAATTTTTAAAATAATGGAAGTAAATATTTATCACAGTCGCCAGTGAAGTAGCTAAAATATTCCTTTATAATGTTTAGCTATGGAAGCAGATCATCTTTTCGTCTAAAATACCGCAAAGCCTGAAAACGAAAGTTTTCAACCAGTGTGTGTTGCCAGTGATGACTTATGGAACTGAGACGTGGTCTCTTACTGTTGGCCTTATGAGTAAGCTCAAAGTCGCGCAGCGAGCTATGGAGAGAGCTATGCTCGGGGGTTCCTTGCGAGATAAGATCCGAAATGAGGACATCCGCAAAAGAACTAAAGTCACCGATATAGAATCAGCAAGTTGAAGTGGCAGTGGGCGGGCCACATCGCTCGTAGAACTGACAACCGGTGGGGAAGAAAGGTTCTCGAGTGGCGACCAGGAACCGGAAGACACAGCGTAGGCCGGCCCCCCACTAGGTGGACCGACGACCTGGTCAGAACCGCGGGGAGCCGATGGATGCAGGTGGCAAGCAGCTGCTCAAAGTGCTGCTCTTTGGGGGAGGCCTGTGTTCAGCAGTGAACGTGTTCAGGCTGATGATGATAATGATTATGATGATGATAACTATGTAAGGCGTTACCAACTGGTGCGAAGTTAGGTGACGGTGATCCATTACCTATTAATGAATTAGCATGAGTCGCATTGTCCTTGTACCGTGCGTGGCCTTGGATTCGAGTCAGTAGTACTCAACCTGTAGATTTTCGGGCCTGTAGCAAAAATTTCTTAGCGATTGCATAATATAAATAAATAAATATGTGTGTACATTTCACACGCGCCATCTAGCCCCAAACTAAGCATAGTTTGTACTATGGCGACCAGATAACTAATAAAATTAATAGATACTTTTTTGTTTGTAAATACATACATGGAATACAATATAACACCCAGACACAGAACGAACATCGATGTTCATCACACAAATGTTTGTCCTGGGTAGGAATCGAACCCACAACCTATTGGTGCGAGAACCCACTGCACAAAAACCTACGTCATCGGGTACCCCAATAGGCTATCTTTAGATCGTTAACCGACATCTAAATATGTAAAAAAAATCAGCAGGGTTACTCTTGAATCCAATCCCAATTTCACTCTTAAAACAGGCCTACAAGTTCAAAAAGTTGGAGGAGAGAGACTTCTCGTAAAAACACCACGCATGAAAGAACTACCACCTATATTTACAAACCTCGTATCTCGAGGACATGTCACTACGACGAGTAGGCTTTGCCATCAGAGGCTCTAAATCGCCACATATGACCTCAAAAAGGTCTTTCGTCACTCTGTAACATTTCTTAAACTCGTTGTCGTTCATGGCAAAAGCTTTCTCAGTGTATCGCGCCATTCTTCTTAGGTTTCGACGTTGCCTTAGATCTTCTCTATGTGCATTGTCCAAAATATCAAAAATAAGAGCTAAACGTGCCATTTTACTTCCGAATTGCTTCCGAAACCACTTAACACAACACACTCGAACGCAAAAAAGTTAACTTTTGAAAGGTCTGAAAATTCTATCGCAAACTCTACTTCAAACTCAATTTGCCAATGTCAAATCGCGTCAAGAGTACCGAAAAAGCGGATGGTGTAGAAATGAGTCGATTCCATTTAGTTCCGTAAAATTCCACGGACAAAGATTCCAATCGTGCGCTAGTATCGGATTCAAGAGTACCAAATGCTACGATTTCGTTCCAAATCCCAAATTACGATTGAAATCGAGTGTCAAGAGTAACCCTGCAGGTCTGCCAGTTCCGAACCTGCCGGGTCATGGAAATCATTGAAATTTTTTGACGAATTTTTTTTGTCAAAATTTACCCGAATGAAAGTTCTGGCAACAGTTGACCATTGATTAATTATGCAAAAAACATTGGTCTGCCATTGCGCACCCTGCCGGAAGTACATGGCAGACCCTTAAGAATGTGCCCTTCACACTCTTTACCTACCGCAGCGAATACCCCAATGAAACCTACGCCCAATAATAGCCAAGATGCCCCTGATAATAGATGAAAAGGTCTGCCAGGTCTAAGCTTGGCGAAACTTAGTATTCATGGCATTTGAAGTTGGTGGAGGTGGATTAATTCCATGACCCGGCAGGATCGGTACTGGCAGACCTATATTTTTTTGTACATGTTTAAGTGTCAGTTAACGATCTAAAGATAGCTTATTGGGGTACCCGATGACGTAGGTGTTTTTACAGTGGGCTCTCGCACCATACAGTTCAGAAGACAGAGCTACTACCAACTAAGCTAACAGGCCAGTCAAAATTAAAGATACAATTGCACAACAAATATAAATCTAAATACCAAGCAGATATAATTATATGCCGTTAACACCACCCTTAGCTGACTATGTCTAAATGCGTTGCGGTTCAACAAAATAATATAAATCCAGCATACGGACAGCAAAAATAAAAAGTTGACAATACCTGCCCATAATTTTATTGAACACGAATGAAACACGCAAACGATGTGACAAAAAGTAAAGCAACTCGAACAGAAAAAGGTAAGAAGAAAATTACTGAATTTTCATAATAAATTGACGTAGTCATTAGTTTGTATTTAGGCTTTTTTGGTAAAATTTGCTTTTCGCGGTTTTGATTAATGTTTATTACTTGATTGGGTATTGTTAAACTTTGACCTAGGTTTGGTGGTTTTTGTGGAGTCATTAGGAATGATTATAATCTAAATTGAAAAGGTAATTATATTCTAATTTTTATTTTTTGGTATTATACCAACCTACCTACCATCTGGGGAAGAAAGGTTCTCGGAACCGGAAGACGCAGCGTAGGCCGGACTCGGTGGACCGACGATCTGGTGAAAGCCGCGGGGAGCCGATGGATGCAGGAGGCCAGCAGCTGCTCAAAGTGGCACTCCCTGGGGAGGTCTATGTTCAGAAATTTGAGCAAGACGATTGCGTGTTGTTCGAGTGGTCCATTGCGAATAGGACCACTCCATCTCTTCCCGCGGATGCCGTAAGAGCCGGCTAAGGGAATATCCAGGGAATGGGCAGCAGCATTATCTTCGGTACATTAAAATCTTCTGCGATCACCTTAAATCAATACTTCGCAGGCGATCCAAGCCGCCTGCCAAGCGTGGTGATTACTATGACAAAGCCCCGCATGATAAGAGTCCAAAGTGTCGTTCCAAACGACACTTTGGGCAGTTTAACAGTAGAAGTCTTCCAGATGATAATGTGAAAATCACGTGAGTCGGGTCAGCTAGTAATTTATAGGGATATAGTAAAAAAAACTTATATGATGAAAAACATAAAATCTATGAGAACCATGAACTATGCGACGTTTCCTCGCACTCAAGTTTGCGCTTGTTTATGCTATTTTCATGCAGCCTCGACAAGGGATATGGAGACCTTGAACTTTACAAATGGACTAGTTTGACCTTGACTTGACTTTGGTGCTTGAAGAGAGAAAACTCCGGGTCTGATCCACCCTGAGGCTGTTCGTATATAGTTTTATCAGTTTCAGAGATTGCAGCTTCTTTTTCTGGGATAACTAGTACAAAAACCAGAAGTAGTAAGTACTGTAAAGTTATACGCAACTGAGTTGTAACAGCTTCTCTGGTGTGTTGGTGGAGCAGGTCAGCTCCTAACCGGGAAGTTGCGGGTTCGCTTCCCGCGACATAACAAGTATTTGTGCACATGAAAAAAAGCGCAAAAACTTGTTGTGTATGGGTGTTGAGACCATGGTCCTCGGCGTGGGTCGCTAGATACAGGAATCCTAGTTAGGGTCTAGCTTCTACGTAACCGTTGGGCATTATTTTATTTGTAAAAAAGTTATATGTTTGTATTTACATGCCATACCGTATATATAGTGATGACTTCTAATCATTTTTTTTTATTTGGTCATTAGGCTTGCGTTTGATCACTATCTCTATTACCTATCAATCCCTACGAACCCCTCGAATCCCTACGTATCCTTACTAATCTCAACTAATCCATATTAAATAATATATGGAAATGGCTTTCACACTGAAAATGGCTGAACCAATTATTTATTTATTTATTTATTTATTTATTTATTTCTTTCTTTCTTTCTTTATTTATTTATTTATTTATTTATTTATTTATTTATTTATTTATTTATTTATTTATTTATTTATTTATTTATTTATTTATTTATTGTTAGGAAGACCAACAGCTTTTCTTACATAATAGAAATTTAAAGTAAGCACTAGGAAACCAATTACAGGTCCTCACGTCTAGCAATATAATAGCAATAGTGCTTGAGCATACAGTGATGGACACCTGATGTTAATTTAGAAAAAGTACAAAATAAAAAATACTTTGACAAAGATCGGAAACTCTAAACAAAAAAAAAATTGAGAGTATGTAAAACTACGCAAAATGGGTAAAATGGGTAAAATATAATTATAATATTAATTAACGCCCAACGATCACATTCATAGATCTTGGACCCTAACTAGGATTCCCTGTATCTAGAGTCCCAGTAACTACGAAGACCATGGTCCCACAACACCCAGACGCAGAACAAGTATTTGAGCTTTTTTTCCTGTGCACAAATACTTGTCCTGTCACGGAAATTGAACTCACTGTCTCTTTATTATGAGCCGACATGCTCAACCACCACATCACAGAGGCTGGCATTTGCATTTGGATTTTTATTACTTATTTTACTGGGATCAACTAAACACTTTTTACCCCAGAAAATTTACAGTTCCCGTGGGAAAATGGGTAAATATGCGGATGGTGCGGATACATTGTCCTAGATGCCTCATTCAAATATACTTTCTTAAATGCAAAGACGTTTGACCTATTTAAATGTCTTTCAAAATCAGGGCCATCCAGTCAAGGCGTCGGCGTCGTTTAGCGCATTATTTCTAAATAACAGGCCCCAAGTTAGAATCTCGAGTTCGATTCCCGGGAGAAATTATAGTTAACTGGTGAAACCAGAGTCTAAAGCTGTACTGTATAGGGTTGTCTGCGGACAGTTTTCTTAAATATTCTTGCCTGAAAATATGACAAAAGTTATGACCTATGTTAAATAAACTTGTAATTGTCTACATACTGATGGAAAACGGTCTGTAGTTCAATGCACACAAAAAACAAACACAGACAAATGAGGAGTTTTCTTTTAGGCATTGTCAGTTTAGTTCTTTCATCGTAAAGAGATGGCACTCGCGTAGCTTTCTGATGACTTACTTTTTTACCATGATCGCAGGATGCCATCTTAGGATATAGACTAAAGCATAGAAAGATCATCAAAACGATATAATATTTGTACTGCTCACACGAATCGGCACGTCAGTGGTGAAGGAAAGAAACAAACATACAGTAATTAGCTACGCTTGCGGTAAGCACCGTACCATTTTTTTCGACTCGAAAGTATCCAAAAAGTGGTACGCTTGACACATAATCAAGTTCTCTCTATGCTTTAGTCTATAACTTAGGGACGTCATACTCAGAGAATATAAACTTCTTGGTCACATACTGATGTTTCTAGAACTGTCGCCAATGCTATCTAGCGAGAGGTAAATAATGCTAAAATGACATTAGGAAAACTGCTCATTACAACTGGCGTATTTACTACTTATCATGCATAGACTGAGACTAACGAAAATATTATATCCAGGTCTGTGACGTTACAACTTGTTTTATTATTGTGCATTTCATTATTTTTTATCAATTTATCTGTCTCTGTCCTTCCGCGGCCAAGGCCTAAACACCGCGCTATATACTTAGAGTATAGACTAAAACATAGAGAGACCTTGATTATGTGTCAAGCGTACCACTTTTTTGGAAACTTTTTATATGATGTGGACACTTTGATGTGAATGAGTCTGACAGATTTGTATAGAAAAAACAGTTTACTCGAGTCGAAAAAAATGGTACGGTGCTTATCGCAAGCGTAGCTAATTACTATATGTTTGTTTCTTTCCTTCGCCACTGACGCAGCGATACGTGTGAGCAGTACAAATATAATATCGTTTTGATGATCTCGCTATGCTTTAGTCTATACTCTAAAGTACCTACCGTATCACAAGTTTGCGAGTCAAAAGTGTAACTATTATGTGATAGACCTGCTCTTCACTCCTTTATGTTGTTCCAAACTTTTGAATTTAAGGCCGTAGGTACACTGTTAGCTTATTCCTGCTGTTGACTTTACTGAAATTTCCAAGAAGGGTCGCCCTTGACGGTGCATATTTGATTATGTGTTTTGTTAAAGCAAATATTAGTTTTAAAACTTTAGGCCCACAGCCCTAATAGTAATAGTACAATCTACTTAAATATTGTTGAATTATAGTTTAAGGTCTAATAGCTTATAAACTTTTTCTCGAGAGAAGAGATATATGTCTATTTTAACAGCTCGTGCTACCTGTGCTGAGGAGCTTCAAGTATAATATTTTAGCTTTGTTTCACACATCAATAATTGCTATCGTACGTTTTGCTGGCCAACTATTACTAAGTAACAGTCATCTTACTTGCAGCCTTAGGGTCAATTCACATAGAGCGGCAAAATGCTCGAGCAGTTTTTAAGTGCTATTGGAATATAAACCTTATTCAATTTAGACAAAGCTGAAAACAGTATGCAACATTAAAATCTTACCTATTTTAATGTAAATTTTCAGCTTTGTCTAAATAGATTAAGGTTGATATTCTGCTCGAGCATTTTGCTGCTCTGTCTGAATTGAGCCTTAAGAGGACCGTCCTAGTATCTATTCGAAAATGTTATTGCTGTCGCTCCGCTCTCCACACGTGTGATAGAGACAATAAAGCCCATGAGTGAATTTACCTACATTTTAGCGTTTCGGGCGCCAACGGTTCTCACCCTCTAAAACTTAACAATAACATTTGATTTTAGTGTCAATCGTTTGGATAAATTATAATGAACCCTTATACGTCTTGATTTTTTGAAAATATGTTTCGTGTTCTTGTTACAACTGCTTTTCTTTGTCATAAATTTGACGCCAAAAATTTGTAACTTTAGGTGGCTATATAAATACGAACATATAGCAAAAAACTTAAAAAAGGAAGACTTACGAGCATAGCTTTTTACTGGGTAGACAACATGTAAAAAATCACCAAAATCGGATAACATTTAGAGGTGGAAAAGCGTTGGCAATTTTTGTATAGACAAGAGGGAGGGGGGTATATGATTCTCTTAAAAAATGTCGGCTTAACTAGTACCCCCCTTAAAAAGACATGAGACGCTATGTTTCCTATACATGAGGATATTCATGTTAATATTATTGTAGGTTTTTTAAAATATTAAGAATAATTTATTAAGCTGGGAATTAAATTAAGTAGGATCTGCGAGAAGACTAATTAAAACCATCTTCCTTCATAATGAAAAGCTCCTAACATAATGTACCAAGCAATAAAGAGTCCTCAATTCCGTAGATGCAAGAACACATAAAAATGCACAATTTAAAGCTGAGCAAAGTGCAGTTTTACGAGTAGAGCACCGGCTGCTGCTGTCCGTAGTCTATGGCTGGGAACAGCCGGAACAGTTCAAAAATGAAACGTACTTTTTTTTTCTTTTTATTAGATTGGCTTGCGTCTGAATACATTTGTCCTGATGAAAAATAATAATCAAATATCCTTTGGTCTTTATTTTGTTTTTTAGGCTTAGTGAACATAGATATTATCATCATCATCATCAACAGCCTGAAGACGTCCACTGCTGAACATAGGCCTCCCCCAGAGCGCGCCACCTTGATGGGCTGCTCGCCTCCTGCATCCATCGGCTCCCCGTGGCTTTCACCAGCTCGTCGGTCAACCGAGTGAGGGGCCGGCCTACGCTGCGTCTTCCGGTTCGTGGTCGCCACTCGAGAACCTTTCTTCCCCATCGGTTGTCAGTTCTACGAGCGATATGGCCTGCCCACTGCCATTTCAACTTGCTAATTCTAAGAGCTATATCGGTCACTTTAGTTCTCCTGCGGATCTCCTCGTTTCGGAGCTTATCTCGCAGGGAAACACCGAGCATAGGTAGCTCTCTCCATAGCTCGCTGCGCGATTTTGAGCTTACTAATGAGGCCAACAGTAAGAGACCATGTCTCAGCTCTATAAGTCATCACTGGCAACACACACTGATTGAAAACTTTCGTTTTCAGGCTCATAGATATAGGTAGTATAAATTAGATAGATCAACTCTTTATTGTACACCGTAAAATAACAACGTTCACAATTTTTTCAGATATATTTTTTATTACTATGAATTATCAATATATTATATATGAATCTGTACATTATTACAGATTTACGTATTAAATAATAATACTGTAACTGGGCTAAATCTGTCTATTGAATATTTTTAGAATATTTTGATTGCATCACACTTCTTTATCGATAGGAACTCGAACCAATTTTTATTTGAGTTTTTTGTCTGATTATCTTGTGTCTGTTCTTTTGAACACCCATCACGTTGAAACTTGGTATGGTCATAGCAAATTTTTCAGAATAACATATAGTATATATACTTTTTGCTATCAAAAAAAATGAAACCCTTGGTACGCGAGTCCGATTCTTACTTGGCCTATTTTTTATATAATATCATTGGTAAATAAGCACATGGCTCACCTGATGATGATACGTGGTCATCATCGCTTGGAAATCTCCAACAGCAGGGGCGCCAATGATGCGTTATCCTAAGGACTTTTCATAAAACAATAAACTTAGTGCAAATAAGAAAGAAAAATAGAAAATTGGGCCACATTTGTGTGCTGTGGTAAACTCGACTGCACTATGAGACAGATTACTAAAGTTTTGACAAAAATTTTCACTAGCTTTACGGCTTTTGTTGTTATAACTTTACTATGTATATTTTCGGACTAACTCGTTTATGCTCGTAAATATTTCGTTGAGCACGAGCGGCTGCGACGGTGGAGTATATACTGTAATAGATTTTTTAGCGAGTTTTTGGAGTTGTAGCCACTATTTCGTTACTTATGTTGATGGTTACGATAGTAACCACTTCTTCTTCTTCTTCTTCATTTGCTCAATAATTCCACTAGCTACAATGCCCTTCAAACCGGAACACAGTAGTGCTTGCACACTACTGTTTGGCGGCACAATAACTGGCAAAGCGGTGGTACCTACCTAGACGAACTTTGCAGAAAAGTCCTACCACCTAGTCTCTATCCATCTCAATTTACATCCCGCTATACAACGCCGTAAAGTCTGGCATATGAAAAAATTAATATGCAAGTTTGTTTATACCTGCAGTGAATAAAGTAAAGAACGAATGATAGATAGATAGATAGATAGATACTAAATAGAGTACTAAGACCTACTCTATTTAGTTCTTTACTTTATTCACTGTAGGTATAAAAAACTTGCATATTAACTTTTATTATAATACGTTTTTACGTTAATACGTGTTTCCCAGCGAGATAAGATCCGAAACGAGGAGATCCGCAGGAGAACTAAAGTGACCGATATAGCTCTTATAATTAGTAAGTTGAAATGGCAATGGGCAGGCCACATCGCTCGTAGAACTGACAACCGATGGAGAAGAAAGGCTCCTGGAAGACGCAGCGTTGGCCAGCCCCTCACTCGGTGGTCCGACGACCTGGTGAAGCCGATGGATGCAGGAAGCGAGCAGCCACTCAAAGTGGCGCTGTGGTGGAGGCCTATGTTCATCAGTGGACGTCTTCAAGCTGTTGATGATAATGATGATGACGGAGTCTGAGTTCGGGCTCGGGACGTAATAAGTACAGCATCATGCCGTGTGGTTGCAAAAACGTTCGTGCTCGCGGGTCTATGTTCGCAAAACTGCTAGTTATAGCAACGTGAAAGTTGTATTCACAGTCTTGCGGATTTTTAGTCTTTTATACGTTCCTGCATTGTTAGTAAAACAGACACAAACTGCAGTAAACGGCTTTACGACCGTTGTTTTGGCAGGAAGTGTACGTTATACAATGAGTACTTCGTCTACAATGTTGTGTGTTACTTTAATTTTAGTTGATGTCTGCAAAAGACTAAACTCAACCTAATTTTACAGTTACTGACACTGTTACTTTGATGTAAGGGGGTCTTTCAACAAGGATACACATGACACGCAGCGCTAGTGCTTGTAGGATGTATTGTTCGGTCAGTGTTCGTTCACTATGCCAATATGGCTACCGCCGCGCGCTCTGGCGCCATTAAAATCGACAAAATAATATTTTAATTAGGTGTGTTTTGTTCCAAATTCTAAACTTATTGTTTAAAAGTAGTTCCGTCGCGTTTGCTTGTTTTACCCGAATAGTTTTTGTAGTATCTAAACACGCACGATGGCATTTTCGGATCATAATTTTTATTGCAATACACGTGCAGTCGCATTGAGTGCCGAGCTTCGTATGAGCGAGAAGACGCTGGCCGGCTTATTTGCAGTGGTCGAAGTACAAGTTAGAGATGTGCTGTCTAGTGTATACATACTGGGTGGCGCAAAAGTACTGGCACTAAAGAAAATACTTTTATTTTTTTTATATGACATTTTCTGTCATTCTGTTGTTGAAAATTGTGTAGTGAACAAATGTAAAATACACTGAAAATAAACATGGACCGTTTTACTCCCCAAGAACGTGGAATAATTGTGTCAATGTTCTTACGGAATAATTCATCAGTGATAAGAACACAACGTGAATTTCGTCGACGATTTCCCCACCGTCCGGCACCGATTGGTCGCACAATTCGACGCTTTGCCACATGCCTTGAAGCAACTGGCTCAACATTGGATAGACCTAAGTCTGGGAGACCAAGAACAGGCCGTTCAGCTGAAAATATCGATGCTGTGCGCGAAGATGTGGAAGAGTGTCCAGAAACATCAACGAGGCGACGTGCCACGCAATTGGGCATTTCCAGACGGACCCTGCAGCGTATTTTGGTGAAAGACTTAAAGATGTTCCCGTATAAAACTCAAATGACTCATCAACTGCTGCCTGCTGACCACCGAGCTCGTCTAGATTACTGCCAGCGCGTCATAAACCTCAACCTTGAAGAGGATGATTTTCCTTCAAAATTGGTTATGAGTGACGAAGCGCATTTCCATCTCTCAGGGCATGTCAATAAGCAGAATACTCGGTTCTGGGGCACTGATAATCCGCGCATTATTCAAGAAACACCTCTACACCCACTAAAAGTTACTGTATGGTGTGGCATCTGTGTTGACAGAGTGATCGGACCCTATTTTTTCGAAGACGCTGGAGGCAATGCGATAACTGTCACTGGAGAACGCTACAGAACCATGTTACGTGAGTTTTTGATACCCAGTTTGGACGAATTGGGGCTGGAGCACATCTGGTTTCAACAAGACGGCGCTACGGCACACACAGCGCGCGACACTATGGACTTAGTGAGGGACGCTTTTCCAAGCCGAGTTATCTCTCGTTTTGGCGATTTGCCTTGGCCTGCAAGATCACCCGATCTGACCAGTCCAGACTTCTTTCTTTGGGGTTTTTTGAAATCTCGGGTGTATGTGAACAAGCCACAGACTCTCGCAGCTCTAAAAGAAAACATTCGTCAAGAAATAACGAACATATCGCAGGAAGTGTTACGGCAAGTTATGCAAAATGTCATAAATAGGGCTCAAATGTGTATCAACTCTGGAGGTCACCATTTAAAAGACATCATCTTTAAATCCTAATGGTACGAAATTTAATGGCACAAATATACATTTAAAAAAACCTAAATCTAGTTTTCTAATTTAGAAAAAATGTTATAGCTGAACCAAATAGGGTCTTTACTTTTGCGCCACCCGTTAGAAGTCTTTGACTTGAGCTCATATTATAAAGTCAAAACCGGACATTGGTAGTGAAGTTTTACAAGACCAGTAGGGTTAGCACGGCCGGTAGACAAAACTGTCTTTCCCCTGTTTTACTCCAAGCAAGTATGAAGAAAGTGACGTAAAACGGGAAAAGACAATTTTGTCTACCGCCCATGCTAACCCAGCAGGTGCGGGTAGTTGGAGACAACGCCCGGGCTGCACGATGATGACACTTTCTACTCCAGTCCCCTCGTGACTACGGCCAACGTAACTTGGTCGAAACATCAAGGTTAGTCAATATTATTTTTGATTAATTTGTATGCACGAAGAGACCCGTTTTAACTTTACAATATTAGTTAACTCATTATTACATTCTGCCGAGCTGTTGCAGTTTCACCATATTTCATGAGAGTTTCAAACTAATTTGCTACGTGGTCGGCGTGCTTTGAAGTCGAAGTTGCTATGTTGACCATTGTAACTATGTCATAGGTATACAAATGTAATAAATATTGTGCATGTCAGTTGTAATAAGACCACTACGTAGCAGCTATGACGTAGATTGTTTCTGTCCATTCAACGGTAGCCTGGAAGAAATCGCTTTATGCGATAAGGCTGTGCGTTTGTCTACGATTCTACTTTTTATCATGTGCATGGTTGTACCTTGGGTTCATTATTGTATTGTAGTACCTATTTATCTAAGCACCTGGTCGATGCGACACGTGACCAAAATGCTGGCACTTGTTTGGCTCAACGAATCAGAATTGCAATTCAGCAAGGCAATGCGGCCAGCATGTTGGGTACGCTACCTACCGGTAGTAGGCTGGAGCATTTGGACTGTCTATAGGCCATCGCGGCTAGTATAGAAGGTACAGTTCAAATCTTTTTTTTTTGTGTTGGGTAGTGTAGCTAGTAGTAGAAGTTTTTATTGCTGTAGTAGTTTAAAGAATATATGGTGGTGGTGATGGGTGTTCCAGGAGATATGTTTACGGCGTTCGTAAGAAAACAAACAGGTTCAACTTACGGTTAATTCTCTTTATATCAGACACATACAATCCACCATAATAAACATAGAAGGCACAACAGTAGACGCACAAGCACAATAGAGACAAGCACAATAGAGGAGTGGCGAAGACGATAGGATAGAATAACAGATGATAGAAAAGCGTTAGGTATAAATTATGAGATCGCGATTGCAAATCGTGAGATAAAGTGGCGAGCGTCCCGCGTCAGAGTTGATTTCGGACTGCGGGGCGCGCTGGTTGGCTCGCGTACGACGGTGAAAGGCGATTAGGTGGCCTTGGAGTGCGCAGACGCAGGCGAGCTGCCGCGCCCGTATAGGGATGGGTAAGTATAGCATCCATCGTGAGTTATCGAGTATTAGACGCGGTATCGACAAACTGGTAAGTGACTTTTTACGTTATTATTAGATTGCATGTAATTAGGTAGTAATAGATAATGTAGGATGTAGATGTAGGTTGTATATGTAATTGTAAATTATTATGTAGTTTATGTTTATGTATATATTATTGTGTATATATTTTAGTGTAATATATTATATGTAGGATAGTTAAGGTAGTCATAAGTTAGTGTGTAGTAAAGTAGCCTACACCACCCCCCTCCAGAGACCGTCAAGGGCGATAAAAGTCTGGAAACCTTACTTGGCGACCAGAACGGGTAACATAATTTCCGGGAACTTCTGGAGAGGTGTCCTTATTTTGGACTGACAATATGAAGGCAGGTTTGAGCCGATCAACGGACACAGTCATCTCCTTGCTTTTGACAAGGATTTTAAAAACTTTGTCATTTCTGGCAATAACCTTATGGGGCCCAGTATATGCAGGTTGGAGAGAACATCGTAATGCGTCTTCACGGAGGAACACGTGATCACAAGTTTCTAGTTCCTTGTAAACAAATACTCTGGGCTTACAATGGCGGGAAGCTGGTACGGGTCGTAATTTGTCGGCGAGGTTTTTGAGCCTAGCAGTAAATTCTGATGTATCAGTGGTGCTGATGATGGTAGACTCAAAAAATTCGCCGGGGAGCCTTAACGACTAGCCGTAGACCAGTTCTGCTGAAGAGGCTTGTAAGTCTTCCTTAAAGGAAGTTTTTATGCCTAACAAAACCCACGGGAGCGACTCTGTCCACCTATCATTCGCATGGCACATTATTGCGGCTTTGAGTTGTCGGTGGAACCGTTCAACTAGGCCGTTGCATGCCGGATGATAGGCAGTAGTCCGCTTATGCTCAAAACCAGCCAGCTTAGACAGAAACTGGAATAGTGCTGACTCGAACTGCCGTCCGCGGTCAGTAATTATGTCTGTTGGGCATCCGTAGCGAGCTATTCAGGTCGACAGCAGAGCCTTAGACACAGTTTCTGCCGTGATGTCTTCTATCGGTACTGCTTCAGGCCATCGAGTGAATCGATCTACGGCCGTTAAGCAATACCGATAGCCCTGGGAAAGCGGAAGGGGTCCTATCAAGTCGATGTGGATGGTTTTGAAACGAGCGCGCGGTAAGTTGAAGGTGCCAAGGGGGGCAGTCACGTGACGGTTGACTTTTGCCCGCTGGCACGGAATACAAGCGCATGCCCATTCCCTACAGTCCTTCTTGACGCCTGGCCAGACGAACCGCTCGGTTACTAATTTGGCCGTTGCGTTGGCACCAGGATGGCTTAGGGAATGCAGGCTATCAAAAACTTGCTTCCGACAGAACTTTGGAACGTATGGCCTAGAAGTGGAGGTACTAATGTCACAGTACAAAGGTATTTGCGTTCCGGGAACGTGTAGCCTTTGCAACTGTAACGAGGAACCTTCACTCAAGAGCTTTTCAAGTTCAGGGTCAGAGGCTTGATTTTGGGCTAATGTCTCGAGGCTGACTGGTGCTCCCAGTTCTTCTATGCGTGACAAGGTATCCGCTACGATGTTATCCTTGCCGGATATATGGCGGATATCTGTTGTGAACTGGGAGATAAAGTCAAGATGTCTATACTGCCTAGGCGAACAGTTTTTCTTTCTTTCGTGGAATGCGAAACTGATCGGCTTATGGTCAGTATAGACGATGAAATGTCTTGCCTCGAGCATATGCCTGAAATATTTGATGGCCTCGTAAATAGCTAATAACTCCCGGTCGTAAGGTGAGTACTTCACCTGGGAAGGACTCAACTTCCGGGAGAAGAAAGCTAAGGGTTGCCATGCGTCTCCTTGAAGCTGTTGCAGAACTGCACCCATAGCTTTGTCGGACGCGTCTGTAACCACGGCCAATTTTGAGGAGCAATCAGGGTGGGCCAATAATATAGCGTTGGACAAGCTATCCTTACTGGCCTGAAACGCTGCTAAGGTGTCTCCTGTGAGCTGGATTGGCTGCGACCCTTTCACCGAACCTGTCAACAACGCATGCAGAGGGGCTTGAATTTGAGCTGCTTGGGGAAGGAATCTCCTATAAAAGTTAAGCATGCCCAGAAAGCCTCTCAGTTGACGCACGTTCGTGGGGGGAGGAAAGTCCTTCACAGCTTGCACCTTTGTGTCCAGAGGTCTTGTACCGCTCTCTGAAATGGAGTAGCCTAAGAAAGTTACCTCTTTGGCCCCAAATACGCACTTAGACGTGTTGACCAACATGCCATACCGTTTCAGCCTTTCGAAGACTTCACGCAGGTGCTGTTCGTGCTGGTCTGGTGACTGTGAAAATATCAAAAAATCATCCAAGTAACAGTACACGAAATCGAGCCCTCTGGTCATCTCATCTACAAAACGCTGAAATGTTTGACCCGCATTCCGAAGACCGAACGTCATATACGGAAATTCAAACAACCCGAAGGGTGTTGTTATGGCGGTCTTCGGAATGTCCTCGGGGCTGACCGGTATCTGATTATAGGCCTTCTCCAGGTCCAGCGTGCTAAAGATATTGCAGCCAGAAATGCTATGGGTGAAGTCATGAAACAGCAGAGGCTTATGGAGGTCACACAGCAGCTACAGGTGTGGTTTATAGCAAATGGATTTGCCTTAAACCTGGACAAAACCAGTTTCATCCATTTTAATCTTGCAAACAGACCACGGGAAGCCCTGGCAGTATCAGTAGGGGGCTCTGCCCTTCAACAGGTCCCGGCTGTAAAACTGTTAGGTTTCCAAATGGATTGTGCATTAAAATGGAATAACCACATAGACTTGCTGTGTGCTCGCCTGGGTCAAGCTTGTTTTGCACTAAGCCGCCTAGCTGTGACAGCTCCCAGACACGCGGTGCTCAGCTGCTACTTTGCTACAATCCATTCCATACTAACGTATGGAACTGAGCTCTGGGGCGGTGCAGCGGACTCCGAACGAGTACTCATCCTACAAAAGCGGGCTATCCGCGCGATTGTAGGCGTGAAGTGGGATGTGTCTGCAAAGCCATATTTTGTGGAATTAGGTATACTGACGGTACCATCTATCTTAATATACCAAATATGCATCTTTGTAAGATTAAACCCCGATTCATTTGAACAACTTGGAGCATCACATAAATATGAGACTAGGCATAAATACAAACTAAGAACACCTGCTCACACGCTCACTAAATCCAAAAGGTCCGTATACGTTGGTGGACCTAACATTTATAATCACTTACCTGATCTGATAAAAAGTGCAGAATCCACCAACATATTTAAAAGGAAATTAAAAACTTTACTCTTGAGTAAAGCTTATTATTCGCTTGCAGAATTCAGCAACGACAAATTATAAATTTGTATAGCTATTTAGTTTTATTTAACATTTGACTTGTAATACTATTTTATGAATAAATGTCTGTATCTGTATCTGTATCTGTGTTTAATCGGATACCGGTCAGGAACGGTGCGAGCGTTAAGTTGGCGATAATCGCCGCAAGGACGCCAGCCGTTATTTTTCTTGGGCGCTAAATGCAGAGGCGATGACCAGGGGCTCTCCGAAGGTCTAGCTGTACCACTGGACAGCATAGACTGGAACTCACTTTTTGCGATTTTAAGTTTGTCAGGAGCCAAACGACGTGGTGGAGCTGAAACTGGAGGGCCTGGTGTCGTGCGTATATGGTGGACTGTGTTGTGTGGTGTGGTGTGGTGTCTACCAGCTGGTCGAGTGATCTCGGGAAACTCGTCGAGAATTTTATGATAACGCGATTCGCCAGTTACGACTTTCACCGATGACACGTTTTTACAATCAGCCACAGTGGCAACCGCTGCTACAGAAGTTAAATTATCTATGAGGCGCTTATTGCGTACATCTACGACTAAGTTATAAAAATTTAGAAAGTCTACCCCAATAATTGGTTTAGTTACATCGGCAACTACAAAACGCCATATGAAATTTCGGCGGAGACCAATATCTAAATCTAAGTTTACATAGCCGTACGTTGCGATATATGAGCCGTTTGCAGCAGACAAGCTGTATTCAGTCCGGGCACGACGATCACGTAGCGCTGACCGAGGGTAGACACAGATGTCGCTTCCAGTATCGACCAGGAACTGCGTCTTCGAACTGCGGTCAGTGACGAATAGGCGACCAGTAGCGGGTGAAGGGCAATCGTCGGTCGCCATTACCGACCGCCCATTGAGTTTTCCGACTTGTGATCGCAGGGACGGACGCACTTGCTGGCCTTCTCTCCAAACTTGCTGTGGTACCAGCAAACGGGGAACTTCCTATAACTGGATTGAGATCGCTGCCTTGACGTGTTTCGGTTGCCCTGTCCGCCGCGGGAGCGAGGTCTGCTGTTCCTCTCCGATGCCAGCTTCTGGAACTGCTTCCGAAGTTCAGCCACTTCTTTAGTAAGCTCGCTGAGAAGAGAGCCTGGGACTGCGTTGCTCACGGAAGCCACGTTGGGTGAAGATGATGCGAGGTCGTTCACTCTATCGGCTAAGTCGGCCAAGTCCTCAATAGAAGCTGTGCTTGGTTGACCAGCTAGCACCGTCTGGATACCATGTGGAAGTCTGCTTGTCCATATTGTTTTCAGGAAGTCGTCTGGAACGTCGACACCGGCGAGACCTTTGAGGTGACGGAGAAACTGAGACGGTTTGCGGTCTCCGAGTTCCTCATGCATCAACAATTGTTTGATCTTCTTTTCGTTCGACGCGCTGAGCCGCTTGATTAGTTCACTCTTCAGCTTTTCGTATTTGTTAGTCGACGGAGGGTTAACAATGAGGTCCTTGACTTCCTTAGAATGTTGGTTGTCCAAGTGACCAATGACATAATTAAATTTTGTAGAATCGCTGGTGATTCCGGAAATGGCAAATTGTCCCTCTACCTGGGCGAACCATATTTCTGGTTCTTCTGCCCAAAAAGGTGGCACTCTCACTCCGACCTTAAAAACATCGACATGTTTTATCGATACGTTCTCCTCACTAGTGCCGGCCGAAGACGGGCCTTGTGCATCTCGGAATTCGCTATTCATGCTCGGGTCACCAGTATGGTTTTAGGGGTCACCAGTATAGTAATAAATGCATTTTATTTTATAATTTTAATTAGATATAATTTTTTTGCGAAGGAATTACAAGACCATACTCCATCTCCCTTCTTTCACCGGACATCAAGGCGCACAAAAACACAGCACCCATTATATGGTTGAAATTCTATCAACCCGCACTCAGCGTTTTGCTATGCACTTTACAGTGCGAACAGCCAATGAGTGGAACACCTTGCCGGCGTCCTTGTTTCCAGCTAACTATGAACTGGGTGTCTTCAAGTTGAGAGTGAACAGGTATCTTCTAGGCAAGCAAGCAATACCGTAGACTGCGTCATCACTTTCCATCAGGTGAGACAGTGGGCAAATGCTTTGCCTATTAACAATAAAAAAATATTGTTTAATTGCGTTATTCTGTGTCCTATGGGGAAGAAAAGTAGCGACCACGAACCGGAAAACGCAGCGTAGGCTAGCCTCCCACTAGGTGGACTGCCGATCTGGTGAAAAACGCGGGGAGCCGATGGATGCAGAAGGCGAGCAGCCGCTCAAAGTGGCGCTCTGCGGAGGCGGCCTATGTTCAGCAGTGGACGTCTTCAGGCTGTTGATGATGATGATTAATCGCTCTCCGTTAACATTATTCAATTATGATATACACAAACGTTGATCACGGAAATCGTTAGAATATTTTTACGACCATAAACAAAGGAACTTTCTAACGACGGTAAACAGCTAGATAGTTTGTCAAGTTAACGGCTTGTCGTTACGACCATGATCCGTCAAACGACCTCTTTCGAACTTATTATGGGTGTTTTTGATCTAATTATGGAGGGGTTTGTGCTGCGATGAAATATAGGGTTGATCCACGATCGCCACTTACGAAACGGCACCGTCAAAACAAGGCATATGCCTTGTTTTTTCTCAGTCGTGTGTGACCGCGTCTAATGAAAGTGATCATCATCATCATCATCATCATCATCAACAGCCTGAAGACGTCCACTGCTGAATATAGGCCTCCCACCGAGCGCGCCACCTTGAGCGGCTGCTCGCCTCTTGCATCCATCGGCTCCCCACGGCTTTCACCAGATCGTCGGTCCACCGAGTGGGGGGCCGGCCTGCGCTGCGTCTTCCGGTTCATGGTCGCCACTCGAGAACCTTTCTTTCCCATAGGTTGTCAGTTCTACGAGCGATGTGGCCTGATGTAACTCACATATTATTGTTTTACAACGCTATTACAGGATGCTATGGTTCATTATTGAAATGAAACAACCGCTTGTGGACTACTTTATATTAGCTGGAGAGGTACATATCTGTATAAGTAAGCATTGGCGCGGGGACACTTGAAGTTTGATTTTCATAGAGGCTGTGTATCTAAGGGTTTGTGTGGATTGAGGCGAAGAAGGAAATTTGCCATTTATTCGATTAACCTCACCCTGGCTGTCCTATAATGAGACAATTGACACTATTGCATCGCATTGGTCTCATGAGACAACTGACACTAAAGTATTGGTTCCAGTAGCCAAAGAGCTTCAATGTAGACATATTTTTTAAATAAAAGGAACCAAAATTTTAACGAGTTTGTGATGACGATGGATGGAAATTGATGACAATGTAGTAGTTAAAGCACTAAATCTATTTATCAAGTATCAAAAAACATAGTAACAAGAACCATGTCAATAAATAAGAATAAATAGAAATGGCAAGAGGCCCGACGGATTGACTTTAATACCTTGGAAGATGGGACGGCCATTAGTATGGGATGCAACTTGCGTCGATACTATGGCACCGTCCCATCTTCCCGGAACTAAAAATCAGGCTGGTAGCGCTGCTGCTAAAGCTGAAAACCTCAAACGGCGCAAATATGGAAGCCTTGACAGAGGATACATGTTTGTGCCGTTTGGGGTAGAAACCGTGGGACCGTGGGGACCAGGCGCTTTTGAAATATATAGGGACTTGGCAAAACTTTTGGTAGAGGCGACCAGTGACCAGAAAGCTGGCTCTTATTTTGCACAAAAAATCAGCATTGCCATACAGCGTGGCAATGCAGCCAGCTTTCTGGGAACACTCCCCTCCACCAAGGGTCTTTTTGATAATTTCTGACTGTAAGATTATGTATAACGCAATGCTATAGTTTTTTTAAGTCTTTATATTACTTTGTCAATAAAAACTTCTCATCAATAGAAATAAAGTTTTGTAATAATATTATTGTCACCGCTCTGTATCTTAGTTCGTAGCACCTTCGTAGCTGCGTAGCGCCTTAGCGGTTTCGTAGCGTCGTAGACCAGAAATACCTTTTCTGAACCTCTCAACCTCATATAATAATATATATATTTATTATATTACTAGCTTTTGCCCGCGGCTTCGCACGCATGTATTATGTTATTTCTACGTTTAGGTAGTCTAATAATAGCTTAGTTCATGCATTTCCTCTATACCAAATCACAAAATCCACAAAAAATTTTCGAAGCTCAGCACGTATTAGCAGATTAGGTAGCACACGTGTAAAAATGTTGTTTAGGTTGTAGGTAGGTATGGCTTTTCACGTGTCATCATATCACCTACACATTGATAAAATAGTGGGTTAGAAACTGCAAATCATATGTATGTACCTACTTAGACCTACCTTACACTTAGCCGTTAGTTTTTTTAAATATACGGTAGATCGAGGCATCTAACGAATAAAAGTTCTATGGTATACCTACATACCAGTGATACGTTCGATCTTTTCCTTGTCATTTTCACTTCAACAGATTGTTCTTGTGTTTTCACCATAAAAACCGTTCAAGTCTTGATAAGAGGTTCCAGTAAATTTTGTTTAGGTAGTAGGTATTATACCTACTTAAGTACTTACCTATTATTTAGGCAGTTTAGAAAAATAAAAAAAACAAACACACAGTGGTCAGTTTTTCACATCTGCGCGCTTTTTTTTTTTTTTTTTTGTTCGCCCTATTGGGCAGGCTAAAGTCATGAGACCATACTGCCTAGTCTTTCGTAGGATTTACTTCTTTCGTCATAGTTAGGATATTAATTTCATTCGTTTTATTAATTTCATAGTCAAATCCGGATCATTTTTGTCATAAGTAAGAGGATCATCGTCCTTTGTTCATTTCCGAGATAATGAAAGTCAATTTTAATTTTTCCCTTACAATTAGTAGGTACCTTATAACTTCAAGCGTCAATTGTTGACGTTTACTTCGTCACTCCGACACTGACAGACAGACTGCCAGTGTCAGACTGTCAGTCAAATACCTTTATTTACATTTACATATTTACACACAAAAAAAACTTTATAAAAAAAACCCATTGTAATATGTATTGTAATAATAAAATTATCATTTTATATCTTATTCTAAATCTCATTTACAGTACACAATATAAATTTATACAAATAGGTAAAAACAGAGGCATTTTCAAGCAACTCCTGAATGCACCGCGGGACCAGTTCAGGTTTATCATAGATTTGTAGAAGTTCGTCTATCAACACAAGGCGCTGAATGCTGAAAGATGAACACTCAAAGAAAATGTGATCTAAGGATTGGATATTCGAGGACTGACAATAATCACAATATGGGGAATTCACCATTCGAAGGCGATGGAGATGAAAGTTCAAACGACAGTGACCAAAACGCATACGACAAACAGTTGAATAAAACTTTCTGTTTAAAAAAGTACCGGCCTTGCAGAACCATGGCTTTGAATTTATCTGAACATCTAAAGCGGCATACCAAGAACCTTTGTTTTCAACTTGTGTACAATGGTACGAATGTTTCCCCCATAGTTGAACCATCCTTTGTTTTAGGAGGCTTACAATATCTGTGTATGGCAATGAAACATCTGCATCATTGGCATACCTGGAAATAACATCTGAAAATTTAACTATAGTGCTGGCTAAATAGTCAACTTTTTCATTGCCATCAACACCTATGTGTGAAGGTACCCACGCAAAGCTGACTTGTATGTTTGAATCAGATAATTCCACCCATAATTGTTTTATAAAGTAAATAATGTAATTAGTGTTAGCATGTAATTTGTTATTTGCCAAGTTTTTCAAAACACTCATGCTATCACTAACAACAACCCATCTTGTGTGTCCCTGATTTTTGTTTTTGATGTGCTTCAAATCACTCAAAATAGCAACAGCTTCAGCAGTAAAAATGCTAGCATGTTTATCAATTCTATATCCCACAGCAATGTTCAATGAGGGTTCAAATATTGCGTAAGACACAGCATTATCATTTTTCGACCCATCTGTGTAAACAAATTTGTGACCTGTCCACTCTGCCAACATTGTATATACTTCTTCTTTTATTGACAGTTTTTTGTTTATGACTATATTCATTGCTGGAAATTTGCTAATAAAAGATCCTTCATAACAAGGCAAAATATGATTTGATTGATAGATATTTAGATTTTGAAGAAAATCTAAGAAACCTTCATATCCCTGTAGCATATAAAACGGTTTAGCAGTGGATTGGGTTAATGTATTAGACAGATTAGTTATAAGACTATTGTTAGAGACACTGTAGAGTTTAAGGAGAAATCTTTCTTTAAGATACCTAAAATGAATGGTCATGGGGGGCAGACTGCATTCAATCTGCATTGCATTTATAGGTGTGCTTCTAAATGCCCCTGTTATTATTCGCATGCATTTGTTTTGAAAAGCATCTAGACTATTTACAATTTTATCATCTGCAGCAAAGCATAAAAAACCATATTCAAAATGACTACGAACTAATGATTTGTACAATAATAGTAGAATTTGTGGGTCTGCACCCCAGTATGTACCAGACAAAGATTTTAATACATTAAAAGCTTTGTTAGCTTTGTTTATTAAATGTTTTAAATAATTGTTCCAGGATAAATTGTGGGAGAACAATACTCCCAAGAATTTAACATCAAGTGAAACAGGTAAAGAAGAACCTTTATAATGAACAACAGGCATATTGGGACACCTTTTCCCAAAGAGAACAACCTTTGACTTTGAAGGATTAACATCAAGTTCAAGGTAAGAAAAATAATTATTGAGATTTGCCAATGCATCATTAACAATTTCAACCAGTTGATTTATATTATTTCCTGATGCATAAACAACTAGGTCATCTGCAAACTGCAAATTTTTCACTTTTGAGCCTAATATTATATTTAAACGACGTATGTACAATATGAAAATTAATGGCGATAAAATGCCGCCTTGACAAACTCCTTTTGTTGAAAGTCTAGGACCATATAGATGCCTATTATATTTAACAAAGACTTCACGGCTACATAAAAAAATTTTAATCCAGTGTATAATCTTTCCAGGTATTCCTGTTAACAACAATTCCTGACAAAGTATATCAATATTCACACTATTAAAGGCCCCTGTGATGTCGAAGAAAACAGCAAGGAGATGATTATGTGCATCTAAAGCATTATGGATATCAAGTTGTAACTGACAGATACTCTCCCTAGCTGAACGATTTCTACGGAAACCAAATTGGTTTGAAGGTAAAATTTTATTTTGTTCTATATAGAACTCCAAACGCTGCTTTAACAATTGTTCAAATATTTTTCCAACACATGAAGTAAGCGCTATAGGGCGACAGGAATCAGGACACAATTTTGGTTTGTTAGGTTTTAAAATTGGTACCAGACAATCTACTTTCCAATCGTGGGGTATATTATTGTTTTCCCAGAGTAAGTTCAGTATTTTTAGGAAGATTTCCATACTCTTACTGCTGAAATTTTTAAAAAAAGAATATGGTATACCATCAAGACCAAAGGCAGTATCTCTTCTAGATGTGACAGCAGATATTAATTCATTGATAGAAAATGGACTAAGGAAGTAACTATTGCTGGAGTTTATATTGCCAGTGCTACTATATGATGTGTTGAGACCATTTGATACAAAATCTGGGGTATACATCTGTAGAAAATCTAAAATCCAGGAATCATCTGCATTATTGCTAGAAACAAATGTTTTATTAAATTTACGCATAAATTTCCATATAATGGACATAGGAGTACAACGATTAAAAGTTTCGCAGAGAGATTTCCAACTGTTCTGTCTTTCTATTTTTATAATAAGTTTTTTGAGAGCTCGAAGTCTTTTAAATTCCAAGTAGTTGGTTTCTGTTGGGTTGTACTTAAACTTAAGATATGCTTCTTTGAATTTTAGAACAGCTTCTGAGCACTTTTGGTTCCACCATGGAAGGTGAGGTTTTTTACCGAGATTCCTATGACAGGATTGATTAATGTTGTTAGAACAACTACTATTTAAATTCGAAGCGGATTTTGCTGCTGATTGTAATATTTTACAAAATAGCAAATATGCGTCCTGAGGACTCCAAAGATTCAATTCAAAATCATTCAATAATGCATCTACACAGCTACTAAACACTTTCCAATCTACCTGTTTATAATTTGGGTAGATGGGCAAGTGTTTGCCATTACAGTAGTTTCCATCTGAATTTACATTATTATTACTAAGCAATACTTTTATGATTACAGGAAGGTGGTAACTAGTACCAAGAGGAGTATCAAGAACAGACCATTCACAATGAAGAGCCAGTGATGGGGAAACCAACGACAAATCAAGTGCGTTTGGACGCCACGTTAATGAACCAACTGTTGTTGCTTGACCATCATTAAGCAAGACTAAATTGTTGTCATCGATGACTTCCAACACCTCCCTTCCACGGGGAGAGTCAGAACCGCAACCCCAAGAGGTGTGATGGGCATTGAAATCCCCTGCGAATATGAAAGGACTAGGAATCGATTTTACCAATGTATCAAATTTAGCTTTATTAAAAGCTGGGTTACAATTAGTAGGACTATAAAAACTGACAATACATAAATCCTGTTTATTTACTGTGATTTTGACACAGATATTTTGTATCGAATCATCAAAGTATGTGTTGATATTTGAATATGTGATGCTTTTATGAATGATTATGGCCACTCCATTATGGCTATTTCCACAATCATTACGTTCAATGTTGTAATTTTTAATTTTAAAATGTTGGTTAGCTTTAAACCATGTTTCTGAAATGATCGCAATATGTATATTATTTGTGTAGAGGTAGTTAATAAATATATGCTTGTTACTATTTAGACTTTGTGCGTTCCACTGTATAATATTTAACTGATCCATTATGAGGAAGTAGGAGGTAATTTATTACTGAGGGTTTTTTTAAGAGTCTCTCGAATAGACCCTGAGTTTATAGGTACATCTTTGTTACTGATAATTTTGGTTATTGTTTCAATTAGAATGTTAATAAATGTTTCTGATTTCATAAGGTTGTTTACTTGAACATCAAGTGTTCGTGCTGCTAGTGCTGGGAATGACTTTGAATCAAACAAATCTGAGAAGGTAGCATTTCGGGACTTAATCTTGTTTTCTTCGACTTTTTGTTTTTTCATGGGACATGCTGATGAAATGGCTATGTGATTACCTTTGCAATTGACACACTTAGCATTTTTGGAGTCAACTTGACATGTTTTGAAATTGTGGTTTTCTGAGCAGACTGAGCATACCTCGGTGTTCCTACAGAATTTGGCTATGTGGCCGTAAGACATACATTTCAGACACTGTTTTACGGGAGGTATGTACATTTTCACCTCATGACGCCATGAGTCAAGATAAACGTACTCGGGAAGGTTGGTAGACGCAAATGTAACTGCGACTGCCTGCGTGGGCACGAAGGACGCGCCAGCAGCGCCACCGTCAATTCTAACTCTGCGCATAAAGCGCCTGACCTGTATAACATTCTTAGAGCTTCCGATTAGTGAGAATATCTGCTTATTAGACATGTCGGTCGGCACCGAGGTGAGTACACCCGTCACTTCGGTGTCTCCAGCCGGTATATTTGCCTTCAGGGACAGTTGCTCCAGTAACTTTTTATTTTGCAGAAACATGTTGGCGTTGTTAGGTAAATCGAAGGTTATACCTACTTTGTACTTGTTTATAGACTTGAGGTGCATGACGCCTGAAACACCATGCTCCCGCAAACCCTTGGACAGTGCCATACGATCCTTGTCGCTGAAAGTAATGTTTTCTTCCACGTGCGAAAGAAACACAATAAACTCGGTCTTTTTCGAGTCTTCAGGGTACTTACGCGAGTATCCACGTACCTTAAAGATGTCATACTTATCCTTGTTTTTAGCTTTTGGTGTTTCTACAGCGATCGACTTCAGAGAGTCCGAGTCGGAATCGCAAGACTCGAAGGAGGAGACCTGCCGCTGCTGCTGCTCATCAGGTGGAGAGTCATCTCCTTTTCTTTTACGTTTTTTGCCCATCCTTGGGCCCTCTCTAAGGTTGTGCTCTATTTACAAATATATACAAGACTATATACACGAAAAATATACAAATTTACAATAATTTTGGGTTTTTTAAAAATATTTGTTTAAAAGCGCGCCTTTTCACTTTCAGGTTCCCGCCGAAAAAAAAACTCGACGTCCGCGCGCTTTTTATTACCATTTATTTACCACATATTTTTTTTTCTTTCATAAGTTTGACTCCATACGAATTGAGTATTTAGCCAGTGTCAATAATAAAATGATGATGACTTTTTAAAAAAATATTTTATTTGTAACGCCTTAGACGCTTTTTTGTACTATTATGTTACAAACTGTGAAATAAATTGAATTTGAGTTTGAATTTGAGGTAAGATCACTTTGTTGTCAGTCTGTTTGTCTTTCTAAATATCTGTCGAGACCATTACTTATTTTAGGAATAACGGAAAGAATTAAGCTGAAATTGATATCTATGATCAATTAATTCAAATACGGCTATCATCATCATCATCATCATCATCATCATAATCATCATCATCATCCTAATCATCATCATCAACAACAACATCCTGAAGACGTCCACTTTCAAAGACCTTTCTTCTTCTTGCCAAATTCTAATAAACTTTACAACTTGTCCGTAGAGCCAAGCAATTACCACAAAAAAGAAAAAAGAAGTATAATTTCTGATTGCATATATACACCCAAAGATATAATTAACCTTCTTGGAGCAACCGAGTAACCAATAATTTTTACTCTAACCTGTGGTTTGTCCCAAATAGAATATAACTGCTTAGTTTGTTCATTGAAAAGCCCACAGACCTAAAATATTTTTTAACTATTAAAACTCATTTACTTACGTGAAAGAAGAAGAAGAAATCAAAATCGAACGTTACACGGCCATGTTGCTAATTCGAGGATCTTACCATAAAGTATAATTATACTTACCTATATCTAAGTACCCTTAGAGTATAGACTAAAAGCATAGAGAGAACTTCATTATCTGTCAAGCGTACCACTTTTTTGGACACGTTTTATAAGAAGTGGACACGTTGATGTGAATGAGTCTGACAGATTTGTATAGAAAAACCTTAGAGTATAGACTAAAAGCAAAGAGGGATCATCAAAACGATAGTATATTTGTACTGCTCACACGTATCGCTACGTCAGTGGCGAAGGAAAAAAACAAACATACGATATTAGCTACACTTGCGAAATTGCACCGTACCATTTTTTCGACTCGAGTCAACTGTTTTTTCTGTTTGACTTTTCGCAAGCGTAGCTAGTTACTTTATGTTTGTTTCTTTCCTTCGCCACTGACGTAGCGATACGTGTGAGCAGTACAAATATAATATCGTTTTGATGGATATCTCTATGCTTTTAGTCTATACTCTAAGTAAGTACCCTTTTAAAACATTTTTCATAAAATATTTCGTATCATTGGCTAAGTACAAATGTCGTCTAATGCCAAAATAAAAAAAAACATCTACTTTCACACTATTAATATTTGTTGGCATATGTATCTATTTAATTAACTTCTAAAATGCTAAACAACCTGTAAAAATATAAATAGGAAACCTATAAAATGTTTTGATTCTCTTAGAGTAGCGGTACTAATATTACTCTGGTCATATCCATTCACAGAGTCTTTTTCTTTAATCTTTGCCTCCAGATAAACACGTGGCACAGAGTGTAGTCGATTGTTTTTTTTTCTAATCTGTGACAATATGTGGTAACTTACAACCACAGCTTACAACTTACCGTTATGGCGGAAACAGTAGCCAATTTTAAAAAAAAAACTTACCTAAAACCTTTACCTAAAAACCTAACTTAGTAACGTACCTAAAACCTTCCCATTCATTCAATAACGCATTTAAAAATATTGATAGACAGAGAAGAGTTAGTTGTATGAAACGTGTGCTACACTTATACATGTAGCGCACGTTTCATACAACTAACTCTTTTCTCTATGGGAGTCCCATCTCTTCAGCGTAAGCGGTTATTTTCTCTTTGCTTACTATAAGTAACCAAAAAAAAAAACCATCAATCGGCCATGTTGTTTAAAACTCCGATTCGTTCCGTAATGAAATCTTAATAATTGTTATCATTTTTTTAACGATATTGCAATTTTAATATATCCTATGTTAAGCGCCGGTTATTTCTAAGCATATTAGTAAAAACCGCATGAAAATCCATTCAGTATTTTAGGAGTTCAGTCATAACAAACAAACAAACAAATAAACAAACAAACAGACAAAGTGTTTAAAAAGTGGCTTAACGTGATCAGCGGCTAATTTTAAGCCAACCTGTGTAATTTTTTTGTTGATATCTTGCAATTACAGACTTTTTTATCTCTACAGTTTTATTATATGTATAGATATTTGGTATATTTTTAACTAGCTGACCCGGCCCGGCTTCGCACGGGTTAATTAGTTTTACGCCTTATCTCAGTCTAAAGGAAGAGAGAAGGAAGAGGGAAAAAGATAAGGGAAAAGGATGAATGCATGAACTTTCACCTTCATCCATTCATCCTTTTCACTTATTTTTTCCCTTCTCTCTTTCTCATAGTACAGGGTTGGAGTGGCTTTGGACCTAAGGATGAATGTCTGTAATTTCTGATCAACAAAACCGACGACCTTGAAATATTTACGGGACAATATTTAAAACAAAAAAAGAATGAATGAATTCGGACCACGCGGTAATGAATTACAAATAAGTACATTTTTTTTTTTATTTTATTTGTCCCGTGTGGTCCCGGTTACGAATAGGACCACCCCATCTCTTCCCGTGGGTGCCGTAGAAGGCGGCTAAGGGAATATCCAGGGAATGGGTCGCAGCGTTCCCCTCGGTCTTGGTGGCAATCAATCTTCACCTACTGCGATCACCAAGCCGCCTGCCAAGCGTGGTGATTATGGCAAACCCCCCCCCTAATGACAAGCACAAATAAAAACGGCCCCCAGTCCCCGGCAGCTCTGCTATCCCGTGGCTACGGTAGCGGCCACGGTAACGGCAGGGCAAGGGGTGCGAAGAATCCCCGGCAGACGCCCGGCTACCAACCCCAACGACGACCCCTGGCCCTGGCAACACATAACGTGCGCACACTGAAGGCTGACGAAAGGATGGTCGAGCTAGAGGCGGAGATGGGTAAGTTACGCTGGGATGTAATGGGATTGTCAGAAGTCCGAAGACAGGGACAGGACACGATAATCCTAAATTCCGGTAACTTATTCTTCTACCGGGAGGGAGACCAACTCTCCCAAGGGGGTGTCGGGTTTCTCGTCCGCAAGTCTCTCGTCAACAACGTGGTCAAAGTCGACAGTGTGTCGGCCAGGGTAGCGTACCTGGTACTCCGAATAACCAAACGGTATTCGTTGAAGGTTATACAGGTATACGCGCCGACATCGGCACACTCAGACGATGAAGTAGAAGCTATGTATGAGGACATATCCGAAGCCATGCATACTTCCGAAACATACTTCACCGTTGTGATGGGAGACTTCAATGCGAAGTTGGGCACAAGGAATAGCGATGAGCTGAGAGTGGGGCCATTTGGATACGGGCAGCGGAACCCTCGAGGACAGAGGCTGGCTGACTTCATGGAGAAGGAGGGACTCTTTATGATGAACTCCTTCTACGAGAAGCGGCCATCCAGGAAGTGGACGTGGATAAGTCCCGACGGTTCCACTAAAAATGAGATAGACTTCATCATGACGACCAAGAAGCACATATTCGATGATGTCTCTGTGATCAGCAAGGTGAAAACCGGTAGCGATCACCGTATTGTTAGAGGCACATTGAATATCAATGTTAAGCTCGAAAGGTCACGTCTGGTGAAGTCTACGCTCCGTCCAAATCCTGTCCAAATCCAAAACCCCGAAGGCTTTCAGCTGGAACTCCAAAATCGCTTCCAGTGCCTAGCCGACTGTAACACAGTGGACGAGCTAAACGACGGGTTGGTGGAAACTGTCCAAGCTGTTGGATCGAAATTCTTTAAGACCCAACGCCGAAAGAAGACTCAAAAGCTCTCAGAAAAAACTCTTGAGCTAATGGCCGACCGGAGCGAAATGAAGCTGCAGTCTTCAGTTGATATGTCAGCCTACGGTGAACTCAATAGACGAATCTGGAGTTCCTTGCGACACGACTTGCGTGCTCTTAGTACTTCACGTATTGAGGCCGCAATTGAGCGGAACCAAGGCTCTAAAGTGTTCGCAAAGGATTCGTCTATTGGGCAACACCAAATGACAAAACTGAAGACCGAAAATGGTAGCGTCATTTCATCCAAGCCTGAGATTCTGAGAGAGATCGAGAACTTCTATGGACAGTTATACACCTCGACACGTAAGCCCGCTACTAACACAGCTCAGGACATCAGAGTCAAGTTAGTCCGACACTATACCGAAGATATCCCGGACGTCAGCCTGTACGAGATTAGAATGGCCCTCAAACAGCTTAAAAACAACAAGGCACCAGGTGAAGATGGAATTACGACCGAACTTCTGAGAGCGGGTGGTAGACCGGTACTTTTAGTCCTCCAGAAGTTATTTAATTCTGTCATCCTTGAAGGTATAACGCCAGAGGCATGGCACAAGAGCGTGGTGGTGCTCTTCTTCAAAAAAGGCGATAACACCTTATTGAAGAACTATAGGCCCATCTCGCTCTTGAGTCATGTGTATAAGCTGTTTTCGAGAGTCATTACGAATCGTCTCGCACGCAGGTTTGATGAATTCCAGCCTCCCGAACAAGCCGGTTTCCGAAAAGGCTTTAGCACCATAGACCACATCCATACGCTGCGCCAGATTATACAGAAGACCGAAGAGTATAATCGGCCGTTATGCCTAGCGTTTGTGGACTATGAGAAAGCCTTCGATTCAATCGAGACTTGGGCGGTGCTGCAGTCCTTGCAGCGATGCCAAATTGACTATAGGTATATCGAAGTTTTGAAGTGTTTGTACAGTAAGGCCACTATGTCAGTCCGACTACAGGACCAGAGTACGGAACAAATTCCATTGCAAAGAGGCGTGAGACAGGGAGACGTTATTTCTCCGAAACTGTTCACAAACGCATTGGAGGATGTTTTCAAGCTCTTGGAGTGGAAAAGATCTGGCATCAACATAAATGGCGAGTACATCACTAACCTTCGTTTTGCCGATGATATAGTCATAATGGCGGAATCGCTCGAGGACCTTAGCACCATGCTCAACGACCTCAGTAGAGTCTCCCAGCAGGTTGGTCTTAAGATGAATATGGACAAGACAAAGATCATGTCTAATGCTCATGTTCCACCTATACCGGTAATTGTTGGGAACGATACTCTCGAAGTTGTCGACAAGTATGTCTACCTAGGACAGATTGTCCAATTAGGTAGGTCCAACTTCGACAAAGAGGTGGCGCGAAGAATCCAACTCGGCTGGGCAGCGTTCGGGAAGCTTCGTCCTATCTTTTCGTCCAAAATACCGCAGAGCCTGAAAACGAAAGTTTTCAATCAGTGTGTGTTGCCAGTGATGACTTATGGAACTGAGACATGGTCTCTTACTGTTGGCCTCATTAGTAAGCTCAAAGTCGCGCAGCGAGCTATGGAGCGAGCTATGCTCGGTGTTTCCCTGCGAGATAAGCTCCGGAACGAGGAGATCCGCAGGAGAACTAAAGTGACCGATATAGCTCTTAGAGTTAGTAAGTTGAAGTGGCAATGGGCAGGCCACATCGCTCGTAGAACTGACAACCGATGGGGAAGAAAGGTTCTCGAGTGGCGACCACGAACCGGAAGACGCAGCGTAGGCCGGCCCCCCACTCGGTGGACCGACGACCTGGTGAAAGCCGCGGGGAGCCGATGGATGCAGGAGGCGAGCAGCCGCTCAAGGTGGCGTGCTCTGGGGGAGGCCTATGTTCAGCAGTGGACGTCTTCAGGCTGTTGATGATGATGATGACATATTTTTACTTTCATCCCCTCTCCCGCGGGATCCGTGCTGAATTTCGGGATTAAAGTATTCTATAGCTTATTTGACATATATTTTTTTGTATTGTTTTCTTGCTTTTTGAAGAAAATGATAATAATAATCATTCATAAGTTTCAAATATCTGCCAACCGCGGCCATGACACCTGCGAGCCGAAGGTTTAAGATATTGGCTTGTAATTTCGAATAAAGTCGACTTTCTTATTATAATTGGTTTCTATGAAGTGCGTACTCTTCTTAGAGTAGCGTTACATACTCTGGCCGGCTCTTACGGCACCCGCGAGAAGAGAAGGGGTGGTCCTATCCTTACGCCAGCACCACACGACACTGGTAAACACAATAATTTATAAGCACTATTAAAGATAAAGAAAACCCTTTAAATACCTGCGAAACCAAACAGAATAATTAGGTTTTATCCCCAAATTATATAGGTAGTATTTTAAGAGCCCTAGAGACTGGTTTAGTAGGCAAGTTGAATATGGTAGAGCAAAGTAGAGCTGTAACGTAGAGACGTTACAGTAGAGTCGTAAAGTGCTACACATGGCCTGAGTTATGTACTTAGTAAGAACACCATTATTTTCGGGTTACGGGTAATGTAGAGCAGGGTAGAGAAAGGAAGTTTTTTTTTTTTAACGGGCAAATTGCCTTTATTACTCAAGCTAACTACTACAATAATAAAAACTAAACTAAACTAAGCATAACTAAGCTAAACTAAACTAAACTAGCTACACTACCTACTACAAAGAACACTTATGGACTGTATAATAGCCGCGATGGCCTATAGACAGTCCAAGTGCTCCAGCCCACTACCGGTAGGTAGCGTACCCAACATGCTGGCCGCATTGCCACGTTGAATTGCAATGCTGATGCGTTGGGCCAAATAAGTGCCAGCATTTTGGTCACGCGTCGCATCGACCAGGCGCTCTGATAGACTTTGGAAAACGCGATGAGCTCCCGGTCCCCACGGACCCAGGGTCTCAACACCAAACGGCTCAAATATGTAACCGCTACCGAGATTACTATATTTGCGCCGTTTTAGCTGCTCAGCAGAATTAGCCGCGGCGCCGGCCCTAACGTGTGTCTCGGGAAGGTGTGACGGCGCCATAGTATCGACGCAAGTAGCGTCCCACACTAAAGGCCGCCCCATCTTCCAGGGAACCAGAGTCATTCCGTCGGGTCTTTTACCATCGTCACGCATGAGACCATTCGGTTCGAGAATGGCTGCAACATTGGCGGTGGTAAAAGCCCGGCGAATGATGTCATTAAGACTAGCGTGGCGCGAAATTCGACCAGCGCTTTTTGAACACGAGAGACCGTGATGACCGAGCTGGTCAACTGCGGTACCGCACTGGCAGCGATGGGCCACACAGCATCTTGCGCCCAAACGTAAGCTGATAGCTAAACGAAAAGTAGTCGGATCTAAAAGGTTACCAGTGTTGAAAGAAGGCATGGCCTGTAACCAAAGTCCTGACTCCCACACAGAGACTGCGAGAAGCCGAGCACGATCAGCGACGCTAGGACACGTATCTAAAAGATTTTTCGGTGCTAGTTCGCAGAGCGGTCGGTCCCACAGCCTCTGTGAGGAAAGAACCACCGGGAAATCAGAATTTGGACAAGCCAACCCCCAGGCATTCTTGGCCTCAGACAAATGGGCTACTTCGAAAGTACCTAAAGATGGAGCAAGAATTTTTTCTATTAATTTATGTGTACCATGTACAGAGGACAAAAATGCCGGTAATGCAACACTCGAAATTTTGCGTATCCCTAAACCTCCTAAGCGCACAGGTAGAGAGGCTTGCGACCACGTCCTGTCATCCATATCAACATTCAAGACCGAAACCAGAGTGTTTTTTACAATGCTGTCTAAGCCCATAAGGAGCTCACTGTGTTTCCACAGTTGACAGTTGGATATTTTGTGTGAAAATAATATTTTAAAGTGTTAGTGTGTGAACAAGGGCAAAAGCGATGTCTCTGCAGGTTCGGCCTCATGCACTCCGCGACGCCAACACTAATTTTTTTTTTATTGTCTAAGAGAAACAAACAGTACTATAAATGTTTAACTTAATTAACTAATGTTACTTACACATAAACCAATAATGTTTCTACATATTAATAAATCATGAATGAAAAAACACCCTATTGAAAGTGGGTACCTACATAATACCCACTTAATTTGCTACATCAGAAAAGTCATTTAAAATACCTTTTTTTTAATGTAAAAGAATGACGTGAAGAGCTAGTCGTTCGCCTGGTGTTACGCGAAACGGCCGCCCATAACAGATTGCAGTGTCACTCGGATCTTTAAAACATAAAGTTTCGCGTGACACTGCACTGCGCACATCATCCTGAGACATCACACAGTCTAGTAATTACTATACTGAGTGATCAGATCATAAAGTCTCATTTGCCCAGTAATTTCACTAGCTACAGTGCCCTTCAAACCGGAACACAGTAGTGCTTGCACACTACTGCTTGGCGGCAGAATAACTGGCAAAGCGGTGATACCTACCTAGACGAACTTTGCAGAAAAGTCCTATCACCTAGTAAAAAGAAAAGTTTATATTGCCTTTTTTTTGACAAGTGGCGTAACCAAACATTGCATCTTATACCAAGCAGTGGAATTATTTAATGAATTGCCACATGATATGAACGAAATAGTCAGCCTATTATATATAAACACAAGGTAAAAGCGTTTCACTTGGAAAAATTATTAAAGCATGACCTAGCATTGTTCAAATGCTAAGTCATGTGCGCAGTGCAGTGTCACGCGAAACTTTATTGTTTTAAATTTCCGAGTGACACTGCAACTGTTATGGGCGTCCGTGTCGCTTAACATCAGGTGAACGATTAGCTCGTCACGGCATACAATGGCATAAAAAAAATCAAATTCAATTTCAAATATATTTATTTGCATTCATGTACAGTTTTAGTACTAAGCGTATAAGGTAGGTACATGAACCCTGTAAGGGCGTTTGCAAGTCTTCCAACAAAGTGCGGTTTGTATGTACTAATGTACTTGGATACTTATATATATATAAACAAGTCGTAGTATTATTGTAATACTATGACTTTTGTTTCTATGTTACTTGTATTTCTTAATCATATGACGTGACTCGTACCTATTATAAAATTATTTTAATTTGCATACTGCTACTAAGTAAATTATTTAATTTAATTAAATTTAATAACTGTAATTTAATTTTATATAATGAAAATTCAAACAAAATGTATGTTGTATATCAAATCAAATCAAATCAAATCAAATATTTTATTGCAAATAGGTTATTTTTAGCACTTTTACAAGTCAAAACTAGATAATGAATTTAAAAATAATAAAAATTAAATTATTATACATTCTAAGCAAGCATAATTAAACAAACTTACACAGTGCTTAATGTCAAAAATGTCAAAATATTTTAATTATAACAAGCCCATTACAATACGAGTTTGAAAAAAAAAAATTCCTTCCCCACATCAGGTGCAAGCAATCCGGCACAATGTAGAATAGAAAACTCCGAACCGTAGCTTCGATTACATCTGTAAAGAAGAAGCTACAAGAAACTTTACAGTGGCATTTTTTGATCCATTTTTTTTAAATTGTTTACAACACATATAATTTGTAACAACATAATTAAACATACTACAAAGTAGGTAACTAGGTACATACATTACACACCAGTGTAAGAGGAATATTAGAAAGATCGTAATACAAAAATACAAGTAGAAAATAAAAATTGTAGGTAGGTATAGCCAATGACATGCAATAGACACGGTACCTAAGATTTCATAACATTGAGCTTGGGGCAGTCAGGCCAAGCTTTTTTGTCTGACAAATAATCATTTATAGTGTAATAGGCTTTTTTCATCAAATATATAAATAATTATTAAATTCGCGTGGACAATTCACACCGCGCCATCTAGCCCCAAACTAAGCATAGCTTGTACTATGGGAACCAGATAACTGGTAGAATACTTATATACTTTTTGCTTATAAATACATACATAGAATACAATATAAAACCCAGACACAGAACAAACATCGATGTTCATCACACAATTGTTTGTCCTGGGTAGGAATCGAACCCACAACCTATAGTTCAGAAGGCAGAGCTACTACCAACTGAGCTAACAGGCCAGTCGACTATACATATGACTTGACGAACGATTTAAATTTACGCATTGACAAATGTTCGTATAGTAATAAATAAAATACAATACAGTACATTGTTGTTGCATTATTGAAATATTATGAAAGCATGGAGCAATACGAGGAATCCCAACAGTAGCACAGAATAGATTTATAGTACGTAGTGATAGTGAATAATTTTTAATTAAATCTAATTAACTCTGACCTTATTGTGATAACCCATTTTATTATTTAATAACACTGACTTGTAAATAAATAAATATCAAAGCATTTTTACTTTTTAGTATTACTTAAAGATTGTCATAACATGCTTTCCCTGTTCTCATATCCTACATAATTATATCTATTTAATTAAGTTCTTTCTATTTGTAAATCTTGTTATTTTACGGTGTACAATAAAGAGTTGATCTATCTATCTATCTATATATCGTAAATATTAAATTGTTTGCGTGTGTGTGTGTGTGTGTGTTACCACCCACACACACGGCACACCAGCGTATAACTACGTAGTATTATTTTCTATTCTGTGGTATCTATATCAATACAAAAATCCATAAAATTCTGTTCAGCTGCAACGTGAAGGGTGAAAACAAACACACAGACTGTCTCATGTGATTTAATAATAATGACACAACTCACTGCTATTTCATATTCTGTGTAACACAACTAGGGTACTCAAACCCGAATGAGTGACATCACGACACTTTATTATGTTTACGATGAACGCAAATCTTATAAAAAGAGGAGAGGAAATAAAAAGGGAGGTTAGTAACTAGATCGTGGGAAATATCATTTTGTGGTTTATGTTTTAATATTTAAATTTTTGCTTTTGTATCTTTTTAGAGTTCCATGCCCAAAGGGACAAAACGGGACCCTTTTACTAAGCCTTAAGTATGTCAGGTTGGGTCAAAGTCGCGCAACAAGCTATGGAGAGAGCTATGCTCGGTGTTTCCCTGCGAGATAAGATACTGAATAAAAAGATCCGCAGGAGGGCTAAAGTGACTGATATAGCTCTTAGAATTAGAAGTTGAAATGGCAATGGGCAGGCCATATCACGTGTAAAACTGTCAACCGATGGGGAAGAAAGGTTCTCGAGTGGCGACCACGAACCGGAAGACGCAGCGTAGGCCGCCCCCCCCCCCCCCACTCGGTGGACTGGCGATCAGCCGATAACCTTGGCGAGTCAATGGATGCATGAGGCGAGTATCCGCTCAAAGTGGCTCTCTTTGGCAGAGGCATATAAACACAATAGCATAAGCTCACCGGCAGTTATTTTTGAAACTAAAGAACAATAGTTCCTTAGTTTCCCATCTTAATGTAATCTCTCTTTATTTTTCCTTTTATTACAAAAAGTACAAGACATAACGTCTTTAGTGGTAATATTTTTCTTGTCGTGTAATAAAAACATATCTCATACAAGGCGTATTACCTGAGATTGCTGCGGTTATACCTTCATCTTTTTAGCCCCGTAATATTGCGGGACTTACTATTTAAGGTGACGGGTAGAGCCAGATAAGCAGGCCCAAATCCGATCAAAGAAACGTCAACCTTATCGTCGTAGTCTTAAATATCAATTCAGTCTGCACTTCAGCGCGGCACTTTCGACAAAGACAACGCACGAAATGACGGATTTTGACGGTTTTTAATTAATATCTATTTTTATATAGTATTTTTCAAAGTTATTAAGTCATCACGGCATTTAAACGTTTGTTGGGAATACAATAATTTATTTTTTGTAAAAATATATTCGGTAGAAGCTCAGTAAAATGGAAACATTCAAATTTTTTGAGGGAGGTGTGCGTTTTTTCTATAGAGCTATATTTATCAATCTTGTATTTGCGGTCATCACAAACGACTTAATGAAATGAATAACATGATATATTAAATTCAAAGTTCCACATGTGCTAATTACGCCAGGAAACGTACCAAAAACACCTTGTTTGGTCTACCCGTTGCCTTAACAGAGCTGCTGAAAGATGTCGGTATCACCATTGTTTTTAACTGGGCACACAAAACATGTTTTTCCTTTTAAGTATCATTTACTTCAATTCGTTAAGTGTTCTCCATCCAAAGGCTTCCTGGAAGAGATTGTTTCATACGATTTTTTTAAATGAATGACGTGATGATTTAGTTGTTTGCCTGATGCCTGATGTTAAGCGCCACGGCTGCCCATAACAGATTGCAGTATCACTCGGAACTCTAAATTAATATAGTTTAGTAAGACACTGCACTGCGCATGTCATCCTGAGACTTCACACAGTATAGTAATAAGATCACTAAGACTGTATAGTCTTATTTGCCCAGAGATTTCACTAGCTACAATGCCCTTCAAACCGGCACACAGTAGTGCTTGCACACTACTGCTTTGCGGTAGAATAACTGGCAAGGCGGTTGTATCTACCTAGACGAACTTTGCAGAAAAGTCCTACCACCTAGTAAACGACAAGGCTGCCCGTTGTTTTACCATTCTTTGCTTTGTGTCATATGTTTATTGTAGTTTGGTGTTTAATAAAGTAGGTATTTTTGTATATGTTGTGTACTTTAATATTTACGTAATTTTATATACGTTTTAGACATTTTGTTAGGATTTTTCTTGGTGCCATCATTAATTCACAGATCCCATATTTCTTGTTTTGATTTTTTTTAATGTGTTTAATGTTTTTGGTTATTATTTAGTCTCTAAACATTAGTAAAATTGAAGTATACTTGGACCAAAGACTTCCAAATTGTTGAACAACCGCACAACTACTCAGCTACCATAGCTTCCTTTGAATCCCTTCATAAATTACATTTATAATTACCGAACCCCTGACCCCAATTTCCGCTAAATTATTTCACCCTTAACGCACGCCGTCGCTAATTTGCGTTTTATTTTCACGTGTTTATCTTCACCCCTTCTTTTGGGGTAACGACATTGTGCAAACAGGTGGCTGAAAAAGATTTGTAAAGAATTTACTCAGGTCTAGCAGTGATCAGATTTTTTATTAGTCTAGAATCAACTCATCATCATCAGCCTGTATTAGCCTACTGCTAGACACTTAGCCTGATCCTCAACTAATCTCATCCAGCTGTCGCCAGCCACTCGTATATCGTCTATACCTATTCGGAGGACATCCTACACTACGTTTGCCAAGTCGCGGTCTCCACTCAAGAACACGTCTACCCCAACGGTCGTCGGTTCTGCGGCAAATTTGACCAGCTCACTGTCACTTCAGGACTATGTCGGTTACTTTAGTTCTCTGTCGGATAAAAATCATTTCTGATCGGTCCCTCAGAGAAACTCCAAGCATAGCCCTTTCCATAGCTCTCTGAGCAACTTTGAATTTGTGGACTAGTCGTAGTTGTAGTATAGAATAGTATAGAATATTAGCACAGAATAGCTATTGTAAATAATAGTACAAGATTCTGAGCTTAAGTGATTAGATTGGAAATGGAGTTGAAGTTACGATTCGTAAGGCATTAGTACTGCTTGAAAGATTGGTACTTACGTTTTCGTGCCGCGTTGTTAAACATCGTAATGAAATTTTTGTAGACCTTAATAGTTTTCTTGAACTCGTAAGGTCAAAAACCGCAGTTTTTAAGGTCGTTCATGTGCACTTACGATTTTAAAGAAGGATTAATGGTAAATATTCTTTATGTATATTGTGAGTTAGATCCACTGTTTTTTACCTTTTTTATTTTAGTGCTCATACTGAAATTGATTGGCTGTTCGTTTTTACGGTCTATAAATTATCCTCAATTGGCAAAGTTAAAAGTAAATACTTCTTTTCAAGTTTTTTTTTAAGTGATATTTATCAACCGAGCGCCATCGTGCTTCGGTTTGAGAAATTGGGTACAATCCACAATTTGACGCATTCTAGTTCGAATTCCAATCAGACCTCAACCAATGGGAGAAGGCCCGCGACCCAGCAGTGAGACGTATATGGGTTGGTTTTCACCTTTTAACTTTTTGACTGAGCAAGAGGATTCGATCGACACGTTGGTATTTTGTACAACGTAGCTAGGTAACTTATGACTCGAAGAGCCCACATCAATTATACAACAACCTTATAATCAGAAAGATTTACGTGAATGAAAGAAACGTACCTAGCAGCTGCTGATAGGTCTTTAACGATTCATCACGCCGATGTACGTATGAAGTCTTTTGTTTATAAAACACTTATGAGCTTATTTATAACTATAAAGAATCAAAATTATTACTTTCCTAAAGCAAGCTTTAGAATATCACAGAGAAAATATGTTACATAATAGGTACAATATGCAACTTCAGCAGGCGTTGAGTTGAATATTTTACAACATTGTTTAACATGTCGACTAAATTATGCGCGCACACGCATGCAACTAATGGGTGCTGCGTGTGGATGTGGATAGTAACTGGAATAATCTACTGGAAAGTAAAAATAAAGCATTAACGTTCTCATATCAGTAAGAAGTTAGATATTATATGCTTATTTTTATTCTGTCTATAATTATTATTTAGCGGTCGGTATAAGGTAATAAGGTGAACTGGTAAGGTTGCGTAAAGACTAGCCTGATAGTTCAGTTGCGCTAGCACCTGCCTCCATTCGCCGTTTCATCCATTCATCCTTTTCCCTTATTTTTTCTCCTTCCTTCTATCGGGTCAGCTAGTTAACTATAAAAATACAAACCCTATAAAAACAAAATTGCAAATCTGATACATAAGACAGAAGAACCCATTAGCAATTAATTTACTTATCCCATTTTTGTATCTTATGCTAGTGCTCGACTACACACTTGCCCTTTAAATAAACAATTCAAACGAAGCACGAAGCACCGAGCCAATATAAATTTCACTTGAGTCGACCTCAACGCATATAATATGACAAGCATAAGAGCATTGTCGCGTGGAACCTTGTATTTTGTGCAACAAGTAAAATGAAATTGAATAAAGGCTGTGGCTCGAGAGATGGAGATTTACAGTAAACAGTTCAACATAAACTAACACGGAGACTTGGAGGCGAGAAATGGAGATCCGTAGGTACTAGTATCTAAAAGTACATAATATAGTCTGTGTGCTCCTGGCGTAAGAATAGCACCGCCCCATCTCTTCCCGCGGATGCCATAAGAACCGGCTAAGGGAATATCCAAGGAATGGACATCAGCATTCTCCTTGGTTTGTTTTATAATCCCCTGCGATCACTAAGCCGCCTGCCAACCGTGGTGATTATGGCGATATGATAAACGTTCAAGGTGGCGTTTTATTGGGGGAGCCTGTGTGCAACAGTAGAAGACTGCTGTTGAAGTGGCTTGTTGATGTTTTCTGTTAAATGATATTGACATAAAATAAATATGACAGCACTTACTCAAAGAAAAAGCCTTTTTGTCTTCAAGCGGTACAATTTTTTTCACGCCTTTATTATGCTTAGAGTAATACAAGATAGAGGTAATTCGACAAGTGACACGACACATAAAAGTAAAGTGACATTTTTTATTACGTCTGCCTTCTTACGGGATGTCAGCCACAAAGAATAATATATGTGACATGTAGCATTCGTGATATTTCGCCTGATATATAGGTACCACGCACGCAAGTCTTGTTTTTTCAGAAGTGGGCTTAGCACTGCAAAAACCAGCCAAGTGCGAGTCAGACTCTCGCATGAAGGGTTCCGTACCATTATCTATCCCTGCCATCTAGTGTTGAGTAGCAATACTATTTAAAGCAGCGCCATCTGTGACTCACCTGGTAAACGAGCAAAAAAATCACGTTTGTTGTATGGGAGCCCCCTTAAATATTTATTTTATTGTATTTTTTGTTATAGCGACAACAGAAATACATCATCTGTGAAAATTTCAACTATTTAACTAACACTTTTCATAGGATACTGCCTGGTGACAGACGGACAGACAGACAGACAGAGAACGTACAGCGGATCCTTAGTAATAGGGTTTTACCCTTTGGGTACGGAACCCTAAAAAACAAGTAGGTATTCGATGTAAGTACACTGAAGTGAATGTCTTTATGATTTGTAGCATATATACCGTATCTATAATCATTATTGCTCTAAACGTCCTGTCCATCCCATAATGCCCACATGGAAGTGGCAAATGACAAGGTTACAAGATTAATTAATATCTAAATCTAAATTTATGATTATTTTATTATTGTAATATTTTTTTTATGTGATTGAATGACGTGATGAGCAAGTCATTCACCTGATGTTAAGTGACATTTGCAATTCAACGTGGCAATGCGGCCAGCATGTTGGGTACGCTACCTACCGGTAGTGGGCTGGAGCACTTGGACTGTCTATAGGCCATCGCGGCTATTATACAGTCCATAAGTGTTCATTGTAGTAGTAGTGTAGCTAGTTTAGTTTAGTTTAGCTTAGTTTAGTTTAGTTTAGTTTAGTTTTTATTATTGTAGTAGTTAGCTTGAGTAATAAAGGCAATTTGCCCGTTAAAAAAAAAAAGTGACACGGCCGCCTATAACAGTTGCAGTGTCACCCGGAACTTTAAAACAATAAAGTTTCGCGTGACACTGCACTGCGCACGTCATCCTGAGACATCACCCAGTCTAGTAATCAGATTACTAGACTGAGTGATCAGATCATAAAGTCTCATTTGCCCAGTAATTTCACTAGCTACAATGCCCTTCAAACCGGAAGAAGAACATCTATTATGGACAGACGTGTCGCCTAACATCAGGCGAACGACTAGCTCGTCACGTCATTCTCTTATATAAATAAAAACTCCTCGCCCATAGAGCGCCACTTTGAGCGGCTGATTGCTTCATGCATAGCTATATCGGAGACTAAGTTCTCCTCTGGAAGAAAGGCTATAGTAAGTATTGCTGAGTCACCGTTCCGTCGACATTTTTGATACTTGTTTTTAGATCTCTAGCCGCACATAAATTCTATTTAAAACTTACTCCCGTATTGAAACAAAGTCGAACCAAATTTGAAATTATTTATTCATAATACAGGTAAATTCTATCAAAAAGGACTCGTGAACAATCTGATACAAGGCTTAAATTTCAGGATAAACCCAAGGGAAATCATTTAGCAGTGCTTTCGTGTAGTTTAAAGTTAATAAATAATGATGTGTAGTAGGTAGTAGGATAGTACAAATACGTAACAATCCCCGCTTCCTTACTATAATATGGGAAACTTATTATTTGTTTAAGGTTTTCACGAGAAATACATAAATTGCTTACGCTAGTGATTTTTTCAGGATAGTTATGAGGTGACTTGACGATCTATTATACGATATTATACGTATATATACGATTTACTAGGTGGTAGGACTTTTCTGCAAAGTTCGTCTAGGTAGGTACCACCGCTTTGCCAGTTATTCTGCCGGCAAGCAGTAGTGTGCAAGCACTACTGTGTTCCGGTTTGAAGGGCATTGTAGCTAGTGAAATTACTGGGCAAATGAGACTTTATGATCTGATTACTCAGTCTAGTAATCTGATTACTAGACTGTGTGATGTCTCAGGATGATGTGCGCAGTGCAGGTTCACGCGAAACTTTATTGTTTTAAAGTTCCGAGTGACACTGCAACTGTTATGGGCGGCCATGTCGCTTAACATCAAGTGAATGACTAGCTCGTCACGTCATTTAATAGCATTAAAAAAAAAAAAAGAAAAAAAAAATCTAGTCGGTCACCTGCTAGGCGATCGTAGAACTTGATTGTAACCGATAGAAACAGAAAGTATGGATTTGACAGTTTCAAAGCAAAGTTTATATGCATAGCTACGAAAATTTTCAAATTAGGAATTTATTTTCTATGTTACATTGCAATCGAAGTTCCATGATTACCTCCCTGATGTTAAGCGACATGACCGCCCATAACAGTTGCAGTGCCACTTGAAACTCTATAATATAAGGTTTTGCGTGACAGTGCACTGCGCACGTCATCCTGCGATATCAGCTCAGTCTAGCACCTACGAGTAGGTACTACTTACATAGTCTAAGTAGTGATAAAAGTTGGCAAAACGAATCAGCATTGCAATTCAACGAGGCAATGCTGCCAGCATGTTGGGTACGCTACCTACCGGTAGTGGGCCGGAGCATTTGGACTGTCTATAGGTCATCGCGGATAGTATACAGTCCATAAATGTTCTTTGTAGTGGGTAGTGTAGCTAGTTTATTAGTTTTTATTATTGTAGTAGTTAGTTTAAATAATAAAGGCACAAATTAGCCCTTTCAAAAAAAGTTGCTATAAGATCACTCGACTGCGAAATTAATAAAGACTCTTTACCCAAGTTATAAACTCCGGTTTTGTACCCGGCCGAAGGGGTAATTTCACTAACTACAGTACCTTCAACTTCAAACCGGAACCACAAATGCGGAAAAAAGTTATGGGCGGCCGTATCACTTAACATCAGGTGAACGACTTGCTCGTCACGTCATTCAATCACATAAAAAAAAAAAAAAAAAAAAAAAAAAAAAAAGTTAATTGTGAGTGAAACCGTTGGATGTTTACTTGCAATTTCAATCTCTACTGTTGTATAATAAGGATTATTTTTCGTTACAATAAACAAATTGCCTGTAAGATACTCTACTGTTAATCATTTTCTCTTCTGCACGTGAACATTTCCACCACGTTATTATGAATTTCAGAGATATTTCAATTTCACAAGAACATCTCGTTTTCCTCGTAACGGGAAAATTATTTGAGTAACACATCTCATTGTTCGTTTCGTAGTAACATTCGTGCTTCGGAAAATAAGAGCGAATTTTATACGTAAGAAACATATTGGACAATTATTATTAATAAATATCGAAGAACTGCTGTTACTGTGTGTTTAATATTCTTACGCAAAATAATAAAGGTTCGATTAAATTCGAACGTCAAAATTACGGGCGATTGTTAACATGCGACCAAGTTTTTACATGCTCCACCTTAGACAACTTCTTCACTTACTATCAGGTGAGTTATTGTCAAACGTATACCCATTTTAGCATTAAGGTCGACATATCATTGGTTTAGCGACAAATGGCAATAGACTGAGAAACTAAGACGAAATTTGTTTATTGCCATTTGTCACTAAACCAATGATATCTAGGAGATACCTTTAATAGTAATTTTTTGATACATTCTATTTCTTTACGTTAAATTAGTTTTAATGTAATCACGTTTAATAATTTAGCTATTATTAGCAAAAGAACGCAAAAAAAAAAAATTTGCCACGCTAGTGAAACGTTCCACCTAAAAAAAAAAAGTTAGTTCTGAATATGTTACTGTTTGACGTAAAAACCACCACTCCTCTTTCTTTCCGTCCTTTTATTCAAATTTAACTTTTCAATAACGCAGTACTGATCCCTTGATATAAAACTTATCAGAATTCCAATAACACCTCATCAAAACTAATCAATCCACCTACACAGCACTATCCATTGTCAAAGGCAATTGTTCGTTCATTTCCGAGTAAAGGCTTCTGCACATTGGAGCAGGCCGCATCGCAACGCATTGCGAAGAATCGCAAGCAAAATTCTCCTACATCACTTACAAACCGTTTCTATTGAACTTGTATTTCATTTATTTTATAGTAGTATAGTATTATATTCATATTTCATTCATTTATTCTAAAACAATAATTTGTATAGGACAATCATATCATTTACAATGCAGTCACAATTTCAGGTATACTTACATATTATATAGACTGTAAAATTAACTACAATAACTACTACTTACCTGTCATGCCCAACATATATAGCACATGTCACTTATATGAACCTGTAGTTTGCGATAGTTCATATAAAATGTACGGAAGTGATGTATTTATGTGATGTGTTTTTGTGTGTGTTTTTTGTGTTTTTTTGCTTTTTTTTTTGTGTTTTTTTTTTTTTTTTTTTTTTTTGGTTGTTTTTTTTTGTATTTTTTTGTGATGTGTGTGTAATGTTGTGTATGTCACGAATAAATGTATTTTCTTTCTTTCTTTCTTTCTTTATTTATACAACCTCAGTAGAGTCTCCCAGCAGGTTGGTCTTAAGATGAATATGGACAAGACGAAGATCATGTCTAATACTCATGTTACACCTATACCGGTAATTGTTGGGAACGATACTCTCGAAGTTGTCGACAAATATGTCTACCTATGACAGACTGTCCGATTAGGTAGGTCCAACTTCGACAAAGAGGTGGCATTGGCACGAAGAATCCAACTCGGCTGGGCAGCGTTCGGGAAGCTTCGTCCTATCTTTTCGTCGAAAAACCGCAGAGCCTGAAAACGAAAGTTTTCAATCAGTGTGTGTTGCCAGTGATGACTTATGGAACTCAGACATGGTCTCTTACTGTTGGCCTCATTAGTAAGCTCAAAGTCGCGCAGCGAGCTATGGAGAGAGCTATGCTCGGTGTTTCCCTGCGAGGTAAGCTCCGGAACGAGGAGATCCGCAGAATCACAGGCCACATCGCTCGTAGAACTGACAACCGATCGGGAAGAAAGGTTCTCGAGTGGCGACCACGAACCGGAAGACGCAGCCGGCCCCCCACTCAGTGGACCGACGATCTGGTTAAAGCCGCGGGGAGCCGATGGATGCAGGAGGCGAGCAGCCGCTCAAGGTGGCGCGCTCTGGGGGAGGCCCATGTTATACCTACGACAACACTCATAAACTGATTTTCAAACTAAGTTTGTATGGCGCATCAACAGTAAAATGGATACCGACCGTCAACTAGCGGGGGAACCCAGCGAGCCGGCAAAAGAAAGTTAAAACTAAACGTAAATTATAAAGATTATATCAATTAATTAATGTATAAAAAAGCTTAGAAAGTAGTGGTCATTTACAGGTGATTTGAGGATACCGAATTAATAATTTCAATGGAGTGGACAATGATCACCTGGGTGATCATTTTCCCAGGTGATCATTAGACACTAAAGAGTATCCTATGATCACCCAGGTGATCATAGTGGAGTAGACCAAATTATTTGGTAAATATACCGTTAACGAACAATATTTGAGAAATGATCCATTTTATGGTTGCGTATAGACATAATTTTATTGGATAAAAACAAAAGATAGTTATTAATGTATCCGTTATTTGAGGAAAAAATGAATGATTCGCAGAATAACAATGCTTACTAACTATCTTCACATTTTCTTCACTCTTTGGAATTATTCACCAGTGAGATGCAAAGTCGCTTAAATAGAGCTAGCAGTACGTAATCACATTTCAACCCTACATCCGGTAGTGTTGGGGTTTATTCGCATCTCTACTAGACTTATTAACTGGATTTTGAAAGAATCAAATTATAACATGTTAGAAAACGACACCTGGTGATGACCTGTTCCCATTACCTCATCTCTCCTCTCATCTACCTAGAGCTTAAAAAACTTACGTTTTAAAGATTTTCGGGATGATGACAAAGCGGCAAACATAGGTAAATATGTTGGTACCGCCCAAAAAATTTATGTTTGCCGCTGATTTAGGCTGGATGATGCCGCATAGTTGCTGCTGAAAAGCAAAACTAAAAAGGAAGGTTTTCAAACGGCGATCATGAACTATACTGGGTGTAATTGAATTCATTAGCATCCTTTGAAACTAGGTACCTAGGTACTCCTGACACCAGGCACGTGTGGACCAAAATTTATGAAATCTAACGCATCGATTTTGTATTGATAATAACTGTAAAAAATGGGATAACTTACTTAATCAACAGCTACAGTACAAAATTAAATTAAAGTAATTAAGTACTGTTTTTAATAATTACATACAAGGTCAAAAACTTTTCACAGTATGAATATCATTCGTGTGAACTACGTTAGGCACCGCGGCAGTCTTCATAATTTTCAATAAAAAATATTTTCATTTGCACTCTTTACTCTTTAATAATCATCAATCAATGATCATGCACTCAATTTATGCTAATGAATTAAATTGCATCTTGTATAGTCAAAACTGCTGGGGGAAGGGGGAACGGTTGAATTCAAGAAGCAAATAATTCAAAAAGGTGGTTTAAGACTTCTCCTCAAAATAATATTACCTTTAAAAACCTAAGAGCCAATAGCTTGGTCTCGATTGGCCAAGGTACGGCCAACGTATTGTGTAGGCGGCTATAAAGATCACCAATAATTGCATTAAGATCCTTTATATCATACACCATATCAGCGTCAGTATGGTAAGAGCCGGCATAATGTAATTTGTGATTCACTTATTGACCACCGGTGTCCATGTCTATAAATTACTTAAATGCAATGAACAATGTTGGAAGCTTTGGAAAAGTCATTCAGAAAAGTGAAGACCTTTCAATCGACAGAAAGGAAAAAGATTTTCAAGCAAGTACCACCTACCTTCTCTCTTGTTTGTTAAAACCGATAGAGAGAAAGACACAGACAGTACAGTAATTACCTATTAAATTAATATAGACAGATTTTATGTATTCCATTTGGAACACAGCAAAGTATTTGACAAACAAAGGGATCTTCAACTCGTTTTAAAGTGTTTGCAAATACGAAGTGAAATTTGTAGGCAGAGTAACCTTCTTTAATTAAAAGTCCAAGGGTTTGGATGGATTCCTAAGTTATCTACAGGTAATACAAAGTGATGCTACGCGATTTCAAGCGATATTAGCCCTTAAAGATTGACGATCCAATATAAACTACTAAGTGCGTTGCATGAACGTAGTTCCAGGATGTTTTTTTACCTTCACTTCTAAACTGCCCAATCAATATGACAAAACTGTCAAGAGATAGCATCTACAATATTCTTACTTACTAAAAATGTATTTTTCTAGCTCGTTTCTGCAGAAGCACAAAAGCCAGTGACATATTTTTCAAAATCAGTAATTTGAAATCCCAATGGGCAAGCCACATCGCTCGCAGGACCGACAACCGATGCGGGAGAAAGGTTCTCGAGAGGCGAACATGTCCTGGAAGTTGCAGCGTAGGGTTTCACTAGGTAGACTGACGATATCTGTAGTCAAGGCAAGACTGTGGAGAGCCGTTGGATGCAGGAGACAAGTAGCCGCTCAATGTGGCACTCTATGGGGTCTATGTTTAGCAATTGACCTCATTGGTTTAGGGACATGCGATAAACGTGTACTTTTGGTTTCTGTGCAAGCGTTCAGTAAAGTATCCATTGCTTTACTGGAACGGACTATTTGGACTTGATTAGATAGAGACGTGACTTTGACTCAACTTTGAGAATTTGCGTAGCCATAAAATATAAATGTATAAACTTAAATTTCTAACGAGACCCTAAAGTATTAGATAACAAAGCTAACACTTTAGTGTGTAAAGTCATTAGAGAGGTTCTCCAAAATATTCTGAACTGGCTTGCAAATTCGCAGCCCAAAAAGTAACAACTCTCTCCTATTTTGTTACAAAATGTGTTGGATCGTAGCCAAGTTGACAGTTTCACCAATAAAACAACAAAGTTGCTTCTTTCAAACTAGAATGTGAAACTCTTTGTCGGAGTCCGTTGCTTTGATTTTTCCGATAATTTTCGAACTCAATCTCACAGTTTTTTAGGAGTTTCTTTTTAATTCATCACACCAGATCATAGATGAGAGCAATGGTGGCCGAGCATGTGCGCTTCGCAATCTTACGGCACCGGGTTCGATCCTCGGCCCTGCACCAATGACTTATCTAGTAAGTTATGTGCAGTTTTCGGTGCCACCGCTCCGTTCCTCGGAGAGCACATAAAGCCGTCGGTCCCGGTTGTCATAACAACATCTATGGCAATCGTTACGGGTAGTCAGAAGCCTGATAGAATCTGACTCCTGGTCTAACCATCCCTGTTACTGGTTCCTTATGGGTTGCGAGGTCAGAGGACAGTCGCTCGTGTAATTCCCGACCCCGATAGCAAAAATGGAAAATGGCAAAGAGGATGATGATGATATCAGATCATAGATAATAATATTAAAAATATAGGCGTCCCCCATTAGGGAGGGGATAGTTTTTATGATCACTACGCTTGGTGGGCGTCTTGGTGACCGCAGTAGATTATAATGCTGAATAAGAATATTGCAATGCTGCTGCCCATCCCATGGATATTCCCTTAGCCATCTCTTACGACGCCCACGGCAGGGGACGGGGTAGTCTTATTCTTACGCTCAGACCATAATGACCAATTTAATTAATTATTAATCCATATTTTTTATTTATAGACTGGCCTGTTAGCTCAGTTGGTAGCAGCTCTGCCTTCTGACCCCATCCAGGACAAACATTTGTGTGATGAACATCGATGTTTGTTCTGTGTCTGGGTGCTATATTGTATTGTATGTATGTATTTACAAACAAAAAAGTATCTAAGTATTTCTGTCAGTTATTTGGTTCCCATAGTACAAGCTGTGCTTCATTTGGGGCTAGATGGCGCTGTGTGAAATGTCCATACATGTTTTTTTTGTACAAAAAAAAGAATCGCATTAGCATAGCTTTCTACGTAGGGCACATTTATTTACAGTCTTGAGTACTTTTGAGCTTTCAACCCTTCAAAAGGACTGAAGTAGGTACCCTACAACGTATACAAACATTAGTAGGTATACTTGCTAAATAGCAAACAACTTTATTACTTTTCAATTTAGTTTGCAAAAACGTTTTAGGATTGAATGCTATTTCAAAAGAAAAATAATTTTTAATATTGTCTAGTTGTGTTGTAAGAAATAAGTTTTATTGCTTAACTTAAATTAGGTTTAAGAACTACTCTGGTATTTCATTTCTACTGTCAAATTATAACTGCAAATTTTACACTGTAATACTTAACTGTAAAACTTATAAAGACTTTTACGTACTTTTAATTTTCAGTACCTAAAGGGTAAAACGAACCCTATTACTAAGGCTCCGCTGTCTGTCTGTTCGTCTGTCACCAGGCTGTATCTCATGAACCGTGATAGTTAGTTGAAATTTTCACAGATGATGTATTTCTGTTGCCACTATAACAACAAATACTGAAACACAAAATAAAATAAATATTTAAGGGGGCTCTCATACAACAAACTTGATTTTTTTGCTCGTTTACCAGATGAGTCATGGATGGCGCTGCTTTAAATAGTACTGCTACTCAACACTAGACGGCAGGGATAGATAATGGTATGGAACCCTTCGTGCGTGAGTCCGACTCGCATTTGGCCGGTTATTTTTGTAAGTCCTACTTGTCAGAAATACAGCCTGCGGTGCGAATCACCCTACTGTTATAATAGCAGAGGATGATTCACGCCGTGGTCCGAAAGAGCCTATTCATTTAGAGCACTTTGGCGATTCACACCGCGGTGTGAACCAAGCGCGGTGTGAAACGCCCTATTACCCATAAAAGCTACTAGCTCTAAATTAATTAGATACTTTTTTTTCATATAAAGAAAACAAACATCAACACTGTAACCAAGAAAACCAAAAGAATCATTTCAAATTCATGAATACTTAACGACCAAATGTTAAAAAGCTAAGCAAAAACATTCCCAGACTAACCCCCTAAGGCTTTCGTAGAAGCAGGTAAAGACAAACAATTACAGAAGACTGGTTCTACAAACTTACAATGTTGGGTAACTACCTCAGAGGGTATAATAACAGTGCAGGATAGAGCTGGGTCAGAGCGGGACTGAAAACTGGTTCGGTCTTGGCTTTTAAGAATAAGCATCATAGGTTTTCCGGAGACCTCATATCATGAAATCGGTGTGTTGGCACTGAAATTGGGTAGATTTCTACCGAATACGATGCGATTAAATTGGTGTTAGTGGCTTTAAAATATACGCAGTAAATTATTTTTATGTGAGTTTATTCTCGTTAGAATATTAACGTGCTATTTGTAGCTTGCGGTGGTGTACAGCCTACCTAAAGGATGCCTCCGTCAGGTAGGCCGTACACCACCGTAGCCTATCGACATCTGTAACATAGACGTGCCACTAATGCGTTGCTTACCTTGTCAGGAAAAGCTGTCCATGTTGTCGCATTTGCATGAATATACATTTTTTTTTCCTTTTCCTAGGATGCCTAATTATGATTACGCACTCCGTATTTATTTACGTATTTATATTACAATCTAGCCATCTATTTGGATAATAAGTAATTTTAATTTAACCTAAACTTCTAATAGAACTATCTGAGAATGTGTCCAATAACACTTTTCTTATTGTCTCTATTAGGGTGAAGACACATTGTTCTTGTGTTCTTTTTATGTAGCACTTACACTGCACCACATTATATTAACGAGTAGTTAATACACTATAACACTAATATACATAATCTAATATTTAACTTTACAATGGGGGTAATTTTGAAGGCTTTAGTTTTAGTTTTAGAAAGTTTTAAAAGTATTTAAATTTAAGTGACAGTTCTAAATTAAATAGAACGATTCCGACTTTACTTTCATACACTATTGAACTCACAGATGAAAAAAACTATTTAAATGTTAGTAGCTATAATCCACAGACCTAGAATTTTTTCGATGCTATAATCAGTGGTAGACCTACATCGATTTTAGTAAAAAGGTAACATTTCAGTACCTAGCGGTTATTTATTATATACTCTTTGTAACAATCTGTCGGGACGTCGTCTGTGATCGTAACAAATTATATACTCTTTGATCGTAACGTCTATTTGTCAAATAATGTTTTGAATTCAAATATCAATTAATTTTCGCGGAAACGTGAAGAAATTACGGAAGTATTTACAACGGCCGGCAAGAAGGGGATCCAAGAACAAACGAATTGCCTCTGGCTGAACGTCTGCCAACAATGAAGACCCCGTCCCGCTCTGAACGCAGAACAGAGCCGAGGCCAACATCAATACATACATCGTCTTCGTCGTCCAGCCTTGCTCAGCCTACGTACCTATAACGATAGACCATCACACGCAAAGAATTTGACCAGTTTACTTATTGATGATGATGATATGACCTTTGATTTTAAATCAAAGAGTTTAATGCTGTTGGCGGTAGGTATTGGACGTTGGATAATAGATGCAGAGTTTTAGCCTTTTTTATTCTGCTCACTCAAACAAAAACCTCCTACACCCATAATTATATGAAAGGTAGCTTTTTCATTTAGAGCCTACAGGCTGGTTCGATTTCGCACCAGCCACGCATGCATCAGTGCTGGAGAATGGAAGGAACTTACCTACAGGAAGCCATTGTGAAATTGGCTGAATCTATCCATGTGGCGGATCAACAGATAGCAGCAGCCTTATAAACCCCTATCACGATTATAGTAGCTGGTGTTAGTGGTAGCTAGCAAACACAGTTTGATACTTGTAAGAATTCAGGCCGAAGCAAAATGCTACTTAGGAGGGAGTTTAAAAATGAAATAAATTTATTTTTGTTTGTTTTGATGTGCAGTGCTACTCATAATGATTACAACTGCTACCTAAGTGCAACAATTATTTTATAATAAAACCCTTGAAATTTATCTACTTTGTCTTATTCGTAAGCTTTGTTGTTTTTTGAAATAAAATATGGATACGAATTCAAAATATCAAATTTCTTTCTTTTTTTGTGTGGAAATTGAATAGATGTATTGGTGTCAACTGTTTTTACAGGTAAATATACAAAACTCTATAGAAAAAACTCACTTAGAATTTTAAGTTATTTTTAGGAAGGATCCAAAATGGTACTTGTCAAAATATACTAAAAACCAACTTAAAATTTTAAATGACAGTACTAAAAGTTTTTAAGTCACTTAAAATGCGCCTTCAAATTAGCACATTCACCTAAAATCCTAAATTGATTAGATTTCGTTCAAATCATTCATTCATTTCGATTAAAATTTGAGTTTGAAGTTACTAAAATGACATTTATAAACCCGTGGTGCCTTTAAATTGCCATTTGCTTTTAAGTTTTTAATGAGTCCTAAAACTAAAACTAAAGCCTTCAAAATTGGCCTCAATGTAGACCAAGACTGTGGAAACAAGGCCGTTATACCCCATCACTACTGCAATTTTACCCCAGCTTTGAGATGAACGAATTACTCTGCTTCCTGACTTTGTAACGTTATTTCCGCAATATGATATTATTACGGAATACAATGAAACATTTTGGTGGAGCAACTAGGTACCTATGGCTAAGTATGAAATCAGTGGCAAGCTGTGGAACTGGCTAAGAAAACATCGGGAGCGTTTTAGTGGGTGAAAATCCCACATAATGCAGTTCTACTCTGAAGCAACTGGAGACTTTAACTCAAGGAATGTTATTCGTACGACAGTCATACATTTCCTGACTTTGTGACACTATCTGCAAGATGATATTAGGTATTATTACCGAAAAAAATGAAACATTTTAGTGGAGTAACTAGGTTAAATTCTTACTCAATTTGGGACGAGCTTTGGCACTAGCGAAGAAAAAATACATTTTTAACTCAAGGAATGTTATTCGTACGACAGTCGTACATTTCCTGACTTTGTAACGCTCTCTCCGAAAGGTGATATACGAACACATTACATAATAATGAAACCTTTTGGCGGAGGACCTAGGTACCTTATTCCATTTGGGACGAGTTATGGCACTTGCTAGAAAGGCACCGGAATGGTTTTAGTGGGTGAAAATCTCACATGGTACAGTTGTAACCCGATGCAACTGGACATTTTTAACCCAAGGAATGATATTCGTACGACAGTCGTACAGTCGTACACTTTTGATTGTTCACCTAGAAAGAATGAAAGAAAGAAAAAGACCCCGTCAAATAAAAAAAATACATATATCATGGCATTTGAAAAGTGTGTTGTTAGGATGAATAATATGTAATGTAATGACCCCAGCGTTCCACCAAACGTTTTTGTAATAATATTTATTGCAGTTGCACAGCTTGGGAAAAAAGTTTAATCCCCGACAAATGTACGAGTTCCGCAAAAAAGTTACACAAATGGAAAGCTGCGGTCCGCTAAGTACATTATAATCCGTAAAAAGTACTAGGGGAGAGTATTCTCCACATTTCATAGCAGGGCTGGCGCGGTCGCGTGTTTCCTAACCATATCCGGCAAGAAAATTTCCTCAAAGAAATTTTTAACATTTCACACCAGTTTTTCAATGAAACCTTGAAATTGCTTCATAAGTTCCCTCATTATTTTAACCGTCGCAGTGAGTAATAGAATAACTCTATTATATTTATGTTAATGAACAAAAACTACATGTTTATTTGTTTTTGTTTCATTTTTGTAGGTACCTTTCCTATAGGTACTGTTCTTCCCGCAACAGTATTCAGTGTAAAATTTAGCTGCACACTGCGGTGACGTTGATTAAACTTAACCAATTTGGTTTTATTGCGGTATTTTGTCATACCCACAATCCACACGTCAAAACTTAATGACTACAGTTTCAATTAAGCTAAAATGTTTCATAGTGATCGATTATTCTTGCCTTTGTTTAAATGTATAAATGGATAGGTCTAAACTAATTACGTAAACAGTTACAACAAAAAAAACAGTAAGTCGTAATAATATGTAATAATGGTCGTAACTATACCTATCGATATATGTAAATACTAATAAATGAGTAGGTATAGGTACCACCGCTTCGCCAGTTATTCTTCCGCCAAGGTCCAAGCACTACTCTACTACTGTATTCCAACTTGCAGGGCACTGTAGCTAGTAAAATAATTACCGAGCAAATGAGAATTATAATAATACAAGCATTGTCCTGATATAATCTCGTTTCGGCGAATGGCCTTAAGCAAAGAGCCTCGGCAAGATCAAGAGAATCTCTCGCTAGACGGTTGGATCAAGGGTCTGGTTCAGAAGGTAACCAGCTTCGTATGAGGGAGAGTATACTTTCCGGCATACTCGTTGTGGTTAACAGTGCCAGTTAGAGTTGTCCTGTTTAGTATGTACATAGAAGACGTTGAGGAAAACCCAAAGTACAAAACTCCCATAGTACAAGCTTTGCTTAGTTTGGGGCTATTTTTTTTTTATGTGATTAAATGACGTGACGAGCTAGTCGTTCACCTGATGTTAAGTGACACGGCCACCCATAACAGTTGCAGTGTCACCCGGAACTTTAAAACAATAAAGTTTCGCGTGACACTGCACTGCGCACGTCATCCTGAGACATCACCCAGTCTAGTAATCAGATTACTAGTCTGAGTGATCAGCTAGGCGATCATGTAACTTGTTGGCAACCGATAGAAACACAAAAATGTATGGATTTGACAGTTGCAGTACGCAGCTTATGTACAGAGTTACTATGGAAATTTTCAAATTTGGATTGAAATTTCTTTTGTTGCATTGCTATCAAAGTTACATGATCACCCCGCAGATCATAAAGTCTCATTTGCCCAGTAATTTCACTAGCTACAATGCCCTTCAAACCGGAACACAGTAGTGCTTGCACACTACTGCTTGGTTGCAGAATAACTGGCAAAGCGGTGGTACCTACCTAGACGAACTTTGCAGAAAAGTCCTACCACCTAGTACTAGTAGTAGGCTAGATGGCGCTGTGTGAAATGTCCATACATTTATTTATTTTTTTAAACTCGTATCCTCCATCTACTACACTTTGAAGTCACGCGCGCATTATGAGAAGACGGGTATCCGGATTCCGACCGGCCCGTGACCGGCATACGTTCTCCACGGTCGATGACCTGGATTTGATATCAACAGAGAATAATATGTACTCTGTATTCGTATTATAGCATGGAAATTAAAGTCGGTCAGTGGAAGAGAAGTACAGTAAACCACTGAACCGTTTTATATGATAATTTGCACACAAATTGCTTACACTCTCGAGATCACTAAGTGGATTTACTAATTAGGATTGGGAGGATTTACTAGGTGGTAGAAATTTTCTGCAAAGTCCATTTAGGTAGGTACTACCACTTTGCCAGTTATTCTACCGCAAAGCCGCAGTGTGCAAGCACTATACTGTGTTCCGGTTTGAAAGGCACTGTAGCTAGTGAAATTACAGAGCAAATAAGACTAATTTATGATTTTGGTCTCACAGTCTACTAATTCCATGTCGTGTGATGTCTCAGGATGACGTGCGCAGTACAGTGTTACGCGAAACTTTGTAGGTATTCATTAAGGATTCCGAGTGATACTGCAATCTGTTATTGGTGGCCGTGAGCAACGATTAGTTCGTCATGTCATTAGTATACAAAAATCCATTTAGGATACCATTTTATCCTAGAAAATGAATAGATAAAGAGTTGAAGGGAGAATGGTTAAATAGCAAGTGCGCGGGGCACTTGTATAGATTTCAATAAATTTTGATTTCATATCCCAAATAAAGCGTACATTCACGTACATACAATGTTCTATATCCAAGAAGTATGGCAACACACAAAGTAATATGGAGATAAAGCTACGAACTACGTGCGAACGACCCCATAGCACCCTATAGCTGGGTTATAAAAGCAAACAGCTTGTTTTCGGGTTACCCCATTGCCTACCTTACGCGATGGGAATTTACGATTTGTTTTTCATATTGTAAAATAAAATCACCGTAAATAACACGGTGATGTAAAATGGAGAAATACTGTTTCGTGAAAAACTTCATGGGATAGTTCATTTATCTCCACTGAATTTCCCCAAAATGGGGATTAGTTAATGCGTTTTTTTATGTTTATGAATAACGAGGCGAGCTAGTCGTTCGCCTCATTTTATGTGACATGGCCGCCCATTACACAATGATGGCGTACTAACTTTTAAATTTTTAAGTTGGCATAGCTACTATCATCATCATCCTCTTTGCCTTTTCCCATTTGTTATTGGGGTCGGCTCCCAATCTAACCTGCAGCGGCGAGCTACCAGAATTACACGAGTGACTGCCATCTGACCTCGCAACCCATAAGGAACCAGTAACAGGGATGGTAACAAATAAGAAAAGGCAAAGTGGATGATGACTCTTATTAAAACCAATGTAAGTGAAATTTTCCGAGGACCAATAATAATGACAAACATAATCGTTAATATTCTTACAACTCGCAGTAAGCGTTTCACATCAAACTTTATAGTGCGTACAGCAAATGAGTGGAATACCTTGCCGTCGTCCTTGTTTCCAGATAACTATAACCTGAGTGTCTTCAAGTTGAGAGCGAATAGATATCTTCCAGGCAAGCATGCACCACTGTAGGCCGCGTCATCACTTACCATCAGGTGAGACAGTGGTCAAATGCTATGCCTATAAATTATAATAAAAAAAACAAGGAAATTAAAGATACTTACAGAGCTTGATGATGATGAGTCAAGGTAACCAATGGTAATTTTTTAACCATTGGTTACCTTAACTACGGTACAAAAAACCCACCCTTACTTCAATACCTTTTCTTATATCATATATCAACCCTATTTACAAAGACTCTACTTTTCCTTTTCAGACAAAACAAAGCATAATCAAAATGTCTAGAAACAAAGATGTTAATTTATCATAATTATGTTCCTGAAGCGTAATTATCCAAAATACTTGGATGACTTCGTCACGGCACACAGATCGAAAAACATAGACAGCACACGCGGAAGTAAGAAGTTGCCAAAAGAGGAATACCACACTTCAACAGTGTTATTACGCTTCTTAGTCTATTGACATAAATGTCTCATACCTACGTATCATCAACAACCTGAAGACGTCCACTGACTGTAACCGGGACCCACACGGCACCAACCTACGTATCGTGTGGTACCTACCTACGTATAATCATGGAACAAGGATGAGAGGAATGCCAATAACCAAGAAAACAGCGTAGATCAAAAATATGCCTAAAACTAGATGGCGTTGCAAAATAAGTGGGTTATAAGTTGAGCGCAGATCAGAAATATGCCAAAAACCGTTTTAAACCTTGCCCGCCGTAACTACCCGTATAGCCTGCTCATTTTGCAGTGACATCCAGGTTTATAACGGTTTTTTGGCATATGGCCGAGTGTTACAATTACCAGCTCCAGCCATCATTATTAATATACGAGTGTAGTATTCTTAGATAGTCTGTATCAAGTTGGTACTCTCTTACTCTATGGTTTTAATATGTCAATGATATGTAGTCTGTGGATTATTGAATTAATTAATATTATTGGGTGACTGATTGTATTTTGATATGCTGGTGGAATAATAATATTGTAATAAGAGAGTAAACAACATTATGAGGAATCTACGTGTTTTTATCATCATGATCATCATCAAGATCCCCAACAGGACAATACTATTTCTGATTTGCGATCAACTTATAAGTAACCCGTTCATTTTGCAACGCCATCTAGTTTTAGACATATTTTTGATCTACGCTGTTTTCTTGGTACATTGGCATTCCTCTCCTCCTTGTTCCATGGTATAATAACTATTTAATAACTATTTAGTCTAAGTGTTAAGATAGTGGGTGAAACTCCACGGCTTTTCTCTAGAGATTTTCACCTTTACACAAAATTAAATTTTTCGGGTAAAAAACATTTTATCTTGCTAAAGGAAACAATCTGTGTGCGAAATTTCATCCAAATCATTTCAGCGACGTCAAGGCTACTCAAACAAACGGGCAAAGTTTTCACTTTAATACATTTGTTGCGATCGCAGTTTGAAAATTATAATTTAGTGGTATTACTTTTTGGTTTCACTTTTTACTTATGTACCGTCCAATCTACTTTTTTCTTTTAGCCAGGAAGAGTAGATTGGGCGGTACATAAGAACAGTCATTAAGTTCTTGTGAATCTACTGTAATCCAGTATTGTAATTACTGTTGTAATTATTTTGGTAATTATAATTATTATTTTAAAGGGTTCAATTAGGAGTAAATTATGATGGAACCGTGCTGAATCTTTAAACAAAATCTCACTGAAAAGAACCAGTGCAGAGAAAAAGAGACAATAAACCTTCTTGAGGCGGCGTCTGGTAACAGAATAAAAACCCGTAACAAAACAAAATAATCAGATGAAAAAAATGTGTAGGTAAAATAGAAAATAAAATGAAGAAGAACGACTACAATTTAAGTAGTTTGGATTTTCCAAAACAAAATCATGATTGACCCTAAAAAATAAAGTAAACGTAATGCTCCAAATTTTCAGCGATAACGCAACACTTTTTTACGAATCAAATACCCAGACTGGTTTTTTAAATATAAATCATCCGTTAATTATTTATTTGATTTAAAAAAAAGCCCGCAAAATTAATTCAGCTTGAAATGCAGACCCAGTTTAGTTAGACAAATATGATCTGCGATTTTCAACTTTAAACGTATACCTGTAGATACCCCTAAAACCACAAATGTAGTGCTCGGACGCTGCCTTAATTCTTCTTATGATAAACTTTACAATATAAAAAAAAGAAAAGAAAAAGAAATTAAGTCTGTTTTGCTTCTCCCAAAAGGTTATCAAAAAGAAGCCTTCACTCATCAAAAGTTTGGTATAAAAATTGTTCTCAAATGATTATAACTGGAATACGTTGATTTCATTTTTCCGTCAGCTGATTGTATTTTTTAGAAATTAATTCCATGAGTACTTTCGAACGAATGGAAAAATACTTGGAGTATAATCTATATCTATTACAATATTGTAAAGAAGAAAAACTTGATTTTTTGTTTATTTGTTTGCATTGAATAGGCTCCGAAACTACTGAACCGATTTAAAAAATTCTTTCACTATTGTTATTTTTTCAAAAATATTAGATATCCTTGATAAAACTCCAATAATGTAATCCAAGGTGTAAAAAAATTACCTAAAATATTCTTTACATCGCGTGCGCTCCGAAAACTATTATGTCCGTGGAAGCCGGGGCGAGCTAGCGGCTAGCCCCGGCTTCGCATAAATTACGTTATAAATCTGAAACTGTAAGATTTAAAAATGATCATGATCCTAAAAAACGCTTCAATTTTGGTGTTCAGACTGAACTGTGTGTTATTTTATCACTTTAAAAATTATAATTTACACTTATTTCGTTTTAAATACCCAAAAATGTAAGCCTTCTCATTCATAAACTGCTGAAAGACGAAAGCAATAAAACAAAAAGAAATAAAAAATATTAAAGAGTATTTATTCAACAAATAAGTTTTTAATGTAAAAGAAAAATGTTAATCACATGCGACTGCGGGAGATACCGCTTTAGAAATCATAAATAATAAAGAGTAACCATTATTTGGAAGAGATCACTGTACTGCGATAAAACCAACCATGGTACTAAGTTTCGTAATTTTGTTTTGTTACTTTACTAAAATCAAAATGATTAATATTATAATTTTTTGGTGTGCAATAGGAACATATTGTATTGTATTAAGATGATGCCTTCTGCAAGCATCTGCGCGGGTCCGCCCTATCAAGCTTTCTCAGCGTCTAACGTGGCTTCACAGCCTTCGCGTCAGTCGGTATTCCGCCGGCCGCGCCACGGTACGCTGGGCGCCGCCCGCCCTACTATACTACGCTCGACTACGACCGCGAAGTTTAGTGCTGTGAAAGTTGGTGTTGGTTTTTTTTTGTGCTGGAAAGTTTTGAAAATGGTAAGTGTTAGAGTTAGGCTATCATTTATTTAGGGTTCTATATTGTTTCATAATTGGTAAAAATTTGTGTTGTTTAGATTTTAATATAAATTCATTGAGGATTGAAATTAATCAAAAAAAAGTATATTTTGATTACTGAATTAATAAAAAATGTTATGTGAAATAAGACAACTTATTTTTGAAGATTTAATATTTACAGCAGTTTTCATAATTAGTAGAAGGTTTTACGTGTTCTATAAAAAAATTACTTTGTTTTTTAATTTTTTTGTTGTGTGAAGTTGTTTACATTTTGCATTAGCATCATCAAAGTCGCGCAACGAGCTATGGAGCGAGCTATGCTCGGTGTTTCCCTGCGAGATAAGCTCCGGAATGAAGAGATCGCAGGAGAACTAAAGTGACCGATATAGCTCTTAGAATTAGCAAGTTGAAATGGCAGTAGGCAGGCCACATCACTCGTAGAACTGACAACCGATGGGGAAGAAAGTTTTCAGTGGTGCCAAGTACCGCGGAAGTTGCAGCGTATAGCACTACTAGGTAGACTGCCGTCCTGAGCGTCAGGTAAGCTGACGCTCTGGTTAAAATCACGGGGAGCCGATGGATGCAGAAAGCAAGCAGCCGCTTAAGGTGGAGGTCTGTGGATCCCTACATTCAGGAGTGGATGTCTTCAGGCTACTGATGATGGGTAACCGATAGGTAACCAAGGTGGTTAAGAGTTGCGCATGAGTTATGTTAAAAAATTGAGAGGGAAAATGGCGGAGGTTTATGTTCAGCAGTAGACAAGATTCGGAAGATTAATATTTTAAAAAAAACTAGATCATCATTCTGACCTTTAGGTGCTTATAACTGGAGCTTTGCGTGTATGGCGTTAGTCCATCTTTTTCTTTCTCTGTGGTCGCCTTATAAATTACTTCTCGAGTGTCCGGGATGACAAGAATGTATTATGTATGTATTCTATGCGCAGAATGTGCCTTTCTGACCACTGAACCGTAAAATACGAATTCTGAAGATCTATGAAAGCGACAAATCACTCGGAATGGAAAAAGTCGGCGAAGATTTTTTTTTTCTGGAACTATTGATACGAAAAAAGTATAACAAGATGAACAATAAGTTACAACTTATTGTTCAATTTATTTCTGTCATATTTAATTTTTTTTAAAGAAATAATGGTGTTGAATTCCGTCCGAAATATGTGTACACCTAATACTTTCTATTTTATTTAGTTATATTTTATGTATATTAGTTTTTACATTTAAGTATAATTGTTCATAAAATAAAATATGAATTAAATTAAATTATAAATGGGTAATTATTTTTATTTACATACGTGCCTAATGATTTTATGATCCAAACGTTTATTTAACTATTGATAATTTTCAAAAAGTTTTTTAAGAACTACTTAGTGAATTATATATATATATATAATAGTGAATTCAAAAGCAGATACAAATCGAAATATCACTTTATTATATTTAACGGTTTTATTCTTGTAATTTGTACTATGATTATGTAAATTTAAATAATACATTGCGAAACCGTTCATATATTTTTTATGTCCTTCAACCTTATCAACGTAGAATAGACCAGCTATACCTAGAGGAAGATATATAGATATTCTGATATTTGTAGATTTCCCAAAAGTCCTTCAAACTTATTAACATAGAATAGAACAAGTAAACCTAGACTTTGCTTCGGGAATTGTTTGACGCGTGCCTCACGTCCGGACGATTCCCGAAGCCGTGGAAGGATGGCCGATTGTGTCTGTTGCGGAAAGAGGGTCGTCCTATCGACTCTCCTACCGCATACAGACCCATCGTCTTGCTAAATGGCACGGGTAAGCTGCTAGAGCGTGTGGTAGCTGCCCGTGTCATCCGGCACCTGGAGGGTACTAGGCCTGGGTTGTCGGAGGCCCAGTACGGGTTCAGAGCGGGGCGGTCTACTGTGGATGCCCTGCTCTGGCTCAAGGGGTGGACGCAGGATGCAGTCGGCGGGGGGACAAGGCATTGGCTGTGTCGCTTGACATAGCCAACGCCATCAACAGCCTCCCGCATGGAACGATACAGGAGGTATTCCGCTATCATGGAGTGCCCCTGTATTTGCGGAGGCTGTTGGCCGATTACTTCCAGGACCGCGAGGTCCTGGTGGAAGGGCGCGATGGTATGAGGTACCGTCGCGTCTCCTGCGGTGTTCCACAGGGATCGATCTTGGGACCGCTCCTGTGGAACATTAGCTACGACTGGGTGCTACGTGGCACGCTTCCTGCAAATATGCAGGTTGCGTGCTACGCGGATGACACCCTAGTGATAGTCAAGGGGAGGGACCTCAGGGAGACGGTGCGGCTGGCCACGGTAGGCACTAGCCTCGTGGTCGACCGCATTCGTTCGCTGGGACTGGAGGTTGCCCTCTCCAAGACCGAGGCCCTGTTGTTCCACGGGCCTCGGGGGGGACCCCTCCCGGAACGCGGGTGCTTCTGGACGGGGTCCCGGTCCCGGTCCCGGTTGGGACTCAGATGAAATATCTGGGTCTCACACTGGACGGGAGTTGGACTTTTGGGGCCCATTTCACCCAACTGGCCCCAAGAGTCCTCGGAGCGGAAGCCGCCCTAGGGAGGCTGCTGCCCAATGTGGGTGGCCCAAACGCCACGTGCCGTCGGCTATACTCCGGAGTTATCCAGAGTATGGCCATGTATGGGGCACCGGTCTGGTTGGACGCCCTCAGTCGCAATAATAAGGCCCTGCTGCGACGTCCGCAGCGGGTCATTGCGACGAGGGCTATCCGCGGATACCGGACGGTGTCCTGGACGGCGGCATGCGTGCTGGCCGGTGATCCCCCCTGGGAGCTCGAAGCGGAGACCCTCGCTGAAGTTTACCACTTTGTGGCGGCAAGGAGGTCCCGTAGAGAACCCCGGCGTGGGAGGAGGTCAGGCGCCTGTTAAAACAGGCGCGGGCCGCCCTGTTGCGGCGGTGGACGGAGGACCTGGCTCCACCGGTGCCTGGGCAGAGGACGGTGGAGACCATCCACCCGGTCCTCCGGGAATGGGTGCGGCGGCCATTCGGGTCGCTAACCTTCCGATTGGTGCAGGTGCTTTCCGGACATGGATGTTTCGGAAAGTACCTGCACCAGATCGCGAGACGAGAGGCGACCCCGGCCTGCCACGAATGTGCCGGAGGATACGGCGCCCCACACGCTGGAGGTGTGCGCTGCTTGGGATTCTGAGCGGCGCACGCTTTCAGCGGTCGTTGGCCGGGATCTCTCGTTGCCAAGCGTGGTGAACGCCATGCTCGGCAGCGAGAGAGCGTGGCAGGCCTTGGTCTCCTTCTGCGAGGCGGTGATGACGCAGCGGAGCGGGTCAGGGAGGATGATCCCAACTCTGACCGGCTCCGGCGCAGACGGACCAGGGGACGGAGGAGGCGTTTTGCTCGCCTTCTCCATCCTCCGTAGTAGGGTCGGTGGCGGATAATCGGGGGACTCTCTGCCGCACCCACACGGACCCACACGTCTGGTGTAACCGAGGTGTAAAGTTGCCCCCCCACTGGCGCAGAGGCCCGAAAGGGCCTCGCTCTATCCCGGCGGCGGATGGATCACGGGGGGGTTTTAGTGGGTTCGAGTCCCAAATACCCCCTGCCATCACCCCCGTGGTGGCAGGGAAATGCAAGGGCATTTCCCCCCCTCAAAAAAAAAAAGTAAACCTAGACGAGAATAGATAGTCTGATATTTGTAGATTTCCCAAAAGTCCTCCAACCTTATTAACATAGCTCAAAGCACTATTGGGTACCTACCTCTTACTTTATATTAGAACCGAAGCACTCTCTCTGACCACTGACTCGTGTAATACGAATTCAAGACAAATTGGAAGGGAACTGCGGAAATTGGAAGCAAGGTCCGAGACGCAGAGCGTATTTTTATACAGATTTTAATGTTAGTTAAAATATAGATATTATCATTAAAAAAGAAAATCAACCGGTTAATAAAAATTATGCAATGTTTGTTGCTGTATACTTAGATAGGTGACCGCTACAAAATGCGGTATTTTACTGACGCTATTGTACTCAGGAGGGCACGTTATTTGAAAAATATAGCTAATGAAAATTGGCACAGCATTAAACATTTCAACAGACAAAACATTTTTTGCCGTTAAAATGTGCGTGTAGGTACTCCTGTAGAAGTGCTTTCAAGATGATTGAGAACGAAGTCTTTTTGCTACCTCTGGGTATAAAAAAATCTTCAAGCTATTGTGGCTCTGCGGTAATGCATGCGACTATTAATCTGACGGCCCCAGGTTCAAATCCCGCTTGGACCTGCATTAATAATTTTTAAGTTATATCCGGAATTTGCACTCGCTTTTACAACAATATAGCAAAACCACGAGGAACCCAAGAATCACAAAATTCGTGAATAGTGTCATCCTCCAACCCGCACTTGGCCAGCGTGGTTGGTTACAGCCTCTCTCTCTTTGAACCCGTAGCCTAGCAACGTACTCATCATCAACAGCCTGAAGACGTCCACTGCTGAACAAAGGCCTCCCCCAATGCGCGCCACCTTGAGCAGCTGCTCTCCTCCTGCATCCATCGGCTACCCGCGGTTTTCACCAGATCGTCGGTCCACCTAGTGGAGGGCCAGCCTACGCCGCGTCTTCCGGTTCATGGTCGCCACTCGAGAACCTTTCTTCCCCATCGGCTGTCAGTTCTACGAGCGATGTGGCCTGCCCATTGCCATTTCAACTTGCCAATTCTAAGAGCTATATCGGTCACTTTAGTTCTCCTGCGGAAGCAACGTACGAGCTCATCATAATTTAGTGGCCCAGAATAAAATAAAACCAGCCAAGTGCGAGTAGCACTCACGCACGAAGTGAGCAAAAAAGTCACGGTTGTTGTATGGGAGCCCCCTGAAATATTTATGTTATTCTGTTTTTTAGTATAGTAGTATAGTTGTTATAGCGGCAACAGCGGCGGCGGCTGCGGCGGTGTTGTGTAGTTAATAAATCATCTGTGAACAACTGTCTAACTAACAAATAGACGGACAGACAGACAGACAGACAGACAGACAGACAGACAGACAGACAGACAGACAGACAGACAGACAGACAGACAGACAGACAGACAGACAGACAGACAGACAGACAGACAGACAGACAGACAGACAGACAGACAGACAGACAGACAGACAGACAGACAGACAGACAGACAGACAGACAGACAGACAGACAGACAGACAGACAGACAGACAGACAGACAGACAGACAGACAGACAGACAGACAGACAGACAGACAGACAGACAGACAGACAGACAGACAGACAGACAGACAGACAGACAGACAGACAGACAGACAGACAGACAGACAGACAGACAGACAGACAGACAGACAGACAGACAGACAGACAGACAGACAGACAGACAGACAGACAGACAGACAGACAGACAGACAGACAGACAGACAGACAGACAGACAGACAGACAGACAGACAGACAGACAGACAGACAGACAGACAGACAGACAGACAGACAGACAGACAGACAGACAGACAGACAGACAGACAGACAGACAGACAGACAGACAGACAGACAGACAGACAGACAGACAGACAGACAGACAGACAGACAGACAGACAGACAGACAGACAGACAGACAGACAGACAGACAGACAGACAGACAGACAGACAGACAGACAGACAGACAGACAGACAGACAGACAGACAGACAGACAGACAGACAGACAGACAGACAGACAGACAGACAGACAGACAGACAGACAGACAGACAGACAGACAGACAGACAGACAGACAGACAGACAGACAGACGGACGGACGGACGGACGGACGGACGGACGGACGGACGGACGGACGGACGGACGGACGGACGGACGGACGGACGGACGGACGGACGGACGGACGGACGGACGGACGGACGGACGGACGGACGGACGGACGGACGGACGGACGGACGGACGGACGGACGGACGGACGGACAGACAGACAGACAGACAGACAGACAGACAGACAGACAGACAGACAGACAGACAGACAGACAGACAGACAGACAGACAGACAGACAGACAGACAGACAGACAGACAGACAGACAGACAGACAGACAGACAGACAGACAGACAGACAGACAGACAGACAGACAGACAGACAGACAGACAGACAGACAGACAGACAGACAGACAGACAGACAGACAGACAGACAGACAGACAGACAGACAGACAGACAGACAGACAGACAGACAGACAGACAGACAGACAGACAGACAGACAGACAGACAGACAGACAGACAGACAGACAGACAGACAGACAGACAGACAGACAGACAGACAGACAGACAGACAGACAGACAGACAGACAGACAGACAGACAGACAGACAGACAGACAGACAGACAGACAGACAGACAGACAGACAGACAGACAGACAGACAGACAGACAGACAGACAGACAGACAGACAGACAGACAGACAGACAGACAGACAGACAGACAGACAGACAGACAGACAGACAGACAGACAGACAGACAGACAGACAGACAGACAGACAGACAGACAGACAGACAGACAGACAGACAGACAGACAGACAGACAGACAGACAGACAGACAGACAGACAGACAGACAGACAGACAGACAGACAGACAGACAGACAGACAGACAGACAGACAGACAGACAGACAGACAGACAGACAGACAGACAGACAGACAGACAGACAGACAGACAGACAGACAGACAGACAGACAGACAGACAGACAGACAGACAGACAGACAGACAGACAGACAGACAGACAGACAGACAGACAGACAGACAGACAGACAGACAGACAGACAGACAGACAGACAGACAGACAGACAGACAGACAGACAGACAGACAGACAGACAGACAGACAGACAGACAGACAGACAGACAGACAGACAGACAGACAGACAGACAGACAGACAGACAGACAGACAGACAGACAGACAGACAGACAGACAGACAGACAGACAGACAGACAGACAGACAGACAGACAGACAGACAGACAGACAGACAGACAGACAGACAGACAGACAGACAGACAGACAGACAGACAGACAGACAGACAGACAGACAGACAGACAGACAGACAGACAGACAGACAGACAGACAGACAGACAGACAGACAGACAGACAGACAGACAGACAGACAGACAGACAGACAGACAGACAGACAGACAGACAGACAGACAGACAGACAGACAGACAGACAGACAGACAGACAGACAGACAGACAGACAGACAGACAGACAGACAGACAGACAGACAGACAGACAGACAGACAGACAGACAGACAGACAGACAGACAGACAGACAGACAGACAGACAGACAGACAGACAGACAGACAGACAGACAGACAGACAGACAGACAGACAGACAGACAGACAGACAGACAGACAGACAGACAGACAGACAGACAGACAGACAGACAGACAGACAGACAGACAGACAGACAGACAGACAGACAGACAGACAGACAGACAGACAGACAGACAGACAGACAGACAGACAGACAGACAGACAGACAGACAGACAGACAGACAGACAGACAGACAGACAGACAGACAGACAGACAGACAGACAGACAGACAGACAGACAGACAGACAGACAGACAGACAGACAGACAGACAGACAGACAGACAGACAGACAGACAGACAGACAGACAGACAGACAGACAGACAGACAGACAGACAGACAGACAGACAGACAGACAGACAGACAGACAGACAGACAGACAGACAGACAGACAGACAGACAGACAGACAGACAGACAGACAGACAGACAGACAGACAGACAGACAGACAGACAGACAGACAGACAGACAGACAGACAGACAGACAGACAGACAGACAGACAGACAGACAGACAGACAGACAGACAGACAGACAGACAGACAGACAGACAGACAGACAGACAGACAGACAGACAGACAGACAGACAGACAGACAGACAGACAGACAGACAGACAGACAGACAGACAGACAGACAGACAGACAGACAGACAGACAGACAGACAGACAGACAGACAGACAGACAGACAGACAGACAGACAGACAGACAGACAGACAGACAGACAGACAGACAGACAGACAGACAGACAGACAGACAGACAGACAGACAGACAGACAGACAGACAGACAGACAGACAGACAGACAGACAGACAGACAGACAGACAGACAGACAGACAGACAGACAGACAGACAGACAGACAGACAGACAGACAGACAGACAGACAGACAGACAGACAGACAGACAGACAGACAGACAGACAGACAGACAGACAGACAGACAGACAGACAGACAGACAGACAGACAGACAGACAGACAGACAGACAGACGGACGGACGGACATACAGGCGGACGGATGGACGTTATTACACATATGCTTCGGGTATACGAAAAAGTTGATTTTTGGTTAGACTTGTATCTACACTTACTTCGGAAAAATCAGACGCATACGTTTTGCGTCTATTAAAAAAAAAAATCTATCACAAAGCAAAGAACACGTGTAGTATAATAATAAGTGTGTACAACCTTTCACAATATTCAGGCCAACATTGGAAATAATACTTTTACTTAACAAAAGTTAAATCATTGATTACCTATCCATTAAACTTCCATTATAAGTCACGTGACATCAACTCATCCACTTCTGAACTATTAAAACAAATTGACGTAATATTTCAAACAAACAATAAGCCATTTCGGGCCGGACATCAATCAAATAAACCCGGATAAAATGGAGGTAGGAATAAATAATGATGATTATTTGTTTTCTTTTTAGACTCGTAATTTATCGTGAATGAAAACGTTTGTATAATGAAAAATAATAATTTAAGTACGAAAAGATTAAATTCATTTAGACATAGCATCGAAAACAGAGAAAATAATTGTGTTTATCTTGTCTCAACACAAATCACGGTGCATTTATTTTCTCAATAGTAATTATCGTGCTCTAACTACCTGGTAGGTACTAAGGACCTGAAGTGTCTATACCTCACGTAACATTACAAGTGAGAATAATTATTTATTTTATACAAAATTAGCTATTTCAATCACGAAAATTAAACTAAATGTACATGCCACCTATATTGTTACCCTTTTATAATATCAATTGAAATTGATCCTTTATCAATATAAAAGGAAAAACGATAATAGCGCGTTCAAAGTGTAATTTTTCACGACCCGCAAAACAATAGACCTATATTGGACCCGATCATCAATCAGTAAACCGGATATATCCGGGTACAGTTGGGGACAAAGGTTCGATAAAAACACTACAGTGAAACGGACAGAACGAATGTGTCATCATTTTGGCTATGTTTCCTTGTAGCACAGATTCCTAATATAATGCCTACAGTAAATACTCGACTTAAAAAATAAAGCAGGACGACAAAATTACATGTAGTGAGACTTTTTAAAACTGTATTGTAATGTTATGTGGATAATGTGGTAAATTGCCTTTATTACTCAAGCTAACTACTACAATAATAAAAACTAAACTAAACTAAATTAACTAAGCTAAACTAAACTAAACTAAACTAGCTACACTACCTACTACAAAGAACACTTATGGACTGTATAATAGCCGCGATGGCCTATAGACAGTCCAAGTGCTCCAGCCCACTACCGGTAGGTAGCGTACCCAACATGCTGGCCGCATTGCCACGTTGAATTGCAATGCTGATGCGTTGGGCCAAATAAGTGCCAGCATTTTGGTCACGCGTCGCATCGAGCAGGCGCTCTGATAGACTTTGGAAAACGCGATGAGCTCCCGGTCCCCACGGACCCAGGGTCTCAACACCAAACGGCTCAAATATGTAACCGCTACCGAGATTACTATATTTGCGCCGTTTTAGCTGCTCAGCAGAATTAGCCGCGGCGCCGGCCCTAACGTGTGTCTCGGGAAGGTGTGACGGCGCCATAGTATCGGCGCAAGTAGGTTGGTTGGTTGTGTACTAAACTAATATTTTAAAGTACTTTTTAAGACTCTATACTTAAGAGTACAACTGTTTGTTATCTCAAATAAACTCAAATAAAAAATAAAAATAAAATTGTAGTAAAAATAAAAACTTTCCAAATGGTCTGCATAACTTATTACTAGTCCTGTATAGTTAGTACAAGAGTAGTTTCAGCTTTATAGAATGTAATCTTTATCGCACTTATAGTTATTAATTAAACAATGTTGGTACAAAAAACAGTGTGTGTTGCCAGTGATGACTTATGGAACTGAGACATGGTCTCTTACTGTTGGCCTCATTAATAAGCTCAAAGTCGCGCAGCGAGCTATGGAGCGAGCTATGCTCGGTGTTTCCCTGCGAGATAAGCTCCGGAACGAGGAGATCCGCAGGAGAACTAAAGTGACCGATATAGCTCTTAGAGTTAGTAAGTTGAAGTGGCAATGGGCAGGCCACATCGCTCGTAGAACTGACAACCGATGGGGAAGAAAGGTTCTCGAGTGGCAACCACGAACCGGAAGACGCAGCGTAGGCCGGCCCCCCACTCGGTGGACCGACGACCTGGTGAAAGCCGCGGGGAGCCGATGGATGCAGGAGGCGAGCAGCCGCTCAAGGTGGCGTGCTCTGGGGGAGGCCTATGTTCAGCAGTGGACGTCTTCAGGCTGTTGATGATGAGGTACAAAAAATGTCACAATAGAAAGAGCTGTCGCAGTAAAACAATAAAAAAGTAATTTTACAAGACAATAGATTCAAAGATTCTTGAATACATTTTTTTTTTAACATCCGGACGACCGGGTGAAAAATACCCGGTTAAAGTACCACCACCGCAGCTGTTTGTTTTTATAGTGGCTACTCAGTTTGCGTTGCTGTGTGTAAAATAATAAAAGCTATTTCTCTATTTTACATTTTTGTAGTAGAGGCCGTGAAGCTTCTATTGTTTATGTGAAAGTAAAGGTAGCGGGCGTTTGAGGATGTTGGTTTTTTAGAAGGTTGTTGTATTTTTGTTTTGTAACGGTTGGAGTTTGTCTGAGTTTGTATTGGAAACATCAACAACATAGCTTTTGTAGAAAGAAAAACACTAGACAAAAAATGAGTGGACAGGAAGCTAGGGAGACTATTTGTACAAAAAACATGCGAGTAAGTAGGTCGTTTATTCCCGTTAGAATACCAAGTGTGATAACTGGTTTTTATAATAATTTCGATTTGTCATAATGGACTGCTTCATGTTTAAACCGATGTTTGTAAACATATAATAAACTATTTCAAACTATTTCATCTACCTAGTGGGAAGAAAAGATCCTGTTGTATTACTGGTTATGAAGTAGAATATATTTTTCCTATTGTAACACCAAGTTTGATAGCTGGTATCTAGTGGGTTACATAACTGGTTATGGAAAGAAATATACGTTTGTTATTTTTTACACCAAGTTAACTAATATAAGGGAGCGAGTGTAGCTTACACACCATCTCTCTGATCTTCTGGAACAGACAATTTTTTTTATTATTCAAATTACGAATACCTTTTACAGCATTCCCTAATTCAATAAAGTAATCAAACATCAGTAATTCAAATATTAAAATGAGTTTTATCTCTACTTACATCATCTTAATAATTTAAAAAAGAATTATATGTAAGTTAGAGTGCTTTATTTTACGCATAATTCATTATTTTTAAGTCCATCAAGTTTTCATTCAAGCCATGAAACGTTATATGTGCGTTTGATTTTTTAATTTATGTCACGCCCCTGATTTATTCGCGTCCAAAACAGCTGACGTGGTGCTTCGTCTCGAATTTCATTCCTTTTACAACCACCAACCCTTTTTTTTACCCCTGCTTTACATACCATTTTCTGATTTATTTTGGATTAGTAATTTAATGGAAAACTGAAAAATATTTAACTGCCAGCTTTAAAGTATTTTACGGGTATTGTTTGTGCGCCAAAATTCGATTTGAATGCAAAGGTCGTGACGTTTGAAGTTAAATCGAATTAGCAATAAAAACTGTGTAAAATTTATTATTTCATATAATATACTATACTTTTTATTTTTATCTTTCTATCTGTGTATCTATATACCTAACTATATTTGAGTACATTTAAGATCAATCTCTATGTGTGTTGCCAGTGATGACTTAAACTGGAACTGAGACATATATGGTCTCTTACTGTTGGCCTCATTAGTAAGCTCAAATTCGCGCAACGGGTTATGGAGAGAGCTCCGGAATGAGGAGATCCGCAGGTGGACTAAAGTGATCGATATAGCTCTTAGAATTATCAAGTTGAAATGACAATGGGCAGGCCACATCGCTCGTAGAACTGACAACCGATGGGAAAGAAAGGTTCTCGAGTGGCGACCATGAACCGGAAGACGCAGCGTAGGCCGTCCCCCCACTCGGTGGACCGACGACCTGGTGAAAGCCGCGGGGAGCCGATGGATGCAGGAGGCGAGCAGCCGGTGCTCTCTGGGGGAGGCCTATGTTCAGCAGTGGACGTCTTCAGGCTGTTAATGATGATGATGACATTTAAGATGTGAGCTTCGTATCTTAAATGTATTTTAGAAAAGGTGCACAATATAGCGTTGCAAAATAACGTGAAGACGACGATGCCGAGTAGGTATACCTCTAAACAGGAGGTAAAATTTATTTTAGAGATCTGTATTAATTTCATTTAATTTTTGGGTAAGAGTAATTGTAAAAGAAGTCTTAATTAAGAAGATTAATTAATCATATTTTTACCACATAACCTTCAACAAAAACACGACATGAATAAAAAAAGAAAAATAAAGGAATACGAAATCTATAATCTTATAACAAACTAAGAAAAAACACTACACCTACAATAAGCTCCGAAACCACTGAACCGATTTGAAAAGTTCTTTCACTGTTGGGAAGCTACACTATCCCCGGGTGACATAGGCTGTATTATGTTTTAAAAAATTTGAGATTTTTACTAAAACTCCAATAATGTAACCGAAGGTATAAAAAGTTACCTAAATTATTCTTTACATCACGTGCGCTGCGACAACTATTATACCCGTGCGAATCCGGGGCGAGTCGCTAGTATTAAATAAAATATTTAAAAGGTGTAAGGTAAACTGCATAAAATATTGCAGTATGCAGAATAATCTGATAAGTTATTCCGCGAGTATAAAACTGATTAACATATTTAAGCTTTTTATTCCTTACTCTTATATTTAGAACTTTGTGACGGAACCCTGAATTTGCATGACAGACTCACACTCGTAAAATATTCCCGGCGCCACGTTTTACTTTACAGCTCATCGAAATGACAGGACACGCGGCGAAACTCGTTGCCTGTCATTTGCAAGGTTTGTTTCGAAGTAACTTTAAGATTTTAAAGGCGAAAATAAAATAGATAAACAAATTACAAACTATTTGCATGGAAATATATTTGTAACGCATTTATAGGATATCCTATGGACCAGCTAGCTTATAGCAGATTTGGTACACGTTTTTAAACACATAAGCAAAACTGCGACTTTTAAACTTTACCGTGCCCTCCAGAAGGGTTCACGTTTTCCGCATTCGCGGGCCCGAGGACCCACCCACCTGGAGGGTCCATATTAAAAGTATGGTTTTTATCGTAAATACACTGTAATAAAATTAGATTTTTTTCGGAGCTTTTGCCGAAGCATCTTTACAATTACACATATTTACGACGTATTTGCGCGTAGAAGCGTATTTTGTATTTTGAGCACAAATTCCGCGAACCCTCCTCGTAGCTTCACTCTGGCGCATCTGTGATTCCGAGGACCCCGCGCTAGGGTCTGCGTTAACCTATAGGTACTGTTATACTACTACGTTTTCTGTGATTAAACTTAATGAACTTTTTGATTTAGTTTGATTATAGGACAATAAATTATCAGCGTTATGCCAACAACCCCGACAAATTTAACAGGGACGTCATCACTGACCTCTATAATACGCTGGACTAAATATTCTTAAAATTGGGGAGGTCTATGTTCAGCAGTGGACATCTTCAGGCTGATGATGATGATGATGAGTAAGATAAGGCACAAAGTGTTCCAAGCTCACTGTGCAGCGCTGCAATTTAAATTACACTAAAGTGCAAGAAAAAAGAAGTAATAAATTGCGTGGTAGAAAATATAATTATTTATACAACGGTCTTTTCAGGGTGAATCTTCTACATTCGATAGTACAACATTTATTCATTTAATCCAATTTATCTAGATTAATATCTAAGTACTAACAAGACTCAAGGTTGAATATTACTTACTTTAAGCACCTGTTGTTAGGCATTTCATTTGTGCTTTATCTAAATCTACCTTTTTAGGGTGTTTATAGACGCACAGCTGTTGGACGACATCCGCAATAGTTATTTATGATATTAGGGCGGTTAGGTGGTTTTTACAAACGAGTAGACAAATGTAAGCCCGAGACGAAGTCGAGGGCTTACCATATTCACGAGTTTGTAGAAACCAATTTCCGCGCGTGTATCATACAACGTTTTCCAATACATTCGCGAGAAAACAGTACAATAGGTAATGAAACAAACTTTCGTTTATTAGTGGGAAAGTCGCAACAAACAACCTTTGACGATCCTTATCTAATCTAATATGAAAATTGACATTGACAATTTCACAATAACATTTACGCCGAGTTTTTTAACTTTTTTTTTTTTTTTTTTTTATGAGATGAGTGGCAAACAAGCAGGCGGCCCACCTGCTGGTAAGTGGTCACCGCCGCCTATGGACATCTGCAACACCGAAGGCATTGCCGGTGCGTTGCCTACCCTTAGAGAGGACTCTTTTAACACTTTTCTTGAAGCTCCCCATACTGTAGTTATGCGGAAAAACCTCAGGGGGAAGATCGTTCCACATCTTGCAGGTTCGTGGAAGAAACGAGCGCAAGAATCGCGTCGTATGAGATTTCCACGTGTCTACAATATGTGGATGCGCTTTTTCACGTTGCCGAGAAGTTCGATAATAAAATCGAGAAGATGGGATGAGATTAAAGATTTCTTCAGAGCATTCCCCATGATAATAGCGGTAGAAGAGACTCAGAGAACCGATATCTCGTCGTAGACTTAAAGGCTCTAGCTTGTCGGTGAGCTTGGGATCGTTCACAATTCTAACGGCTCTTCGCTGTAGGGAGTCAAGTGGTTGCAGTAAATACTTCGGTGCCCCACTCCAGAGATGAGAGCAGTACTCCATGTGCGGCCGAACCTGGGCTTTGTATAACAAAAGACGTTGGTTCGGCGTGAAGTACCGCTTAGCTCTATTGAGTACACCGAGTTTTTTGGCAGTAAGAGAGGCCTTGCGTTCCAAATGACTCCGAAACTGGACCTCGTTAGTAATATCTACGCCTAGGATCCCTACACTCTTTGACAAGGTAAGTGAAATACTCTGGAATAGCGGAACTACAGTAAACTGGGACTTTTTAGCGGTAAACATGCACGCTTGTGTTTTAGTAGGATTAAACTGTACAAGATTCTGTACACCCCATTCGGCGACTTGTTTCAGTAAGAGCTCAACCTGAGATACAAGTAATGTTCTGCTTTCCTCAACTTCTGCTCGAGGGGCATTTGCACGACCTGTGTACAGAGCATCACCCGTGCTATCATCCGCATAGCAATGAAGACTGTTGCATTCCAGTAAATCATTAATATGCAGGATGAATAGAGTAGGTGATAGCACAGAACCTTGTGGTACACCGGCATTAATTGACATGGTCTCGGAAATAGCGCCGTCTACAACGGCTCTAATTCTTCGACCATGCAAAAAATTTCCCACCCACTTGCAAAGCCCCTCGAGCAGCCCATATGTTGGCAGCTTAGCCAGTAGAGCCTTATGCCACACCCGGTCAAATGCTTTGGCGATATCAAGGCTAACAGCAAGGACCTCACCTCTGCTCTCAACTGCTTCCGCCCATTGGTGAGTGAGATATACAAGAAGATCACCAGCGGAACGTCCGTGGCGAAAGCCATATTGACGATCGCTGATCAATTGGTGATCTTCTAGGTATCCTAGGAGCTGAGTGTTTATTACTCGCTCCATCACCTTGGAGAGCAAAGAAGTGATTGCTATAGGCCTGTAGTTTGACGGGTCGGTACGATCACCCTTCTTAGGGATTGGGTGGACATTGGCTATCTTCCAAGAAGATGGTACAATACCAGTATTATAGGAGAGCGAGAACAAGCGTGTCAGAACAGGAGACAACTCCGGAGCACAACACTTCAACACTAAAGCCGGAATGCCATCTGGCCCACTCGATTTTCGCACATCAAGGGACCACAGTGCCTTCCAAACTGCCCTTTGTGTACCTCACCCCTCTGGCATGGAGCTAGTGCAACAAGGCAAAGTTGGAGGCTCAGCGTCCCCATCGTCAAGAGTGGAGTTGGAGGCAAAAAGAGCGGCTAAGACATTAGCTTTCTCTTTTGCGCTATGGGCCAAGGATTCATCCGGCTTCCTCAAAGGTGGTAGCGTAGACTGACAGAAGTTACCTTCTGCAGCCTTTGCGAGCGACCAGAACGCCCGGCTTCCAGATGGATATTTAGCCAACTGGTCACCTATTCGGCTAATGTGGTCACACCTTGCTTTGGCAGACACCCTCTTTGTGGTCCTTGAGGCAGCATTGAATGTTTTCTTGTAATCAGATGTTTTGGGATCCCTACGAAGTCGCGCATCGGTCCAAGCTCGGTATGCGGCTTGTTTAGCGCTGGTTGCGTCAGAACAAGATTTATTGAACCATGGTCGACTCCGGCCACCGACCCGTATAACAGAGAATGGAATGAAACACTCCATTCCCTGCAACACAACATCGGTGACGGAGTCGGCGCAAGCGCAAGGATCATTTGACGAAAAACAAAGCTGCCTCCAAGGATATGACGCAAAAAACTCACGCAAACCGTCCCAATCAGCTGATCGGTAGTGCCAGACCCTTCGTTTTCCAAAAGGAAATACTTGTTCAGGTCTTGACAATGGCACAACAGACCTGACCAAACAATGATCAGAAGAACCAAGAGGAGCTTCGATCGTTACTTGGTACAGGTCCGGATGCGTGGTCAGCATAAGATCCAGCAAAGAAGGTACGTGACTCTCTATATCTGGCACTGTCAGTAAATCTCTGCTACGATGACTTGCAGTTCGTCTGTTACAGCCCTAAGCTGTATAGCGTAGGTGTATACAGGCACGTGGCCTTCATTCGAGTTTGACGTCCGTTAAAATATACTTTTACTTGTTCGAAAAGGAATACTAAATTGTTTTACTGACTAGACTATTGTACTGACTAGGTTTTGAACGAATGACCGGACGTCGAGCTAATCGTTCACCTGCGGTATGAAGCGTCAAGGCCACCCATAACATAGATAATCCCCTTTTGACTTATTTAGCTCATATTTTATGAGATTTTACACAGAATCCACCCTATTTACATAGATTAGGTACCTATCTTACATTGACTATAAATCCAGTTGACCAATGATACAACTTCCCCTCATACGAAAATTAGTGGTGTATTTCAACCACTAATTTCTAATAAATACTATGAATTTCTAATAAATCACGGGAACCCGTTGATGTCTTTTGTTCTATACTGCTCTGTTCTATGTAATTTCATATGACCTTGTCTCATTTTGTTACCTCGCCCCCTGCCCGCGCAGGTGAGTCGTGTTTGTACGAGAAATGCTGTTCACGAGCTGTCAACGGGCTTTATAATCTTTGCTATCTTAGCATTGAGCGCTCTCTCGATATGATGATCACTGTCAAGATTCAACGACACATACCAATAGGTCCAATAAGTTCCCGCTGCTTGATTACGGGCCTTGTCTTACATGGACAGAGTTGCAGGTCATAAATTACCACGGTGGCCAGGAGCTGGTTGGTGGATCACACATATACATACATTACATAATATCGATACATTACATAAGATCTCGAATTTAGTGATTCTTGAACATGCCGATTTCCTCTCCACTGTTGTAAGAGCGAGTGAAAATTCAAAGTCTGGTACAGAGCGTAGTGTGATTTGAACCTGGATACGTCGGTTTGAAAGTTGTACAGTTTTCTTCTGAGCCACACTCTCATAGACTCACACACATTATAAATAAAATATTATAACCATGTTTAAATCACCGCGGTTTCATAGCCTTTCATATTTTTAAAACAATAACATTATCTCACATTCCAAAAACAATATAAACGGTCTCAGCTTGCTGACAGCAACACCCTTCCTAAAATAACCGAACCTTCGTCAAATGGACCCTTGGGATATAAACATATAGCATACAAGCTGTGCCGAGTTTACTCACGATATGCATTAATCACTGTGCCATTTCATCCCTCTTCTCTCATGTCATTTGAACCTCTGCTGGAGTTAACTTTTGACCACAATTGTGAACATTCAAAATTACGTGTTTTGTGCAAATTACGGCATCAGCAGCAGCAGCATTCTCCTTGGTACATCAAAATCTTCTGCGATTACCAAGATTTTCCGAGCGACACTGCAATCTGATATGGGCGGCCGTGACGCTTAACACCAGGCGAACGACTAAAACCGTCACGTCATAAAAGATTGCAAGTATTGAATAAATGTTATTCTATTCTATTTTATTTATACGTTTACATTTAAAAAAAAGAAACATCTGCCAAGTGTAGTGATTATGGCAAACCCCTCTATGATTAGCATCAAAAGTGATGTTTTATGAGGCCTATTTTAGCCTCCCCCCATAGCCTCTTAGATGACCATGACATTGACAGAGAGAGACGGTCTCTTGCTGTCAGAGCTAGCATGCTCGGTAGGAAGTTCGCTGGCTGCTCGAGGAAGGCGAAAGTTCTGCTGTTCAAGACGTATTGTACTGCGCTTTATACTCCACAGCTATAGTCTGTTTAAAAAAGGAAAGCTACCGGACGTTTAAAGTGCCAGTACAACGATTCGTTCCGCATAATGTTCCGCCTCCCACGTTGGTGCAGTGCCTCGACGATGTTCGCGGAGGCCCGCGTGCCGGCTCTCGATGCACTGATCAGACATCGCATTACCAGTTTTTTGGTCAACATTATTATTAGGTTTATTTTTATAATCTTATTGAAATGGGTCTAGTTATCTATACCAATATTATAAAGAGGAAAGATTTGATTGTTTGTTTGTTTGTTTGCATTGAATAGGCTCCGAAACTACTGCACCGATTTGAAAAATTCTTTCACTGTTGGGAAGCTACACTATCCCCGGGTGCCATAGACTGTAATATATCTCCAAAAAAATTAGAAAAATTCACTAAAACTCCAATAGTGTGACCCAATGTGTAAAAAATTACCTAAAATATTCTTTACGCGAAGCCGGGGCGGACCGCTAGTCTGAAATAAATGATTTATTATTATTATTATATGATTTAACAGAACGAAGAGATCCGCAGGAGAACTAAAGTGACCAATATAGCTCTTACAGTGGTATTCATAGTCAACGGGTGAACAAACCCCCAAAATCCATCATTCAACTTTCACGTAGAGGTTAAATGTTGAATCGTTCTTCTTACACTTTCATAAACAATCGCTGGAGAGACCCCTAACTAAATGGCAGCTCAACACATATTTTTTCTCTAATCTGTGCATTTCAATCATGTTGTCTATGAAAATTTTCTCGGGTGTCATTTTGACATGATTATGACGCGGCTTTTGAATTTTGATAGATAATATAACGCGGGAACGGGCCTCTCGTAACCATGGTCCGAGGTGGGACGATCAGTTGCCATGGTTACGAGAGGCCCGTTCCCGCGTTATATCCATAATTTAATTCACTTTCATTATCTTACACTATAATTATTATTTATAGAAAAGTTAATATGATTAAAAAAAACTTTATTAGTTCACAGAGGTTGTAAGGGGGGTACATCAACTTGTAGTGTAGTAAAAAAAAATTAGTTTGTATTAAGTTAAAGTTATTGTGTATTTACATTACGAATATATCGCTTCGGCACTGATATAATTCGCATTTCATTCAAGCCTCCATCGGCCATTCATCATTTATGAGATCCAAGTCACCATCTACTTCCGTATTTATGAAAATCACAACACAACACTCAAACAATGATAAAAAATAGCACTTTAGCACCTTATTAAAGCTAGGGGACCGTTTGGTTGACGAAATTCGGACAATCAGCATCCAGCCCCTGACAATGTCAATTTAGGGGTTACTTTTGTTTATGAAATGCATAAAACTAGAATTCGCTACATAGCGCTTGAATCATCCCCTAGAGGAGCCCCCAACTTGTCTATGTATTCCAGTGTTAGAATTAGCAAGTTGAAGTGGCAATGGGCAGGCCACATCGCTCGTAGAACTGACAACCGACGGGGAAGAAAGGTTCTCGAGTGGCGACCACGAACCGGACGACGCAATGTAGGCCGGCCCCTCACTCGGTGGACCGACGACCTGGTGAAAGCCGCGGGGAGGCGATGGGTGCAGGAGGCGAGCAGCCGCTCAAGGTGGCGCACTCAGGGGGGCCTATATTCAGCAGTGGACGTCTTCAGGCTGTTAATGATGATGATATTATTTAGCAATGGATGTCTTTAGGCTGTTGAAGATGTATGTAACAAAAATATATAACCTTTGCAAATTCAGAAAAACTTCCCTAACCGTAAACGGCTCTCAAGATTAATGAGCGTGCAGAGGTTAATCGAAATGAAGTGGCCGCTTCATACTTGCCTATTACCTTTAGCAGCCATTATCTAGGGGTAGCTAACTTAGGTAGGCACTTATTGTTAAGGAGATCATTAACTTTAATTAGCTACTCTGGCCTACATTAACCTTTTTTTTATTTGGAAAACTGTTTACGTTGAGTCTGTGTTATTTTTTTATGCGGATGCGACTGTAAGAAATTCATTTTTTTATAATGTTACGTAAATATTTCAAGGTTTGTGGGTCAGAAATTACAGACATTCAACCTTCAGTATTAGGTCCAAAGCCACTTCTATCCTGTACTAGTGGAAAGAGAGAAGAGACCTGCCTCCTTTCACCTTCATCCATTCATCCTTTTCCGTTATCTTTTTCCCTCTTCCTTCTCTCTTCCTTTAGACTGAGATAAGGCGTAAAACTAATTACCCCGTGCAAAGCTGGGGCGGGTCGGCTAGTAAATAAATAAATACATGTGGACATTTGACACAGCGCCATCTAGCCCCTGACTAAGCAAAGCTTTTAGAATACTGCGATAAATTTTGTTGGTAAATACATAAGGAATAGTTAGTTTGTCTTTTGTCTCTATGTATTGAGTTTTGAAGGTCGAGTGGCGACCACTAACCAGAAGATGTAGCGTAGGCTGGCCCTCCACTAGGTGGACCGACGATCTGGTGAAAACCGCGAGGAGCCGATGGATGCAGGAGGCGAGTAGCTACTCAAGGTGGCGCTCTCTAGAGGAGGCCTGTGTTCATCAGTGGACGTCTTCAGGCTGTTGATGATGATGATGATGCTGATGGTTGAGTTTAAAATTAGCAAAGATAAAACAAGATAAAACACTGAGTACTTAGTTATTCCACTGTTATTCTGTGTTTATTAGTAAGTCGGATAGACATTGTTACAATGATGAATATGCCAAAGTTTTCAAATCAAATCGATTTTCAAAATAAATGATTCGATTCTCTAAGGTTTGATTTTGTGTAACAATAAAGTTTAGTTTAGTTTTATCAACTATGAAATGTTTTTAGCTGATGCATGTCTACGTCGTAGCAATTGGCTACGGAATTGCTACGCTGGCGCCTTGAATCATTCAATATCTCCGTAGCACTCCGCAGCTGATGCTACGCGTCCATTGAATGGTAGAATATCAACAACACTAGGCCGGTACTATTCAGTCCGTTACAAAGATGAATCGTTTTTGATTGAACTGGCAAAACTCGTTTGGATGTAATCAATATTAAAAAAAGCAGTACAATCTGGATGTTTCCAAGAGGAGAGTGCACATTTGTGGTTAGGCCAGCAATAGCGCTCATAAAGAAATGTATATACACTCTCATAAATACACTAATCGTTTCTAACCAATCGGTAAAGTCAAGGAACATTCGCTACAGTCAATACTTTGATGGGTGACCGCTACAAAAAGTTGTATTTATGACGGAGCGCTACCGAGCTTTGGAGGGCATTTTCAGCCATCACGCGTCGGTCTTAGGTGTTACGGTCTAAGACAAAAACTTGCCTGCACAAAGAGGCAACCACTTGCTTGCACAAGAAGGCAAAAACTTGCCTGTATAAGGAGACAACAACGTGCCTACACAAAGAGGCAACAACATGCCTATACAGAGAGGCAACAATTTGCCTATACAAAGAGGCAAAAACTTTCTTGCACAAAGAGGCAACAACATGCCTATAGTAAGAAGCAACAACATGCCTGTACTAAGAAGCAACAACATGCCTGTACAAAGAGGCAACAACATGCCTGTACTAAGAAGCAACAACATGCCTGTACTAAGAAGCAACAACATGCCTGTACAAAGAGGCAACAACATGCCTGCACAAAGAGGCAACAACATGCCTATAGTAAGAAGCAACAACTTGCCTGCACGAAGAAGCAACTTCCCCCTTGTGTAGGCAACAACTTGCCCACACCCGGGGGAAGAAAAGATTGTCGCTTTTCCACCATAAGCTTACAATATTCTTTATCGTACCAAGATTACGTACTGCTATAATATTCCATATTGCGATAATATCCATGTCGCACACTAAAAGAGCGCTCTCAATACCTGTACTATTGTGATATTGTCAACGGTAAAGTAGCACGATGTGCGCTGGTTCGATATGAGCGCCGGATGTGGCCCTGCTTTTATTGGACCCGGATCTTATGTATAGTTTGTGAAGGTGTGACATAAGAGCCAAATTACTCCGTCTTGGTATTTGCAAATGTTATTGCCGCCGCTCTGTTATCCGCACGTGTGATAGAGACAATAGAGCCCGTGAGTGAATTTACCTACGTTTTATAGTTTCGGGGATAATGTTTTTCACCCTCTAAGCCTTAATAAAACTTTTTTGTTTTTGGTTAAATATAATCTACGCCAATACGTTTTGATATTGTTTTTAAATATGTTTTTAATTGTAATTAAAATTACTTTGCTTCGTTATGATTGTGACGTTGAAAATTCGACAATTTAGCTGGCTATAAGTACGAAGATATTGCGAAAAAAACTACGAGCATAGTTTTTTACTATGTAGACAACATTATAAAAAAAAACATCCGAATTGGATAACATTCAGGGGGGAAGAAAAACGTTGGCGTTTTTTTGTATGGACAAGTTGTTTGGCGTTTTTTACTCTCTTCATAAGTCATGCTAAAGAGATACCCTAGCTAGAATATAGACTAAAGCATAGAGAGAACTTGATTATGTGTCAAGCGTATTAATTTTTTCGGACACGTTTAATTTGAAGTGGACACTTTGATGTGAATGAGTCCGACAGATTTGTATAGAAAAAACAGTTGACTCGAGTCGAAAAACATGGTATGGTGCTAATCGCAAGCGTAGCTAATTACTATATGTTTTTTTCTTTCCTTCGCCACTGACGTAGCGATACATGTGAGCAGTACACATATAATATCATTTTGATGATCTCTCTATGCTTTTAGTTTATACTCTAAGAGAGATACTGGTCTTAAATGAAATGTACTCATAGATATATTAAAATACATCACAGTGTGTAAGTTTTCAGTAGGTTATATTTTGCGACACAATTTAGGTACATATTATTTGAGGGATTATTTGCGATTACAAATTAATCCGAACGGTTGATAATGGACACAAGTGACTAAACGTGCGTCAGTGATAGTACAGAGCGATGCATTTATGAAATATTTTTTATAAATAACGAGGGGAGCTAGTCGTTCGCTTGATGAAACTCAAAACTCAAAATTAGCTAAGGTATTTCAAAATATTGAAATAAATTATTGTACATACTAAGCAAGCATAATAATTATAGGCAACATTACATAGTGCTTAATGTCAAAATGTTATATAGCAAGCCTAATACAATACGAGTTTGAAAAAAAAGAAGTTCTTCTTCCCACAACAGGTGCAAGAAATACAATATAAATGGAACAGTTAGAACTAAGTTATTAGAACTCTAAAATATATTAAAGTCTTGTATTGTAAATAAAAGCAGAAGCACTAGTCTTTATTCTTCCTTCTTCTTATGGCAATATACATTTTAACTTTTCACAAGTAAGCCAAAGACAAATGCTTGTATGCACTTAAGTTTGACAGGTCATAAGTTCGCCCTTATTCCTCTATGACGTAACGAATTTAGGTAACGTTCTAGAGAGATAAATATGAACTACAGAGCTGTCTAAATTTAGTGCAGAAGGACTAAAGACTGATCGCTTTTTATGCTCAACCGCCTGACTCTCCCTCTCGTCCAAATTTGGCAAAATCAGAGTTCTACGATTGCATTCAAGATTACTCGTTTCATTAAACATACATCTAAATTATGCTACCTTTATCTATGTACACGAAGCCTAAAAAAAAAAGTGAGAAAAAAAAGATATAATAATAAACAGTATTAGGTCACTTCTGCGGGTAGCGTCCCCAAAAAGCTGACGACGTTCCCTCGTTGAATTGCCAGGCTAATTCGTCGGCCGAGGTATGTGCCAGCCCATTGGTCATGCGTCAGCTCGACCAAACGTCTCAGAGCTTAATGAATATACGACGTATTTGACGAGTCAAGGATTTGACCAAAAACTAATTGGCTACCAATCACGTGCCAACCATTGTTGCCAAACAGAAAAACAGTTCAACCAACATAATTTAAAAAAGAGGAAAAATATTATACACAGACACTTCTTGAAGTCGAATGAAAACCAACAAATGAAGACAATAAACCGTTAACAGAATACAATAAAAAGGCAGAAATATATATTGTAAGTCCCAGAACACGCATAACTAAGTCCCAAGAGCCAATTTACCTCATCCCAATTCTAGAGCAAAAATAATTATATTAATGTACCAATGGACCTTTATGTACAGACATCAGGGACTGGCTGTACGTCATTATATTAATAAAAGTTGTATAAGGCCTTTTTAATTCGTAAGTATCTAATTACAGACGTATACTTAGGATAATTAATAGGTGACATTCCAGATATAAACTGTATGTTACATAGCTCTGACCTTTACTTGGTATTATTACATTTTTATATTACGTAATAAATAAATATTTTCTTTCTTAAGTACAGTCAATGTGTATTATAACTATTATACTTCTCAATTTTTTTTTACTAGGTTGACTTTACTATTTAGTAGGTCTTTTCTGTAAAGTTCGTCTAGGTATGTACCACCGCTTTGCTAGTTATACTGCTGCCAAGCAGTAGTGTGCAAGCACTACTGTGTTCCGGTTTGAAGAGCATTGTAGCTAGAGAAATTACTGGGCAAATAAGTCTTTATGATCTGATCTTACAGTCTGTGATGCCTCGGGATGACGTGCGCAGTGCAGTCTCACGCAAAACTTTAATAATTATGAGTTCCGAGTGATACTGCAATTTGTTATGGGCGGCAGGCAACGACTAGCAAGTTACGTCACTGGTTCCATAAAAAAAATCTAAGTCCCTTAAAAAAATCAACAGATTAAACAAAATGTAAAAGTTAATTTTGAACAAACAAAAATTGTAAACCATGGTTACCAACCAGTTTTTGTCGCTTGGTAACTCAATCCCAAATTTCAAAATATCTGTATTCCAAAAAAATAAAAACAATATTCAATTACCAGTAGGTATATACGTATCCTAGTAGTATAATGCAATGATTGTAATTACGTTTTTCGAGCACATAGGCTTATTCAAAAACTTGCAATAGGAAAGTAAAAATAAAATAATGACAAAAGCAGGTGATGAGACAGTAGATAAGTCGTTGGACAATTATAGGTAATCATAATACGGGTCAATACTTAATTAAACAGAATGATAAGCTCTGTAACTTGCATTGTTGCCTTACATACAAAAAAGAGGAAATTACAGTTTTTAAGCGACGTTTTAACCTCTTACGTTGGCGAAAATATTAAGGTTAGAAAAGTACTACAACAAAAGTTGTTTGTTTCAACGATGTGAACTATCCCCTAAAAGTTTTTGGTAAATTAAAAATAACAGTTGGCCCAATTTTGATGGCCTTAATTGACATTCTTTAACTTGCTCAAAATATATCCGTCTCTTACATTGTCGTCTATTTGACAAGAACAGCAACAGTTTTATGAGTTTTAGATCTGACAACTAAAAATATTGGCCTCGTATAACTACCCTCCATTTCGAAAGTCAGTTAAAAAGTAACCACGCCAAGTTCTTAGAGATTTATCCAAGAAAATGCGGCTAATGCTTGTAAAACAATAAAACACCTGCACCGGAAAATCTTGACCTACATTACGTCAAAGAAAAGTATATCTGGCAAAAGTGGACTGAGGTTGTCCCATTTCTCAACGGACACTGCAGCCCCACCATCCCCTTTGTAGTACGTGTCCAATTCATCTTATACAGGCACAAAGAAGGATGGTCGTGACATAAATAATACACGACTAATGTCTTTACGGCTTTTTTTTCTGGACACCGTAGGAATTGTAGAGTGTACTTATTGTGAATTGGCAAAGGCAAAAGATTTTTCTTGGAAGGTGTACCTGATCATCTTGTTTTTATCTTGCGAGTCAGCTGGTGGAAAATAAGACTTGTAATGGTAACACTAATGGATAGCTGAGTGCTTGTTTGTTGTATGTAACCCTTTTACGACTTCGTGGGCAAAATAATTTGGTAATATTTGGTATGGAGATCGTCATCATCATCATCATCCTGAAGACGTCCACTGCTGAACATAGGCCACCCCCAAACAGCGCCATATTGAGTGACTGCTTGCCTGCTGCATCCATTGGCAGTGGTATGCAGATAATTGGATTTAATTTGTTTTTATTTTTTATTTTCTTTATAGCTCTAAATTCTAAACTGCTTCCAAAACCGACAGCAGAAGCTAGTACATAAATACGTAAAAGACACGTAAACGATTATATGTTATTTTGAAATGATTTTCCGCCAGATTAGAGTGGATTTGATTTGAATAGCAATGGGCAGGCCACATCGCTCTTAGAACTGACAAACGATGGGGAAGAAAGGATCTTGAGTGGTGACCACGAACCGGAAGACGCAGCGTAGGCCGGCCCGTACTAGGTGGACCAACGATCTGGTAAAAACCATGGCCGTGGGCGAGCAGCCGATCAAGGTGGCGCTCTGTCAGAAGTGGACGTCTTTAGGCTGTTGATGATGATGATGATGATGATGATGATTATGAGAGTAGATTTTCCGAATACAGAATTAAATCATTTTTATATGTAGGTTTTAAACTTTTTTATTTAAATAATAATAAATAAAATAAATAAACAAAATATCATATTTATTTCAGGCAATTTAGGCCCATAACATAATATCAAATTACAATATACACATTAGAAATACAAAAATTAAATAAAACACAAAATTTAAATATTTACCTAAAAGCACACAAAAAAAAGGATTTCAATAAAAAATAAAGATAGACGTAGACGCAAGCGTGCTACATCGTTTCCCTTATATTATCACTCGATATCAGATGTAACGTATAACTATTTGTAAAACACCCATTTTTAACAAAAAAAGAATGAATGAATTTGGACCACGCGGTAATGAATTACAAATAAGTACATATTTTTACTTTCATCCCCTCTCCCGCGGGAACCGTGCTGAATTGCGAGATTAAAAGTACTACCTCGTAATATGAACTCAAATCATGCCAAGTTTCATTTGAACCCATTCAGTAGTTTCAGTGCGATGCTCAGCCAAGATACAGACCAACAGACAGACAGACAAAAATTTAAAAAGTTATAGTTTTGGCTTTAGTATCGATTATAGAGAGCTCTCCAACAAAATTTTTGAAAAATATCTTTAATGTACAGAATTTACCCTGTTACAGTTTTATTTTATGTGTAGACTTACGTATCTTGTCAATATAAACGATCATTGCATGTACATAAAATTCAGGAATTGACTATTTTCTGCAGCTATTTTATTTTTCCAACTCGTTCCCGCCAGACAATCCAAACATTACCTTTTACTAACTTGTCAGAAAAATCGGAAATGGATTCGCTATGCCTTCGGCCATTCCATTTCCCGGTTCATATTTGAAAATTCCAATTCTCGTGGGCTTCATATATGTTCTTTTTTTATCTCATTCCATTTTATTATTCATCTGGTAACAACTCAAGTGTTTTTATCGAAGAGGGCACAATGGGCCCTTAAAAGATTTTTCGTTATTTTCGTTCTGCGTTTTATTCATGTTACGATGGTGATTTAATCTGTAATTTTGCTTAAGTGAGTGTTTTTACCTACCTACCTACTTATATACTACTGTGAATTGAATGAGGAAGTTACACAATAGGCTAGTTGCATGATATTAAAAATTAAGAATTAAATATTATTTTTATAAAGTATCAAAGTTATTTATTATATAAAAGGCTTTGTCCTGACTGGGTGACAAATAACGTACCGCCCAAACCGCAGGACGTAGAAACTTGAATTATAGAGGGTGGCTTTTTTTAAACGTAAGCGCGTGCTAAGAAAGAATTTTTAAAAATTCAATTCCTAAGTGGGTGAAAAAGGTAAAAAACGTTTGTTTGAAAAATCTACATTTCGTAACGTATCGTTTTGAAACTTGGTGCATACAAACAGGTATAAAAATAAATAAAATGGTATTTCTTTTTGTAGTTAAAGTTTGTATGGAAATTTCAAAAATGTTGGCCGTGAACCATACTGAAATTTGGAATGATGAATTTTGATTTGGAATGTGTAAAGAACATACAAAATACAATTATACCTACAGGTCTCAGAAATTTTTGAATTTCATCCCTTAAAGGGGTAAAAAAGTCAGAACAAAGTCCATCATAAGACGCTCGCACAGTCCAAACCTCTGAAGCTAAAATCTTGAAATTTCGAAGGTACATTCACTACATAGTGTAGGGGTGCGCTAAAACGGAACTTTTTATCTGAGAGATAGTGCATGCAGGCGAAGCCGCGGGCAAAAGCTAGTATGTCATAAAGGTATAGGTGCAAACTTAGAAACATTCCAACTTTAATACGGGCACTAATTTCCTAAAATACAACAGTCATCAACACACCACTCTGGGCCCCAAGTCTATTTAAATTGTAATTCAATGAAATTTTAAATTATCTTTATTTACTTTTATTTTTATGATTTAATGGGACTACGTTTGACAACATCTCTACTGATGGTAAGTGACGAAGTTGTCTAAGGTGGAGCACGTCTGCCCATGAGACGCCCATTCACTCTTGACTTGAAAAGACCCAGGTTATACCCAGGAGGAAATACTGTGGCTGAAAGAGTATTCCATTATTATTCAACATAAAAACATTTCTTTTGTATTCTAGTGTAAATGCAGTATAACTGTTGTTGCGTTGCAATCTTCTCAAATTTTAAAATGTTGAACTTTTTTGTCACCTTTTTTTTTAACATTATGTTTTCTATCTTATCCCTTTTCAGACGAAATTACTTCCATTTATAAATTATGTAAGAAATAAACCCGTGACAAGTTAATGGAAAAACTTCTGAGAACTCTCAGAAGATGTACCTACGAGGATATAAGTCTTGGGGCGAAAACGTGTAAGGTAAAAATTGGAGAAGGATACCAGGGGGGTGATCACGGAACTTTGCAATGCAACAGGAGACATTAAATTCCGAATATGAAAATTCCAATAGTAGCTATGCAGGTAAGCTGCGTATTGAAACTGTCAAACCCATACATTTTTGTGTTTCTATTGGTTGCAATCAAGGTCTAACTCGTCTAGTCGGTGTGGATTAAATATTGAAAATGACACAGACTTCAAAAAACGATACAGTTATTGTCGTTTATCCCGAATATTAGAATCTTTAAACCTCAAGGAGGCTTCAAACATATCTTAACTCTTAACAACTATCTTACGACTAGAATCGGGCCCCACAGTTTTATTGTACCAGTTTTTAAAAAACGGTTACTTAATTCAAGTAACCAAAATATTGTCCTTTAGTTAAATAATACAGTCTTCTTCTTCTTCTCGTGTGGTCAAGTGGTCAGCTCTGGGGTCAGAATGTTGAAGCCGTCAAAAAGCTTCTGACTTGGCTTAAAGACTTGTCTTACGACCACAGCAACCAACGGCTTAACGTGTCCTCCGAAGCACTGTAGCGCTCTGTTTGTAAATACCATTTGTAGCGGTCACCCATCAAAGTAGTGACCGCAGCGAACGTTGCTTAACTTTACCGATCGGTTAGGAATAGCTAGTCGTGCTTTGCTACGAGCGCTACATAAGAGACAGTGTCAAAAATATTACTAGCCAACTAGTACTTGCGAAATAAGAGTCATGAGGCGGAGAGTAGATGGTAAAAGTTGTTTTTACGTGTTACGTTACTGCGTGACGTCACCCCGCCGCACAGCAATACAAGCATCAGCTGAACAATGTACAGACTCTGCATGTAGTGTTTCCGTCAATTTCACATTATTTACTTTATATAACCATTCCGGCTCCGACCTTGGGGCCGGAAGCACTTCCTTAGATTGTAGGAATATAACAATAATTACATTATGTAATATAATAAATTCAAGTTATACATTAAAATAGTTATAGAATCCATATTGGTCTCACTTCTGCATCCTCCACCTGCAGCCTCCATAACTAACGGTTTCATTTCGCTTGTCCTAATTATTTTTTGTTTGTTTATTTATATTGACTTATTGTTTAGATTGAATGATATATGAAGAGCTGAAGACTGGGCTTAGAGGATACATTTTTAATTTATTGTCTGAGGTTTTAAGGCCACGCAATAAAGTTGACAAACTTTATCAAGCTACAACGTCTTATCATTTAAGTAAATCTACGTTGTAAAAACTATATTTTACGTCCAAAATAAAGTGTTATCAACAATTGAACATCGCGTCTAGACTTATACAGTTCTTATTTAAAAAGTAGCGTCGAAACGGTTAGTACGTATTGGAGGCATTTACGGTTTATGGTATAACCGTAGTCTTTTTTTAGGGGGTGAAATTCCCATACACTTCCCTGCCACCACAGGGGTGATGGCAGGGAAGAGGTATGTGGGACTCGAACCCACTAAAACCCCCGTTGACCCGTCCACCGCCAGGATGGTATAACTGTAGTCTAACCGGCATAAAAAAAATTACATATTCTCTAGTTATTTTGATTTGAAACCTAAATTACTGAACCGAATTTGGTGGACAATCTATAAGTAAAAAAGAAAAAGAAAAACAGAGAAAAAAAGAGAAAAAATGAATGAAATAAGAATGTTTAAAATCGGTTCACATATGACGGAGTTCTGAGGTCACAAACATTTTACAAAACACATTTAAATTATTTTTTTTATTTCTTAAACGTTCTGTAAAGATAAATTCGATCAATGTTCTTTTGGGAATCTCAGAGTATTATTTTCATCGGGAAATAAATAGTGAAAACCTTTAGTCGTAATTACCACTTAGGTAAAGGTTTATTACCCCTTCACGTAAACAAGTGACAACCCTCGTTATTTCTAAAGCATTAAACTTCTGATACATTACAAAGAAAACCTGTCAAAATGGATCTTTAATACGCCAAAGAACTTAAAACTTTACAGCGTCGCAATAAAGCTTATTTGTTCAGGTTTACTCTATAACAGGTTATGTCAAAAACATTCAAAAACGGTCACAGAAGTTGTAACTGTATCCTTTTGAATTAAAGCTGATAATGGAATGCGCAAATTTTGACCCGCTTTAAAATATCCTAAAGAGCATAGTCGTTTATCAGGTGTAAAGTTTTCGTGAATTGTTGGAAGTATTCGGAAATGGTCGGATATGTTGGAGTGGCTTTATAAGAAATAGTGAGCTTGAAAAATAAATAAAGAAGATGTTACATCTATGTATTATTATCATAGATATAAGTACATACAATAAGTTAAGCTACTCTTAACCGGAACCTGAAGACAGCGTAGGCCCCCACAAGGTGGACCGACGACCTGCAGGGTTACCGTCTAAGCCAATCGTAATCAATGATCGGGCTTCATTTCATCATTTCCGGCAAGTTGGCATTGTGTATCATCTCCATACATTAGTATTTTTTCACTATTTCTCATTATTATAGTTAATCAATGTTTCGTCTATTCAGTTCTCCGCCTAAGGGACCATAATACCAATGAATGAGGATTTTACACAACAGGAAATGACTAAATGAAGCCCATTCATCGATTACGGTTGAGTTACACAATACGGAGGTTGCTTGCCTCTTGCGTCCATCGGCTCACCGCGGTCCAGACCAGGTCGTCGGTTCACTTAATGGGGGGCTGGCCTACGCTGCGTCTTCCGGTTCGTGGTCGCCACTCGAGAACCTTTCTTTCCAATCAGGTGTCAGCCCTATGAGCGATGTGGCCTGCCCACTGCCACTTATGTGTTGCCAGTGATGAACATTTTCAACCACTGAACTTATATACTCTCAAAATTAAAGCTCTACTCATGATTTTAACGCCCCTTACTCTAATTTGCATGTGGATATCGTAACTCGTACGATATTGCTACGACACGATTAAAGCTACCCTTAGGATAAGTTACACTTAGCCCAAGAGTTACATTTACCCCAAGTGTAATACTTAACCAAAGTGTATAATAATTCTGTGCCTTAAGTGTCATATTAAACTTACCCCGAGGGCTAGATCTAAGTTCAAAGTTGTATCCAAAGCTTTTCTTAAATTTCTTTAGGGATATGAATATTGGATTAATAAAACTTGATGTTTATGGTACCTTTTTGTTTTGGATATTGTTTCTATGCGTCTAATTAAACTTTAGTGGGAACTAGTTTTTAGGGTTCACTGTCGAAACTTATAAAATCGTTTATCATAATTTTGTTACAAATGAAAATGTTACTTATAATCATCATTTCACATAACGTGATTTAACATACTTTCACTACATCTAATTTTCTTTATCATAAATCAAAATTAATAATAATCCATATTTATAAGAATGAAACTCATAAGGCGTATATAACATAACAGTACAAATTTATAATGTTCTTTTACCATAACTAACTTAAATCATAAAACAAAATATCAATAATACTGTAAATTATGTGACTGGAACTGTTGATTGTTATATATATCTTAATCAGTTATAAAAACGTATTACGGCAAGCCAATTTGTTCTTCAATCTATGCAGGTACTTTATCCAGTCAAAACAATCAAAATTAACGTGTGGACTGTAGGTAATTGTAAAATAACTTATATTTTCTCATGTTATGTTGATTTTGGTGTTGTTGGTGAACTTTGTTTAAATCAAATAGAGGTTATCTGAAACTTAATATAGATGGTTTCTGTAATTTTTTATATAAGCATAAGTGACTTCTGGCACTTCGCCGGCCGCTGCCGCGGCACGCTCGCTACGCTTCGCTTCGCTCGCTCGGCTCGTGCGTCGTGTGGTCACAGTTAACCTAACGCTCCTCCTCGCTTCGCTCGTCGTCGCACCTATTTATGACTTTGCCTTAGACTAGTATCTTAGTATCTTTAGGGTATACATGCATATCTATGTAATGATTTAACTACCTCAAAATTATTATTATGTTAACTAAAAAATATGAAAAAAAAAACATTATAAACAATATAATTATGAATGCTGATTATTATGAAATTATAAGTAATGATATTTATAATAAAAAAAGTATGATAAAAAAATTCTTAACATTAATATTATAACATAAAATTTTATAAATTTAAACATTATTTGAATAAATTGTATAAGAAAAGATCAATATAAAAAGTAACTATTATGAACAAAGTTATTTATAAATAACCACCATTATAAATTTCATCATTATTAAAAATGAGGTATGTGAAATGAAATTATGAATAATGAAATTATTAGTACAGACGGTATCCCAGTTTTTAGTGATGGCAACACCTTGTAACTAAATATCATGGTTTAATACATTTTATACTTTTTGGGAAAAATTGTTGTATTGTACAAGGCGTTAACTTATAAGTTAAAAAAACCGGCCAAGTGCGAGTCGGACTCACGCACGAAGAGTTCCGTACCGTTGTCTATGCAAAAAAGCATAAAAAACATGTTTGTTGTATGGGACCCTTAAATGCAAATTTTATTCTGTTTTTTTAGTATTTGTTGTTACAGCGACAACAGAAATACATCATCTGTGAAAATTTCAACTGTCTAACTATCACGGTTCATGAGATACAGCCTGGTGACAGACAGACAGACAGACGGGCGGACAGCGGAGCCTTAGTCATATGGTCCGTTTTACCCTTTGGGTACGGAACCCTAAAAGCCCATTGACAACGGTTGAAAACGGTTGAGTAAATTTTCGCAATCACAGCTAAGAGCACTTTCGTCTCCATCAAGTCACCTTTCAAGGAAAAAAATCAAAATAATAATCAGCTTTCATCCGTTTCGAACCTCTACGATGCCACAGGCAGATACACAGACATACAATGCACCTGTTGCATTGCAATCAAAGCTCCGTGGTCACTCCACTGAAACGTTAAACCTCTGTTTAGGGTGGGTTTTTGACCCCTTAGTTAAGGTTAAATGGTTAAAAACTCTTACTAACTTTGTTTAGAATTTGATAGCATTTTTAACCGTTGGTTACGTTAACTACGGACCAAAAAATCCATCCTTAGTCGGGGATAAAATGAATATAATAACGGACGAGAGTAAATGAAATCTTTCCTTTTTCAGAATAATTTAAGTGTTTCTTTGAACTTCTTTTGATGTACTTTAGACATGAAATCAATCGTGAATACATAAACTTTGGTATTTTAACTAAGATCAAAGGTTAGAAAACAGTTACTATAAGGTTTTCAATGTCTAAAGGTAGGTTTTATTTATCTTAACTTTTACATTTACATTTAGATAGGCACATTATTTCAGACCTATTAAAAGTCATCCAGCCTCCTAAATAGTATCCGTAAATTTTATTATGTTACGTACGCATAAAAGCAGTTTTTCAATGCTCAAGAATTAGTAATTTCTGAATTAATTTAATATACGATCAGAGAAGTCAAATTATTCCTTCCGCTTTACTATACCCAAAGATAGCATAACCTTCTCTATTTTTATCAATGAGCTAGAAAACATCCACTGCTTCCTTTTCTTCTCGAAGTAGTCAGCCCAGCGCAGCTAGCATGCGCACCGCGACAAAATTCTCTCGACACTTTATCTCGTGAGAGACCGTGACAAGACTATGGTGGTGCCTAAGTCTGTCTCACTCTAACAGCGACGACAAGTTTTCTCGCGGTGCGCATGCTAGGCCATCTGGTGACAGAATTTTTAGGCCACCCAAAGGCTTCTGACTTATCTTAAAGACTACTGTCTTACGACAACAGACGGGACCGACTCTCCGAAGCACGTTAGCGCTCGTTGTAAACATCACTTTTTGTAGGGGTCACCCATCAAAGTAGTGACCACAGCGAATGTTGCTTAACTTTCTTTACCGATCCTCTATGAATGACTAGTCGTCGTCATCGGCTTTGCCTATGAGAGCTACATCCACTGCTGAACATAGGCCTCCCGCCTAGAGCGCCACATTGACTGGTTGATTGCCTCATTCATCCATCGACTCCCCGCGGTTTTGACTAGATCGCTGATCCACCTAAAAAGGGGGCCGCGTAATAATTATAGCCCTGCCCTATGCTTACTTAATATACATTTAATCATTGTCAGTTTGTATGACTTTCACGCCAGAACTGATGAATGGATGGGAATGAAATTTTGGCAACGGATTGCTTAGATGCAAGATATGTAAATAATTTAAGATATTTTTTGTCATGGAAAATTAAGAATTCCCTTGGGTAAATAGCGAGTAAAAGGCAAAGTATTCCCAGGAATGGGTATTATAAATTATTAATTACAATTAAACAATTTATTATCTTGCGAAATAGGCAATACAAAAATTGTGGTCTTATTGTAATGTGTATAGTGTCTCTATTTCCGTCATTAAGACATAATAACATACTCTTAGCAGAGAGTCTTCAGTATAAGGGAATAAAGCAAAATAATCCGGAATTGGTTTTTAAGAATGAATACAAGGAAACTGGGGTAGACAATCCAACTCATGCAAGGAGAAACTTGAAAACTGCCTAAAACGTTTAGCAATGGCGGAATGGCGAAATGGCGGATTCTCAAAAGTTTGATATGTTTATGTGGGTGAAGTTAGAAGTTGTTTTTGTTTGGAACTCGTTGGTTGATTTATGGCTTTGTCTTAATCAGTGTAATTATAATTTGCATAACTCTGATTAAATTTGTAAGCGTGTAAAGACCAAAGTAAACTGATAAAATGAAAAATGATGATGATGTGGAATGAGCTTCCACCAGTGGTGTTTCCACAAAGCTAGAACATGCAGCATTTTAAAAGAAGATTCAAAAGATTAATAATACAGGGTAAGCAATACATCAGTGGCACGTCCAGTGTCACAGATGCCCACAGGCTACGGTGACCTCTTTTTTTTTTTGTTGACGAGGGGGAAATCTTTTAAAGATACCCGGCTGCAATGGGGCTGTAGCCGAGTTATGTGAGATTTCCACTCACTAAAACCCCCCCGGTGGCCTTCCTCGGTGCATGGCAGAGGGCTCCGGGATCTCCTACGGAACGCACTGGTGCCCTCCTCGCACTTGTCAAACACATCCCGTGGGTGACTGATGGGCTGTCCTACGAAGCCTCACGGCGCTAACCCTGACGCACGCCACATGCGTCACTGACCTTCCCGGAATCATTTGAGAGGATCGTTGGAGTACGTACCCCTACCCATCAGGAGAGCCATATGTATGTTTGCTACTTAGCATTAAAAAAAATATTATAAGATTAAAATATTAAAAATTATTCTCATTGCTTAGTTTTATAGTCAGAAGCCTCTCGGCTGCCTAAAAAATTTGAAATCACGGCTGACCACTAAACTTGCCTACACGAGAAGAAGATTTGATATTTTCAAAAAGGCTATTTCGATTATAATGCGTGGATTCGAGAGCTCTACCGAATAAAAAAATCCGCGGTCCAATCGGTAAAGGTAAGCAAAGTTCGCTGGTGTGGTCGCTAAGTGGATGGGCGATGGCTACAAAAAGTGGTATTTGCAACTGAGCACTACGATGCTTCGGAAGGCACGTCAAACCGTTGGCCCAGCTATTGTCGTTAAGCTAAGTCAAAAAATTTCTGACATCAAGGCCAAAAATACACCCACGCACAATAAGCCTTTGTCTACTCGAGAAAAGGAAGATTTAAAAATCAATGACTAAGAATTTTTTTTGATTGGAAATTAATGGGTACGAGTTAAGTTATCACCATAAAACAAACTTTTCTAATTAGAGTTTGGACTGGTACATAAAACAAAATACCGTGGCCATGTTTTTAATAAAACAGAAATGCCAGGGATGAGTTGGAATGAGCCTATGCGATGTTTAAACCCACAGTTTAAACCATAATAATATGATGTTTATAATCGGCAGATTACATATTTTTGAAAGAGCCCTAAGGGGGTAAATAAAGGTTGGGAATGGAGTAGCGATTACCGTGTAGTACCCTGGGGGACTGGGCTAGGGGATCCAGTGGAGCAGCATTATCAGATTGTGTGAAGGCGCAGGTTGTTTTCCTTTTTGCATATTATGGGTGCAGTACTAAGGGATTTTGAAAATTTAGACCCTAAAAGGGTTGTTTGACTCGAAATAGGCTTTGAAGAATATAAAAATCATATAAATACGGACAGCCAGCAGCGTCGTGACAAGCCTCGAAAGACGTGGTGCGATGATTTACACACCTTATCTGGGTTCACATTACTGAAGATAAGGACACGTGGAAAGAAATGGGGGAGACTTGCCTTGCAGTGGGATGGAAAAAGTGGTTAACTTGATCAATCTAATACAGATAATACGACGATCTGGTTAAAACCAAGGGGAGCTAATGGATACAGGAGGCAAGCAGCCACTCAAAGTGGCGCTCGGGGGGCCTATGTTTAGTACTGGACGTCTTGAGGCTGATGATGATGATACAGGTAATAAGACTAATAGATGGGGAAGATTGTCTTCTGCTTACCTGAACTTCTCTGTGGTAATGACATTGCAACCCAAATTCCTACAACAACCCAGCTTTAATTACCACTGTGCTTCAAGCTTTGCTTATATATACTCTAAGGCTTCAAGTCGTTTCATCTCAAAACTCGGCAGCGACGGCAGCCGCAGTGGACGAAGAAGTGTTTTCATCAAGATTTTGTACCCAAAACTTGGAGAAAACGGTTTGATGGTTCGCAAAAACTTTGTCAAAGTACTTCATAAAACACATTAAGGTGTAAAATTTCCTGGTGCTTTGTAATGTGACGAGCTTTTACTTAAAAATTACGTAAAATAGGAAGGTACGAAATGCTGTCCGCAGTAAGTTTAACTCTTCTTCCTCTGAATAAATTTCTAATAAGTCTATGTACACTAAGCCTAAGAAAACAAAATAAGTGAGTAATAAAAAGTTATAAATTTAATTCATTATTCTCTGAATTCAAAGATACGTATTTTTCTAAAAGGTTTTTTTAATTTTATTTATTTATTTATTCATTTATTTATTTATTTATTTATTTATTTATTTATTTATTTATTTATTTATTTATTTATTTATTTATTTATTTATTTATTTATTTATTTATTTATTTATTTATTTATTTATTTATTTATTTATTTATTTATTTATTTATTTATTTATTTATTTATTTATTTATTTATTTATTTATTTATTTATTTATTTATTTATTTATTTATTTATTTATTTATTTATTTATTTATTTATTTATTTATTTATTTATTTATAGAAACACCAACAGTACATATATTTAATATTATCAGTAGAGAATTATATCTTAATCTAATTCTGATATATATACCCTTAACAGGTGTTTACAACATTCACATATAAGTGGTAAGACAAAAAATGAAAAAGTAAGAGATAAATGTTACAACAACAGAATATAATAATATGTAAGTGTCTACCTAGCTTCAAAAATATACATAATTATAATCTAACATTAAATTAACTAACGGTAATAAGATAAAAAATAAATTACGTTTGGACATAAAAAAAAAGCATTGTCTATTATTCACATAATTTTGCGGTTCTGACTTTTTTTTTTTTTTTTTTTTTTTTTTTTTTTTTTTATGTGATTGAATGACGTGACGAGCAAGTCGTTCACCTGATGTTAAGTGACACGGCCGCCCATAACAGTTGCAGTGTCACCCGGAACTTTAAAACAATAAAGTTTCGCGTGACACTGCACTGCGCACGTCATCCTGAGACATCACCCAGTCTAGTAATCAGATTACTAGACTGAGTGATCAGATCATAAAGTCTCATTTGCCCAGTAATTTCACTAGCTACAATGCCCTTCAAACCGGAACACAGTAGTGCTTGCACACTACTGCTTGGCGGCAGAATAACTGGCAAAGCGGTGGTACCTACCTAGACGAACTTTGCAGAAAAGTCCTACCACCTAGTAGTAGTCCTACCACCTAGTCCTACCACCTACCACCTAGAGAAGTACCCTAGAGAGTAGAACCGTATATATTTTTCAAGTTGGTAGAAGTTTGGCTAAAGTCTGGCCAAATAATTGAGATATTTTTTACATCTATACAGGATAGGTATAATTATATCATTTGAGTAAGTATAATATGGATTATAAACGACAAACGTAATAATTATAGTACATTACTGCAGCGGCCAGCAACAGAGACATTGATGGAAGAACGTGTAAATGTGCACACTTCTTAAGGTGACGAGTAGAGCCAGATGAGCAGGTCCAGATCCGTTCAAAGAAACATCAACCTTAACATCGTAGTCTTAAATATCAATTCAGTCTGCACTTAGCGCGGCGCTTACGACAAAGACAACGCACGAAATGACTAATTTTGACGGTTATCTATTTTTACATAGTATTTTTCAAAGTTATTAAGTCATCACGACATCTGATTGTTTGTTGCGAATACACTAATTTATTTTTGGTAAAAATATATTCGGTAGAATCTCAGTAAAATGGAAACATTTGAGGGAGGTTTGCGATTTTTTTCTATAGAGCCCTATTTATTATTAATCTTGTATGTGCGGTCATCACAAACGAGTTAATGAAATGAATTACATGATATATTACATTCGAAGCTCCACGTGTTGTAATTACGCCAGGAAACATCCCAAAAAACACCTTGTTTGGTCTACCCGCCGCCTTAATTCTTCTTCATATTTTTTTGTTAGGTTCACGAGTAGATGTGGCCAACGTGGATGTGGTACTGGTCGCATATATCAGTCCTGTATTAATGTTGTATTCATCATCATCATGAACCTGAACATGTCCACTGCTGAACAAAGGCCTCCCCCAAAGAGCGCCACTTTGAGCAGCTGCTTGCCTCTTGCATCCATCGGCTCCCCGCGGTTGTATGTGTAGTTTTAAGTTAATATATGTGATGTAGCTGTGCCATTTATAAATAAATAAATAGCACTGTTTCCTCAAAAATGTAGTGGGATTGAAACATCAATAAAAATATCCGCATATATTAAACTTTAAATGTCGTTTCAAGTGGTAATCTAAGTAAAACACGCTATTCCAATTAATCAAATCAATCTGTCTTCGCTTTGATGTTTTCATTCAAAACTTAATTTTAACTTAATTCACTTGACACATCAAAGGGTCAATAACTAACGCTTTGATCCTTACGATTCTACGACTTTAATATAAATTCCGATTTAAATGAACATTCCAAGAAGAACAGATGAATAGAGACGCACTGACCCCACCAACCAACCACTTTCAGTAACTAACTGTTTTGTCTGTTTTTCGTGGAAACTCCAGCCGCCCAACCACCGCTTTTGGAAAATTCGGTACGCGTAGTGCCTAACAATCCAAAACAAGACCCAGACATAAGTTTCTAAATATTTAAGTACTATAGTTGCGTCCCAATAAAAATTATCCAATTCAGCCAGTCTTCATCTTCGCTTTACTTAAGACTACATAACTCTTTCAGCTTTAAACTCTAGCGCTCAGAGTCAAATATGCCACCCGTCACACCCGTGACGTCAGACACCGCTTTAATCTCTTGGTGCATAGGTATAATCTATAATACAAAAGGCTACTTTTAGCACAAAATTATAATACTAGTAAATAGGATTACAATAAGATTACTATAGACAAATAAGGTAGGCCCCTATGCAGAGGGTGCCTGAGAGAAAACGGGACTGTGAAACACGTGCTAAGATACTGCACAGCCACAGAGAATGCCAGACACACACCAGAAATGTTAACATGAGAAGACGCACAACATTCTGCCCAAGAAATCTCGAATGGCTCATCATCATCACTTCAACACCCAACATCAGTGCCACTGGAGCAGCTGTACCAGCGGCCTAGAGCCACACTCCGCTATTTTAAGGAGCTGGAATGGCTCGGGTAGATGCTGGCGGGGAAAATGCACAATACACCCCGAGCGGGACGTCAGTGCAGGACTTTTTCACCCCCATGTAGAGCTACACCATCTTTATAACTTAGTTACCTAAAGCAAAGTAGGCTACCAAAGTGTAGATTTTCACTCCATTCATCATGAAAGATAATTTCTTTTTCGCAAAGATAAGGGAACAAAGGCTTTATTCAGCGAGTCTCAACTCTTACAATGGACAATAATTTCCCCGTTCAAAAAGCAAGAGTTGGAACTTTAAGCATTAATTAGTGGGCAGCCAGATGTCTGACGCGACTTAGTTCTAATGGCCGAGTTGTGAAATATCGCTGTGCTTGCTGCGAATCATATTTTTCATAAAATATCGAAAATTACCATTTTTATTGATATCTTGTACTACAACAATTAACTATCGATAAATGCATTATTTACACACCTAAATATATACATCATTTATTAGTGATTATTAAAGGCTAAAGAGTGCAACTAAAAATATTATTTATTGAAAATTGTGAAGATTGCCGCAGCACCTAACGTAGTTGCCACGAATGATTTTGATACTGTTAAAAGCTTTTTACCCTGTATGTAATAATTAAAAGGCGTAGGTGGTAACTGGCATGCCTAAATTTTTTTAAATTTAATTTTTTACTTTACAGTTAATCAAGTAAGTTATCCTATTTTTTAGAGTTATTATCAATACCAAATTGATGCGTTAGGTTTCATAAATGTTGGTCCACACGTGACCGGTGCCAGGAGTAGGTACCTAGTTTCAAAGGATGCTAATGAACTCAATTACATTCAGTATACTAGACACAAGGTGCTTACTTACTTACAGAACATTTATGCCTATCTTCACTAAAGTTTGACAGTTCCTAAGATCGCACTTATGTATCCCTCCTTCGTTGAAACCTTTCCTTCATTTAAAATGTTAAACATCGATTAGAATTTGTTAGATTTTTGTAGCTTATCAACGGAACAAAAATCCCACCCTTAATCTCAATGGTCTTATTCTGATTGCCTAATCGCCGGCTGATAGGTCTCAATCCCAAATTATCTATGTGATAAAACGTCTGGAATCCACTATACCGATTTAGAAAAAAAATTTGCAAATTTTCAAAAGCTGCCTGCAGTTATTTGCGCAAATAGATCGGGTACACGCTATGAAAAAATCTAAGTATGTGTTTTTTTCTGGTTATTCGTCACTTGAAAATGTTGGTTATAAGATACAGACGCGCTACTAGAAACATAATAAATTCAAATACTTAAATAATACAATATCACACTGTTAGCTATCAGGTGCTGATTGACGTGACACTCTCGACTTCTGAAAATTCGAAAAGAAAAAACAAATGATATATATCTCGCATAAAAAAACGAAATGCTTTGGAGTATTTTATGCTGTAATTATAAAGCATAAGGTCTAAAATAGATCGGCTTTAAAACTCCGGAAGAAAGTTATCTTTATAAGATCCTTTTTTTATAACCGTAGTAAAATGTTTATATCCGACATAGTATCTAGATAAACTATAAGAAAACTCAAATGAACATTATATTCTTTTTCATCAGATTTTAACTCTAGTTATAGAGTTACGCTACGAACCCCGTAAGTTGGTTGTAGAAGTTAAAGAGCAGTGATCACTCGTCACTGTATTTAGCTTACATAAAGCATGTCTCAGCTTTATGGGCGGATGGATAGGTACGCGATCGAATTCCGTTTGTGATTCAATAATTTTTTGCATTTGTATTTATCTGAAAATACATTCTTCTATCTATCTAAAATGTTGTTTCCTAGTTTCGGCCGATAGGATGTCTCCGTAAATTAACAAATTCGATTATATATTTTTTTATATTTATTTGATCAAAAAAAATACAGTTTATATTCGGTAAATATATGCCTTAAACCTAGGTTAGGTTTGTCCAGACATATGGCTCTCAACAACTACAACAACAGTATCCGATTTGAGTACCAGTCCTACAACATACCAACGTAAATTAAAGACAAACCTTTGCGCGATAGCACAACACTTATCTTGGCAGATGTCTGTGGGGTAATCACGGAACCTTAATTGCAATGCTACAGGAGAAATTCCATTCATAATGTGAAAATTTCCATAGAAACTAAGCGCATAAACTGTGTTTTGAAACTGTTAAATCCATACGTTAAAGTTTTAATGTCTGTTTATAACCAATTGATAGATTAATAACCTGACCGAATTTATGATTGTAAGGCCCTAAACTACTTATTTTTTTTTTTTTTTTTATGCGATATAATGATGTGACGAGCTAGTCGTTCACCTGGTGTTAAGCAACACGGCCGCCCATAACAGTTGCAGTGCACAACTTATTGACCAGAAGTAAACATTTTAAGAATAGGCAATCCATTGAAGATTTTAAGCCAGACCACCCCAAAATTTTTGAAAACTGCAGTAAACACATAATTGCAGCTCAAAGACACGTTTAAGTTGGACGACATTGCACTAGAATAGAACTGCAAAAAAGCAGTCTTGGGCTATCTCAAACTTTTAAAGAGCCGTCATCGGCAAACTTGCAGCACCGTCCGATAGTCGCTATTACAAACTTTATTTCAACCCAAGGGTTCTGTTTACTGCATGATTGCTCCAAGTTACCAGGGTGTTCTACTTTGGAGCTTTTGCTATTATGGCTAAACTTTAGTCATAGTACTCGTTGCTAAAATTAAACAGTGGATTTTTATATCAATGCCACACTAAGTTTCATATTCTTCTGAGCTGCTGGTGAAAAATCAGCACAGCCATTTTTTAATTGGTTAGTAACAGGGGTTCCCAAACTTTTTCAGTTCACGGCGCACCTACAGGCTTATTATTTTGTCTCGGCACCCTAGACAGTCGAAATAGCGTACAATGATACCAGATAGATAGGCACAAATATTGTAATATACAGATTAAGCTGAGCTTTGCATTTACAAAAAAATAAGAAAAAAATACAATGGTAACTCAGTCAGTGTGACGTGTGGCTTAATCTTCACACATTTTTTCAAAGCGTGGGACAAGGCTTGACACCGATACTTTCATTTCTTGCTCCACGTTGATCTTTGAGCAATATTTGCTCAAAGATCAATGCAACTAAAACTCCAGCTTCACATGAATAAGATGTTGCGAAAGGAATGTTTTAGGGCTTTTGAACTAAAAGTTGGATATTCATTTTCGATCGATATCCAAAACTGCAAAGGCAAAGAGGATGATGATGATGATGATCCAAAACTCCATCAACACGTGAATCTTGTTTTAAGGATGCTGTCGCAAGATAGTTCAATGAGGTTGTCTTCTTGCAAAGTGAATTCTGGTGGATCTTGTGGCATGAAAAGGATCTTGGATTAGATCCATGTAAATTTTTCAACATCGTTTTCGGCAAATTATTTCGAAAACCATTCAGTGAGCTTCGAAAAGGTCTTGTGAGACAACCAGCTCATTAGAAGCCTTATATTTATGCTATTGCGAGAAACAATATTGATCACCATCTTTATAATTTGTTTTTACCTTATCTGCATGTTTTTCCCAGAGAGCGCCACCTTAAGCGGCTACTCGCCTCCTACATCCATCGGCTCCCCGCAGTTTTTACCAAATCGTCGGTTCACCTAGTGGGGAGCGTACGCTGCGTCTTCCGGTTCATGGTCGCCACTCGAGAACCTTTCTTCCCCATTGGTTGTCAGTTCTGCGAGCGATGTGGCTTGCCTATTGCTATTTCAACTTGCTAATTCTAAGAGCTATATCGAGCATCCCACAATATACCCTTTCAAATAAATCAAACTTATTGTCCTTCGAACAACAAAGTAACTTTGAAACTAAGGCTAGCCACTAACCACATGTTTGCTATACAAGATGAGATGAAGCCAAAATTAGACAGAATAGGTATCCATAATCAGCCAGAAGACGTCCAAAGCTTAACACAGGCCTCCCCTATAAAGCGCCACTTTGGACGCTTATCATAGGGGGATTTATCATAATCACCACGCTTGGCAAGCGGCTTGGTGATTGCAGAAGATTTAAATGTACTAAGGAAAATGTTGCTGCCCATTCTCTGGATATTTGCAGCTGTATAATTCAGTTCAGTTTAGATTTTAAGAACAGTATCGACACCAATGGGACATCCCTAGTTTGAAACACAGAGCAGATGAGTCAGCATTTTCGTTCCGCCAACTATTGGGAGCTCACGTACCAAACTTGTACCACTTGTACTAAACTTGGTGCAAGTTATTGAGACATGCTCTTGTTTTCTGGTAGTTGGCAGCCTTGACAAGTTTCATTAATGTTTTTTATTATGTAGCTCATGTATTCGGTCAATAGTTTTTGTTTATGGACTCCTTGGGCTTATTGAGACTAATTTTTACTCATTTATTAATAACAGCTACATTACAAAAAATATCGAAATAGCGTAATACAAAATGCTTACGATGCTTTGGGGCGATGGTGGCCGAGCGGTAGCATGTGCGCTTCACAATCTTACGGCACCGGGTTCGATCCTCGGCCCTGCACCAATGTATCTATGTAATGTATTTAGTAAGTTATGTGCAGTTTTCGTTGCCATCGCTCTGTGCCTCTGAGAGGGCCCCGGTTGTCATAAAAACATCTATGGCAATAGACATAATATTACCTACATCGTTAGCAATCTAAGTACGCTTGTAATTATAAGTCAAGTAGTGAATTAACTTGTTTACAATCAACTTACAATCGCTTTCCATCAGGTGAGACAGTGGTCAAATGCTTTGTCTATAAACAATAAAAAAGACTGGATCTATTACAACTTTTATTAAAGACAAGTTCATTAGCACAAAGCCTATTTAAACCAGTCTTTACGGTTACAAGAAAAATATTCCCATTACATTTTCACGCACTGTAGTTCATCGAGCCATGAATTCGAATCGGAAAGAAATCAAACTCTTTTATTATCGGAGAGATTCCACGAATTATTATAATCTACGTGATCTGATAAGCTGTAAGATTCTTTAGCCTCACTCTCATATTTCTTCTAAGTATTTGAATATTGTAATTACTATTACTTTACTATTACTATAAAATTGGATACCCATGAGTGACTGACTGACTGATGATTGACATAATTGATCTCAGCTCTCAGAAGTGGTCAGTCAAAACTGAGTATGAGGCTGTATAGTGATGGGTCATGTCACCCCAGGAAAAATCTGACATTACCAGAAAATCGTCTCTGAGATGGAACAGGTCAACGGATCTCGAAAACGACAAGAGATATGGGGGTCCAGTTTTAACTAATGTTGGAGTAGACCCTGGGATGTTTCCAGAGAAATGAAAAAAATGGGGGCCCCCGAACAAAAAACGGTGGCCCCCATACAAAATTGAAACGCTCATAATTCGGCAACGGTAAGAGGTATGTGGGTGGTGCTCGACCAAATGTCATAGAGGATGACGGGGGCTGTCAGATGGTTGTCATGAAAATCCAAGATGGCGGATTCAAAATGGCGGCCATTTTGAAAGTTGGTCCGATCGGGGTGATTTTTTGCATTGGGGGGTTTTCGGGGCCGCAGATTCGATATTTCAAAAAAAATTTTGGATTCCGCCATTTTTAAAGATGGCTGCCATACAAATTTTTTTTTTCATTTTTGACGCATTGTTTCTCGACACCTATGGAAAATTTTGAATGTCTTTGTTGTGTTTTGTGTCCAGATGATCGAGGTGTCTTCAAAAAAATTCGCGACCTGGTCTTCCGAACTTCGGTCACTCGGACGGTCAACGGCCTGGCCAAACCATAAAAGATAGATCATGTGCGTTTTAAGGAATGTCATAGCAAACCCTGGGACGATTTTGGAGATGTCAAAAAAAATTCAAAATGGCGGAAAAAAAAATCCGCCATACAAATTTTAACCATAAATGACGGCGAAACTATGACACTTTAGTATAAAGAGCTCGAACTAATATTAGTTGGAGGTCAGAGGGGAAGATTGCGAAAAATTTTTTTTTTCAAAATGGCGGAAATTTTGGCCGCGGCGGAAAAAAAAGTTTCACCGATCCGGATGAAAATCGATATCTGGGGGTCCCCAAGGATGATGATCAACATTCTGTAATCAAATTTTGACATGTGTCAACTTTCAATGGGGCTGCCATACAAAGGTGCTTTTATTGAAATATCAACTTTGCTTTTTTGCGCCTCCGTTGCGAGTGATTTAGAAAAGTCGTTCCTGGGGATCAAGTATAGATGTTATAAGGGTAAGAATGCAATATCAGTGAAATCAATTTTTTTCAAGATGGCGGCTGTAGACGTACCGACTCATAGTAAAAGTTGTCCGATCCGAATGAAAATCGATATCTGAAAATCCCACGGTACACTTGGTAGGAATGTGTAAAAACTTTTTTGATTCCGCCATTTTGAAATATTGCGAACATGCAATTTCACTTTTTTAGGATTTTTAATTCGCAAATAACACCGAAACTGTGAGACTTTTGTAGGGAGGGTTTGTTCTAATATTGTACAGTTTTGAGAGGGGCATACAGTGAAAAAGAATGTTTTTCAAAATGGCGGTCCATTGGTCCGCGTCCGAAAATAAAGAAGCTCCGATCGGGATGTAAATCGATATCTGGGGGCCCCAAAGGATGCTGATCAACATGGTTTGGTCAAATTTTGACATCTGTCATTTTTTAATATGGCCGCCGTATATACTATTATCAAAATTGCTGTTTTCCATTTTATTGCCTATGGTACTACAGTTTCGGAAGGAGATAGTTGTAATTTTGACAGATGTCAGTGTGACAGATGTCAAACGTCAAAATTTTGACAGATGTCAAATTTTTTGATAGATGTCAAATGTCAATTTTTTTCCAACCTACCAAATGCAACGACGAGCGAAGCAAGCACCAAATATACTGTAGTTTGGTATAAGTGGACGGTCACGACCAACACTTGCACCTGCACACTTGCACCGTGTGCGGGCCGCGTGCGGCCCGCGCACGGTGCAAGTGTGCCGCTTGCGACCTGCGCACTGTTCTAATACCGCTGTCAAGTGTAGACAGATGTCAGTTTGATTGATTTTAAATGTCAAACTTTTGACAGATGTCAATTGTCAAATTTTTTGACAGATGTCAAATTTATTGACAAATATCAAATGTCAATTTTTTGGACAGATGTCAAATGTCAATTTTTTTTCCAACCTACCAAATGCGGCGATGAGTGAGTTAGATTATTGTCTCTCATTGGTATAATTGGACAGTCACAACTAACACTTGCACCTGCACACTTGCACCGTGTGCGGGCCGCGTGCGGCCCGCGCACGGTGAAAGTGTGCCGCTTGCAACCTGCGCACTGTTCTAATACCGCTGTCAAGTGTAAACAGATGTCAGTTTGATTGATGTCAAATGTCAAACTTTTGACAGATGTCAAATGTCAAATTTGATGACAGATGTCAAATTTATTGCCAATGTCAAATGTCAATTTTTTGGACAGATGTCAAACGTCAATTTTTTTTTCCAACCTACCAAATGCGGCGATGAGTGAGTTAGTTTATTGTCTCTCATTGGTATAATTGGACAGTCACAACTAACACTTGCACCTGCACACTTGCACCGTGTGCGGGCCGCGTGCGGCCCGCGCACGGTGCAAGTGTGCCGCTTGCAACCTGCGCACTGTTCTAATACCGCTGTCAAGTGTAGACAGATGTCAGTTTGATTGATGTCAAATGTCAAACTTTTGACAGATGTCAATTGTCAAATTTTTTGACAGATGTCAAATTTATTGACAAATATCAAATGTCAATTTTTTTGACAGATGTCAAATGTCAATTTTTAGGACAGTTGTCAAATGTCAATTTTTGACAGGTGTCAAACGTCAAATTTTTTCCGACATACCCAATGCGACGACGAGCGAAGCGAGTTAGTTTACTGTAGTTTGGTATAAGTGGACGGTCACGATCAGCACTTGCACCGCGCACGGTGCATGTGTGCCGGTTGCATCCTACTCATGGTGCAAATGACGCTGTCAAGTCAAACAAAATGGCCGCCATGCAAAGTCACGCGCATTATCATTTTCTTTGATAAATACGGCAGTTTTGTACAAGTACTTGCAAAATTTAAAGTTTAGCTCCAAGTATAGCGTTTTGAACAAATGGAACGCCACGAAAACACACACGCGGGCCGCTCGCGGCCCGCGCACGGGGCAAAATACTAGTATATCTATTATAAAAATGATATTAGATTCCAAAGTCAAAGACCAAATAAGCTATTTTTAGCTTTGATAATAAAATAAAAATCTTTATAGAATTGCACACTTAAGTTCTCCCGGAGTAACCCGTTTGTGGAGGGTAAAGTGCTTCAGAATGATGGCAGCACCACGTTGAATGGTACCTAATGCCAATTCTTTGCGCAAAATAAAAGCCATCATTGTCATCTGGTTTCCACTAAACATTTGGTCAAGCCCCTTTGTTTTCCATAGCGGTTTTAGTAATAATATAAGTTCACAATCACCGGCAAAATGTGGCACATTTATTAACTAATGCTTGGAGTATTATTATATTATGAGAGGGGCAACCCCAAAGAAAAACGCCGGGAGGAAGGAAGTAATCCGACAAAGAACCAAAGTTATCGACATAAGCCCGTATGATTAGTGAGCTGAAGTGGCATTAGGCTGGGCATTATATCCGCAGAACCGATAACCTAAGGCGAATAATATATAATTATGTATATATAGGTACTTCATCTGTAGACAAACTTACTTATATATAGTTCTATTTATAGTATCAATATTAATATAGATCATATTTAAATCGTTTGTCAAGTCAAATCTGATGAAAAAAGCCTATTACACCATAAATGACTATTTGTCAGACAAAAAAGCTTGGCCTGATTGCCCCAAGCTCAATGTTATGTAATCTTAGGTACCGTGTCTATAGCTTGGCTATACCTATTATTATTATTTTGTACATGTATTTTTTATGTCAAGATCATTCTATTATTCCTCTTATACTGGTGTGAAATAGGTACCTACCTACTTTGTAGTATGTTTCATTATGTTGTATCAATTGTAACAAATTATAAATGTTGTTAACAAATTTAAAAAATTAGAACAAAAAATGCCACTGTAAAGTTTCTTGTAGCTTCTTCTTTACAGATGTAATCGAAGCTACGGTTCGGAGTTTTCTATTCTACATTGTGCTGGATTGCTTGCACCTGATGTGGGGAAGAGAACTTTTTTTTTCAAACTCGTAATGTTATAATTTTAACATTTTTTTTGACATTAAGCACTATGATTTTGTTTAATTATGTTTGCTTAATATGTACAATAATTTAATTTTTATTATTTATAAATACATTATCTAGTTTTGACTTGTAAAAGTGCTAAAAATAGCCTATTTTCAATAAAGAAATTCAGTTTGAGTTTGAGTCATATAGCGAAGCTTGACTTGCTTGACTTGCTTTACCGATCAGTAAAGTTAAGCAACGTTCGCTGCGGTCACCCATTGGATGGATGACCGCAACAAAAAGTGGCATTTTTTACTGAACGAGGTACCGCGCTTCGGAGTCGATTCCAACTGTTGTCGAAAACAAAGTCAGAAACCATTGTGGGCCTAAAAATTCGAGGTCTACAGATCATAGAGTCACTAGTATATAAGGGTTGGTTTAGCAGTATTGTCTTTAAAAAGTAACACACAGACAGAGAAAGTATTGCTTTCGAATTTCTATATTAGTACTTACATTACCTATTTTTGTATTATAAAATCTATACTAATTTGAGAATGGACATAAGTACTGAAATGGGTTAGTTATGGTTATTTCATTTACATAACTGTAGGTAGAGTAAAGAATATGAAGAACCAAAACTTGTTATTCTAAGCTAAGGTAAAAACATAACACTAAAGAAATATTAGTCTGTGATTCACGAATGTAGATTAAACGGAGATTAGGTGCCCCTTTTCTCATATTTACGACGCTCTGAATAGACGTCGTAGTACCTATTATATAGATGTACATATGGACTTGATTTGTGTGTTTATTTGCGCTCTGGATTAGCCTTGAACGAGTTTGTACAAGGTCTTTATGGGAAAAGCCCGTCTGAGTGGATACCACATATCTGAAAACTATTTAGCTGACGCGCGTAACACTTAACTACAAGTTCATCGCGCGCGGGTCAAGTTAATTAAATGCCCAGAAGTCCCAGAATCCATTAGGAAATACGTGCTTTCCGATTGGTTGCTTAAAGTTCGTTGATGGAATTCATTCAATCGCAGACAGGAACTACACAGGAGTATGCTGCAGTGATGCATACTGTTTTCATGCGAGGGGGAATACGTTGTACCATTTTTTTCTGTTTGCTCGATCAACTTCGTTTCCTCATCTGTGCCACATTGCTAATTGTTAGCGTTGCTTTAGTTATGACTGGTTTCAGTTAATATCACAGCTCATCATTGTACAAATAGGTTTTCTGTGATGTTTTGATAATAAAGCCTTGAGTGACAGTGCAACTAAGGGTATCTGATTATGTCAACGACTAGCTCGCACACTATTTATATTTTTTAACTAGTATTTACAATTTTTCAACGTTCTTTATAAAACTAATAAGAAATGTAAGTAGGCACTCTACTTACCTTTTTGAAGTGAGAAGTATGGGTGATAATAGGTCAATATTCGGCTAAAAGCGCGACGAACCGTAAACTTACCCCTCCATTTGCTACTCTCCACTTTCAAGAATACTGTGGTCTAATCGCCGGATACAGGTTCTATTAGAGGGATCGATGGGCCTTTCATATTAATACTAGTCGCGCCTCATGGTTTCACCTGAAGATAAAAAGTATCCTACCCAATGTTTTAATCCAGCGTAGCTATCTGCATTTAAACATGTCATCAAAATCGATTAGTTATGCCAAGATAGAAGGTAACAAACAATTCATACATGCACATTCACATACACACAAACTTTTGAATTTATAATATACTTAAGTAGGATTTAGAACGGCTTGCTATAGAACGGCTTTTTGTTAGAAAACACTGATGATAGAGCAGTTCTGATAACTTCACCAAATTCAAGTAATCATACATATAGCGTAGACTTTTTTTTAATAAATGGCTCTGATTTGAGAAACGTCTGCTTTTTAAAACTAAACACAGCAAGGGTGGGTTTTTTCACCAATAGTTAAGGTATCCAATGGTTAAAAACTTACAAATTTTGGCCATTGGTTAGAATTTGTTAGAGTTTTTAACCATTGGTTACTTTAAATATCGGTGAAAAAACTAACCCTAAGTCATTTTCTATAATATATTTTATGGCTAAAAATGGACAGCCTGTCATTTTTGGAAATATCTTGTTTTTGTGGAAGCCCTTAAGAGTATAGTAAATATATATTATTATTACATAAACAAACAACCACGGAAATCCCTATTATTTTTCAGCAATCCCATTGTTCCTTGGCTAAACTCAGCTAGCTTTGTTAGTAACCAGTGAACAGTGACCGATAAATCGGCAAGCCTCGATAAGATTCAATTAATTGGTACAATTAATTACATCAGTAACAAGGGATCTATTTGATGAATCGGGCCGAATTGCGATGAGAATCGCCAACTATTGCTGTTATTGATTCGTCCAAATATTTGATAACGAGGTTTTTATAGTAGGGAATACAACCACAGCTCTTTGCCTGCACTACTATAGTTTAGTATAATGCGATTCCTCAGAATTCATACTAATTATTATTTCCGTACATCAAAATCATTTCCAACAAAGTTTGGTTCTCTATTACTGGTGCAGAATCATCTGATCCAGCACAGTAAAGGAAACTCCGACAGCACTCTGATGGGGCTTCAACTACACCCGTAAAGAAGAGGCAAAAAGAAGCTATACTAACTGAGAGGCACGCAGTCCATATCGGCACACAAATCATTATTTAATGAAACAAGCAGGCGGCCCAGCTGATGGTGAGTGGTCATCGCCGCCTGTAGCAATGGCTTCGTCATTGAAGCCATTGCCAAGTGCGTTGCCTACGAGTAACACCCAGAGACCCTATTAACACTTTTTTGTCAGTATTCAGTTTACAAAATTGACTTTCTATTTTCACCGTCTTTTGTTTTGTCCAATGAATAAAATATCAATATTTCTTAAATAACAGATATTTATATCAAATCAAATCAAATCATTTATTTATTTGCAAGAATACACTACAAGGGGTACAAGATAACAGAGTAAATAATAATATAGAACAAATACTCCACGACGAAATACTCGGTAAAAAAACTAGCGAGCTCTTTTGTACTGTATACAAACCTACCTATGCGTTAAATTAAAAACCATCAAGCTCAATCCTTTTTGAAGTTTAGCTTTTTCAGCGCTTGAAAAACTATTCAATTTGAATCCAATTACGTCAGACCGTCCTTTAGCTCAACAAAACGTGTAGCTACTAGGAACAATTAATCAAGTTTACCTGAGGGTCGCCTGCTACTTGCTAAGACCTTGACATCTTTACTGCTAACTAAATTAGGTGAGTAAAGGAAGTGTCAACTATTACTTGGCTATTTTCCAAGTTGGAAGCTTGATACTGGAAACTTTTGGGTGTAGCGGAAAATCATGTTTTATCATTAGAACTTGATATACATATATACGAGAGTGTATGACATATCAGAACGGACGCGACTATTAAAGTTTAAATGGGCGGGACATATATGTAGACTTGAAAATACAAGATGGACTAAAAGGGTCACAGAATGGATTCTATTTGACGGGAAAAGAAACCAGGGAAGACAAAGGAAAAGGTGGAGAGATATTTTTACGGAAATATGTGGACCTGACTGGATGCAAACAGCTAGGGAAAGGGAAGTATGGAGAAGGATAGGTGAGGCCTATGCCGCAGAGGCAACTTCTGCAACATAAATATTTAAATAAGTGTAATCTTTTAGTGTAAATTTCATAATAATATGCAGTATAAATAAAGGCTTTTTTTTTTTTTTTTTATACATATATACAGCAAACGAGGTTTCTGCGAGTTGGCTTGACGGTTGCTGTATTTACATCAATCCGCTTGGTCCTAGTAGTTCCACTCCACTCGGCAGTTGTATCATGGAGCTGCCATGCCTTCCAAATCATGGAAGCGTTCAGATATAAATTACATAGGTCTCTCTCCCTCCCCCCTCCCAATTTTGAGACCAGTCAAGTTTCTGAGTTGACGATAGAGTTGTAAACTTTTGTTAACTCTTGTCAACTTTTTTGCTAGCGGTTACCCATCCAAGTAATGGCCGCAGCGAACGTTGCTTAACTTTACACTGATCGGGTAAAAACATCTAGTCGAGCTTTGCTACAAATTCTACGACATAGGTATGATTAATTTATCGTCATACTTTCATTTATCTTGTTTATCTATCAACATTGAAGTGACAAACAAAACTGTTAGTTGTAACCCAGTTTCACAAATCAATTAAACTAGTAAAGCCTGACAAATTGTTTCACAGGGTTGTCAAGGCTTCTTCTACCATGGACTAATTTATGACTGGCCTGATAGCCCAGTTGATAGTAGCTCTGCCTTCTGAGGTGGTGGGTTCGATCCCACCACAAACATTTGTGTGATGACCATCGATGTTTGTTCTGTATCTGGGTGTTATATTGTATTCTATGTATGTACTGGGTGGCGCAAAAGTAAAGACCCTATTTGGTTCAGCTATAACATTTTTTCTAAATTAGAAAACTAGATTTAGGTTTTTTTAAATGTATATTTGTGCCATTAAATTTCGTACCATTAGGATTTAAAGATGATGTCTTTTAAATGGTGACCTCCAGAGTTGATACACATTTGAGCCCTATTTATGACATTTTGCAAGATGATTTTCCTTCAAAATTGGTTATGAGTGACGAAGCGCATTTCCATCTCTCAGGGCATGTCAATAAGCAGAATACTCGGTTCTGGGGCACTGATAATCCGCGCATTATTCAAGAAACACCTCTACACCCACTAAAAGTTACTGTATGGTGTGGCATCTGTGTTGACAGAGTGATCGGACCCTATTTTTTCGAAGACGCTGGAGGCAATGCGATAACTGTCACTGGAGAACGCTACAGAACCATGTTACGTGAGTTTTTGATACCCAGTTTGGACGAATTGGGGCTGGAGCACATCTGGTTTCAACAAGACGGCGCTACGGCACACACAGCGCGCGACACTATGGACTTAGTGAGGGACGCTTTTCCAAGCCGAGTTATCTCTCGTTTTGGCGATTTGCCTTGGCCTGCAAGATCACCCGATCTGACCAGTCCAGACTTCTTTCTTTGGGGTTTTTTGAAATCTCGGGTGTATGTGAACAAGCCACAGACTCTCGCAGCTCTAAAAGAAAACATTCGTCAAGAAATAACGAACATATCGCAGGAAGTGTTACGGCAAGTTATGCAAAATGTCATAAATAGGGCTCAAATGTGTATCAACTCTGGAGGTCACCATTTAAAAGACATCATCTTTAAATCCTAATGGTACGAAATTTAATGGCACAAATATACATTTAAAAAAACCTAAATCTAGTTTTCTAATTTAGAAAAAATGTTATAGCTGAACCAAATAGGGTCTTTACTTTTGCGCCACCCAGTATTTTCAAACAAAATAAGTATCTAAGTATTCCATCCGTTATCTAGTTCCCATAGTATAAGCTATGCTTAGTTTGGGGCTAGATGGCGCTGTGTGAAATGTCAACACGTGTTTATATTTATACTAGCTGCGCCCCGCGGTTTCACCCGCGGATAAAAAGAAACCATGTGCTGTTGAACCTTCAAGAGGGAACAAACATACGCGAAAAGTTTCGAATTTATATACTATTAGGATTATCCAGTATATAAACTATCTCTATTCTAAATTTCATCCAAATCTGTCCAGCCGTTAGAGCGTGAAGGAGTAACAAAGATACACACATACACACATACAGACAAACTTTCGCCTTTATAATATTAGTGTGATAGGATTATCCGGGCCCAGCGAACAGAGCACCCTCGAAAAAAAACGCCAACTTTTACACAGGTCACCTTCGCTACAAACTCACAGAGCACCCTCGAAAAAAACGTCAACTTTTGCCACAGGTCACCTTCGCTACAAACTCACAGAGCACCCTCGAAAAAAAACGTCAACTTTTGCCACAGGTCACCTTCGCTACAAACTCACAGAGCACCCTCGAAAAAAAACGTCAACTTTTGCCACAGGTCACCTTCGCTACAAACTCACTCTCGCGGGCTGCTTGCGGCCCAGCGAACAGAGCACCTTCCCACAGGAAACATTTTCTTTCCGGGGTAGAAAGTATTTTGTTTTTTTAGATCGTATATTGCCCTTATTATCATGCAAATTAGTGTAAGAATTGGATTTTATGTTATAATGCTATCCTACAGGAACCATGTATTTATCCAGAATGGAAAGTATTTCATTTTTAGTACCAAATGCTGCAGCCTGTGATTTACCTAAATTTTGACCTTTTTAATTGCGTTATGTCGAAACTAAGAGAGAACTTTATCCCACAGGATCTATTTATGTTTCCAGGATAGTATTTTTTGGCCGTTAGTACATGATACAGTCTTTACTTCACTTAAATTCATTGACTATTTACGAAGTTGAGTTTATAGGGCTTTCCTACGGGAACGGGTTAATTTTCCGGGATAAAAAGTATCCTATGTTTTAATCCAGTATATAAACTATCTCTATTCTAAATTTCATCCAAATCTGTCCAGCCGTTAGAGCGTGAAGGAGTAACAAAGATACACACATACACACATACAGACAAACTTTCGCCTTTATAATATTAGTGTGATGATGTGATGTGATGTGATTCATTTATTTATTTGCTGCTAGCAAAGGTTACGAAAAATTTCAGCGACTCTACCCAGGACATTAATCAAAACCAAAGTGGATGCTGGCATACCATACTTCCATCCTCGTGTATATAGGTATTTAAATAAGTGGGTAGCCCTGGTGTCAGAATTTTCAAGTCGACATAAGGTCTGACTTGGCTTATCTGGTCGAAGGTGCAGCGTCTCTCCTAAATACTCTATTCATCCTTGATTGTCCCTCAGTTGTATGTTTCTGGAAATACTGACCATAGCATAGTCCTATACTCCTGGCTGCTTCCATGACGGTAAAACCTGGACAGCAACGATATTAAAATTAGTCAAGGGCCATTAGTAATATAAATGTACTGGACAGAATTTTAACCAATCCCCGTTTATAGGTAAAGTCAATAAGGTTTAATATTGAAGATTTTCAATGGTCTTTGCATAAATTATATTGTTTCCATTTTATTTTTCCGGTGGTGGACGTTGATATTGTGGCCGCTAGCGTATCTAGCCATTAGTACAGTCAGATTAACATTCTTTTTAAAGCCCACGGCTACCTAAATTCGATTTTACTTCGCATACAACTCTGTTAAACATTCAAGGGGCCAGTCTGACCTGGCGAATGGAAATTCAAAATTTCGAATTCAAATTCGCTTAGCATTTGAGAGTTCTGTTAGGAACTGTTTACTGTTAAGTTTTTCTTAGAACTTCGAATATGTTAGCTTTAGTAGTAAGTAAGAAATGTGCTATATTTTTTGTTACAGAAACAGAACCACATTGTACCAATTAAGAAATGTTCCACTCTTATTAACTAGTCGTTCTATGGACAGTATAGTATAAGCATTTCTACGCGGCAGTACAATACAAGTGTCCAAAATGTACACTATTTTGTTTTCTTTCGATTGTGGTGCAAATGAGCCAAACGAAAATAAATACATGGGCGATTCACACCGCGGTCCGAATCGCTCAAGTGTTATAATAGCAGAGGATGATTCACACCGTGGTCCGAAAGAGCCTATACATTTAGAACACTTGGGCGATTCACACCACGGTGTGAAACGCCCCATTACCCTAAACAATTTCGCAACAATTGTGTTAGTCTGCCATCACGCCATCACGTATAGTCTGCCATTTCGAGGCGAAGGCGAGGAATGCTCGGAGATAACGGTCCGAATAATAGAGCTCCAAGACAAACAGAGAAAATAGCAGTTTTAAAAACGTCTCGTTATGTTACGTTAGGTCAAAGACTTCTATGCATACACTAGACAGGACATCTCTAACTTGCACTGTCAACCACTGTAAATATGCCTATGAGCATCTTCTCGCTCATACGATGCTCAGCTCTCAAAGCGACTGCACGTGCAGCAGTGAATAGCAGTAATAATTATGATCCGAATGTGCCATTGCACTAGCGCTGCGTGTTGTGATCGTTGGTTAGACGATTTAATCTCGTAACGCGCTGTAGAGGGTTTTAGTTTAATTATACAAAAAATGACAACTATTTCTGCTACGAATAGCTTCTCTAGTACGTAGTACATATGCCTCTTTGCGTTAGGTTCAGGTTTTAAGAGATGTTTCCAGTGAGTTTACTAAATCCTCTCAAACACCAACAAAATGTAAAATACATAACAAACTACGCCAAAAACATTTTAATTAATATTGTAGTAAAATCTTTGAAATAAAACCCTGGTCTGACATTCTGACAGCATAATTACAGAGCCCCGCTGGCACGTTACAAGATAATATCAGCGATAAAATATTCCCTTTTCAGACTTTAGATAGATAGATACACTAAGTTTAGTTAAGATTCTAGCGAAAGTAATTTTTTTCCATCTTTATTTATACACGTGGGTACATTTTTCGCAGTTAGGCACATAGTTTTACATTTTAATTTATCATATTCACAAGATTTTTCTGCCAAAATCCGCATTTGATACGGATTTTAACATAAAGACCTTATGTTTGTATTTTTTCAATTTATTAATATTATTAAAGTGTGAAAACAGAACCATTTTTTAGGTAACTCTTGTAGGTATATACCGACAGATAATTAAAATTTAACAGGGTGGGTAAAGTCGTACAAAAAGCTCAAAATAATTTTAGACCAATAATTTCCATTACAACTTATAATCCTTACCAATAATGAACTTTATGTTAAATTTATTATAACTCCTTTGAAAGGGTTTATCAATGGTTATAAATGGAGTATAAACCACCGGTAACTGTAACTCGTCAGGTTAACAGGCAATCAGTTAGGTTGATTAAGCCTTAGCTTACAAAATTGTGCCACAGTGTAAACACATACAGTGGAGTAACTTGCATATGACTTTCTTTTCGTTTCCTATAAGATACGAGAGGTACGAGTACTTTAAGTCAGCAATAATAAATATCTTCCTTCGATCAGCTCAATTTCATTTATTTAATTATTGATACAATAATGTGTACTGAAAAGCTCCTGCCCGGTTATCACGGACGGTAGACAAAATTATCTTACCATATTTTATGTCACTTTCTTCATACTTGCTTACTTGTCAAGTGGAGTAAAACAGGTGTAAGACAACTTTGTCGACCGTCCATGCTAACCCTGCTGGATAGCTTTTTTAAACCAAATTTTTGAACCAATTTTGATGAAATTTCTGCGGCACCGATCTAAAAGTACCTATAGATATATATATATATATATATACAATTCTGTTAAGGTAGCTCAAATTACTTTGTAGTAAAGCCACAGTTTAGGCCACGACGCAGAGTTATAATTTTAACCTCTGAGCTCCAATATTTCTAAAGATTTGGAAAATCATCTCTTATGTACCTATGTTATGTACTTATGTGTCTCTTTATCTACTAGTTTTATTCTTGTGCAACAAAAAATGTATATATAATATATACATTTTATATAATATATACATTTTTTGTTGCACAAGAATAAAACTAGTAGATAAAGAGACACATAAGTACATAACATAGGTACATAAGAGATGATTTTCCAAATCTTTAGAAATATTGGAGCTCAGAGGTTAAAATTATAACTCTGCGTCGTGGCCTAAACTGTGGCTTTACTACAAAGTAATTTGAGCTACCTTAACAGAATTGTAGTACAAAGCAATTTACGTGTTCATCGTCGTTTCAGGACAAGTAGGGCAAGTACCACGATAAAGATCATCGGATGAAGTAACCACTGCGTTCAACTCATCAACGGTTTTTGTAGCATACTGGTAAAATTGTGAGGAAGTGTTAAACGTTTTTAGCTATAGGAAGCATGACAGGCATATTTTTTGCAAAGTGTGGGTTTGCATGAACTCACATACTTGACTTGACTTCTTGATATAGCCTCTGCGAGAACTCAAATACTCACATGCATTGAGCTCCTTCTACTATTTAGCTCCTTCTGTCAAAAAGATGTTATAGGTACATCTGACAATTTACATCATTGACTATAAATTCAGTTGACCAATGACACAACTTCCCCATACATTCCCCGTTCTTCATACGAAAACTAGTGGTGTATTTCAACCACTAATTTCTAATAAATACTATGAATTTCTAATAAGTCACGGTAACCCGTTAATGTCTTTTGTTCCATCCTGTTCTGTTCTTTGTAATTTCGTATGACTTTGTCTCGTTTTGTTACCTCGCCCCCTGCCCGCGCAGGTGAGTCGTGTATGTACGAGAAATTATGTTCACGAGCTATCAATGGGCTTTATAATCTTTGATTTATATTAATGCAGGACGGCTCATAACGCAGAGGCGGTGGGTTCGATTTCCGCGACAGGACACGTATTTGTGTACACGAAAAACCAGCGCAAACACTTGTTCTGTGTCTGGGTGTTGTGGGACTATGACTTGTAGTTCTTGGGTCCCTAGATACAGGGAATCTTAGTTAGGGTCCAGGATCTATGTATGCGATCATCGGGTGTTATTAATTATTTATTTATTAATTAATCAATTTTATTTAACTATAATTAAAGAAATTGGATTGGAGGGACAGCTTTATATAGCTTAGCATCATCATCATCAACCGCCCGAAGACGTCCACTGCTGAACATAGGCTTCCCCCACAGATCGCCACTTTGAACGGCTGCTTGCCTTCTGCATCCATCGGCTCTCAACGGTTTACACCGGTCCACCGAGTGGGGGCCGGCCTACGCTGCGTCTTCCGTTTCGTGGGCGCCACTTGAGAACCTTTCTTCCCCATCGGTTGTCAGTTCTACGAGCGACATGGCCTGCCCATTGCCATTTCAACTTGCTAATTCTAAGAGCTATATCGGTCACTTAAGTTAATATAGCTTAGCGCACGCTAGCAAATAGGACGGCGCAGAAAAAACATAAATAAGTACTTCTTAAAAATGATATTGCTCTTACGTTTCTTAAGAACGCCACTTTATTGATAGACACTGGCTTTTACGATTATGTCTTATGTAAACTCTTCAAACCGTAGTTTTACGAGCTCACATAAAAAGCACCCTTTTAAGACCTTATCAAAAACCTATCCGAAGATATTATTACAGTACATCCAGGATCTGAGATAATATTGACATTAAATATTTTATATATATGGAATCTGTAATAATTTATGTTGGAAATTGATCGGAACTATATTTTATGCCGGTCTATGTAACAGTAAGGACACTCAGGCCTTGATAAATGGTATGAGCTCAAAACCTTTAAAAGTTAGTGACAAAATATAATTTTATTGATCCAGAAGGGAAAACGTTTATAAGTAAACCGTAGGTAAATAGGGATATATTATGCAAAATAAAATACTTAGAATAAGTACCTACCTATAGAATCCCAGTACATTCGCGAAATTTTAGCCGTTTAATTGGTGCAATATATGGCACCGTACGGACGTTCGCGCGGTCGTATCTGTGTGAAGAGCTCCCAGAAAATTATCTTGAATGACAATTGTGTGGTGAAATCGTACCACAACACATCAGAAAAGCAGCAAGAGTTCTGGTGTGACTTTCCACTGGTAAGCTATTAATTTTCTAGCTTAATTCGTCAAAAACACCAAAAAAGAAGCGTGCGTTTTGAGAAGGTTTTTGATTGGAAACTTACCTTCTCTAGGTACTTACCTATTCTAAGGCAAAATATATAATTACTTTTTTAATATTACGCCAATATTTTTTATCACGGTCCTCGTCGTGCATATTCGAAAGGAATTATATATGCGTTTACACATGTAATTATTACATATTTAATGATTTTCCTGCTTCTATTTTATTTTTATTTTTATGATTTCTATATACACTTGCTAATTATACGCATATGATTATAATTATTGGCGTATGTCTTTTTTATATAACATGGACGAACAAACAAGCTGACGGCCCGCCTGATGGTAAGCAGTTACCGTTGCCTATAGACACCTGCAACACCAGGGGCGCTGCCGACGCGTTGCCTATCTTTTAAGACTCTATTTACCCGTCGTTTGAAGTGCCCCATATAGCTCATCGGAAACCCCTCAGAGGGTAGACGTGTTAGTGGCGTTCTATGGAAAAACCTATGTTCAGCATTGGACTTCTTCAGGCTGATGATGATAGTGGTGTGTTAGTGTGCGTGTGATGCTTCCAGCCGTAATGGACCTGCGAATGCGAACTATAAAGACCCATTTTAAATGGGCCCAACTGCGAATGGGTTTGCAAAAGCGAAATCGTCACAGTTTACAAATGGGGCCAAATGCCACTCATAACCAATAGGACCCATACTGTCTATATGTTTTTATTTAGGAATCAATGTCGCTATTCCAGACGATTGATTACTTCTCTCTTAGTTCAAACAACTTTTGGAAATCTCAAATGGCTATTGGATACTTGGCAAAGTTTAAACTCACTTCATTAATAATTTCGGCTTCATTTGGTAATTTTCTGGTTTATTTTCACGTCTGGCAAGTAATTGCTTCTGTCTGGATTATTAAAATATGGTTCTTGTAAGTGGCTATTGAAATTATTTGAGGAAAGAAAACAATTGACAAAACTTTTGAAGTTATTGATGACTATTCTATGAAATACTTTTTTTTGTATCTTTATTGGTTTTGGGGCTTTTACCCATTCGGGTATGCCAGCCCCATCGTACCCTAACCTAGTTTACACGTATCGTATTTAAAATACGTTAACTAAAACTTTTTTAAAGTTGATGAATTACGCTTTTAATTAATGATAAAACGAACTTACCCTGTACGTGAAGTTCTATCATAATTATGCGAGCTGCTCAATTCGAAACGATTAATTTTAACCTGTAGTACTGTTCGTATTTCCCGGCCATTACAGATATTTTAAAGACAATTAGTACCTAATCTGAAAAGTAAAAGATTTTTTTTTGTCTTTTCCCCCACTCCGGCCAAGTACGGCCCTGCGTTCGCGCGCCATTTTTCCTTCATTAAGTTTAAATCATTTCTGAAACATAAATAGATTAGGTACCTAGGTAGGTTACTATTTTTAATAACGTCTACTATATTGGGTAGTACTGATTTTTTGATGAATAGGGAGGGTATTTATTATCTGGGAGGGTTATCATGTTAATCGTTTCGAATTGAGCAGTACGCATAATTATGATAGAACTTCACGTACAGGGTAAGTTCGTTTTATCATTAATTATGCTTACGCTGCTCAATTCTCACGATTAATTTTAACCTATAGATGTTTAAAGATCAACAAAATCAGAATGTTACCCTTTGTCGTTCATAGAAATAACATGACTAGTATACATGTAAAAACTCTGAAAATAAAAGAGTTATTATTATCTATATCAACGAGGGTATGTATTTTGCAAACTATATTTAATTAAATATATAGCAAACACAAATCAATCATGCATAATCAGTAAATCTCTTTAAAAATCATTATTGTGATTGAAGAACTGAATGTGCAAAAGAATCATCTAGGGATATAATATCTCGATTGTAAAACCTCGAAAAAACCGCTGAGATGAAAGATGAGCTCCGTCCTGCGGTTTTTTTAATTGTGTCAACGCTAACGCCAACAGCTTTCGCTTTAGACGTCGCGGCATGTCGCGAGCTATGAGAGCTATATATGCTTGTGTTGATACCGCTTTTGTTGAGCATATCTTTTATCCAGTGACTAAGAGTTTGACTGGTCACTTTTGCGTGAGGTTTTCTATAACTAATAAATTAATTTTTTTCATTAACTCTTAAAGATTCAGTCTTATCTTTATAACACTTTTTAATCCGTGCTGGACAAATTGGAGGCTTTTCATTGTAATATGGTAATTTTAATAATGGTTGATGAGCGTTTGGTCTCAAAGTCTTAATTAATTCAGAAATCATTATTGATATACAGTTATAGGATCAAAAATTATATTTCTAATTTCAATCTTTCACGATACAAGACACGATAACGACGTGGTTTCTGTATCGTGTGGAATCTGTGTTTTCATACAGAATTATGGCCCAGGTGAGATTGCAATGCGGTCAAATGCGAACCCATTTAGATATAAAAAAAAGTGCGAACCTAAAAGCTGTTAAACATTAGTGCACACTGACATTAGTGTAGGTATATAATTCTACGTATATAGGTAAGAATATACCTCTTTCACATTAGACGTGGACCCTCAAGCTGGTTTAGTCTTGTCACGTTAGAACCTTCGTGTCAGACCTTCCTCACGTCACGAATGTGTTGGACAACATTTATGTTTGTTTTTTGAAACAATGTTGCATGTTTTTAAAGTCTATCTTCATTATGTTTGTAATTCATAACCTCTACTTTTTAGAGTTTTATACCCATTTACATAAAACTTAACCTAATTTAATATATTAGGATCACTTTGTGTATCTGTCTGCCATCTGTCAGCCACTGGGGAATGCAACCATAGCTCAGTTGGGAGAGAGTCAAGTCTGGTAAGTTGGAAAGCGCAGATTCAAATCCCGCTGGTTGCTAAAGTTGAAAAAGAATGTCCCGGCTATATGTCGGTCCTCTTATTTAGGACAACAACCGACCCAATTAAGCAAAAACATATCGATCACCTCAGCTATTTACTTATCTACTCAAACCATTCCAAAACTGTGCCAACCTGTCCCTGTGCTTACTTAACCATGTGTCCCGAAGTCCACTTCCCCAATGTCTAGATACGGTCTCTTGGACCCCACTCACGGAACTATACGGGACGTCTCACTCAGGGAGCGCCTGATTCTTTGCGTCAGGCGGGACCTTCGTCATTGTCTGACAGATCGGATTACCTGCTGAATAATGTATCGGATTTAGAGGTTATTTTATGAGCTTTCAAACCGCAGACTTAAAGAACAATAAATAATTATGAAAGCCTCAATGTCAGAAGTTGTCATTTACTTTTGCCTTACTCTCTTAGCGACACAGACCATAAAATATTTAAGGCTGCTTTTACATTTTGGCGAGCTCAGTACCGCGCGTGCGGTACCGTACTCGCAGCGTACGTCGGTTTGACCAAATATATCTAGTTTCATTTATAATTATAACATTAATAATAGCATTAATAACAATAATAGCATTAATTTAAAATTATGAAATAATTTTTAATTGTTTAGAAAAATCATAATCTTTATTTTGGTAACAATATTTTGTCGATGTAATATAAAACTCCGGAGATATTCGAACTTTTGTCGAAGCCTTTTTTAATAAAACTCAGATTTTATTTTTTCCCAAGTACGTTAGGCGCCGCGGGAATCTACATAATTTTTAATAAAACATCTTTTCATTTGCAGTCTTTACCCTTACCTTTGTATGTAATAATTAAAAACAGTACTTAATGATTTTAATTTAATTTTGTACTGTAGCAGTTGATTAAGTAAGGTATCCCTTTTTTATGTAAACGAATGACGTGCTAGTCGTTCGCCTGGTGTTAAGCGACACGTCCGCCCACTACAGATTGTAGTGCCATTCGTAATAGTTATTTGTTATGCAAGGCTGCAAAGTTGGTTTTTGGCGCGAGTACTTGAATTGAAACCTGAGCAAGCGAAGGTTTTAAAGGTACGAGACGCAGAAAAACTTTACTGCCAAGTGCAACACACAACTTTTCACCTCACTATGACAGCGAGGAAAATGCAAGAAAGACAGCTAAAAGGCTAAGAAAAGATTAATTTTAAGCTTATTAATTTAGCTATGGGTGGCGGTAACGCTTAACATCAGGTGAACGACTAGCTTGTCACGTGGTTCATGGAAAATTAAAGAAAAAGTATTTTTCATCCATTTTCCATGCAGTCGCCGTGCTGGATAGCGTATTGGTTATATACTCTTTGGTGCTGGATAATGCGATTATTCTAAAAATGAGGTTGGTGAACGAGAAAATGATGGTATCTTTTAGGAGGTAGTCCGTGGAATTAATGAGTTTTCAGTAGACTGGCAATATCAAGAAGGTTAAATTCGGGCAGATCTGTGATTAAATCCTCAATTCTTGACGAGAAAATGATTGAATAGAAACGTTCGAATTTTAAAAACACTTTCCACGCTAGCGATTAAAATGCGTTTTTGCGCCCAGATTTTGAATGACAAAGAGAATCTTTCCGAGCTAGTGAGGTGAAAAATATATTATCCCATTTTTTGGAGTTATTATCAATACCAAACCATGGCGTTAGATTTCAAAAATGTGTGGTTCCCACGTGACCGGTGCCAGGAGTAGGTACTTACTTTCAAAGTATGCTAATGAATTCAATTACACGCGGTATAATAATACATTTTCACCTCATTTAATATATGATACCTTGCAGTACCATATTGCTTTACCTAATGCAAAACGCATGTCACGTACTGCTATTAATGCCAGACGCATACATATGGTTCGCCTGTTGAATGCTGCTACAAGATATTATAACTATTAGGTACGCACACCAAGCTTGTGGTGGGTACAGGTGGAAGGACTTTTTAGTGAAATTAGTAAAAGGGGGGGGCAGGGGAGGGTTTGCCATAATACCACGCTTGGCATGCTTAGTTATACACACACATTATTCTGTCGTACCATTTTACATTGCATAATCTATTTGGTAGGTACATTATAATATCAATTACAACTTGTCAGCAACATTACAAATACACAGCTTGTCACGGTAGCTTAAATAAAGCATGTCCCGGCTTTGGGGACGGATGGATGCGGGTTCATGTCCCGTTCGTGATTCAAATTTTTCCTTTACAAATTAATCTGTAACATTACACAAGTTTTAACGAAAGCACCTGCTACATACAAATAAAAGCTTTTACTAGGTACATGCCTACGTAATTGTAAAATATATTATAATTAACAAACTTTCATAATATAATAAAAATAATGAATTAAATTTTAAAATTAAAAGAATAATTAGATGGGGTGCTTTTAACTGAAAACTTATTAATGATATACTTAATAGATACTTTTACTAGATTTTCAATTAAGATATTAAGAATAATTTAACAAACTGAATTCTATTATGTTTTGTTGTTAAGCTAAGCTAAATATTATTATTAAATATTATCAGTAGCGTTAAAAAGCCGAGGGCGATTTAATTAAAACAACACTTGTTGTGCACGAATGATATAAAATTTCATTAAAACTTTTGCAATATCGCAGCACAAACATTTGAATACGTATATAAAGTTCTTATTAGATAACTTGCGATTAAACAACAACTTTATAAATAGTTATTCTTCATCATCATCACCATCATCATCATCCATCAACCTGTACAACTCCGCTTAAGTATTTAGAACAATGTTAATTAATAATTGCGTTCACATCCATTATTATCAATTTTGTGGTGCCTGACCGAGTACTAGGGATTTTTATCTAAAACACGTCATTTTTCAACAGCCGGAAGACGTCCACTGCTGAACACAAGCATCCTCCATAAAACGTCACTTTGGACGCTTATCATACGTGGGTTTGCCATAATCACCACGTTTGGCAGGCGGCTTGGTGATCGCAGAAGATTTTAATGTACCGAGGAGAATGCTGTTACCTATTCTCTGGATATTCCCATAGCCAGCTCTACGTATTCGCAAACCACCACGGCAATTTTTTATTTATTTCCATAGAACTCTTTGAGCATAAGGTTGATGTTATTTTGTATTTCAAGTATGTATATGTAAGACCTTTCCAAACGTCTGGTCGAGGCAACACGTGACCAAAATGCTGGCCTCTACTTCGGCCAAAAGTTGAGCATTGCCATTCAACGTGGCAATGCTGCCAGCATATTGGGCACGTTACCTACTGGTAGTGGTTTGTTAGATTAGGTTTTTGTTTTTATATTATTTAGCTTATTAGGGTAGTTTTGTATTATATTGTTAATTTTATAGTACTAGTGTGGTAGTAGTTTAGACTTTTGTTTATTAAATAATTCAATCAAGCTAATAGAGTTCTATGAATAGTAGTAATAATAATATTATAATAATAATATAATAGTCTCCTTGTATATTCTATACCAGTTAATATGTGTTTCCCATTGTACAACAAGCTTTGTTTAGTTAGAGGCTAGATGGCGCCGTGAAATGTCCACAAATATTTATTTATATTCTACATTTTTAATGCAAAACATACTTTATCTTACATTGCGTGTCGCGAACTTCAAGCATGATATCTTTGTTTACCGAGCGAGTACGGCTCACAGCTATGATGGCCCGTGTGGCTTGCAAATCAACGCATTCAGGTTCAAATCCCACTCGATCCTCCATCAATGACTTATCAAGTTATGTGTGAGATTGGCACTCGCTGTTACAACGGTGAAGAAAGCATAGTGAGGAAACCGGCGAAATGTTCAAGAATCACCAAATCCGAGAACATGTGTCATCCACCAACCCACACTTGTCCAGGGGTGGATTATGGTCTACACTCTCCCTGAGAGAAGGCCCGTGTCCCAGCAGAGGGAAAGTATTAGGTCGATGACATTGACTATAAATCCAGTAGACCAATGATACAACTTCCCCTCATACGAAAATTGGTGGTTTATTTCAACCACTAATTTCTAATAAACACTATGAATTTCTAATAAATCACGGGAACCCGTTGATGTATTTTGTTCCATCCTGCTCTGTTCTTTGTAATTTCGTATGACTTTGTCTCGTTTTGTTACCTCGCTCCCTGCCCGCGCAAGTGAGTGTTTGTACGAGAAATTATATTCACGAGCTATTAACGGGCTTTATAATCTTTGGTAGAAGACGATGTATGTTTCATAAACCACTATATCGCATATATTACTAGCTTTACCCCCGGTTTCTCATGCGTTTGTCAAGCTCATGTTAACTTAACAGACCAAATATTACACGTTCATTGGTTGAAGACAGCCGATGATCAACAAGGAACCAATGAGCGTCCAGTATTTTTAAGTTGACATGAGCTTAACTTTCACAAACGTACCAGAAACTTAGTTAGTCGCACTATTAAATATCCTCACAATACAATAACGTATTAAAAGCTGAAATTGCGTAAAATTGCTGCATTTAATTGTTATAATTAAGCCGATTCAGGCAGAAAGTTAACATTTGGGATTCCTTAATGCTTTTATTACAATTTTGTTCGTTGTCGTTGTATTTGGAGAGGCTTTGTCTTTGGATCGCTGCCATATGGGTTAATCTTATGGATAGAATGTTAAGTGTACATTAAAATAAACAACATCATTGTAACGGTTAAGTATTATGTCTTTACGTTATTTTAATCCGTAAAAAGACGGCATCTGTTCTGGGGCAAGTGCAAGGTTATCAATAGCATTTTGAAAACGGTAGCTAAGCGATTCGCTGATCATTTGGCACTTTGTGTATACACTTGTGGATAGAGGCAGGCAGGTGTATGCGTAGAGGGTACCATGTTGGTAGATATACTGTGTCTGTGTGTTGGTAGGTGTACTGTGTGTGTGTGGTTACTGTGTTTATATTAATTATTATTATTAGAAGTAAGCCAACTTATCAATGGATTTATTTGTACGAAAATCTAGAATTTTAAATTTAAATTTTGAATTCTCATTGTTTTAAAGCACAAGTGTCCGTAATGACCCTCAATGCTGAAGAATACAAAAAAACCCAACCCCAATTTAAAACCCCATGGCAAGAAAATCTATAATAACTAAGAACAATCTCGATCAAGTCACCATACAAATAAAAAAAAAGCAAAATCGATTGTGATGTTTTGGGAACTACGACGCTACAGGCATAGACTTAGTTTTACTCACGTTGAACTTATAACACCCTCTTGTTTTTTTGGGAGTTAAACCAACCATATTAAAAGTGCTTTGATAAATCACTGAATTATACAGCTAAACCTTTTTTTACTTCTTATTATCTATTAGCGTATCGAGACGTCACTACTCCAAACGGCAACCTTTACCTTTACATAAATACCTTTTTTGACATAAAAGTAAATATAACAATAAAATCAAGAATATTTATTACGATTAGTAGTGCCACGGGGAATGAACGAAGCTTTGTAGTTGATGGATATTTATAGTCACAATGAATTTATGCTATGATTACCTTGTAGGCATCTCAGCTTTTTAGTCATTAATCTTTATAGCATTCTGCTTCTTAGCCATTAAGAGTTTATAGTCACAATGCATTGTAGGCAAACTCCGTTTTGTAGTCATTCGGCTTTATTGCCGAGTGGCATCTTTCATTTTAGGCAGTGCGCTCATAACCCGTTATAATTACTGATATAATGAGTATAATACCTTACAGCTAAGAGCAGTCTGTTCCAAACAAAAAGGGGAAAGTAGTAGTTCTAGTAAAGTTGCCACCACTTTACTAGGGCATGACTTAGACTGAACTATGATTACCTGACTTAGACTGCCCAAGCAACAAAAAGTGGTTTTGTAGCTTACTCTGGAACCACCATTTTTTAGGACTATAACGGGATAGTAAGCTCTTATAACAACGGAAAAGGGCCCAATTTATAGGCGCACTCTTTCTTCTTATACACCCATAGTAGACTTGGTGACTACTACTTAGACCAATAGTATCCTTATAGTTGGACTACGCAGAACTAACCGCTTCCCGCGAAGCCAACTATAAGCGCCTAAAAGAACCATACACGACTCTAACGTACTCTGTGTTTCTGTTTCAAGCTCTTTCAAAAACAGTTGTGATATTGCCTATTTATAAAAATATAAAAATGTTTGATAAAAAGGTAAATAATCTGTTCTCTTTAAAGCGTATTATCTAATGAGTCAAATGTATCATCTGCAGTGTTACACATACTTAATAAGATGTGTTCGCATGGCAAACGTATATTTACGGCGAAGTATATTATGTTTTAAAACTAAATTTTTACGCGCCTCTTGAAATTAGCATATTTAACAACTTGCATTTGAAAATAATATTGGTTTTTAATAATGCTTACAATGAAAAGTCTCCATTTTATCTATCTATCTTCCCAAAGTTCATTATAGAACTGTTATACACTTACTTGGTTTCAAAATGGTTTGCATTAGAACTACAGCATCGCCATATTGTTAGGAATTAGGGTTAGTCAGACAACTTTGGTTCGTAATTATACTACACGAAACTCTTATAAAGGTGCTAAGATTATAACTGTGTCAGACAAATCCACAATAAAACCAGGTACACTTACTCTTGGAATAAGCCGTTATAAACCCTTATAAATTCAAGTAACAAGTGCAAATGGTATCCAGTACGTTTAGTTCTATTTGATACTCTTATGAGCATACTTTACTTAGAATGGGTTTATAATGATTCTTGTAGGCAATTATAAGTATAGCTTATCAGAGCGCGTATTCCCAAGCGTGTTTACACCTTTGCAGTACTTTTATAGGACATCTTAGCTTATACTGTGCTGTTAATTTAGGTCTATAGACGATAATAAGTTAACATATAAGAACAGATGTACTACAAGGCCAAACAGATTCCGTACATGCTAGTATAAGCCTGGCAGCAAACTGTAGAACCACTAAACGACCGTTATTAGTGCTGCAGGCCTATAACCCGTGCACTATAGGATAATTTTGTTGCTTGGGTGGACTATGACTAAGACTTGACTTTACGTGAAATATTCCATAACTCGATGAAAAATACAATACTTGACACTGGCTAAATACACTATGTGTGGAGCCAAAATATCAGAAAAAAAAAACCCCGTGGCCTCTCAGAATGTAAAACAAAAATCTTTTTAATAGGTTCATCTTAAGTTTTCCATCTTTCCTTTCATATAACTTTCGACCTTTCTGATATAAAACGAAACAATCCCAACATGAATATGTAACAAAGGAATGAAAAACTTTCATGAAACCAGTTTGCCGAGATCAATTCATGAAGCTATGAATTCTACAGCGGGCAGAAAATGTCCAAACCAAAAAACTTGATAAACGCGAATAAATATCGTGGGCCTGAGAGTTTCGTCATATTTCCAATTCCTAGAATTTGCGGACCCAATATTTTTTGTAAATGAATGACGTGACGAGCTAGTCGCCTGATGTTTAGCGTCACGGCTGCCCATAACAGATTGCAGTATCACTCGGAACTCTAAATTAATATAGTTTTGCGTGATACAGCACTGCGCACGTCACCCTGAGACTTCACACAGTCTAGTAATAAGATTTCTTGAGTTTGAGATCAGATCATAACGTCTCTCAGTAATTTCACTAGCTACAATGAATGCCCTTCGAACCAGAACCACTATTGGTTAACATGTCAAAATGCCTAAATGGTAGGTTCTGGGACCAACATAATTATGAAATGTATACTTAAAAAAGTGGTAGCTATTTATCATTAAAGTTGCTCTAGTACACAATATATTCGCGTGTATTGAACGTAGGTACCTACGGTTCCGAGCATTGGAAGTAATGGAACCACGGAATTGGTATCTCTAATCTGCGATTGGAAGCAAAGCTCGCACGCGTACAATCGTACATGACATTACCTAAATAATAAAATAAATAACAGTTTTAAGTTAAAAAAATATCACACTCACCTCTTGAACAAACTAACACAGGACAAAAACACTAAACTGAACTAAAGAACATCGAATACACTCGAAATCAAGAGTTTTGTTCTGCAACTCCAATAAATTAATGCAAACACATTAATTCTTATAATCTCATTGCAAAGTAGATTTTTAATGTGAGTACCTTTAGGTACTTGTATGTTACATTGAACTACATTTACAAAAGAGTTTGTAATACCTATACTAGACATTTACTTTTAATCTTGGAGAGGACGAAAAGTAATAACCCTCTCTCCTACTCAATTTGAAGAATTAAAATGGCCAGATGGCCCAGCGAAATATTGCTATCGTTAGCATGCCTTCCTTCCACTACTTATACTCATCTTAATTACAACTATGAAATAACCATTTATTGTTAAATATAATTAAATATTAAAAATACAATAAAATCGTCAAAATAAAATACAATTAAATAGTCAAAATTAAATTACAATTAAAACAATGTCACATTATTACTATTCAAATAACCCGCCCCTCACTGTCCGCGGTGCAAAGGTGCCCATTATACTGGCAGCGTTACCACGCTGGATGGCGATGGCCAACCTTTGCACCAGGAACCCAGAGGGAAGAATCGCTAGGTTTTAATAGTACAGTGCTTATTACGAAACAAAAAGAATTAATACTTTTTATTAGACATCGTTCATCACCAACAGCCTGAAGACGTCCACTGCTGAACATAAGCCTACCCCTTAGAGCGATGCTTTGAGCAGCTGCTCGCCTCCTGCATCCATCGGCTCCCCGTGGTTTTCACCAGATCGATATTATTAGACATATTTGTTTTTTTTTTATTTAAATTAAAAACAGTATTAAGAATATTTTTTAATAATATCTCACACGTTCTCGTCTTAAAATAAAAAGTTGCAGAAAAATCTATAAGTATTCCATTTCTATAGGAACACGTTTCAAATTTTTATTCAGGAAAGCTTTTCAATGTTGCCTTTATAGCTAATACAGCTTTCCCCATTTCTTTGAAATGGTACTCAACATTGCAAGTGTTTTGGTTGTGGTGCTTTTTGGTTTAAAAACTCTTAAGTGGGATTTTTAGGGTTCCGTACCCAAAGGGTAATACGGACCTTATTACTGAGGCTCCGCTGTCTGTCTGTCTGTCTGACAGTCTGTCTGTCCGTCTGTCACCAGGCTGTATCTCAGGATATGTAATAGTTATTTGAAATTTTCACAGATGATGTATTTCTGTTGCCGCTATAGCAACAAATACTAAAAAATCCGAATAAAATAAATATTAAAGGGGGCTCCCATACAACAAACGTGATTTTTTTGCTCGTTTTTGTAGATAATGGTACGGAACCCTTCGTGTGCGAGTCCGACTCGCACTTGGCCGGTTATTTTAGTTCTTAATAAATTTTACGTATTCATTTTTTTAAGTGACATCTTTAAGAAAAATCTCTTAAGTAAAATAATAAAACTGTAATAGGTTCAATTCTGTACACTGAAGATATTTTGATATTTTGAAAAAAAAATTGGAGGGCTCTCTATGTTCGATACTGAAGCTGAGTTTTTTTTAATTTTTGTCTATCTGTCTGTCTGTATCTTGGCTGAGCATCACGACGAAACTACTGAATGGATTCAAATGAAACTTGGCATGATTTGATTTCATATTACGAGGTAGGCTATAGGATACTTTTAATCCACCATTTCACTAGGTGGTAGGACTTTTCTGCAAAGTTCGTCTAGGTAGGTACCACCGCTTTGCCAGTTATTCTGCCGCCAAGCAGTAGTATGTAAGCACTACTGTGTTCCGGTTTGAAGGGCATTGTAGCTAGTGAAATTACTGGGCAAATGAGACTTTATGATCTGATCACTCAGACTAGTAATCTGATTACTAGACTGTGTGATGTCTCAGGATGACGTGCGCAGTGCAGTGTCACGCGAAACTTTATTGTTTTAAAGTTCCGAGTGACACTGCAACTGTTATGGGCGGCCGTGTTGCTTAACATCAGGTGAACGACTAGCTCGTCACGTCATTCAATCGCATAAAAAAAACCAAAATTCAGCACGGTTCTCTCGGGAGAGGAATGAAAGTAAGAATATGTAGGTACTTAGTTGTAATTCATTAACGCGTGGTCCGATTTCATCCATTCTCTTTTCGTTAGAAAGGAGGTACTTTATATATTGTCCCGTAAATATTTCAAGGTCGTCTATTTGTGGTTTATAAACTATAGACACTCTTTTAACGAAAAACTATACATTAAAAACAAAGGGTACCAATTACCGCAAAATCACACAAAAACCAATTTTATAACAAAAGTTGGGTTTGCTAAACAACACTAGCTGCGCTCCGCGGAGTCACCTGCGGATAAAAGGCATACTATGTCCAGCGCATCAGCTATATCCATTCCAAATCTTATTCAAATTCGTTCAGGCATTTAGCGTCAAGAGAGGGGAAAATAACCACACACAAACTTTCACATTTACATTATGCTATGATTAATTATGAGTCTAGTGTATCTAGTTACAAAAATACAGTTTTACTCCTAGATTTAGTAACGTAATAATGTTAAAATAACTAAGCAAATTAAAATAAATGGTATATGCAAGAACGGTCTCCCGTGGCATTGTCATATAATTGGACGGAATCTTCTCGGAATTATGAAGAGCTCGTGGAAAAGTGATTTTCTCAGAAATAAACATGAGAATAGGTCGTTAGGATTTTGTGGATGACATTTTATGAGAGTACTAAATGTTAAATGGCTTATTTTTTTGTTTATTTTCCTCATATTATAAGAAAATGAAATAAAGGTTAATAGATAATTACTATTATTATAAAGTTAGAAAGATGAATTCAAATTTCACTGCTTGCACAAAAATGCAACGTAAAAATACAGTTTTGCTTGTAAGCTGTAGTTAAATGTAAACAATATTTTTTGTATAACTAAATAGACCTGCATTTCACCGCATACTCACCTGATGGAAAGTGAAGACTTGATCTACGATGGTACATGCTTGCCTAGAAGATACCTATTCACTCGCGACTTGAAGAGCTCCAGATTGTACTTATCGGGAAACAAAGACGCTGCTAAAGTGGCTGGTATTCTTTCGCTGCTTGGATTATAAATGTCGAGTCGAACCGTTTTGTGTGAATCGAAGGAATATCAACCATAAATGGATGGCGTGTAGCTGTACGTCTTGCCCCGCGGTATCTTAATAATACTTATCTAAAATTAATAAAACTACTGACAACCGATGGGGAAGAAAGGTTCTCGACCACGAACCGGAAGATAAAGAACTAGTGAAAGCTGTGTGGAGCCGATGGATGCAGGAGGCGAGCGGCCGCTCAAAGTGTCGCTCTCTAGGGGAGGCCTATGTTCAACAGTGGACGTCTTCAGGCTGGTGATGATGATGATGATGATGATGAAAATCAATAATCTTTATTTTAATGCATCATTCTCTATTTCAGATGGTACACCATTGGAAAATTTAATGTGGTAAGTAAAAACAACCATTTATTAATTCAAAAATTCTTTTATTTTTAGCCTATTAAGTATATTATATAATCTGTGCTATTGCTAATTGTGGCTTACGCCTCATTTGACGTAGGTAAACCCACACGTCACCTAAACTTTTTACAAAACAGCCAGAACTTTTTAACGCAAAAAGTATGCTTAGACCCTGTTTTACCACGATGTCAAGGTTTGGTTATTTATTGTGGAGAAGAGCGATTTAGGTCGACACTCGACACACATCAGCCTTCACAGACGCCAATGAATTTAAAAATAGAATTTTCGAATTAACGCATTTTTTGTCTTGCTACCCGCCGAAGAGCACGTTCAGGCAGAATGAGGTATAAAAAAACAAAAATAAAACGTAATAATGAGAGAACGTCGTTGAGAGTTTTCACGTGAACGAGACAGTACTCTGATGCCATTTAACAATGACAGTAGAAATAATTGGTAACATTTCTATGTAGGCATTTAATCAATACTTATTTTCCTTACTGTCTGTATTTTCACTATGAAACACCTCTATCGGTACCTATTGCCTATTCTAGGCTCTATTCATCAACCGGAGGAAGTCCACTGCTGAATATAGACCGCTCCCATTAGGAGGGGAATTGCCTTAATCACCAAGCTTGGCGGGCGTTTTGGTGATTTCTGTAGACACAAACCGAGGAGAATACTGTTGCCCATTCCTTGGAAATTCCCTTAGCCGGCTCTTAGGCCGCATTTCTAGCTACAGCCTGACGGTCGGCCACTTCTTGGAAGTGGAAACCCGGCCTTACAGCACCCATGGAAAGATGTTTTAGTTTAAAAAAAATAATAAAAAAAGAGATAGAGTGGTCCTATTCTTCCCTCGGGACTACGCGGAATCCTATTCCTACCTACTCCTACCTATTCTTGACATTCGAGCAATACCACAGAATAGATAATAAATAAATACTATGTACCAGAAGACTCACTCCGCGAAGTCACTTAAATAAATAGCGACTCTTGCTGCAACGCTATAAAGTGTAGTTCAGCTCGCACAAAGCAACAAGTTTTCCTTAAACAGTTGCCTCTCGTTCTATTTAATACCATAAAATGTGTCAAATACAAACCTTTTTTGGCAATTTTCTCAAAATTATATCTCACAGACGTACCCTAATCCTTATAGAGTGAACGTAAACAAAAACCCCGAGGTACCTACTGAAAATGGGAAATCAGGTAACTTATGTATGGAAATCGGATAAAATGGGTTTACGTGGGCTTGGGGTAACACTATTGAGATTTGGTAAAAGGATGACTGTTTGTCTAGTAGACAATGTCTACGCTGTATTCGGTGTACATATGTAATGAGTATGGCTTATTGCTATGTATTTTTAAGCTATAAGGTTAGCAAATAAATTTTCTCAAACAAGCTTGGAAATGTGAGTATTATTTTGACAACCTTGTTCGGGATAAATTGTAATTGCTGTACTGGCGAGCAACGGCCGGCCAAAGTTGTATGAAAATCCATATCTGTCGTGGTTTAGCGGCCAAATAAATTACAAAACTCGTATTGTCGTGTAGTTTAGAAATGGAACGACCCCTTACTCCGAAACATGGCAACCAAGGAGGTAACTTAGCAAAGCTTTTATTTAAATTTCGAACTGGCTTGCAAATATTGTTGCTGTTTATTGGAAAAAAGTAACACTTTATGGTGGGAAAAAATATTTTTTACTAAAAAATTCTTTGTTTTAATTTCCGCGCATTATTTGAGAAAAGTACTATACATGCCTTGGCCACAACAAGGCATTGATAGACTTACGTTTGTGTGCCTCGACTTCGCTTCGGCACACATTTACACGTTCGTCCATCAATGCCTCCGTTGCTGGCCGCTGCGATGATGTACTATTGTCAAAAGAAATATAAAAAATAATGTAAAATTCCTACAATTCCCTATGCCAATACTAATACATAAAAGTGAACGTTGTTTGTATGTTTTTGTGGCTTTTATGACAGAACGGCTAAACGGATTTCGATTAAATTTTGCATACAGATTGATAACTCTACTGAGAACAGCAAAAAATACTTTTTATTCCGGAAAATTCATAATTTTGGCTGGAAAACAGGGCAAAAGCAGGTAAGCCCGCGGTACCCTCTAAGTAATTTACAGCTCTAAAAATATACCAAAAAGCATTTCAAACTCTTTTAATGGCCTTTTTTTACTTAAAAGCCAGCTATTTTCAACCGCCTAATTTTCATTCGATCCCTGATGTTCGCAATTACGACCATAGATTAAACAAATCGAGACAGATGTGACACGCCATATTTTGCCTAATCCCTAGGCTGTCGTGACTTGAGTTCGTAACTAAACGAAATGTTGTATTTATGGTAGTTTACAAAATACGTGCCTACAAGTCTGAATGTTAGTAGATAGAATTACATTGTATCTGAGAATCTGGGCAATGTACTTTATTGTTAGTCATTTGAATTTAAACTCTACTGCTTTGTAAATGGGTTCATGTGACGTAGGCAGTAGGTGTTTAATATTATAACCTGACAGTACCTTAGTAGCTGTTTTAGTACCAGTATAATTTATTTATAGAAATAAATAGACAAATTTTAAAATCTTAAACAGTTTCAAAAATAGTATTTTATGTCTGTTTGAGTTAACTTAGGTTGAAGCTCCATCAACCCACACCACACTAAGCATTTTGCTATGCGCTTCATAGTGCGTACAGCCAAGCAGTGGAACACCGTGCCGGCGTCCTTGTTTCTAGCTACTATGATCTGAGAGTCTTCAAGTTGAGAGTGAACAGGTATCTTCTAGGCAAGCATGCACCATCGTAGACTGCGTCATCACTTTCCATCAGGTGAGACAGTGGTCAAATGCTTTCCCTATCAACAATAAAAAAATGTTTATCGTTATTTCATAAATACCATTATGACTACCTATTATCATCATTTTAAAACAAAATTACCCATATTGGTTTAGACTTTCTCCAGTGATGCGTTTACCAGCGATCAGCATTTAATTTTTATTTATTTAAGTAGGCAACCAGTCAGAAGTATCTTACCAACTCTTCTGCGTAATAATCTTTGGCAAAACCGTAATGGACACTCTTGGCAAAATTATGGCGTCAGAACCACTGCCTTAAATAAATTGGGGTCCCGCATTATAATGCTTTTAAATCGAGATGCCGAAGCCGGAACCCACGACTTTCAGGGTTAGCTTTCCCTGAAAGGTTTTTTGATGTATGGTAAAATAAACATTCCCATACTTACCATGTATGTATGTTATATCAAAAGGCCCCAGCCTATTGCATTTTAAATATTAGAATTTTCTATTTGTTTTATATTATTCCCGGTTTGATATGCCTGGAAGCAAAATACGCGGAATCAAAAGCTCTACGCTTAGCTTTTCTGTTAATAAAGCTTTGTAAATATACCTTATTATTTTTTCTAAGCTATTTTTTCCATAAGTAGTTGAGTGTGCCAAAAGTGTACCTAAGCTACAATTTGTGAGTTGAAAATATTATAATTATTAAGTTTGGTGTTGCACTCAATGTGGGATCAGATGGGACATAGATATACCTCAGTGCCAACGAATGCGTCATGTGCCTTAAGGTCAAACGTTTCACTCAGCGCGGCAAATTCAAATTTTCTTGCATTTTTTGCCAATACTTAACAGCTTAATTACTTAACGTGATTACATGAAAACTGCTTTAATGTAAATAAATAGAATGTATCAACAAATTACGATTAAAAATATTACCTAATTATCATTGGTTTAGCAACAAATGGCAATAAACCAATCTCGTCTTGGCTTTTCAGTATCGTCGTGGCTATTGCCATTTCTCGCTAAGCTAATTATATCTAGGTGATATTTTTAATTGTAATTTATTGATACATGCCATTTATTTACGCAAAATTAGTTTTCATGTAATCACGTTAAGTAATTAAGCTATTATTGGCAAAAACGCAAGAAAATTTGAATTAGCTGCGCTGAGTGAAGCGTTCCACCTTAAGTGTAGTTACACCTGCCGAAGGTACGGCGCCAAACGTTCGTCTGAATAAGCTCGCTGTGATTTCCAGTCAAAATTATGACGCGCAAATACGACCTACGGCCTGCGTTGAAATATAAGGTTATTTCCGTTAGAAAACCAAGTTTCATAACTGGTTATCTAGTGGGAAGAAATATAATCCTCTTTTATTACTGGTTATGAATCAGCGATCCACGACCGCTGCCTCGGAAACGGCACCGTTTAAACAAGGCATGTGCCCTGTTTAAAGTCGCGTGTGACCGCGCTTAATGAAAGTGACGTAACTTACATATTTATTGTTTTACAATGCTATTACAGGGTGTTAGGGTTCATTATTAAAATGAAACAACCGCTTGTGGACTATTTTATATTAGCTAGAGTGGTATTATTATCTGTATAAGTAAGCATTGATTATGCCTTTAGAATAATTTTATATCTTCGTAAATCTAGGTCTACGACTTTGTCATTATTATTTTTTTATTCAGAAACTTAGTAATTACAAAATGAAATATGACCCAAAACTACAACTCTGAATATGACTCTCCAAAAATCACACCAAAATGTCACGTCATTACCACCCCGTGTTCAAAGAACTACCGGAAAAAATTGAATTTTTTTTAACATTCACTTATTTTTACTCAGTTTTTAAATTGAATGCACAAAATAATTGGATCTGTTCAGTTTTGGAGGAGGAAAAGAGGGAATACGAAACATCGATCGTTCAACATTTTTGTATTATCGAGCTGTCACTTTACGGGGGAGACTTGGCGCAGCGCGACGGTAATAGTTTCTTCAAAGACCTATCGAGAGTCCTCTTAATGTCGAATTATATTTATAGGGAAACAAAATTGAAAAGTTTCAAGTCGAATTTGGGAATAACTGCTCGTACTTTATTCTTAAACAAACCTGCTGGTACGAATAAAGATCTGAAAAAAAAATAACTTAAAATATGATAACGGAGCATTCTCTAGATGCATTAACATTACCGAATATTTATGAGCGTAGCTTAACAACACCACCACAAAGAGTATTAATACCTGATTTTTTCTGCGAAATACATTTGTTTGGCTACTCTATGTCACACATAAATCAGTTCCTGTACACAGACAGATTTATATCCACAAAAATACGCTGTAACATTAGCAGAGAATCTGCGGAATACTACTCTATAATGTAGGTTTTCTGCGCGCACTCGAATCTTCTACGTGATATTGAAATCTACTCTAATCCTATGTGTCAATGGTAATTTTTGTTAGCCCCCTCACTACTAAATGTATCTTTCTTTTTGTGTATTTACTGTTTAATAGTACACTAATACTGTGGGTGAACAACCTGACATAAATGAGTTTTGTTTATTTACCTATTTATCCTTGCGTGAAGACGTGGACGGATTTGGCTAATTAATAAGAATCCGAAACGTACGCAATTGAAAAATCGTTCATGCAAATTGTGTCAAGTGTGCGGAGGCAGCAATTCACTCAACTTTACATTACATACTCACCGAATGTTGTCCTCAGACGAAAAGCTGCGACTACTTCTTCATATTGCAGATGTTTTAAAAACACTTTTAGTACGTTTATTTCTATCTCGGAGCACTTTAAGAAATGTAATTTAGTAATTTTACGCTGAAGTTTATGGTTATTTTGGAGTGGATTTAAGTAGTAATGTTAGAGGCGTCTGGCAACTTCAGGGACTGAATAATGTCGGTTTTATGGAAGCACTAGACTTTCACTTAAAGGTCGTGCTTTACGCCCCGAGAAAGTGCAGCTCCTGAGGGAGCGCTGGCGTATTTTATGTATGAAGTATGGTATTTTATCACGGAATAAAAGGCACTTTTTATATTTTATTCTTGAGTTACAAGACTTATAATGCAAAAAAAATTGGACTGTCTACATCAAAGATTATAAAGCCCGTTGATAGCTCGTGAACATAATTTCTCGTACCAACACGACTCACCTGTACGGGCAGGGGCCGAGGTAGCAAAACGAGACAAAGCTATGCGAAATTACAAAGGATAGAGCAGGATGGAACAAAAGACATCAACGGGTTCCCGTGATTTGTATGAAAATAGTAGTTGAAATACACTACTTATTTTCGTATGAGGGGAAGTTGTATCCTTGGTCAACTGGATTTATAGTCAATGGTCTACATATAAGCTACAGACATGATAGTTGCCTGCTATTAAAAATTAAGAAGTAAATATTATTTGCATAAATTAGGTTAAAAATAAATTATCATCATCATAAACAGCCTGAAGACGTCTCTGAACATAGGCCTCCGCCAGAGAGGGCCGCTTTGAGAGGCTGCTCGCCTCCTGCATCCATCGGCTACCCGCGGCTTTCACCAGATCGTCGGTCCACTGAGGGCTGGCCTACTCTGTGTCTTCCGATAAAAATGAATGCAATAATTGAAATAATAAGTAAAATCGGTAAACAAATCAACGATTATAAACTTTTAAAGTTTCTTTCGCCTGCCTCTGTTCTTCCATCAATAGAATATATGGTATTACGAAGTAGGAATAGTTATAAACATTTTTGTTGCGTTTAGGTATAAGTTACCATTCTTTCGCCTACACAAAGTTCGTAAAGAGTTTGCGAACTTTGTATAATATCTAACTTAAGATTAAACTTAATACTTTGCAAACAAATAAGTTATAACTTTAAATGCATTAGGGCAATGACCTAACGATCTATTATAAAAAGCATTTACCTAAGCTTTAAACCTCAGTAAGCGGTAGCCTCAGACTAAAGACAGCAAAAGAGGAGCCACCTTAGAATACTTACCTTTACTGTTTCCTATCTAGGTACATATTATAAACAAATAAATATATGTATATCCGACTTATTTAAAATGAATCACACTCATGATAATTTTAATACTAATATATATACATCTGGAATGGGATATCGAATGGGATATTTAAAATGTAAGTGTATTTTCTATTAGATAGGTACACGCTAAGTGAATTAATTTATTCGATCATTAACACCAGTCTACACTAAATCATGGATCTTATCATAACTTATGCTTAATATTATAAATATGCCAAATGTGAGGACCATTATGAATTAGGAGTACTTATAACATATTGTACAAAACGATCAGATAATATAATTGTCGGTACATTATCATAATATAATAAGGCTGGTATAGGCTTATGTTGGCTTGCACACAGATATTTTCTGACACATTATTAATACCTATACCAGCTACTATTTTGATTACTTATGGCATGTTGTTAATATTTTTTCCAAAAGTTATACGTTAAGTAATACCAAAAAAATTACAAAATTACTACTATGTAGCTCTACAATACTATTTAACAGGAAAAATTAATTATTTTGCTTGTGAGTGCAAGTTTGGCAAATTCGTTATTTGTATTTGCTTCATTTAAAGTTCAACACACGCCTTCTATTTAATTGTTGTAGTCTCAGGTGTCTGCACGGGGCAACGCTCACAAAACATTATGCCAACTTTGCAAACCAAACGTCACAAGAAGTTTGTACAAATCGCGGGTAGTTTTAACGTGTTGAATATACATCTGCACCTGGGGCTTGCAACAGGGCCCAGGGGTGCTTATTGAAAGTTATTGCAGTGCTGTGACAACTTTCAAAGTATTATGGTCTGTCTGACGCAAATAGAACCAACGTGGAAAATGTTAATGTTTTTTATAAGATCTTCACTTCACTTCATCAGCAGGAAGACGTCCACTGCTAAACACAGGCCTCCCCCATAAAACGTCACTTTGGACGCTTATCATAGGAGGAGGGGGGAATTGACAAAATCATCACGCCTGGCAGCAGGCGGCTTGGTGATCGCAGAAAATTTTAATGTACCGGGGAGAATGCTGCTGCCCATTCCCTGGATATTCCCTTAGCCGGCTCTTACGGCACCCACGGGAAGAGATGGCGTAGTCATGTTTGCAAACCAGGACCTTACAGCCAAAGAAAAGCTCATCCACTCATTTTTGAGTTGTGACAGTGACATATGACTCGGTTTATGTGGACTTTCTTACCGTACAGATGTTGAATGAGCTTCCACCAGCGGCCTTTCCCCGGAGCGACAACATACAGCATTTTAAAAGGAGGGTCAAGAGAGGGTTATATTATACTACGCATTAGTGGATCGTCTAGTGATACAAATATCCAGAGGCTGCGGTGACCTCTAACATTCCCATCAGGAGAACCGGATGCTTTTTTAGTACCAACAGAAAATTCAAAAAATCGGTAATAGAAGTTGTATATTAGTCGAGCTAATACGCTACGAGCTACATAAAGAGTTATATGTAGACTTTAGAACTTTTGAATACAGTAACCATATAAAATTATAAACGTGACACCATTACATGATGAGACCGGATCAATTTATTTTAACGGTGAATTTGAATAAAAAACAATGTTTTACGTGACGCGTTCTAATAACGTCCTCTTGACACAGCTTCGGAAATTTTACCGCGTCGGAAACCAACCTACTTATTATAATAATGTCCACACATATTTATTGTTGTACAAAACACTATTGAAACCATATTTAATTTTTTTTAAATAGAATCACATAATTAGGTAATATAGGCGGTCTTATTGCTAAGAGTGATCTCTCCCAGACAACCTTTGATTGACAAATGGTGGTGTATAATTAGTACTATATAGTATGTTTCAAATCCCCTGAGAAACTCATGCATTGCTCCCCAGGTATTATGTTAGCCCCGAAAAAAAGCGACAGTATCGCTTTCCATACAATAATTATGCATCGCTTCACTGTCGTTTTCTACCGCGTTTCGTGGTACAAGGAAATATGCTAGATAAGGTCAATTGCGGCGCTAAACCTGTTTTGGCATGTTTCAATGTCGAGTTTCTCAGGGGATTTGAAAATATAAAGCGACCCACCAAAAAAATAAGTTCAGAGTCGCTGCAGTCCGATCAAAGGTCAATGTACGAGCTTCTCAGGGGATTCAAAACATAAGTTACATTAGGTACTATACTTAGATAAATAAATACTTAAGTCTTTGGCTGCCGTCGGTTACTGTATTAGATTTTTTTGGGGGTTACTTGGATACACAAATCTAAATACAGAGTGTAAATTAATGGCAGTTATATAAATATTCTTTATAAGAATTACCTAACTGTTAATTCGTCACAACGTTACGTCTCCTCTTTTTTTGCACAGACTCTACATATTATTATCGTATATGTGTGTGTTTGTGTTATCGTTGTGTGTGTATCCTAGCAAATAAACGATTGATTATTATTGATTATTGATTATGCACCCATTTATATCATCAGCCGGAAGACGTCAACTGCTGGACATAGGTCTCTCCCACCAAACGCCACTTTGTCGCTTATCATATCTTGCCATGATCACCACGCTTGGCAGGTGTCTTGGTGATCGTTAAAGATTATTATGTACCGATGATAGGTATAATACATAATATTTATTTGGCATCATTAGCAAGTTTAATTTCACAAACATAAAATTTTCACGCTAAAATTGTAAGTAGCAGTTTTCAAAAGATAAACGGTGTTGTTCCACTTACGTCAACAAATTTTTCAAAATGTAGAAACGGGAGCTATTAAGCAGGATTTATTTCTACAACAGCATCTGTATTTAGAATACGTCCGTAAAACCATTAAACCTTTGTGGAAACTCCTCAGGGGCCTATACGAGTAAATGAATTTCGGTTTAAATTTACATAAGAAGCCATTTTGTGGTTACTGGGCGGAAAAGGAAGAGATTTTTTTGTAATTCTTTTAAGCATTGTTTACCGCGTGCTAATTTGGATTTTAAAAATATTAAAAAGTAGTTATTTCTTTTCTAGCTTTGTCCCAACTATAGCAAAATTAGTCAAATATTTCAGCATATCGAATCATTATGGGCAGCCGTGACGCTTATCACCAAGCAAACGACTAGTTTGTCACGTCATTCGTTTACAAAAAAAACATAAACTCATAGTAAAAATCTCTCTTGTAAGTTTTAAATGAGTCCGCAATATTATGCAAGCTGAATTGAACTTTATTGTGTTGTGCAAGAATTGTTATTAATTATCTTTATGGAGTGAATCTACTGTACCTATATAAGTATTCCAGCAGGCATAGCATGCGCACCGCGACAAAATTATCTCGATACTTTTTCTTGTGAAAGACCGTGGCAAGGCTACGGTAGCGCCCTTAGAGTATACGCTAAAGCACAGAGAGATCATCAAAACGATATTATATTTATTTTGTACTGTTCACACGTATCACGACATCAGTGGCGAAGGAAAGAAACAAACATATAGTAATTAGCTACGCTTGCGAAAAGTCACCGTACTATTATTTTTTTCGAGTTGAGTCAATTGTTTTTTTCATAAAAATCTGTCAGACTTATTCACATCAAAGTATCCACTTCATATAAAAAGTGTACAAAAAAGTGATATGCTTGACACATAATCATGTTCTCTCTATGCTTAGTTTAGTCTATACTCTAAGGTAGTGCCTAAGACGTGTGTCTCACTCTAACAGCGATGACAAGTTTTCATACTACAAGCTTTAGTTTGGGGCTAGGATGGCGCTGTATGAAATGTACACGGTTTTTTATTTGACGTTAGAGATATCTTTATTTCTCATAAGAAAATATTTCACTTACATGAGAATTAATTAACATAATGTACAAAATAGATACTGTTGTCGTACGAAACAGATATTCTTAAATAGTAGTTAAGTTATTATTTTTTTTTAGTAGTAGGTAGGGTAGTTAAACAAAACTGGTCAATTTATGTTTTGTTCGATAAATATTTATTTATATAAATTGTATAAATGGTATGTTTTCACCAAAGATGTGCGAGGCAGCTAGGCGGTGCGAGGATGCGTAGCGAGGCTGTGAAACGGTGTGAGTGTTTCCACCAAAGATGTGCAAGGCAGCTGGGCGGTGCGAGAATACGTAGTGACGCTGTGAAATGGTGTGAGTGTTTCCACCGAAGATGTGCGAGGCAGCTGGGCGGTGCGAGAATGCGTAGCGAGGCTGTGAAATGGTGTGAGTGTTTCCACCAAAGATGAGCAAGGCAGCTGGGCGGTGCGAGGATGCGTAGCGAGGCTGTGAAACGGTGTGAGTATTTCCACCAGATATGTGCAAGGCAGCTGGGCGGTGCGAGATTGCGCAGCGAGGCTGTGAAACGGTGTGAGTGTTTCCACCGGAGATGTGCGAGGCAGCTGGGCGGTGCGAGGATGCGTAGCGAGGCTGTAAAACGGCGTGAGTGTTTCCACCGAAGATGTGCGAGGCAGCTGGGCGGTGCGAGAATGCGTAGTGAGGCTCTGAAACGGTGTGAGTGTTTCCACCAAAGATGAGCAAGGCGGCTGGGCGGTGAGAGGATGCGTAGCGAGGCTGTGAAACGGTGTGAGTGTTTCCACCAAAGATGAGCAACGCAGCTGGGCGGTGCGAGAATGCGTAGCGAGGCTGTGAAACGGTGTGAGTGTTTCCACCGGAGATTTGCGAGGCAGCTGGGCGGTGCGAAAATGCGTAGCGAGGCTGTGAAACGGTGTGAGTGTTAGATGGACGGAGATGTGCTAGGCCACTCAGCGGTGCTAGGATGTTTAGCAGGCTCGTTTCTGATGCGCGCGCTTCTGCCCGCACACATCCCTTGCAATACATCCCTCGCACACATTCCTTGCAACACTTCCATAGCACACTTTTCCCCTTTGTTTTGCATGTACAAAACCTCGCTCCGCTGAGCCGTTTCCACTAGACCTGCGCTGAGCGAGGCTAGGTAAATGAAGTGAAGTGATTCTATTGGTTCTTAACAAACACATCCCTCGCACATCTCTGGTGGAATCGCAGTCTAGTCTTCTGTGCAAAAACTAAGTGCCATTTTTATTCTGGGCTATAACTTCCGTTTTGGAACTTGAGGGTCAATGTAAATAATACATTCTACGTAATGTTTTTTTAATGTCTTGGATTAAATATGTCCATTTTCTTTTATTTGAGGAAAAAGACCAACTCGTTAACTAGATTTGTAGAGATTAATGACCGGAACCCATTGTAATCACATTTGATCCGTCTTCGGTACCTTGTGTATTGGATCTCCCGCAGTAATATTTTCCCCAATGCGCTCAATCCATCAGCCTTTTAGTAGTCCGCAATGGTTCGTGAACATCAATTCTCTAGGATAAGTGTATCGAATAAGTTTTAGGAATAATTGAGGACCACCAAAAAGACCTTAATCTGTTTGGTAGACACACACATAAAAAAATCGAAGTCGGTAGTAATTATTTAAACTTTTAAACTAACTACTACGTTAATGCCAACACTATTAATACTAAAACTACTAGGTGTTTCTCTGGGGATAAGCTCCGAAACGAGGAGTTCCACAGGAGGACTAAAGTGACCGATATAGCTCTTAGAATTAGCAAGTTGAAATGGCAATCGGCAGGCCACATCGCTCGTAGAACTGACAACCGATGGGGAAGAAAGGTTCTCGATTGGCGACCACGAACCGGAAGACGCAGCGTAGGCCGACCCCCCACTCGGTGGCCCGACGATATGGTGAAAGCCGCGGGGAACCGATGGATGCAGGAGGCAAGCAGCCGCTCAAAGTAGCGCTCTGTGGGGGTTCAACAGTGGACGTCTTCAGGTTGGTGATGATCTTTCAATTTAGATTGTCTTTGATAGGCTAGTGTCCTGCTATTAAAAATTAACAAGTTAATATTATTTTCATAAAGTAGCAATGCAAAAATTGAAAAAATTAGTAAAATCGGTAAATAAATTACGGAGTAATAAGCTTTAAAGTTTCTGGAGGGTGCATCGCCTGTCCCTTTCTCGCAAAACAGAGCTTCCCCACAGTTACTATGAAAACGCACGTTAGTGATGTCACATGCTAAAGAGATTTTATGTAAAGCTACCACAGCTTAGTAATGAGGTACTATGAAGGATCAAGAACTGATGTCACTGCATGTTTGAACTGTCTCTTTCTATTCCTGTATTTTAAAATGCTTGTAACTTTGTCATTTTTTGATGAACATTAATTATTTTGTGACATAAAAAAATAGCATGACACTAGACTGTTAACCGCGAAGTTTCTATCATAATTTAATTGCACAAATTATAGATAAAGGTTAAACGTCATACTCTAGCCTAATGAGAGATTGATAATTGAGATATTGTTAATACATAATGAAGTATTATTAGATACACCTACATGGCTGATTAGGTTTCCTTTGACAGTTGATTGAAAATCAATAGCTCCTCTTTCACTGAGTACGCTATATGACGTACCTGCCTATTCAGAATTAACATAATAAGCGACGTCAGCTAGACGGTTGGTCGGTTGATTTCATTGGTTTTGGATTGGATTCTTAATTAGGACACGTAATGCTTGTCCTTCTTGTTTAATTCACCATCACTATGGTGGTAGGACTTTTCTGCAAAGTTCGTCAAGGTAGGTGTCACCGCTTCGCCAGTTATTCTGCCGTAGTAGTGTGCAAGCATTACTGTGTTCCGGTTTGAAGGGCATTGTAGCTAGCGAAATTATTGGCAAATGAGAAATTACGAACTGATCTCACAGTCTCGAAAACTTTTTTAGACTGTGTGATGTCTCAGGATGGCGTGCGCAGTGCGCAGTGTCACGCGAAACTTAAGTTTGGAGTTCCGAGTGACACTGCAATCTGTTATGGGCGACCGTGTCGCTCAACACCAAGCGAACGACTAGCTCTTCACGTCATCACGTCATTCGATAACATAAAAAAAACAGAATTTTTGGAAAGCACCTGAAGACTTCTTGTCTTGCGCAATGGCTGTTGCGTCTTACCGTTTTTGCCAACAGTATAGAGTACCAGCGTAGCGATGGGGAAGAAAGGTTCTCCAGTGGCAACCATCGAACTGGAAAACGCAGCGTAGGTGCCCCATCACTCCTAGTTGGACCAGCAGCATGGATGCAAAGTAGCGTTCTGTGGCCTATGTTCAGCAGACGTCTTCAGGCTGTTGATGATGGTATACCAGCGTAACACAATCAGACACCGACCTCGCCAGTGAGGTCGACGTACCTCTCTCCCCATAGGTTAACTTGAACAGTCATAACTTTCCACAGGGTTCCACTCTTTCAGTGGGAACAGAACAGAACTCTGCGTTTCGGTCTATCTGGATCACACTGTAATTAATTAATCCCGGTATCTTTTATCGCAGCGTAGGCCGGCCCTCCACTAGGTGAACCGTTGATCTGGTTAAAACCACGGGGGCTTATGGATGCAGGAGGCAAGCAGCGGCTCAAAGTGGCGCTCTATGGAGAGGCCTATGTTCAGCAGCATCAGGTTATCGACGATGAGGTATCTTCTTGGTCCAGATTTGCTATGAGCGGTCCCTGTATACGCAATCATGTCTCAAATCTGCTGAAAACTCTAAGAAACCTCTAAAACTGAGACCGACGAAAGTCTAGTCTACATTAACTCAAACCTCAGGTGAGTTTTGACCTTAAAACGCAATAAGACCATTAAACAATTCTCATTATTACCAAACTTTGTAACTTAATTTTGCTTTAAATAACATTTTTATAACGAAACTCTCGTTACAAGTTCGTTAATTCTTCAAGTGGCGTGAAAAATTAAAATTCCTGCGAACTTCTACGAAATTATTTAATTAACTTTGCAAATGGTTGGCGGTTTTTAGGTTCAATAGATATACAATGGGTAATATCTACGCATTAAGTATGCATAGTTCTAGAGAGTAACAGCTAATGATAGGTTGCTTAAATTTAAATTTTCTTTAGCTTTGTGTTTATTTTTTTAATTGCTCTCAAAATTTTTAATAATTATTTAATGGGAATGAGCCAATTTTTTTTTAAATCTGCATTGGCTTAAAACGTTGGTTAAAAAAGTAGGTACGTTAGTTTCTTATTACGTGCGGAGCATCAGGATTAATATTTGGTTTCATATGAGTTTATGACCCTGTCATATAGCACGTTTACCTATATGTCAGGGGAATCGAAATATACACAATGTATGTAGTATGTATGGACACAAACGTATGCGAATAGTTTCATTCATATTGCATTATGTATTTGAAGTGAACAGTACTAAATCCACTACGGAGCTACGTTCACAGAACTAGTAAGAAACTAATTTAACAGAAGTACCGTAGGCGGAACTATTGAGAAAAATGTCTCACTAGTTCCGTTACGGAGCTACTTCCACGGAACTTCTGGGAATAAACGGTTTACTTCTTTAAAGAGATCTCTATAATAGCGTTGTGTTTAAAGTTAAATAAATATTTTATCCAGCCAGTACTCTAAATCCCAGACCAGTTATTTTCGTTTATTTAGAGGAATGTGTTTGATAATTGATAACCCACTAATAAATTTACTTAATTTATTATTTTGTATAAATATCGTTGTTAAATAAATATTTTTTAATAAATATAAAAAATTGTTGTGATTACTAAAAATTTGGAGAAGTACATAAAGGACTATTTGGAGTCGTGAATTAACTTAGTTATGTTCGGCTACCTATTGCTAGAAAGTAAGTAAAATTAAAGTGTGAATAGAAAATGAAATAAAAGTTTCATTTTCTATTCACACTTTTTTTCATATGATTACCTACACCGCGCTAGGTTTCAGTTGAATTATAGATATCCCTATATATATCACCAGATACAACCTCCAAACCATTTAACGGAGAGATGTCGAGCTCCTGACCTCTACGGACATAATATTTCAACAGTAACATCTAAAATTTATAGCCAACAAGTCACCTGCAAACCAGACTACATCTAGGCCTTAGACTAAAAGAACAGTTAAATAGACTTATCATTTAGTACTAGAAGTTTGAGCCAAAAATGGAATACGACATCGTAAAATTATACCATTACACTCTCACTATTTGTGATCTATACAGTTTAGAGCGTACGTCCAATTCTTCAATAGACAGTTAGACGTGCGGGTATACTTGACATTGCTTCTAACGTCAAAGAAAATAATGCCAGTGAAATGGTATGATTTCACATTTTGTATTCATTATATGGCTTCAGTTTCTAGTTCTCCGCGTTTAGTGTATTCAGTTTTTTGGTCTAATATCTAGGCATGTTTGGCTACCATTAACCAAGTAACCTATAGATCTACGCAGACCTAGGTAAACCTAGCCTAGGCATTAGCATACTGATTAAACGCACGGTCGTAATCTTGAAGGTTTAGAACAGTTTAAGGTTAGGCTAAGAGACCTTATAATTAAGTTTGTTTGGAAGCCGTCCATAGCCGTCTTTACTTTGTGAAAATTATGTTAACATTAGGTAGTGGAAATCTACCTTCTTCCATCTAACAGCGGGTGACACAATTGGGACAATAACATTATTGAATACTTGGAAATCTACATTATTTTATGTAAAAGAATGACGTGCCGAGCCAGTCGTTTACCTAGTGTCACGGCTGCCCATAGGAACAAAAATGCCTACTCATGCACACAAGCCGAATTATCTTTTAATATTTACACATTCTTATAAATTCGAAAATCAGTGTCTCTATTTTGTTAAATATCTGAATGGCCGAAGTGATCTTGATACATTTTGATATTGAGATTGTCTTAGTTTTGGGGGAAGCAAGCATTTTTTTTATACCAACTTTTCTTTTCTTTTCGTGATAAACCAACGCAAATCTGCAGGCAGCAGCTAGTATCTCCATAAATTCCAAGAAGAATGGAACGGCTATTATGGAAAGACAAAGTATGACAGTTCACACGACAAAAGGGTTATTAAGAGAGGGAAGCCATAGCTACCCCCTTTCATCCCCTTGTCCTTATCGCCCGAGGCCATCGCAGACATTAGAGGAAATGCGATATCGAGTGACCTCACCCTTTTGGAGCGATCTTTGTCAAAATCCCTATCCTTTAGTAAAACTATTGTTGTGGTTGATCTTGACCTTGTATATAGTTCATGGTGACATAAAACAGGAAGGCATTGACTAATTAACTATTACTTAGTTGATTTTAATTTTGATAACGAAATGCGTTCGTAATAATAATTCCAGTGGCCTTACAGCGCATCAGGTGGTTAATGCTCCCTAGTTTTAAAGGGAAATGTCCTGGTGTTACCTTCGAATCCGGCATTCCATTCGAAGATGGTACTCTAACTCGAACTCTAAGCTAACCTAACCTGCAGCCGTAGGCTAGCCCCCCACTAGGTGGACCGACGATCTAGTGAAAACCCCGGGAGTCGATGGATGTAGGAGGCGAGCAGCCGCTCAAGGCGGCGCTCTATGGGGGAGGCATATGTTCAGCAGTGGACGTCTTCAGGCTGTTGATGATTATGATGATGATGAATCCTAAGCTGGTAGAAGCCAACTGTAGGCTGTGGGTTTGATTCCCACTCAATACAAGCATTTAATTTGTGTGACGGACATTGATGTTAGTTCTGTATCTAGGTGTTAATATAATTATATTCTACGTAAGTATCTAAAAGTAAAAAAGTATGTAAGTATTATATCAGTTATGTGGTTCCCATAGTACAGTTTTTGCTTAGTTTCGGGCTTGCACTATGTGAAAATAAAATGCCAACATTTATGTGTTTATTTCCATACCTTGGCAAATGAGACTATTACATGATATCACAGTCTAGAAATCTTATTACTAGACTGTGCTGACGTCGCAGGATTTAGTGGTTTCGGACTATTTTCATTTTTTAATGATACAGGTTTAGTTTAATAAAATGTGGTCCACCATAAATTAATACAACCTAGGCACCTAGCTATCAAATAATAACATTAAAACGATTAATAAACATCACTCTTATTTTACTAGTACCTACTAGATAGGCTTGTGTGTGACTACATCTCTCCAGATGTTAGTGCCAATGTGGTCAACTACACGATGTAGCACGCTCACCTATAAGAAACCTGCTCGCTATCCTCTTGAAAACATCCGGATTATAGCTTACACTCTACGTCATCATCATCAGCCAGAAGACGTCCACTGCTGAACATAGCCATCTCCCATAGAGCACCACCAGAGCGGCTGCTTGCGTCCGGCATCCATCGCATCGGCTCCCCACAGTTCTGACCAGGTCGTCTGTCCACCTAGTTGGGGCCTACGCTGCGTCTTCCGGTTCGTGGTCGCCACTCGAGAACCTTTCTTCCCCATCGGTTGTCAGTTCTACGAGCGATGTGGCCTGCACACTGCCACTTTAACGTGCTAACTCTAAAAGCTATATCGGTGACACCCTACTTATTGAAATATAAACACTCTCAAGTGGCCGTAATAAAACATTGAACAGCGTTCTCAAGGAATTCATATTCCATTACAGCGATGGAAAAACAAACAGCTCTCCGAGAGTATAAACGAAAACTTTTATGGGAAAACTATAAAAGTGTCGGTTCAGCCACTTAATTAAACGGTGAGAACAAAAAGAGATCGCCATTATGACACTCTGCGAGATCGTGCCTTTTTATGGCTCGTCAAATTTTGACCTACTTGCCACGTAGGTATTGCTGGGGTCACTAACAAAACTCTCTCCACTAACACAAACCTACTTGATGGACTTTTAGTCAAAATCAACAGACGAGTGTTAAATATACAGATAAAAACAGAAACAGTCCAGAACATTACCTGATAATTTAAACGGTAGGTGTACTGGAACTGGGAATGTCTTCTAGAGGAAAGTGAACAAGCGTGCTGTAACATTGACCACATTGTCACTGTAACGCGATGTTAAATCTATGAATCTATAAAAACATCACGAGAAATGTGGTCAAATTCAAGCCTATTAAACAGTATTTAAAGAACTAATTTCCAAGCACGTGGCTGTAGGAAGCGAGTGCAAAAGTCATTGGTGCAGGGCCGAGCCGGATTTGAATGAAGGTCGGATGGGCTACTGCCAAGCCTCTCTCCTTGGCAAAAATAATATTCTTGAAAATATGCAGTCATCATCCTTTTTGCCTTTTCCCATTTGTTATCGGGGTCGGCTCCCAATCTAACCTGTAGCAGCAAGCTACCAGAATTACACGAGTGACTGCCATCTGACCTCGCAATCCATAAAGAACCAGAAATGGTTAGCCCAGACGTCAGATTCTATCAGGCTTCTGACTATCCTTAACGTTTGCCATATAGAATTCTTATGACAACCGGGACCGACAGCTTAACGTGCTCTCCGAGGCATGGAGCGATGGCATCGAAAACTGCCCATAACTTAATAGATAAGTCATTGGTGCAGGGCTGAGGATCGAACCCGGTGCCGTAAGATTAAGAAGCGCACATGCTACCGCTCGGCCACCATCGCTGTCTTGAAAATATGCAGTAAAATATTTTTTATGCTAAGATAGGCGTACGTTTGACATCATCTCACCTGATGGTAAGTGACGAATTTGTCTAAGGTGGAGCACGTTTGCCCATGAGATGTCCATTCACTCTTGACTTGAAAAGACCGTTCGGACTATGAATGACTTAGCAAAATGCTTAGTGCGAACTGGTGTTACACTGTAGATGATTTGAATATGCAATATTTTCATTTCCGCTTTGATATTGAACATGTAAATTCAGTATTCGTGACAGTTTTTGAGATAAGCACTCGTCGAAACATCTGCACAACTTTTTGCGTACCCGGATATTTTGGTATGCAAAGTTCATACACATTATGTTGATGTTCCCGATGTGAATGTATGTATGCATGGTGGCTTGGATTACTGGGATGGAAGACAGATATTTTATTTACCAGGAAGGACGTGTTTTTTACTATTTTGCCTATTTTTTCCTATAGTTTTTTCCGCCTGTGTAACTTTGAACCAGATATTTCCTGTTTACGTCTTCTATATTATATTGGTAGCTTGGTACATAAGTTCTGACAGAGATTGAAGTTGAAGTTATTGATAAATATTCTATATGGTATTTATTTAAATATACCTAATTTATGTATTACTTGTTTAAAGAAATTATAATTTTGAGAAGGCCGTGCATACGCAGTGCGACAATCGATTTAATAGGTAATTGTATCGTTTGAACAAATATAAAACATATACCAACTCCTTATAATATACACACCACTCAAGTAGCACAAGAACGATAGAAAAACGGAAAAGCGCTTCAGTGAATATCACATCTTAACTCATTTAATAAACAAAAAGCTTTCTAAAAGAGGATTCACTTCAAGAAACATAGTTTGACTAAATCCTAACTCGACACGAAAGTAAAATGCCAACCCAAAACACCCATCACGGCAGTATTTCATGAAACTTAGTTACAGTTGGAACGAAAACGATTGCCACAAAAGAAAAACAAAAGCCTATCACGCCAGCTTTTTCTAATCATGACTGTCACTCTAGCAGTACCTAGCCTCCAATACGGACAGCTCTTGAGAGCAGCCACCTGGTTATCTAGTCATTTCTCTTTCATCCGTTATCGGATACCTACACAATACTGCTGTTAGTTTTTAAAGCTCTTTTGTGCGCAACCACAAAGGGAATGGAAGCGGGCAGGATGTAATGGACTTTTTGTGAAGGATGGATCATATTTTCCGACTGCCGCGTTCTAAGAGGGGCATTAGATTTGTTGGTCTTTATAATTCGTGTATTTCATAAAGTGGGCTATATTTCACTAGTTTTAGTCATCCCCATTAAATTAATATTACCTAATATCACCTGTTTACTTAGACAATTATTGAATTGTTCATTGTAAAATACTGCACGAAGCTTTATTAAAAATCTTGAATTAAAAAGGAAAGGAAAAGGAAGGATTTCAGTAAAATTATATTATTTTACTGAGTTTTCATCTGCCGGTATTATTATATAAGAAGCACAACGCAGGAAAAAAAATGACTGAGTGCGAAGTTGGTGCGAAGCAAAGACATTAAAATATTTAAGAGGTGAACACAGATTAGAGAAAAAATTATTATAATATGTTATACTAGGCTGCAAAGTTGGTTTTTGGCGCGAGTACTTGAATTGAAACCTGAGCAAGCGAAGGAATCTAGGATTGAACCACGAGCGTAGCGAGTGGTTCAAATGAAGAATCCTGAGCGTAGCGAAGGTTTCAAAGGTACGAGACGCAGAAAAACTTTGTTTCCGAGTGCAACACACAACTTTTCACCTCACTACAGCGAGGAAAAAGCAAGAATAGTTAACAGCTTAAAAAGCTAAGAAAAGATTAGTTTTTAGTTATGGGTGGCGGTAACGCTTAACATCAGGTAAATGACTAGCTCGTCACGTCATTCATTGAACACTAAAGAAAAAGTGTTTTTCATTCATTTTTCGGATAGTGTATTGGTTATATTTTATACTCTTTGGTGCTGGACAGTGCGATTATTCTAAAAATGAGGTTGGCGAACTTCTTAATGGTATCTTGGCGAGTGGCGAGTCGTTGCATCCTTTTGTTGTGAACGTCCCTCGAACCCGTACTAAGCGTTTTGCTAGTTCTTTTATGATTCGCACGGCTGAGGAGTGGAATGCACTTCCTGCTTCTTTGTTTCATACAAATTACAATCTGGGTCTCTTCAAATCAAGAGTGAATAGGCATCTCATGGGCAAACATGCTCCAACATAGACCGCATCATCGCTTTCCATCAGGTGAGATGTTGTCAAACGTGAGCCCATTCATGCATTAAAAATAAAATCTTTTAGTAGGTAGTCTGTAGTATTAATTAATTTTCAGTGGATTAGCAATATCAAGAAGGTTAAATTCGGGCAGATCTGTGGTTAAATCGTCAATTCTTGACGAGAAAATTACTGAGGAGTTTTGGCGGGAACGCGGAAAAGTTCACGTCGGTGCATTGTATTATTTTACAAAACTTATGCTTTTTCCAGTGTTAATGTTTAAAATTGGTGGTGTTTTACGCATTAAGTGCTGAATTACGAGCATGAGTGTGGGCAAGTGATATAATGTAGTGAAACGTGGTTTTTCGTGTTGCTTCCAAAATTCCATAGAAGCCTCTAGTAAAGTTGCCACCACTTTACTAGGGCATGCCTTAGACTGGATTATGACTTATACTAGACTATGACTACTCTGACTGTGACTATGACTTGACTTTAAGTGAAAATTTCCATAATACGATGAAAAATTACAAAACTTGACACTGGCTAAATACACTATGTGTGGAGCCAAAATATAAGAAAAAAAAATTACTGAACGAAAGGTTCGAATTTTAAAAACAATTTCCACGCTAGCGATTAAAATGTGTTTTTGCACCCAGATTTTGAATGACAAAGAGAATCTTTCCGAGCTAGTGAGTTGAAAACAATATTTTGTGGGCGCCAAGCCTCATTTTGTCCTGCTCTCTGCGCTTAAAAGCTTCAAACCTTTCAACAACAACCAAATTGCATACTTACATTTTTATTTATGTATCCTGGTGAAATCATTAATTCAGGTATAGCACAACCTATATTGCACTTTAATTTTTCTTTAAATAAAATATTCACACCCAAAATGTGACTTGACCTAAAAGGCATGGAGATGAATGGAGAATTCCCACATTATTTTCACTCATCTCCATTGCAGAAATCACAAACCTGGGGCACTAGAATAATGATATCATAAATATTCAAGCTACATACCAACCTTCATGTTACATCACTTTCAAACTCAAACACCAAAGAGGTTTTAAACACGTGGACCTCAATTAATAATTTAAAAGCGTTGAAACTTGGCGACCCCTGACCAAAGCAAAGAACCTGTTGGTTTATTCAACAGTATAATGGTAACATGTTTTGGCGGTGTAAAGAGAAAATTAACTGTGGTTTCGCAAAGTTGGGTACACAATTTCCATACGCATTTCAGAATCAACCTTACGTACTCTCTGAATATTTTATATTCCGTAGAAGTACTGGGCAATATTGTAACAAAGTATGTTTTAAGTATTACGTAAGCACCTAGATGGCATTTTTTGCATCGTCCTGTTCTTGTATACAATTTAAGCTACTGAAACGCCCAGAGAGTCATTAATTGCATGTACGTTACTTCTTCATCATCATCATCATCATCAACAGCTTAAAGACGTCCACTGCTGAACCTGTGTTCAGCAGTGGACGTCTTCACAGTAGCTCACAGTGGCTGCTTGCCTCCTGCATCCATCGGCTCCCCGCGGCTTTCACCAGATCGTCGGTCCAACGAGTGAGGGGCCGGCCTACGCTGCGTCTTTCGGTTCGTGGTCGTCACTCGAGAATCTTTCTTTCCCATCGGTTGTCAGTTCTACGAGCGATGTGTCTTTCTTCTTGATTTTACTCAAATTGGTGTTAGGTATTTGTCATGATCAGCAGCTTCCGATTCTTCTTGTTGCCTTTTTTGAAAGAAGCAGTAGGTAATCGTCATGAGCTACTATTACGTTGCCTCAGCATAGTCTAAATCTTTCTCTCAAAAAAACTAGGATCTTTATACATAAATTAAGATGTTTTGTTAATTTGGCGACCACGTACCGGAAGACGCAGCGTAGGCCGGCCTCCCTCTAGGTGGACCGATGATCTGGCGATAACCGCGGGGAGCCGGTAGATGCAGGAGGCGAGAAGCCGCTCAAAGTGGCACTTCCTGGGGGGGGGGGGAGGGCTATATTCAGAAGTGGACGTCTCCAGACTGTTAATTATGATGTTATTGAGGTGGTTAGAGGGAAACTAAAAATCTGATAAATTCGTCATTTTAGCGGAATCACGATAAGGAAACCGATTTATCATAGAACTCCCAAAAAGTTTCGAAAAACCAAATCCCTCGTTTTTCATCAAGCTCTCACCGCGGGGTTAGTTTTGAAATCCCTTATTATTTTCCCTTTTAAAGGGGATCTTGACACTCTTACTGTCATATTCCTTTCTTTTTTAAGTAAATGTATAACGCGACGAGCTAGTCGTTTGCCTGATGTTAAGCGTCACGGCTACCCATAATAGATTGCAGGACCACTCGGAACTCTAAATGAATATAGTTTTGTGTGACACTGCACTGCGCACGTCATCCTAAAACTTCACACTGTATAGTAATAAGATTACTAGACTGTGTGATCAGATCATAAAGTCTCATTTGCTCAGTAATTTCACTAGCTACAATAACCTTCAAACCGGCACTCAGTAGTGCTTGCACACTACTGCTTGGCGGCAGAATAACTGGCAAAGTGGTGGTACCTACCTAGACGAACTTTGCAGAAAAGTCCTCCCACCTAGTAAAAGCTTTTAAGCTGCAAATAGTTCTATGCTGCTAATTCAATTTCAACGGTAATTTCATTTTAAAGATCCTGCGGCTGTGTTTCGAATTCAAAGTAGGTCTTATTATTTTGTATGCTTCACCATCGCTGAGGTAAGTTTTATATGACACGTCTCTATAGCTCAATTCTGAACTATAAACACAATTATCCAAACTCCAATCAACAGAAATTCTCTATGTCACGTGGGAAGGCTTTATAGTATCCGATACGATATTTCGGGAGATGACAGACAGTGTCCGATCTAAACTGGAACGCAGTAGGTAATTGATCCAAGCACGGTCTATCTGTGCCAACTGGCAATATATTCCTGTTCGCAAATCACACATCAGCTGGAAGACGTCCACTGCTGAACATAGGCCTCCTCATAAAACGCCATTTCGACGCTTATCATAGGGGAAATTTAACATAATCACCACGCTTGGCAGGCGGCTTGGTGATTACAGAAGATTTTAATGTACCGAGGAGAATATTGCTGCCCATTCTCTGGCTATACCTTTGAGCCGGCTCTTACGGCACCCACGGCTGCAAATGGGGTGGTCTTATTCGCACACCGGGACCACACGGCATTCACGGATACTTCACAGAAAATATTTCTTTTTTTCCCGCTTGAGTGAACAATCTTCTAGGCAAGTATGCACAACCGTAGGCCGCGTCATCACTTACTATCAGGTGAGGCAGTGGTCAAACGCTATGCCCATAAATTAAAAAAAAAAAGTTTACTCACGCATTCTGCAATGCCTGAAGAAGTTCCTGGTGTAATACTTATCTTTCGTGTTTAATAACTGTCCGGGATACTTAATTGATTTACAAGTCCTATCCCCATTTCTTCGCTTACAAATAGTTGCGGATAATATGAAAGTCATTTTATGCAAATGAACAAGTACAAGTTGAGTAAGTAAATTAAATAAAGTTTCTATTACTATCTCACTCTCATTACCTTTTCGAAATAGATGTGAGGAAACAATATTCTGTAGCTTTTTAGGACCTACAGTATTCCATAGGCATGCGTTCAATATCGGATATCTATTATCTTGTGCCCTATACGATATCGTATCTGGCAATGTAAATATTCTTCTAGTCCATACCAAGGACGGTGGACGGTCACGTTTCACAGTCCTGCCCAAAGTTTACGATGGTGATAAATCTCACTGTTCGCTAATGAAACTCGCAAATTGCAGGAACAAGGCAACCGGAAAACATGCTTAAAAGTTTTTTGGTCTTGTTAACGTGGTTTCATTTTGAATAGGACGTACAGTTACTGCGGTTGTTATTTATTTTTGTGGTTATTACACGTTGAGTTGAAATGGAGCACTCACAAGATCGCATGACGACGTTGAAGAATGCTGTTATATGCAATAGACTCATAGCGTAAACGTCAATTTTTATCTTTCGTCGTACGAGTTTCTACTTCCAATATGGCAACCTTCGATTAGAATAATTTAGGCCTAGAGGTGTAATGTGTACTGCAAGTCCTAAAGAAACCTACGTGACACATTCAGCCAGCTCAGCACGCCTACGCTTCGTGCCCAATTATGTTTAGAAAAATGTATGTAAATCTTTAAGATATTTCATTATGGCATGTGTTTATTTTATGAGCTTGTCACCTGAAATAAATGGTTATACATATTACATAGCGATCCTTCGTGTTAGCAGTCAGTGTCTTTTTTCAGCGTTCCTGCTTTCTTTTTTCTCGTCCTAAAATGCATTAGCGACTGCTATGTCACGATAAGAACAGAGCCCGGGATGGTTTACCTCAGAATTAAAATATATTGTACTTTTACACGTATTATGCAGTACATAATTACTTACATTTCTGAAGTTATTAGATTATTTCGCGTAGGGTCTAATTCTCAATTCTAGTAGAATATATGTCTTATTGAAAATTAAAGAAGACCACTTATTTTTCAGCAAATCCAATTAATTATATTACTGCAATTCTATAAACCATTAAAATTAAATAGACTCTAAATATTTTTTATATCGTAAATCTAAATTATGTTCCAAAAATACACCTTATTGACACATCCGTTTTACATAAAAACATAAAATTTGTATGCCATCCACAAATCACCAAAAACCCCACAATGTCCCTAACTCTAACTCCTAAACAATCTGCTGAATCAGAAGGTCACTCGACAGTTAAAAACGCATAAACCATTCCTAAACCGTTACTACACCCTCCACATTACCCCACCCTTCGGGTACGGCATAGTCATAGTGTAACAATACCCTTAGTAGACATGTTCAGCATAAATTGGTCTACGGACCGGATGTGCGCTTAGGATAACTCTTGAAAATGATTCTTCAAACGGGTTCATATTTTTTGGCGTGAAAGCCCTACATTACAAATAAACAATAGACAAAGTTTTACTTATCATGGATTGATTTTTAAGTGTAAACCACACTTCAGCTGGGTTAGCATGGACGGTAGACAAAATTGTCTTTCCCCGTTTTACGTCACTTTCTTCATACTTGCTTGGAGTAAAACAGGGGAAAGACAGTTTTGTCTACCGGCCGTGCTAACCCTACTGGTAAAGATATAGAAAGAAAGATAAAGAAAGAAGAAAGATAAAAGAAAAAGAAAAAGAAAGAAAGATATTCAAAGAAAAAGATAAAAGAAAAGATAAAAAAAAGAAAAAAGAAAAAAGATAAAAAAAGAAGAAAAAAAAAGAAGAAAGAAAGAAAAGAAAAAAAAAGATAAAAGAAAAAAAAGAAAGAAAAAAAAAGAAAAGAAAAAAAAAGAAAAAAAAAATATAAAGATAAAAAAAAAGAAAAAAAAAGAAAAAAGAAAAAAAAAAGAAAAAGAAAAAGAAAAAAAGATAAAGAAAAGAAATAAAAAGAAAAAAAAAAGAAAAAAAAAGAAAAAGAAAGAAAGATAAATAAAAAAAGAGAAAAAAAAGATATAAAGATAAAAAAAAGAAAGAAAAAGAAAAAGAAGGAAAGGGAAAAAAGGAAAAGAAGAAGAAGGGAAAGGAAGGAAGGGGGGGAAAGGGGGGGGGGGGAAGGGTATAAAGATATTCAATAAAATCAATCCATGATAAATTTGGCAAGCGCGCCATCTCTCGTCATTAGGTAGTATCGAAATTACTACTAATGAATAGATTACCTGTCTCAAACAGGTTCTATAGATGTCGCCACGACTGCTTAGTCGGTGAACACATAGTCCTTAAGATTTTCGCAGCTAGCGGTCATGCGACCATAGCCTAATTGGTAGGGCGTCTAATCCGGTGAGTTAGAAGGCGCGGGTTCAAATCCCGCTGGTTGCTAAAATTTTAAGAAATTTTAAGAACTGTAATATCTTTAAAGTTTTACTTATTAAATATTAGCAAAAAAGAGATTTCTTTACTTAAATATTTTTTTTACGATTTTGTATTTGACGTTTTGTATTTTGAGTTCGAGGCCTCCATCCAATCGAGAACAAGCAGATGCTGGATAGAAGTAAGTCATTAAAATGACATTATCACACCTTTATTAGTAAAAATATTGTCTTTAGTTCCAACTGAGCTACTGTTTGTAATTTTACTGTGCTTCTAACGAGAGCTTACAGCCTTAAGTACCGTTGTAGGGTAGATTGGAAATAGTTTAGTAGGTATGTGCCGTTTGGTGCTTGCGGCTTAGAGAGCTCCTCACTTAAGTTATACCAGTTTGCAAGGAAAAGTGAAATGGGAAACAGAGACTACGGAGGAATATTAATTTATGACACACTAGCTACTGCCCGGTACTTGACACTCCAGATTCTTTCTTCTTACACTGGTGTGAAGTGTATGTAGACATTTTTTAGTATGATGCATTATGATGTTCAATTGTAATAATTTAAGTAAAAATATTGTAAAACACACTTAAGTAAAAAAATGAAACAAAAAATTTGACGTCACTGTAAAGTTTCTTGTAATTTCTTCTTTACAGGTGTAATTGAACCTTCGGATCGGAGTTATCTATTCTGAATAGTGCCGGATTGCTTGCACCTGTAGTGCAAAAGTGAACTTTTTTTTCAAATTCACGTTATTGTACAACTATATAGGCTTGCTATATACAATTTTTGACATTGCGCACTTTGTTATTTTATATGTTCAATATTTACAATAATTTAATTTAAGTATTTTAAGTACTATGTAATCTCATTTGACTTGTAAAGGCCTATTTGCATTAAACACTTTTATTTGATTTGATTTGATTTGATTAGGCAGGCAACTTGGTGATTGCAGTAGATCATAATATACCGAGGAAAATGCTACTGTCCATTCCCTGGATATTCCCTTAGCCGGCTCTTACGGCACCAACAGGATGAGATGGGGACCTTGTGTCAGTTTGTTTCTATTATTATTATTTTTTACTTTAAATGGAAGCAGAATGGTATAGCTTTCAAACTTGAGTTTCTATATTATAATAATTGTCAAACATCGAGCAAATACTTACTAGTGTCATTAGGCATTTTACGTTATATTGAATTCGTAATTCGGCTTCATGTTGAGGCGCATCGTGCTATTATAATTGAACGCTCTATATATTTGGTTCTTATAAGCTCATATGCAAACGGTAAATCTGCTTAAATGCATTTACCTGAACACTGTGAACAGAAATGCAAGTACAATCCGATTAAGTTAAACCTTAGTTAAGGGTTCCTATCTAGAGCAAGCACATGAATTTTCATGTGTTGAGTTCTTGATACATTTCGTGATGCGACTTCTAATTTTAAATTGTATCATCATCGTTAGCAGCTGGGAGACGTCTACGCCTTCTCCAAGAGCGTCATTTTAGTCGGGTACAATCAGGGCCGTAGCCAGGAATTCTCTTCGTGAGGGGGGATTCTGCTTGATTACTATAATTATACTCTTTATTACATCTAAGTACCTAAGTGTATTTTATATATTAAAAGGGCGAGCGAACCGAGCTCGAAAAATTCTTGATTTGCCGTGTTGTATTTCAGAAAACACATACCTATGGTAATTCATGTTTGAATCAGTCAGTACAAGCGCGCTTGCTATAAAACAAAATATAGTAAAAATATTAAAGGCGTGAGCAAAGCGAGCACGAAAAGACTAGACTTGACTAAATGACTTCGCAGTTTTGACTAGATCATCGGTCCACCTGGAGGGGGGCCTGCCCACGGTGGACCTTCTGGTCGTGGTCGCCTCTCTAGAACCTTTCTTCCATTGTCGGTTCTATATGATGTGGTCTGTCCATAGCTATTTTGAACTTTTTGAGAGTTATGTGGATGACCGTAGTCTGGTACTTGCGTAGTACTATTTACATATATGAATCTTGTATCAGGCAAATCACGTAATTCCCACACAGGTGGAAGGTTCCACTACTGATGGTAAGATCGAACTGCAAGTGCTATTGTACTGTAAGTACGGACCTACTTGGCTGGTTCATTAAATATTCATAGATAATACCGATAAATAGATTACAAGTTATAATATATAATGATAATCTAGGGAAGTTCTGAGTTAACAAGATTGTGTTAAAACTTTCTCATTCAAATCAATCACACAGATTGACAAATATACAAATAGACCTGGTTCTCAAACTTAGCTCAAGCCTACCTTCATTATTTGACTTAAAAAAGTTTTCAAGTTATTACGTTATGTTTCTTTTAAATCCGGGTTCACTTCCAGAACTTAATTAATCTAGTAAGTAACCGTACTTCCTTATAAAAACTTCATTTTAAAAGTATTAACTTCACTTCCACTGTATTATGCACTAGTTTGTAACTTAAGTAAGTTTAAGCACTAAAGTTTGTAAGTACCTCAAGTTTAATCACACTAGTAGGTAAGTTAAGAAATTAATGCGGAGTTGCATAGTTTGTGCTTTAGAATAGGGAATTACAATGTAAGCAGCATTTGACTGGTTTCTGTTCTGATATAGCGCATAAAATGTAATTTCTACCACTAAAAGCCGTTTTATGTATACGATAGTCACAGTCTTATATAAAGTATCTTATTACTAGACTGTGTGAAGTCTCAGGATGACGTGCGTAGTGCAGTGTCACGCAAAACTATATTAATTTAGAGTTCCGAGTGATACTGCAATCTTGTTGTTGGCAGCCGTGACGCTTAACATCAGGCGAACGACCAACTCATCACGTCATTTATTTACATTAAAAAAATACCTTCCCGTAATCTTAAAACCAGGTGTCCTTCTACCCTTCGTTCCTTCACCTCATCGGTCCATGATTTATTCCTTAAATCGGTAATTTCTGTTTGTCATCTTATTAAATTAGCTCCTTATTATTATTAGATCCAGTCCCACTCCTGAATATTTTAAGGTTTTGGCGAGAGATTTTGGGGTTCCGTCGTAAAAATTGAGAAACAGTAGAATCAACCCATTTGTGAAATGCAAGAATGACCATATCTTTTCTTATTATATGTAATAAACTTGCGAACAATTATTATTGAGCTGGCAACGTATCGACAACGCCTGTAATTTTGCATATATATATAATTATATACCCTACGGTTATTGCTTTCCATCAAGTGAGCTGTATGTTTGCTTACCGCTCACCACATGATCAGCATCATCAGCTTGTAAAACCTCTCCCAAGGTACGCCGCTGCGTCTGAGCTTTGGATCTGCTAATCCAACTACGGTGCAATCCATCGCTCTGGTATTCTACACTGTATTTAATAAATCATGGTCTTCATAATGACTTATCCCCATCAGTTGTTGGTACTCCAATAAGCCACATTTAGTGGCTAATTCTGTGAGCTGTGTTGCTTATCTTGCATGGTTTTTCGAGAACCGGTCCATTTTTTGCTCCGACCTTCAGAGAGACTCCAAGCGTAGCCCTTTCCATACCTTCCTGAGCGACTATAAATCGGTGGGCTATTCAAACCGTAGGTTTCGTATGAATTGTCCTTACCGTCTCGTCTCCGTAAAGTCATATACTTACATAAATAGTAACCACACCTGATGGCCTAGCATGCGCACCGCGAGAAAACTTGCCGTCGCTGTTAGAGTGAGACACACTTAGGCGCTGCTATAGTCTTCTCACGGACTCTCACGAGATAAAGTGTCGAGAGAATTTTGTCGCAGTGTGCATGCTAGCCGGGCTGGAAATTACTATAATTTATTGGATACATCATCAATTATTGTGTATCAACATAAATGATTCCAACAAATCAGACTTACCTTAACTAAGAGTTCCATTTCAAAAAATACGGAACCCTACTGCAGCAAAGTAAGTTATTCTTGCCCTATTTCTTCTCAAAGGATTCTCATCTTACGGCTACGACCATCGTATTACTTAAACCTAATTGGTTTTTATTGTCGTCTCCTTTCTCGAATAAAGATAAAAGAAGTTCTCCTTTGAGAATTAATTGCGTTCGCGGTGGCCGGTGATGGGGCTTCTTGTCTGATTTCGGTTGGAAAAGATATTGGTATTATTTTAGAATTCACGTTTTAAATTTATTTATACCAGTTGATAGTTTACCAGCTTATATAGACCAATGATTGTCCACACAAGTTTATACATCTAGAAGATCTAGTGTCTATTAGTGGTTGTGCCAAAGTAGTTCAACCTAATATACGTCAAGTTCCTTGGGTTGTGCATACTCCACTCACTCCACATTCCAAAAAGTTTAACTTGACAGAAAAGGTTCTTATCATTAAGGCCCACTGTACACTTATTTTAATCTTTTTTACTATACCTAAATTGTTACTTGCCATCAATAGAAAATAGCACAAGTCCGAATTTACACACCTATATACCGACTTGACATTCATTTTTCACCCTGCCTTACCTTACCACCAGTTACACCTTACAGTAAATTATTACCTATAGTACACTCACGTAATGTTTGTCCAATAACTTGAATGGTGGCACTACTTGTCACTGTTATTTATTCTGTGATCAAGGGTGACGACTTACGTTCTAGCCCAACGACCGTAGAACGTAAGTTTGCGGTAGATTTATAGCGTCAATTATTTCACCTTCACCTTTTTTTATAGGAAGGTCAGCTGTTAGGTTAGATGAAAGTATTAAGTAGCGATATGGTTTGCTGAAATGAAAATTCTTAAGGACATTAGATTGTTTATTCTATGACGTTAGACCAAACTTCTTGCATGCGGTGAACGTAGAAATGGGCGGCATATTTTACAGGGCAGTCGTAAGCCGTGTGGTCTTGGTGTGCGAATAGGACCACCCCATCTCTTCCCGTGGGTGCCGTAAAAGCCAGTCAACGAAATATCCAGGGAATGGGTAGCAGCATTCTCCTTCGTAGGTACATTAAAATCTTCTGCGATCACTAAGACCTCTGCCAAGCGTGTTGATTATGGCAAATCTCACCCTATGATAAGCGTCCAAAGTGGCGTTTTATGGGGGAGGCCTATGTTCAGCAGTGGACGTCCTGCGGCTGATGATGTGATGTAACCGATGGTTACATCACATCGTCAGCCAGAGGACGGATACATAATGAAGGTTTTTTGGATGGCCACATTTTTCACTTAAAAGCCTAAAGGTTTTATTTGAATTAAAAATAACCCTAAATATCATCATCATCAACAGCCTGAAGTCGTCCACTGCTGAAAATTGGCCTCTACCAAAGAGCACTACTTTGAACGGCTGCTCGCCTCCTGCATCCATCGGCTCCCCGCGGCTTTCACCAAATCGTCGGTCCACCGAGTGGGAGGTTGGCCTACGCTGCGTCTTCCGGTTCTTGATCGCCACTCGAGAGAACCTTCCTTCCCCATCGACGAGCGATGTGGCCTGCCCGTTGCCATTTCAACTTGCTAATTCTAAGAGCTATATCGGTCACTTTAGCACTAAATATACGGTGGCTATAAATACCATAAAGTTTCATTGAAATAGTTATAACGTGCGAGTGCGAAATAATTTACAAGATTTTATGTACCCACACCTTTTTCATGGCTACACGTTAGACCGTGACCTACTCGAGTTAAGGCACCCAAGCACGGGTATTTAGTAATGGTGGTCATGGTCTAATGGTTTATTTACATGAAATTACACCATAGTCTTGAAAAATGGAGCGTTATTTTTAGGGTTCCAAACCCAAAGGGTAAAACGGACCCTATCACTAAGGCTCCGCTGTCTGTCCGTCTGTCACCATCTGTCATATTTAAGGGGGCTCTCATACAACAGACGTTATTTTTTTGCTCGTTTTTAAAGACAGTGGTACGGAACCCTTCGTGCGCGAGTCCGACTCGCACTTTGCCAGTTATTTAGATCTTTGGAATTAGTTTGACAGCCTTTATATGACAATTAGTCTTCGATCAGTATTGCATCGCTTGAAACTGACAGCTTTTACTAATATCAATTAGTATAGAGATTTAAACCTACCATCCCCCAACTAGGTAGACTGACTACCAAGTGAAAGCCGCGAGGAGCCGATGGGTGCAAGTTGCAAGCAGCTGCTCAAAGTGGTACTTATGTTCAGCAGTGGACATCTTATGGCTGTTAATGATTATAATCATGATGATAATGAATCCCTACCAACCACTCCACGGGCAGCATGAGCAATTGAGCATAGGAATATATGTATAGGACGGGGCGGGTGGGGATTAAGAAAAAAAAAGGAAAAAAAGATAAAGAAATTAGATTAAAATGCCTATACAATCCTAGACCCTAAAGGAAATCAAATTTTCATATATTATTTTAATTATTCATCAGTAGGTAAAGCTTCATCGGCCACAAATTTTCAGCGGCCCGGCCCCCGCCGTAAAGTATTCCTAGATACGCCAGTGAGCATACCCTGTATGTAGCAATTGACATATAAATGTCTCTTCTTTCTAGAAAGCGTTTCACTTAGGTTTGACTAATGAAATTAAAACCGCAACAAAAGGTTTATGAGTCATCCGCGTGACGTTTATTGGTCAAACGCTTTCTCGAGAGAAGAGATAAGATAAGATAAATAAGATAAAATTGCCAAAATAAATGTTACGATATGTCAATTTCTTCAGCTCACGCTACCCGTACTGATGCTCTCGATTGTAGCTGTAATAAGCCGTGTTATTGTACCTACCTAAGCCTTTGTAAGTTGAAATGGCAATGAGCAGGCCACATCGCTCGTAGAACTGACAACCAATGGGGAAGAAAGGTTCTCGAGTGGTGACCACGAACCGGAAGACGTAGCCTCCCACTCGGTGGACCGACCATCTGGTGAAAGCTGCGGGGAGCTGGTGGATGCAGGAGGCGAGCAGCCGCTCAAGGTGGCGCTCTCTGGGGGAGGTCTATGTTCAGCATTGGAAGCCTTCAGGCTGTTGGTGATGATTATGATGACCTTTATAGTTGGAACGGCCAATATGGAACGGGATAGGTCAAAAACAAATTATCCTCAAAATCTCCTTTTGATTTTTTTATTTAAAAGGGATTTTGTGACATACCCCCGGTTTCTCGTAAGTTTCTCAAACTCATGTTAATTTGACAGCCTCTGTGGTGTGGGGGTTGAGCTGGTCGGCTCATAACGCGGAGACGGCGAGTTCGATTCCCGCGACGGGACAAGTACGTATTTGTGCACATGAAAAAATAAGCTCAAATACTTGTTCTGTGTATGTGTGTGTGTTGTGGGACCATGGTCGTCGTAGTTCCTGGGTCCCTAGATACAGAGAATCCTAGCTAGGGTCCAGGACCTATTATTTTAACTTACCAAATACGCTGATTGATTGACGACAGCCGCTGATCAACAGGAACTAATGAGCATTCAGTATTTTTAAGTTGACATGAGTTTAACTTTAACAAACGTACCAGAAACCGGGGGTTAGTTTTATAAACTTACAACTAAGATATTTAATTCATAACTAGAGCAACTCTCTTATATCGACAACTGTTTACCCTTTCAACCTACGACCCATTTGTCCATTCCCCGCAGACTTGGGAAAAACCCTACGGTTTTACGATTTCCGCTGCCCAATTTACGATTTTTACCGATAATTTACGATCTCAGGCGATAAAGTTACGGCAAGAAACGTTTAAAATATTCAAATCGCATCTGACGATTTTGTACTGTGCAAGGTATATTCCCAGTTGCCCCATATGGATTGCCCTGGGTGGCAATCGGGAGTTATATTCCCAGTTGCCACCAGGTGGACTGGGAAGCTATTGCCCCCACCTTAAATCGCTGTACATTGCTGCGTGGATCACCAGCCCATACTCATTGCTGCATTGATGTCTGTCTTATGACCGCCTCATGTGTTACATTGTATTTTATGTATGTATTTATAAACAAAGTATACAAGTATTCTATCAGTTATCTGGTTCCCAAAGTACAAGCTATGCTTAGTTTGGGGCTAGATGGCGCTGTGTGAAATGTCCACACATTCATATTTCTTTTATTTATTTATTTTTATTATTTCTTTTTATTTTTTATTTCATTGTTATTAAAAACTACATTTTCAAGTGAACTCTTATAAAAATTTAAATGGTAGCTATAGGAGTCAACATACAAAAACAAGGGAAACTTAGCTACCTACTCAATCAGTTTGGTTTCTGTTACCCCCCAAATCTAGGTGCACTAGGTTGTAGGCGACGCACGTCACAAAATTATTTTTATGATTTTTGTATTTTTTTTGATACTGCGTAGGTGCATAATATTGTTATTTCGAGACACTTTTTAGATTTATAGTCTTACTTTAAGAACACATAACGCCATCTGCTGGAAGCCATTGAATTTATAAAATAAAAATGAAATTGGAAGGTGCGCGTAAATTTATAATTCAAATGTCGGTACTAATATGAGTTCTATACAGCGATCTGAAGTAGCCCGCACGGACGGAGCTAGATTTTGATTTTTACCTAAAAAATAACGTTTTCGTGTAGCAAGTGTCGCGAACTATGTGCACCTTCCACTCTCTTGTCACCCTACGCTCAGACTTTTATTTCATCCGTAATAGGTGGTAGGACTTTTCTGCAAAGTTCGTCTAGTTAGGTACCACCGCTTTGCCAGTTATTCTGCCGCCAAGCAGTAGTGTACAAGCACTACTGTGTTCCGGTTTGACGGGCATTGTAGCTAGTGAAATTACTGGGCAAATGAGACTTTACGAACTGATCTCACCGTCTAGAAAGTTTTTTTAGACTGTGTGATGTCACGCGAAACTTTAATTTATAGTTCCGAGTGACACTGCAATCTGTTATGGGCGGCCGTGTCGCTTAACACCAGGCGAACGACTGGCTCGTCACGTTATTCGTTTACATAAAAAAAAAACTTAAAATCACTGCTTTATTACAAAATATTATTTTTCTTTATGGTAAGTAAGGAAGTGACAAATTAGTACCTATTATTCACCCGGTGGTGTCCCGCCCACAACAGTTGCAGTGCAGTGCCACTCGGAACTTTAAAAGTTTTGTATGATACCTACGCACGTTATCCTAAGACATCAGCACATTCTAATAACAAGATTACTAGACATCGGCCATGAAGTCTAATTTGTCAAGTAATTTCACTAGCCCTTCAAAACGGAACACAGTAGTGCTTGGCGGCAGAATAAATGGCAATAACAAAATAAAAAAACGGTGGTATGACGAACTCTGTAGAAAAGTCCAACCACCTAGTCTTTTAGACTTCCTGAAATAATTTTTTAAACTATTTATTTAGCAAATAATATGAATAAACTAAGTTCAAAAAGGTTCTTCAATTTTTATTTTTATGCGTTCTCTGATTTACTCACATCACCAGTCAAAATTGAACTTTAAAATATTTATACCAATTGCTCCATAAAACCGCATGTCCACCTGCCCCTCATGCAGAAGAGTTTAATAAACATCATGGCGGTTTATGTGAACCAGTGAAATGTGAAGTTAAAATAATCATTTCTGGACTCATGTGTCGCAGAAAGTATAGTATAAAATTTTTATCTGTTTTTCTTTAAACGAACTAGAAAATTCATACTTATTTCATACGTACCGCTCAATGCATGAACAAAAAAATGATAAGTAGGATGAGTGATCATCAGTAACGAGAAAGCCGATGAAAAAAGACAAATGACAAATTTAGCCACTGTTCTTTGGGTTTCCTTGGTTTACTTGTTTTATAAGTAATACCCTACCTATTGGGCAGCAAAAATATGATATAGATGTCGGTAAAGTAATAATATCATTAAATTTAAATGTGATAAAAAAAGGATTTTAATTATAATTAAATAAGCAAATAGGTATTATTTTTGTACCTTATAACAAACATGGTAACTGCTTGCCAACGTCGGTTAACTTTTAAAGTAAAAAGGAACCAAGAAGAAAACTGTCAACAAAAAGTTTACAGACCATCGGCAGACGGCGCGGCGGGAAACTACGGCGTATATTTATTAGCTGATACTGCCAATAAATACGAATAAGTATTGACGTATTCCAAAACTGTGTGCTGTTTTTATTTAAAACTTGCACCATTCTACATTTTACCTGCTACTTTTCTTAAATATACTCACTCACCACTTCACACTGAAATTATTAGTTTCCATCAGGTGAGACAGTGGTAAAATGTTTTTCATATAAACTGTTAAAAAACCTAGTTGACCCGCCCCGGCTTCGCACGGGTTAATTAGTTTTACGTCCTAACCCTGTACATGGGAAGAGGGAAGCGAAAGGGGAAAAGATATGGGAAAAGGATGAAAGGAGGTGAAGGCAGGTGTCTTTTAGGGTTCCGTACCCAAAGGGTAAAACGGAGCCTATTACTAAGGCTCTGCTGTCTGTCAGTCTGTCTGTCTGTCTAACTGTCTGTCTGTCTGCCTGTCACCAGGCTGTATCTCATGAACCGTGATAGTTAGACAGTTGAAACTTTCACAGATGATGCATTTCTAGTTTGCCGCTATAACAACAAATACTAAAAACCAGAATAAAATAAATATTTAAAAGGGCTCCCATACAACAAACGTGATTTTTTGCTCGTTTTTATAGATAATGGTACGGGACCCTTCGAGCGCGAGTCTCACTCTCACGTAGGGATATCTCTACCACAGACCTAGAATATTTTTGCAAAATTATCGTTACGTAATTTGTCACTAATTTGGTAGATCATAATCATAACAACAGCTTTTCATACACACAACTTCTTAAACTTCTTGTCTCGCCTTTGAGCTGTCATTGTTGGTCGTGTACATACTATACAGTCTTTATCTAAAATTATAGTACAAGATGTAGATAGCGGTCGCAAGCCACTGTCACATGTCATGGTTGCTTATACAAAACCATCTCCTCAATCGCCTTACATTAATAATCTGAAGTCCCCAACCGCTCGAACGTAAACAGCGCCATTTGCAAACATTATTTCCTGTTTCGTTCACGAAAATTGAATAACACGGTCCATTATTCACGAATACGAGTCCATTAGATTTATTCCCTGCTTAGTCTGAAAGTTGGGCTTGGGATGAATGGTCCAGTATTTTATTTGATATCGTAACAATAGAGAACCGAAACGAAAAATACTTTCAATTTATTAAAAATACAATGAAATAGAATCAAGATGTCAAACCTATTCTTTCTTGACCACAAATAATTCAATTATTTTGACTGGCCCGATAGCTCAGTTGGTAGTAGCTCTGCCTTCTGAACTGTAGGCTGTGGGTTCGATTCCTACCCAGGACAAACATTTGTGATGAACATAGGTGTTTGTTCTGTGTCTGGGTGTTATATTGTATTCTATGTATGTATTTACAAACAAAAAGTATCTAAGTATTGTATCAGTTATCTGGTTCCCATAGTACAAGCTATGCTTAGTTTGGGGCTAGATGGCGCTGTGTGAAATGTCCACAAATATTTATTTATTATTATTTATTATTATTAATTATTGTTGTTATTCGGAATTCTTGACAATAGTGTTTTAACCGAACCAGCAGTGTACTAGACTTAGAACAGTAGTGTGCTAAACTATTCTGGTTCATCATCATCATCATTGACAGCCTGAAGACGTCCACTGCTGAACATACGCCTCCCCCAGAGCACGCCACCTTGAGCGGCTGCCCACCTCCTTCATCCATCGGCTCGCCGTGGCTTTCACCAGGTCGTCGGTCCACCGAGTGGGGGGCCGGCATACGCTGTGTCTTCCGGTTCGTGGTCGCCACTCGAGAACCTTTCTTCCCCATCGGTTGTCAGTTCTACGAGCGATGTGGCCTGCCCATTGCCACTTCAACTTACTAACTCTAAGAGCTATATCGGTCACTTTAGTTCTCCTGCGGATCTCCTCGTTCCTCGTTATTCTGGTTAATAGAACATTTTAATTATAGTAGATTTCTGTGGTTAACAGAACACTAGGTTACTAACATCGCGGGGAGCCGATGGATGCAGAAGGTGAGCAGCCGCTCAAGGTGGCGAGCTCTGGGGGAGGCCTATGTTCAGCAGTGGACGTCTTCAGGCTGTTAATGATGATGATGAGGTTACTAAAATAAGGTTTATGAACGGCATATATACCATATAATTTATTGTTTGAAGTTGCCGATATTTCGGTACTTTTTTTTTTGAGGGGGGGAATGCCTTCGCACTTCCCTGCCACCACAGGGGTGATGGCAGGGGGAGATGGGGGGATGGGGGGGGTATGTGAGATTTGAACCCACTAAAATCCCCCCGTGACCCGTCCGCCGCCGGAATGGGGTGAGATAGGGTCGCGCTAGCATTATCTTGCGCCGGCGGTAGACCCTTTCGGCCCTCTACGCCAGTGGGTGGGTAACCTTACACCTCGGTTACCCACCAGACGTGTGGGGTCGTGTGAGCACGGCGGAGAGTCCCCCGACTTTCCGCCGCCGTCTCCACTACGGAGGATGGAGAAGGCGCGCGAAACGCCTCCTCCGTCCCCTGGTCCGTCTGCGCCGCAGGGGGTCAGAGTTCAGACTATCCTCCCTGACCCGCTCCGCAGCCTCCTTCTGCGTCATCACCGCCTCGCAGATGGAGACCGTGGCCTGCCACGCTCTCTCACTGCCGATCATGGCGTTTACCACGCTCGGCAACGAGAGGTCCCGGCCAACGACCGCTGAAAGTGTGCGCCGCTCAGAATCCTAAAGCACCGCACACCTCCAGGTTGCAAGCACCATGATCACGGACGAACCCTAAATATCCCGTTAATAAACAATATTTTAGTAGGTAATGTTAGTGACCATGGAAGTTTAAAATCTTATATTAGAACACTAGTATGGTAAATCTTTCGCGATGTTATATTACTGCGCACCTCACCCCGAGATATTAGATCACTAAGACTCATCATATGGGAGGTTTGTCATTATAACAGAGACCGAGGAGAATGCTGCTGCCTATTCCTTTGGCCGGCTTTTACGATATCCGCGGGAAGAGATGCGAAGGCCGTATTTTCAAACCAAGACCGCACAGCAACAAGACTGTAATGCAACTTTTTTATCATATAGGCATAGCATTTAACCACTGTCTAAAAAACAAGTAAAAACTACTAAACTACTAAACTTTACTTTTGTTGTTATTATTATTATCAAACTATTTAAAAACGATGACCCATTATGTTCTGGATCCATGGCAAATAAGAAGTGACGCGGACAAATTCAGAGAGCTTTGCCTGACAGTTATAGTCGCCAGATGTTGCCACACCAATCTGAAACCAACTTACTGTTTATACTAGAAGTGCTACGTGGCCTTAATCACAATTGTACTTTATATTTACTGGGTGTAATTTAATTCATTAGCATCCTTTGAAACTAGGTACAAACTCCTGACACCGGTCACGTGTGGACCAAAGTTTATGAAATCTAACGCATCGATTGGCATCTATACATATAATAAAACTGTAGAGATAAAAAAGTCTGTAATTGCAAAATATCAACAAAAAAATTACACAGGTTGGCTTAAAATTAGCCGCTGATCACGTTAAGCCACTTTTTAAACACTTTGTCTGTTTGTTTGTTTGTTTATTTGTTTGTTTGTTTGTTTGTTTGTTTGTTATGACTGAACTCCTAAAATACTGAATGGATTTTCATGCGGTTTTTACTAATATGCTTAGAAATAACCGGCGCTTAACATAGGATATATTAAAATTGAAATATCGTTTAAAAAAAATTTATGACAATTATTAAGATTTCATTACGGAACGAATCGGAGTTTTAAACAACATGGCCGCTTGATGGTTTTTTTTTTGGTTACTTATAGTAAGCATAGGAAAATAACCGCTTACGCTAAAGAGATGGGACTCCCATAGAGAAAAAAGTTAGTTGTATGAAACGTGCGCTACACGTATAAGTGTAGCGCACGTTTCATACAACTAACTCTTCTCTGTCTATCAATATTTTTAAATGCGATAGATGAATGGGAAGGTTTTAGGTACGTTACTAAGTTAGGTTTTTAGGTAAAGGTTTTAGGTAAGTTTTTTTTTAAGTTGGCTACTGTTTCCGCCATAACGGTAAGTTGTAAGCTGTGGTTGTAAGTTACCACATATTGTCACAGATTAGAAAAAAAACAATCGACTACACTCTGTGCCACATGTTTATCTGGAGGCAAAGATTAAAGAAAAAGACTCTGTGAATGGATATGACCAAAGAGTAATATTAGTACCGCTACTCTAAGAGAATCAAAACATTTTATAGGTTTCCTATTTATATTTTTACAGGTTGTTTAGCATTTTAGAAGTTAATTAAATAGATACATTTACCAACAAATATTAATAGTGTGAAAGTAGATGTTTTTATTTATTTTGGCATTAGACGACATTTGTACTTAGCCAATGATACGAAATATTTTATGAAAAATGTTTTAAAAGGGTACTTACTTAGAGTATAGACTAAAAGCATAGAGATATCCATCAAAACGATATTATATTTGTACTGCTCACACGTATCGCTACGTCAGCGGCGAAGGGAAGAAACAAACATAAAGTAATTAGCTACGCTTGCAAAAAGTCAAACAGAAAAAACAGTTGACTCGAGTCGAAAAAATGGTACGGTGAAATTTCGCAAGTGTAGCTAATTACTATATGTTTGTTTCTTTCCTTCGCCACTGAAGTAGCGATACGTGTGAGCAGTACAAATATACTATCGTTTTGATGATCCCTCTTTGCTTTTAGTCTATACTCTAAGGTTTTTCTATACAAATCTGTCGAGACTCATTCACATCAAAGTGTCCACTTCTTATAAAAAGTGTCCAAAAAAGTGGTACGCTTGACAGATAATGAAGTTCTCTCTATGCTTTTAGTCTATACTCTAAGGGTACTTAGATATAGGTAAGTATAATTATACTTTATGGTAAGATCCTCGAATTAGCAACATGGCCGTGTAACGTTCGATTTTGATTTCTTCTTCTTCTTTCACGTAAGTAAATGAGTTTTAATAGTTAAAATATTTTAGGTCTGTGGGCTTTTCAATGAACAAACTAAGCAGGTGCTAAGCAGTTATATTCTATTTGGGACAAACCACAGGTTAGAGTAAAAATTATTGGTTACTCGGTTGCTCCAAGAAGGTTAATTATATCTTTGGGTGTATTTATGCAATCAGAATTTAAACTTCTTTTTTCTTTTTTGGTGGTAATTGCTTGGCTCTACGGACAAGTTGTAAAGTTTATTAGAATTTGGCAAGAAGAAGAAAGGTCTTTGAAAGTGGACGTCTTCAGGACGTTGTTGTTGATGATGATGATTATGATGATGATGATGATGTTGATAGCCGTATTTGAATTAATTGATCATATCTATCAATTTCAGCTTAATTCTTTCCGTTATTCCTAAAATAAGTAACGGTCTCGACAGATATTTAGAAAGACAAACAGACGGACAACAAAGTGATCTTACCTCAAATTCATATTCAAATTCAAATTCAATTTATTTTACAGTTTGTAACATAACAGTACAAAAAAGCGTCTAAGGCGTTACAAATAATTTTTTTTTAATAAAAGTCATTTAATGTATACAATATAAAAACAAATAATAAAAAAACAGTATTATCAATGTCATATTATTAATATTATTAGGTAAGTACAGTTACCTATAAGGGTTCCTTTATTTTAAAACTGTTACGGAACCCTAAAAATGGAACATTCTTTGCAAAAGTGAATCTGATTAGAGCTTTGTACACATGTTATTTTCTCACTCCCACCACTATGTTGAAAGTGCAGTGGGAATGAGACAACATGGTAAATACCGGACATAATAAATGTCAACTCTTTTTACAGTGGCGTACGTAAATACTTGTGATTTCTAATTAGTATTAACAAAACTAATTAAGTACGCATCGTATAGGTTAATGCAATACTCCAGCTGTAAAGTAAGTATTATATAATCTTATTATTGACACTGGCTAAATAATCAATTCGTATGGAGTCAAACTTATGAAGGTAAAAAAAAATATGTGGTGAATGCAACAAAGATACTCTTTGGAACAAAAGCACGCGGATGTGAAAAACTGACCAATGGGGAGTTTTGGCGGGAACGCGGAAAAGTTCACGTCGGTGCATTGTATTATTTTACAAAACTTATGCTTTTTCCAGTGTTAATGTTTAAAATTGGTGGTGTTTTACGCATTAAGTGCTGAATTACGAGCATGAGTGTGGACAAGTGATATAATGTGGTGAAACGTGGTTTTTCGTGTTGCTTCCAAAATTCCATAGAAGCCTCTAGTAAAGTTGCCACCACTTTACTAGGGCATGCCTTAGACTGGATTATGACTTAGACTAGACTATGACTACTCTGACTGTGACTATGACTTGACTTTAAGTGAAAATTTCCATAATACGATGAAAAATTACAAAACTTGACACTGGCTAAATACACTATGTGTGGAGCCAAAATATAAAGAAAAAAAAAACTGACCAATGTGTGTTTGTTTTGTATTTTTCTAAACTGCCTAAATAATAGGTAAGTACTTAAGTAGGTATACCTACTACCTAAACAAAATTTACTGGAACTTCTTATCAAGACTTGAACGGTTTTTATGGTGAAAACACAAGAACAATCTGTTGAAGTGAAAATGACAAGGAAAAGATCGAACGTATCACTGGTATGTAGGCATACCATAGAATTTTTATTCGTTAGATGCCTAGATTTACCGTATATTTAAAAAAACTAACGGCTAAGTATAAGGTAGGTCTAAGTAGGTACATACATATGATTTGCAGTTTCTAACTGACTATTTTATCAATGTGTAGGTGATCTGATGACACGAGAAAAGCCATACCTACCTACAACCTAAACAACATTTTTACACGTGTGCTACCTAATCTGCTAATACGTGCTGAGCTTCGAAAAAGTTTTGTGGATTTTGTGATTTGGTATAGAGAAAATGCATGAACTAAGCTATTATTAGACTACCTAAACGTAGAAATAACATAATACATGCGTGCGAAGCCGCGGGCAAAAGCTAGTTAATAATAATTCTACAAAATAGAATAATTACTTAACCAACTGCTACAGTACAAAATTAAATTAAAATAATTAAATAGGTACTGCTTTTAATTATGACGTAGAAGGTAAAAAAAAAACTTTCAAAAGTATCAAAATCAATCGTGCCGACTACGTTAGGTGCTGCGGCAATCTTCATAATTTTCAATAAAAATATTTTCATTTGCACTCTTTACTCTTTAATAATCATCAATACATGATATACTCAATATGTGCTAATGAATTCAATTGCACCCAGTGTATTCCTATATTCATTCTACCATTATTACTTATATACATAGATATTTTAACGAGATTTACAAGGATTTTTATTGTCACAGAATAGTTTCAACTTTGATAAGTTTTATAGAGTCGATGTTGATCTTACCAAGTAACGCTGGTTGTTGTACACAGTGACGAGAGGTCCTCCAGAATGGCTGATGCAGTGGCTCGTGGTTCCTGCGTGTGTGGCGCATAGAGTCTTTTCCATTATTATTTTTAAGTTCACGCAGTTCTCGGTTTCTATTATCTTTAGAACCACATCAGTTTCTACTTGGTTCGGAAAGTATCCTATGCCTGTGGAGAATCAACTATTGAGATCATTGACTATAAATCTAGTTGACCAATGATAAAACTTCTCCTCATACGAAAATGAGTGGTGTATTTCAACCACTAATTTCTAATAAATCACGGGAAACCATTGACGTCTTTTGTTCCATCCTGCTCTGTTCTTTGTAATTTCGTATGACTTTGTCTCGTTTTGTTACCTCGCCCCCTGCCCGCGCAGGTGAGTCGTGAATGTTCGAGAAATTAATTATGTTCACAAGCTATCAACGGGCTTCATACCTAATCTTTGATTGAGATGGTTTAAAATAAATTTTTGTCGGGTTAGGATTCAAGGAGAATATATGTTAGCTTGCTTCCTCTGCATGCTTGCTCTATTATTTCCCGTAATTAGAAGAGTGTTCACATGAATCTAAGTCATAACGTTCGTCTAATAGGGTTAGATATTGAAGAAGGGAAATCGTACCATTCTACATGTTTCTAAACTAAGAAGTACCTACTGGGGGACAAGAAATCCTGAGGAAGTTAGAATTAACAGCTATATGCCTTTTATCTAACGTAAATGTAACTTACTTCCAGGTTCTACCCTTCCGTATCCAGAAGCTTGAGCCCAGTAACCTATCAAACTATTGTTCTTCAAACTAAATGGTAAAGCTATTGGCTGTATGTAATCTGAAAGTTGAAACATTTCTATATTGGTTGTACAATTTTATCATAATAACTTTGCACCAAAATGTTAACTTACCTGTAAAATCTACATGGCTGAATGTAATCATCGCCAAATCATTGAAAATTGTACTAGGGTCCCAGTAAGGATGTGTCTGGACATTGGATGTTTCAACCCTGGTGCCTCCGACGAAAATATACTCTGATCCAAAGACCAGGGTGAACCGTTCTGCGCTGGTCCAACCATCCCACCAGCAGTGTGCAGATGTGATAGCACGAGTGTTGCTGAGGATTGAGGATCCGCAGACTGAGTAGGATTCTTTGATGTTGATCACCACTCCTGCCTGGGTACTAAAATGTTAGTAACTAAAAATCATATAGGTAACTTTTACCTACTCAATCTATTTCTTATTTTTCACCACGTCACGTACCAAATACGGATGTGCAGCAAGAGAAGCAGGGGATATGACCTTGGATTCACCTGGAGAAACGGTCGTCTCAGCCATGTAAATACGCTTTGCAACTGGAATACCGACTTCGTTGTGATATCCCTTTTCATTATTGACCACTTTAACCATTTGTATTTCTTGCACCGCAACACAAACTAACAAATATAACAAGCAGAGCAATTTACTTTTATGCAGAAAATATCCCCACACTTGCAAGAGCACTAATGACTCCAGATAATTAACCATTAGGTATTACTTTACTATCAATACAAAACAAAATCAACTACAAATCAGAACTAGAATCTAGCAGCTTGAGGTTTTTTCTAACAAAATGTATCGAAACTAGATGGTATGTCAAACAAATTAGTTGATCCGGATCATAAAGTTTAATAACTTCAAGCCAATCTAGAGCAGCACCATAAAAAGTTACCTTGCCATAAAATAAATCTTAGACTTAGCGCACTAGAACATGTAAAGAAATTCACAAATGGATATGACGAAGTTTTGTTTTTTTTAATCTTATATTATTATCTTATATTTATTAGGTACCTTGAGTCGCTTTGCCTTATCATTTATAGTGCTTAGCTATTTCAAATATGTTTTTGAGGTGTTGTTTGATGTTCGTCTCATTGTGGAAGAAAGTCATAAGAGTTGTATTTGTAAATTTCATTTAAGTAATACATTTTCTATTTAATGTGTAAATTCTTTTTATGCCTATCTTTTAACTCTTACACCATCACTGGAAAATTCTAGGTTGAATACCGTATTTTAATCACCGATTAATTTAATTACAAACACATGAAAAACTCCAACGAGGTTAGTGCCATATTTTATATGTTGATGGGGAATCCCCTCGGTATTATTTATATTAGTTCTGTCCCAGAATATGATTACTCGATTGTCTTGAATAGGAAGTTACTATTGTAACATGGTGGGATGTAAACGATTACTAATCATTATAAGAAACTTGGTATACGCAGGTTTAAACATAATCCGACTTATAATGAAATTTGTGTATCCTGCCTATCCTGTGTCCATGGTCACTGACAGAGTTTCAGAAGTCCAAACTCAAGGTTTGCCAAAGAACAATGGAACGCAGCATTCTCGGAGTCAGAATAATAGACCACGTTTGGAACGACAGCCGAACTGAAGTGGAACTGGGCCGGGCACGTTATTCGTGTGAAACCAGAAAGGTGACCGAAAATCGAAACTCATTGGAATCTTACAGACGGCCAGCGAAGTCGTGGCTGACCTCGAATGAGGTGGTGACATTATGTACACTCATTTCAAGCCAACTAGGTGCACATTCCTGAAGATAAAGGCGCGTGAAAATAAATGGGGGAGACTTTTGTTTGCCCTGCAGTGTATTTTACGTTAACAAAAAAAATTATAAACAAAAAAAAATAATTTTATTCAGCACATCGCACAACATATATTCTTACATAGAATATGAAATATAAAAACAAAAAAGAACAAAGAACTAAATAATATAAATGTAATGCTGGGTTTCATTACACTTCTTGTTAGGTCTTTGGAGCTGGTTGCAAGACGTGTGTGGTCAACTCCTGGTACAAATTTAAAATCAACTTTGTTACTAGGGCTAATGGGTTGAAATAAAGTCTTTTTATATTTGAATGGAACTTTATTATGTAAATTAACCAATCAGAATGTCTTACAGACGCTGTCTAATCCAGGGTAAATGTTCTGTGACCCGTACAAAACCTGAGGGAGCATCGGTTTCGCAACTTGCTGATCCAAATGATGCTACTCCAATCTGTTGAAAAAAATGTCAATTAGCTTATAGCAGCAAATCACCACCAATGCTTGTACCACCCACAGATTAGGGAAAAACAATCAAATAATACCACCCTAATTATGTTGTATCTGAATTTTTCACATAATTTAGTAAATATCTTATAAAGACTTCATGGTTGTCAACTAAAAGTAGAGTTGCAATATTCGACAAAAACACCACTGCAGCAATTTATGCTCAATGATGATGATGATGATGGCCCATAATGTTCTTTATCTTACCAATACGCGTCGGTTGTTGTTGATAATCGATAAAGGCCCTCCAGAGTCACTGCTGCAGATACCGACAGGTCCAACACCATTCGTGCAAATAATTCTCGGTGTCACAGTACTTGGGAAGAAAGTACGACAGACATCATTGCTGATCACCTGCAGGTTCACGTGACTTTGCACCTGGTTTGTTTGAAGTGGAATACCTGAAAATGAGGCAGTACTTGTACCATTAATTTCTTAGCAGAACAATAAATCAATGAAAAAAAACAACAACAAGATAGCCAAAAGAACATTTTGCTCCTTGAGACAGACACTAATATATTACACTAAAACTTCTCAGAACAAAGTTTAGTAGCTACATATTCTTCAGCAGCTGATTTCCTTGTTAATCACGTAAATTAAATTGGATGATAACATTAAGAAGGTGTTGCTCCGAGCTATTGAATTACGCTTCCCTGATGTAAACAAGGTTTATAAATAACTAACTGTCACTAATCTTTCCGTATCCAGATGCTTGCGCCCACACTCCAGTGAAGTCGTTAGCTTCTAGGACACCCGAAGGAAGAGAGATCGGCTGAATTATATCTGAAAGAAACACTCTAATTAGTATTCTGTCGTGATCTAATCTGACAAAATCTTTAGTTTCAATTGAAGGTAGGGTCAAGGAAAAGTTCTCAACAAATTTCAACAAAATCATAAATAGAAGCAGTATCATACTCACTGGTATAGGCTACATAGTTAAAATTGATGATAGCTAGATCGTACTCTAGGTTGATAAGAGCACCGTTCCATCCAGGGTGGGCTATCACATCGCTTGTGTAAACTCTGAGGCCTCCAAAGAAGAGAAATTCTGAGCCAAAGACCAATGTGAAGGCATCTGCCGTGCTCCAGTCATCAAACCAGCAGTGGCCAGCGGTGAGGGCACGTGTGTTACTGAGCATTGAGGATCCACATGCTGAAATTCTTCCACCAGTAACATGGATGACTAATCCAACCTGTTCACATATTAGAAAAATTATCTCAAAAGCTGAATTACTACTAATAGGTGAGAATCCATCACAAATAATATAACAATACATTATGATACAAGTGTGCTATGTTGATCCGCGTCATGGTTATGGTATGCTCATTTGGTAGTTACGCGGTACACAAAATCACAATCACCAAACGTTTTATAATATGCCATAGAGATGATACGTCCTATCATCTCTATGACATCGAAAAATCAAATTAAAGTGACTAAATTCTGGTGAATTTCATTTCCAAGCATCAAATGCTGATATAATAATGTTAGGGACAATATCTTGTTATTGATAATTATAATATACTATATGATGATTACCAAGTACGGATGTGCTCCTAAAGGAGCTGGTTGACCTCCGATGATCCTGGAACCTGACTCTATAGCAGCAAGTTCTGCCTTCTTGATGCGAGATGCCAAAGGAATTCCCACGCTGTCGTGGTAACCTTTATACGAAGTATTTTCAGCAAGTGCTGCAACTGCCAAACACAATACCAAATAGAACCTCATGCTGTCTTTTGTTCTAACGAAATGATTGAATTGTTACTGTATTATCCAGTTTATATATCATTAATTACGTGCCTATTTATCTTAAAACTGATTATTATTAGGAAAGTACTGTTATATTTTTACAGTCTTGATCGATAACGAAGCGAACAAGTATTTTTAGGGTTCCATAGGGAACCATTATATATGGAACCCCTATTAGCTTGTCATAATTAAGTCCGTTTATTTCTCTGTCTGTCCGCATATCTGAATCTTTTACAGTCTTATTATTTCTAAGGTTAAATATTTTTTTAGTATTATATGCATTTTTTTAGTGTTTTATATTTTTTCTATTATATTTATTTTGTATTGTATTTTTGTATGTGTTTTTTTTTATGTATTATTTTTGTATGTATTATTTTTTTTGTATTTTTGTGTTTGTTGTAGCTTCCATGAATACATCATTGGATAAACTTTTTTTAAGCAAAATATGATAATAATTTGTTGAGATAAGCGGAGAAAACTGTTTAATTCTTAAGACGTCCCAATAAAAGGTTAATTTATAAAATGTAAAAATAGTTACATTTTACGTTTGTACCTAATGGAAGCTAAATGACCCTACCTACATGTTCTTGATTAGTTATTTCGATTGTATTAGAATTCTTTCTTGGAAGTTCTTTTTCCACTGTCTACAGTTCATTGCAGAGGCGTTTTTGACATGTTAATGATTTTCCATTTTGGGTATAGTGAAATGTGTATAGTGAAGTGACTAGGACAGGCGCAACAAGCTCTTTAGAAATGAAACTCGAAAGCCAAGTATAAGGGCCTCGTCCAATGTGAACACGCAATGATCTTAGGCGAGAGATTTAACCATAAGTATATAGCCGAAAAGTCAAGCTTTACGTTTGTAAAAATTGACATTATAGTGGCTTGAAATGTATCAAACATATCATCTTATTCCATATTCTACCAGGTTTTGGTCAGATGATAATGATAATAGAGACTAAAGGAGACTAACCAAGTATGCATGGGCTCTTAGAAGACCTGCTGGCTCCCAGCGGTTCATGGACCAGATTAATGAGCAGCGAATCCAGTTTAGGATGCAAGCAGCGAAAGGAGAAATGTTCATCCGTATGGACACGATTAAGATAAATGAACATTTCAACCGCTACTACTTTAAAAAATAACCAATAAGTGACCCAAACATTGCATTTTGAAAATTCTGGTTTTAGTGTGTCATGGTATTGATTTTATCTTTTTACAAAGTCTATTATTGATAAAATAGGACATAACAAATAAAGTAATTAGATTATAACAAGTTGAAAAACCCAAAATAAATAATCCCTTTCGATTAATACTGTTTGTATTTCCCAATATTGCGGAAACTCCATCTAAAATACCTATAAGTATTGATTGGTAGGTATCTACGAAAATAAATAATGATAAGATTCTTGAGACAGCACTATTGCCTACTTAGTGTACCAGCTTAATTTTTATTTTAAGGTGGCTATTACATTTTGACAAGCTCAGTACCGCGCGCGCGGTACCGAGCTCGCAGCGTCCGTCGGTTTGAGCACATATATCTAGTTTCATTTATTGATATATAAATAAGAGCATTATTTAAAATGATAAAATAATTTATAGTAGTTTAGAAAAAGCATGAACTTTATTTTGGTAGCAATATTTTGTCGATGTAATAAAACTCCGGAGATATTTGACCTTTTGTTGAAGCCTTTTTTAATAAAAATCAACTTCAATTTATTATTTTTTTAATTAGTTGAAAGGAAAAATTCAAAAGTCTGCTCTGTAATTATGGAAGGCGAGACAGTGGCCAAATGCTATGCCTATAAATTGTAAAAAGAAAGTACGGGATATATTTAGTGGAGTATAATTTAGTTTGGAGACTAACGTTACACAGAATTTGCAAACTAGAGTTTTCAAATCGGATCTCTGTGTGTTTTTGCCAAAACGAACACCAGGAGAATCATCATTAACAGCCTGAAGACGTCCACTGCTGAACATAGGCCTCCCCCAGAGCACGCCACCTTGAGCGGCTGCTCGCCTCCTGCATCCATCGGCTCCCCGCGGCTTTCACCAGGTCGTCGGTCCACCGAGTGGGGGGCCGGCCCACGCTGCGTCTTCCGGTTCGTGGTCGCCACTCGAGAACCTTTCTTCCCCATCGGTTGTCAGTTCTACGAGCGATGTGGCCTGCCCATTGCCACTTCAACTTACTAACTCTAAGAGCTATATCGGTCACTTTAGTTCTCCTGCGGATCTCCTCGTTCCGGAGATTATCTCGCAGGGAAACACCGAGCATAGCTCGCTCCATAGCTCGCTGCGCGACTTTGAGCTTACTAATGAGGCCAACAGTAAGAGACCATGTCTCAGTTCCATAAGTCATCACTGGCAACACACACTGATTGAAAACTTTCGTTTTCAGGCTCTGCGGTATTTTGGACGAAAAGATAGGACGAAGCTTCCCGAACGCTGCCCAGCCGAGTTGGATTCTTCGCGCCACCTCTTTGTCGAAGTTGGACCTACCTAATTGGACAATCTGTCCTAGGTAGACATACTTGTCGACAACTTCGAGAGTATCGTTCCCAACAATTACCGGTATAGGTGGAACATGAGCATTAGACATGATCTTTGTCTTGTCCATATTCATCTTAAGACCAACCTGCTGGGAGACTCTACTGAGGTCGTTGAGCATGGTGCTAAGGTCCTCGAGCGATTCCGCCATTATGACTATATCATCGGCAAAACGAAGGTTAGTGATGTACTCGCCATTTATGTTGATGCCAGATCTTTTCCACTCCAAGAGCTTGAAAACATCCTCCAATGCGTTTGTGAACAGTTTCGGAGAAATAACGTCTCCCTGTCTCACGCCTCTTTGCAATGGAATTTGTTCCGTACTCTGGTCCTGTAGTCGGACTGACATAGTGGCCTTACTGTACAAACACTTCAAAACTTCGATATACCTATAGTCAATTTGGCATCGCTGCAAGGACTGCAGCACCGCCCAAGTCTCGATTGAATCGAAGGCTTTCTCATAGTCCACAAACGCTAGGCATAACGGCCGATTATACTCTTCGGTCTTCTGTATAATCTGGCGCAGCGTATGGATGTGGTCTATGGTGCTAAAGCCTTTTCGGAAACCGGCTTGTTCGGGAGGCTGGAATTCATCAAACCTGCGTGCGAGACGATTCGTAATGACTCTCGAAAACAGCTTATACACATGACTCAAGAGCGAGATGGGCCTATAGTTCTTCAATAAGGTGTTATCGCCTTTTTTGAAGAAGAGCACCACCACGCTCTTGTGCCATGCCTCTGGCGTTGTACCTTCAAGGATGACAGAATTAAATAACTTCTGGAGGACTAAAAGTACCGGTCTACCACCCGCTCTCAGAAGTTCAGTCGTAATTCCATCTTCACCTGGTGCCTTGTTGTTTTTAAGCTGTTTGAGGGCCATTCTAATCTCGTACAGGCTGACGTCCGGGATATCTTCGGTATAGTGTCGGACTAACTTGGCTCTGATGTCCTGAGCTGTGTTAGTAGCGGGCTTACGTGTCGAGGTGTATAACTGTCCATAGAAGTTCTCGATCTCTCTCAGAATCTCAGGCTTGGATGAAATGATGCTACCATTTTCGGTCTTCAGTTTTGTCATTTGGTGTTGCCCAATAGACGAATCCTTTGCGAACACTTTAGAGCCTTGGTTCCGCTCAATTGCGGCCTCAATACGTGAAGTACTAAGAGCACGCAAGTCGTGTCGCAAGGAACTCCAGATTCGTCTATTGAGTTCACCGTAGGCTGACATATCAACTGAAGACTGCAGCTTCATTTCGCTCCGGTCGGCCATTAGCTCAAGAGTTTTTTCTGAGAGCTTTTGAGTCTTCTTTCGGCGTTGGGTCTTAAAGAATTTCGATCCAACAGCTTGGACAGTTTCCACCAACCCGTCGTTTAGCTCGTCCACTGTGTTACAGTCGGCTAGGCACTGGAAGCGATTTTGGAGTTCCAGCTGAAAGCCTTCGGGGTTTTGGATTTGGACAGGATTTGGACGGAGCGTAGACTTCACCAGACGTGACCTTTCGAGCTTAACATTGATATTCAATGTGCCTCTAACAATACGGTGATCGCTACCGGTTTTCACCTTGCTGATCACAGAGACATCATCGAATATGTGCTTCTTGGTCGTCATGATGAAGTCTATCTCATTTTTAGTGGAACCGTCGGGACTTATCCACGTCCACTTCCTGGATGGCCGCTTCTCGTAGAAGGAGTTCATCATAAAGAGTTCCTCCTTCTCCATGAAGTCAGCCAGCCTCTGTCCTCGAGGGTTCCGCTGCCCGTATCCAAATGGCCCCACTCTCAGCTCATCGCTATTCCTTGTGCCCAACTTCGCATTGAAGTCTCCCATCACAACGGTGAAGTATGTTTCGGAAGTATGCATGGCTTCGGATATGTCCTCATACATAGCTTCTACTTCATCGTCTGAGTGTGCCGACGTCGGCGCGTATACCTGTATAACCTTCAACGAATACCGTTTGGTTATTCGGAGTACCAGGTACGCTACCCTGGCCGACACACTGTCGACTTTGACCACGTTGTTGACGAGAGACTTGCGGACGAGAAACCCGACACCTCCTTGGGAGAGTTGGTCTCCCTCCCGGTAGAAGAATAAGTTACCGGAATTTAGGATTATCGTGTCCTGTCCCTGTCTTCGGACTTCTGACAATCCCATTACATCCCAGCGTAACTTACCCATCTCCGCCTCTAGCTCGACCATCCTTTCGTCAGCCTTCAGTGTGCGCACGTTATGTGTTGCCAGGGCCAGGGGTCGTCGTTGGGGTTGGTAGCCGGGCGTCTGCCGGGGATTCTTCGCACCCCTTGCCCTGCCGTTACCGTGGCCGCTACCGTAGCCACGGGATAGCAGAGCTGCCGGGGACTGGGGGCCGTTTTTATTTGTGCTTGTCATTAGGGGGGGGGGGGGGGGGGTTTGCCATAATCACCACGCTTGGCAGGCGGCTTGGTGATCGCAGTAGGTGAAGATTGATTGCCACCAAGACCGAGGGGAACGCTGCGACCCATTCCCTGGATATTCCCTTAGCCGCCTTCTACGGCACCCACGGGAAGAGATGGGGTGGTCCTATTCGTAACCGGGACCACACGGCAGAATGAATGATGAGGAGAATGATGATTACTAAATATATAGGTAAGTTACCTAAAATTTACTCTGTCATTATCGAAGAAGATGAAATGAAGGATATTTTTCATACAATGGCTAAGCATAGACATTAAAGCTATGAATATGTATCCGACTGTTACTCACGAATAGTCTGTCGACACACTGTTCGTGACTAACAGTCGGATACATTTTTATTTAAAATGAATCACACTCATGAGAATTTTAATATTAAAGCTATGCATCAAATATTGACAACGAAAAAACCTTGCAACTACGCATAATTTTATAACAGCAGCCTTAGAGGAAATATTCCATCACGAACGGGATTTGCACCCGCTTTCATCATCAAATAATATTAATATTAAGCTGTAAAATTGAGTATGTACATACTAGAAACTGTTGATGCATAATTAATTAAATGGCATGAACACTGTACCTTCACAGAACACCTTGTTCCTAGCGTGGCATGAACTTGCTCAAGATCGAGACCAGTGACGACTTTTAGTGCTAAAGCAAATTTCGATCCACTACACTAAAAACTTATATATAGCTCTTAGAGTTAGTAAGTTGAAGTGGCAATGGGCAGGCCACATCGCTCGTAGAACTGATAACCGATGGGAAGAAAGGTTCTCGAGTGGCGACCACGAACCGGAAGACGCAGCGTAGGCCGGCCCCCCACTCGGTGGACCGACGACCTGGTGAAAGCCGCGGGGAGCCGATGGGTGCAGGAGGCGAGCAACCGCTCAAGGTGGCGTGCTCTGGGGGAGGCCTATGTTCAGCAGTGGACGTCTTCAGGCTGTTAATGATGATGATGACACTAAAAACTACATAGGTAACTTTGGGTTTTGGGTAACTTTTTTAGACTGTGTGATGTCTCAAGATGGCGTGCGCAGTGCGCAGTGTCACGCGAAACTTTAGTTTGGAGTTCCGAGTGTCACTGCAAGCTGTTTTGAGCGGCCATGTCGCTTAATACCAGGCGAACGACTAGCTCGTCGCGTCATTCGTTTACATAAAAAAAGGTAACTAAGTATACAACTTCGTACATTGGGTTTTGATTTTTTTTATAATGTATTCAAGTGACATGACGAGCTAGGCGTTCGCCTGATGTTAAAACGTCACGGCTACCCATAACAGATTGCAGTGACAGTCGAAACTCTAATGTATAAAGTTTTTCGTATCTTCATCTTTATTCTGCAAAGAAGAGCTGTGAAGGCTATTTACAGGCTAGGCCTCAGAGAATCGTTAAGGTGGAACGTTACACTAGCGCGGCAAATTCAAATTTTCTTGCGTTCTTTTGCCAATAATAGCTTAATTACTCAATGATAAGTAGGTGATACTTTTAATTGTAATTTATTGATACATTATATTTATTTGCGCAAAATTAGTTTTCATGTAATCACGTTGAGTAATTAAGCTATTATTGGCAAAAGAACGCAAGAAAATTTGAATTTGCCGCTTTAGTGTAACGTTCCACCTTAAGAGATTTTACGGATATGAACCACGGATAGGAGTTTTGAATATGCCATGCCTATGTGCATTGGCATAGTGTATGCCCGTAAGAATCCGGACAAGTACAGACGTCACGGTGACAGTCATAGGTATGAGACAAGAGATAGGGACAAACTTGTGCAGCCAAGAACAAGACTTTCAAAGGTTGACAAATCGTTTGTGACAAATAGCGTCCATTTCTACAGTATAAGATCCCAAACAGTGTTCTAATTGGAAATGATACTACATTTAAAAGAAAATTATAGATATTTTTAATGCAGAAAGCGTACTATAGTGTTAAGGATTATATTTGCGATAAGGGTTCGCTGCAAAAATTTGAGTTCTAGTCTGAACTGTTTTATTTTTTATTTATTTATGCATTGTTTTAATAGTGTTACTAAACTTAATTTTATGTATTTTATATGGAATTTATACACCGTGGAATTGAATTCGATATTTTTCTGAAATGTATGTACTTAGTCCATGCTATACCTACAACAATATTACAGCGTTCAATTAAAAAATTAAAAAATAAAAATAAAATAATTGCCTCAAAAAATGATTCACCGTTAGCCAAAATATATATTTCACACTACATGCTGCAGGCAATTGTTTCGTAGGTAAAACACCTGCACCACCCTCCCCGCTGTCTCGGAGTGCCAAATTATTACATGTTGTAGGCCTTTTGTTATAAGAACTTGGCATTTTGGACTAATTTTATAGTACCTAGTTTTACGTTTTACATTATAGGTATTTTTGTGTATAGCTTTAAATAAACGTTCTAAAGCATGGACTGAGTACATACATTTCAGGAAAAAATCGAATTAAATTCCACGGTGTATAATTTAGCAATTTATTTCATAGAATTTAATGTTAATTTTGATAGTTTATTAATGGAATGGGTAAGTGTTTAGTGTACCTATAAGATGTTATTTTATGCTTAAGTTGACGCAAATAAGTGTTGGTTGTACCCATATTAAATAAATGATTGAATTGACTACTGCTTGGCGGCAGAATAACTAGCAAAGCGGGGGTGGTACCTACCTAGACGAACTATGCAGAAAAGTCCTACCACCAAGTAATTCAAGTTGAAGTTTTCTGTGCCTTTTGTCATGTATGAATAATTGTATTCTATTCTATGAAGTAGGTATACCTATAAAATAAAAATTCTAAATAGAGTGTTATAATTATTTTATTCAACAATTCATCAATGGCCAATTGGCCATAAATTTCATTAAGTTTAAAGCCGCTCTCGAATCCATGGTAAATGTTTTGTGACGCGCACGAAGCCGGAAGGGAAACCGCTTTCGCATACAACTGAGCCGAATGATGCCACTCCAATCTGGTGACAAGCGAAAACATTTAAAAATAACTAAATTAATGACAATGTCTTACGACTATAAGTGGTTTAGTAAAGTTAAATCGTCCACACACACGGACACACATTACAACACGGTAAAAAAGGATTTCTTAAACTAAATTAACAAGTCAAGTTTTAAGTCAAGCAGATATTAATTCATATATATCCGAAATCATACCTAATCCTCTTAAATTCAAAGTTTTGATGTTCTCAGAAATAACACCTCGTTTTAAACTAATATTATTTTGATCCAACGGGACAATAACTATTTCATTTAAATAAGTAACGTTTATCCAAGAAACCAACTTTCTTAATTTAAGACAAGCGTTTACTTTAGATTGAACTAATAGCGTTTACTCAATTTAAGACAACCGTTCGATTCATCATCATCATCATCATCAGCCTGAAGACGTCCACTGCTGAACTTAGGTCTCCCCCAAAGAGCGCCACCTTGAGCGGCTGCTTGCCTCCTGCATCCATCGGCTGCCCGCGGTTCTGACCAGGTCGTCGGTCCACCTAGTGGGGGGCCGGCCTACGCTGCGTCTTCCGGTTCGTGGTCGCCACTCGAGAACCTTTCTTCTCCATCGGTTGTCAGTTCTACGAGCGATGTGACCCGCCCACTGCCACTACCGTTCGATTATATCAAGATAATTTTTATATTTTATTACAAAACTAAAATATTGAAATGAATATGAAGATATTTTTAAAAATAGATTTCTTGATGGAAACAAAGATCATCAATTAGTAGTTTGACGTTTGTTGTGGGGACGTTTGTTGAGGTTTACGTAAATACATACGCTATTTGTATATCACTTATCTATGATTCAATTCAAAAGATACGCCCAAGATATAAGACGAGATTAAACTGAGTATTTGTGGCACTTCATTCATGTAAATGTATTAATGTTTAAACATTAATACATTTACATCTACATGAATAAGAGCACCTTCTCTTTATTAATCTCTTTATTAATAAAGAGAAGGTGCTCTTATTTTATGAAACTTTTGATCATTGAAAACTATTTCAATGTTATTATACCATAGCTTTAGACAAAATAAAATTGTATACTTTGTACTAGACAATAACCTGATATTGAAATGAAACGTATATACTCAGAGAAAAAGAAAATGTATCATAGGTACAATGAGTTCCTTTATGTTCAATGAAACATGTCGATTTTTGGCTGTAGACAATAAAATACCTCATACCAATTTCAAAAAAATATAGCACAAGAATTTTCAATGTCATGTGACATTAAGGAACATATTTTCTTCAGAACAAGAAACTTTGGCACTTGATCTATGATAAATATCTTAGTACAAAATATTTTCTTTCTTCTTCGGCTAAAAAACCCATTTTATAAAATTAAAAATCAAAGCTTTGATTGAAAACAAATCCCACTTAGAATTAGATAATATTTCTAAGAATATGATATCTTGATGGAAAGAAATCGCAAAATTTTTTTTCAGTGCAGAGCCTTTAACCCTGGACTCCCATGGGCGCAATATCGAGCTCGCATATGTTTGTTATTCTATTGTTCTGCAAAATGCAGGTATTAGGTACAGGTGTTAAGAGTCGAAGTTTGTGAGATATAATTAAAATTCATAAAACTGGCTGCCTTGACAGTTAAACTAGATATCTGGTAGTACTCGATAATCTTACCAATACACGCTGGTTATTGTTCACAATCGACAAAGGACCTCCAGAGTCACTGCTGCAGATCCCAACCGGACCGGCACCGTTCGTGCAAACCATTCGATCAGTGATGAACGATCCAAAAAATTCTCGGCAAGCTTCATTGCTGAGCACCTGCAGGTCCACGTAGCTTTGGACTTGATTCACGCCAAGTGGTATGCCTGAAAAAATCAAGACTAGTGTTAATGCCTCGACATACTATAATATTAACTTGAGGCACTCGATTTATTTTCCAGTGTTGTTTCCAGGTCCTAGTTTCCGAACTTATAGATCACTTAAAATGGTCTTCTACTCTTCAACCAATACGTTAGGTAAGTAGTAGGCATTTAGACTTTCTATATGTTACACAGCCAAAATGTATACCGTTGTCATTAGGTACCCATCAGCAAAGCTTGTGGCTTTGCTGATGGGTGCCTACTCTCATTTGCATGTCTCGGTAGTGATTGTGTAATTTATATTTTTTCTGTGTACACATAGTTTAAGCTACAATCCAGAACAGATTTGTTTGTATATTTACCTATTTGGAATGAGTCGTCGATTGTAATTTGTTTTGTGTACCTATATATATATAAATATATAAATAAATAAATAAAAATAAAGTACGCATTTTTTTGTTTTGCACTTGCCACAAATATTGTGTCGTATTCTCGACCACGTTTCAAGAATACCCGATGCTCTTACTCGGGAGATGAGCTCGCAGCGAGAGTGATATATTCATTAATTTAAAACTTAGACTCCATAATAATTTTAACACTAAAGCAGTAGGTACAGTAGTATATATAGTTGCATTTAGTAATATTAGTAGAAAAGTAAACCAATGAATAGTTATGGAAATTAACTAAATAACCTTTGACCTTGAACAGAAAAATGTTGAGTGCATTGACATATCCAGCTGATAGATACTTTACTAACCATCACCAATCATTCCATATCCAGAAGCTTGTGCCCAAACACCTGTAAAGTCGCTAGTCTCTAAGCTACCCGAAGGTAGAGCGATTGGTTGGATCACACCTGTAAAAAAATTAACCATTACAAAAAACGTCTCCGAGTAAAAAGTAAATTATACAGAAAAGCTTTGACTTACTGGTATACGATACAGGATCAAATCTAATGATGGCTAAATCGTCGCTTAAATTTGAAAGGCCATCCCAGCCGGAGTGCGGTTCAACATCGCTGGAGTCTACTCTAACACCTCCGGAGAAGACAGTTTCCGAGCCAAAAACAAGAGTGAAATGAGCTGCCTGTCTTATTGAATCGAACCAGCAATGACCGGCGGTGATCGCTCGTGTGTTACTGAGCATCGAAGAACCGCACACTGAGATTGCACCATCAGTGAAGTGGATGACTAAGCCAACCTAGTAACAAAACATAATTAAAAGTATAAGTAGTTACTTTAAATTAAAAGAATTTGAATCTTTTAACGAGGCAGTTTTCAAATCTATAGACATGGGTTTTGTATAACACCCCCAAAAGTAACCTCTGTTTTGTGATCTGGGGCTTAACAATACAATGGTGAGGGCTAGGCTCCATAGCTGGCACCGTTGTAAAGTTGCCATCCCATCTGTGTTCTACAGATTACATTTCGGTGAGTGCGCTGCGGAGCTACACAATCTAATTCCACCTCTAATTTCTCCATTTCACCATCGGACGACAAGACGTACAGCTACACGCCATCTATTTGGTTGATATTCCTTCGATTCGCACAAAGCGGTTTGACTCGACATTTATAATCCGAGCAGCGAAGGAATGGAACACTTTACCAGCGTCTTTGTTTCCCGATAAGTACAATCTGGAGCTTTTCAAGTGGCGAGTGAATAGGTATCTTCTAGGCAAGCATGTACCATCGTAGACCGCGTCGTCAGTTTCCATCAGGTGACACGCGGTCAAATGCGGGCCTATTTAGTTATAAAAAAAACCATCAACTTTTAGCGGGATTCCATTGAAGACCTAGCCAATCTAAGGTAATGGTAGATATGGCCCGTAGATAGTTCGGTTAAAATGAACTAACCACATCTTACCAGGTATGGGTGTGCTCCCAAAGGAGCTGGTTGTCCTCCAATGATCCTCGAACCTGATTCTTTAGCAGCAAGTTCTTCTTTCTGGATGCGAGCAGCCAAAGGGATACCCACTCTTTCGTGGTACTCCACAAAAGGACTTTCAGCAATAACTGCTGTCACTACAAGGCACAGATTTAAAAATATCTTCATCGTATTATGTGATATCTTAAGCCTTCGTGATAGGAAATTCTTGCCGACAGAAATTGTTTACCACTTTTATATAAAAACAAACGTCAAGTCACGACGACCAATGATAAACAGTGATTACCTTACATATTATCATATTTTTGGTAAGTTTTGATTAGGTCCGACAAAGTAGATATTTGTGACAAAAAAGATGACTCTAGTCTGCGATGATAATATTTTTTATATTTTTAAAAGTTTTAACGTGTCTAGATATGTGTGTCTGCGTGTTTTATTTTTGTTTTATGTTTGAAAGGTAACTTGATCAAGAGTTTTCTTAGCTATGGTTTCAGAAAAATCTGTTCAGTCGTTTGAAGCTCATCAGCTCCTTTCTAGTTGATTATTCCCAACGTTCACACTTGTTTTCTATTTATTATGCAGGGTTCTTAGAATTAGCAAGTTGAAATAGCAATGGGCAGACCACATCGCTCGTAGAACTGACAACCGATGGAGACGAAAGGTTCTCGAATGGCGACCACGACCCGGAATACACATAGCGTATTAATAGGCCGGCCCCCAACTAAATGAACCGACGACCTGGTCAAAACTGTGAGGAGCCGATGGATGCAGGCAAACAGCAGCTCAAAGCGGTGCCGCATGGGGAGGCCTATGTTTGCATATATGGAATCATAAAATCTAGCTGGCATAAAATCTATTTACAGTAGGATAGATAACTGTGACCACGACTCGGAAAGACGCCCGCTGCCGGTCTGCTGGTGGAGTGATCTAGGACCTGATAGACATTAATTCTTGAATCATAAAATACTTGATGAATGGATAGCTTATGCCAAATTGTAATTCAATACTTAAATTCGAATAACGTAATTATATACCAACTAGTGGCTCGCCCCGGCTTCGCACGGGTATAATGGTTTTCGCAGCGCACGCGATGCGATGTAAAGAATATTTTGGGTAATTTTTTTACACCTTGGTTTACATTATTGGAGTTTTAGTAAGGATCCCTAGTTTTTTGAGAGCATAATAATACAGCCTATGTCACCCGGGGATAATGTAGCTTCCCAACAGTGAAAGAATTTTTCAAATCGGTTCAGTAGTTTCGGAGCCTATTCAATGCAAACAAACAAACAAACAATCAAACCTTTCCTCTTTATAATATTGTTAATGTTATAGGTGTTATAGATAACGTAATTATATACGAATAACGTAAATATTCGTGGTTGTGTTTTGTCATTAATATGACACATACTTTATATAATATACATAATTATCTGAGACACATAATAGTCTAAGGCGTTCGCATAATTTTGGCTCGGAATAATTATTGGTTCCAAATATAATTATATAGTTAAGTACCTACACATTTATCCAATTTCAGTTTGGAAAACCCCGCGTGGAAGTCATAAATGATATGATAATATGCTATCATAGAAATCAGAATAGTAACTAATATCAATTAAGCGTGTTTTGAAAGCAAATCCGATATTTAATCGCAAGATATTTTATAATAATGATAAAGATAACTAATGCATCTGTAAACTATCGGCTAGATTTGTCTTTAAGTTATATATCACAAATTCAATATACGCTTTTTTATCGCCATCTAGTCCCAAACTAAGCAACGCTTGCACCAATGGATCCAGTCTCCAGATAACTGATAGAATACTTATGTGCTTTTTTGTTTGTAAATACATACATAGAATACAATTTAACACTCAGACACAGAACAAGCAGCTATGTTCATCACAAACATGTTTGTCCTAGGTGGGAATCGAACCCACAGCCTACAGATTAGAAGGCAGAGCTACTACCAACTGTGCTGTCAGTCCAGTCAGACTAATAGTGCTGCAAATATAAAGTATCTTCATTTGAGCGTATCCTACTATCTTTAGGTATTACTGCGGAGGCCCAATAGTACGTAGTCGTAGTCATTGACTATTATGTTCTTTGACGTAGTACGTAGGTACTAAATTTTTTTTATTGTTTTATTTTTATTTTATTCTATTTTATTTTCAATGTTTCACTGTTTGTACCTACTAAGTAGGTATACTATTGTATTTAGTTGTTGTGTCCTGAAGTTTGTGATGTCATGAATGTGGGTTCCGACTGAAAATCAGTTATTGAGGTCCTAATACGACCTTAATTGCATGCTGAGTCGGGACCTATATCATGACGTCACGCAACATTATATTTTTAGCGTCTTTCTTTTTGTTGTGGTTTGTCTTGTTTAAATGCCTACTTGTAAAAATGTAATGTTGTGTGATGTCTTGAATAAATGTATTTTTTGTTTCTTTTCTTTAGGTACGTTTGCGTAGTCCATCAGCTGATCGAAATATTGGTTTACAGTGACTCTCATATTACATTGCTAAACGTGAAAGCCCGATTTACGCTAAATATACAGTGCGGTACCAATTACAGTATTATTATTAATATCTAATCTGTGGTGAACGGTTGACGGTACCACCTAAGATTAGACTAAACCTGTTGATACCACTGTTTAACAAGATCATTATAGACCAGCTAGATCATAGAACATGAATGCAATGGACGGGACAAGAAGAGGTCGAATCAGGAAGTGGTGGCTGTGGAAATTGTCAAATTCGGATGAAGATAAGTTAGGAAAGAAAGTGGATAACTTAGGAAATTGGCGAGATAAAAAGAGGTCCAATCAGGAAGTGAACAAGTGTGGAAGTGGAGGCTTTAGAAATCGACGAGTTAGGATCAATACAATATTTATGATTTTTATAGTAATATCGCCTGCTTAGCGTATAATCTACAGATTAATTTGTAAAAGAAAAATTTGAATCACGAATGGGATTTGAACCCGTATCCATCGGTCCCTTTAGCCAGGCTTTACTTAAGCTACCGTGAAAAGTGATCCCGTTCGTGATTAAAAATTTTCGTTTACAAATTAACCTGTAGGTTCAAGACAAGTTAGTAAGAGGACAATTTTGGAAATGGACAAGTTAAGATGTGGCCCAAACCAACCGGAGGGTTTCAAATTCAATACATAGTTTATGTGTATAATGAAATTTCCACACCCCACAGGTTTGACGTCTACAAATAGTTTACTCTGTAACTAAAAAAAAAAAATGTATCCGACTGTTACTCACGAATAGTGTGTCAATTTCTCGACCAGGTTTCGAGCATATCTGATGCTCTTCCTCAGGATGAGTTCACACAGCAAGATCGCGGCGGTGACTGCGGGCGGCCGCCCGCTCCGCCCGGCGCGAGCGTCGAGGGGTCACGGGAGGGGACCGGGGAAGCACCGACGTTAGTGCTGCGCTGCTGTGTGTGCGTTTGCTGTGTGAACTCATCCTGAGGAAGAGCATCGGATATGCTCGAAACCTGGTCGAGAAATTGACACACTATTCGTGAGTAACAGTCGGATCTATATTTATTTAAAATGAATCACACTCATGAGAATTTTAATACTAAAATACTCTGTAACTAAAATACAATTTCAAATTAATACCCTAATTCAATTTGATCCATCTCTCAAATGATTAATATTAATTAAATATTCTTGAAGATAATCCAGATGCTTAATTATAATCCGAAATCCTTATCAAAATGATTTTGAGATGGCTAAAATGGTCCAATTATAATTTAACAGAGGTCGCTTTAGTTAACAAGACATCTGCCTGTCAAAGTGACAGTTGAGTAGGTATACCTACCGTGATATCTGTCACAGTATTATTATTGTTCACATTTACGTAGTGATTATAACTGTGGGTTATTATAATAATAAAATAATGCTTTTTTTATCTTATATTTTGGCTCCACACATAGTGTATTTAGCCAGTGTCAAGTTTTGTATTTTTCATCGTATTATGGAATATATCACGTAAAGTCAAGTCTTAGTAACAGCCAGGGTAGTCATAGTCTAGTCTAAGTCAGGTAGTCATAATCCAGTCTAAGTCATGCCCTAGTAAAGTGGTGGCAACTTTACTAGAAGCTTCTATGGAATTACGGAAGCATCACGAAAAACCACGATTCACTAAATTATATCACCTGCCCACACTCATGCTCGTAATTCAGCACTTAATGCGTAAAACGCCACCAATTTTAAACATTAACACTGGAAAAAGCATATGTTTCGTAAAATAATACAATGCAACGACGTAAACTTTTCCGCGTTCCCGCCAAAACTCCAATATTGTGCTTATTTTACTTTTTTTCCGGATATTCAATCGCATAGACTAGTATTGTGTCACACAAAGCACCGCCAATCGCCATTGATCATAAATTCATTAGGCATATGAAAAATCACAGGCTGTGAAAAATCGCAAGTGAAATCACAGTGACAAAAATAAATCATAATTATGATGAAATGACATTGATTTTTAAGTAGCAACCATTTCCATGCCTACTTCCTTGTCATGTACCTAACCTTACGAGTGGATAGCCCTCTCAGTAGAAATTTAAGCCACCAAAAGGCTTCATTTAACGACTGTTGTCTTATTACATGACAATAAGCAGGACTGACGGCATCACCGTGCCTAAATCACAGTAAGTTATTTTTTACCAAATTGATCTAAGCTCTATAATTCCCGGAATAAATTAATTCCAAAGTCGCAATTTCATTAACAATTTAATTAAGAAATAATTGGGATAGATAAGCGGGATTCGGGTTTTCATTCGAATTGCTAATGAGCGTCGGAAATTAAAGAAATTGTATTAAAAGTGAATTAAAATACTACGATAAAATTTTAGGACAGGCAAATAAAAAATTGAATTCTATCATAAACTGATTTAATACGATTGTTCTATGAAGCTAAATTTAAATAACCGGCCAAGTGCGAGTCGGCCTCGCGCACGAAGGGTTCCGTAACATTATTTTTTTAAACAAGCAAAAAAAATCACGATTGTTGTATGGGAGTCCCCTTAGATATTTACTTTATTCTGTTTTTTAGTATTTGTTGTTATAGCGGCAAGAGAAATACATCATCTGTAAAATTTTCAACTGTCTATCACGGTTCGGTTCGGATACAGCCTGGTGACAGATGGACAGACAGACAGACAGCGGAGCCTTAGTAATAGGGTCCGTTTTACCCTTTGGGTACGGAACCCTAAAAAATGTGAAGCGCAAGAATTAATTTATTCCCGTCAGTGCATTAAACTCCCGATCGCTGCAAAAACCCCCCTTCTCTCTACAATCAAGATAATATTGTAGTAAAATATGTAAAGTTAATATTAAAATTCCACAGTCTCACTTTGGAGCACTTTACCGGCCCCTAGATTTTTCATAGTTTTCATTTTTCATAGCCTGAGCTTAAAAGAAGAAGCTCCAGCAATGCAAGAACTATTTTTATTGTGATAAAAGGTATAGGCGCACTGCAGTTCCACTTTTAGAATCTCAATTTTCTGGTATAAAAATGAACAAAGCAACCTTTGTGCAAAATTTCGTCCAAATCCTAAACAAATAGATCCCACCCGATCCCAGCACCGATTGTAATGAATATTTATTGTACTTACAAAAGGCAGCCCACGATTTCACCCGCGTTTTTTCATAAAATCTTCTTCTATTAACATCTAGGTCATCATCAACAACCTGAAAACGTCCACTGCTGAACACTTGCCTCTTGCATACATCGGCTCCCCATGTTTTTGACCAAGTCGTCAGTCCACCTAATGAGGGGTTTGCGTCTTCCGGTTCACTACAAGATAACCTTTCTTCGGTTGTCAATTCTACGAGCGATATGGCCTGCCCATTGCCATTTAAACTTGCTAATTGTAAGAGCTATCGATCACTTTAGTTCTCTTGCGAGTCACCTCATTTCGGCTCTTATCTCGCAGGGAAACACCGAGCATAGCTCTCTCCATAGCTGGTTGCGCGACGCTGAGCAACATCTAGGGTCATGCAGGTCAGCAATTGGCAATTGTCTTTCATTGAAAGTTACCAGTATTAAGAGTTAACTTCCTAGAAAACTATATATTCCCTCTGTGTCATAGGTTTCCCTTCAAATCACACAGAAGGCATTGAAGACGATATGTTCCCGAGCACCACAGATATATTCGAGTCCAAGACAATCTGCAATCATTCACCGCGTCGCTACAAGCGTGCGTACAGTCAGAAGAACCAATTAAAATATTTTGTAGGTGCTAAGCAAATATTAGTGCTTAGGTAACTAGAGATGTCATTTACCAAATAACGACCCTGTTTTTATAACATAATTGGAAAAACGTAAGCTGCCCTAGTAATATCTATAGAATCTACCTATGTTTACACTACGACAAATTTCGTAGATAATTTAGCCAAGCCACTTTTTTATAGGTTGGTTGAGAGTAATTTTGGCTTAAGAATGAAGATCCCATGAAGGTACAATATTCAATTTGAAAAATTCGTAGCATGAAGACGATCGTATGCGTAAACCCACGTTATATACTATACAGTCTACACACCTACTGATATTTCACCCCTCCTCTTCCCCCTTCCTTTCTATATTTCGCTCTATTTCTCAAAGAACCTGAGTCTCTGTGAGAACGTAATATAAACAAGTCACGATGGTAGCAGCTCAGCGGAACAGATAACTAACTCAATTGAGCAACTCGATGAACAAAGTTACTGCACATTTATACCTTGCTATCGAGTTATCGCCTTTTACATCGAGACGAGCTTTCTACACCATTTTACAAAATGGCAGGAATTTAGATTATGTATAAGTACTTAGACTCTTTGTGATTGGTTATATATAAAAGTTTTTATTTAGCATCTTTACAATAATAATTATCGTAGCAATTAGTCTACAATCATTTATATTAGTGCTATCATAAGCCGTAGGAAGCTGTTGGATGCAAGAGGCAAGTAGCCGGTAAAAGTGATGCTCTATGGGAAAAGGCCTACGTTCAGCAGTGAACGTCTTCCACTTGATGATGATGATGATGAAAGTAGTAACAATAAAATTAAACATTCAATTGGCTGAGATTACATTTGTATCCAATTTTCATTTAATTTTTATCCAACCCCAAAAAATGGACAGATCTCAGTTTGTTCAATGACTCTTTTTAACTAGTCTCATTTTGTCCAAGTTTTATTTGGTCTTGCATACAAGTCTTATTTAGCCAAAGTATCATTTAACAATTATTTTTTTTGCCAATTATGGTGGTAGTCGTTTTTAAGGATTAAGTACGAACTTATTTTGTGTCCAGAAAAAATACCACTTTGTAACCATCTGACATTGCGTGTGTCATGGCGTCCTATGACTTTCTAATTTAAGCTTCGTTTTCTAAGACCATAAATAAAAATAGAATGTGTGCAAAGGTAATTGTCTAAGACCCCTTTAATCTTTTTAAAATACAGAGTCTTCGAAGTATTATTCTTCTGTTTACTATTAAAGTAGAATGGAATAAAATATTTTTTAATACTTTTCCGCCTATGTTGCTGACTGTACCTATTCCTTGTTCCATTAAAGTAGCTGCTGTGTCTAATTCAATCCTAGCACTGCCTCTAGTCAAGTTGTCACTCTACATTACCTTGTTGAGAATATAGAGCTGGTTACGTGTAAGATAAAGTATATTGTATCTGTGGACCAAACTAGAAAATTTCAAAAGGAAAAATGAAACTGTGTTTAGTGAATTATTTTGATTTTGTGTTTTGTAACGTAGCGTGTGCTTATGTTATGTGTAGCAGAAAAAAATAAAATAAAATGGTAGGTATACGGGAAATAAACGATAATAATACTTACTTCTCCTTTTTGTACTTATATATTATATCACAAATACATAATTATCATAAAAGGACATACATTTATCATCCATTTATTTGAGGTTAACCGAAGCTGTCTCCAAACTGTACGGAGCACGATAGCGTGCGGTAAATACCATTTTTATTAGCGATCACCCATTAAGTTAGTTGCCTGCTATTAAAAATGAACAAGTAAATATTATTTTCATATAGTAAGTTAAAAATGAATGCAATAATTTAAAAAAATTAGTAAAATCGGTAAATTAATCACGGAGTAACAAAGCTTTTAAAGTTTCTGAAGGGGCATCGCCTGTCTCTTTCTCGCAAAACAGAGCATCCCCACAGTTACTATGAAAACACATGATTGTGACGTCACGTGCCAAAGAGATTTTATGTAAAGCTACCACAGTTTAGTAATGAGGCACTATGTAGGACCAAATTCTGACGGCACTGCATGTTTGAGCTGTCTCTTTCTATTCCTGTATACTAAAATGCTTGTAACTTTGTGAATTTTTGAGATATTTAATTTTTGTTTTCACAAATGTTTGTTTTTTGAGGAATATTATTAATTTATGCAATAAAAATATAGTAGTTTATTGAATATTAATTCTATTTATTAAAGTTAAGCGTTGTTGTCATTAAGCTTAATGTTGTGGCCACGGGCAGTAGAGTTTTTCCCCCTGATTTACTTTGTAGTGGGCAGGCCTTTGGGCAGCCTAAAAATTCTGACACCCGGGCTAACTTAGCTACACAAGATGGATGGATGGGATGAAACGGATATTTCATTGCCCCGCTCGTTAAATAAAGTTGAACACTTACTTACAACATATATTACATTACATTTAAAGAGATCATTTTTACTCTTCTATGTTTTCCCATTTTTCTTCCCAAAACCATCGCATCCTTTGACCAAGCGCCTGAAAAGTACACACTCTACAAAAAAGAAATCTTCACAAAGGGATCTACAATTTTGAACATCAATCAAAACTTGAGTCAATAAAGCGTTCGTTTCGCTGACTTTTATTTATTTATCTTTGAAAAACTTTTTGTCGTGGAATTTTCAGACTTCACTGTTAACAATAGAACACAAATTTCTTCATAATTTATTTTTTTGCAGTGTTAAACTGTGCTGACACAATTTGTAAACTCTCTCTTCAGTAACAGAGTTTTTTTTGCCTTGGTAATACAGTATTTGGATTTTTTCTGTTACGTGTGTCTTTTTCCATTGCAATAAAGTACATTTTTGCCAGTTTTTACGTATTTTAAACAAGAATAGGCTCTTTGACCGGTAGAGCCAAGAATGGGATGCAAAGGAGATAAAAAAATATTTAAATATAATCTGATCTGAATTCCTTTATCTTTGAATTATAATTTTGATTACGAAGGCATTTTTTCAAACCATTATAATAAAAGCAGGAGCTTTTCAAGTCTTATTCGTTTTTTAGTTTTTGTTCTCCCAAATCATTGGCAAAATAAATTATCTACAATTATTAGAAAAATAAAACGTTTTTCTTAATCAATGGCTAGCGTTTCATCATCGATCTCACAGTGTGGTTCAAGGTGGTTTCTGTAACTCCTATACTTTTCCCACAGATTAGAGAAAAAAAAAATTGTAACTCTTCCAGCCAAACCTTCTTGATGAAAATATACTTCGCAGTCATAATTTTTATTGACAAATTGGTATCACTAATATAACAAAAAGTTGCTCAAATATATCATTGGCAACACAACAACAACATCTCGATAAATAACATAATTTAGATCAGTCAGCCGTCGCCGGCAGAGACGAATAAATTGATGGCTGTGGTGTCTACAATGACGTTATAACAGGGCCGGATCAAGGGTTAATAAAACATAATAAAACGCAGTAAATTTTATCGAAACAGTCATGGAAAATAAAGAAAAATTACTTATTATAAAACTAAGCATAGGCACCTAACGTCAGAATCAGAGATTATTTTTGAACGACTTTAAAAAAGAAAGAGTATCTCTATTCGCTTGTATTTTTTTTATGTATTAAGTACTTCAGAAAATGATGGCAGAAGTCATTATAAACAGATTTAGATAATCCTTTTTATTTGAAGCAATATACTTTGGATATATAAATTGTATTAAAATTGGTTCATTAATTTGGGTTTTAAATCAAAATCATCGTCCTCTTTGCCTTTTCTCATTTGTTATTGGAGTCAGCTCCCAATCTAACCTGTAGCGGCGAGCTACCAGAACTACACGAGCGACTGCCATCTGACCTCGTAACCAGTAACAGGGATGGTTAGATCAAACGTCTACCCGTAACGATTACCATAGATGTTCTTATGACAACCGGGACCGACGGGTTAACGTGCTCTCCGAGGCACGGAGCGATGGCGTCGCAAACTGCATATACCTTACTATTGTCATTGGTGTAGGGCCGAAGATCGAACCCGGTGCCGTAAGATTGCGAAGCGCACATGCAACCGCTCGGCCACCATCGCTCGGGTTTTTAATCAAAATAACTGGTAAAAATATGTCTTCTTCATCCAACTACTTTACTTCTCAATATTGAAAAACTCTTTTTAGGGTATTGTTATTACAATACCGACAGTTAAACTGCCGCAACGGCTTCACGTACCCTCCAAAGTTAGAGATCACATCATCACAATAGCTGCAAGTAATGGATTTCAACGATCTCTTTGTAACATGAGAACGGCGAGTCAACACTATGAGCAGTTCCAACCGGGTTCCAAACAATTCTAAACAATTACACTGCAAGCGTCAATGACAATTAAACCACTTGACTGCGCATACCACTTCCTACTAAAACACATTGCTTTGTTAGTCACACTTCTCAATACGAGTTTGACAATAGATTGCTTTACCTGTCTGCTCCGCTCATGATTTCTTTCTCAAGTCAGGATTGGATACATAAAATGTTTTTTTATGAATAAAATCTAGACAGATTTTAACTAGGTGGTAAGACTTTTCTGTAAAGTTCGTCTAGGTAGGTACCGCCGCTTTGCCAGTTATTCTGCCGCCAAGCAGTAGTGTGCAACCACTACTGTGTTTTGATTTAAAGGGCATTGTAGCTACTGAAATTACTGGGCAAATGAGACTTGATGATCTGATCACTCAGTCTAGTAAACTTATACTGTGTGATGTCTCAGGATGACGTGCGCAGTGCAGTGTCACGCAGAACTATATTAACTTAGAGTTCTGAGTGATACTGCAATCTGGTATCGGCAGCCGTGACACTTAACATCAGGCGAACGGCTAGCTCGTCACATCATTCATTTACATAAAAAAAAGATTCGCGATCAAGCATTGTTCTGTAATAAATGAGCCTTAGATAGTTGGGACATGGATGTATTTAATTGAAAGCCATAATCGAAGGTGATGCTAGTGGGATGCATTCATTCCACAGCGTGATTGTGAAATAGGCAAGCATGCACCAACGTAGACTGCATCATCACTTTCCATCAGGTGAGACAGTGGTCAAATTCTTTGCCTATAAACAATTTAAAAAAATGTGAGATGAGCAGGGGAAGAGGTCATAATAATATGACGTAGGTATTAAAGCGGGGGTGAGAAAGATGGCTGGTGTTTTTAGTTTTTACTCTACGGCAAGCTCAGTAACACGGCGAGCTAGCTAGCGGAGTTAGACTGAATAACGACATTTAAATAAATAAGATGTTCCGGTCTGGGTTGCCGACAGCGGCAGACAAATTGATGATACTCATGTTTACTAGAAGACAGGGTCGGCTCGAGGCAGGAGCTAGTCTTCAGGCAAATTCCTAAAACAAACCATTGTTGGCCTTAGTATATGAAGTGGCGCTCTCTGGTGGAGGCCTATGTTCAGCAGTGGACATCTTCAGGCTGTTGATGATGATGAGGATAGTTTCAGCAGATTCTAAGAAAAATTGTATTGATTGGCAGATAGACAGATGGACGGTAACAAAGTAATTATTATTATAGTTTTTTTTCCGGAACCCTAAAAATAAGAAATTATTTCGATCACTCATATACACTTTATAAAACAACTCTAAAGCAAAGAGCAAAGTCACGGCCAACAAGTAGGTATTCCTGCACAATTAAACTGATAATTTGGAACTATGTAGCTATAATACTTTGGTCCTTCTGGAATTATCTCATTTAGATTGCCAGAACTGTTTGCGCTGTTCCGAACTGTTTGAACACAGTACCATTTTCTAAATTGGTGTTATTGTTCTAATTTTTTTTTTAACGGGCAATGTGCCTAGCTAACTACTACAATAGTAAAAACTAAAATAATTTAATTATAAATAATTAGAATTAATGTGAGATATTAGTAGATATATGTGAAACGAAGAGAGATGGCTACGCATATGGTCTTGTTCACTTATTATTAGTTTGGTTCTGCAGAGTCAAATAAAATTTTACTAGGTATAAGCACTTTTTTTTTTGACGAGGGGGAAATCTTTTAAAGATACCCGACTGCAATGGGGCTGAAGCCGGGTTATGTGAAATTTCCACTCACTAAAACCTCCCCGGTGGCCTTCCTCGGTGCATGGCAGAGGGCTCCGGGATCTCCTACGGAACGCACCGGTGCCCTCCTCGCACTTGTTAAAGCACATCCCGTAGGTAACTGATGGGCTGTCACCTACGAAGCCTCACGGCGCTAACGCTGACGCACGCCACATGCGTCACTGACCTTCCCGGACTCATTTGAGAGGATCGTTGGAGTCCCCATTCCAATAACCCATGAGTCCAAAGGTCCCCTTCTAAGTAAGGGAACAAAAGCAGCCTCTTCATGGGGCAGACGGCACGGGGTGGCTGTTTCCAGCACCCCGGCGTCGTCTTCTCCGAGCGGGATCGGCCCTTTCCTGATCTCGCTCCGCGGTCTCTTTTTGAATCATTATGATCTCACAAAAAGAGACAACCTCCTGCCACGTGCTTTCATCTGCAAGCATAGGTAACCACCACTACGCTCGGCAGAGAAAGGTCTCGTCCGATTTTGTTTGCCAGGATCCGCCGTTCTGAGCTCCACGCTGGGCACTCCTCGAGCGTGTGCTGTGCGGAATCCTGACCACTCCCACAATGGTGACATCGGGGTGTTGCTTCCCTTCCGATCCTGTTCAGGTACTCACCGAAACAACCATGCCCAGTGAGCACCTGAGTCAGTCGGAACGTCACCGTCATTCTCTTCTTCCGCCTCTGCCAGGCTTCAAAGACCGGCAGGATAGCACCAACAATCCGTTGGCGCGTGTACCGAGGCTCTTGGAGCCGCTGCCGCCACTGTCGTAGAGCATATTGGTTTTCCCGCCGCCTAATATCCACCGTATTGGCTGGTACCGCCTCTTCTTCTAGACCATAAAGTTGGTCGTACACCCTCGCATCCATCTCAGACAGGATGTGTAAAGGTGGGAACCGCGCCAGCAATGTTGCCGCCTCAAAGGATATGGTGCGCTATCCTCGTGCGATCCGAATGGCTATGGTGCGCTGCAGGCTATTGAACATAGTCCTGTGACGCCTCACACCCGTCAGTTTTTCCGACCAGACGGGTGCTCCGTATAAAGCCATGGATCGCACTACTCCCGCATAGAGGCGGCGCACTCCTTCCTCAGGTCCCCCGAGATTAGGCAGCAGTCTATGCAGAGCACCAGGTATAAGCACCTACGCCAAGGTGTTCCTAAGTATATGAAGTACGCAATTTGTTTTCAAAATATGGTAAGCACATCACATGAGACCGCCTGGACCAATTTGGCAATTTCATGTTTTCAAATGTTCGTAATAAAGAAAACAACTTGGAAGGGAGGGGTTTTTATGGAGAGACCGGAGGCCGTACCACATACGCGGACGACGTCGCAGTCGTTAGCTAGTTAATATACTAAAATTACCATAGCTATGAAAAATAAGAATATCAAGAGATAGATAGACCAACTCTTTATTGCATACCGTAAGATAAGAAATTATAGCAAACATAGTTAGCATCTTACTTTACAAAATAAAATCACCTAACTTCTCCATTAATCATATGTATTTCCAATTAATGATTTCCATGCGATTTTATTTATAAAACATCAAATATATCGCATACCTATATAATATCCAATAAATTTTACTCATCAAACAAAAATCAAAGGAACTTCATTGCAATCTGCCGCCAATATGAGTAGTGTATTATTGGGCATTCTACCCCACCACACGTTCGCTACGCTCACTTCCGTTCGCTTCGCTCACGGTGGGGTAGAATTCCCAATCGTATTTTTGAATATGATTATCGCGTTTCCGATGTTGGCGAACATCTCTATTCAGTGTTCCAATGTTGGCGAACATCTCTATTCAGTGTTCCGATGTTGGCGAACGTCTCTATGCAGTGAAACAATTTGCTTGCAAAACCAATACGCAAAACAACATTAGTTACTTACCTACGTTTATGCTGCCAATGGGCTACGTTTGCGATGCAGTTGTCGTGTGCACCTGATAATGATAAGCGTTCATAATATGACATAATGTCTAACTCGCAAATAGAACAGACATCCATCGTTCTGTTTACAATACCTACGTTATATACGGCGTTGAATGCACTATGTTGTTTCTCTAGAATGTAGGTATCATTTGTCAATGGTAATAAATGCAAATTAAATATCATGTCTAAACAAGTTTGTAGATATTTTTTATAAAATTTGTGTTCGGTGTCGCGAGGTATTCAAAGTTAGTTTGAACATAAGCACTAACATACGCATCTTGAGGCAACCTGTATTTTTACATTTAAAAAATAAATTGCAGTTAAATTAATGGAGTTTCCTGTGCCCAAGCATTCTCGATATGCGGCTGAAAACATACGTTTAAATAGTTTCAATAGGTGGCCTGTTGGCTTAGCTCAAAAACCACAAGATATGGCAGATGCTGGATTTTTTTACACTGGAGAAGGTGACAAAGTGATATGTTATTTCTGTGGTGCAGGACTGAAAGATTGGAGTCCCGAAGATTTGCCTTTACCAGAGCATTCTCGCTGGTTCCCAACTTGTCCTTTTGTTTTACTTGTAAAAGGAAAAGATTTCGTCGCAAATATTCGTAAAAATACGTGTGAAGAGAAAAAAAAGAAGCAGTCTGGAGAATATTTGAACAGAAGAAAAATAAGTGAGAGTGAATGTAATATAAAAAATGCAAGTGCAGATTATATGCCTACTGGAATGTATTGTAAGATCTGTTTGGAAGAAGACCTGAATATATGTTTTATACCATGTGGTCACGCAGTTAGCTGTAGTAAATGTGTTCTCTCATTAAAAAATAAATGCCCGATGTGTAGGCTTTCTTTTTTTAAGATAGTCAAATTGTACTTCTAACTTTTATTAATAGTTTAATTTTACTTTATTATTGTGTGATATTTTAATTACTTAAGTATTTAAATTAAAGAACTTAGAACAGTTTAGATTGTTTTTATGCATTACCTACCTACCGATAAACATAAGAAATAAATAATATTATACATTATAGTGAAAGCCTTAATTAAAACATAAGTAAGTAAGGTGATTTGAACCAGTTTTCACTGTATTTCTGCTGAATTAGTATAAACATAATAATTCTTGGCTTAAAAAACATTCTCAATATTGTACTTATTATCGTTTTTGGCTCAGATTCCTCTTTAGTTTTTTACATTTCGAGACCCTTTTGGCTCAAGGATACCTAATCGTAAAATTAGACCAGCTTGGCTCGTATCCTCCTCGAAATAATAAAAAACAAGTTTTAAATAATTTTATTTATTTTTTCTTTATTCGATACCAGATTGGCTCAAGGATACCTAATTGTAAATTAGACCAGGTTGGCTCGTATCCTCATCGAAATATTAAGAAACAAAATAAACAATTTCACTACTTTTTTTCCCTTGACTCGATACCAGCTTGGCTCAAGGATACCTAACTATGAATTAGACCCGGTTGGCTCGTATCCTCATCGAGAACGGAACAAAAATTCGTGAAAAATAATTTGTTATTTTTTTACTTCAAATTTGAGACCCCAATCGGCTCGAAGACACCTAAATTACTGCTTTCATTTAGACCAGCTTGGCTCGTACCCTTCACGAAATAAGCCACAAAAATATTTTGCGTTTTATATTCGTGGCCAGATTGGCTCAAAGGCACCTAAATTAGGACTGTAATTTAGACATGGTTTGTTCGTGTCTTCCTCAAAATCCAAAGTAAAAAAATACTCTTTATTGCTTGTGAGAAATTTGAAGCAAACACGTAATAAAAATTAGACAATGTTTTCTATGCTAAATATTAATGCATCCGAAAATGTATTTTATAGAATTTTATTTACTGTTTATTATTTATTTAATTCTTGCACTTGCACCAAACATGTACAAAGTTGACATAATGCTAACAGCATTTTAAACCAGTCAACTAAAAGTGCAGAAAGTAGATTAGGCATACACAAAATGAAATGAGCAAATTGTTGACCATGCAAAATAAATAAGAAAAACTAAGGCATCAATCTCATTTTTGTTTAAAAATGACATTTGTTATACATTATTTTATGTTATTTCTTATTAAATTCTTACTTATCAGTATGTACAAATAAATTAATTGAAATTGAAATATTTATTGTCATATTACAAAGAACTTTTCGTTTATTAAAGAATATTTTAAAATATCACACACATAACTTTAAAGTAAAATTACCCAAATTGTGCAAAATAGAACCAATGGTGTTAATTTTATTGAATAAGGTATTCATGACCTAGTATTTATAGGTATATATTGGCGAAATTTACAAAATAATTACAAATATTACCGACCTGAAGAATATCAAGCACTTACCATAACCGGTGGATTATTCGTGCACAAAACATGTTTTTTTATCATTTTAACAAACACTTTTATACATCAATTTCATTAAATTAAACTTGATTATATTATCTGCCACATTTTTTCTCACGAACACTACACGATCACATTATGATTTATGATACTACGATATTATTGTTGCTACCTACGTGCATTGCATTTGCATGTGCGCGTCACGTAAGCCCTAGTACAGTCAAGTACAAACTCAAGTTGTTGACGTTCTTGGTTGTTGGTTCTTGTTGGTATTTAACTTATTGGGTGCCTACATTATTTTACCAACCTTATTATTATATCTTATGACCTAGCATATACCTACATACAGTAGGGATCCGATAGATGATGGAGGCGAGCAGCCGCTCAAAGTGGCGCTCTGTGGGGGAGGCCTATATTCAGCAGTGGATGTTTTTAGGCAGTTGATGATGACATTACATCATAGTTCAAAATTGACAGACAAGTGATATCACTTATTATTTTAAGTAGGTACCTATGTATTAATATCGTAACTTATGAATTACAAGAAAACTCGTCTATTATTCATTACTAAGACGAATTTATAAATGAAGAGTATTCGATTTTTACATCATACATAATTATACGTATAAAACATAGGTAACCTACGTAATTCGGTATTCCTCGAATCATAGAGATACCTAAATATTGTGCATGCTAATCAATTTTGTATTTAAAATAGGTCCTACAATGCGTATAGAACTTGTTATTTAAAACATTACTTAAGTGAATTCACAAAAAACATCTGAAAGCTTATTTTTCCATTCGACTGTACAAACACACACTACTGCTGTTAAAGTTGCTTGTCAAGCCTTTTAAAGGGTTTTGTACAGTCAACTGAAATCTATTGTTATAGCAATTTGAAATATTGAAATAAGTCTTTATAAATCCATAAGTGTAGGTAGGTACAAGTACCTACTTGAAATTGGGTACCATTTGCTAACATTTGAGTAACATTTGGGTATGTAGTTTTGTGGTAATACCTTTTTTATTTGATTTACAACGCTCTATAAAGTTAATACATAATATAATTAACATATTCGAATATGCTGTCTCAAACTGGTCCTCTTTTAGCATACATGTATATAGAAGTTTTATTACATAATGCTTTTAGGATTAGCACCATTATTGTAACGTCGATGATTTTGTGCCAGACTGTACATCTGTACTTTACGTATTTATAGCACACTAGCAACGTTTTTGCAGAATGCTTATTAAATGATTTTATAGTTTCTCACCAACAAAGATCGTTTCAGATAACACAAAGCATATTCCGTGAAGTACAAAGTAATGCCGCCAGTTTAGATCTAAAACGTAATATGTACTAAATTAATTGATTCATATAATGACAAATTATGGGGTATTTTATGATTTATATTAGCTCGAATTAGAGAAATGATGACACGAATGCTACTGGTATAAACCCAAAACGTAATATGTACACAAATGTGTATTTTTATTAAATAATGACAGAATATGTTATTATTACGGTTAATTTTTGTTCGAATTGGGGAAATGCTGACATTATAGATTTTTATGTTTAAAACGGCCTGTTTTCGCCACAAATCGCTACATTTAATTACATTGTCATATCAGTGACAAGTGCCTTCGGAGTTCCACAGCTGTTCTACATTTCTACTTAAAATGTTAGTAAGTGATAAAATATAATTTCAGTAATTAAATTAATTACTGAATAATTTTTTGACAATGAATAATTTTATTTAATGTGTTATTCTCTTCTCAGGTCTGATTCCGAGTACGATAGCGCCCCCTCGCCACTGCCAGTGCCTACGCCCACGCCACCACAGCCGAAAAAGAAGGCCGCGAAGCGGAAATCTGCACCCAACGCGGCTGGCTCTGCTGGCTACAATCTGACCGCGCCGGCACCACCGTCAACCAGCAGCGCTACTGCTACGGTTCACTCATCCAAGTAAGTTTCACAACATAATTGCATTTTATCAACAAATTCTTCTTAGTAGTGCAAATAAAGGTACCTACTTTAATTAGTGTATATTACCAACTTTTTCTACTATTAAAATAAACATTCATCACTCATTCACTACATTAAACTAGTAACAAACCTAAGCCTTAAAAAATATAAAAAGTACCTACTTTATTATCGAAAGTAATAGAAACATTTTCAATGTTTTATCGTGTTGTTAAATATTACCTTTATGTTACAGCATACGCAAACGGAAGGCTGACATCTTTGCCATACTGAAAGCCGAAGAACGTTTAAACAGCGCGGCACCACCACCGAGTTCGGCCAACACGTCCAGCTTCACTGCGCGCGTCTCTAACGGTCAGGTTAAGCGTAGCGTCACCCTTGACGGGAATTTTTTTATAGACCTAAAGATCTATAACACTGCCGACTGGGTGGCAAACAAGCCTGAGGAGCGTTACAAAAAAGCATTATCAAGTATAAAGCTTGCAACAGACGTTGACTCTCCCGAATGGGAGGCGATTCAACGTTTTATAGGGCTCGCTTTTACGCGATTTGAGAAGAGCGAGCCTGTATTTTACAAAAATACAAAATGAGCGTTAGAAAATATACTATTGTTGTTTTGTAACGCTCCTTTGAAAATAAGCCTTATCGTGTATGTTACATGTTAAACTTTATTCGATTATTTTAGATAGAATCCATCTAAATATTAGAAGAGGAAGGTCTTTGTCCAACAGTGGAACTATCTAGATTGTAACTTTATCTTTCATTTTAGATAAAACATTAGTTTAGTTTGGTTGGTTTTAAACACTAAATATATATATCAGATACTTACACTTTTAACCTACATATTATAAAAGAAGATTAATTTCAGTAGTCCCTAAATTTCAGAAGTATTGTTTTAAAATGCCTTACTGCACGCTATGTGCAATATCAGTAAAAAATACATCCTGGGTAGGACATTTACGTAGTGATAAGCACAAACAAAATGATAGCAGCGTGACTCATCACGATGGTGTGGATATAGTCTCGTCAGCATTTCGGTCTCGCATAGCTACGTACAGAATTACTGCACCTGACGAACAAAGCTCGATAGAAGCGTTTTTCGATTCTATTAGTAAAAAAATAAAGTCTCTGTTAAATGAATCATTAAAAAAACATACGTGCTTAAAAGTAAACTTTGAACTTTATTCAATGTTTTTAATGATAAAAGATAATAAACAAGAAATGAAATCATTCGGAACTAAAAACGCTGTTTTGTATAGCAATTACGATTTTGATTCATTATGTGATGACATATTGAGCAAATTAAAAAATAAGATCGAAGAATTTACGGAGCGTGATAGTGGTTGGACGTTATTGAATCACTCGCATTTAGAGATAAATGTTAATAAGTATCAACCGTTGGGCGGATCGACCTTTATAGACTTGCCTAAAAATATAAAAAATAAAAAGGCTTGTCTTAATATACACAACTCTGATGAATTTTGTTTTATGTGGTGTGTGACAGCGGCTTTATTTCCAACTACAACGCACCCTGAAAGAGTGTCATCGTACCCAGATTTTCGCACCAAATTCAATGTCGATAAGATGCACTTTCCTGTAACTTTTGCTGATATTCAAGTGTTTGAAAAAAATAATCCAAACATAAAATTCATAGTCTATGGTATAAAAAATAAAAAATACATTGTAGGTCCTGTGTATAAATCGAACGAAATTAATGAAAATGACAAAATTATACATTTGTTATTGCTTGAAAATGATGTATCTTCCCACTACTGCTTAGTGAAAAATTTGTCACGGCTCGTAAGGGGACAAATAACAGGCCACCATGGCAAGATACATTTTTGTGATACTTGTTTAGTATTTTTCAACACAACCAACGAGCTTGATAATCATTCATGTGGGGGTATAGTAACGATTTTACCTGAGAAAGGTTCAGTAATCAGTTTTAAAAATTACAATCACAAGCAGGATATTCCTTTTGTAATTTATGCTGATTTTGAATCATTGTTAGAAAAATGTGACAAACACGTGGAGCAATCTAAATCACCAAATACATGCACTTTGCAACGTCACGTTCCTGCGGCTTTCGGCTATCATATTGTATGCTCTATTGATGAAAGTTATAATCGTTATGTGTCATACCGAGGCCCTGATTGCGTCGATAAATTTATCGAGTCTTTATATCAAGACGTTTCTGAAATCAATAAAATATTAAGTAAACATGTTCGCATGATTTTTAATGAACAGAACGCAATTGACTTTGCCAATGCAACTCACTGCCACATATGTGAGCATTTTCTTTATTCAGATAAAGCCAGAGATCACTGTCACATATCAGGTAAATATCGTGGTGCTGCACATAGCTATTGTAATTTACAATATCAATTGCGAAAGTTTGTTCCAATATTCTTTCACAATTTGTCTGGATATGACTGCCATTTATTCATAAAAAAACTAGGAGAAGCTCCGGGCCCCATAAAAATAATTCCTAAAACTAAGGAAAACTATATCTGTTTTACAAAATTCATTCCGGTTTTAGAAGGAGAGTTTGTTCAACTTCGATTTGTAGACTCGCTCAAGTTTTTAGGTACAAGCTTAGAGAAGCTAGCAAAAACAATTAATAAGAACGAATTTAAACATATGAGTAATTATTTTCCAAATGAGGCTGAATTGCAGTTGTTAATGCGTAAAGGAATATACCCATATGAGTATATGGACGATTGGACACGATATAGTGAACAATCGCTTCCGTCCAAGGAATGTTTTTACAGCTCACTCACAAATGAAAATATATCAAAAGAAGATTATAGACATGCTCAATTGGTTTGGCATACATTCAATATAAACAATTTAGGTGAGTATACAGATTTATATTTAAAAACAGACGTACTTTTGTTGAGTGAAATATTTGAACATTTTAGACAAACATGCAAGATTCACTATCACCTGGATCCAGCTTTCTATGTCACTGCACCTAGCCTATCTTTTGACGCGATGCTTTTGAAAACGGGTGTTGAATTAGAGCTTATTGATAATTTAGAAATAATAAAAATGATCCAAAACGCTATTAGAGGCGGCGTCTGTATGTGTGCACACAGGCATGTTTTAGCCAATAACCACTATTTAGCAAATTATGATGAATCTCAAACAGATTCCTATATTGCTTATATTGACTGTAATAATTTGTACGGATTTAGCATGTGCCAGCCGTTACCTATATCAGATTTTAGATTGTTGGAACAAACAGAAATTGATAATTTGAACGTATTAAACATCTCAAATGACGCTCAGTATGGATTCATCCTCGAGGTCGATTTGATCTACCCAGACAACTTGCATGACACACATAATGATCTACCATTTTGTCCAGAGAAATGTGTTCCTCCTGGAGGAAAGCATTCTAAACTTGTGCCCAACTTGAATGACAAATATTTCTATGTGATACATTATGTTCATTTGAAAACGTGCCTCAAACATGGTATTGTTTTAAAAAAAATACATAGGGTTATATCTTTCAGACAAACGCCATTTTTGAAAAAATACATTGATTTTAATACAGCCCTTCGACAAAAAGCCACGTCAACTTTTGAACAAGATTTTTTTAAATTACTTAACAACAGCATATTCGGTAAAACATTGGAAAACAATGAAAAAAGAGTCAATGTAAAGTTGGTAAATACGTGGAATGATGATAATAATGTAACCAAAAAGAAGTTAGGTGCAAAAAAATTAATTTCGAGTCCTAGTTTTCATAGTGCATCTATTTTCACGGAAAATTTAGTTGCTATACAGCTAAAACCGGATCGTGTCGTTTTAGACAAACCAATTTACATTGGGTTTACAGTTCTGGAATTATCTAAAAGTCACATGTATGACTTTCACTATTCAGTCATCCAACCTCATTACAAAAATCGTGTACAGATGTGCTATACAGATACAGATAGTTTCATTTACCACATAGAAACCAAAGATTTCTATAAAGATATTAATGAAATATTTTTAGAATATTTTGACACAAGTAATTTTGACCCTAAAAACAAATTTGGTTTGCCTGCTATAAATAAGAAAGTACCGGGTCTTTTTAAAGATGAAATGAGTGGAAAAATAATTTCTGAATTTGTAGGTCTTCGAGCAAAGCTGTACTGTGTCGAGACCGGAGAGTATACTATAAAAAAAGCTAAAGGCGTGAAGGGTTGCGTAGTGCGTGATTTAGATGCTTCAGACTACAAAAAAACTTTATATAGTAATGATGTAGTTCGAAAAGTAAATGTTTTATTTAAATCCATAAAACACGAGATATACACTAGAACAGTAAATAAAGTTGCATTGTCTAGCAATGACGATAAACGTTTAATTAGCAAAGATAAAATCCACACCACAGCGTGGGGGCATGCCTCAATATTAAATATAAAACGTAGTAATCTTTAAGTGCTTCGTTATGGTACCAGGTTGATGATTGAAGCTAAAAAAACTACTTTTAAAAATAAAACTTGTTTTTTATGTAGACCGTAGCATGTAAACTTATGTGTGTTAGATAACTAAGAAGACTTAACTTTAAGAAGTAGAAGTTCTATTATTTGTACGTTTTAGTATTAGTTTTGTAAAATGAAGACATAAATAAAAACGATATGTGCTTAATATTTTATGTTTTTTATTTGAAATATCCTATGGTCATTACAGTTATTTTTAAATAAAACCTAAATTATAACCTAGCACTTTGACAGTATAAAATACCTAATATGATACCAACCGTGAAATTTTAGCAATTGATTTAAATATAACTGGAATGATCTTCGTAATACATAATATAAGTAGGTACCTACGTTATTCTCAGAATAGATACAAGAGTAGATAAATCATTAATAGTTGCATAAAGTATGGTTAGAAACAAGTCGATTCCTGTTTGATAAAAAGTATCTAAGTACTTAAGTATATTTCCTTAACCATATTGTGTTCAATTTCATCATGTAAGCAGTTTGAGATCACCCGACACGCCTCTGTTTAAATGCGACATCGTTAAGATCAGCATTTTTATAGTAAGCAAGCTTAAAACAAGTACGGACTTGAATTATTAGTACCTAACATGTCGATTCCTGTGAAAAGTGCCCGTCAATAGGTCAGCCCGTATAATATTTCATCAAGTAAGCAATTTGATACAAGTAATATCACTGCGCTCATTAAATCATAACCATTTGCAGAAGGCACTAGTCACTTTAACTTTTACATCACAATTAATCACAATTTATCTAATATTTCTATTTATTTTGAAACTGCAGAGTATCTACACGTTAATCTGAGTAAGTATTTAATATCTTGTATAAAATTATTATTTTAAAACGTTATTATGTTTATGATAATAATTATTTTTTATTTGATTACAGGAAAACAGTTATGGAATCCGAAACTGACCCAATGTGGGTGCAATGTGCTCAAGAACCCGTGACCTGGGAGGAATTAGAAAAATTAGGACAGGAGAGAAACGAACGTCATCGTCTTGAAGCTGCTAAGATTGTGGAAAAGCAAGGAAAGCCTTCCAAACGTAAAAATAAAGACTCCTTGTCATATATCATCAGCAAAGCGCCTAGGATTGGACACAGACTGATCAAAATACAAGTGCTTGACTATGATCAAAGATTACCGACCAATTACAGTGAAAGTGTTCGTCTTCAGTATGCTGTTGTAGATCCTATAGACGAAATAATGGACTTAACCGAAAATATTATTAACAAGATTTCAAAAAAATTGTCTGAAAGTTTAGTTTAATATAATAAATAAATAAATAAATAAATAAATATGTGTGGACATTTCACACAGCGCCATCTAGCCCCAAACTAAGCATAGCTTGTACTATGGGAACCAGATAACTGATGTAATACTTAGATACTTTTTGTTTGTAAATACATACATAGAATACAATATAACACCCAGACACAGAACAAACATCGATGTTCATCACACAAATGTTTGTCCCGAGTGGGAATCGAACCCACAACCTACAGATCAGAAGGCAGGGTTACTACCAACTGAGCTATCAGGCCAGTCAAAAAAAAAAAAAATTGTAAATAATGAACTGATTAAAATAAACTTTATTTATAATTGTGTTATTTAAGTATCAATAATGATTGTAAATAATTGAAATAAATTTTAATGTAATTAAATTGTGTAAAGTTTTATGGACCTACTTACTTTAAGTTATTTAAGTACCTCTCGATAATGATTGTAAATAATTAACCAATTGAAATAGTCCTTGAAAATAAATTTTGTGTAAATAATATTTTTTAGTTTTATTCTACAATAAGGAAAGGTTTAGTAATAAATAAACTATAGTTTAAATCCATCACAATATATTTATAAGACAAACTTAAATTAAATAACAATCCCAACAATTCATATATTATAAGTATGTTACTTACATAATATTGTTAGTATTATTATCATTAAACCATTTCTTAATAACTACAACATTTTTTAAAGCACAATTTTTTTTATGATAAATACAATTATACAGTGTAATATTGTTATCTTGACAGTATTCATTATATAAACTTAAAAAATTAGGACAACCTTTTTCTCCAATGTCTTCTATAGAACAATCAGTAGATAATTGTTTTACCCATTTAATTTTTTCCAGTCCCTTCACTAATATATTTTTGTTTTCCAAAATTGGTTTAATAGTACGTTTAAATTCACGATAATCTATGAAGCCTTGTGACCAAAATATGCCACGCTCTCTTTCTAACCATGAAACTTGTTTCTTTTCTTGCCGTGATAAACTTGAATACGAATAAGGAGGCTTCACCAAAAACACTTGAGTATGTTCTCGTGTAGCTAATGCAAATTCTTTTACAATAAAGTTATTTGAACAATCTTTGAATCCCTGCAAATCAACTATAATACAGTTAGGATTCATGATACCTTTTTCACGATATTACTCAGAGGTTTGTATTCTATAATACAATCGTTAAGTATAAGGCAATATGCAGTAGTGTTTGCTGGGAATGGGGCGTCAGTTTCCAGGTCAACACGAACGTCTATTGGTCCTGCTTTCAGAGTTTCGTTTTGTCGCGAACAATCTATCACGAATAAAGGAGCTTTATTTTTAAAATCTGCAAAACTTAACAACGGTTCTGGACGACGACCATGGTATGACTGTTGGAATTTAGCATATTGTTCGTAAATTATAGCATAGTTATTATCCCCAAACCTCGTATTCAAATTTTCATAAGGAAAGTAACATGAATTTAGAAATACTTTAACATCACGTAAGGAACAGTGATCAAATTGTGACATGTCTTTATTAGCGTGACGGTTTCGATCCGTTTGTAAACCGATAATAACAAATCTAGGCTTTTCTATTTGGGAAGAAGTTTTTATTGACCAGGTATGTTTTGTAGTTTGCGGGATTGCAGAGTACTCGTAAAGATCCCAGTTTCTAAACACCATGCTGATTGGACGATCTTTTTCGAGGAGTCTAAGCAAATTAATTCTCTCACGGTCGGATACTTTGATATGAGGTACGCGCCAAGTAATGTGTTTAATTTCAACATCCTGAACAAATTCTCCAGTATTTAATTGCAAGGCGTTAAGATTTGTACTACTTCGTAGTAAAACTAATTCATGTTTACAATTCATAATAATTTTGTTATAATCTTCCGCAAATCCTAAAACTTTGCAAAGAGGTATTGATACCGAAAAACTACCCGAAACGGAAGTTGTTGATCCATTTATATCCCACCCCCAAGACTTAGACATCTTCGACTCATTTTCGTTCATGGATAGAAGGGATTTCATTGTGGTAGTTATACCGGCATTTTTAATTTTATCTATTTCCACTCCATTGAGTTCATAGCGAATATCTTGGAAGAAGAAAAGAGTCGGGTTGTTTGTAAAATGGACCAGATCTATTTTCGCTTTTGTTTCCTTGTTAATCACGATGACATTGCCTTCCAAATACAATGTACTCGCAGAAGGTAATATATATAGATCTTGTTGATTGATTGGTATACGTATCTCATCATTTGTATTAAAGCTTGTAACATATGGTTTATAGGAATGAAATTCAATGCTTTCGACGGTATTGTCGTGCAAAACAGGAGCTGTTATATTAAGTATACTCATTTTAAGAGCCCAATCAGTTTGAGAAATTTCTTATTTTCTTTCGTTAACCTTATTTTAGGTCTTCTTTTAATGATGGTACGATTCGAAGTGATAGAATTCACTCTTGATACTGAGGTTTTATTAAAGTCAATCATGTTTTTTCTTCAGATGTAAATACAGTTGAATGTCTTCTCCTCGCAAATTAATCAAATTGTTATTTGCATCGACAATTCTAATAGTAATAGAACATATGCTATTTTGATTTACTGGAAAGTAGATAACGTTTCTTGGTATTTCAATAATTCTGTACCCTGGTGGCACGTTTGGTGCAAACTCGTGGATTATATGAGTAGGTTTTCCGTTAACATATGATCCGCTGACAATGTCACATTCGATTCTTAGCACAGTTGTTGATAGAATGCTGACAGGAAAGCGAGATACATTTAATATATTAGCTTTTAGTGTCTCTTTACCAAAACCTAATATTTTACCTAATGAAGGTTCTTTTTCAAAATGTATATCTTTTGAACAAAATATAGCTGTTTTTAGTGTGTTATTGTTACAAGTTAATTTAAACGAGCAATCTTTAATATTTTCACTCAAATAGTCACTTATGTCTTGAAGCTCATATGAACCTTCAGGTATTTCAATCACCCCACTATCACCATAGTGGAATTTGTTATTTGTACTGTCTATATTCGGTATGGAATTGAATGTTGAAAAATACAACAAACCACATTCATATTCACCATCTAGCTGAAGGGCTGGTGAATAATTTGTCGTTGAAGCTGAAGTCAAACTAGATATAGACAGTGTGAATGTCATCGTGCTACTAATAGCATTGCAAGAAGCCTATATCAATTTAAACAATTTTTCCAATAGCTTTTCAAATATTTTAGGCACAAGTGTCCACAATTTACGGTATCGTAACTTTGATACTTAACATAGTTATAATGAATATCTCGATTATTTAAATATTTTATTAGTTCTAATGGAGGTTTCAAATCACCAAAGCTATCGAAATACTCACAATAGTTGTTATCTTTAACATAAGCTACCCAATGAGTTCCTTGATTTTTATAATCATCTAAATTCAAGACACCGCATTCAACTCGTTTTGAACGTTTCGGCAATCGATTTCTCATAAAAACTCCTCTAAAATGCGGTATGTTACTGGCATGTTCTTTAATATCTACATCAGTAAGTGCACGATTGGGTAGCCGCTTCTTCAGTTTTTTGGATTAGTTAAGAATAAGCCACTACCTTTTTTATAAGGTTTAATGTACATGCCTTTGCCCAAGGCAATCGCTTCCATCATTCTGTTATGTCGTTCACATTCACTAAGATTTTTTTGACCTGCTTTGTAATCATTAACAGCCTTTGCAATACCAGCTGCTCCACCGGATAATGCGCCAATCGCAGAAAGTCCAGCAAATATCGGTATCAGCGGTAAAAATCCTCCTGTCTTAGGGATCGGTATAACTCGAGGTATGCTAACATTTTTTTTACCAAATAATTTTTTGGCTACTGAATATGCAACTTTGATGGCAGTCTTGAAATTTTTTGGTTTTGTTTTCTTGAGTTTTGAGTTAATCTTAGATATTATTGTTTTAAAGGATTTTCCACCAGCTCCTATTTTCACTTTTGATTTCATTACTTTGCTTACTAACCAAGACGCTAACTTCTCACCTTTGCTAGCGCTTTTTGATTTAGATCGTTGTTTAGCCATGTTCATAAGTTGTAAATCGGCTTTATGTCGGTCTTGCAGGTTAGAGCTATTTGAATAAGCTATGTCGTGTTGCTTACAAGCTTCGTCCAATTCATTAACCCCTTTATCACCTCTTTGTAACCGTTCCGATAGTTTCGTACCCGGTCCACAATAATTATATCCTGGCAAATGCAACTCAAACGGTAAATTATTTATTAAATTATTAATAAGTCCTCCCCCTTCCATTAGCAATACAATAATGAAAATTGTACGTAACTATTGTAGTTTTTATAGAATTATAACAGCGAGTTTTTATTGATCCATGAATTGTTACTCTCACTAAGACCTAACCATTTTACATACAGCTTATTACCACACCTCCTCAGCACTTTTTCAATCAAATAAATATTTGGATATTTTGTTTTTTGTAGCTCTTGTTCATAGAATGAGCCTAATATGTTCTGCTTCTGTTGATCTTCAATGTTATAAGTAGTTGGGTTGGTATTATTTACTTTTGTTATCGTAAAAAGTTCAGTAGACCAATTAGGAGTGTATCCTTTTTGGAAAGCTCCTTTGTATTTACTGATGCGTACTTGATCGCCACATTGAAATTTTGTCTTCTTAAGTTTAAGGGTTTGCTGGGTTTTGTAAATATTATGCATCACTTGCACTGCATTTAGTGAGCTTACATCCACGGGTTTAAACTTTGTAGTACGATGCAGAGTGTTATTGTATTCTGTCATGATGCGTTCTAATGGTTTTCCAACCCATTTGTAGTTACCAACCAGATTAAAATATTTGTATAATTTGTTTTTTATAGTTCTTATTAATCTTTCCACAATTGATGCTTTTTTAACTGAATACGTAGAGTAATGGTTTATTTCATATACTTTCATTAAGTTTCGAAATACATCATTATAAAACTCTTTCCCATGGTCAGTTTGTAAATGTATCGGTCTTCTTCCCTTCGTAAGTAAACGTTCAAATGCAACTGATATTTCGTTTTTAGATTTAGATTTAACTGGAACAGTCCACGATAGTTTAGAAAAAGCATCAATTACAACCAAGATGTACTTAAACCCTTTGTTACTTTTTTGGACTTTTTGCATATCAATTAAATCTGCTTGCCACAAGTCATCAATTCCTTTTAAAACGACTGGACGGCGAATAAAGTTTCGACGTGCTTGTTTATGAATTTCCTCAACCAATTCTTGTTTGCTCATTTTTTATATTTGTTTTATTATTGGACTGAGATTGTTTTCATCTTTAATAGAAGGTTTATGTTGAAACTGATCAAATATCACTTGGATTTTACTTTTTATATTTATTATCTCTGTGTCTGTTTTTTGTTGCTTAATATAAAACTCTGTGAGTTTCTGATCAACGTATTGTTTGTTAACAGCATCATCAGGAAAAGATGGTAGTTTAACACCTTTCAGCCTTGTTAGCTTTAAATCAAATTCTCCATCGTCTGACTTGTTAAGCTTCATATCAGTCAAATCTGTGGGTAACCTCAACCTTTTATGGACGTGCTGTCCAAATTTATCCATATTTATATTATTGACCGCCTTTATGGCTTTGCAAAAGATAACTGAACAAAAATCAATATATACTCTGTACTATATCTAGCGAATGATGCCATTTTCTCGTAGTTCCTCAATAATAGATATTATTTCATTTTCGAGGCCAGTATTACCAGCATCACGAGATGCAAGTAATAATCTTAATCTTTCAACCAATTCATTGGGGTCGTCCCAATAAACATAATCTACATTTTCTTTAATTTTTTTCATTAGTGGCAGTCCTGAACCTTTATGAAGACTCTCGGTACTGGAAAGGTGCTGTTTACTTAACTTAAAAAGTGGTTTTATAATATGTAAGTATTTTAAACCTTTATTACTTTTGATTGGTTTTTTAGCATCAAAATCACGTCGATGTGCATTAGTACAAATTAATATTTGTTTATAATTATTCAAGTCATCTTCGGTCATTAAAGTCATATCAGGTGACTTTTTAAATAACAACTCGTTGAGCCCAGGCGTTTTATCATAACTTTGGCCACCAACTGAAATGGTATCATTGGTAACACTAACACGCGATGTTCCCATTTTAAGTTTACCACGATCCAATCTTACTCCAAAAGGAACATCTTGAAATACTTCAGAAGATAAAGACCATGCGCTATTGCTGTTTGACTCATAATTAGACTCAAGTGACTTAAATGACGAAGCACTGATATCTTTTTCATTTACGTCAATGTCTGATAAATATTCATCCTCATCATCAGTGTTTGATATATTAATAACTGTCTGATCAGATTTTCTTTTTCTCGTATTAGTTAATGAATCAACTATAGTTTCATAGGACGGATAATCACCATCATCCCCTTTCACGTTTTTTACTTTGCTTAAATCAGGAGCTGTATTGTTCTCCACTCCATTCAAACTGTTATCCTTTACTATTTTATTAAGCGGATCTGTGATTGGTTTAAATACTGATTCCAGCACATTTTCATTATCAACCTTTAAATTTTGCATAATTTTCACCTTCTTTTTAACAGCATCAGCAGACTTTATAATTTGTTTTTTTAAATATTTTTCCGTATTCATTTTTAATCAGTACTTAGCTTTAACACGTCTAAGCCATAAATGAAGGTATATTTACTGTAGGATGTTATTATATGGCATTTATTTATCAAAAACTACAAAGGTATCAAAGTTTCTTCTATAACATCCTTTGTTTTTTTCACAATCTTTATTTATGACTAAATAGTTATAGGGAACACTCCAGATTTGAGCACACATATCACGAAACTGATTCCAAGACATATGAGTGTTAACATGTTCATCATAAACATGTCTAAGATTAATATCATCTTGTTTAAAAAGGACTAAGAGATTCGCATTATCTCTTATGAGTTGTTTTGGTATCTTGCTGTATGTTTGGTTTAAATAAAAACAATCTATGTTTTTGTGTCTCCCCATCGTAAAATAATCCCGTATATTATTTTGTTTCTCACAAGCTACATCATCAAATACTATTACTGAGTTAGGTCTTGCTTCATGTGGACTCAAAACTTTCTCATTTTCACTAAACTTAGAGAAAATAATTTCTGGAACTTTTTTAAAAACCTGTTCCAAGAACATGTATTTCGGTTGATATAAAGTTTTAGAATAAATGTATATGTTCAAGAATTGTAAACCTTCTTCATGTAAAAGAAGACCAACCAATAGATTAGTTTTACCGCAGTTGGATGGACCACAAATTAAACATCGAATCGTGTTAGGTAGCAGCGCCCCGTGTCTATTGTTACTCTTTCTGTTAAATGATACACATACGTTATCAAATTTTAAAGAACGTGATTGCTTTACAAATAGCATGTTCTTCTCATTACAATGCTGAGTTAAAAATGGATTAATGATACAAGATTCTACAGTTTTATACAAGAACTAGTTTTTAGATTTGAAAAAACACGTCGATTTTGATGAACAGAAACGTTCACCTACATCGCAAACGAATTCAAAAAATACGATAGGGCATTCTACCCCATAACCAAATTCAAAAAATGCGATTGGGCATTCTACCCCACCGGATGTTCGCCAACATCGGAAACGCGATAACCATATTCAAAATACGATTGGGCATTCTACCCCACCGGAGTGAGCGGAGCGAACGGACGTGAGCGTAGCGAGCGTGCGGTGGGGTAGAATGCCCAATAATACACTACTAATATGTATTAGGCAATCCAAATTTCCAATCTCACATACACACACTTCTACCCACGATCACACACATACGCAGGTATTCCCAGTTGGAATATAATATCACTTGAATCAGCAAACACTCGACAGTCTACGACCAATTTTAATATATCATGTGACGCGAAATCGGAATCAAGTTCGTAGGCTTTTGGTAGGATTAAACTTCGGAGTGGTGATAGCTAAATTGGTAAATAATAATATATTTTTGCTGATAATCTCAATCTCGTAAACCTTCAGCTTTTAATTGAGTTTGATGCACCGTGAGCAATTTTAAGCATGGATGCACTTTCTATCGCTTGCCTCTGTCATAAATCACTAATGAGAGTTTGATTGCATTCATAGACTAGGGGAGGGTTTTTTGACACGTAGTTACGGTGACCAATGGTTAAAAACTCTAAGAAATTCTAACCAATGGCCAAAATTTGTTAGCATTTTTGACCATTGGTTACCTTGACTATGGATCTAAAAACGCAGTATAGGGTGGGTTGTAGTTAAGGTGACCAATGGTTAAAAGATGTAACAAATTCTAACCAATAGTCAAATTTAGATAGAATTTTTAACCATTGGATACATTAAATAGGGGTCAAAAAACCTACCCTTAAATAGACCTACCTACCTATTATTAAGGTAACGTTAATTTCGTAAATTAAAAAATTAACGTTACCTATGTGTTATTACCATTTTCAGCAACCCAATTATATTTCCACTACAAAGTAATTCTAATGAATTCAATTTGGTAATTAACAAAAGTTTCCAAAGGACTACAACGCCATAGTAAGCTCCTTTACAAAAATCGAATCCAACTCTCATTAATAAAATAAATGAAATGAAAATTCATCGAAAGTATCGCTCGCTGATTTTCCGGTAGACAAGGCATAGCGAAATACTTCTGTGAAAAAAACGTGTATTCGTATATCGGGATGCTAAGTCGGATTGACGTTGTTAAATTGAAATAATTCGTTTTCGAGAATCTCTTTCATCCCGGAAAATGGTGGAGCTCATCGCAGAAAATTATGCTTGTCTCGTTTGTAGAACGAAGTTGTTAAATTGGATAAATAAAGTAGGAAAATAATTTGCATATGCTGCTGAAAATTCATTACGTATTCAGTTTCTTTTTGCCGTTGTTTGTTAATTGCATTTTGGTTAAAATGTACCACAAGACCACAACTCGTTTATTAACAAGCGTGGTCCTAAAATAAAATCGCACGATCCAAAGCACGTATAAATCGTAAAATATTCCGGAGACCTCCGATTTTCCCTCGACATTTTTATGATGAAAACCGTAAAATGGTTTCTAATAAAACACTTATTTGTTACAGGTACACGAACACGGATTGAAATGAACGAACGAGAGAACGATCATACGGGGATCCATCCAATCGAGTCAAATGAGTGAACCCGTGAATGTACACAATGAATCGTGACGGGGACCTTTCAAAAATAGCATACGATATGGATTCTTCCAAACAAAACTTATGTACGAACAGTGAATGTCAAAACGTGTCCAAAATAACTGCGTTTCCATTAAGACCACCAGATCCTAACACAACGTTTAATGAACAATTGAACGGTTCTCTAAAAACTTTATTAAATTTCAACGAATCGTTTGTTGGAACGTTTTCAAATTGTTCGTCGGAGAATGGAACGTGTAGTGATGTAAACGGTTATAACTTTTGGGCGTTATCGCTGTTAGTGTTTCCGTTATTAACGTTATTCGGCAACGTGTTGGTTATTATGAGTGTGGCAAGAGAGCGGAGTTTGCAGACGGCGACGAATTACTTCATAGTGAGTCTGGCAGTGGCCGACTTGCTAGTGGCCGTCGTAGTGATGCCGTTTGGAGTCTATTATTTGGTAAGTTAAGTTTATGCTGCTATTTAGCGTAGATAGCGTGCTAATGATATTCTTGTGTCCTTTTATGATAGAAGATAGCAAAGAACGTTAGATGCTTGCCAAGTCTAAAAAGATGTTTTATGTGCATTATTAAAAACTTACAAAATGAGCACGTAGTTGTAAGCTAGTTCTCTAAAATAAAATATTCTAAAAATGATATTTTTATTCTATAATAATGTATTTCACAAAGACTGGCAACGTTATTTAATGGTTTTGGTGGTAAAACATAATTTCTTAGAAATGGTTATTCTTAGGTGACTTTCCCAACTCCACGTGCACCTTCTTAGTAGATGCACAGCCTCTATGAAAATCAACACTCAAGAGTGTCCCCGCGCCAATGCTTACTTATACAGATTTATATTTCTCCAGCTAATACAAAAGAGTCCGCAGACGGTTGTTTCATTTTAATTACGATTTATAGCACTCTGTAATAGTGCTGTAAAAAAAATATGTGAGTTACACCACTTTCATGAGGCGCGGTCACACACGACTTAGAGCAAAATTAAGGCATATGCCTTGTTTAAACGGTGCCATTTTCGGGGCGGCGCGGCGACCTTGGATCTACCCTGTATTTCATCACAGTCTTAGGGTGGATTTTTTAAACCGTAGTTAAGGTAACAATGATTAAAAACCCTAACAAGCTTTGACCATTGGTTAGATTGTGTAAGCATTTATAACCATTGGTTGCCTTAACTACGGAAAGAAACCTACCCATAAAATGTTCGTACTGCAGCTCGCTTTTAAGTAGTAATTATCACTAACAAACTAAACTTAAATATCTTAAGTACATTTCATGAGCACTTAGCAGGAACTTGGGCGTACTAGCTCAATTGGAATTCCGGACATAAAGATCTGTAGTGCTCGTTGTTGTGCAATATGCACCCCTTCCTAGACCGGGATTAAGATGCTGTTTAGATTGCAACGGTAAATTGCTATTATTTTGTTTACGGAATAACGTTATTAGGAATGCAATAACAGTTATTACCGTAAGTATCGTTTTTGTTTTTTTTTTTGTTTATTTGAATACTTCATAGTGCCTTTATCCTCGTAAACGTAACTTACTACTAACAGTAGTAATTTTTATTTGGAAATATGACATGAAAGAATCGAAAGAAAAAAATAGACTGAACGAAGCTACGACCACTATTAGTAGCGTAATCTATAGTAGCAATAGCAAGTCATCATCATCATCATCATCATCAACAACAGTCTGAAGACGTCCACTGCTGAACACAAGCCTCCACCAGAGAGCGCCACTTTGAGTGGCTGCTCGCCTACTGCATCCATCGGCTCCCTACGGCTTCACCAGATTGTCGGTCCACCTAGTGGGTAATAGCAAGTAGGCAGGATGTTATGGACTGTTATACTCCGTACGATAGGCCAAAATAACCTTCGCCGATTGAATGCTTCATCGACTTTTGTTTGCTAGGTTTACCAATAACCAAAAACAAAATAAAGAACTCAAATTCAATTCCATACCTCAATCAACAGACCCCTATAATTTCATTTGAACTGCCCCTCAGTGACCGAGGCAATCAGTTGGCAACTTGTTAAATTTCACAAATATTTTGAAATGTGACCAAAATTTCCAAACGCACTCAAACTTTCCGAGTTATGGGAGAGGATAATTTCCAAACAATTTCTAGTTATTTGCCACCAGCCATCCCGGGGAGCTAAGTTTTAGGTACGTAGTTTGTGGATTGTAGTAGATTCTAATACAAGAACTGAGTTTGGACCAGTTATCATTTGTTCATTTCAAATGGACAATATGACGTCTGTTATAGCTATCTTGGGATAAAACTAATGAAATTGTTCGAGGCCATCTTCTCACTCTAATTTCGTTGCAGGAGAAACAAATGTCACAAGCTATCTACCACTTTTTTTTTTGTTAGCAAGCCAATTATCACCCAAAATACTGTTTCAAATTGACTTGATAGCAATTTTGGGTCTTAGCGTAAGTCTGGTGAAGATGGTGATCATTTATGCTCTCTTGCTCGCACTCACGGGCTTGTAAATTGGCGCGTGTGGGATGGCAAGCTAAGTCCATGTCCAGAACAGCTACGCGATAGGGGTGCTACGAGTTTTAGGGTGGTTATAACCACCCTAATACTCGTAGCGTCTCATCGTCGTCATCAACTTATACCCAATACCATCTTATCTTATCATGCTAAAAATAGCTATACACAATAAAAAATTTGACGTTTGACTTTTGAAATGTATCGACTGCTGCATAATCTATAGCTTCTTTAAAAAAATCCCTATATACTGATGCGGGTTTTCATGGCTTCTTATTCAACTGCAATCAGCCACTCGGAGTCACTTCACAAAGACAGAGAGGCGAACTGAATCAAAACAAATCAAATCAAATTGTTTATTTGCTAAAATACAAGTGTAGTAGGTCTTAAAATTAGTTTTTGCTTATTGTATTTAGTCTGCAAGCAGACGTGCAAATATGTTATTTAATAACTAATTATTTTTATCTTTTACAAATAAATCTTAGTACAAAACTCCGTAAAATCCTTAACACTATAAAAACAGATGCGTTGGAGTCAGTCAGTTAAACATTTCTTAAATGTATTACCTTCTAATATCTTCATGTCATCAGGTGCTTGAAATAGAAACTCGCTCGATAGAATCTCATCTGATGGAAAGTGATGGAAAGTGTATGTTGAAGCACGTTTTCCCATAAGGTGTCTACTCAGATTCACTCTTGATTTGAAGAGACCCAGATTTTACCTTATAGGAAACATAGAAGCTGGCAGTGCATTCTACTCCCAGCCGTACCTACGAATAATGAATGAGCTAGCAATGCTTTGTACGGATTCGAGGCTGCATAACAAAAAGATGCAAGGACTCACCACGCCTTGTAGTCCGATGGTTAAAAGGGGATGATAGGATTGGCTGATAAAAGGTGCTGCACACAATCCTCAAATGCAGCCGATAGAAAATGGATACTCTAGCAACCTACGTCTGTGCCAATATGCAAAGGTTGTGTATCATCTTCCCAATAAGCACCTTTTTTATGTAAATGAATGACGTGACGAGCTAGTCGTTCACCTGGTGTTAAGCGACACGGCCGCCCATAACAGATTGCAGTGTCACTCGGAACTCCAAACTAAAGCTTTGCAGGACACTGCGCACGGCATCCCGAGACATCACACAGTCCAAAAAGTTTTCTAGATTGTGAGATCAGTTCGTAAAGTCTCATTTGCCCAATAATTTCACTAGCTACAATGCCCTTCAAACTGGAACACAGTAGTGCTTGTACAGACTGCTTAGCGGCAGAATAACTGGCAAAGCGGCGGTACCTACCTAGACGAACTTTGCAGAAAAGTCCTAGCACCTAGTAAAACCTTAACAGCAATAAGCTTCATGGCACGACGCTCGATTGAGTATAAAGCTGCCAATTGGTACTTAAGGGGGAACGTTACACTAGCGCAGGAAATTCAAATTTTCTTGCGTTCTTCTGCCAATAATAGCTTAATTACTCAACGTGATTACAAGAAAGCTAATTTTGTGGAAATAAATAGAACGTATCAACAAATTACGTTGAAAAGTATCTTTTAGATATCATTAGTTTAGCGACAAATGGCAATAAACAATTTTCTTCTTAATTTTTCAGTCTATTTCCATTAAAATTTCAATTTCCATTAAATTGTCGCTAAACCAATGATAAGCAGGTGATACTTTTAATTGTAATTTATTGATACATTATATTTATTTGCGTAAAATTAGTTTTCATGTAATCACGTTGAGTAATTAAGCTATTACTGGCAAAAGAACGCAAGAAAATTTGAATTTCCCTCACTAGTGTAACGTTCCACCTTAACAGATCCGCCCACAAATGACTCCAGCACTCCGTGACTTGAGCTTGGTACTAGTTAAGTTTGCCAAGTCGTGGCCTCCACTCAACACGTCTGCCTAAACTCATTATCTGATACCAAGAACTAAGATTGTCTCCAGTGACTCTATGATGTATGTAGAGTCCTTACTTCATTGAAGTGTCATTTAGTTCAACACTGAAATTTAGTTGGAACCATGAAACTAAGAGTCAGCGGCAAAGGCGGAGTCAACACTTCTTAATACCGGTTCGTGCTGAATTTTTTTTTATGTAATTAAATGACGTGACGAGCTAGTCGTTCGCCTGGTGTTCACGTTCAAGCGTCACGACCACCCATAACAGGTGAAGTATCACTCGGAACTCTAATTAAAGTTTCGCGTGACACTGCACTGCGCACGTCATCCTGAGACATCACACAATCTAGTAATAAAGTTTCTAGACTGCGAGATGAGATCATAAAGTCTCATTTGCCCAGTAATTTCACTAGCTACAATGCTCTTCAAACCGGAACACTGTAGTGCTTGCACACTACTGCTTGGCGGTAGAATAACTGTCAAAGTGGTGGCAAATTGTCCCTATTTTCACACACTGGTTCTCATAATGATTCTCCCTTTCCTCGGTCTACGGTATTGACAATGATGTGGACCACGTTGGAAACCGAAGAGAGCGTCAGCGGGTGAAATTGCGATAGTATTAGTTGGATTAAATAGGTGTCTGAAGTGTGGACTCCATTTTTACCTACATCTTTATGGTTGGAACTCTCGAGCTTTGTAGACAAGATTGTAATCACATTAATGTCAAGTTCTCGGAAGGGTTGCTCCTAAATCTATTTATTATACACACAGTAAGGTTAAATTCGACTGTAACTTTATGCCGCGACCCGTACCTAACCGCCGCCGCCAAGGTAATTCTCTATCTACAGCGTTTGTTTGTTTAATAAATATATTATAAAACCACCATCATGGGAAACCACCGTCCATATATTTTTACGTTATTCCTTTCCGTGCAAGGTTGTCTGGATGAGATCACTTTGAGCGATAAGACCGCCCATTGTTACACTTTTGTTAAATTTTGTTCACTTAGTTTTTAATGATTTGTGTGTTTCAATAAAGAGTTTATCTATCTATCTATCTATTATGCCCATCTGCACTAAAGTCTATTAAAATAAACAAAATGGCGGAATCGATTTGGCTGGAAGTTTTGCACATAGATTTGCTGTTACTACATAGATTCATTTTATGATTTCCCGCGGGAAAATGAGTGACTAAATAGTGAGTGCAACCGCGGGGAGCCATTTAGTTCAAGTTCTTTAAAAAGCCAACTAGACTACCAACTAACTCTGACCCCGTAGTTTTTTAGAAAATTTTGACTGAGATACCAGCGAGGCTAACCCAGAACATTATTTTTATGAATTTAGCAATTTTTATAATGATGTGATGAATCGGCAAAAAAAGCCTGTACCTAAATTCTCTGTCATTTCATTTCAATTCTGTTCGCTTCCATGGCACTTGGCACTCGTAGCTTACATAGAATGTCTCCCAAATGGCAACACTGCCATAAATTCTTGACATTCCCGGACACCAGTTGGATGCCAGCTTTACCCCATTCCGGCTTGAAGACTGCATCAAGCCTCGTACGGGATTACCTAGAAAGAGGTAATTTGGTATACCAGCAAATAGAAATTCCTTTTGAAATTAGGTTGTTTGTACGTCAAAGGCGCACATTTGTCTGGGCTAGATTAACTTGGCTGGATGAAACCGGCTTTGTGAATATAATAATAGGGGGGTGTTTAGTTCGTAGGTCGTCAAGGATAAGTCGTATATAACCATAGGGCCCGAGCCCCGCGATATCCATGAGAATTTCCCCCTACCCTCGGGAGTAAAAAACAACTAGGATTCCCTGTATCTAGGGGCCCAAGATCTACGAGGACCATGGTCCCACAACACTCAGACACAGAACAATATTTGCGGTTTATTTTCTAGTGCACAAATACTTGTCCTGTCGCGGGAATCGAACCCGCCGCCTCCAAGCTATGAACCGACCTGCTCAACCACCACACGACAGAGGCTGGCACATCTATGAGGATTGTGAAAGAATGTAGCTTAATCGTTTATCTTAACATGCCAGGGTATATTAGTTTTAAGCAAGCGTAGCTACAGATGGATGTTTCTATGGAAAAAAAAATATTTTTTATGAGCGAATCGGTCTATATTTTCTGCAACTCGGCGACGATGCAGTCGAAGGTGTAGCAGTTAGGGCGTTTGGCTTAGGTACAATAAAACAGCAGCGTAGACCAATGGATGCAGGAGGCGAGAAGCCGCTCAAGGTAGCGCTCTCTGGGAAGGCCTATGTTCAGCAGTGGAAGTCTTCAGGCTGATGATGATGATGATGATGACAAGGAAACAAACTATGTCACTCAAGGATAGTGTAGCTTCTAATCAGTGATTAGATGATGATGATGATGATAATGATAATGATAATGATGGTTATGATGATGAAAAAGAACGCTGGACGTTGATCAGCGCACTGATCGGTTTTTAATTCTTGGAGTATTCATGATTATTTTACCTTTATATTAAAAATTAATCTAGTAGGAGTCTCCTTTTATTATAATCTTGCCAAATACGATTGTTTTTGGGGGCTTTTCTAGGTAATATCTAAAAGCCCCAAAGCGCCGCTAATTCGTGCAATTTCTGTCGCCACATCTATTAATGTTTGTAAATAGCCCATAGAAACCCCAAATATTTCCATGAGCGAGCTCCAACCCCCTCCGTATCAAAGGCTTAACCGTGAAGGCTTTATCAGCCATCTTTAGCGGCAACTTCCGGTAACTTTGGGACTCGACTTTGTAACCGTAATACCGGCGTTAAACGCGCAGGGTTAACGGCTAACGGCTAACGGTACGGATTCGTTTACAACAACGTGCGTGTGGTGTTAGGATTTAATGGGAAGATGATGGCTGAGTGGCGTGAGGGCTGATGATCCGAAGGTCTGTGGTTCAAACCAAACAATGAACTTAAGTTTTGATTGAAGGAAAAATAGGATTGCATGCTAAGCATTTATTTGAGCAAATTATATTCTCCTCTGTGGGATGTATCTACTTTAAATACAATCTATAAATTGTATAAGCTGCAAAAAATAGTACCTCTATGATTGCGCTAACCAGCCGATACTGCGATAGATCATAAATGAATCTTAAAGTTGCGTTGGAATTCATTTAACTCAAGTAAAATTTACATTACAGTTTGGCAGTTTAACCTGATGTCCTTTCCCAAGACCAGGGAAGTTATCATGATTGTACTGTCTTTGATCAGCCTGAAGAGATCCACTGCTAAACATAGGCCATAGAGCGCCATTCTTTGAGGCTGCTTGCCTCCTGCATCCATCGGCTCCCCGCGGTTCTGACCAGGTCGTCGGTCCACCGAGTCAGGGACCGCGCTGCGTCTTCCGGTTTGTGGTCGCCACTCGAGTATCTTTCTTCCCCAACGGTTGATTGCAATACAAACGGTGTTTTTTTTTTAAATTCAGTAGAAATAGCACAAAAGTAATTAAGTACATCATATTGAAACTGGCAAAAACCATAGTCACTTTAAGCTAAGTTCTATCGCTTGCAATCACAGAGTAACCATTTTTTTTTTCTCTAATCTGTGGTTGCAATCAATTTACCCATATAATCGCTTAGTGTAAGTATTAATTAATTCTTGGTAATTGTAACCTTAACTCTTGGGAATAAAGATGTACCTCAACTAATAACTATTCAACAACATTCAAGCGTCTCACAACAAACTTGACCTTACCCGTAACCCGTAATGTATTCAGACACATGAACATCGTCATTTACACCTAACATCCATTTCCCTAAACCTCAAAGTCCCCCATAACGCGGTGTTTATTAGCATAACCCTCATTAAAACACGATACACCTATCCAAACAACCTTGTCGTAGTAACAACTAGCTCCATCAATCGATGTCTCTATCCATTAACCGGCAGCGCGGACAATGTACCTACTAAGACACAGTTGGGTCGAAGAAGAAGGGAATATGCAAGAACTACGTTTACTTCACTTCGTATTAAAGTACTGGCACAGAATAGATATAGATATACCATCTGAGTTTGAATTGATATATCATCCCGAAAGGGGGTGAATCTACTCCCCAAGGTAGACAATGTTTCTTTTACGACTTTTCTAAATTTTCAGTTTTCATTGAAGAAATGCCATGTAAAGTTTACGTTCGAAGATAGCGCTAACGCAGCCGGGTGGTTGAACTTCGTCCTTGACCGAATGCCCTTAAATGAGTTTAACGACCTGTCTTTAGAAAGGAATTCATAGTATCTTGTTAACTCTCGTAGCGATCGCACGTGCAATTTTGTGAATGGATTTAATTTTTAGTATGGAGGTTTGGAAACAGTTCAAGTAAGGCTCTCACAACTTGTGGGCTATCATGGTCCCAGTCCCCCCTTTCGGGTTAACATACCAATTCAAACTCACCTTGTATAGGTACCGGTTTGACAATAGCACCACTCATTCCCGCGGGTGCCGTAAGAGCTGGCTAAGGGAATATCCCAGGGAAGGGGAAGCATAGCATTCCCCTGGATATTAAAATCTTCTGCGACCACCAAGATGCCTGCCAACTTTGATGGTTACCCCTTGGAGGCCTATGTTCAGCAGTCTTTCGCTATCTAGGTAAATAGTTTCCACATGTTTGTAGTTTATATTATAAATACTTACTCTTCTAAATTAATGTGTGCCGTTCTTGACATTTACGACTCCTTTCTTTTACCTACTTTCATCTCATTTTTTCTTTGTTTGTTTTAAAGTACATAATTATTAGAATTGACCTCATTCTATTACTAGCGTATCTTATACTACAGAAGTCTTATAATAGTAGGTACACGTAAATTTGCTTAAATTTAGTTTTTTTAAGGCAGTTGAAAGGGTGATACTGTTTTTTTTGTTATTTATCCTAACCTAGACCACTCTAGCAATGTTTTTAGAGTGAACAAGCTTCCTAACTGATATATCTACACTGTGCAAAAGTCCTACAATATTGACGTAGTCTGTTATGCAAAACACGGGATCCAAAGGGCTCAGCGGCCGCGAATAAAGCTGGCACTCCGGACCGGGCGATTTATCTATCGACAAATCAAGCCTAGACTAGCTAGACATTATGTATATTAGGTTTTATTTGTGCCAGTTCTTTTATATGACAAGGATTTCCTTGCTGTCACGAGAGACGGAGAAAAAGTAGGCCAGGATGACATATGTTGACTTAAGATCTTTAGTCCCTCTCTAAGACTATATTGTACGTTTTTTGGATCATTGATTTGTTTGATAATCGAGGATTGTATTATAATGTTGTCATGCTGAGGTTCCATCATGATAAACCCCAATTAAATGAGGGATGTTATAAGTTTAACGTGTTTCAAACCACAATTTTTTTCCTCTAATCTGTGTGCCAAACTTATAACCCATTTTGATTTTTTGTTTCAAATATGACTTGATTGAAAATGTTCTTGTCTGTATAGATATTATACTTAGCTTAGCTTAGCTGTTTAAAGATGAACTTATTTTTTTAGGTGGTGAAGAGAATACTTATAACATGTCCTTTACCAAAAGCTCAATTCCTGCAAACGCTTGATTTTCTAGGATAAGGTTGTGTTTTTGGGGATTTTGCGACCATTTTTTCCGCCTTTGAAATCAAGTAAAAATAACCAAAACCATCAGTAATATTATTTTATTTTTCCAATAAAAACACAGTAATATTTGATTGTGACACAGACCTAGAAAATTAAGACTATAGATTGTTTGTATCATATATAATATGTGTACCGTTTATGGCACCATCTGTTGTGTAGGTAAAGTGAGGATAGCACAATGTTGGTTCAAGCGGTTCTATGAAAATTAACGTAAAAATGCAAAAAAAATTCGTACATTCTATAGAGCTTTCGAATAAAATAGGTACCTGCTAGGCGATCATGTACCTCCACAGACCTTGTGTAACTCGATTGCAATATGGATTTGTCAGTTTCTAATACGTAGTTTATGTACATAGTTACTAAGAAAATGTTCAAATTACGAATGAATTTTCTTCTATTGTATTGCTATCAAAGTTACATGATCACCACTCCGCTGATGGGAAGCGATGCGACGATGTGGTCGAATGTGTAGCTGGCTTGTCTAGTACCTTAATACCTATCTATCACTCTTGAATTGAACTGAACACCCTAGGATCTATTTTTCTGAAAACACCGACTAGGGCAGGGCGTTCCACACTTTTGCAGTTCTTATTAAAAGGAAGAGTAAATGTTATGATACATAGTAGTAATGTTAGTATTTCTTCACAAAAACTTATCTTAATGGATTATGTACTTAAAACGCGCTCGAAAATCACAAACGAATCGCCACATCGGCTTTCCGATTATATATATACCTACCTAGTGTATGACACTTACCATCAGGGCTGCCAAATAGCTTATCGATTTTATGATTTGTTAATTTTTATATTGACTGAAGATTTAAATTTAATTTTAATTTTATTACTTCCCTTTTGTTATGGATTAATGGGATTATAACAATGTACAATAGACGATTCAAACGATAATATAATGAAAAATAAAGAACAAAGGCACTTAGCCCGTTTAAAACAAAGATAAACACATTTAAACGATTAAACACCTATATTATATGTATTTTCGCATATCAAAATGTTATCATTTACAACAATTAACCGACTAGCCACTTATTTGTTCGCATCAGAAAAAAATAATCTTATTGTTTTCTAAATATTATATCACAAAAAAAAACATCGTCAAAGAAAGAAGTAAATTAATATTTCAATAATGTGTTGACAACAAAAGCATTATTTGCTTAAATTAAATACACATTCGAATGAACATCACAATCTTGAAAATAAAACTCCTATCCACAAACAATCCCGTCACAAGAATGGACAGAAAACACAAATTGGATAAACGATTCGGCATAACGAGAAGTTATTGTATCGAGAAAAATGTCTAACCAATGCTCTGAACCCCAAAGTGGCAGCCCTAAGTCCCCATACGCTCATACATTGCCAGAATCGGATGCAAAGTGTTTTCCGATGACGGCGCCATTATTCTACCGACTGTCGATATACGGTGAATATTTCTTTATATAAGTACGGTACATTTTTTTCATACGCCTGGATGGTTTCATATCAAAGAGGTATATGTACTACGTTTTTTTTTTATTGAACGGGCTAATGCTGTTGGTCTCTACCGACCTTTACAGCGTCACCGGGCGGGAATATGTACTACGTACTAGAGAAGCTATTCAAAGCACAAATAGTTGTCATTTTTTGTATAATTAAACTAAAATCCGCTACAGCGCTTTACGAGATTAAATCGTCTAACCAACGATCACAACACGCAGCGCTAGTGCAATGGCACATTCGGATCATAATTTTTACTGCTATTCACTGCTGCACGTGCAGTCGCTTTGAGAGCTGAGCATCGTATGAGCGAGATGCTCATAGGCATATTTGCAGTGGTTGACAATTCAAGTTTTCAAGTTAGAGATGTCCTGTCTGGTGTACACATAGAAGTCTTTGTTTCATATACGCTATTGTTAAGATTTTTACGCGAATTTGTTAGTGATTCATTTTTGTGAACTCTGGGATAGAACATAGTATTGAGTTTGGGGGGGGGGGGGGTTACAGTCTATTGCCATTTGTCGCTAAACCAATGATAAGTAGGTGATAGGACGAAAGGACTATACGTTGACTGTTTAAATTAGAAAAATCAAAAGGTGTACTTTGTGTCATTTATTAATTTATAGTATAAGTCTTTTGTGATTATACTCCAATTTATAATATTATGTGATCACCGCGCCAGTTTACAGCAACCTTTTCGTGACAGTATATCCACATATTGTTACTATAACTTCAAAATCAAACACATGCAGACGGCGCCTCGGGGTAAAGTTAATCTCATTACCAAGTTTGTTGATAATTTAACTATCATAATAGTTCTGATTAATAATCCACTGACAGCATCTGCGCATGACAGGCCCGTAGGCCTCGTCCAGAGTACGTGCGGTGACAAGGGCGGGTGCGCGCGTGGTGCGTATTTCAACTACCTAGTCATCATCATCATCATCATCATCATCAGCCTGAAGACGTCCATTGCTGAACATAGACCTCCCCCAAAGAGCGCTACTTTGAGCGGCTGCTTGCCTCCTGTATCTATCGGCTCCTTGCGGTTCTGACCAGGTCGTCGGTCCACCTAGTGGGGGGCCGGCCTACGCTGCGTCTTCCGGTTCGTGGTCGCCACTCGAGAACCTTTCTTCCCCCATCGGACTACCTAGCGTTCTTTACTACCTAGTATTAACTTTTTTTTACAATTCACACAGTGCCATTTAGCCCCAAAGTAAGCATAGCTTGTACTATGGGAACCAGATAACTGATACAATACTTAGATACTTTTTGTTTGTAAATACATACATAGAATACAATATAACACCCAGACACAGAACAAACACCAATGTTCATCACACAAATGTTTGTTCTGGGTGAGAATCGAACCCACAGCCTACAGTTCAGAAGGCAGAGCTACTACTAACTGAGCTATCGGGCCAGTCAAACTGTTTTCACCTTTGACTATTCAACCTATGAATAGCCAATGTACAAACATTGTGTTCTTATAAAAAGCATAGACATATCCTATAAATACATTTGGATTCGAAATATATCTGTGAAAATCTCAACTGTCTATCTACCACGGTTCATGAGATACAGCCTGGTGACAGACAGACAGACAGACAGACAGACAGACAGACAGACAGACAGACAGACAGACAGACGGAGCCTTAGTATAGAGTCCGTTTTACCCTTTGGGTACGGAACCTCAAAAACTGAACTAAGCACTAATCGATTTTTTCGAATGCAATCTAAACTTTATTTCCTCTGGATTAAGTAATTTAAGTGTAGCTTTATTGCTTTGCTGGGTTAAATAGTTTAAAACAAGGTTTAAACTTCGTTACCTATTGATTACAAACGTGAAGCACAACCGGAAACAATGCGGAAGCGGATCGATCGGTTAATTGGAAGCGGAAGCTTAACGGAACTATGGGTATTGTTAGTACCTACGTTAAGTTTTATTCGTTGTTCATATTTGAAGCAGAAGCTTTTCTAACATGTACTTTGCAAAAAAGCTCAAAGCTCAAAGTCGCGCAACGAGAGACTGATATAGCGCTTAGAATTAGCAAGTTGAAATGGCAATGGCCACATTGCTCGTAGAACTGACAACCGATGGGGAAGAAAGGTTCTCAAGTGGTGACCACGAACCGGAAGACGCAACGTAAGGCCCCTCACTAGGTGGACTAACGATCTGGTCAAAACCGCGGGAGTCGGTGGATGCAGGAGGCAGCAGCCGTCAAAGTGGCGCTCTGTGGGGGATGCTTCAGGCTGATGATGATGATGATTATGATGTACTTACTGGTACAACTATAAAAATTCAGATAACATAAAGGGGTAAAACCACCTACTTATCGGTTTTACCCCCTTTATGTTGTCCTCCACCAGACCTCCAATTACATAATAATCTGGGAGCTTTTAGCGTGAACCGGTATCTTCTAGGCAAGCATGCTCCATCGTCGAACGCGTCATCACTTACCATAAGGTGAGACCGTAGTCAAATGTCAGCCTATCTTTGATTAAAAAGAACATTTCAGTCCATATAAATCTCCTATTAATTTCTATCGACAGTTCAACGGAGTGTGGGGCCTGCCAGCAGTAGTGTGCGACTGCTACATCGCGATGGACGTCACCTGCTCAACCTCCAGCATATTCAACCTAGTAGCTATTTCTGTAGACAGGTGAGGTAACGTAGGAATATACCTAGTACTAGGTGGTAGTACTTTCTGCAAAGTTCGTCTAGGTAGGTACCACCGCTTGGCCAGTTGATCTGCCGCCAAGGTAGTGTGTCCGGCGGGCGTATTACCTAACTCGCAACAGGTTTGCAACAAGCGTAAACTGCAAGATGATTGCTGTCATACATCATTAGTGGTGTCGAGCATGTATGCTTCGCTACTGCTGTTGCTTTGCTACTGCTGTTGCATTGCCGTTGCAAATTTTACGTAATTACCCCGCCGGTTTGAAGGACATTGTAGCTAGTGAAATTACTGGGCAAATGAGGCTTTATGATCTGATCTCACAGTCTAGTAATGTTATTACTGGACTGTGTGATGTCTCAGCATGACGTGCGCAGCTGCACTGCGCACGTCATGGTGTCACGCGAAATTTTATAAATTTAGAGTTCCGAGTGATACTGCAATCTGTTATGGGCAGTCGTCACGCTTAACATCAGGCGACTAGCTCACGTCACTCGTTTACGTCATTAAAAATACATAGTATCGGTGCTTCATCTAGAGCTAGAGGTTAAACAAAAGACCAGCGCTGGTTCCACACCACCATAGAACCAGCATAACGCTGAGTTGGGGCCTATATGATAATATTTTTTATGTTGACATAATCATGTCAAAGTTTGACTGCAACTCACCTGATGTTAAGATTGATGTAGTGCTGCTCGTAATGCATATTATGTATATTAATTATGTACCCTAATTTTAGGCAAGTATTGAATAAACTATTCTATTCTTTAATCTAAGTGACGATGCAGTTTAAGGTGTAGCACGTGGGCCTATGATCAGCCTATTCACTCTTGACCAGTCTTTCAGATACCCAAATTATATTTTTCTAAAGAATGCACAAACAAGAACAAAGATTAGGCAGGTATAGCATCACTAATAGATGAGAGATATAATATTCAAAATTCACGCTGCATTCACTGGCAAAGCATATCAAAGGTCAGATCATCCAGACAGGAATCTGCGCGCACAATAGAAAGCCGTTCTATCGTGATAAACAATTCTTTGTGTTTTGATGCTCAAAGTGAATACCTGAGCTGATTTCAAGAGTTATTGCTGTGAATCCGTCAAGCTTAAACTGAGGCTAGTGGTAATCAATTTCAACCTACGGGCATTCTGAAAGAACCTGTCTTTTTATAGGGTTCAATTTCAATTCGGTTATTTGTACTTTTCGGTCGTATCGGGGAAGCAAACATCCGCATAATCCAGAAGTTTTTTATTTTTCATTTCACCTTCCTACTGAAATAATTGAGACATGGTCTCTTACTGTTGGCCTCATTAGTAAGCTCAAAGTCGCGCAGCGAGCTATGGAGCGAGCTATGCTCGGTGTTTCCCTGCGAGATAAGCTCCGGAACGAGGAGATCCGCAGGAGAACTAAAGTGACCGATATAGCTCTTAGAGTTAGTAAGTTGAAGTGGCAATGGGCAGGCCACATCGCTCGTAGAACTGACAACCGATGGGGAAGAAAGGTTCTCGAGTGGCGACCACGAACCGGAAGACGCAGCGTAGGCCGGCCCCCCACTCGGTGGACCGACGACCTGGTGAAAGCCGCGGGGAGCCGATGGATGCAGGAGGCGAGCAGCCGCTCAAGGTGGCGTGCTCTGGGGGAGGCCTATGTTCAGCAGTGGACGTCTTCAGGCTGTTGATGATGATGATGATGATGATGACTGAAATAATTACTCTACTGGTATTACAATCTAGCCATGTTTTGGCTTAATAAGTAATTTAAATTTAACCTAAACTTGTGGAAACCCTATTATCTAAGAACGTGTCCAATAACACTTTTCTTATTGTGTCTATTAAAGCGACGACACTTTTGGTATGATTCAAAGTGAATAATAGTTTCTAAAACCTACTCTAGATTACTTAATACTTACTCAAACCCATTTTTCAATGCTACTTCTATTTTTCTTCATTGAGGTTGAAAAACTACATTAGTACTGTTCCTAATTAACCCTGTAAGTAAAGAGCACTGAGGTCGGAAACCGAGCTCTTTGATGAGGACTCTACATTGCCGGATGCACGGGATACTAGTCATTAGGGATGAGGCACGTAAGAACGAAAGACTGAAAGAGCTGTGTGTAGCTCAGAGAGCACTAAAATATGCCGCTCTGTGGTGTAGCTCATTACCTTTTTCTGAATATAAATAGACAATCTTTATGTCATGTTTTATACGCTTACTTATTCAACAAGAGTCATGGAATCTTTTGAACTTTTCCTATAACATTTAATAATTTAATTAATATAAATATAATGTATTTAATAGTTTATCAAATAATAACATAGATAATTACCTAATTATGAAAATGCCCGATATTTGCATACAAGTTAGTACTATTATTATTCATTTTTCAAATGTCCATTATATTTTAACAATAGCATTTGACGCAACCAGAGTTGTGAATAATAATGTTATTGAAAAACTGTATCGTAACTTATTAGCCATATTATTGTATTCATAAACATACCATAGGTTAAGTATTATTATTATCTTTTAAAGATTTAAAGTTAGGTTAGAAATGAGTGAGCTTTATAAGAATATTATACAATCGTATATTTTATAGTTTAGAGTTTATTACGCTGCAGATTACTTAGGATCAATTATATAGAAATGAAATTATAATGTCAGCGATTAACCTGTACCTTGACGGGGTATCACATACCCGAGATTTTGATATTTATTTATTTATTCTGTGGTATTGATGTCGATGCTGTGTAGTATTCTCTAAAGCTAATAAGAGAAATAAATAAAGAAGATTATCCTTCATGTTTATTTTAGCCTTAATAGAATGCGAAATCTATACCAATGTTTTTTAAATAATCAGTTCAATACAAGTCAGTATGAACTATTTTTTTAAGTGTGTATTTTTTTGTTTCGAATGAGTAAGTAATATTTGTAAGGATAACATTTTTAGTATTTCCATTTATACATTTTGTTTTCCTTAAACTCTATTGAAGTTAAGGATTACCTTCTCACATTTAACCTCACCGATCCGCAACGATCTTGACAGACGCGTCCCATCCCTAGCTCTCTTCTGTATTTAATTCAGTCGTATGAAGGGAGTCTGATGATAAAACCCAGATTTTGCGACCGGCGACTAGGGACGTGCCCAGTTTCCTGGGATAGAGGAAAGGTCAGATGTTAATATCTTATTTATATCCCTTTTGGGTATACCAGTGTATTCTGTACAAACAAATTGTGGAACTATCTGTAGAAGATATTGAATCTCGCTGATTTTTACGCTGAATATATAAAAGACCGGTTAAAAATAATTTAGACATTTTTTTTTAATGTAAATGAATGAAGTGACGAGCTAATCGTTCGCCTGATGTTAAGCATCACGGCTGCCCATAACAGATTGCAGTGTCACTCAGAACTCGGAAATAATTATAGTTTTGCGTGACACTGCACTGCGCACGTCATCCTCAGATTTCTAAGATTACTAGACTGTGTGATCAGATCATAAAGTCTCATTTGCCCAGTAACTTCACTAGCTACATTGCCCTTCAAACCGGAACACAGTTGTTCTTGCACACTACTGCTTGGCGGTAAAATAACTAGCAAAGCGGTGGTACCTACCTAGACGAACTTTGCACAAAAGTCCTACCACCTAGTAAAAATTGATTTTTTGCAGTCTTGACCGATTTCCTAGTTAAATATAGGAATTGTGCTGGCGCAGTATGTTCACCAGTAAACTAACACTCCTACTGAATTATCTCCAAATAATTACAACTGTCTAACGTCGGTGAGTTTAGTTAGCAAGAGAACTAAATTCACCAATATAGCTTTTAGAGTTAGCAAGTTGAAGTGGCAGTGGGTAGGCCACATCGCTCGTAGAACTGACAACCGATGGGGAAGAAAGGTTCTCGAGCACGAACCGGAAGACGCAGCGTAGGCCAACCCCCCACTGGGTGGACCGACGATCTGGTCAGAACTGCGGGGACCCGATGGATGCAGGAGGTAAGCAGCCGCTCAAAGTGGCGCTATTTAGGGGAGGCCTATGTTCAGCAGTGGATGGACGTCTTCAGGCTGATGATGATGATGATGAATCGATTATTTTGGGTTTTTTGATATCAATCAGGATCCGTAATCTGAAGGCAGGTAAACATCCATTCCAAAAGTACATTGTATTTACAAGTTGCATATAAAAATCAGAATTCTGTTAGCGTTTACATCGAAACACCGATGAGGAAACAACATCACGCTTACATTTTTTCTTCTCCTCTGTGCATCGAAAACTTAATAGTAATAAACACACACACACCGTCAGCCTGAAGACGTCCTCTGCTGAACATAGGCCTCCCCCATAAAACGCTACTAAGGAGGCTTATATCATTAGGGAGGATTTGCCATAATCACCACGTTCGGCAGGCGGCTTGGTGATCGCAGACAATTTTAATGTACCGAGTAAAATTCTACTGCCCATTCCCTGGATATTCCCTCAGCCAGTTCCTGCGGCACCCACGGGAAGAGATGAGGTGGTTCTTTTCGCAAACCATAGTAGTATACACCCGCGCCCAAAACCGCGCAATTAATGTCTAGATAGTATTGTACGTTATTGGAATCATCATCATCATCATCATCATCATCATTAACAGCCTGAAGACGTCCACTGCTGAACATAGGCCTCCCCCAGAGCACGCAACCTTGAGCGGCTGCTCGCCTCCTGCATCCATCGGCTCCCCGCGGCTTTCACCAGGTCGTCGGTCCACCGAGTGGGGGGCCAGCCTACGCTGTGTCTTCCGGTTCGTGGTCGCTACTCGAGAACCTTTCTTCCCCATCGGTTGTCAGTTCTACGAGCGATGTGGCCTGCCCATTGCCACTTCAACTTACTAACTCTAAGAGCTATATCGGTCACTTTAGTTCTCCTGCGGATCTCCTCGTTCCGGAGCTTATCTCGCAGGGAAACACCGAGCATAGCTCGCTCCATAGCTTGCTGCGCGACTTTGAGCTTACTAATGAGGCCAACAGTAAGAGACTATGTCTCAGTTCCATAAGTCATCACTGGCAACACACACTGATTGAAAACTTTCGTTTTCAGGCTCTGCGGTATTTTGGACGAAAAAAATAGGAGCCAGTTGGATTCTTCGCGCCACCTCTTTGTCGAAGTTGGACCTACCTAATTGGACAATCTGTCCCAGGTAGACATACTTGTCGACAACTTCGAGAGTATCGTTCCCAACAATTACCGGTATAGGTGGAACATGAGCATTAGACATGATCTTTGTCTTGTCCATATTCATCTTAAGACCAACCTGCTAGGAGACTCTACTGAGGTCGTTGAGCATGGTGCTAAGGTCCTCGAGCGATTCCGCCATTATGACTATATCATCGGCAAAACGAAGGTTAGTGATGTACTCGCCATTTATATTGATGCCAGATCTTTTCCACTCCAAGAGCTTGAAAACATCCTCCAATGCGTTTGTGAACAGTTTCGGAGAAATAACGTTATTGGAATACTTCAATATAATTACTTACCTACTAATTAAAACATGATTCCAAGGCTAAATTTATCCCAATTTACTCTGTAAACATCACTCAGCTCCTGAGCCAGTGATCCGTGAGTGATGCCTCACTCACGAGTGGCTCGTTCGGTTCATTAACCTCTTTGCCGATCGCCAGGTACCTTGTTATCCGCCGCTACGCCCTAAAGGCCCTACCCTAATCTAGGCGGTTGATGGGCAAATACTAAGGTTTATTTGCCTAATATTGGAATACTTTGTCGCAATAAATAAGTAAAAAGTTGCTTTAGAACTTTGGGGAAACTCAAAAAGAGTTATAGTGTTCTTCTTCTTCTCGTGTAGACAAGTGGTCAGTCCTGGTGTCAGAATTATTTGGCCGCCCAAAGGCTTCTGACTTAGCTTAACGACTATTGTCTTAAGACAACAGCCGGGACCGACGGCTTAACGTGCTCTCCGAAGCACGGTAGCGCTCAAGTTGTAAATACTACTTTTTGCTGTAGCGGTCACCCATCAAAGTAGTGACCGCAGCGAACGTTGCTCAAGTATACCGAGAGTTAGACGGTAACTATAGAGTTATAGTGAAATGGTGTTAAAGTTATTATTCATTTCATTAAACTTTGGGTACCTCCCTACGTTAGGGCTCTCCTTTGATATTCATCAAAGTAGTTTAATAGCTTCGATAAATTTTATTTTATATTAATTTAGAAATAATTATTTTTTTTACATTATTTCTCTAATAGGGTTACTTTAAAATAAATAATGGTGGAATGTAGAAAAGTATTCAAGGGCGAAAAATTTATTTTCTATAAATTTAACGTGTAGTTAGTTACGAATGCTTTTTTTATTGTTTGATAAGCTTGCGTTTGACTACTATCTTACCTGATGGCAGGAGACAATGCGGTCTGTGATGTAACACACGTGCCTAGAAGATACCGGCTCACTCTAGATTTGAAGACTCCAGATTGAGGTATCACGTCAACAGCCGAAAGACTTCCACTGCTGAACACTGGCCCTCCCATTAAACGCCACTTTCGACGCTTGGCATAATATCCAGATTGTATAGTTTTAACAATACAGCCGGAAAAGCATTCCACTCTTTGGCTCTTATCTAAAACTATGTGAAGTGTATGAATGTAAACGGACGTGAATTTTCATGCACTTAAAATCAGTCACACTAACTACAACAAGTTTACTAGTATGAATACTACTCACGTTAGTTTCTATAATATTATCAGTCATACTTTTGAAAATAGATACGCATCTTTCTTTTTCAAAACCTAGTCCACACAAGTAGTTTCTAAATTTCCAAACCATTGTCCCCAGATACATAGCAGTGACCCAGCCTATTAAGTACGCGAAACACAAAAGCAACGGCCGCGTGTGGTCAATGATTGGTGTTGCTTGGCTGGTCTCCGGAGCCATCGGGTCTCCAGTGGTCCTCGGCCTCAACAACACGCCAGACCGGAGCCCAGACCAGTGTCTATTCAATAACACAGACTATGTGATATACTCATCGCTTGGCTCGTTTTATATACCCTGTATTATTATGATGTTCCTGTATTATAATATTTTTAAGGTGAGTGGTGAAGTTAGCACAATTATTTAGATTATGTAAATAGAGCTAGATGGCGCTGTGTGAAATGTCCACAAATATAAAAAAGGAGGAAAGGAGTCATTAGCTTTTCGAAAATGATCCGCATAAATGAATTAGTTCCAAGTTGCAATAGACATAGCTTATGTTTTATTGTGATAATTATACAAGCTTCCATCCGTGACTTCGCTCGCTTGAAATTAGTAAAACCGTGCGAAGTCGGGGCGGGTCAGGTAGTTTTTTATCAATTTTAAAAACACAAGATCACAAGTTATTCACATTTTTTTGTTTAATTACAGGCTATAAGACAAAGAGCGAAGAAGCAGCGTTCCGCGAAGAAAACCGCGTCGGCCCTGGGTTCCGCGGTATCGAGCGGAGCAGTCGCCGTGGTCATAGAAAATGTAGCGCATACGCACCGACTCGTGGACAGCAGTATGCAGGACCAGCCGACGAATACCGCTTCGGGGAGCAATGAAGATGAAGATGATGAAAAGTAAGTACATTTTCTCTGATTTTGCCTTGTTAAAGTTCTAAAAATAGTCTGTCTGTATTTAATTTGAATTTGATGATAAATCACACTAAAGTGATATGGTGTATTCCCAGCGGTGAGAATAGTACCACCCCATCTCTTCTCGTGGGTGCCGTAAGAGCCGGCTATGGGAATATCCAGGGAATGGGCAACAGCATTACCAAGCCATCAGCCAGGCGTGGTGATTATTATGGCAGCGTCCTCCCCCCTCCCTCTCCTATGATAAGCGTCCAAAGTGGCGTTTTATAAATAGACCGTAAAGATAAAGGCTGTAGAGCATTATATTCTAGTGCTAGTCTGGCTATGTATCCAGATATTTATCTGTGCAAGAACTAAGAGTGTGTTACTAAGTGATTACTAAGTGTCCAAGCACTTAGGGTGGGTTTCTTGACCCGTACTAAGCTTTTTACAAAAAATACTGACATTTCAGTAAAGTACCCAAATATGAACTTCAAGTTTAGTATACCATTGTTTTTTTTCTAATCTATGATCGCAATCGAGAGTTATTCTGTCTCAATTTATTTACTGCAGTTTTTTTTGTTTAGACGCAAAATTTTTGGGCTCGTCCGGGATTTGAACCCGGGACCTCTCGCACCCGAAGCGAGAATCATACCCCTAGACCAACGAGCCGATAGAGATTTGTGTGAATAGTTTGGAACTGTAGCTGTTACTGCTAATCCACCATAACATAAAACATTATAGGAAAATGTAAACTTTACGTCAAGATGACTTATCATAACTTTTCTTATTACGAAATAATACTTGATTGGCATTGGAAATGAAACATTAATACTTAACTGTTACGTAATTCGGAAACTGATTGATTAATTTAAATTTAATTTAAAGACACACACTCGTTAATTGGAAGACACACATACAAAAAACAAAATCTAAACTTAGTAGTTTCACTTACGCCTTATCAGAATTAAAGAAAACAACAGATATCGCGACAGCGCTTTCGGCATACTATGCTGCTTACGCTCACGCCTGGGCCATAATTCTGTATGAAAACACAGATTCCACACGATATAGAAACCCCGTCGTTATCGTGTCTTATTCAAATCGTGTCACAGAAAGGAATCGTCAATTTTTGTATTCTGTATGATCTAAGACAAATTATCTATGACAGGTTTTGGATACCTAGAGTGCGAAATTTTTACCATTGGTTAGAATTTGTTAGCATTTTATCTATTGGTACCTTAACTATACCTAGATCAAAAACCCACCCTAAGTAATAAAAATATTCTCCTGTTATAATTTTTTTTTTAATAATTAACGTTATTAATTTCGCAAGCTATGCAAGTTATTTATGTTTGCTTTAAGTACGTAATTCGGCTGACTTACACCTGACTGCGCAAAAATGTTATTGCGCATAATCAAACAAATGAAATAATCCCTCACAAATATTTAAACGTTTAATTTTTTTGAAATTTAATGCAATTTATATAAATAATCTTACACTCATAAATTATCTTATTTTGCACAAAAAATCAACATTGCCATACAGCGTGGCAATGCAGCCAGCGTTCTGGGAACATTCCCCTCCACCAAGGGTATTTTTGATAATTTATGAGTGTAAGATTATTTATATAAATTGTATTAAATTAAAAAAAAAAAAAGTTTAATTTTAAACAGCGCTGTAAAAAAGATTTTGGGGTGTTATTGGTAACTGTCTGGTCAGTTACCAATCATCATCATCATAATGATGATGATGATGATGATTGGTAACTGACTAGGTTTTATTTTATTTATTGTGACATCGACCTGGGTTTAGGGTTCGAATAAGACTTTTTTTCTAGATTGACTAGAGTTTAAAGTCACTACAAAATAATGGGCCCGTTTTGACAGTTGACATTATGCCATAATTAGGGATGCTAAGCAAAACAATCGGTAGCCTGAAAATTCAATTATCACGATAAATAGATTCCCAATTATATGAGCCTGTAATCGTTTTATTTTTATTTGTACTTTAATGTTTTAAAAAGGCAGCTTTTATTTTGTAGTGACTTTAGCTTAAAAATTAGGAAGTTGCGCAAAAAGTCGTCACTTGCATAAACCTAACTGTGACAATAATAACTGATTGTTGTACTTATTGCAGCAAGTATCTGCTATAACTTTCCAGTTTTGGCAGAACAGAAATGGGCGCGTTCGCAGAAGAACTGGCCACCACGAGGTCTGCCAGGTTCATGCTGGCAGCTGTCGTTGAAGAAACTGGGCTGTGAGTAGAAAATATGATGTTTAACTAATGATGTCCATATTAAAAATATGGTTGTCGTAAATACACTGTAATTAAATTAGTTTTTTTTTCGGAACTTTTGCCAAAGTATCGTCTTTATAATAATACATATTTACGACATATTTGCGCGTAAAAGCGTATTTTATATTACGAGCACATACTATGTTCCGCGAACCCTCCTCGTGGGTTCACTCTGGCGCATCTGTAATGCCGAGGATCCCGCGCGCTCGGGTCTGGTGAAATGTATGGCGGCATGGGGTATGAGCTCTATGAACGGGGGGAGGATGCAAATGCGTTAAAGATAAATCTAATATTGACTCCATTTCTACATAAGTATTTGGTGGTAGGTTTGATGGAGATAGAATGATAAATAATTATAGGAAGAACTTTCGATTTACTTTGTCTTTATCTCGATGTTGAATTAAGTACCTAATAAGTTATTTTGATAAATATTACCAAGATTTTGATATGGATAAGACAGATAAAAGCAAGTGAAAAGTTTCATGAAATTGTTATTGTTGAATTTCAATTCAAATATTTCAGACAGACAGCTCTGTTTATGGGCACTTTAAAGTATTTTACACAATTATACCTATTTCCAAAGTTTTCTACTAAAACTTCAGTTTATCGATACTAAACAAGTGCTAACAAATAAAAGTGAGAGGTCGAGAGGTTGTTCACATTTGCCGCTCGATATTTGAACACTCGTAAAAATACAAAGCCATTAAAATCATCTCCTGTCGGTAGAGATCCGGCTCTAGTGTCGTTAAACGTGCCCGCCACACTGAAGTGTAAATAGCGATCGTTGGATTTAATTGAACACCTTATTGTAACAGCAATAGATCAATTAATTGCTACGATAGGTGTTTCTTTCCAACCTCAGATTTTAACCTATGTTAAATGCTTCTGAGTTTACGCTCGCTGTGCTCTGTGAGCTTTGTAGCTCTGTCATGTTTTTGACCTTTGCGTCGATCTATTCTTAGTTCCACTACTCTTTTAGGAATACTTTACGTGCTATTTTTATTGATATTTTTAAAATCATCGCTCATTTTAATACTCTTCCTTTATCTAACTTCACTTAGTTGATATGTAAATTCTTTTTTTTGACGTGCAATGTGCCTTTATTCTTTAAACAAAACTAGGTATATACTACAATAATAAAAACTAATAAACTAGCTACACTACCTACTACAAAGAACACTTATGGACTGTATACGGTAGCGTACCCAACATGCTGGCAGCATTGCCTCGTTGAATTGCAATGCTGATTTATTGAGCCAAAAGATTTTTAGATGGTCTATAGTACACATCTCATCATCGCATCATCAGCCGGAAGACGTCTACTGCTGAACATAGGCCTCCCCCATAAAACACCAATTTGGACGCCTATGATAAAGGGATTTGCCATAATCACCACGCTTGACAGGTGGCTTGGTTATCGCAGAAGATTTGAATGTACCGGGGAGAACTCTGCTGCCCGTTCCCTAGATATTCCTTTTGCCGGCTCTTACGGCACCCACGAGGTGAGATGGGGTGGTTATAGCGTTACTGTCTAAATCAACGTGTCAGATTCTATCAAGCGTCAGACTACCCGGAACGATGTTCTTATGACAACCGGGACCGACGGCTTAACGTGCTCTCCGAGGCACAGAGCGATGGCATTGAAAACTGCACATAACTTACTATATATATATATAAGCGCAGGGCCGAGGATCGAACCCGGTGCCGTAAGATTGCAAAGCGCACATGCTGCCGCTCGGCCACCAACGCAATAGCATAGTCGTCATCATCATCATCATCATCATCATCATCATCATCATCAGCAGCAGCCTGAAGACGTCCACTGCTGAACATACCCCCCCCCAAGAGCACACCACCTTGAGCGGCTGCTCGCCTCCTGCATCCATCGGCTCCCCGCGGCTTTCACCAGATCGTCGGTCCACCGAGTGGGGGGCCGACCTACACTGCGTCTTCCAGTTCGTGGACGCCACTCGGGAACCTTTCTTCCCCACCGGTTGTCAATTCTACGAGCGATGTGGCCTGCCCATTGCCATTTCAACTTGCTAATAGCATAGTAATAATCATATATCATACGTTATTCGACAATTTGGTTCTCATTAGCCTGTAGCGTTTGGTAAATCGTTAGTGGGGAACTACGACAATCAATCATCCGACGAAACCTTTGCCAAACCAAACGTTTAATCATTTTGAAGCTATATTTTGGTTTTAGCAGATTAAAATCTCAAATCCCGTATGTTCAGGATCAGCAGAACTCAGAATGCAAGTAGTGTAGTACCGTGAAATGCAATGTCACTTTGAAGCGATTTTGGGTGAATCTGGTTCACATGTCAAAATGTCCAAATGATCTATTATATCATGGTCAAAATGTGTAAGCGTCAAAACATACAAATGTTAAAACGTCCAGAACATCATGGTCGGAATTTTTAGTGACAGATTGTGTAATAGATTGAAAATGGTAAAAAAGACTCAATTTAGTTCCTATGTTCTTAGTAGTTTTTATATCTAGAGGTGTACTTTCAGGTGTGTGTCTTTTACCTATAACTCTTTTACATTCAGCTCACAGAAACAGGAAAGTGGGCGGAAAATATGGGGCACGCGAATATGAGACGCCAGCTTTCGCATACTCGCGCTGTCCTATTTCTTTCTTACCTACTTACTCTCGGGGCAGTAAGATGAATGTACAGGGCATTGCATTGTACAGTTTACTAACACGATCTAAGGCAGTAGAACGTACGTACCTAATCACATCCCGCCTCATTCGCAGAATAATGGCCAACCTCGCCTCTCCAATCCCCATGATGGATCCCAACACGAACAATGACTCGGGGTACGCACCGTCCAACATTGACGGAGAAACAAAAGAGCACAGCCCTCCACCCTCCCCCCTTAAGGAAGAAAGCAATGAAGAGAAGAAAGATGAATCTAAAGAAGAGAGTAACTGTAGCGAGCTTCTGAAGAAGCCGGATTTAAAGTAAGTAATAGGATGAAAGAACAATAGTATGTTTTTGTTTTTCATGAAACTGCTTCAAGCTTAAAGTATAGACTAAAAGCATAGAGAGAACTTCATTATCTGTCAAGCGTAACACTTTTTTGGACACTTTTTATATGAAGTAGATGATGACTTGATGTGAATGAGTCTGACAGATTTGTATAGAAAAAACAGTTGACTCGAGTCGAAAAAAATTGTACGATGACTTTTCGCAAGCATAGCTAATTACTATATGTTTGTTTCTTTCCTTCGCCATTGACGTAGCGATACGTGTGAGCAGTACAAATATAATATCATTTTGATGATCTCTCTATGTTTTTAGTCTATAATCTAAGGCTTCAAGTCAGGATCGTAGCAAGCCAAGTTATAGAGCCATTTGTTCGTTAGTTGGAAATTCGGTTTCATAAGACACAGGCAAAACGAATAGATTTGTCCTGCACTAATTATATTTTTCACAAACACAACTAGAGTTTTGATTTACTCCTAAAACTGTTCCTTGAGATAGATATACTGCATCCGACCCAAAAAGTAATCAATTAAATGCCATTTTTTGCGTTCAGTATTTTGCTAACCATCACATCTCCCACGATAAGTCCCTTCCCTTCACTAGTATTCATGTCATTTATAACATAATCTGAGGAAGGAGAAGAGCCATCTACTACTTATGCCGCAGTGACACGACCAGAGCCTCCTCGGACCGAGTGGACTCGGATAGCTACTCGGATGGAACTCATATCGTTGACACCGATAAGTAATCCGAGCGCACACGGGCGATTGTATCCGAGCAGAACAGACTACCGCGCTCTACTTGTCCGAGCTAGCTCGTATATGAGTTTTGAAAGTTCAATATAAAATCTAAATAAAATAAAAAAATTGACATTGACTGTGAGCAACAATGAAAAATATTAAGAAAATGATCCGAGTGGACTAGATAATGTTAACTGATATCCTAGCACACTCGTAGGAAGCTTACTCCTACGAGCCCACTCGGTCCGAGGAGACTCTGATCGTGTCACACCGGCTTATTGTTTGCTTCCTTAATACAGATTTTTTTATAGAGCAGACTTACATATTTTAGGCTTGTTTAAAAGTTCTTAGCCTTGGGCAAGCCACTTGGTTATGAAGGAAGAAAGGAATTGAACCTAGTAAACCGGGGCAACCCTAAAACAGTATTCGAGGGTCCCACACTGATGCGACTGAATAGTTGAATACCCAGCGGTAGTGCCTCTCGGCCTGACACTTTCAATCGAGTTAATGCCTTTGCAGTCACACTACCTTTGTGACCGTAGCCTATATACTGAAGCAGCAGTGGTCAAAGGAAAAAGGCTACGGCCTGGATAGCTATTTTTGAATAAATGGTCTATTTTAAGTGAAATTAGAATATACCTATTTCTTTTTGTAAATGGATGAGACGTCAAAGGCTGAATAAAACAAGTCATAGCCCAATTTGAGCCACGAATCTGGTTTTTAACCAGTAACCTACAGTCACGTTCCATGCGCGGTGAGAGTCGCTCCAACCATTACTTACTACTTTAATCACAAGTCGTATCGTCTAGAATTTTCGTTTCCTTCGTTTTAACATCATTACAAAGGTTATGATGCGTTTTTATAAACCCGTGAACGGCAGAAAAACATTTTGCTATTCCGTAATTAATTAATTAATTAATTAGAGAATTGGTCATTGTGCACCAATACCTACCAATTTTTTTATCAGATAAGGAAAGAACGGCCACAACGAACGGGGTTTGTATTAGAATGCCTAGGTCGCAAAATTACTTATCTCACTTAGGCCATATCTCAAAATATCCGAGTCGCAATTTGAATTAATCCCATCTATACTTCCAGCTTCCGTAATAGCAAGCTATATTCGCCCGGAACACATGAACAGCAAAAACTCATGGGCCGCGATCCAAAGAGCTTGAGCACGGCTGCTCTGCAAATTCTATTTTTACCGTGAAAGCTTGTTTTCCGGCGCGCGTAGCTCAGTAAGGGACGGTAGGAAATTACAAACGAAGGCTGTCTGGGAGCGTTCCGATGTACTGATACAATACTATACGTCGTGCGATGTCATATAGCTGATTTATTTTGCTTGCTGACTTATTGAAAATCGTCAAGACTCTGGTAAAATCTATGTTAGAATTATTATCTGTCTGTCTGTTCGTCTGTATGGAAAATACCACGGTATGGGTTTTGATTCCGTTTGCTGTAATGGAATCTTTAGAGACGAGACCAGACAGCGTTTGGATGCCACTAATTTTCATAATAATAGGGAAACAAGACAAAGTGAGCCGTTGTTGAGGCTACTGGGGCCGATGTCACTTTTATTTGGGGCATAGGCGCAGGGGCTGATGGGTCTGTAGGACTGTAGTGTATGTCGTGTGTTCATCAGGCACTGGCTCAGAGACGTGGACACGTCCACTCCAGCCGACGACGACTGTAGAGAGACTTAGCGTATGCGTCTGTGAGTGAGACTGACGCTCGCGCATGAGACACCCAACCCAAGCACCCAACCCAAGCACCCAAGCAGCACTTCAGTATAGTTTTATTTTATTTAATCGAATTACGTGACGAGCTAGTCTTTCGCCTGGTGTTAAGCGTCACGGCCGCCCATAACAGATTGCAGTGTCACTCGGAAACACTAAATTAAAGTTTTGCGTGACACTTGCGCACTGCGCACGTCACCCTGAGACATCACACCATCTAAAAAAGATTTCTAGACTGTGAGATTAGTTCATAAGTCTCATTTGCCCAGTAATGTCACTAGCTACAATGCCCTTCAAACCGGAACACAGTAGTGCTTGCACACTATTGCTTGGCGGCAGAATAACTGGCGAAGCGGTGGTACCTACCTAGACGAACTTTGCAGAAAAATTCTACCACCTTGTAAAATACCTAGTAGTACAGGCGGTCACTATCGCACACACTACAGGGATCATTGTACCCAATCTCAATAATTATCAAATGTCATTTTAGGCGACCTTTTTTTGGAGACCTCGCGTAGGTACTATAAGTACGTATAGGTACACCATTTTCTCTACTTTTAACGAATTGCAACATTACAAGTTGTCGCATTAAATTGGTCCAGTTTCACACGAGCAATAAACATCGGTGATTTGGTTAATCACCTTGTTAATATGTTAAATTCATCCAAGGCTGTACAGGATGAATATAAATGCAAATTGCACGCGTTTTAGGCCCACCCGCTGGTTTAACCCACGTAACTACGGGTCGAGTGAATGGTTAAATATTAAACTTTAATCAAACAGTCAGATAGTTGGTTTATTGTTATGATATGTTAAACACTTTTGTGTGTAGTGTAGGCCTCCCCCAGAGGTGCCACTTTGGGCGGCTGCTCGCCTCCTGCATCCATCGGCTCCCCGCGGCTTTCACCAGATCGTCGGTCCACCGAGTGGTCCGGCCTACGCTGCGTCTTCCGGTTCGTGGTCACAACTCGAGAACCTTTCTTCCCATCGGTTGTCAGTTCTACGAGCGATGCGCATACTCTGTTGTCAACAAATACTATAATACAGAACCCTAAAAGCTAGCCAAGTGCGAGTTGGACTTGCGATAAAGGTTTTTAACCAGACAGCTTCAGAATAAGCAGATGATTAAAACTTAATCTGTAGGTAATCCTTTTCACCTTGACTTAGGAAACTTTGAACTAAGCCGCGAACTTTAAACTTCAAGCTGTGTCTATAAGATTATAAACTTAGGTACCTATGTTGATTATTAAATTGAGGGTCTCGAACAGGGTTGCGATAAATTTTACAACTTTTTTTAAATTATTCGACAGGCTCTGTGGTGTGGTGGTTGAGCAGGTCGGCTCATAATCCGGAGGCAGCGGGTTCGATTCCCGCGACAGGACAAGTATTTGGGCACAAAAAAAGCGCAAATACTTGTTCTGTGTCTGGGTGTTGTGGGAGCATGGTCCTCGTAGTTCCTGGGTCCCTAGATACAGGGAATCCTAGTTAGGGTCCAAGTCTATATGTATGTGATCGTTGGGCGTTATTATTATTATTTACTTAAAAAAACATTTAATCTTCTTTTACAGGAAAAAGATCAGCCGGCTAAGCAGCAGTTCCCTCATTTCTACTCCTCGCCGAAGGTTCAGGAGTGCAGCATCAGCGGCCAGGTTCACCATCTTCAGAGCCAACAGAGCAGGGAAGCTGAGGGCCAAGTCTTTTGCGAAGAAAGAGAAGAAGGCCACTCAGACATTAGCGATAGTTTTAGGTCAGTTTTTGGATTTGCATTTCTCAAATATCTTGAGATATTAATTAAGCTGGGGTGTGGATTTGTTAAATTTTTGTGTTGACATTCTGTAAAAGTTTTACTAGGTATTATAGATACTTACCTATTAGTTTTTTCTCTTGCTTAAACATATTTCGAAAATATGATTACATAGATTAATGGGACATATTCACAAAAAAAATCGCAAAAAACACTAAAAAAAGTTTTGGTGAAAGCCGCGGGGAGCCGATGGATGCAGGAGGCAAGTAGCCGCTCAAGGTGGCGCGCGGTGGCGGGGAGAGACCTATGTTCAGCAGTGGATGTCTTCATGCTGATGATGATGATGATTATTCACAAAAATGCATTCATAAACTTGTATTCATTTCACTTTAAGTATTATTTTATCTTAAGTATTCGTAATTTCGCACTTTTGTCAAGATACGAAACGAATGGAACCATGGGAACGAAAGAAGTTTAAAATAAACCAAAGATTATAAACGAAGGTAGTAAACGTTTTATTTTTTTGATCAAAGTACCTATTAAAAATTCTATTTTGTTTTGTCTTTCACATGGAATCGACGATGACTCGCTTTACTCCTCTTTCGAACTACTGACGTAACAAACATCCATCTGAAACCAGAAAACATTCCAAAACCAAAATATTACGGTTTCAGGTGTATTCCTCATCTGTTGGGCGCCATTCTTCACATGCAGCGTCCTGGGCGCCCTCTGCGACAAGTTCAACCTGCCGTTCTCGCCGGGGGTGACCACCTTCATCCTGACCACGTGGCTCGGGTACATCAACTCCTTCCTGAACCCCGTCATATACACCATCTTCAACCCGGAGTTCCGGAAGGCGTTTAGAAAGATATTGCACTGCGGCACCTAGCCCGCGCACTACTATATCGTTTATGACTGAGCATGGTCTATGACCTTGTAGTGGACTCTTCTAGAACCTTCTAGAATCTTTTATAGTGATCTGTGACTTTTGTATATTAAATTATTCATAGTGTTGTATTATGTAGTAATCTAAGTGTGAAGATTTGTTTTGTTAATATTTGCTCAATGTCGTTTGGGGAAAAGAACGTGTGAATCTGATGTAGGTACTTTTGCGGAGTTTTGGGTTGATTTATTATAAAGTAGTTATTTAATTGTGAAGTACCTATATTTTAAAATATAATATTTATTTTTATAATATTTTATAATTATGATAGTTTATTATAGTTTACTGTGTTAAGAATAGGTATATAATTATTGAGAGACTCGTGAACTTGTCACTGTTATGTTCTGAATAAATATTTTATCCCCCATCTTCTTTTTACATTTTGACTAAAACAGGTATCTCGTTTACATACATACATTTTTCTAATCTTGTCAAGTACCTACTCATTTTTCGGTTCTCATAGTCGTGTCTTAGAATAATATATAATGATTATTTACCTACACTATAATCTATTAATAACAATATCATCATCAGCACAAGTACAAAAACGGCGCAAATATTCGCAGGTCAGCGCTAATCATGAGTTTGTTGCGCTGGCCGTAGAAACCCTAGGCCCGTGGTCGTCTGACATGAAAAATTTCTGCAAACAAATTTCTACCAGATTGGTCCTCGCTTCGGGGGATCCCAGAGCTGGCACATACTTCGCTCAGAAGCTAAGTCTTCTTATTCAGGGAGGTAATGCTGCCAGTATTCTGGGAACCTTACCACGTGGTGATGAGTTGGATGACGTGTTTATATTGTAAATGTAAATAATGTTTTTAAATGTTTTTAGTTGTAAATTTTATATTTTTTTTATGTTTTTGTCATTTGATGATATCATCATTGCTGATATCAATGTTGTATTATTATACATGGTATATACACACTACAGTACTATAATAAACTTCCAAACAATATCAAAGACGAGGCATCTATAACTATTTATAAGAAAAAACTTAAAATATATATTTGTGAAAAATATTTTTAGTGAGTGAGTGCACACACAATGTTTTAAAAGTCTACCCACTGGTATGAAATAGCGTATACTTCAGTGTTAATACTTAAGTTATCACATAAGCGAGACACAATGTTTCTTGTGATGATAAATAAAGATCTTTGAACCTATATATGGTATGGTTATATATGGTATTTCATAATATCATTGTAAATAAATATATACATGCTATACCTAATGACCTTACAATTGCAACGATAATTACCACGCTTCCCTCCTTCCTCTCGTGTAGGCAAGTGGTCAGCCCTAGTGTCAGAATTTTTAGGCCACCCAAAGGCTTCCGACTTGGCTTAACGACTATTGTCTTACGACAACAGTCGGGACCGACGGCTTAACGTGCCCTCCGAAGAACGGTAGCGCTCAGTTGTCAATACCACTTTTTGCTGTAGCGGTCACCCATCAAAGTAGTGACCGCAGCGAACGTTGCTTAAAATCCAAAAGTACCAAAACTCATATCTATAAACATGGATTAACGTAAAATATAAATATATCCGAATATCAGTTACGCAATTATAAAGGCCAGCTAAAACATATTCGTATAAATATTAATAATTAAAGATATAAGTTTGTATTATAAATTTTGTGGAGCTACGCTCACTACAAGGGTTGACTGGAAAAAATGCTACTTAGCAAGCATTGTTATTTTTTTTGTATAAGTTCGCTTAATCACTCTTCACTCTAATATTATAAAGGCGAAAGTTTGTGCGTATGTGTGTATGTGTGTATGTTTGTTACTCTTTCACGTTGTAACAGCTGGATAGATTTGGATGAAATTTGGTATGAAAGTAGCTTAGACCCTGGATTAAAACATAGGCTACTTTTTATCCCGAAAACGGGAACGGTTCCTGTAGGAACGCGGGTGGAACCGCGGGGTGCTGCTAGTATGTTAATAATGCATTTTCTATCTTTATACCTATATCTATTCTATCTATCTAAGATACGCATAATATTAGGTACTTATACCTACGTTTTGTAAATGGCTGTTTGTATATAGATAAGTAATAATATTTTATTTAAGTAGGCACCTACTTAGGTACCCAACTCGTCGCATTTACACCTATACCTAGGTATCTACATCCTTGTGGTTGTGAGCTAAGCTCTTTATTTTTTATTTGATAAGCAATAATATTATATATATAATAGGTAGTATTATAGCTCTTAGAATTAGCAAGTTGAAGTGGCAGTGAGCAGGCCACATCGCTCGTAGAACTGACAACCGATGGGAAGAAAGGTTCTCGAGTGGTGACTACGAACTGAAAGACGCAGCGTAGGCCGGCCCCCCACTCGGTGGACCGACGATCTGGTGAAAACCGCGGGGAGCCGATGGATGCAGGAGGCAAGCAGTCATTCAAAGTGGCGCTCTGTGGAGGAGGCCTATATTCTTCAGTGGACGTCTTCAAGCTATTGATGAGTAGGTAATAAATATTGTTATAATTATAATAAACTTTTGTGTAAGGTCCTTTTTTGTAGAAAAGATTGTCAATGTAATCTAATTAAATTAACTTGATATATATTGCAATAGTTATTTTATCAATTTTCTATTCTCTTTTTCATTAAATTTGATAACTAATTTTGTGTATTAAAACACGTTTATATTGTGTTGTTTTTGTGTATTTGGTGTTTGTGTTGTTTTGTGTATTTTGTGTTTTGTGTGTGTGTTGTTTTGTGTTTTGTGTGTTTTTGTTATATTAAAGCCTAATTATTATATTATAACTATAATACACAAACACACAAACTAGGTTCATTTTAAAATTTGATTTAAAAAAAAGGGTTCATTTTATGAGAATTATTAGTGTATCTCACTACTCGATCACTGTAATACCTCATCTTATTCTTTTCGGGAGAAATCAAAAGAATTGAACCAAAGAAAATTAATTTAACTAATTCAATGTTTTTGCCTCATGATATTAAGCTAGTCGATTGATTAATATCTGTCTACCTTTCATTGCCAAAGATAAATGTAGGTTTATTTATTTGTAAATAATTATGTAAGTAAATAAATCTGTAAAAATGTGTACAAAATGTGATAATCTTGATGTTGAATAAATTGTTCGGTATGTCGAGCGATGCATTTTATTTATCGCTAAAAGTAATTTAAGCGAAATAAAATTAATAAACAACGCCTAACGATCAATTATTATATTTAAACACCTATAGATCCTGGACTCTAACTAGGGTTCCCTTTCTCTAAAGACCCAGGAACTACAAGGACCAATTAAATAGTCTCACAATATCCAGTCACACAACAAAAAGCCTAAAAAAACAAATAAGAAACTTAGTACCTAAATTCCATGCCTTAGGTACCTACAACAGTTAATTTCTTTTATATACGTAGACATTTCTTATTCAATAACTTTTCCATTTGAACACAAAGTTGCCTGCAAATAAACATACTGTAGAGATATCTTCTAGGCAAGCATGTACCATCGTAGACCGCGGGGTCATTTTCTATCAGGTCCCTAATTCTGTATGAAAACACAGATTCCACGCGAGTTTTCTTTGTTTGCCAGCATCTACCTCCCCAACCGTATCGCAGTCCCAAGTTTATTTTAGCTATCTAAATAATTCTATGATCAGGCCAGTCATGTCAGGCATTCAAATAAATAAATGAATTCGGAATTGGTTAATAAATGATGGATTTCTGAAGTAACAAACATTAAAAAAACATACAACCGAATTGAGGACCTCCTACTTTTTTGATGTCGGTTGAAAATAAAACTACAACTGAAGGTTTTTTTTAATTCCTGCTCTGTGGGCCCCATTTGGTGAATTTGTCACGGGCCTCAGATGGTGTAGTTCCGCCACTGGTCCCAACCTATAATCTCCCATAACCCCTCATTGGTGATAGTGAGACTAAATAAAGTTCGCAGCCCACATCAAAGTAATAGGTTAAGACATATATTTATCATCAATAACATCCTTTATTGATGAACGACGTGTCAAAACTTGGTCGTCGAGCGTTTGCCCATGCCCTTCAAATCGCTTAAAATTGTGCTCTATCACTCTGACAACGTAATAATTATAGATAGACTTTTGATAGATAGGCTGGCTATGTTTGTCTCGGTGTAAGTAAGCTCTATTTGTGTCAAAGACTTCTATGTATACATACTCTTTGATTTGTGTACAAAACACCCCAATCCGTTGACCCGCTTTGAGATGCAATTTAAACAAACCAAGCGAATGGGTAAACATCAAAACATAATGAAAGGGATCTTCAGGGACGCGACTTCAATCACTTTATACTTATAAGTACTGAAATGTTTCGTATATAGGGTATCTTCAAACAAAGCATTTAAGACTTGATCTTTGATAGTCAAAGGGCTTGAGCGACAGGCTAGCTTTGCCTACTGATTTAACAGCTATTTCCTTTCCTGTGACTTCAAATACAATAACATAACATAATAAATATGTGTGGACATTTCACACAGCGCCATCTAGCCCCAAACTAAGCATTATAGCTAGTACTATGGAAACCAGATAACTGATACAATACTTATATACTTTTGTTTGTAAATACATACATAGAATACAATAATATTAGCTAAGTAGGTACATGCCTACTTTAAAGATGCCTACCTATCCCAGTTAGGTACGCTACATACCCAACCTGTGGTCCAAGTCTGCCACATACATTTTCCATTCTACCGACTAACTATTTGAGACTCCAAATTGTGACAAAATAATTTCTTATATTCAATTTTATTATTTGTATTGTATGTACCCACCTAAGCAAGTAAGCAGTAAGTACCTATCTACTTAGTTATTTATGTGTAAGTACCTACTTACTTCTAAAATAAAGGAAAAATAGAAAACATACAACATAACATAAGAAAATTGATACATGTAGCGCCATCTCTGATGGAGTAGCTGAACACTAAAAATTTCATAGCAGTGGAAATTAATAAACAATGTGGTTTCTGGTATAGTTAAAAAAACAATATCAACTACAATAACAATGTAAAAAAAAGTATGATTTATAATATCCGTTACGAAAATAAGAAAAGTAAAAACATTACCAAACCAATCAGCTCAAGCTTTATCCTCAATCACAGTAACTGTGGCGCCATCTCTGTTAAAGTAGATTTTGAGTGGAAAGGAAAACGAAAAGTCTGAATAATACGCGTAAACTATCAACAGTTGAGGTAGAAAACATTATTATAATGCTCATTACTAAATTACAAAAGCTATTAATTAATGATTAACGTTTATTAATCATATATTTTATCCTCTTCTAATTTTAATCTCCTAAAAATATAACCTTGGTTATCCGGAACTTTCTAGTTCAGCTACTTGCCGCTAGATAGCGATACATGTTCCAGGAAACTAAATTAAAATGTATGTTAGGCCCAAATAAAACTTATTCCGAACACGATTGCATGTAATTGTGAAATAGAATCATATTTTCATCTATTTTTTGTATCTTTTCAATTCATGTCAAGATAAAAATACGTTTATTTGCGAGTTTTCCTTTGCAATAATAATGCAACAAGAAAATGACGTTTGTTATATTAGTATATGTTCTTTTCATTCCGCGAGTCATGTCGACTATCTCTGTCGTACGCCAGCGCTAAGTAATCGTGTGAGAAAGAGAAACTACGTGCTGTAATTGCGTTTGAAGTACAACAGCGCTTCGTATCAGCTGACAACCAAAGCAAAACAGTCGGTGCGCGACCATCTTGTCAAAACTCTGAGTCGGTGACAACAAATAAATATTGTAAAATGTCCTAATTCGCGTGTAATGACTGAACATTCAAGTTGTATTTAATAAAGTACAGTGTTTATTTCATTCGCGTGTTGTTTCTGGAGCGTTTATTATACATTTTCCTCTAGATTTCGGGTTTGTGTTGCGTCAAATGACGTCATGTGTGTGATTATACACGTATCGCGGCTGAGGAGTTTGTAAGTATTTCCATATTTCCATTAATTTATGTGTTAATTTTATGAAATCGACACTTGTAATTAGTAGTTTTCCACTGCTAATCGATGCTGGTTTCATTCATCGTTCGTCCGTGGCTAACCGTGGGGCCTGCGGTCGGGTAGCGCGACCTGCGTCTGCAAGTGGAATTTCGATGCCCTTGAAAATTATGCAGCGAAAATCGCGTCTTTCATATGTTGGTGGTGTCAATTTCGCGAGTCCGACGTCTCTGCGTGCCTTTTCATTCATGATTATGGCTGCTGCCGTGGCCACAAATACCTATTTCCTTTTGCATGGCAACCAAACTAGAAGCGCACACAATAAACAGCTAAAAATGGAATGCTCTGGACCGAGTCATACATCATATCATAGAAAGTATTGTTCTTCAAAACATCGAAAGTGCCGCGGACGTGTTTACTTGCGATTCTGTATGAAAATGGCCGTCCTGTTGATAAATCAACGCGTTTTTTCGCTGCCCGCAACTTTCGAGTTCGCCGTAGCTGGCATGCGATCATCGGCCCGCTCGGCACAAATAGGTACCTACATAGGTACCTACGATTTTAATCGCTGTGTGTTTATTTCGTATCGTGCTCGTGTGGTACCTAGAGTAGGTACATAGGTAAATAAACTTTATACAGAAAATCTTAAATCTGTAGGTAGGTACATATTATGTATACCCACGCCCACTTATGTAGGTAAGTACCTGTCTCTCTAGGTAGGTAGCCCAATTTTAGTCATGTGTGTGCATGTGGATTAGGTAGTAGGTAGTTAGGTATTACACTATCCAAATATGTACCTATTACCTACCTACTTAGGAGAATACCTATATATCTAATGAATATTGAAATAGACTGCCAAGTAGGTATAGGTAGGTAGGTACTTATAGCTACTTGTTTACTACATGTAGAGGTGCTTTCTGCTATGACGAACGTTGATTCGTTTGTGGGCGTTATTCCCTCTTCCTCACCGCTGTTTCACTGAGTTACTAATAATTTCATCACAAATGTCGATGAACAATAAATCAGATGTGACGGTGCTCAATAAGTGACCTGAATACGGTTAAATACATACCCTACCGAGAGCTACCGCCCCGCGCTTCCCCTTATAATCCCGCGCGCGTCACCGGGCAAGTGCGAGTTGAACAGAGTTGAAGCGAATCTCATTTGGTAGGGTTGTCATGTCACGTCATCACGTACATATATCAATTCAAACGTAATGGCAGATGTGAAGTCGGAGCGTAACGCTGCGCTCTGTATCAAAAATTTGATGTGCGCGGGCTGAGGTAAGTCAGCGGTGAGCGCAGCTTGCAGCACACTTCACAGTTAAGTAGACTTAAACGCTAAAAAAATTACTTCCCATTGACACAAACACAGATTTCTGTCCAAACATCTAATAAATAAATAAATTAGCTACCCAAACCAGCGTTATATTTCTATGTAATTTCGGGCAAAACAATTTGGCAAATTGATTTGACAACATTGTGGGGACTTAGCTAATTATAATAGATTATTTATTAATTACTGAATTGGGTACTAATTACCTACCCACTGTAGCTAGACGTTTGTTTTCTTAATAGTTACCTCCCTACCAGCGTCTTTCTTTCCCGATAAGTACAATCTGGAGCTCTTCAAGTCGCGAATGAACAAGTATCTTCTAGGCAAGCATGTACCATCGTAGACCGCATCGTCACATCCCATCAGGTGAGATTGCGGTCAAATGCGGGCCTATCTAGTTATAAAAAAAAAAGTTTTTATCCACTGGGAACGTCGAAGCGCTGTATACCTAAGATTTATGAATAAAAACTGTTCTCGAGGTGTCGCGACTTAGTTACATAATTTAGCTGTAATCCACGCTTGTTAGGTATTTGAAAGTCCTCAAGTTCAAAACTTAAACTATCGAAAACCATAGCAAAATAGGTTGATGTTAATGCCTATTCATGTTGATGATTTGACACTCAAATAGTGGACCACGGGCAGAAGAAAATTTCCCGTGGTCCACACAGGTGAACTGAGCAGGTGGACCACGGGTAACATTAGTGTGTTGCATAAAACTATATATGGGTTGCTAGCGCTAATGTTGCCTAGTAATGTTGTGTACCCTGTTATTATATTAGTTAGCTATCCCAGAAGTACGATTGGCCGGAGCTAAAGGTCAGCAGAGTGTGAAACAAACTCAACCATCTAATTTTTGCTACTGCGCAGCGTTTCGCGCCGACTTCACAGCCGCCATTGAGTTTGAACCGCACTCTACCCGACTGGCCTTTAGATCCAGTACATGTTAGCGCATGGGTAACAAATTGGTGTGACTGTAAATTTAATGCACTGATAAGAATTAAGACGCATGCAGTCGCTACGTAAACAATGCTTACTTGAAATCCCGATCGTAAGCGACCTCGTTGTTTGTTTTTCAATATTGATTTATCTAAGTTACCTATCTGATGGTTCCACTGCATGAAGATATTGTACAATTAACCTTAAATTTCAAAAATATTGCACCCCTTTAGAACAAACAAGATAAATCCCCGTTATTACAGAATTACGTTCAGTCGAAAACCACTGCTCAAGACGTGAGACTGTATATAGGGATCTATGTGTATTCTGTTCACAAAATGATTAGTTGGTGAATTAAATCTGACGTGAGCATCGATATCGACGACTGAGCATGAGTATCTGGCTCTCTACATTGGTATATTACGGGCCTAAATTTGTTTTGACTGATAATTATTTAGGCAAAACTAAAAAAAATGATGTTCGGATAGCGTTGTGAAATGTGGTGATCGTGGCATGAGGAATGAAGCTAATAATTTTTGATTGCCAACTACCTATGAAATGTACAACATACAAATATGTACATGAACCCAGTGAACGAAAAGACCTTAATGATGCAGAACTATCCTCGAGTAAATACCTCCCTAAGTCAGTTTTCATTTCAGTGTGACAATTTTATGGATTGCGGATTAAATTCGTCCTACAGAAACTTAGATGTGCCAGTGATCATTAAAAATGAAACTGTGTTTGTAAACAAAACAAACATTTTTGTACGTTTTGTAGGTACGTACTTACTTCTAATGGCAAAAAATCACCTCAGTGGAATTACACAATGATTACACAATGTACCTATATTCTGCGACATTGTATTACTTATATACCTAATAAGGTTTGAGTTATTAGTACTTAATGATAATGTTTTTACTTATCTCGAAACCTAGCCACCATACTATTTTCATATGGATGTCAACATACCCAAGTTCGCGTACAATATGCGAGAATGCCAGTAAAAACCGAAGATAGAATGATGAGTAGGAGAAATTTCTGTGATAATAATGCTGTTTATCTAATCAAAATGCCAAAGGCTAGCGCCCTGGTCGCCTCGTGCTCGTGACTAATTCAATTTAGTCCGAATATCGCAAAACGTTGGTGATATATTGCGGAGTAAAATTGGTCCCTAGTTTCTGGTATCGCGCGTTTCTGCAATACAACGGATCGATGAATTTACAAGGTTCGTAACACTTCACACAAAACCATCAAGGTTTCAAAAGAATCGGCACTGCAATCGCAATGCAGCACTTGTGCTCCATTTCCGTAGTAACTGGTGACATTTAGGGGTATATTCCCATTTACACGCAAGTTGAGACTCGTCATACTTATTTTAACGATAGTTTTAAAATCGATGTTCAAAAGGGCAAGGGTAAGGCTTCCGGAGTATATGCCAGTCCATCAGTAGTCCAGATAGAAGTATGATTAATCAGAGCATCAGTTCATTTCAATCTGAATGAATAATTACAATAGTCTCTCCCAGCCACATGCTTTTAAATTTAAACATGATTTGAAAGCTGTCGTATTTAAAAAATCGTCTGTTAAGCAACAAATATATGATGTCGAAGTAGCAAATTTGACAGCTTCTTGCGCTTGGAAAGTTTGCATTAGGTATTTACGCGTTACACGCTCAAACTCAAAACAATACCCGAAAAGTGACTCGCGAGTCGCGCAGAAACGAATTGTCAAAGCGTAAATGTGAACTAAGGCTACCTAATAAATGAGGGTTTACTGAAATATAAAGGTAGAAATAAATAATACCCATCAAGGGCCACTGGCTGTGGCTACTCTTGAATATGCAATATGATGCACTTGAGTCAGCAACTCAGCTCAGCACACATCATCGAATGGAAAGTTGCCAAACATGAAAGACTTGCCATTGCCAAGGGAACCGGAACACCGAAGTGTCAATATACTGATTTCGATGCTACAGAAACATTAAATATCGAAGTAGAATGAATAAAGATACTGATACTGGAATTTATAAATCTAGAGTATATTTGTTTGTACCTATAATTAGTGTTTTAAGTGATAGCGACAAATAGTTTAATGACAAATTATAGATTAGATGAACTAATAACTAATGATGATAATGACAAATAATAAAGTCTATAATTATGCTGAATATTTTTTGATAATAGATTATTTATGGAATTAGTTTTTAAGTAGGTGTTTACACTGTCCTCCTCTCCCGAACATAGTTGATGCTTTGCCGATGCGTATGTCAATCTCTGCATTAAGCGAGAGATTGTTCGTTACGGTCGAGCCCAGGTAGCAAAACTTGTCAACCACGTCCAGCGGATTGCCATCCAGCAGTATCACTGGTTTTTCCGCACTCCCTTGGGCAAGTATCACAGTTTTGTTGGCGTTTATGGACATAGAAAACAGATTACATGCATGTGAGAATTTGTCCATCAAAGTCTAAAGCTCGCGGGGAGACGTTGCGACAAAGGCAGCATCGTCAGCAAAAAGAAGACTATCAGCGTAAATATCTTCACGATGACGTTTTGACCTTAAAAGGGAAATGTTGTAGAGCTTCCCATCAGTCCTCGTGTGAAGGTGGATACCCTGTTAATCATCGCCAAAGGCAGCCTTAAGGAGCAAGTTGTTGTGCCCAACAGGGTCCATAATGATGTCAATTCTTAACTACATCATCTAATGTAACATTATGGAACGCAATAAACATTTGAATTTGAATCTAATCCTTTTGTAGTTTAGAAGAGGATAAATCAGATTCACTTAGGTAAAGTGCATTCAGTGAATATATAGGTAATAAATACGAATAATAGAAAAGCTCAACTTCAACTATGTTTAGAAAATCTGGGCCTAATTATAAGGTCACGAAACTAAATAAAATGAGCAAAGTAAAGCGTGTAGATGTTTACTTCGAGTATTAGTATTAAAGATTTTTGTGCATTTTGTGTCTCTATTTTACATTTATTCTATGGTTTCTGGTATGGATTTGATTTTATAGTCTATGTTTATGTAATCGATAGCCGTTGCTCATATTTTAAACTAGTTGCGCCCCGCGGTGTTGCGGATAAAAAGTATTCTACATAGGATACTCACACACACACACAACACATGTTAATCCAGCGTAAAAGCTATTTGCATCCCAAATTTCATTAAAATCAGTTCAGTAGTTACGGAGATATAAGGTAACAAACATTCACACACACACAAACTTTCGCATGTATAATATTAGTAGGATGCAATATGTTCAATAACACTAGGAAAGCTACATAGTTATATTATTTCCCCTCTACTCGTTTATTTTAGTAATAACAATATAACGGGACTGAGTGTTGTATCGCAGTTGTATCACTCCAATCGATAGTGCTTTATAAATAGCTGGCGGTGCAATCACGTCGTTACATTAATTACAAATGAACCTAATTAATTTGTTTACGCTTTCAACTGTTCCTGATCCGATTCGTTTGAGATCTGAGGGTGTTAGTTAGCTTGGTAAATGTAGTCTATTTTGACTTGTGGACTTAAATGGACTCGATTGTTGACTGCCGAACCAACGCAAACTTTGGCTGCTGCAGTGGATAATTTAGCTTTCGTGTATACTTATAATACAATGTTTCTTTCATATTAGATTATTTTCTAGTACTCTGATCTAGTACTTTTTTTTTCAACGATAGGCTAACATTTGACCATGGTCTCGCCTGATGGTAAGTGAAGTGACGATGTGCTCGACGATGGAGCAGGCTTGCCTAGAAGATTTCGGTTCATCTAGCCTTTAAAACTCCTAGATTATATTTGACAGGAAACAATGACGCTGGTAAGGTGTTCCATTCCTGGTGGTTAGGTGTTTCACCTATAAAATTTAGAATTTTTTTTTTAAAACTTTAAATTGAGGGTCAATTTTACTGTTATCATTGTGGCACGCCCTATTCTCTACGTGGATGAGCCTGTAATCATAGAATTATAAAAAAATAGCAGGAATGAATCTTGATTGACATCGAACTGACGTACAGCAATGGCGGCCGCATGCATATGTGTGAGTGATTAAAGGATTGCCATGTGAAGAAAATTACCCGAATCCGACAAAAAAAAATCTGTTGTTGGTGTGACTTTTCGTATGACCAAAAAGCTACGTGAGCGTAACAGAGTAGTCAAAATTGAATGGCTTATTTTTTTTTACTTTCGATAGGTTAGCGTTTGACTACATCTCACCTGATGGTAAGTGATGATGAGGTCGAAGGTGGAGCACGCCTACATAGAATTAACCTATTTACTTTTGATTTGAAGACACTTAAGTTGTAAGTGGATGGAAATACCGACGCCGGGAGTGAGTTCCATTCCCTAGCCGCACGCACAATAAAGAAATCTGCAATCTCCCCTCCCCCACACTTGCCCTCACTTTCCCCCCACCCCTGCACTTGCCACCACCTCCCCCCTCACTTAGTCCGCCCCCCCCCCTACTTGCCCTGCCTCCCCCCGCACTTGCCCCCCTCCCCCCAAGAACCATGTATAGATTACATTTGGACAGTAATGAAGGGGTTGGCGATCTACGCAGCAATGTACGGCGAATGAAGTGGGAGCAATAGCTTCCCAGTCTCCACCGGGTGGCAACTGGGAATTTTTATTCCCAGTTGCCACCCGGGGGCGAAGCATGTGGGGGCAACTGGTAATATACCCTGTACGCTAAAGCGAAGAGAGAAGGGAGAGCGAAAAAGATAGGGAAAAAGGATGAATGTATGACGGTGAAGAGAGGCGCACCTGCCTCCAATTCATCCTTTTCCCCTCCTAGTTCTTTCTTCCTTTGGATAGGGTTAGGGCGTAAAACTAACTAACCGGCTCGGGTCAGCCAGTCATTTAATAAAACTGTTTATTTGGCACAAAGATTTATAGCCAGGGTGTTGCTTAAAATGTTTTATGAACACATAAATCGTATTTTTCTACGTTACTTTACTTTTTCTACATTATAGAAAACCTGCACAAATATGCACGATTAGTAGGTCCATTACCGGTACAATATTTATTAACCTGCAAAGACCAGCACATGCATATGCATAATGGAAATATGCATTTGCATATAGTCAGATCTCTAATTATGATCAATATAGGTGAATAAGTTGTATTCGAACATAATTTGGTCATTCTTCCACACTTCCGGGTAATTTGCAAGTTTGATTGTTGGTAACACTAGCTGGTTTTGTGTATTGATTGCATCTCAATAGTTTTATCGAAAAAGCAAGGAATCAGCGAAATATTAACAAGCTTACTTGTGAAAAGTGATCCCCTGACTTTTTTTTATCAAACCACTATGATTCCGACAACTTTTCACAACGCAAGACGGCATTTTATAATATTTTTTTCTATGCGTCTTGGGCGAGGTTCGGAGCAGTAATGGCAGGCGATAGACTTCCTATGATGTGAGTGTGTGCGTGTCCGCTCGTACTTATTAGCGTTCCGACTTCCTATGGGTACCTCGGTTCGGGATCAATTGGGACTCAGTCCTGCTTTTTTTATGAGGTCTATGCCTGTAATATACACTGTAGTGTAAAGTAATATTATGTGGATGACAATCAATACCTGTTACCTACACAATTGCTATAGGTTAAAGCGTATTTTGTCTAGATGTCTGGAACAGTACTTATTTTTATTCATTCTAAAATACATTGCGTGTTATCTTTCCTTCTTGTTTAGGTAACTACTTCAACTCTTAGTTAATGGCCTCTATGGTGTTGCCATCCCCCACAATTCTGCCAATGTCAAGTAGACCGACAAATCCAAGAAAGAATAGTTCACAGAGAGAAGGGTGATCGGTTTTGCATTATAACAAAAATAACACGGGTCCAAGTATAATTTGCTAAAAATAGTCGAAGTGGCTGGCCCTGATGCTTCTAACTTCTGATTGACATTGACGTATATATGTTATTGCAGACAACATAAACTTTATTTTTCTAAGAAATCCCACGGGAATACCTTTAACGCATATAACCTGTAAACGATTGGTTCTGCTAAAAAGAAGCAACTACGACGTTAGTTCATACAAAGTCTTTACAAATCTGTTCAACAAATTAACCGTTTAACTTATTTTATTCTGCCATCGTTGTTCTGACGTGTCGCCCACATTCATTAACAAAATAGACATACCAACTTTGATTTGAATATCCATTACCATAACAGTGCTCGTGTAGCATAGTTGTGACAAATAGGTTTATTAAAGACCAATGTAAAACGCTGTTTTAAATAAAATATGAAGGAGTCAAACTATGGATTCCTTAGTTACATCATAATTACAGCACGCTTCCTAACAAAAGGGATCGTCCTAGAAATGTTTAGATAAAATTCCAGTCGTCGTAGTCGGATTTAAACAAAAAATTCGAAGCTTTTCGGAAATGTTCTAAAAATGAGGCTGACTCACTAATAAGTTTACTGTTTCTACTGTCAAGGGACTACAATAAACACGGTTTTTTTATATTATAGTCCGGTCGATGTGGTGGTGTACCACACACGTCCGGTGCTGATATTATTTTGACATCATAACTATGTATTATTTACCTAATAAACATTCTCTGTACTTAACTATGTTCTCTTTCGTAAATCATATATTTTTTATTTTTCAAAGGTCATAGTCAAAACAGTCAAGATGCGTAATCATAATAACATTAGAATGCTGCAGCTTCTCAGACTCGTATTCTTTTGTGGCTATCTGGCTATACACGTATTATGTCTGTTCTCATCTCAGCCTATAATATTAGTCGTCCATATTGTTGGATCGCTTTTGTTGGCGTGCATACGTCTGTTGAGTACTTTGATGTTTCTGTATCTTTAATAATAAGCGTAGTTTTATCTTTAGCTTCAGAAGTGTAAAATAGTCTAATGCCTAAGCTTATTTTTGGAGTCATCAGCATCAAATGTAGGTACTTTTGAAGGTTTTGTTGGGTTTCCAACTGGACGAGTTATTGCATACCTAGCCTATACAAGTATACAGGAATACCGTCATCTATTGAAGTCTTCTGGTGCTGTAATATTGATTTCTATCGTCTCAATTCTAGGAAACAGCTGAAACACAGCCCTCTCTTTCTGACACTGCAGTATCGGAAATTCAGTTTACGAAGGCAAGATAATATTATGTGATAAATACTGTGAACACTCGATATCCTGAGTCTTTTTTTTATGTAAATACGCCACGGTCGCGATGCAAGCTTTCACTACAGTAAGGATTTAAAAAACCTAAAATAGACCATGCTGACGATTATAAAATGACGTACGCCTAAATCCTCCTGCCTGACGCGTGTGTGTTTGATTATAACATGAAAACAGGCCAAATAACCAGTAACCACGTTAAAGTATCGCTAGGATAACACGGTAACAATCGTCGGCACCGGCACGTCTTTTAAAATGATAGGTTAAAGTTATAAGAAGTTGAAAGCTGGAAAGTCAAACAGGCTCCATTATCCCTTTCTTCTGGATCTATTACTAGGTATATGTACCTATACTTTGGTCATGTGCTGTGTCGTGGGAGTTTTATATTGATGGATGGAATCAGAATAATTTTGCAATAATGCCCCGGTTAAAGCAATGGATGAATGCGAGTTCAAAACCTGCTAGTGATAAAAAAGTCTTCTACTTAATAATAATCTGGTTATAACGCTAACCAACGGTTTCTCGTACGTTTGTTAAAGTAAACTCTTGAACCAACGAGCGTTCAGTAGTTTTAAGTGAACAAAACTTTAACAAATGTACCAGAAACCGGGGGTAAGTATGCAAAACTGCTATAAATAAAAATAAAATCTTTTGTAAATCGGTGTATTTATTTCATTTGAAAATTTTAATTCCTTTTATGGTGAGATTCTCTAAATCGCTAGAGACTAAAGTGGTAACATAAGAGAAGTACCTATTTAATAGACAACACTATTAAATAACCATTTGAAGCTCTCAACGCAACGAATAATCTATTACCAGTAGAACAACATCATAATCATTACACACACTGTCATTCTGTTCACTCGTCATCCGCGTGACGTGTCCGCAGTCGGCAGTCCGCACGGCTACGCGTCCATCTCCGAACTAGCTATTTTTAGGCGTTTCATGTGTAAACAATGTATGATCTGATAATTTGTGCTAAATATCCGACAACTTAGTTTGGGTTGTCTTGTAAAACTTAAATAATGTAAGACTTGATGACGCAATTGAAAAATACTCGATTGACGGAAATGGTAGAATCTTATTGTGTTTGTATTCTATTTAAAAAATATTTTTGTAATAATTAAAAGAAAGAAAGAAAACACATTTATTCTAGGCACCACACAACATTACATTTTTACAAGGTTAATTACTAGCTGGCCGATATAAAAAATTGGTTTTATTAGCAAAAAATGTTATCAAAATCCGTTCAGCCCGTGCATCGCCGAGCTGTGACAAATATTCCTATACACACAAAATTAAATGTTCGTATTATACGCCAAGAATTCACAAACAACCCATTCAGCTACCCATCCATTTTAGTTGATAATATTAATTATGCCAGAATATTATTGCATAATAATTCATAATTCATTTATTGCTGTACAGGGTTACAGGATGCAGGTCTTATTGCTACATTTATATAGTCCCACCTGTAACATTAACTTAACTACAATTAATTAAAATTAACTTGTTTATATGTGTGACAGCCCTACCCCTAAGCGGTGCGTCCATTATCAAAGGTAAAAAATAGCTACTTTTCTAAGGTAAAGGGTAAATATGCGCCATTATATTATTATTAATCGTTTTAATTCTTTATACTCTAGGTGCATTCCGTGCATTATATTTCTGACAGAAATAGATATTAAAACTTAAATAGCAAATCAGCCAATCAGCAGTCAGCTCAAGTCAGCAGGAAACGTGAGCACGGGTCGTGGGATCAAAAAATACCTAGTGATGCGCTTTAAAAACCGGTAAAATTCGTTTATATCAAAATTAAACAGCAGTTTTTATGAAACCTTTAGTATGTACCTACTCTGTGGTTGATATTAAAGATTTAACAAAATAGGCAATAAAATGTGCGTACCTAAATTTAGTTACTTATTGATACTTTCCTTCCGTTCAGTGCTAGTTTAACCTTATCGCGCAGGAAACGCGCTACGTGACGTGGCGCATTCAGCATACTGATTACGGACCCTGTCGACGGGTAGTGTTTAATTGGAACATTTTATTTTACGTTTATATTATTGTAAAACGACTGTTTTTTACTTAAACATAAACATAAATTACTTTATAGAACAGTATAACAGGCTCAAACGTTCTTAGTACTTATACATATATATATCTAGTCATAAATGAAATTATGCTGTTTGTTGGTAAGCGCATCATTTGATAATGGCTGGACCGATTTGGCTATTTCATGTTCACCATTCATCATTTCATAGTCCGACCGAATTAGCATTTTATGGGGGAAAAATGGATATATTTCCCGGAAAATCTTCAAACTCTAGCAGAATACGTTTTTTGCTTCGGATTCTTGCATATACATACTACATATAGGTATAGGTCGCCAGCCAGGACATCTAGCTACTAAAAAGTAAACATATTTGCGCTAGATAGGTACCTACTTCCTTATTATCAATACCTGTTTGACCGACGCGGTAAGTACTAAAGTTTTATTTTCATTCCCAATCATATAAAATAAAATAATATGAAAGGAAACCATACCCATAATAACAAACTTCAAACAGTTCAAATAAATAGCTTACTACTAAATGAAAGCGCCTCTGAACTCACTACAAAATTAGTTCATCTTTGCGTTGGCGACAATTTTTAAAATAGAATACCTACTGAAATAAATGTGACAAAAATATGGCAACCTTCTCAGTCGCAAACTTGTAAAGATGGTTCGGACCTTGACCTTGGCTCTCCGTCGTGCATTTTGACAAGACTGACCTTGAGGCCCGGCTCGGCTGCTGTGTGAAACAGATTCCGCAATAATAATGTAACCTTGATTGTAATAAGCTATTTAGTGAATATTCTAAACTGTATAATATAATACCATCTCAATCGGCGTTGTCTTGTATTTTGTTTAGATGGCGAATTTTATGTTATTTTAAGTACTTCCGTATTTATCAATGTACCTATGTTGCATAGGTGAATAAATGAACCAGGCTTTTGTCATACTTATAGTTGATAAAATTATCTAGCAATCTACCAATTAGAAATGTTACTATTTCATTATTGCATCATAGTGTTTTATTATCGGCAGAATGCGTGTTATCTAGGTATCTGGTGTAGGTATGTATTTCAATTACTATGATGAAATTTTTAATGTTTACCTACAACTGTACGCTAAATAACCGACAGTGAGTTATATTTTTAATAGATGTAAAGTATGTAATAAACTATACCCTACAGAGCGGCATATTCGCATAAGCGAAAACAAAGAAAAAAAACTACATATATTCTATTCCTGAATCTTAGATATTTTATGTAAACAAAGTAATGTCACGAAAAGTCACTGTCAAAGTGACATGCCAGTTGCTCAAAACATTTTTTATTTGTGAAAAATATTTTTATTAAATGGAGTTAAAGAGTATCAATCTTACTGATTAACAAGCAAAACTTTGCATACACAATATTAGTAGGATATGAAGTAGGATTTTGCATTTCCAAAGTTCTAAAGGTAAAATTTTAGGAAGACGTAAATAAAACATTAACATACATTACTTAAGTTTTTTAACCAACCAGAAACCTTATAAATTATTCAGACAATCATTCTATAATTTTAAATCTAGAGATTTATTCATATTTGATCAATAGATATTTAGTTTGACCTGTTTTTTTTTATATTTTACATACTTTTCATCATATCTCGAAAAGTGCACGAAAGTAGCACCATGTGTCTTTGAAGAAAATATGGCATATAATGGTATGATACCATCATATAAATCCCAGAACGAAAACGAAAAAATGTTTAGATCCTCTACAGTCTTACCAGTCTATTAAAATATTTTCTACCAAAAATCGATTCCTTTATCATAAAATTTTATATATCAGATATAATGTTAAAATAGATAGTATAAAACGATTTTTATTTTATAATTAAGCAGATTATGACTAGACAAATAATATTTAATATTTTTTTGGTCAAATATAGTAACCTACCTTTATAAAAGATATTTTTTGCACTGTTATCCCCTTTGTTTACATAAAATATCTAAGATTCAGGAACAAAATATAGTAATAAATTAATATTAAGAATAATTATCGGGCCAATCAAATAAAGAATAGAACTGGCCCCCCACTAGGTAATTGATTAATAATTTTATTCCCCAGAGTAATTAAAACAGCTAGGTAGGTAGTGGGTACCTAAAATATATTATATTATAGTCATTACCTATTATTGTGCTCTGTATTTTCGAACTCGTAGAAGAGCTAGTCCCACCCAATACCAATATCAAGTCACATATAAGTAACACTGTCTATTTATACATAATATTAGTATATATAATTTTTTTCTCTGTATAATATTTTTGTTTATCAACTAAATATCTGAATCGGAGCGCTACTATCGTTAAAAAAACAATTGAAATAGGTGTATAATTGACCATTTATTGATCCCACTCCGTCACGGGTAAGTGAAAACCTAACAAGAACTAAACACTTAACTGCCGATGTGCCGATACTTTATACTACGATACCGTTGTTGTGTAACTGTTAATGTTAAAACTTGTAAATAAATACTTAGATGGCTTGTATTGTAAGCCGTAAGCTTGCAAGCTTAAAGACTTGTCGTAATTTGTACGGTGGTGGTTTTGATGGCTTTATAGAGTTTCATTACTAAGCTCGGACTAGAGTTGTCTCTATGTGAAATTATTGAATATTGAAATAATATGTAACTTAACTGTACCGATTATGCATTCACATTGTGTGTTGATTTGTTTACTGCCAAAACTTTAATTACCTAGTTGCGAAAAATTAGGTCTAACTCTACTCGTTTGATCATATTAGCTAATTGGCCCAAAACTGAAAACCATATCTAGAACAACTTTGAGAGTGCTGCCTTGTGCAAACTAGCAGCGTATGTATTAGTGACACCTACGTCCTACACCCCTCCAGTGTTAAAGATGTCATACTCCATAGGTTACAGTATCCATCAGGTGGGCCGTATGCAGATGGAATGCTCATCGCCTAACTGAGCTAACCCAAATATTTCCCATTCACTTGGAAAGCTCGACACTTGCGTGCGAGACCCTCGGTCCCGCTGCGCACGCGTTTTCACTTTCATGGGCCGTTGCCCCTCGGCCTGCCTCGGCACACTTCGGCTTTAGGTCAAGGTCGGGAGATATTATTTTGTCTCCAACTGACCTTTGCTTTTCGGTTCGGGATAGTATTATTGAACCGTTGAACCCCTTTCGATCCGAGCGCTTACCATTTTCACTGTGGTCAACAAACCCGAACACAGAATAAAAATAAGACTTATTACTGTAATATGACTGTGTAAAATTAGCTGGTATGTTTTTGATGGCAGCAGTGTTATTTAAAGCCTTGAACATCCGTTACAAAAATTTGCTGCATACGGAATACAAAATGCTCGCTAAGCATAATTAACACACATTCTTCACTAGCTAGCGATTCAGTCATTATGAATCATTGACGCATTAACCTAATTTTGAGGACAGGAGTTAGACTAAACCAGTCTTATTCGATGTTTGTTTGGAATTCCGTCAGTATTTTTATCCATGTGTGAACAATCATTTGTGTTTTTCTCACATCTACTATACACTTTTTCACAGAGTCATATTATTATCATAATATCTTTATCATTTCTGTCAGTATTATTTACTATCATCAGTATTGTAACGATACAGGCTGTCTCGTGACGTCACAAATATTATAAATTTTACCTAAATTATAAAAATACTGAAATAATTTCATTGAAGCAATTTATGCTTAAAGAATAGTCCAATAATAAAGGAAATAGTCGTTGGCATCGCATTAACTGATAGGGAAAATGTAGAGATAGGTGTAAAAGTGGTAATCCGTGGTAAAATAAGGTAACAGTAAAAGAAATCAAACCTTCTTTATATTTAGGTTTACTTTTTTACCTCTCTACCTTTAAAGTGTTTTTGATATATGATAGGATTTTGAGATCTGTCAAGCTGTCAAACGCGGTGAGTTATAAAATCATTCACGGGAGAGGGCAAGTCGAAACTTGTCAGAAAAATGCAGATGAAATTTCCGGTTAAATTCTTAGATAAATTCGCCCTCTCAATTAATTCTGGATCTGGGGGGAAGTATGCCTTGGGTCCAGGAACTCAGTAAGAGATAAGTTGAAACAGAGCAACGAAGCTTGTCTTCCCTTATTTTGCTTAGGGCATGCAGTTCGCGTGTTATGTGGAGACCTGCACCAGATTTTGCCTCCGTTATAGGATCTGGATCCACCTTTTTGGTTTGGTTTGCATTCTGGCTGAAAGGAGGGCTGAAAAGATTAACTGTCCCGTCTTCGTGTATACGATACCCGGATCCTAAATGCAAATTAAGCTGAACTGTCCCAAGTGATAGGGTTTTGTCTTGTATGCTGCCCATGGACCCCGGTCCCGCATGCAAGATAAAAATTAGGTGGCAATAAGTTTTAGCTTTGGAGAGCTTTTGTCACAGCTCGTTCTCTCATAGGGATAGATCAGGTATGTTCTCATTGCACACACCGAGAACAGACATGCACGTTTAAAAGTAAATGTGAGATTTGTAGCAATCTCCAGTGTTTGGGGGTACACACTAATGTATAGGGAAAAGCTATAAGTCGAGGAATACACACGTATGAGGGGAAAGTTAGTTGCGCGCGGCGCGTCATAGCGAGCGCACGGATTGCGATAAGCCTGTTATTGTCGCGAATTTTTTTTTTCTCGGACTACCTTCATTTGTGTGAGAATGATGGACGAGGTCATTGGACCTCGATCCACGAGCCCAAGTGATATGAGTGAAGAGGAGATTCCTAGAAGCAATAATATTAATGTGTGTGAGAAGATAAACGAAACAAATATACCTGCAAGCGTTTCAAGACCAGAGAAAAGAATAAGAAATGAGAGTGACGAACAAGAAATTTTGGAGGATAGCGAAGGTTTTACATTAATACAGAGAAAGAGTAAGAGATTTGCAACAAATAATTCAATTGCGAAAAATAATACATCGATAAACAATAAGAACAACAACAACAATAATAACCGAAACAATCATACATTTTTAAGAAAAAATACATATGACGACGATACAAGCTCGATTGAAGTGTGTGTGACTTCTCTGCAAGAGTTGCCTAAACAAATTGGTCTTGCTAAATTATTAAACGGAGAGAACATACTAAATATTACGCAAGTAAAATACAAGAGCCCGTACAAAGTATTTATGAAATTTGAAAACAAAGAAGATGCTGAAAAGTTAGTTAACAACAGCAAATTTAAAGAATTAGGGTACAAATGTCGCCTTACAAATGAAGTCAGCTTTACGTATGGTGTCGTGAAATATATAGAGTTGGATGTATCAGAAGAAGAACTAATGAAATCTTTTAAGTGCGAGTCTGAAATAATATCTGTCAAAAGATTGAAGCGCCTGACCGACAATGGTGAGTGGAGTGACAGCGAGACAGTACGTTTTTGTTTTAAAGGTGCATTGTTACCACAGTATGTGTTTGGGTATGACTATCGTTTTAAAATAGAACCATATACATTCCCAGTAACGCAATGTTCTATGTGCTGGAAATACGGCCACCAAGCCCGCGTGTGTCCCCACAAAAAACCTACATGCCCCAAATGTAGCGGAGAGCACCCGAACTGTGAAAGTACTGACTATACTTGTGTAAACTGTAAAGAAAACCACATAGCCTTTAACAAGAACTGTCCCTTTTTTTTGAAAGAAAAAGAAATCCGGAAAATAATGTGTGAACAAAATTGCACTTATAAAACTGCCTTGAATAAATACTTAGAGACTCGGAAAAATAGAAAAGATACTGAGCGAGAGAACAACATAGTAGAAAATTGTAGGTATTTGTCGGGAGGAATAAACATTGATGAATTTCCACCCTTAGTGGTACCAGAAGCTACAGATGGTGAAATGCATGAAGATCTCTACCAAGAAAAAGAAATAGAGTTCGAATATAATAATAACAATGAAGATAGTATGAGCACCGAAGAAGAATACAGACCTGTAGAAAAAACATCTAAACAAAAGAAAAATAAAAAGAGAGGAAAACCAACTAAGACCGGAAGTGGCACAACCTTTGCGGAAAAGACCAAAATACTTACCCAACAACAAGCAACAACATCAACTACACTACAAAAACAAAAGAAAAAAGTAGAAGATAGAAGCAAAGAAAAACCAGTGAAAGAAAATATGGATAAAGATAGCGGAAAACAACAAAACAAATTTATGGACATTCTACATAGTATACAGAATTTTTTTAATGCAAGCACTAGTTTTGAGGTAAAACTGAAACAGGTAGCCAAATTGCTCCTTAATGAGTTGATGCACTTTATCATAAGAACCGTAAGTAATGGAGATGTAATGAGAAAGGTAACTAATATGTTTCATGATGGATGACAACCGTACAGGTAACCGCATTCAATTAGGCTTTGGGGGTTCCACTGCACATTACCTAGTTATTGGGCAGTGGAACTCTCAAAGCCTGTCGCCGAAGAAACAGGAACTAGACTTATTATTAAATCAAGAGAAAATAGGTATATGTCTGATTAGTGAGACTTGGCTTAGCGAAGATAAAACCTTAAGGATAAAAGACTACAATATTTTCAGAAAAGATAGGCAAGACTCTTACGGTGGAGTGGCAATTATAGTTCATAAGTCAATTAATGCGTGTTTTTATGCTGTAAATGTGAATAACATAGGTATTGAGACGGTCTGCGTAAAGATCACCAACTGTAAGTATTTGAAATTTATTGTTTCAGTATATTGTTCACCATCTGTAAGGACATCACAATGTGACTGGGATGATATTTTTTCCATGTTTGGTGATAAAACCATTATAGCAGGAGACTTTAATGGTCACCATTCAAACTGGTCCAATAAGGTTGACTCGAGGGGTATGCAATTGTTTGACTCTAGTATAGAAAATAATTTTGTGTCTTTGAACAATGGTGAGCCAACTAGAATCAAATTAGTCAATGGTTTACTGCAAGAGAGCACTCCTGATATAACGTTTGCTTCCACTGACATTGCTGTACTTTTTAATTGGAATGTCACAAATGAGAATTTGGGGAGTGACCATATGGTGATCAAATTTCGTTTGGATTACAATGACATAGTGACATATATAAAGAAGCGTAATTTTAAGCGGGCTAATTGGCGACTATACCGAGAAAAAATTTATGAGAGTATTGCCAATGATAGTAGACTGACCTCAAATAATAATATTCACGAGTTGTACGATTTATTTATTCAAAAACTTAACCATTCTGCTGATCTAAGTATACCTTATGTAAAATGTAACACTAATCCTACTCAGTCCTTTGAACCTAAACCTTATTGGTCCCCATCTATATCTCAAGCAATAGCAAAACGCCGTTTAGCACTTAAAAATTTCAGGAAAAATCCTACGCCGGGTAATTATGACTTATTAAACAAACAAATAGCGGAGGCACAAAAAGTTGGAAGACAAGCTAGGTCTTGTCATTGGGAAAAATACTGTGGATCGATAGATGAGACAACTAACTCTTCTCATATGTGGCAGAAGATGCGTTGGATGAAAGGAGTCAAAAACAGTAGAGTAATTGCTCCTGATGACAAAAAAGAGCAGCTACTACGAACCTTAGCGCCAGACTTCGTAGCACCCCCTCCGCCGCTATTTAGTTCTATTAATTTCCAACTGGAAAAAGAGTTTTCTCTTCAAGAACTCTACAACTCTATTAAAAAGAAAGATACGGCGCCAGGTGAAGATAAAATCACTTACTCTATGATTTTTTACCTACCTAAGAATGGCAAAACTCTTCTTCTTAAAATATATAATTTGATATTCAAACATGCATTAATACCCGAGCAATGGCGTAACATAAAAATAATACCCATTCCTAAGCCAAATGGCAATGACCCTATAACAAACTTCAGACCAATTTCTTTGATATCATGTATATGTAAAATATTGCATACTATGTTGACGAAGCGATTGGAATGGTTCATAGAGCGAAATCAACTATTAGCGCCAACAACATCGGGATTTCGAAGAGGTCAATCCAGTGTGGATTGTATAGTTCGATTGGTGTCCCACATACAAACAGGGTTTGCGAAAAATATGCCAACATTGGCATGTTTTTTGGATATAGATAGTGCGTATAATAATGTTTTGATAGATCAGCTTGCTATAACCCTTGATTCGCTGAATGTTGGAGCGACCATATGTAGGTATTTATTTGCCTTTCTTAAAGCGAGATGTTTGAAGATTAGTGAAGATAACGAGGATAGTATGTATACGAGATGGACCTCTAAAGGCTTAGCCCAGGGGGACCCGATCTCACCTCTGCTTTTTAATATAATTACATCTAAGTTATATGAATCTATTGATAACAATATAATCAACTCTTTACAATACGCTGATGATTTCGTTTTTTATGTACAAAACACAAATGTCCAAAATAGTGTTATCCAGGTTCAAAATAGTGTCACTTCAGTGTCTTCTTTACTAGGACAAATAGGGCTCGATATTTCTTTTAAGAAAACACAAATATGTTTGTTTAGTAGAGGAAGAAGAAGAGACCAAATCGTTGTATCACTTGATAACCATATTCTATCGGTTGTAGACTGCGTTCGGTATTTGGGAGTGTGGCTGGACAGGTCACTCTTATGGAACAGACACGTCGATGAGACGCAGGCTAAATCAATGAAGTCTATTAATATACTGAATATATTAGCAGGCTCATCTTGGGGGGTACACCCTAAACACTTGCGCAGAGTTTATATTTCATTAGTTAGAAGCAGAATAGACTATGCAAGTTTTGTTTACGATAATGCTGCAAAAACACACCTATTGAAGTTAGATAGAGTCCAAAACATAGCCTTACGCGTCATAGGGGGTTTTATCAAGACAACGCCAATTCACGTAATGGAATACGAGTTATGTTTACCTCCACTCCATTTAAGACGAAAGTACCTAGCTACAAAGTATTGCCTGAAATCTCAATCTTGGTCTAATAATATCACGGTTAATGGTTTACAAATCCTTTCTAGACACAGTGACTCAACTTATTTTCGTAGGAAAAAAAAGCCTTTGCTCACTACCGTTTATAATGATACCAAAGTCGAAAAAGTAAATACCTCCAACCCACTACATATGTTTAACTTAAGTACATGGGTGTCTAACATAAATGTTGAAATTATCCAAACGGAAATTGAAAACCAAACACAATCTAAAAATAAATATGATCCTCAATTCCTAAAATTAAATACGCTTTACATGCTAAACCATAAATATAATGGATGGTATAAAATTTATACAGATGGCTCGCAAACACAATTTGGCCGAGGGGCAGCCTACTATAATCCCAGTTACAATGTGAAAGAAACATTTAAAATTGTAAATGACTCTAAATATTCTATAATGTACGTGGAACTTTTTGCGATTTCTGAGGCTCTCTCTCACGTCATTAGTGCGGGACTTCAAAAGGCAGTAATTCTGTCTGACAGCAGAAGTGCCTTACACCATATAGCTCGGTGCGCCTCTGGCCTCAGAGGCGCATCGATAGCTTATACTATTTTATCTAAAGTCCTAGTGCTGGCGTCGCGTGGAGTGACTCTGGGAATCCAATGGGTTCCATCACATGTTGGCTTGAGTGGTAATGAGGAGGCTGACAAGCTGGCTAAAGAAGCAATATCAAATGGAACAGGCGTTTTTATGAAACCAGAATACTCTGAGGTGCTCAACAAATACAAACAGTCTATTTTAAATAATTGGAAGGAGTATTTTGATATTGTTTCTCGAGAAAAAGGCATATGGTATCAAACAATGCAAAGTGAGCCTCCTCATATACCATGGTTTGCAAACACCAATTTGAGTCGCAAACTAATTGTTATCGCCCATAGACTGCGCTCCGGACATATTCCGTCTAACAGTTTTAAGCATTTAATGCGAATCGTAGATAGTCCTAATTGTGATCAGTGTGGAGTCAAAGATGACCTATATCACTTTTTGATGGAGTGTGTTCGGAGTGCCCCTATGAGAAACCATTTATTTAATGAATTTAAGCTTAATCGCCTAGATGTGGGTATCTTTCAAAGCATTCTATCCGCACGAACATCCAACGCGGCTAGTCTGCTGTATCGGTCTGTGTACAGGCTGATACACAATGTAACATAACTTGCTTACGTGCACTAGTTAAGAGTGAGTACAATGGGGCTGACATAGTCGTTGGACGACTCAAAGTCCCTAAAAAATTAAAGATTAAAAAAAAAAAAAAAAAAAAGATAGCGAATAAGTTAGTTGACTGGGGTCAAATGTGGATTAATGAATTGTTATGTTGTTGTTTTTGCTTAAGAATGGGATTTGATTTTGGATAATTAATTTTAAAAAAAAGAGGTCATTTTTATGTAAACAAGTGTGTTTGTATGGACATGGTCAGAGGTATTAACAGTGCAGGAGGATCTTAGTGGCTTAGCAAGATCTACGGTTTAAGGGATTTGTTGACGGGTGGCTTTGGATTTACACGACTCAACAAATGGGTTGATATAATTTAAGGCTAGGTGCTAGGTTAAAAGAGAAAGCCTAAGTTTAAACAAAACTGTTATAACAACCCCGTACTCTACAAGGTAGGAACATCCGATCTGCTACACTCTACATGCGAAATAATAGCGAATTACGGAGTGGGAAATATATGCGAAATATTGCTGAAGTCATAGACAAATCTATATTTTGAACTATTAAAGTTGACCTGGTTATCGAAGGGTTTTGTGGGAGGCAGCTCGGAACGAAAACATGGTTCTTAGGGGTACCTTCTACTTAAAGTTATTAGGACTGACCAGCCTCACAACCTGGTTTCTTTTGGTGGCTAGGTTAGCCTTGGGATAAGTGATTTTTGGGTATGATTGATGCGATGAAATTTTGGATATTGACTCATAAAGTAATTCACTGTTGTTACGGCTTAAGAGGGCGCTTAAAATAGAATAGTAATTACGGTTTGTTTTCAAGAAAGGATTCAATAGTACTTATATTAAAAATAAAAATATTATCATTGACAACATTAAACTTTCGAAAATAAATTACTCAATATTAGTAATATTTAATATTTTTCAAATGAATAACAAATTAATACGCAGTATACTGCATATTAAACAATTGAAAATACTAGTGTATTTTTGTTTCGCAAATTACTTGCTATCAGGTTGATTATTTTTAGGTGCTCTCTTAAATTAAATTTAACGGTTAGGAACACTACAGAACTATAAACACATTTTAAGTTTGGAGCCAAACGTTAACAAATTATAATTGCTTAAGTGGGGTGGTAGAGTTATAATTATTATTTAAATTATTTTTATTATAGTTTTGCTAATATTTGTGAATGTATTTTAAAGAATAAAATTTTACTTCGGCTTTAAATTTAAAACGCCTGCGCAAATATTTTAGGGGCGATTGTAACGATACAGGCTGTCTCGTGACGTCACAAATATTATAAATTTTACCTAAATTATAAAAATACTGAAATAATTTCATTGAAGCAATTTATGCTTAAAGAATAGTCCAATAATAAAGGAAATAGTCGTTGGCATCGCATTAACTGATAGGGAAAATGTAGAGATAGGTGTAAAAGTGGTAATCCGTGGTAAAATAAGGTAACAGTAAAAGAAATCAAACCTTCTTTATATTTAGGTTTACTTTTTTACCTCTCTACCTTTAAAGTGTTTTTGATATATGATAGGATTTTGAGATCTGTCAAGCTGTCAAACGCGGTGAGTTATAAAATCATTCACGGGAGAGGGCAAGTCGAAACTTGTCAGAAAAATGCAGATGAAATTTCCGGTTAAATTCTTAGATAAATTCGCCCTCTCAATTAATTCTGGATCTGGGGGGAAGTATGCCTTGGGTCCAGGAACTCAGTAAGAGATAAGTTGAAACAGAGCAACGAAGCTTGTCTTCCCTTATTTTGCTTAGGGCATGCAGTTCGCGTGTTATGTGGAGACCTGCACCAGATTTTGCCTCCGTTATAGGATCTGGATCCACCTTTTTGGTTTGGTTTGCATTCTGGCTGAAAGGAGGGCTGAAAAGATTAACTGTCCCGTCTTCGTGTATACGATACCCGGATCCTAAATGCAAATTAAGCTGAACTGTCCCAAGTGATAGGGTTTTGTCTTGTATGCTGCCCATGGACCCCGGTCCCGCATGCAAGATAAAAATTAGGTGGCAATAAGTTTTAGCTTTGGAGAGCTTTTGTCACAGCTCGTTCTCTCATAGGGATAGATCAGGTATGTTCTCATTGCACACACCGAGAACAGACATGCACGTTTAAAAGTAAATGTGAGATTTGTAGCAATCTCCAGTGTTTGGGGGTACACACTAATGTATAGGGAAAAGCTATAAGTCGAGGAATACACACGTATGAGGGGAAAGTTAGGGATAAAATATTGAAATTCGCGGAAAAATAATAATTTTAGGGAAATAGATAAAATTCAATAAATAAATAAATACATTTAAAACGGTATAAAATACATTTAAAGATAAATTCATCATAATAAAATACTAATAAATAAAAGTGCAAATACAATACGTAAATTATCAAAGTCATAAAATTATAATCCAAGTTTTCTCGAAGGTTGAAGCTGTGGGTGTTTATTGTAGAGCTAGTTGTCGTGGACCTTGCTTTTGACGGAAAGCTGGGTGATCACAGAAGGTTTTAATGTACAGAGAGCAACGCTGCAAAGGTATAAGTAGGTATTTTCTATAGCTGGCATAAGCTTTGTGAAACTACAGTAGAGATAGAAAGGGGAATGAGTTTGAATACGATTCATCACATTAGTTTCATGACCTAGTCTCAACTGGAAAATTATTGTCGTTAATGTTGCGGATCATATTAGTATGAATACGTAATTCTATAAATCTATTTTGTGGTAAAAATGCGTTGTACTATATATCTATTCTGTGGTATAGGAAGGTATTTCTTTAGCTGGGTTTGCGATGTTCTACGGAAGATATGGGAAAGGTTCTATTCCTACACGGTGATAGTAAACGCTGATACAAAGTTCACATGAACAAGTTATGACACTACTGAGAAAATATTATTCTGTGCCTAATTTTGATGTACAAATTCAGCATAAATAGATAGGTATTTTCTTAGCGGATTCTAGGCTGAATTTTACTTAGGAGAGTTGGGAGGATCATATTCCTACAAGGAAACGAACGTTTTGTTTTCTAGTTGCAAAATAGGTAATGTTTGAACGATAGTTAGGAAACTACCGGGAATTAGTAACGACTGGGAATTTATTTCTTTTACTTAGATAACTATTGGGAAAATATTCTCTGTTTGAAATCATTCGCGAGTAACTTAAATATAATCGAAATTGAGTTTCGTTCTAGGATCGAAATAGGTAATGCGTGTACAATAGTTAAATAACTACCGGGAATTTATTCATAGTTTAGGGTTGTTCGTGTTTGTTTATAGATCAATTTAAACGGATAGGGGTAGCTAATTTAAAGATTCGAATGAGAATATCTTGTTGTTAGGAAATAGCATCAAAAATCTATAATATTATTTGAAGGAAACATGTCCTTATCGTATTTCATAATAATGAAACATAATACCTAAATTATATAAACGGGTTTTAGATTACTTTTCAATACAAGTTCTGGAAAATAGAGACAACCTGAATATCACTAACAGATCATTGAATTCAAATAAATATTTACAGTTAAAATTAATACTATTGTTTAGTTCACTGCATGCTGTTGATATAGAATATACGATAATATTGATAATCTTTAAACGAAAACTAGGAGATTTGAAAGTTGAGCTATTTTTAGAGTCTGTCATATACCGAATGTAGTACGTATTAGATAGACTCACAATTAACTAAGGTGATGTCTATTTTGTTAGGATTTGGAAAAAAATAATGTCCTCTTGTCCCTTGCACCTTTTGGAGTCCAAACTAGATGAGTAGATAAGAATAGGTAGATGGGGAACCTGACGTACTGACTTGGGATAAATAGAACAAAATTTAGTAAAATCAAATTACTCTTAGTGTGGGGGAATTTCACACACGGTACCTCCGTGTGGGAAATTTCAAGCACTAAATAGTGGAGGGTTAACCAGCCAGGTAGTCGAGACCCACAGCATTGGAGCGGTGGCGGGGCTCCTATGCCAGAGTTATGATAAACAAATAGAGTTTACTATGACTTTGCTATATAACAAACTTAAACTCAGTTAGCAATATTCTTACTTACGTTTTACCTATGTTTCACTTTCCTATCTTGTTAATTTCAACATACGTTCGTCATGAAGCTTTAACTTACTTTCAGTTTTGTCTATGACTAGGAACTATAATGTTCAATTTTTTGCAGGAAAAGATTATTCATTCCTACAATTGAAACCTTTCGAAAATATAGTAGGAAATATATTGATTGGTGCATAATATGATTTTATGTGGAAATTTCAGTTCGGTTACTCAGAGTATAGGAATAGTGTTCATCAGGGGGTTAAATTGCAGTTATTTGTAGGATGATGGATATTTTAAATTAATTTAATATTTATTAAAAAGGTTAGATGTTAGTTAGGTATTGTCTCATTACTTTAAAAGGATTTTGGATTACTACATTATCACATTTTAAACTGTCATGGTCACTAACACTACTACAATATTGTTTATTAACGGGATATTTACCATGTATATTATTTGTTTTGAGTTGCCGATATTTCGATGCTGTTGCAAGCACCATGATCACGGACGGACTGAAGAACTTGCGGGTGGATGATAATAAGTTATGGGCAACCGTAACGGTCTACCCTCCTTCGTACACGTTTATTACGAGTCGCACCAGTACCACTGTCCCTATTCTCACTATACACTCGATCTCGACACACAACACTCACAGTATCACTTTTTGCGCTTGGAACGGAAACATTTCGGCGTTTACATAAACGTACCACTGGATTCCAGATACTTGACAGTTTAAACCCGTCCTCACGATTGAAATTTTTAAACTTTGTAATTTCAATCGCTTCCCTAACCATTCTCGGTATGTAGTGGCGTTCTGTCGAAAGTATCTGAGGGTTATGCAACTCTATCCAATGATTCGTGCCCGATTCCAAAAGATGTTGAGCAATGGCTGATTTCTGTGAGTCATTGTTTTTGACAGCCCTTATATGCTCCTTTATTCGGCATGACACTGTGCGCTTGGTTTGACCAATGTACGAACTGCCACAACTGCAGTCAACTTTGTAGACACCCGGTTTTTCCAAGGGAAAACAATCTTTTGGTGAACGCAAGAACTGCGCAATCTTCTTAAAAGGAGTAAAGATAGTTTTTACAGCATACTTGTGCAAAATATTACCAATTTTATCTGTTACTCCTTTCACGTAAGGTAGATATGCTGGATGTCGTTCTACCTTATACTGGAGCTGCTTCCCCGTACGTCGTGGTGGCTTTTTGTGTCGTGTGTATCCATTTCTCTGTAGAACGCCGCTCAGGTGTTGTAGTTCTTCCTGTAAATGCTCCTCGTCACATAAGTCGTATGCGCGGTTGGTTAGCGACACCACTACAGAGTTCAACTGACGTGGGTGATGATGAGAATTAGCATGCAGGTATCGGTCCGTGTGAGTGGGCTTCCTATAAACAGAGTGGCTGAGGGAACCATCATTTCGAACTCTGATCTTTACATCCAGGAACGCAATACATCTGTTCCTTTCCATTTCGTATGTGAAGTTTATTTTAGTATGAATACTGTTTAGATGTTCTACACATGCTTTCACGTCATGCTCGTTACCTTCAAATATTGCAAAAACATCATCCACGTATCTCTTCCATAGTTTAATCGAACAAGGTGCAGTAGTAATAGCTATTTGCTCAAAATGTTCCATCCATAAGTTGGCAACCACTGGAGCTACGGGACTACCCATGGCCACGCCATCAATTTGAAGGTAGTATTCATTTTGGTATATAAAGTAGTTGGTGGACAAACAATGAAGTACTAAACCTACATACTCTATGGGGACATCCTGTTGCTGGATCTTGGACTTAATGACCTCCATGCAATCCGCTATAGGGACATTCGTGAACAGCGAATCTACGTCAAAACTGACCAACACTTCATTCACGTTTATCTTGTTGAGCTGCAGGATATCAACAAAATGTCGCGAGTCCTTCACAAAAGAAGAAGTACCACCGACCAAAGGCTGCAGGACACTGGCTACATGTTTTGCAAGATCATACTACAGAGAAATGGATACACACGACACAAAAAGCCACCACGACGTACGGGGAAGCAGCTCCAGTATAAGGTAGAACGACATCCAGCATATCTACCTTACGTGAAAGGAGTAACAGATAAAATTGGTAATATTTTGCACAAGTATGCTGTAAAAACTATCTTTACTCCTTTTAAGAAGATTGCGCAGTTCTTGCGTTCACCAAAAGATTGTTTTCCCTTGGAAAAACCGGGTGTCTACAAAGTTGACTGCAGTTGTGGCAGTTCGTACATTGGTCAAACCAAGCGCACAGTGTCATGCCGAATAAAGGAGCATATAAGGGCTGTCAAAAACAATGACTCACAGAAATCAGCCATTGCTCAACATCTTTTGGAATCGGGCACGAATCATTGGATAGAGTTGCATAACCCTCAGATACTTTCGACAGAACGCCACTACATACCGAGAATGGTTAGGGAAGCGATTGAAATTACAAAGTTTAAAAATTTCAATCGTGAGGACGGGTTTAAACTGTCAAGTATCTGGAATCCAGTGGTACGTTTATGTAAACGCCGAAATGTTTCCGTTCCAAGCGCAAAAAGTGATACTGTGAGTGTTGTGTGTCGAGATCGAGTGTATAGTGAGAATAGGGACAGTGGTACTGGTGCGACTCGTAATAAACGTGTACGAAGGAGGGTAGACCGTTACGGTTGCCCATAACTTATTATCATCCACCCGCAAGTTCTTCAGTCCGTCCGTGATCATGGTGCTTGCAACAGCATCGAAATATCGGCAACTCAAAACAAATAATATACATGGTAAATATCCCGTTAATAAACAATATTGTAGTAGTACATTATCACAACGTACGGTTCTACCATTTATAGGAGATGATTCACAAGGCCATAAACAGTTAAAATAGGTAGTCCAAAATAGTCAACAGATTTTGATAGCTTTTAGTGTCTTATGATTAGTTTAGAATATTCGCTAATTTATTGTAATTTATTATTAATGTAATGTATTTAATTAGATTAAGATAGGGGGTCTTTTACAGTATCCTTCTGTGTCCGTCTACCTATAAAGGGTCCATGCCAATTGCCATGATACGCGCCCTCTACTCTATCTGGCTCGTGCATTTTGTAATTTTTGAAGATATTAAATAACTGAATGTACTTTTGAAGAATCTGGCTAACATCGCCTCTCAATAATAACATGCATAATTATTAATGTCCAACAAAAATAAACGCTCACAGCCCCCTTGATTTATCCGAATCTTGAATCCGAATTATAAGATCAGGGTGGGTTTTTTTCTTTTAACTACCTATTAGTAATGCTATTAGTAACTTCACTGTTTATTTTATTGTTAACTATTATCTACACCATCTACACCACTATTATAAAGAGGAAAGATTTGTATTTTTGTATGTTTGTAATGAATTAACTCAAAAACTACTGTGGCTATTTCAAAAATTCTTTAACCATTGGAAAGCTACATTCACCTTGAGTAACATAGACTACACAACTACACGTGCGAAGCCGGGGCGAGCCGCTAGTTGTTATCATAAAAACAATAAGGGGTATTAACTATTTTATTGTATATGGTTTTAGTAAAAATTCAAAGTAGCAAAATAGCGATCATCGACCCTTGTTATCGATTCTTATCGCATACTACTGCTGCACTTGGCAAAGAAAGGGTGTTATCGTATTCAACAGATATAACAGTGATATAGCAAATCCAAACATAAATATATCTAGTTTTGCTTGTAATGCATTGTGCTCTTGCGTTCTTTTCCAAGTTATTGATAAAAATATCAATGCATGTTATTAGTTACAATAGCATTTGTACAAAGTTAAAATGCACGTCTGTTGATTATCATTTATAGCTTTGCGAAATAATGTTACAGTAACAGTGCGTGTGAAGGAAGATAAACAAACTAATGGCAATGCTTCGTGCTGTGAGCTGTGACACGAGTGCTTCGAATCGAAGCTCGAGCCTTGTATGACTGAGAGACAGACTGATTAGTGATTCAATAACGACGCGTAAAATAAAAGAGACAGACATAGCGCTACTTTTCGGTCGGGCTAATTGTGTAATGTAGAATGTAACGAAGTTTTTTTCCTCGTTTCAGATAGTCAACAATGCTTGAGCAGGACGGCGATACTGAGCCCGCGCATCATGCGCGGCGCCCTATGAATGCTTTCCTAATATTTTGCAAACGCCACAGAAGCGTTGTCCGGGATAAATACCCAAATCTAGAGAACAGGTGCGTAAAGTGTATACCTAAGTATTTTAGTTTTGGTTTCGATGTTAAAAAGATTGGAGAATAGCGAATATCCCATTATATTTGTTTAGTTAATAAGTGTGTCTGTTGTTGTGATTGCAGATCCATAACGAAGATCCTTGGTGAATGGTGGGCCAACTTAGATAAAGACGAGAAGGCTTGCTATACAGGTCTTGCAAAACAGGTAAGTTTTATAAATTAAGTCATCTAAACAGGAAATAAAAATTCAGTATTTTAATTATTAAATATCTAATTGCAGTACAAAGACGCGTTCTTCAATGCTCATCCCGACTTCAAGTGGTACAAGTTGCCCGCGCCGCCGCTCCGTACTCTCTCTTCTCAGCCTAGAGAAATAAACGAAAAGCATGTCGAGTGCCCCAATGAGCACCACGAAATTGAACTTGAGCGAACTAACAATAATTCAACAAAAATAGACTTTAACAAACAGCCTAACGACGATATATTTGAGAATGAGCCAAAAACTTTGTCTATGTTCACTCCCGGAAAGTTAGCCGACGAAGCCCAAATGGGAGGCCTCAGCAGCCTTCTTGCTATTAAGACTGAAACTCAAACTCCAAACCCATACTACTCACCTCCCTCATTTAAGTTTAACGCGATCTCAACCCCTAACGATTACCGATCTCATAACTTAACAAAAGGCGCTTCTAGAGAAGACAGCATACGTGAGTTGCAAAATGCTCTCTCTGAGACGACCAGGGTATTCGAAGAAGACTTTGACGGGAAAGGCAGGATTTATCGTTATGCCAACGTACCGGGAGACCATTATCCCGTGCCGAACGATCAATTCACGAACCAAGATGTGATAGACCAAATAGTTGATAAGAGATATTCTAAAAATGAAGATTATCAGAGGAACTGGTCCGATGATGAGAGAAATACTAGATCTGGCAGGTCTTGCAAAGGGAAACGGTACCAGGAGTTTATGGCTGTTGGAGGACTGATCGCAAATAAGAGGCCGAAGAGGGAATACTCAGATAAATTGCCAGACGAAGGCTACAGCATGAACTGTAGTTGGGATCCTGGCAGCTCCCGCAGCGAAGAATCGAGTTCTACAATCACCGACGAATCAAAACTAGGAAATTCGCTCAACGAAATGTCGGCCGAAAGCGAAATTAAAACTGAAATAAGCGACATACCCGAACCAGACAATAATGCAAACAAAACATTCAAGGCTGCCGACTTTGACTTGGATGCCAAAATTAAAGCTTTGCCCTCACTTAGCTTAGAAAAGTTTCAGCAAAAGAAGCGTGACAATAAACGCAAGAAGAAAACGATTAACTTGAAACCCAAAGCACTCGAGTCGTCGCACATAATCAACTCTGTGCCTCGGCCTATGTTAGACGAGAGGCGACAGCTGATGATGGAAAACTGGCGCGATAACGTGATTGGAAGCCAAAAACGTAAACCAAGGAAGATAAGTATCACAAGATTTGAGATTAACAGTATGGTTTCAAGTGTCGATATAAATAACGCACATAAAATTAGCCCTGAAATAAAAATAGCAACGGAAGCACCTTGCACTGTCGGCCAAAGTATGGAAATCTGCAAGCAAACATCTCACGGGAATGTGGACCTCTTTGCGCTGGCGACATTGGCTGAAGTAGCGGCGAACACTTCCAAACTCGAAGATTCGTCGAACATTAACAACTTAACCGCCAAAGCGAGCGAAGAAAACGCTTCCAAGGTATAAAATACCTATACACCTAGCCTTAAAAAGATATTCCAAATATTATTTACTTTGTAATAATCAGATAATATTTATACATAGATCTACTTTTACAATGTACGCATAAAGATTAATATTATTGTACACTTTTAATTGTAGTTTTTATAAATTAGCTATAGAATTATTTATATTGATATAGAAAAAACTATGTATACTTGTTTTAGTCGGATACATTGTCGTGTAGGCTGCTACATACTGCTTTTTAGAACTAGAACATTACGGTGATAGATAGTAAAATAATTAATCACACGAATAAAAACAAGGCATAATGTGTTTTACGTTAAATAAGGGAAAATGGTTTACGATTTTGGTCCCTATTTGTAGTAATGTGACGTGTACTAAGTTTGATTTTCCGTAATTTACGTCACGAACAAGATTAAAAGATGGGACATGTTGTTTATCAAGATTCAGGGGTATCATCACAATATCAAATGCCAAACGTATGTCATATTAGTTTAAACTGTAAACCTCATTACATGTAAAAATTAGATTATTTAAATCGCCTTAATAATTTAGATGCGTAGACAAAACTAAGACACCACGTGCATAGACTGCATTGCATTTCGAAGGTGATTTATTTTGTGTTTTCAACATTGCATATATATTTGCAATCGCGATATTTTTATAAATTATAATGTGAATTTAGAGTCACACTTTATATATTAATATGCGAATTTATCACAAGTAAACGTTGAGCTAGTGTTCGAACGAATGCGAAAATTATGAATTATCAAATCGCGGCCAAGCGTAATTTTAATATACTTTAATCGATTCATTCGTCAATGCGAATCATGGTTATGTTTTTTCTGTTGCTATTTGAACGGCTCTACAATGTGGCCAATATTTTATATTACCACTTTATGAGTGAGTGAAACTCGCAATCATTTCTTTGTGATAAATTAACTAGTTTTAGTTAAATATTTATAAATATCAAGCAATTTATACCATTCACCTGTGTTATAAATAACTATTGGAAAAGTGAAAAAAAATGTTCATTGGTTAGACTTTAATCTTGTCCCTATTAGGTACCTGAAGTTAATCAAAAAAATCATAGAATATCATTTGTTTTAAAATCACACATTCGGTTTATTGAGGTTAAATTTTAACACCTTCCTTTGTTAATTTTTCGTTTAGGACAGTGTTTCTCAAATTTGTCTCTGATTTAGTTTTACCATGAATTTGATTAGGTTTTTTTGTTTTATTTCCTATTTCGATGGTAAAGCTTTTTTGCAGGTCTAGTCTACTGTAGGGTTTGTAATGAAATCATCAAGTACGAAATTTTTAAAAGTGCCCTTATATTTTTTAAAGTTACAAAATAAATGATGACACAAGCCATAATGTGACATGCTCATCCAAAGACCAAATATTTTAGAATAGAGAAGCTAGGCTGTAGATATTGAATATCGTATGTAATTATATAAGTGATATATTTATAATAATATGTATTATAATGATGACAGAATAATTATACAAAACAATGTCAATATTTATGTCATTCCAAATATTATATCTAATCTAAATCTTTGAAGAAGGTACCTAGGTACTGTACATTATTTGCATTTTGTTTAAAACATTTTTTTGTCACATAGTTCTTAAATCATAGGTATTTGATTGTTGATTTTATGTAAAGTTTTATTGATTGTTAAGTTTTCATTCAAAGTGGAGAGCTTTCGATGGTTCCTAAATGAGATTCACTGGAGCTTCAAGTTGGGTTTACAGTATGGGTGACATTAACTACATAACTTCAAACCAATCCTTATGAGTAATGGTTTGCCTTGTCAATAATTAATGAGCCTTATATTTGAAACTAGTATTTAAGGTTAACGAGAAGGGGCCAGTAAGTGCAAGTACACGATTATAGTCACATTATAGTGATTATTTGTATAATCTAAATGGGCCTTAGAACAGTAACGGTCAGACATGGAAATCTTGAGGAACCTAAAGACTTAGGACCCTTGAAAAAATGAATAATGGTGCTGGAAGATCTGTATTAAATTAATTTAAGAATCCAAAGCCCATTGCCAAATTTACTTGTTTGTGGCAATGGGCTGTAGTCAATGTAGGTATTTTAATAATTGTTATTTTTAAGACGTCGCGATCATTTTGTGCTGCCATTACTTATTAAACTAATTTGTTTTTATGTTACAGTACATTTATATATAGTAATAAGATATTATAAAATATGTGGCACAATATGATTGCGACTGCTTTTTTCGGTATGGGAAAATATGAAATCGTTTGAGAAACACTGGTCTTGTTGTGGCAACATAAGTAAGTTAGTGCATAATAAAGTCGGCACCCAAAGTGTTTTACCTGTTTGGTTCCAAAGCATATTGTTGAATGTTTTGTTATTATGTGAGCGCGGTTCAATCTATATCCTTTTATTATAGAAATAAAGTTTATTCATATTAACAACACCTATGTGTTATTTCTTGACCGTAAACCTACCTGCCCTGTAAAGGGTCCCGTATTTCACCTAGTTACCTTTAACAACATTAGACCCACTCCAATTATACCTATGGCTACCTCCATCCAACGCAAAGTTTTATTGATATTTTATTGTCAAAAAAATTAAAGCTATGTACGTAGTAAAACGATGTCAGCGTATCTTTCCGTATTATTAATTTTCCATATTCTAGTATTATCCACATTATTATTTTTCCAAAATCTGCTTTTTTCATATTCGGAATTTTCCACATTACTAAATTTACACATTCTTAATTTTACAAATTCGTAAAATTCCATATTCTGAATTTTCCATATGGAAGTACAATCGTGATAAAAATGTTATCAATTTTTTTTTCTCAAACGTGCTTGGAAATGTTATTTTGACAACCCTCTTCGGGATAAATCGAAATTGCTGTACTGGCGAGCAGCGGCCGGGAAAAGTTGTATGAAAATCCATATCTGTCGTGGTTTAGCGTTCAAATAAATTTCATACAAAACTCATATTGTCGTGTAATTTAAAATTGATAAAAAGTCTTTCAACGTTCCTTGCAAATAGAATAGATGAGAATTGAGGATAATAGATGAGGATTGATGAAAATAGATGAGAATAGTTGAGAACTGATGAGAAATGATGAGAATTGGTGAGAATTAATGATAATAGATGGGAATAGATGGAAATAGATGAGAATAGATGATAGTTTTCATTTCCGCGCATTATTTGAGAAAAGTACTATACAAGCCATAGCCACAACTAGCCATTGTGCCCAAATTTACACGTTCGTCCATTAATGCCCTTGTTGCCAGGCGCTGCAGTAATGTACTATTAACTGCGGCTGGTATGGGGTAACTCAAAAGTGCACGTGGTTTAACCAGGTGAACTGAGCAGCTGGACCACGGGCAATGCTCATAGTAGCTAGGTATGCCTACTGTATACATGTCCTCGTGCTCATACTGGGGCATTATATTTTACGAAAGAGGTTTTCCACCCTACTGTACATAAATACATACTTTTCTGCATGTTGACCTATGGACTACAGGTTTATTATAATTATGTAAATAGTAGGTGAAAATAGGTAATAGGTAGCTTAGGTACCTATAATCATAGACTTCCTGTGCAAATAGGGCAAATTCTGTGCCCATAATAGATTATTACCGGAATATATGTTTATGTTCCATTAATTTTGCTTTGTGTATGAAACTGTACTTGTTAGGAAAATTAAGAATTTGTCCAATTTCTAATTAGGAAAACAGAATGCGGAAAATTCAGAATTTGTAAATTTAAGAATTTGGACTAATAATATTGCGTATTTTTAAGAAATCGGAAAATATAGAATGTGAAAAATCCCGAATATGGGATTTATCGCTGACACCAGTAAAACAAACAAACTAATATGTTATTATTTTCTTTGTAAGTACATATTGACTCTTTTGTGAAGTCGTCCTTCTCTCTCCAAATTTGCTGCGCCCGACGGGGTCCATAATGAGCCTACTTAAATAATTTTATACTTATTCCACCTATGTACACTATGGAAGCAATAAAATATCTGAATCAGAATCTAATGAAATAATAATAAAACATACCTACATAGCTTTAATGTTATAATATATTTATTTTGTATCTTTTTTTATGTAAGTGAATGACGCGACGAGCCAGTCGCCCGTCTGATGTTAAGCGTCACGGCTGCCCATAACAGGTTTCAGTATCACTGAACTCTAAACGCACGTCATCCTGGGACATGATGTCAGATTACTAGACTGAATCAGGTCAGTCTCATTTGCCCAGTAATTTCACTAGCTACAATGCCCTTCAAACCGGAACACAGTAATGCTTGCACACTACTGCTTGGCAACAGAATAACTGGCAAAGCGGTGGTACTTACCTACCTAAACGAACTTTGCAGAAAAGTACTACCACCTAGTAAATAGTGTATCTGGGGACCATTGGGAATTAAACGCTAGAGTATATAGAGGGCGTATCGCTGCTTTGTTTTCACTAGCAAGTCATAATAGAATAACAATAACCGGAAATCGCGATATCGCGTCCATGGGAGTCCAGACAGTGCTGCCAACTTGGGGGGGGGGGGAACTTATTAGGGCTAAAGTATATTAAAACAGTCTTATATTTCTAAATGGTGCTAATTTGCACCTGTTGATATATTTTCGAACGCAGTGAATCGGTCTGTCCCACCAAATAACTTCATTTCTTAATCAGCGTGGCCGCAAATGGCCGATATTTGTTCATGCATTCGGATGATCATTAAGATATTTAGAAGCAGAAAGAATGTTTTTTTAGGTATTGTACCTATATAACAAATAGGTGGTCTATTTTGAAACGTCTGTTTCATCTTAGCTTTTTAGGGTGCCGAAGTATAAGAAACCCTTATAAGTTCGTCACATTAGTTAAGTTCGTTATGTTGGTCTATTTGTCCATTTGAATACTTTCATCATCATCACCAGCCTGAAGACCCCCACTGCTGAACATAGACCTCCCCCATAGAGCCCTACTTTGAACAGCTGTTCGATTCCTGCATCCAGCGGCTCCCCACGGTTTTGACCAGGTCGTCGGTCTACCTAGCAGAGGGCCGACCTACGGTACCTATACCTATTTACGGTTCTGCGAGTGATGCAGCCTTCTCACTGCCTTTTCAATTTGATAATTCTAAGACCTATTATCGGCCTTTTGCGGACTGTGGATCTCCTCATTTGGGTTTGGATGCTATCATGCAAGGAAATCCCGATGAGCTCGTTGCACATCTTTGAGCTTATCTACAAATGAGACCAACAGTAGCAAGAGACCTCATCTTAGTGCTATAAGCTATAAACCATCACTGGAAAACACACAGATTGTAAACCTTTGTTTTCAAGCGTTGCGGGTATTTTGGACGAAAATAATGATTTAAAAGAACGGACTTAGCACGTAGCGACTCTGAAATCACTGACGACGATGACGATGCCGTTTTAAACATGATAAATGATATTACCTAATTATTTTGCTATTTTACGAGGTTTGGAACCATATAATTATTATGACAACATAAAAATATAAACAAACAACAGATTTTGTAATGGAAAAATGTATAACAAAAACATTTAGGGGTTTTGGCGGGATGTTGAAATTATCTTAGGGGAAAAAGTCTTTACGGGTTAGCAACACTGAGTCCAGAGGTATAACTGTTTTTGGGAACTGTTTTTTTGGGATGAATAGCATCATAACCGGTGTGAAAATAAGTGTTTTTTTTCTCTAATCTGTGTTGAAAATAATCCTTTTTTTACATCAACCCTTTCAATGAAGTCAACTAGACCAATTCTATTAAAAAATGATACAACATCCGCTTCCTCTCCTGTGATAACACGTTATGCACGTGGATTTATTTTCTATTGATTGTAAATATCGGTAATTACCGATTCGTAATTTAGAACAACACTCATGCACATCACTCATGAACATCACTCATGAACATCGCTCATATTCATGCAATGTTGTCGTTGTTTATCTGTGTCAGACAGGTGCTGTCATTGTCAAATTCAGTTGTCAAATCCTGTCGATTCTAGCGAATTTGTTGCTGGTATTATTTTGCAAAATTGCTAATTATTGGCGTAAAAATAATTCAAGTTTTATTTTCAACACTGCGAAATAGAACTTGATTAATGTGCGTGCGTTGTCATACATATTGCTTCAAATCTGGATGAGGAAACAATGATTGCCGCATCTGAACCTTTGGTAGGTGTTGTTATTTTACTTTTTACCGGCTTCTCGGCTTTAATGTGCTGGTAAACAAAGCTCCACCGCCAAAATTATAACAGTTATTACTACTATCGACTCGTAATACTCGTAATACCTATCGAAAATTGCAGACGCCTTGACACAAAGTTTTTCGTTATGTGGTTATTGGTAGTGGTGGAGTGCGTGCCGGCAGCTTACATTACTGCCTGCCTGTACGTATGCACTATCTAGAAATCTTGATTACCTATCTTAATATTACTAGAGTCACCCCACGGTTTCATACAAATCTCTAACAACCCATTTGGTCTCATTAGTGGCAAAATTTTTTACTCCATGAATGGAAGACAGTAAAACCCCCCCTGTCCCCTAAAATACCAAGACCCTATAAATATCAAGTTTACATGTCCAGTGGTTTAGGCTGTATGTTGTCTGTCAGTCAGTCACACAAGACAAATCTTTTTATTAATATTCAATTCAGGAGTTTGTGCCACACGGTAGGACCGTGCTAGTGACACATCCAGGTCAGATATACGGCAAACATAACACATCTGCATCAGAAAACTCTCTGCTCTACAAGTTGGCCAACTTTGCTATCAGGGATGAAAGCCTGCTTGTGGATAAAGAAGAAGAGCAAGAGTCTTGGAGTATAAGAGAGGTGTATTATAGAGATATTGAAGGTAAACTATTTTTTAAATTATTTCTTCCAATAGGCTAGTGTCCTGCTATTTAAAATTAACAACTTAATATTATTTTCGTAAAGTAGGTTAAAAATGAAAGCATTAATTGAAAAAATCTGTAAAATTGGTAAATAAATCACGGAGTAATATACTTTTAAAGTTTCTGGAGGGTGCATCGCCTGTCCCTTTCTCGCAAAACAGAGCTTCCCCACAGTTACTGTGAAAACGCATGTTGTGAAGTCACATGCCAAAAAGATTGTATGTAAAGCTACCACAGCTTAGTAATGAGGTACTATTAAGGAGAATGTACTGATGTCACTGCACGTTTGAACTGTCTCTTTCTATTCCTGTATTTTAAAATGCTTGTAACTTGGTCATTTTTTGAGATATTTAATTTTTTTGCACAACTGGTTATTTATTGAGGAATATTATTAATTTGTGCAATAAAAAAATAGTATGACACAAGCCTATTCTAGACAAGTCGAGTAGTCTGCAGTTGATAATAATATTGATCATCTTTTTGAAGATGTCTACAATAATTACTAGAAGCAATACATGGTGATATGCTTGAGATGATAAGATTATGATCAAATTTCTCTATCGGGTGTCAACTAGGACAACTTCAGAAGGAAGATCATCTACCATCAAGACAAATGCATGTTATTATACCATGTTATTACAGATGTGGAAGATGAACCACCACCACAGAAAGACAGCAAATTTGACTACAATTCGGAGTCATTCCGCCCGCCCAGTCGACTTCGCCCTGACTTTAACATATCAATAAAGTCTGAGCTTCTCAACAAGAAACAAGATGAGCCCAACTCTGCTGGTCCATCTAGAGTGGGCAGTGCTAACAGTTCCAGCAACATGTCAAAGAAGTTTAACTTGAACTCGGGGTCTGGGAAAGGCTGTAAAAAGAAGCCACTGAATCCTAAAACGGACTGCTTTTACGAGGAGGAGTTGTATGTGAAAGGCTGCACTGCGGTGTGGTCTAAAGGTATGCTTAAAAGTTGTTTTTAAGTTTCTACTTGTATTTTCTCTTAAATTTTTTCACTCTGTTTGCTATTCTGGGATCCTGATTTATATCTAGAATCAGGGTAGCTAGGAATTACGAAGACCATGACTCAAACAACACTCAGACATAGAACAAGAACTTGCACTTTTTTCCTATGCACAAATACTTGCTCCATCGTGGGAATCAATCCCATGCAGTGCAGCACGGTGTACACATAAATGCCAACTTGCTCTACCACTACACTAGTGCGCCGGCCAAATGTATTTATCAACCTACGTACATACTGCTGGATATATGCTTCCATGGTGCACCACCACCACTGACTTTTTTTAGCACAGCTGCTTCAGTGAATCTGATGTTGGGCATTGGAGTTATGGATTGTAGTGATAATGAGGCATTTGAGATTTCTAGGGTACCTTTGGCATTTCTCATCCTAAGTAATAGTAAAATACCTTTTTCAGGACTGATATCAACTCCTGCAACCAAACTGGCTGGTGCTGAGCACAGGGAGACAATATTGTGCTACACCATAGAGAGCCCAATCAAACATGCACTCTTTGCCAACTTCCATGTTGACATAAAGAACACAATGCTGATTGATGCATTAAATTCACAAATTGGTGATGTAAAGAAAAATATCAAGATTGAAGACACCACCGAACATATCAAGACTGAAATCATGCCGTCGATCGTTTTACTAGATAACAAATGCATGAGAGTGTATGCCACAGATGGAAGGGAGTATATTACTAGTATACCATTTCAAGTGAAGAGAATATGGTCTATGAAATATGGTGTTTTACTAGAAAAAGATGCATCACCTGCTCAACAAAATTCGTTTCTACACTTGAATGAGACCAATAACAGTTCTTTCAATCGGTCCAAAAACAACCTATTTAATATCAGCAGTAGAGTACGACAAGAATCCGTATCGGCATATGATAATGATGTTCCATTGCCAACATGTTTCTCTTTGACTCATCCATTAGATGAAGTGACTCCTATATTGATGAAGTCACCCTCTCAAGGTTTGCAGTACTACAACGATGGAGATCTGCAGATTATTTATGTCAACTCAAATCCTAGCATCATTTTGTTATATGACTGGAAGCTTTCATTACATTCTCTGTGGCGGATACGAAAAGCAACGAGAGATGAATGCCTATTAATGTGCCCCAATATGAACTCAACAACGACAATGTTCAGTCAGTCTTGTGACTACATTGGGAGCCCTATGCAGAGCAATAAAAATGCTACAAGTTGGGCTACAGGCTTGGGAAGTCCGTTTCAATCCAAAAAAGCTCCCAACACACCAACTCGTTCAAGATTGAACAGTCCGATGGCCAATGTATTCCACGAGCAGGGGATGTCTCCTCATGCATCGATTGGTCAAGCATCTAGCATGTCCATGATGGTCAACACCATGACACAGCAACCACCATCCTTGCCTCTGTACCCTGATATCTGCATAGATCATATATGGACGGACAGTGTATCGATCAAACGAGATACGATTGAGAGTCCTAGCGATACAAAAACATTCCTACATACGGATTTGGTTGGACATGACTATTTGTGTTTCATGGTAAAGGTAAACTTGGTCAGTAAGCTTCAAATACTGAGGTTACAGAAGTCTCATTTCCGTGGACAGTCTTCGAAGACCAATTTGATAGTTGGGACGATTTCAACTGTGCTGGCAAAGGATGCAGTGGTGTTGCCGCATTTGAAAATGATTGCTTTGATAGACGAAACTGGGAATATTATACTGCAATCTGGCAATAGTGTTGTTGGGAAGGTAAGTAAAATAATTCGTATTTTTAACCAACTTCAAAAAAGGAGGTTTCTAATTTGGTTGTTTGCTTGTTTTTCTTTTTTAAAATGTTTGTTACCCTCATTTATAAAACCAATTTCAAAATTATTCTTCTTTCCAAAATACTTCAATAAAAAAAATAATTTGAATGGATATAGATTGTTATATTGTTAAATCATAATCACACTAATATTATAAAGGCGAAAGTTTGTGTGTATGTTTGTTACTCTTTCACGCTCTAACAGCTGGACGGATTTGGATGAAATTTGGTATGGAGGTAGCTTATACCCTAGATTAAAACATAGGCTTTTTATCCCAATAACGCGAACGGTTCCTGTAGGAACGCGGGTGGAACCGCGGGGCGCTGCTAGTAACTTAATATATGAATAAATAAATATGTGTGGACATTTCACACAGCGCCATCTAGCCCCACACTAAGCATAACTTGTACTATGGGAACCAGATACTTTTTGTTTATAAATACATACATAGAATACAATATATCACCCAGACACAGAACAAACACCTATGTTTATCTAAAAAATGTTTGTCCTGGGTGGGAATCGAACCTACAACCTATAGTTTAGAAGGCAGAGCTACTACCAACTGAGCTAACAGGCCAGTTAAATGGAAAAGTTATGTATTTATAATATTATGATATTAGGTATCATCCAAGTATGTTCTGGGAATGAAATTGAAGTTAGTTTAACCCCTTTATTAAAAGGATTATTATTAACAACCACAATGTAAGGGAGGGCACTGGCTTCCCTTTGGAAGCCTTGGTTTCACCTAAATGTAATCTTGTAAAAGAATGTGATCAATAAATATTTTATTTATTTATATATTAAATTCGAAAACCAGCTCATCAAGTCATGTATATTATAAAACAAAATATTTACAGTATTCTCGTTATTTTCACGGATTTTTGGTTCTTTGTTCTGGATGATTTTTAGCAAAAAATGTTAGGGCTTCGCCATTGCAGGTGCACGTAGGCGGAATGCTAGCCCGCCTCATCGAGTCTCCGTACAGCAAGCGGTCCCCCTTCCAGTCTCCGTTCCCATTGCAGGTGCACGTAGGCGGAGTGCTAGCCCGCCTCATCGAGTCTCCGTACAGCAAGCGCTCCACCTTCCAGTCTCCGTTCCCATTGCAGGTGCACGTAGGCGGAGTGCTAGCCCGCCTCATCGAGTCTCCGTACAGCAAGCGCTCCACCTTCCAGTCTCCGTTCCCATTGCAGGTGCACGTAGGCGGAGTGCTAGCCCGCCTCATCGAGTCTCCGTACAGCAAGCGCTCCACATTCCAGTCTCCGTTCCCATTGCAGGTGCACGTAGGCGGAGTGCTAGCCCGCCTCATCGAGTCTCCGTACAGCAAGCGCTCCACCTTCCAGTCTCCGTTCCCATTGCAGGTGCACGTAGGCGGAGTGCTAGCCCGCCTCATCGAGTCTCCGTACAGCAAGCGCTCCACCTTCCAGTCTCCGTTCCCATTGCAGGTGCACGTAGGCGGAGTGCTAGCCCGCCTCATCGAGTCTCCGTACAGCAAGCGCTCCACCTTCCAGTCTCCGTTCCCATTGCAGGTGCACGTAGGCGGAGTGCTAGCCCGCCTCATCGAGTCTCCGTACAGCAAGCGCTCCACCTTCCAGTCTCCGTTCCCATTGCAGGTGCACGTAGGCGGAGTGCTAGCCCGCCTCATCGAGTCTCCGTACAGCAAGCGCTCCACCTTCCAGTCTCCGTTCCCCCGCCGCAGTAGCCTGCTCCCAAGCCGACGTGACGAGACCACAACCTTCGATGACTCCGCACTGCACTTGCTGTCTCCTGTGCCACATACTTCTGCGTCCAGGATGGAGAAGGAAAGCTTGGGTGAGTGACGTGACAAGTTTGTTTATTACTTGCTAGGCTTGCATTTGACCGCTGTCTCACCTGATGGTAAGTGACGATGTGGTCGATGATGGTGCATGCTTTCTTAGAAAACTCCGGTTCACTCTGGTCTTAAAAACTTCCAGATTATATTTGTCAGGAAACAATGACGCCGGTAAGATGTTCCATTCTTTTGCTGTCTGAATTATAAACAAGGAATCAAAACGCTTTGTACGTACTCGAGGAAATTCTACCATATACGGATGCCGTGTTTTCGTGCGTCTAGTTGTACGATGGTAAACAGGGGATGGGGGAATTAAGATGTGCAATTCCATCGCACACTCCGAAGTGCCGTGTAAAAAACCGACAGGCTGGCAACCTTACGCCGGTTTTCAAGGCTTTCTCAGCATCAAGACGATTGAAGCTGGTTCAACCCATTTTTTTAAAAGAAATTATGCTATTGGTGAACCTTCCTTTCTCTTCCAGGTTTAAGTGGCCTCTGCGACGCGGCTGGCTCTCGGCTGACGTTGCAATTCGAAGCAGGTGCGATGTATAGGATCTCACTGCCTGCTGTATCATGCTCGTCTTTAGTCACCAAATGCTGTACAGCTCTCACGGCGATATTACCCAAGGATGTTACTATGCAGGTGCGTATTATATACTTGGAATACAGAATTTCATTACTCATATATTTTATTGCAACTAATGGTCTATAATAGGGGTGGCCAACACGTCGACCGTGGAGGTGTGTTTGTTGTACCCCCGCTATGTACTCTGGGCTATAAATTAAAAATAATAATAAAAAAATACTTTTTCACTTATTTCAGACATATTGGGTCCATACTACACAAAAATCAATTCATTAAATAAAGTAAATTAAGAATTAGTACAATTTTTTTTATGAGTAACAATCATTTTTCAATTAAGGAAAACATTAAACCATTAAGTTCTATTCCCAGGTGGAACTATTGCAGGACAATTGATTATTCTTTCCTCTATATTTTTATTTATTTCTCGCGGTAGACACTTTCGCATATTTTCAAGCTTGATCACCCGTGGTCTATAACCATGTCATTTTCTTTTTGTTACTTATAATTTCGAGTAGAGCAGTGAGCGAAATATATGCTCATGATAAATGTCCATTTGCATAAAATGAAGACACCCAAATCCGCAACCGTAGTTCTAAAAAATTATCCGAATCAGTCCAGATCAAAATTATTTTGGCTTAGATTTACATAATCATTTAGAAAATAGTAATGATTTACTTTTTCATTGAACGTTAACAGGTGATAATAAAATGGTACGGCGTCCGCAACGCCCCTGGCACTCAAGACCTGACCCCAGATCAGGAATGGTCCATGTTTTTCAACCTTCTTCTATCCCTTATCGGATACGATACAGAACGGCTCAACTCCAAACAATCCGACGACCAAGACCACACGGAAACCGCTTCAAAAAAACAAAGAACATCCAGCGATGGATCCATAGAAGATTGGGACTATTTACTCAACTCAAAACTACATAAATGTATTGGAAACAACCTTTCGGAATTGCTAAATCTGCCAACTTTGACATCGGAGAGCAAACATCGGCATATAAAAGTAGAAGATGACAAACCGATGCAATTCAACTCCAATTCCCTTCTTTTTCCTTACATCCGGCAAGTTCTTTATGCGTTCCACTTGTTGTATGAAGAGATTAAGCTAAACACGTTATTGTGGAGCGATTTGAAGCCACTATCCGCGCTCTTGTATCAACTATCGAAGGACTTGAAATTGGATGGCTATATCAACCACTACTGGTTAGATTTTCCAACGGAATTTGGTATAGATGTGGAAACTGAGTCGCTGATTCCGGGAGATGTGGCGAATAAGCTGTGTGAGCCGGCGTACTTTAGTAAGGAGCCGCCGAATGTGTTCGGTTACTTCAATGCGATGTTCAAAGACACAGATGTTGGATACTATCCTTATTTGGCTAACGTTAATAATACGTCGAGGGATCTGATCGAGGTGAGTTGGTATTGATCATCATCATTGACAGTTCGTTCCACGCATTGTAGGGCATTGGCATTCTCTCTCATACGTAATTTATCCCTTTCTTGAGTCTCTTGGCCAGGTCTTGCCTGCAAGAGATGGGTTTGTATCGAGCGTGGACCGTGTGGTACCGGTGAGGGAATAGGATCACTCCCTCTCTTCCCGTGGGTGCCGTAAGAGCCGGCTTAGGGAATATCCAGGGAATAGGCAGCAGCATTCTCCTCGGTTTATTTGAATTCATCGCCAAGGCGCCTGCCAAGCGTCGTGATTATGGAATTTGTTCTGCAGTGGACGTCTCCCGGCTGATTGCGTGAAAACGGACTGGCCTAGTAATCGGGGCGGTGGCATGTAGCTTCGTATCTTACGTGCGTTAGACCTGGGGGCGTACCGTGAGCTCTTAGCGCGATTCAAAACAAAGCCTAAACTGGATCGCTTGTCAAAATCCCCATACAAAAAAAACAAAGCGATCCAATATAGGCTCAGTTTTGAATCGCGCTAAGAGCTCACGGTACGCCCCCTGGTACAGCTAAGTATAGTGTATCGTCCCCAGGTGCTGTCAATAGTGGGGTGTGGTCGATCTGCCGGCGTGCAGACGGTAACCAGCCGCGACAACCTGACGTCCAGCACTCCCCGCAGCCGCCGCGACTCTAGCCAACCTTCGCCGCCGCACTACTGCCAGGCTGTCATCACGCTGTGTGAGAGGGGTGAGTGTAATACAAACGGTAACCGCATCGCCATCACATACATGGACCCTTCGCTGGGGACTCGGGAACTACGAGGACCATGGTCCGACAACACCCAGACAAGACAAGTATCGGTATTAACGTGGTGCGAGCGCAATTTGTTTTCCTCCTCTCGTGATGATATACGGAAGGCGATGTAATAACTGTACTAAAAACCGAAAGATCCTGCTCAATGCCCTTTTTTTCCTTTGGAGAATGTCTACCTGTGAACTAGAGTGTGCTCATAATCATAGTTAAAGCTTAGACAATTAGTTTGGTGTGTAATGATTTTTAAACTATTCTCATATTGAAATTGTTTTTTCTGTATTTTACTAGTAAGGTCGAAAATAGGACCATCAATATAATATTTCTTCTCAGGAATAACATCCCGTGATATTGACAACCTCCCACCCGCGCTGTCATTGTTCCTCGTGTCGATATTTTCTCGCTGCAAGGGCGTGGCTTGCGACTGGCCCGCTCCCGCTGCCGCTTATGCCTTGGTCATGCGAGAGGAACTAGCGTTGCAGCAACAGATTGCGGATAATATAAATACTAATACTGAATACATTGAATGTGAGTATTTATTCAAAATCAAATAATTTATTGCAAACAGGTTAACTTTAGCACTTTTACAGGTCATAATCAGAATAATTGAAGTACTTAATTTAAGTTAATATTCTAAGCATGTAAATAATATTACTCTAGTTAAATAGTTTGCCTTATATTTTAACCAGAACTCTATTTCGCTGCCTCTTAAACTTCATTGTCATCTGCCTGTTCTAAACAAAATTAAGATTATTAGGATACGATAAGGACTTCAAAATAACCCAATTGGCGAAAAATAGACCCAACTGGTATCACATAGTAACTGGTATAAGCAGTAACTTCCCTCTCTTTCACAGCCCTAGCCTTAGAAGTGCTAGAGAAAGAGACAGCGTATTCTGTCCGAAACAAAACCTTGGAGGAATTGCCTTCAAAATCTGAAGAGAATGATTCTACCACTGGCATGGAACATTTGAATACTAGGCTGCTGTCCTTGCTATATCCACAGGATCATCGGTGAGCGATTTCTTTTCTTACAAATTAATTTCTATAAATAAAATTATATTGTTCCGACAAACTGTCTTAACTAACTAAAACAACGAAACTGCCGTTTTTTAGTTGATTGGTGTAGTAGTAGATTTTCATACCTTCATTTTATTTCATCACTAGGCTCAGGCTGCGTAGTGATACCACGCTAATAATAAATTATCTTGCGTTCTTTTGCCAATAATAGCTTAATTACTAAACGTGATTACATTAAAACTGATTTAACGTAAAGAAATAGAATGTATCAACAAACTACGATCAAAAGTATCTCCTAGATATCAGTTTGGTGACAAATGGCAATAAACAAATTTCGTCTTAGTTTTTCAGTCTATTGCCATTTGTCGCTAAACCAATGATATGTAGGTGATACTTTTAATTGTAATTTATTGATACATTCTATTTATTTGCGCAAAATTAGTTTTCAATCACGTTGCGTAATTAAGCTATTATTGGCAAAAGAACGCAAGAAAATTTGAATTTGCCGCGCTAGTCAAACGTTCCACCTTAATTATTAATTTTTGTTTATTTTTTTTTAAACCGACGAAATGTCACGGTTAAAAATAAATTTGTCGCGTTTTCACGCGTGAGATTTATCGTCAGCAAGAAGTTGTGACATCATCCTAAATGTAGTTTATACAGCGCTTGTGAGAGATTTCCTTGGTTCCTTGGTTTTTCAGAATGAGCGAAGTATTCAACCTCCTACAATCCTCCCAGCCGGTCGCCATAAACCTGACGCAGCGGCCCGAGGTCTCGGACCACGACTTCATAGAGGAACAGGAGAAATACTTGCTTGCTCTGAGCACTAGAACCACTGCACTACCGGTTGCTAGGTAAGATCTATTGTATTTATTGTCCAGTTTTCTCAGATTTACAATTGAAAAATGATCTACTGAACTTCGACTAAATTTTTGGGTTTCATTGACTTAGACACAATGTTTTTTGAAGATTTTTGCATGTCTTGTGTAGTCCAGTGCTTAAGAAAAGGCACTTGACGCCATGCAGCGGGCGGCGCGGTATGTTGTGAAATCACCAAAATTTAGCAGGTTTTTTTTGGTACTTAATGAAAAATCATTCTTAAAAATAAATGAGATTACCGGGCTCGCGCGTCAAATCAAAAACTAATAACCGAAGACGCAAACGAATAAATCACATTTCGTTAGACATTCATTACTTATTATAAAGTTGATATTTTTATTTAATTGAAATCAACATTTAATGTCTACTTTCGCCTCTATAAAAGTAAAATTTATGCATGGCATATACTGTGATTTGACTGATCACTTGAAAGCTTCCTTGTTTACTTACTTAGGAAATGACAAAATGGCCATGATGGATTTCGCGCGTTTTTGGCGATATATAAAGTTAAAATAAAAATAAAAACGAATATAAAGAGGCTTAACGACTGTAATTCCGGGAAATAATATTTTTAGCATATATTTACCATAATTCGTAACAGTTTAAAACTATTTTTGAAATTGAGTAGAAGACCCTATTAGAGTCGGATTATTAATTTAGCCTGGTTTCAGGATTTTCTAAGATCGAGTGAAGTACATTTTATCGTGTAACACATTAGCACATTTTTTAGGCAATATCTTAAGGTGTGTCTTATATTTTATGTAAGCTTGTTATTTAATTGTAAATACCTAAAACATTTCATCTAGCAAATCAATTTTCTCCGGTTCGTTTCGGTGCCAAAGAAGTCAGCCTATTATTATAATAAATGGGTTTGAAAGAAAAGTTCTCTTCTTACTACCTGTGCTGCTTATTCCGGTGAATTGTAATGCTGTGGGAACACGGATGAAATCCCAGAGTAAAAAAAAAATAACCCCTGCGCCCTGTACGACCGCATGCTGACCGTAGAACCGGTTGCCACATTGATCCTTCGAGCCGGATCAACGTTTAGGCTCCTATCCGGGAGTTGGCGGATTAGTAGACTGTAAACATGCTAGTTTATAATAATAAGTCGAATGTTATTCCACGAATTGTACTAAAAAAGTTAATATACGTGCGCGGTAAGCTTATTTGCGAGCAGTGTCGTTGGAGGCGTGAGGTAAATTGTGGGCCGCACTTCTACTCACTGTGCGGTGGCCGTGGCGATGCGCGGACTTGCGGTTGGCGGAATCTATAGTCAGCATGCGTTCGATCATGCCTCGATATAGACGAAAGATATACCAGTATTCGTGCTGAGCGTATAGGCGTCGAGCGTTTACACTAATGACATGATAACACATTATTTCTCTAAAACGTGACATGCCGTCTCTATCGGAGTGCGAGCGTTTATTTTCCTTGACAAAGAAGAGGGATCCAGCTAGATATCTCTCCCCAGAGGGATGGTGACGTACCGCACGCTCCCGTGCTCGCCGATCGAGTCGCACGGCGTGCCGCGCGTGTGCGTGTGGGGCCGCGGGGCGCGCGCCGCCAGCGTGGCGCCGCCCGCCGCCGACCTCACGCCGCACGCGCTGCACTGGCCCGGCTTCCACTCCGGCGTGGCGGCCGGCCTGGCGCGCGTGCCCGCCGCCGCCTCCACCCTCGACTCCACCTGGCTGCTCTACAGCAGGCCGAAGGTACGTGGGGGGAGAGTCAAACACCGAGTCTAACGTCGAACAATAGAAACTCCAATTAAATCCAAACTTCATTTTTTTGTAAATTATCAGAATCACAAAATTAGCTTGAATTCGATTTTCAATGTTCGCTTGAAGGTACTAAATAATTCTTTTTGCACGTTCACTCTGCGCTTGCCAGCTATCGAATGATCGAGCAATCGTTAGCGTTTTAAGTGTCAACACCAACTTGATAGTTCAACCACTTTTATATGAAAAACATTGATGCTGGTCGATTGAGTATTATTATCTGTGCAAGTCGTGCAACATTCAACCATAGATGCAAAATTTTGTAACACGAGATGGTATAGAATAGTCAATAGAAACATTTTAACCTGCCCCGGTATTGTTTTCATAATTATAATATTTCGCATCTTATTTACATTGCATTATAATTTTATCTAGTAGACCCTACATAAACTATGCAAATGAATTCATTCTGCACCACCTGTTCACCTTGTGTATTTAAAGAAAAGATGTTCCACAGGGCACTACAGAGATGTCCCCCGAGCATGCCGGTTTCCTGATGGCCCTGGGACTAAATGGACATTTAAAGGACATGCCTTTTATGAACATGTATGAATACCTCGTCAAGTGCAATGAGATGCTTAGCGTGGGACTGCTGCTGGGCCTCGCTGCTACTTACAGAGGTTAGTTGGATAATATGCCCATTACTACACTAGTGGTTTTTTGAACAATAGAGTTCGCGAGTACAAACTTTTTGCTACATTTGGTGTTTAATTATTATAGTTGTACGTCCCTAACTCAGATCTCACACGACCTTCTTGACAACCTCTTGACTGATTTTGCCCATAATTGAAATCCTTACTTGTTTAAAATGAAGTACCAAATTCTGCCAAATATCATTAAAATCGGTTGGAAAATGATGTCACAGCGAACTTCCCCCCTTTTTGAGGGAAATACAGGAGCGTTTTAAAATAAAATGTATTACACAGGGCATTACGGGACCAATCAAAAATATCTATGTACTTGTAGAATCTGTATACGAAGTTTCGTCAAGATTAGTTAAAGATACGACCTGTACGCTGGTGCTGGTACCAACATCAAGACCACAGATAATATAATGCTATACATCCAGAGACAGAATCATCCTCGCTTGGACAATAATCATAGACAAAGAAAACTAGTTGGTAGGACTTTTCTGCAAAGTTCGTCGTAGGTACCACCGCTTTACCAGTTATTCTTCTGCCAAGCAGTAGTGTGCAAGCACTACTGTGTTCCGGATTGAAGGGCATTGTAGCTAGTGAAATTACTGGGCAAATGAGACTATGACCTGATTGTGTGATGTCTCAGAATGACGTGCGCAGTGCAGTGTCACGCGAAGCTTTATTGTTTTAAAGTTCCGAGTGACACTGCTACTGTTATGGACGGCCGTATCGCTTAACATCAGGTGAACGACCTCATAAAAAAACTTGATGTTTTATTTTTTTATACATCATTGTCCAGGTACAATGGACGTGCAGGCCACCAAGCTGATGTCGATCCACTTGGAGCCGCTTCTGCCGCCGACGTCCATAGAGCTGGACATCCAGCAGAACATCCTGGTGGCTGCACTCCTGGGAGTAGGCCTTCTCTACCAGGGCACGGCTCACAACCACTACTCGCAGGTCCTGCTCAACGAGATCGGTCAGTGGAATCGGAACCTTTATGTCCTTGTTTTTAGTGACATTTTAACCATCATCAGCTGGAAGACGTCCACTGCTGAATATAGGCCTCCCTCATATAGTGCGATTTTGACCAACTACTTGAATTGCTGTTCGTTGGTGACTGTATTACTGGAGAATGGCTAGGCCAATGTGGATATTTTTTGTTTCAAAATGTTCAGTTTCCATAATAGTTTAAAATACTAAGATTTTAAATGAAAAAAAAAATTCTAAAGGTTTTCAAATTAGTAAAATTAATTTTACTAATTTGTTTAATATTGTGTAAGGTAAAATTAGTTCTATGTAAAGTTAGTTCCAGCAAAGTAAACTAGATGTCAGTGTTCGACCTTAAAACACGGTATCGTTTGTCGCACGATATGTCACATGAATATTTCGCCGCCAAAATTTAAATAGAAATCTACCAACCCTTAAAGGTGTTTCTTTTACTACAACCCCAACGCGGTTCCAAGGCTATTTAGGCTAGGACTTTTTCCATGGTCCTTCGAGCCGGATGACGCGACGACTTAAGTCGCCTGCAAGCACTTGAAAACAGTGGTGGTTCGCCGCTGAAGGTGCTCATCGTACACGAACCTGAAGGGGGTTCGGTACGATTGGTTGGAGGACGAGGAGCAGTTCCACCAGCCGAGGGAGCAGAAGCGATCGAGTGGAGTAAATTGTGACGCCAGGAGCAGAACTGACGTCATCAATACAACGCTGTGACGGGGCGTTGTCACCGTGACGTCACAGTAGTGACGGCCATACATTGGAAGGTTTGACAGTGAGATAATCGTGAGTACAATTTGTGATATTTAATAATAACGCCATCTATCGGGAAGTTTAGTTTCATCAACTTAGAAAAATTCAAGCAAATTTGGGACTTTAACTTATTTATAGAATACTGGACTTGTAAAATTTCATGTGCATGCTTAATATTAAGGACTTAGAATAGTTAGGCTAAAAGTGAACCGACGGGGAATCCACGCCCGTTTTCGGTCCCACATATTAAGTGTTCAAACACTTGTAAAATTTTTCGGAATTTTCGATAGTTGTAAACTTTTATCAAACTGTTTGGACACTTAGTACAGTCTCTGTTTTTGTCTTTGAATAGGTATTATTGCTGTTTGTACTTTGTAATAAGTTTGTTTTGGTTTGAGTAGGTAAACTTAGTTGTGTTCTTCTAAGTTAAAAAATGGCATCTTTAGCGATAATTAAAAGCCAAACCAGTTACATAGCTAGGATTGAAAAAGCGTATGATAACTACAAGAAGACTCCTAAAGTCCGTCTTGCTAAAGAATCTTATTTGTCTACTAAATTAGAGGCCTTAGAAGAACAGTGGAAGATAATTGTTAACAACCACAATAAATTATTACTTGATGAGTCCGATGTCATTAGTCAACATAAGTATTTCACTGAAGGAATGTTTGATGACATCGAAGAAGAGTACATAGATTACAAATCTGATCTCAAAGAGGCGTTATCTCTGTGTAAGTCGTTAGCAGGCTCTTCAAGCTCAAACAGTACATATGCACAAACTTCAAAAAATGAGTCAAATGTAAAACTTCCGAAGATTTCGATACCGACTTTTTCTGGGTTGTACTCGGAATGGCAAACATTTAGAGACCTTTATGTGTCATTAACACACAATAACGCATCTATTGATAATGTTCAAAAGATGCATTATTTGAAGGGGCATCTTACAGGTGAAGCGGAACAGCTTTTAAGGCACGTTCCAATCACGGCAGACACTTACCAGGAGTCATGGGCATTACTCAATGGTAGATACAATAACAAAAGATACCTGGCTAACTGTCTGCTGAAACGCTTCATGAATATACCAAGCGTTAGAATGGAATCATGCAACGTCATCAAAGATTTATTAGACACAACTAATGACACATTAAACGGTTTGAGGAATTTGGGAATCGACGTAAAAACGTGGGATATAATTATAATTTATATAATCTGCACCAAACTGGATCCTGAAACGCGCAAGCAATGGGAGGTCAAAATAAGTGTCTCAGATCAGCTACCTACCCTACAGCAAATGCGAGAATTTCTAGAATCCAGATTTCGGTCGCTTGAGTTTTTAGATACCAAACCCAAATCGAACCCAGGCTCCTCAGGCCAAAAGCCGAAGGTTATGCATGCCATTGCTAGTGAAGTTGCGTCCAACCCATGTCCTTATTGAAAAAAGACTGATCACAAAATTTCTAATTGCAAAGAATTTGTTAAACTAGATTATAAGACTCGACATAGTTTTGTTCAAAGTAACGGTCTTTGCTTCAACTGTCTAGGTAAAAACCACTCGGTCAAATCATGTAGTTGTACAACAAAATGTCGCGTTTGCAAACATAAACACCACTCTCTACTGCATCCTAAGCCTGAATCGTCTATAACAGAGCCGTGTACTTCCGGTTTACCGAAATCGGAAGCGTTCGTAGAAACATCATCGACAACTGCACCACCTTCGAATGTCGCCGCGCATTTTTCGAAGGAAACAACACCTAATGAGGTGCTGTTAGCCACAGCAGTTGTAAAATCTCAAGCCAGGAACGGCAATGAGCATTCGCTCAGAGCCCTCCTGGACCAAGGGTCACAGGCATCCTTCATTACAGAAGGAGCTGTACAGTTACTTGGCCTTAGGAAGATACCCACCAGAAGTGTAATTTCTGGGGTAGGAAGCGACCACGGTACTTTGGCATCAAAGTACGTCGTCGCCATCAATCTTCATTCTCGTCACGATCCTGAGTTTGTAGTAGAAGTACGTGCGCACGTCTTAAGTGCCATTACTAGTCTAATTCCATCGAAAAGGATCGTGAGCATAGATTGGCCTGAGCTAGTTGAGATCACTTTGGCTGATCCTCAATTTAACACGCCGAACAAAATTGACGTTTTGCTTGGCGCCGACGTGTATGGTCAAATCATAAGAGACGGCTTGATCAAGGGTCCCGATGGCATGTTGATTGCTCAACGTACAGCCTTGGGATGGATCTTATCTGGTCCCACACATCAACCTGATGATGATCAAGTCCTCACAACAAATTGCCATCATAACGTGATCATGAGCATGCATGCTCACGTAGACGATAACGAATTGTTGAAACAATTTTGGCAACTTGAATCTGACTCTTTCGAACCCAAAATGCTTACCGAAGAAGAGCAGTCATGTGAAGAGTTTTACAGTAGAACAACACGGAGAGATTCTTCAGGACGGTACATTGTGAACCTTCCGTTCCGAGAAGACGACCCGCAATGTAAGTATGGGAATTCAAGAGATATTGCGCTCAAGAGATTTCATCTTCTTGAACATCGTTTCAAGAAGAACCCTGAAATCAAGGCAAGTTACTCCAAGGTCATGCAAGAATACTTGGACCTTGGTCATATGGAACGTTTAACTGGCGATGACGACAAGCGATCTGAGAGTGTTTATCTCCCTCATCACGCCGTTATACGTGAAGACAAAACCACGACCAAGGTCCGAGTAGTGTTCGATGCATCGTGTCGTGGAAACAATGGAGTATCTCTTAATGACACATTGATGGTCGGTCCCACACTTCAGCAAGACTTACGCCACATTATCATGAGATGGCGTGTGCATTCCATTTGTCTGAGTGCAGATATAGTGAAGATGTACCGTCAAGTCGTTGTCAGCAAGCAGGACGCAGATTTCCAGCGGCTTGTGTGGAGAGACGATCCGGAATCTGAAACAAAAGAATTTAGATTAGTAAGAGTCACTTTCGGCACGGCGTCTGCTCCTTACCTGGCTGTAAAAACGCTGCAGCAGGTGGCAGCCGACGAAGGCGAAGATTTCCCTGAAACAGCAAAAAGGATTAAAACAGATTTTTATGTTGATGACCTAATGACAGGATGTGAAACAGTGACTGAAGGAGTTAGAATTTACCAAGAGATGACAGAGATGTTGGGTAGGGGAGGATTTGAACTACAAAAATGGATAACTAATGACAAGGATCTAGCTAGACGGATAACGAATAAAAAAGACAATCAGGATGAGAAGATAGACATCAAAATGGATGAGGTAGTGAAGGTGTTGGGACTCTCCTGGGATAAAGAGTCGGATTCATTTCATTACTCAGTTCAATTTCCAGCCCTACAGGATCCTATCACCAAAAGAAAGGTGATATCAGATATCTCACGTCTCTTTGACCCATTAGGTTGGGTCGCGCCCTGTGTCATAGTGGCCAAGATCATGATACAGAAATTGTGGCTAGCAGGATTGGACTGGGATGAGGAGTTGTCTGATGACTTGCTTAAAGAATGGCTTACTTACCGGACAGAGCTGGAACATCTTCGTGACGTATCTATTCCGAGATGGATAGGAGCTAAGAGAGATGACATTTGTAGAGAGCTTCATGGTTTTTCCGACGCCTCAATTTCCAGTTATGCAGCAGTTGTATATCTCAGAACAGTTAGTGTAACGGGTAACACTTGCATCAATCTGGTCGCAGCAAAAACCAAAGTGGCTCCTACAATGCAAGTATCAATACCTCGGCTGGAACTGATGGGAGCCGTCCTCTTAGCAAAGCTGATACAGGAAGTCGCTAATGTATTAGACGTTAAAATCAAAGATGTGCATGGATGGACTGACTCCACTGTCGTGTTGGCATGGCTCAGCAGTCATCCAAGTCGTTGGTCGACTTTTATAGGCAACCGGACTTCTGAGATTTTGTCCAGACTAGACAACACTCAGTGGGCACATGTCCAATCCAATCAGAATCCTGCAGATATTGCATCTAGAGGGTGTACCCCAATCGAACTTGCTCAGTGTAGCATGTGGCTGCAGGGTCCTTTATGGTTGAAAGACTCATCGATAGAGTATACCAGGCCAAAGTCAATCTCCACTGATCTGGAACAGAGAAAGGTCAAGGCACATCTGACAGTTGACACACCAAATGATGAACCATTCTGGACGAGATTTTCATCGTTACAAAGACTAGTTCGTGTCGTAGCGTATTGTCGTCGATGGCTGAAAATAAAGGAAGTTAAGATGAAGCAGCTTAACTTTGAACCGTATCTCACGAGTTCAGAACTTAACGAAGCACTTGATGTTTGCATAAGACAATGTCAAACTGTAGAAATGAGTGACAAAAGCAGCTTGAAACCACTGAATCCGTATTCAGATGACAAGGGAATCTTGAGAGTCCAAGGAAGAATTCAGAATGCAGCTCTTCCCGAAGATACCAAGCACCCTATCATTCTTCCTCACAAGAGTCATTTCACAAACCTAGTGGTCGATGATGCCCACAAGAAAACATTGCATGGTGGTCCCTCGTTGATGTTGAATTACTTGCGTACGAAGTACTGGATAGTCTCTGCCAAGGTTTTAGTAAAACATCACGTACGTAAGTGTGTCACTTGCGTTCGACATTCAGCATCAACCAAGAACCAATTTATGGGTCAATTACCAACGGCCAGAGTCACTCCAGCACGCCCATTTGTACACAGCGGTGTTGATTTTGCTGATAAATATACGAATGTCCAAGGGTCGTGGTAATCGGTGTTACAAGGGATACATCAGTCTGTTCGTGTGTATGGCCACCAAAGCCATACACTTGGAAGCTGTAAGCGACCTTACGGCTGAGGGCTTTATTGCATGTTTTAAACGCTTTGTGGCTCGAAGAGGGTACGTTAGCGATATTTGGAGCGATAATGGCACCAATTTCGTGGGAGCCTCTAAGGAACTTCAAGGGATTGTGGACCCAGGAACATCATCTGTATCAACAGACATTCGTGAGTGGTTAAGCAACAACAGTGTTACTTGGCACTTCATCCCCCCCCACGCACCCAATCATGGTGGTTTGTGGGAAGCCGGGGTGAAGTCCACCAAGTACCACCTCAAACGTGTGGTCGATGGCTCAAGCCTGACGTTCGAAGAAATGACAACGGTCTTGTCACAAATTGAGGCATGCCTCAATTCCAGGCCACTATCGACATTGCCAGGCAACCACACGGATCCATCTCCACTCACTCCAGGACACTTTTTGGTGGGTGAACCATTGATTGTGGTTCCCGAGCACAACTACGAACAGACAAACATCACCTCATTGAGGCGTTGGCAACTGACACAAAGGATGGTGCAGAATTTCTGGCGAAGGTGGTCAGATGAGTATTTGGTGCATTGCTTGCAACGATACAAGTGGTCAAAGGTCACTCCCGAACCAACCATCGGAGATATTGTACTCGTAAAGGAAGACAACCTTCCTCCAGCTCGTTGGTTGCTAGGTAAGGTTGTAGCAAAGCACCCAGGTTTGGACAAAATTACAAGAGTTGTCACTTTGAAATGTAACGGCTCTCACATCAAGAGACCAACCTCTAAACTCTGTATTTTGCCGGTTACAAATTGAGTGTGTAATGTGAATTATGGTTTTGTTTTAAGACTTCTTTCTTTTCGATAGTGTATTGTATATGGATAAAAAATCTTTAGCATTATAGGTAGTAAGTTTTTGTCAAGACAATTTATAGTTGTGAATGACGTTACCTAATCTCAAGTACATTATAGACATAAGTGTCACCCCCTTGACCTCACGGTGGGCGGTGTCAAGATGAAGAACGTTCAGTGACGTTCTTGGTGGGCGGTATGTTTAATATTGTGTAAGGTAAAATTAGTTCTATGTAAAGTTAGTTCCAGCAAAGTAAACTAGATGTCAGTGTTCGACCTTAAAACACGGTATCGTTTGTCGCACGATATGTCACATGAATATTTCGCCGCCAAAATTTAAATAGAAATCTACCAACCCTTAAAGGTGTTTCTTTTACTACAACCCCAACGCGGTTCCAAGGCTATTTAGGCTAGGACTTTTTCCATAATTAGTATTAGTAAATGTCTGTTGGATCAGCTAGTATGTATTAAACATTTTCTGAATGATTAATTTTGAACTATTGGCAGTATAGTAGCTGGATGTTGCTAAAAGTAAACTGCGTTGTGGTAAATGAACAGTGGCTTTAAAGGTGCCAGCCAGCTGACCAGAATGAAATGCTAGCCTTTTTTTTATGCACGAATAAGCCAAAATTTGATTGCAACTCACCTGATATTAAGCGACGATGCAGTCGAAGGTACAGCATGGTGCCGGTGACCAGGATGAAATGCTAGTCTTTTCTATGTACGAATAACTGACGTTAAACGTTTTTCTGCAATTCACCTGACGTTAAACGACAATGCATAATCATAATCATTTATTGACATAAAAGGGTTTATACATCTTAATGAGTTTAAAGAGTGCAGTCAAAGGTGGCGTATGAAAAGCTAGCCTACTTTGTATAAACCAATCCCCCCCTATCAGGCAAGCCCCCCGGAGCAGAGGCGGAGCAGTGCGTGGAACGCGAGGGGTACGCGCTGGCGGCCGGACTCGCGCTCGGCATGCTGCAGGCCGGCCGCGGGGGCTCCGCGCCGCGCAACCTGGCGCCCGCCCTGCGCGTCTACATGCTGGGAGGGGACAGGCAGCCTCTCACCGGTGGGTACTGGGGGTACATGCTGGCCGGGGACAGGCAGCCTCTCACTGGTGGGTACTGGGGGTACATGCTGGCCGGGAACAGGCAGCCCCTCACTGGTGGGTACTGGGGGTACATGCTGGCCGGGAACAGGCAGCCCCTCACTGGTGGGTACTGGGGCTACATGCTGGCCGGGGACAGGCAGCCTCTCACTGGTGGGTACTGGGGGTACATGCTGGCCGGGAACAGGCAGCCCCTCACTGGTGGGTACTGGGGCTACATGCTGGCCGGGGACAGGCAGCCTCTCACTGGTGGGTACTGGGGGTACATGCTGGCCGGGAACAGGCAGCCCCTCACTGGTGGGTACTGGGGCTACATGCTGGCCGGGGACAGGCAGCCTCTCACTGGTGGGTACTGGGGGTACATGCTGGCCGGGGACAGGCAGCCTCTCACTGGTGGGTACTGGGGGTACATGCTGGCCGGGAACAGGCAGCCCCTCACTGGTGGGTACTGGGGGTACATGCTGGCCGGGGACAGGCAGCCTCTCACTGGTGGGTACTGGAGGTACATGCTGGCCGGGGACAGGCAGCCCCTCACCGGTGAATACTGGGGCTACATGATAGATGTACCACGTATTGCCGCGCTCCGCCGGCTAAAGTTGACAGATATAAAAATGAAAAAGGAGAGTTGATGATTGCTATTTAGCATAAGTTAACGTTCAAGAGCAGTCCTACCTACACAGTGCGTTATTTGTAAAAGGAGGACATTCGTTAGGATGGTCGGACAACGTGTCGAGAAGGTTTAGATGGGAAGTATTTTGAAAGTGTAAACCACAACTTAAGCGCATGGAGCATGTAACCATAGCTCAAATGAGATTAGGTAAGGACTTAAAGTAATGATTGTACTAAGCATATAGAATGTCGTAGTGCTATAAGTGCCCCCCCCCCCCCCCCAGGCGGGCCCGGCGAGCGGGCGCGCGCGGCGAACCTGGACGTGACGTCGCCGGGCGCCACGGCGGCGCTGGGCCTGCTGTACCTGCGCACGGGCGCGCGCGGGCCCGCCGCCTGGCTGGCCGCGCCGCGCACGCCCTACGGCCTCGACTTCGTGCGCCCCGACCTGCTCATGCTCCGGATCGTCGCTAGAGGTCACTATAGCTTACTGCGGCTGCTCGTTCACTCAAACTTTAAATGAAAATCGTTATGTACTAGATTCTGAAGCAATATTTGTAAGCGTAAGGTAATTATATAATAGTACATTACTGCCGCGGTCTGTAATGAATGCGCCGCGATGAATGATGGCTGCGCAGCTTAGTGCAGGTCCAAGCCAGCGCAGTCAGCATTGCAGCTCTTAATGAACAAGCTGGAATAAAGGAAGGTCGAAGGTCAATTTTTAAGCACTGCAAAGTTAGCTTTGCCAGACTCTAGTAACGAATACTTTTTACGAAACCTGAAATCATAGATTGTGACAGTTTCTATGCATGTTCAAATTTTTTGTAGTATTATGTGAAATGTCCCAATTTCGTCTATCTAGGCCTGGTCCTCTGGAACGATATAGAAGCGAGTGAGGAATGGATCGAAAGCCAGGTTCCTGACTCCATCAAGCCGTATGTCTTCGTCAAGCCGACCGAGGATAACATTGATTACGAGGCTATGAAGTAAGTTCTTAAATCATTGTAAATTTAATCAATGCTTAAAATGTCCTGTCATCTTCTTGCTGACGTGAAATGTCATGAACGAAACCGAGATGGGCTATTTATTTATTGTTCGTCAGCGGACACGTTTTAGTAACTAAGAAATTGTTATCGCCACCGCTTGCATCACACTGTCAGCGGTTGAATTTTCGTAGTTGTAATATCTGCGCACATTTCCTCCCAGCCACGCGTACTGCAACATAATAGCTGGCGCGTGCTTCGCCCTCGGGCTCCGGTTCGCGGGCTCCGGCGACTGCGACGCTCGGGACGCGGCGCTCCACTACTGCCGCCTGTTCCTCTCGCTGCAGGGCAGGTCCCTCGCCGAGCTGTGCGGCCGCAGCACGCTCGAGGCCTGCCTCTGTGTCTGCCTGCTGGCCGCCGGGATGGTGAGTGTCCCTCTATGCTAGTTTTTATCGACCTTTACAATGTCACTGGATGGAAGCGTATACGATGCCCTGCTGACAGAAGTATGAGGCAACTGACTCTAGGTTAGCCAGACTTCCTAGAAAAATACTGAGTGTTCATAACGCTTTATGGTGAATTTCCTTTGAATGTGCTACAAGCTGATAGAAGAACTACTGGATATTAAAACTTACTCCTGTTCATGTTTTTGTTGTTACTGAGCTTAACCGTTGTTGTTCAGATAAGTATATAACTAAGAATAACCGTTGTTCCACAGATAATGTCCGGTCGCGGTGACCTAGCAGTGCTGAGACTATGCCGGCGGCTCCGCGCGCGGACCGCATCGACCGCCGCGCCGCCGCACGCTCCGCTCACGCACGGGGGGCAGGTAACATCTTACACTCTTACTGCTGCCATCATCTACCTGTGTCCACTGCTCTGGACATAGGTCTCTCTCAAGGTACGCCACTGTGCCCGGTCTTCGGCTCATCCATTTGCTTCTAGCCACTCGGCGTATATCCTCGCTTCACCTAGTTGAAAAGTTTAACTTCGTCGCCTCACTGTCTTACACGTTCCATAAATGGAAACTTATAGTTAGTCTTGTATTGGGTATCCAGGGAAATCCAGGGAATAGGCAGCAGTATTCTCCTCGGTGCATTAAAATCATCTGCAATCACCAAGCCGCGTGCCACGCGTGGTCCCCCCCCCCCCCCCCCCCCCCCCCCCCCCCACGATAGGCACCCTTCATGCCAAACTAAGTGGAAACGAGCTATTCTGATATCAGAATGGCTGGTCGATTTAATTTTCTAATTTCTCAGAATTTATCATAGGTATTATTTTTTTTTTTATGTGATTGAATGACGTGACGAGCTAGTCGTTCACCTGATGTTAAGTGACACGGCCGCCCATAACAGTTGCAGTGTCACCCGGAACTTTACAACAATAAAGTTTCGCGCGACACTACACTGCGCACGTCATCCTGAGACATCACCCAGTTTAGTAATCAGATTACTAGACTGAGAGATCAGATCATAAAGTCTCATTTGCCCAGTAATTTCACTAGCTACAATGCCCTTCAAACCGGAACACAGTAGTGCTTGCACACTACTGCTTGGCGGCAGAATAACTGGCAAAGCGGTGGTACCTACCTAGACGAACTTTGCAGAAAAGTCCTACCACCTAGTAAAAAAGTCCTACCACCTAGTAGCAATTATTTAGAAATCGTATAGCAAACAGATATCAATTTTTGAATATACACTCAGTGCCAGATGCCCCAGGCAACCCGCCATCCTGACGGTTACCAGAACTACTAGTTTTATTTAGTTAAATAACATTTAGTCAGAGTAATAATTACAGTCAGTTAAAATAAAAATGTCAATCTACCCACACGTATCGGGCGCGAGCGTGGTGTGTCCCTGGCCTGTAGCCACACTGCCGCAGATGGCGGTGCACTGCGCACTCGGCCTGCTGTTCCTGGGCGGCGGGCGCTGCACGCTGGGCACGTCCCCGACGGCGGTGGCGGCGCTGCTCGCCGCGTTCTTCCCCAAGTTCCCCACGCATAGTGAGGACAACAGGTAGCATACACTACACTGCACTCGGCCTGCTGTTCCTGGGCGGCGGTCGTACAGAACACTTGTACCCATATGTCACCACCTGCAGTTACAGATCACCTCATGTTTTTTTTTATGAGAATGAATGACGTGATGAGCTGGTCATTCATAACAGTTGCAGTGTCACTCGGAACTTTAAAAAAATAAAGTTTCGCGTGACACTGCACTGCGCACGTCATCCTGAGACATCATACAGTCAAGTAATTAGATTACTAGACTGTGTGATGGGATACCGTCTGTACTAATAATTTCATTATTCATAATTTCATTTCACATACCTCATTTTTAATAATGATGAAATTTATAATGGTGGTTATTTATAAATAACTTTGTTCATAATAGTTACTTTTTATATTGATCTTTTCTTATACAATTTATTCAAATAATGTTTAAATTTATTAAAAATTATGTTATAATGTTAATGTTAAGAATTTTTTTATCATACTTTTTTTTATTATAAATTTCATTACTTATAATTTCATAATAATCAGCATTCATAATTGTATTGTTCATAATGACTTTTTCATATTTTTTAGTTAACATAATAATAATTTTGAGGTAGTTAAATCATTATATACATATGCATGTATACCCTAAAGATACTAAGATACTAGTCTAAGGCAAAGTCATAAATAGGTGCGACGACGAGCGAAGCGAGGAGGAGCGTTAGGTTAACTGTGACCACACGACGCACGAGCCGAGCGAGCGAAGCGAAGCGTAGCGAGCGTGCCGCGGCAGCGGCCGGCGAAGTGCCAGAAGTCACTTATCCTTATATTAAAAAATTACAGAAACCATCTATATTAAGTTTCAGGTTACCGTTATTTGATTTAAATATTTTACACGTGTTTTTATTAGACATTTCAAGTTATTTATTAAAATAATGCACAAAGTTCACCAACAACACCAAAATCAACATAACATGAGAAAATATAAGTTATTTTACAATTACCCACAGTCCACACGTTAATTTTGTTTGTTTTGACTGGATGAAGTGCCTGCATAGATTGAAGAGCAAATTGGCTTGCCGTACTACGTTTTTATAACTGATTAGGATATATATAACAATCAACAGTTCCAGTCACATTAATTTACAGTATTATTGATATTTTGTTTTATGCTTAAAGTTAGTTATGGTAAAAGAACATTATAAATTTGTACTGTTATGTTATATACGCCTTATGAGTTTCATTCTTATAAATTTGGATTATTATTAATTTTGATTTATAATAAAGAAAATTAGATGTAGTGAAAGTATAATAAATCACATTATGTGAAATGATGATTATAAGTAACATTTTTATTTGTAACAAAATTATGACAAACGATTTTATGAGTTTCGACAGTGAACCTGTGTGATCAGATCATATAGTCTCATTTGCCCAGTAATTTCACTAGCTACAATGCCCTTCAAACCGGAACACAGTAGTCCCCATATGTCGGTACACTACGGTTACGGTTGTCCCTATATGTCAGTACACTTCAGTTAAAATTGCCCACACATCGTCGCTCGTATGACTAAAGGTCCTATCTGATTTTTGTCCATTGTTCAGAAAACCGCGTTTTAAGGTTTTGACATTTCTAACTTTCAGATAGTTTCGTTCCTCGCAAGTCTGGCATATTTATTTTTATATGCTTTTGTAGATAATTTCAAGTACTTTAATTATACGTTGAAACTTTTAACCTGTTTGTATTCTAAATACCTGTTTTGATTAATCAAAACAGATAGGTCACTTAGTGAACTTTGTTTTTTTTTAAAATAAGCTGTCTGTTTTTAGTTACGACTTTTTTTAATCTAAGTATGGAAATAAATTTACAAAATTTATGTTAGTAATGCTTTATTAGTGTGTTTGTTTTTTTTTAGTAAGTTTTTAGTAAGTTTAATGCTACAATACTGTATTTAATTCAACACAACGCCATAGCTTTACTAAGTACCTAACAATAAAAAACTACTTAATCAGCCTCATTTATAGGTAATTGAATATTATGAAGTCTTAATTGTAATAATAATAATTAATTAATTAATAATTAATTATCTTGTGATCCAAAATGTTAAGAGGTACAACGATTAGTCAGATGGATAGATAATTTTGCGTTGGCTAACATAGCGGTCCTAACTCAAAACAGCCAAAAAGTGAGATAGGACCTTTAGTCATACGAGCGACGAAATGTCAGTAAACTTCAGTTACAATTGCCCCCATATGTCAGTAAACTTCAGTTACAGTTGCTCCCATATGTCAGTAAACTTCAGTTAAAGTTGCTCCCATATGTCAGTAAACTTCAGTTACAGTTGCTCCCATATGTCAGTAAACTTCAGTTACAGTTGCTCCCATATGTCAGTAAACTTCAGTTAAAGTTGCTCCCATATGTCAGTAAACTTCAGTTACAGTTGCTCCCATATGTCAGTAAACTTCAGTTACAGTTGCTCCCATATGTCAGTAAACTTCAGTTACAGTTGCTCCCATATGTCAGTAAGCTTCAGGAGTTGCCCCGACGTGGCAGTACACTAGCCACATGGCAGGCAATGTAAGAACAGTTTATACAGTCATCAGGAGTTGTATGAGCGTAAACTTAATGTGGCATCCATCTCTTCCAATCTTCAAACGGTCTCGTCATAACGTGTAGTAATCAAGTAACGTTATAACGTGTACGGTATCGTTACACGTTATAACGTTACTTGATTGAAAGAACGGAAAAAATATTTCAGTTACTTAAATAAATAATAGGAAGAGAAATAGGCTTCTGCAGCAGTGGGATGTATGGACTGACGTTATAATCGTTGTTACAGATACCATCTGCAAGCGTTCCGTCATCTCTACGTACTGGCTATCGAACCGAGACTGTTCCTGCCGAGAGATCTTAACACAGGGAGGCTATGCTACGCACACTTACAGGTTATACTAGCGATAAAAATCAAAAATTCTCAAAATGCTGGCTATTTCTATTGCTGTTTCACTCCCACTAACACTGTCGATATACTGGTGAGAAGTAAAACTATACGACTTCCAAATGTAACATATACCTATATTGATTTTTAAACTTTTCGTACATTTTAGAATAGAAGCAAATAAATCTTGATCGCATTACAGTATAAAAAAGTTTTTGACCCGGAAAAATAATAACTACTATTATAGGCGAGTACAATATCACTTACAGTGCTCTCTTCCAGGCAACCAAAATGCCCTGTAGAAACAGTTTATTTCTATTCTGACAAAGATTTTATAATACCCATCAATTATTTGCACCAGATCATCGACCTGTCTGGTGCCGTGAAAGAAATGAAAGCGCCTTGCATCCTACCGGAGCTGAGTACCTTACGAGAGGTGAAGGTCAACGACCCGAGATACTGGCCCATCAGCTTCCAACGGGATCGAAATTGGGAACAGCTCAAGTATGCTTCAATCTTTTTTCATTCATATCACAGACAGCGCTTAACCACAATCCTGATTTTTAGGGATGATTTATTTATTACTAGCTGCGCCCCGCGGTTTCACCCGCGGATTAAAAGTAGCCTATGTGTTAAACCAGTACATAAGCTATCTATATTCCATGTTTCATCCAAATCCGTCCAGCCGTTTGAGCGTGAAGGAGTAACAAACATACACACATACACACAAACACACATACACACATACAAACTTTCAGCTTTATAATATTAGTGTGAAGTGTGAACTGTGACTAGCTGACTTTCAGATGTTGTCCTGTCTAAATTTGTGAATCAAGCCCTTTATTTCATGCAAAAACCCCATCGAGGTTCAGTTTTCCTGAATATGAAAATGTTTGGATACTTACTTTTTTTTTTTTTTGCAAATACTTAATTCGAATTATTAATTCGTTACGAACGTTTCAAGCTATTATAGTTTTTCTACCCTTTCACCGATATCACCATGGAGAACGCTGCTGCCCATGGCTATTCTCTTTTGGTACCTTTGGAAGAAATGGGGTGGTCCTATTCTCACACCGGAAGCACACTCTAGTGAACTGGCACCCCCCTCCCAGAAGGTTCCTGCAGCACACGTGGAGCATCGACGTGAAGCAGCGCGCCGGCTGCCTGTCCTACACGGCGGACCCGCAGGGGTACCTCACCATCCTGGCCCACACGCTCACGGTGGACCCCGCCAACATATGGGCCCACAAGCCGGAGAACATACATCTCTTCACTTACGATGAGAAGATCAACACGTTTGTCGAACACTACTTGAATATGGTGAGGATTTATTTATTCAGTATTCACGGTTTATTACTAGTTCCACTATAATGCTGTTATATGATATTTAATATTTATTTTATGCAGATATTTTCGTATTCTGAATCGTCATCTGAATTACTAAAAACGCCATCGTTATATGGTTAACATCCCCCATGTGCGAACGAAGCGATTTATTTTCACGCGAACAGCTAGAGTGGAATGCTTTGCCTTTTTCTGTACTTCCTGAAAATTACATCTTGGAGAGTCGACAGTGAACAGGTATCTTCTAGGCCCAACTTCTCCAATACCTAGAGACCGATCAGTCATCGTCAGTATGGATTTGCCCCGGATGATCGGCTGGTGAGTTTCTCGACTGCGCTGAAGGAATAGAGAGTAGTTTGTGTTTGCAGGGAGGCTCGACATAGCGAAAGCTTTTGACCGAGTTTAGCACAAGGCACTATTTTATCTAAAGTACCATCACGTGAATTACCTTCGAGGCTTACAGCAGGGGTACCTTCGAGGGGCACATTTGTTGCGTGCTTTCTCTCTGGGCGGAGCATCAAAGGCGTTGACCATGGATCTTTCTCCAACGCTATGTCCATTAATGCTGGCGTACCTCAAGGGTCCATGTTGTCGCCCATGCTGTTCATTATACATTTCGTTTCGAATTGGTAACATTCACTTCTAGGAACGCAGCGTGAGTGTGATCTTTGATGCGAATTCGCATGGCATGTATTTCCGATCACCAAATTGCTTTCGTGCGCGCCGAGCGTGCGTAGTAGGTACGAAACATTTGACACGATCCGTTTTTATACAGAACTGCTTTCGTGGTTTACTTGACATGTCTGTGACACAAACACATCCTATTGCCGCAGGAAGAAGAGCCAACGAACAAGATATGCGGCGACTGCCTGGTGACGTCCAGCAAGCGCAAGGGCTGCGCGCGGGCGTGGGGCGCGCGCGGCTGCAGCTGCCGGCGCCCCGGCCTGCGCGCGCGCGAGCGGGCCGCCGCGCTCGCCATGCTCGCCCACCGCTGTCTGCGCCGCGACATGCTGCGCGCGCTCCCCGCCTGGACCTCCTGCCTCAAGGTCGGTGGGGACTGCACGGTGGGAGCCGCGACATGCTGCGCGCGCTCCCCGCCTGGACCTCCTGCCTCAAGGTCGGTGGGGACTGCACGGTGGGAGCCGCGACATGCTGCGCGCGCTCCCCGCCTGGACCTCCTGCCTCAAGGTCGGTGGGGACTGCACGGTGGGAGCCGCGACATGCTGCGCGCGCTCCCCGCCTGGACCTCCTGCCTCAAGGTCGGTGGGGACTGCACGGTGGGAGCCGCGACATGCTGCGCGCGCTCCCCGCCTGGACCTCCTGCCTCAAGGTCGGTGGGGACTGCACGGTGGGAGCCGCGACATGCTGCGCGCGCTCCCCGCCTGGACCTCCTGCCTCAAGGTCGGTGGGGACTGCACGGTGGGAGCCGCGACATGCTGCGCGCGCTCCCCGCCTGGACCTCCTGCCTCAAGGTCGGTGGGGACTGCACGGTGGGAGCCGCGACATGCTGCGCGCGCTCCCCGCCTGGACCTCCTGCCTCAAGGTCGGTGGGGACTGCACGGTGGGAGCCGCGACATGCTGCGCGCGCTCCCCGCCTGGACCTCCTGCCTCAAGGTCGGTGGGGACTGCACGGTGGGAGCCGCGACATGCTGGGACCTTGCTTTAGTGCAGTGGTAGGCAACAGGGGACACCGTGGTCCGTATCCGTAACGGAGCTTCAATACGTTGCAGAATCATAAATTCGTAGACCTTACTAATTGCCAACTAACTTTAATTCGTTTTTGGATTTTTTACAGGATTATGAAGCGGACTGTTATTTACTATTAATTTTACCTATTATTTCTTTAACTGTTGCTTAAAAAAAGTCTTAACCGACATACACGTAAGGTCCGTATCCGAACCGCTGAACCCCTAAAACCTATGGCCCTGACCCACTGTAAACGTTCGAGTTATTAACGTTACAATTTCACTGTGACAATGGCCTGAATGTATTTTACATTTAGGCCATTGCCTAAATGTATTAATTTAAATATGAATAATAATATGTATAACCTTTTTATTTCGACATTTGTTAGTTAATCGATAAAACTGATTGTTAGTGCTTCTTCCTTATCTTTGATTCATAGTTAGACAACGATCAAAACTACTTATCATTTATGTTACACTGCGATGCGAATGTCAATAAAATTATTGCAATACTGATAGGCTATCAAATAGTATTCTTTTTGTGAAACTATTTAAGCCGTGATGCATCTGAGGTAAACATATTAAGATTTATGATTTATTACAGTATCGCCCGCTTAGCGTAATCAACAGATTAAGGTTTTGTTTAAAAGAATATAATTTTATAAATGATACGAAATGGACAGGTCTCGTGTGAAAACGCTTAACTTGTGAGTGAAAACGTGGAGCGTCGCGCACCTTTCGTTCACAATATTCACACATTCTTTCTTCCCCAGATTATAGGCACAATGAAGACCGAACCAACGTCGTACCACATGTGGCAAATAAAGCTGCTCCTGTCACAAATAGAGCACCACAACAAACGTTCGCAAGACGAGATGACGGTAGACGGACAAGACGAAAACGAGCCGCTAATATCGAACGAATTCACGCTCGCCATAAAGCAGAAAGTTTGCTACATTTTCGATAGCTGGGAGCTTAAACTGACCCCGTTTTTGAGGAAATACCTCGGGTTTCCAAGCAGCAGGAAGTTGAATAACTGCGATGATAGCATGAAGAGGTTTTTGAGCTCGTTCGTTGTGTATCACGATCTGCAGAAGAATGTACTGAAGGAATGCGTGCATGAGGATGAACTGTCGGTGCTGCTGAATAAGGAATGTTTGACTAGTGAAGCTTTAAGTAAGGTAAGCGAATAAAATCTTCGATCAGTTTTTGGTATTTTCATTAGTATTATTTCTGTTATTGTTAATTTTGAATCTACAATTTTGTCATCACATCAACAGCTGGAAGACGCCCACTGCTGAACACAGGCCTATTGCAAAAAAACGTCCATTAAAACGTCACTTGGGACGCTTATCATCGGTGGGTTTGCCATTATGACTACGCTTGGCAGGCGTCTTTGTGATCGCAGAAGATTTTAATGTACCGAGGAGAATGCTGCTGCCCATTCCCTGAATATTCCCTTAGCCGGCTCTTACAACACCCACAGAAGAGATGTGGTGGTCCTATTCTCACACCGTTGGGGCGCACGGCCATTCCCTCTCAGCGCGATTGAATTGAAGATTGAATCGCTACAGTACAAATTGTATTGTACAGATTGACTTTTGGTTTTTAATCGAATCACACTAAAGTAATGGTAAAGCCCCACGCGTGGATTGGCGTCACTCTTGGTTATAATTATGCTAATGTTCTTTTTTCTATCTCTCCAGGTGGAAAGCCTGGTTAGATGATCTCGGTCCTTGGCCTGTGGCTATGTGACCAGGTCTAGGTGTGTGGGGCGCGACTGTGTACACGACTGGTGTTAGGCGCACACTAGCATGCGAGGGATATTGGACACGCACACTTACATAGATGGGCGGGGTGGGCTTAAGATGAAGGGTTGTCACATCCTTGAAAAATGAAAGGGTTATTTTTGTTGAGTTGATCGAATTATCATTCATGGCTGTGTGCTACATATTCACATGGATAAATCATTGTAATATGATGACAGATACAAAACTTTACTTCAGTCGTGTCTACGTGGAGATTCATCATACCCTCAGAATCTCTAAAAGTTAATGCCAATAACACATTACACTAGGAATAATTTGCTCTAATTTCTAATGCCAGCTACACTCCTTCAGTTTTAACTGTGCGATTTAACTGCGCAGTCGGAGTGTACACATAAATCTTTAGGTATGTAGAACAATCAGTTCATCTGTACAGTCACTGTTAGAACTTCTTTCACTGTTGTTATTACTGAGATCTACTCAAAATAGCATTAGATGAAGGATAAACTATACAGTTATAACCAAGAGTGTATTAGATAAACTGCGCAGTTCTGTGTAGGTAGTGGGAATTGGATATATCTGTACAGTCTGACTGCACAGTCAAAACTGAAGGTATGTAGGCTGTATGGACGCAAGATTTATGTGTACAGTTAAATCGCACGAACGTAAAGTGTATAGTGGGCTTGTGATGCCAACAAAGAACAAGAATACTTACAAAAATGACCCTTACCGCGCTCTTGACAAGCCTAGCGCAACATCGAGTTTTCGTGACGTGTCCAGTGTCCATACTGCTAAGTGTTGCTTCGGGCTTGCAATATCTAAAGTTGAGTTACTGGGATGTTTTAGTGATGGATTGCAATGACAGTGAACTATTAAAGTGCAGTGCTAACTACTTTTTATATATTACGTGTCTATCCTAAATGTTTGTGGATTTCAGAACCTTTAAGTAATCTGTTAGTTTTAATAGCCAAGTATTCTATGTAAAGATATTATATTGATCCAAGCGTTAAATGTTTAAGATAAATAGAAGTATTGCACCAACACTTACAATTTACCGGTTTTCCCGTGGAATTTGCATTTTCCGGGATAAGAAGTCTACTTTTTTCTTAGCTGTTTTAGAGCTTATAAATATACTGCTACTGCGCCAAACAATGCATACCGAGATAGATTGTAGAGCGTGGTCTCTGTCTTTCACAGGGAGATAGTTGACTTGTAGAGCGCTGACTCTTTCCCTCTATTCGCATTATTTCTCGTACCTATACTGTATTTTATTTTACAAGTAAAGTGAACAGCTGTATTAGAAGTTTCTCATACTGAACTGTTTTTGACATTCATGAGCCTTCTGCCTACTTTTTGAATCGGTTATCAAATAACATAAACATCAATAACACATGTTCTAATTTGGCTTTTTATGTGTGCCGTATGATTTTTTTTAATGTACGAATAGGGTAACTTCCGACGGCATCTCACTTGATGTTAATCGACACTGGAAGCACTCGAAGGTGTAGCAGGATGACCTGTTATTTAAACGTAAGAAAACACCTTTTTACAAACTAATATTTCGGCAGATTTTACGATGCGTGCTATACATTTTGGATATAGGCATAGCCATAACAGTTTTCGCTAATACAGCGCTCTAAACTTAAACGAAATTAAAATATCCCCTTCTTTTTCATTTCCCCTTTATCAGAAGAGTACCGCTATACTTTCAGTTTAGTTTATCTTTAGTTTATGTAACACAGTATTAACACAAATAGGTAATTATCTTAAACATTCAAACGCTCGTAATAACCATTTAATAACCATTTCAATATTTAGTCGTAAACTAATAAATTCCTGTAAATAATCAACGACCCAAAATAGTTCTAGAATTAATGAAAACTATCGACAAGGGTTCTGTATTCCTTTCATCTTTTTTATACCTGTTTTGTATGTCTATTGTCTATTATGTCTATGTCAGTGTTGATGTAATCCTAAATATTTACCTACGCAACATAAATATCACTATTCCATTGATATTGTATAAAAAACATGTTATTATATGATTTCTGTATTTTGTATTTGATGTCATAGAAATATGTATTTTATATATAGGTAATACCATGAGACTAAATCTGTAGTTGGTCAGCAACTCTGGCTCTTGCATATTATACACGTGCCGACGGTAAATAATGTAAATCGAGCTGCAGAGGGCGACAACCGGCTATTTTCATCTTCATAATATATTGAGTGACAGAGACGTAGCTATCCGAAGCCGACACTAGCCGGTTATCTGTCTCTGATTAATAGCATGGAATAAGGAGGAGAGGAATGCCAATACACAAGAAAACAGCGTAGATCAGAATTATGCCAAAAAACCGTTTTAAACCTAGATGGCGCTGCAAAATGAGTGGGTTTACGGCTATGGCTACGGTGGGCTAGACTTAAAACGGTTTTTTGGCATATAGCGGTCTTTCCGCAGAGTTATAACATGGAGTACTTTAAAAGGAAGGTTAAAAGAGTTCTACAGGGTAAGCAACGCATTGGTGACGCCTCCTCCGGTGTTACAGATATCCATAGGCTACGGTGACTACTTCCCATCAGATGGGCCGTATGATTGTTTACTCCCTTTAACATTAAAAAAAAACTGATCTACGCTCAACTTATAGCCCGCTCATTTTGCAGCGCCATCTAGTTTTAAAACGGTGTTTGGCATATTTCTGATTTTCGCAGCTGTTTTCTTGGTTGTTCCGTGGTAAGCCGATTATTTCATTCTTTAGCTCGATGTGTATTATCATTTACCTGTACCTTGTACTTCATAAATTCTCGGCAGTTGGAACATTATTGAATCATGAAGAACTAGAAAATGTTCAAGTAATCAAGAATTAAAAACAGTTGCAGTTTGCTTAATTTTTTTTTTTTTTTTTTTATGTGATTGAATGACGTGACGAGCTAGTCGTTCACCTGATGTTAAGTGACATGGCCGCCCATAACAGTTGCAGTGTCACCCGGAACTTTAAAACAATAGTTTCGCGCGACACTGCACTGCGCACGTCATCCTGAGACATCACCCAGTCTAATAATCAGATTACTAGACTGAGTGATCAGATCATAAAGTCTCATTTGCCCAGTAATTTCACTAGCTACAATGCCCTTCAAACCGGAACAGTAGTGCTTGCACACTACTGCTTGGCGGCAGAATAACTGGCAAAGCGGTGGTACCTACCTAGACGAACTTAGCAGAAAAGTCCTACCACCTAGTGAAAATCTGGTTATAATCACGAAAATAAACATGTATAACTAATTATATTGGCCTGATATATGACTGTAGCTACTACCCTATAATATGCTGTTTATTACCACTTAACTACTACAATAATAATTATAAAAGTAGTACACTAGGTATTCATTAATATGCTGTATGTACTATCCATCGTTTCAAGTGAAACTCAACTCAAGTTTGTGGCGCTATGTGATCCATACACTAGACCTTAAGTATTATTGTAATCTTGCCTCTTTGTTCATAAAATCTGTCGCATAACGGTCTTATAGCTGTCGCAACATTATTATTAATACCGAATAAACGTTTTAACCGCGGGGAGCCGATGGATGCAGGAGGCAAGGAACCGCTTAAAGTGGCGCTCTATGGGGTTGGGGGAGGCCTATGTTCAGCTGTGGACGTCTTCAGGTCTTGTATTGTGAACGTTTTTGTGAATAATGGGGTAATATAAATATAAGTGTTTTTCATTTAGTATGTACTTATTAGTAAAAAGAAATATTAACCGTAAGTTTAAAGGTGAACGCGCACTAGAGCGCAGTCTACATTTACATAAGATGATTGTAGATATCAATTATTTTTGTTGCCTATTTTTCGCATTCTAATTGGTGTTTCCATTCTGTACAGCCTAGTTCGCGTTTACATTTAAAAGTGGTACTGAAGAACTGCATACTGTACAACTGAACTGAAAGTTTTCTCAATAAATCTCAAACGAAATTGTAAATATTATGTAATTGTAGTTTTAGTTTTCCACGTGTTTTCCTAAGTTCAGAGGTACAAAATTTCGTTGGATGTCATTGTAGATATTTTTTTTATAATTTCGTTGTTAGTGAATTTATCAGTCTTTAGCCGTGGGAAAACCCTCTATCCCCTTTACGCACGAATCATAATCTTTCACAACTAATTATCCAGTTAGGTATACTTAGGTAGGTACTTAATATCAGTCAAAAATTATTACAATATCATCTACCTACTTGTTGGTACTATATAAACAGCGAGCTAGTTCTATTTAGTTTTAATTCTTTCGGTTGAAGGGAAAATGGAGTTCAAAAGAGTATTTTTCCTTGTGGCTTTTATTGTTGGGTGCGCGGGTAAGTCATCTTATTATTTAATTTTTGAAAATGGGTAAATAGCAGGTAAAACCGTGGGAGTAATCTATTATAATAATCCTGTAATCAAGGTGAAGTTTGTAGTAAATACATAATTTAGAATCTACATTATTTTGGAGCGAGGCAAGTTGCCGCTCTAGGTGGCGCTCTGTGGGGGAGGCCTATATTCAGGAGTGACGTCTTCAGACTGTTGATGATGATGATGATGATTATTTTGGAGCAAATATACTGACTTCACGAAATAATGTCCTGGCATAAAATCCAACTCTTTTGGACGCTTCGATCTTTCCGACGCTGGCTGTACTAAATATTTAAGAATGAATAGCAACCACCACGAGTGGGTATGATCTATACATAAAGGGTATATAATATGTTCTAGCTATCCCAACCCCCGATCAGGAGGATCTGTCGACATACTTCGAGCATGTCGAGCGATCAGGTCGCATAGTGGGCGGCACGCAGGCGGCGGCCGGCAGCCACCCGCACGTGGCGGCGCTCAGCACCGGCTTGCTCGTCCGGAGCCTGCTCTGTGGGGCGTCGCTCATAGCCAGGAGAACTGTGCTCACCGCAGCGCATTGTATCGATAATGTCTACAGCTTCGGGTCTCTTACCAAGTAAGTCCGAAAAAACAGTATTTTTAAATTTTGCCCCAAACTAACAAATCTTGTACTATATAGCTACCAAAAGTACCAAACTGACAGACAAAGTTCTGGGTGGGAATCGTTCCCACAACCTACAGATAGAAGGCGGAAGGCCAGCTTATAGCAGTGAGCCAGCCAAAGGTTTTAATTTGGGCTTATTCCATCTAGTCCGACTAAAATTTGGTGTTAAACATAAATAAATTAAAACCAATGCTACTGAAAGTAACACTAAAAGATATTTGGAATAATCATTGTTTCCAAAGCATTTTGCCACGTTGATAAAATTGCGTTACATATAATAAAGTAATTTGGTACATTTGCATTTTTCTGTACATATTTACCTATATTATAAATACCATACTTTTCAGGATGTTCATACCTCGTGGTGTTGTCTATTACCTAAGCAATTGCTTACACACTAACGTGTTCATAACTGCTGTACTATAAAAAAAAACACATATTTTCGTAGCTGGTCTTATTTATTTTTTTCGAAAATGGATCAAATTTTAAATAAGTATCATTCTAAGTAGTTCTTAAAATATGTTCCAGCACACTCCGCGTAACGGTCGGCACCAACCGTTGGAACCAAGGCGGGCAGTCGTACACGGTCGCTCGCAACGTTACCCACGCGAATTACGTTTCCCGTATCATCAAGAATGACATCGGCGTTCTTATAACCAGCGATGATATCCAAACGTCTTCCCTCGTCCAGAACATCCCATTGTTTTATGGTTTCGTCGGCGCCGGCGTGCCTGCGAGAGTCGCTGGTTGGGGCAGGATTAGGGTAGGTACCAACAAAACTTGAATTTCAACACAATTTTGACAAGTGATACATACAGTGTCGCCGTCTATGTTCTTAACACAGAATTAAACCGTATTCTACATATACTGTGCCGTATTGTAGACATTACATTAGAGCTAGTTTGTACAATGTACTTGTTCAGTGGTAGCCCGTGCGACTAAGTTACAAACCGACGCTCCCCAGTTTGACAATGACTTCAAGTTATGTGCGGAATTTGCACTCGCACTTGCAACTGTGGTGGAAAACACCGCGGGAAAACTGACAAGTGCAAGAATCGGGAAATTCGAGGACATGTGACATTCACCAATCCATACGCACTTGCCCGGAGTGGTGAATTATCGCTTACGACTACAACGAAGCATGGGCTGTGCTTTCCTTGTGAAAGAAGGCCGGGGCCCAGCATTGGGAACGTGTGAGTTGATGATGCGTTATCACTTATAGAATAGAATAGAAAATATTTATTCCTGACAAAAGGCACAAAAACAACGCAAAGTTACAAACTAAGTACTACAAACAATGATAAACATTTGTTGCCCGTTGCCACGAATCGGTCCCAACTCAGCATGGTGCTGGTCCAGCCAGGGCTGGTCTTCCGTAGGAACCGGTTCAGTGTCGTCACGGCGCAGGTTACAATTATGTGGACACTTAACCCTTGTCAAACTGTTTTAATTGAAACACTGTTTTAAACTTTCACGGTTGTTCACTACGTTTATAATATTACTTAAACGGGAAAGATCCCGTAAGTAATATTATAGACGTGTTTTAATTGACTTTCAAGTAGGTTAATTTTTGAAATGCATCGATGATTTCAAAATGTAAGGACCAATTTTTATTTTTTTTAACCCATACATAAATGTTTACATACATGACTACTTTTGATAATCATCAGTGAAACAATAGATTCACAAAGAATTGGTAAAAAATATGGATGAAAGAAAGAAATAAAAATACACGCCATACACGCAACATTTTATCATGGTGGACATACCAGTGCCTCCAATATGAATCCGCCAACTATTTCTACATCGCAGGGCGGCGGCGCAATTTCAGCCAACCTGTTAGAGATCGACGTGTCTACAATAGATGGGGAACAGTGCGTGCGTGACGTGGACCAGGCCAGGATCGACCTGAACAGGCCCGACGCTCCACCGGTTGAGCCTCATATTGAACTCTGCACCTTCCACTCTGCGGGACGTGGCACTTGCAATGTAAGTACCTCAAAATCAAATCAACATCATCAGCTGGAAGACGCGTCCACTGCTGAACATAGGCCTCCCCCTTAAAACGCCACTTTAGACGCCTATCATTGGGGGTTTGCCATAATCAATTACGCTTGGCAGACGGCTTGGTGATCGCTGATTTTAATGTACCGAGGAAATGATACTGCCCATCATCATCAACAGCCTGGAGACGTCACTGCTGAACATAGGCCTCCTCTACATAGCGTCCCTTTGACTGGCTACTTGCCTCCTGCATCCATCTACTCTCCGCGGTCTTGACCATATCGTCGGTCCACTCAATGGTCGCCACTCGAGAACCTTTCTTCCCCATCGGTTGTCAGTTCTACGAGGGATATGGCTAGTAGGCCTAGCAATAATATTTCAATAAATCGTACGGTTAACGTATCGAGTTTACCGTACACTTACGCAGGGCGACGCTAGGTGGTAGCACGAAGCAAATTATACAACTATCGAAATATTATATCGAACAAATTCCAAGTGAGTAAACCTTCGTAAGTTTACGATGACACTACGATAGCCATCCTTCGAGTTTACGTCAAAGCAATATTCGTGCTCGCGTTTTCATACAAAATTTACTTATTAATTAAGTGAAACTGTACACTATTTTAAGATCTGTGGATTTTGTGAAATAAATAAATAAAATAAATAAATAAATATTTATTTATTAGGGTAGGTAGGGCGCCCGGTAGGGGCGCTGATCAAATGGCATACAAATGGCTTACGTTAACGATACACTTACTTTTACGCAAATATTCATGCTAGGCCTACTGCCCAATTGCCCATTACCAATTCAACTTGCTAATTCTAAGAGCTATATCGGTCACCTTAGTTTTCCTGCGGATCTCCTCATGCTGCTGCCCATTCTCTAGATGCTATCTTACCTGGTTCTTATGGCACCCGTGGGTTGAGATGAGGTGGTACTATTCATACTTACACCTTCTTATAATGATTCCCTTTCTCATATAACTTGAATGTTTTTAAATGAAATAGGTTATTTCTGGGTAATCACAATCATCTTCGATCTCGTCAAACTCAACCAAAAACTTAATAAAAAAAAGCTGTTCTCTGGCAGGGTGACTCCGGCAGCGCCCTAGTCCGCACAGACTCCGGCCAACAGGTCGGCGTCGTGTCGTGGGGCTTCCCTTGCGCCCTCGGAGCTCCCGACATGTTCGTCAGGGTATCAGCCTACAGAGATTGGATCGTGCAGAGCACCGTCTGAAAACCTTGGTATTTACTGATTAACTGAAATAAATTATTTTTATTTACCTTTTTCCTTTGTATTTACGCAAAATTCATGTTGATTACTTTCATAATAGTTCTACAAACATAACTATGGCACTGAATAAGTAATAGTGGCTTCGTTACGCATTGCTCCATGACAATAATTGGTATGCCCGTGTTTTTTTTTAGATCATGTTTTAGCTTGTAGGGAAAACTACTGATGTATGAATTATAAAAATAACTACCCGCTACATTTTTTTTATCTATGTACTTATTTTGAATGTGTCTGAGCAGGTTCTTATATCAAGCAGTGGTAATTTCAATTGGTAATACCTGCGGGTCGTTAGATTATAACAACTAAATTACAATTTTATCATGTTTACAGATATCTGCAGATTAAATGAAGAAAAAGATTAATTTAATGCAAGAGATTAGCGGGGCTTAACAGATTATCGTAATTATTTGTGATTGAAATTATGGTTATATATGTATATTTAAGTGTCTGTACTGTGTTTAATACATGCATACATAGAAATTGAATTATTATTCATTTATTATTTGGGAAATTATATTTTTTGAATAACATAATGTGTGTAATCATTTTTCAAATTGGATACAAGTTTATTTTTGGTTGTTTTCGACTGGTCCTACTCACTTATATTGGTTTGTAAGTAGGTAGTAAGTTTATATTAGATGGCTAGGTACCTAGGTAGGTATGGGGCCATCCATAAATTACCTGAGGCGTTTACGGGGGGGAGGGAGTCAGGCAAAATCTCACCAAACCTCACGTGGGGGAGAGGGGGGGTCTCGTCAAATCTCATGTAACTTTTTTTCTTGAAGAAATCGTGTAAAATCTTGAGAAAACTGGGTTAAATTAACTAAACCTTAATCTAAATCGCGTTTTCAGTAATCACTCCACTAGACCACACATGAGTCACGTTGACTGACTTAGGGGGCTTCTTAAACCAAACCAATGCCATCAGGCACAAATTAGCAGATGTATTTTACAAAAAATAAATAAATCTCACGTGAGATTTCGGGAGGGAGGGGGGTTAAGCCAAATCTCATGAAATCTCACCAAAGGCGGTGGGGAGGTGTCAAAAAATCACCTCACGTAATTTATGGACGCCCTCTATAGGTACACGTCCACTTTGGCCACTAGCCACGATATAAATGCGCGTTCCCATTGGGGAAACCCAAAATAATTTCCAATCCATTCAATTAGTTATCTTTCAAAATAAGCTAATAATCCATTAATGATGCATGCCCATCAATCAAATTATCGAAAAGATATGATTTATTTCGGTATATAAACTAACCTCCGTTAAGTTCCATCCTTTCGGGCAAAAAGTCAAAATGGAATTGAAAAGGGGATTATTCCTCGTTGCTTTTATTATTGGGTGCACAGGTGAGATTGTTATATTTCTGTTTCGTTTATGCTCAGATTCAATTTCTAAGGGTCAATTCACATAGAGCTGCAAAATGCTCGAGCAGTTTTTAAGTGCTATTGGAATATAAACCTTATTCCATTTAGACAAAGCTGAAAACAGTATGCAACATTAAAATCTTACCTAGAAGACAGGAGCGCGTGTTCGAACATTGTCGCCGCGGCAGCGCGAGCAGCCGCGCGGCTGCTCGAGCATGCTCGAGCATGCTGTCGTGCCGCGGCGGTAGTGTTGCCAACTTTATTTTCTAGGGAATCGTACTTTTCAGTTGAAAAGATCGTAATTTGATATGAATACCCGAAAAAAAAAGGATGCATAGAAATCTTAATGAAACATTGGGAAATTATTTAAATAAGTACCGTAACTTATAATAACTACGAATAATTATTAATATTTTAGGGCACACAATATCAAATATTAGGCAATTCTTAATTTTTATTTGTATTTATTTTATGACGGGCGAAGGCACTTTTAGTATTTTATATACAAACAATGAGTGATTTTCTGGAACTTTGGTTACCAGAATCACGACAAATTGCATAGGGAAATCCACACGAAGCAAAAAAAATGTACGTTTTTAAATCATTAAACTCCGAATCAACGACAATTAATAAAATAAAATGAAATTGAAATATACGTACTACGTAGTGTGTACTTTGAATAGCAATTACGTAAAATAATAAAATAAATAAGGTGGTAAGAACAGCGCGGTGGTCATGGAACTTTGATTGCAATGTAACAGGAGAAACATTATTCCTAATTTGAAAATTTCCATATTAACTATGCACATAAAGTGCATATTGAACCTGTCAAATTCATACCATTTTGTGTTTCTATCGGTTGCAATTAAGTTACATGTTCGCCCAGCAGGTTAGACGACAAATTCCCATACCAGCGAGACGAGGTACGCTGCGTGCCTATAAAGTGCAAGTGGGACAAAGTTTAACAAAATTATTGGTTGCGTTCATAAAATACCTACCCAACAAAAAGAAGTTTATGGTTTCTTCAAGTTTGTTGTTATTGACTTTTTGACATAATGAACGAAATTTTTTTTTTTTTTTTTGTTACGAAGATTACAAGATTTGAAAAGATCGTATGTTTTGCATACATACGATTTCGAATACACGATCGTACTTCGTGTCAGGCCCATAAAGGTCGTATAAAATCGTATGGTTGGCAACATCGGCGGCGGCGGCGGCGGCGATGTTGCGCGAGGTCATTCCATTTGTCCCCATCGCGACTAACGTGATGCATGGGGATGATAAGAAAATTATTGATTTTTCATTGTCTCTTCACCATAAGTAATAATATAATAACATAACCCACCATGCCTGGGCCCTAATTCTGTATGACCACTTTATGATTCCTTACTTCGAAACCACGCGAATTCCTTGTCTTACATAAGAAATCTGAAAAAATCTATTCTCTATGAAATAAAAAACGGAAACCGCGCGAAATGAATTTTGAATTGGCGCGATATGAACTGTCAAAATCATAACGTTCCACTGAGACGCGTTCCGAGTTCCGAAACATCAACATGTCAATATTTATTCAAAATAAAAATAACTTTAATGTAAAGTGAAGGTATTTGTAATGCTGTGACACGATTTGAACAAGACACGATAACGACGTGGTTTCGTATCGTGTGGAATCTGTGTTTTCATACAGTCCAGGTAGACTACAGCACGACCTCAACGAAGCAGACTGAACGTAGGTATTAGAAACGCAAAAACCCGTGGAATGTAAACGGATTAAGTAATTGAATCAAATGTTCGTTAGTTGCGGCGTTAAGTCGAAGGTGGATGGGGCCTTCTTGTTTTAGATATATAAGTAATTGAATATAGTATAGGACATCGAGGATCAAATAGAGACTATTGAACTATTGAACATCATAGTAAAAACGATTCACGACATCCTGGTCATTTTGCATACATAATTTTTATAAGTGCTTTAAAACTGTATCAATTATGAATTGTAGTCATATCTAGGATAAATGGACACAACATTATGCACCTACTTAGGATTTCTTCATGGTGAATAAAGATTTTAGAAATTGAATTGAAATATACATACGCTAGAGCCTTGCCCCCATTTTTATCTATTTTAGCTGTACTTGTATAGCTCGCTTTACAAGGAATTGAGTCCAGGGTCAACCATTATTTTAAACTAGACCAGTTTCCAAACCCTGTCTTCCAAATCCAAAGTATGCCTGATAAGAAATAAAAAATACAGCTGTAACCAAAAGAATTACACAAGAAAATATTTTGTTATCACGTGTGTTAATTAATAACAAACTTACAACCACTGATATCAGATGCATATATCGATAACGCATTATATTTTCTACTTATCTGATAATCAGCGGAATAAAGCAGTATCTAAGTAAATAATTATGATAACTTCCATTTAAATCAAGGGATTAATAATTAATGTTTGGTGGGAAAACCTGAGGAGATATCGGTTGTGTTATGGGTACAAACATATACTGTGAATAAATACCTACGTATTCTTAGTATAGTTTATTGTATAGGTACCCATTGTCTCTTCTCGAACTATCAGTACGTAGTACCATGGAACAAGGAGGAGAGGAATTCCAATACACTAAGAAAACAGCGTAGATCAAAAATATGCCTAGAACTAGATGGCGTTGCAAAATGAGTGGGTTATAAGTTGAGCGCAGATCAGAAATATGCCAAAAAACCGTTTTAAACCTAGCCCGCTCATTTTGCAGTGCCATCCAGGTTTAAAACGGTTTTTTAGCATATTTCTGATCTGCGTTCAACTTATAACCCGCTCCTTTTGCAACGCCATCTAGTTTTAGGGATATTTTAGATCTACGCTGTTTTCTTGGTGTATTGGCATTCCTCTTAACCTTTTTCCATGCTAGTACTATTATAATTCCATCTACGAAGGTGCGCCTACGCTCATATTTTAGGTATATTTCTGTCGATAGGGACACACTAATTACATATGAGTGCACACAGACAGAAAAACAGTAGCGGAAGGTTGCGCATTTATACTGTAAGCAATCACCAAAAAGATTAAAACGCGTATTCGTAGATGGCATTAACCTACCTGCTTACTATGGTAACCCCCGGATTCTCGTACGTTTGTTAAAGTTACTCATGTCAACTTAAAAATACTGAACGCTCATTGGTTGGTTCTTGATTCATAATTTTTTATTCATAATTCATTTATTCATTGCGTAAATGGGTACAATAATATAGGTGTCAATTTTAATATTAAGAGCGCCATATACTGCTTTTCAGCATGCAATAATAATGTAACTACTTAATTAACAATGTCAATAAATAGTACAAACATGTCAATACATTAAAATGGTTACATAGGTACATGTCAATTGAATAGTCATATTAAAAAGGTATACCAGTAAAACAATAAATTTCAATAAAATACAGAACGAAAATGATAAATAACAATAATTAATAAAATGTCAGTTCAAAATAATTCATTGATCATCAGCTGTCGTCAACCAATGAGCGTATAGTATTTGGTAAGTTATGTTAACACGAGTTTGATAGACGTACAAGTAACCGGGGAAGTTTTGTTTGTAAGAAAGTCAACAAACATAAAAGGTTTTAAATCTAAAATTCGCATTTAAACAACATCAAAACTAACTAATGGGTCATCCTTTCCAGCTATCCCAACACCCGAACTGTCCGAAGAAGAGGATCTCTCCATATTCTTCGAGCATGTAGACCCATCAGGTCGCATCGTGGGCGGAGCCGAGGCGCCGGCCGGCAGCCACCCCCACATGGTGGCCCTCACTAATGGTGCTGTCGTCAGAAACTTCGTCTGCGGAGGTTCCATCATTAACCGGAGATCCGTGCTCACAGCGGCTCATTGCATCGCCGCTGTATTCAGCTGGGGCTCACTTAGCAGGTTGGATTCCACACATTTGGGTTCCGCATTTCCCTGCGGTTTTACATTCCAAGATATTAGTTATTCTTTCTTTCTGGTCGTTCCCTCACTGATAAGGGTCGTGATCATGTGTAAAGGCCCTCAATATTGTTCGGTCTTGTGCCAGAGCAATCGTTCCCTGTAGAGTTTGTTCCTGTAGTATTTGTTATTGGTTATATGCAATGAATATATTTGAACACTGTCTCACCTAATGTTAAGCGATACTCGGCCTACGATGGGCATAGACTCCAAGACGACACCTGACTTAAAGACTCCCAAGTTGTATACTTAATTAACTGGAGACGAGGACGCCAGGACCTATAGTGTTCCACTCGAAGCTGTTCGCGCTGTTAAGCTATATACTTATAACTGATGATCCTTGAACTTTTTTTTTCATCATCATCAGCCTGCAGCATCAAGACCTCTACTGTTGAACACAGGTCTCCTCCATAAAACACCACTTTGTACGCTTATCATAGGGGGGTTTGCCATAATCACCACGCTTTTCGGCGGCTTGGTGATCGCAGAAGATTTAATTGTTTCAAGGAGAATGCTGCTGCCCATTCTCTGGATAATCCTTAGAATATAATTATACTCTGAAGAAGGAGCATCGATGACGTCATTACAAAAATGAAGAACGAGTGATATACAACTTATGCTGAGATAAAACGGGACAGAGCATATTGATCTTGCATCACTTACGCGGAACCCATGCTGTCACAAGTACACACAGATCTGCAAGTACCCGATGACCCGTGACAAAAAATACGGGAGCTGTCATAATGATTGGTTGTTAGGCCAAACTATTGCTATCTAAAAAGGGCACGCGGACATTACTTCTACACAGAGTATATATTCTAAGGGATAATCCCTTAACCGGGTTTTATGGCACCCACGAGAAGAGATGCGGTGGTCCTATTCTCACACCGCAGGGACCACACGACCTACTAATTTTCCTAAACGTTGCAGCAATCTGCGCGGGGTGGTCGGCACCAACCGCTGGAACCAGGGCGGCCAGTCGTATGCGTTCGCCCGCAACGTCACGCACGCTAACTACGTGTCGGCTACCATCAAGAACGATATCGGCATACTGGTCACCAGCAGCGACATCCTCGGCAGTGCCCTCGTCCGGACGGTCCCACTGAACTACGACTGGGTCCCCGGCGGCGTCAACGCGAGAGTGGCGGGCTGGGGCAGGATCAGGGTATGTTCCACTTAAACTATACCGCGTGTAATTGAATTCATTAGCATCCTTTGAAACTAGGTACCTACTCCTGACACCGGTCAAGTGTGGACTTAAATTTATGAAATCTAACGCATCGATTTGGTATTGACAATAACTCCAAAAGTGGGATAACTTACTTAATCAACTGCTACAGTACAAAACTAAACTATCAAAATAGGCGCCGCGGCAATATCCATAATTTTCAATAAAACATATTTTCATGTACACTATTTACTCTTGAATAATCATCATTATAATTGATGTACTATCATGCAATCAGTTTATGCCAATGAATTGAATTGCATCCTGTATATCGAATCATACTTTGCAGACGTGATCTTTATTAAAATTGGATGATATGATGGATATGATATTTTAATAATTGGAACTTACAAAATGGCATTAATTTTGCCATTCTGTGCACTGATCTTCAATGTGCTACCTGACGCTCAAAGTGTTGAAAAATTTATATTGGTATCTTGAATGCAAACTAGGTATAATTTGGTTTGGATCGAGCGTTCTATAATATATCATCTAGGTAGATTTAAGGTAGTTTTTTTGATCCCTAGTTAAGGTAACCAATGGTTAAAAAGTGTAACAAATTCTAACTAATGGTCAAAGTTAGAATTTTTACCCATTGGATACCTTAACTATGGAACAAAATGCCCACCCTTAGTGATCTACTTATATTATTAGAACTGACTCTACCTGATTTTCGTTCACTTGATTTCTTGTTCTTTTCGCTTTTATTCCAAAACCAATGTGAACAAAAACACTGAAAATAAAGTTGAATAAGGGTCAAATTCTCGCTCCATTTTAACGTTCCGCCCTTTTCCAAAATCGACTAAACGATAGTTACTTCATGTTGAATGATTTGACACAGATACTTTCCTAGTTTTAAGAGTTTCCAACATATCAACTGTTTACGAAACCTCCATTTTTTTATCGCAGGCTGGTGGTTCCCTTTCCGCGACCCTCTTACAACTAAACGTACCAATAATCGATGGGCAACGTTGCGTCCGCGACGCTGCCCAGGCCTCCATCACCCTGAACATGCGCGCGCCGCCGGTCGAGCCTCACATCGAGATCTGCACCTTCCACTCCGCTGGACGTGGCACCTGTAATGTTAGTACAAATATCATCATCATCATCATCATCATCATCAACAGTCTCTAGACGCCCACTGCTGAACATAGGCCTCCCCACAAAGCGTCATTTTGTGTAGGGTGGAACGAGTGGTAGTGCTGGTTGAAAAAAGAAAGAGAAAAAAACTACCCAAATATAAATGATAATAAGGGGTGTTCTATGTATGTATTTACAAATAAAAAGTATTCAGTTATCTGGTTCCCACAACACAAGCTATGCTTAGTTTGGGACTAGATGGTGCTGTGTGCTGTGTATAAATATATTTGGATATATTATCCAAATATATTTATATATTTTAAAAAAACTAGATTACTGTAGATAGATCATTTTACGAAGGTCCAATGTCGACTAAACCATGCGTTCATTCACATAAAAAATCTATGGTTTTTTTTTCCAGGGTGACTCTGGCAGTGCTTTAGTCCGGATTGACCGCGGCCAGCAGGTGGGCATCGTGTCGTGGGGCTTCCCCTGCGCGCTCGGAGCGCCCGACATGTTCGTCAGGATCTCCGCCTACCGCAACTGGGTCCTACAGCACAGCGTGTAACCTGCTAATCACACTTTCTAGTCAGCGCCATCTGTAAAACTATATAATTATTATATCAGTTCTTCGGTACACAGTAACAATTGTTTTATCCCTTACCTGTGGCTCCTATAGTACAAGCTTTACTTAGATTGGGGCTAGATGGCGCTGTGTGAAATGTCAACAAATATTTATTAATTTATCTGTAGCTATTGACTGATTGTTTATAATACGGATAAATAATATGTAATACGTGCGCCATTAAACAGAAGATCTGAAAAGAGCAGAGTTGTCTATTGCTGTCTCACTCCTACTGCACTTTCGACAAAATGGTGGAAGTGGGAAAGCTGTATTCCTGATTCGACCTTTATAATGAAGTGGAACTCTTTACCAGCGTCTGTGTTTCCGGATAGCTATAATCTTGATGTTTTCAGGAGTTTTGTTGTTTTCTTTTAACATCAGAAATGTGGTCACACGATAGGCTACTAAAAAAATCTCTAAGTATACCTTGTCCACTTTATTAATGGTTTTTTGACAGCTCGACGACTGACAAGTAAGGGATGTTCTAAAGATTCTCGATTGTGATACCATTCCAATTGTACTATTATCATTAATCGAATTAAGTACGTAAACGTAATAATCGATACGATAAATGTACATTTTGATTTAGTTTTGATGAATTCCATGAAGTACAATATTATTTGTATGAAATTTTAACGTAAACAATACTCTTAAAACTTCATAGGCGTGAGCTGTCCAAATGCCATTCATAAAATGGACAACGTATAGCTTTCATAACAATCGCTTTTCCAATGGCGCGCGTAATACTTGTACCAAGTAATATGACACCATATCTTAATTTCAATTCAATATATTTATTTAATTAATATGGCTAGGAGCCAATTAACTAAGTCTGATGTAAATAAAATGTTTTGTTATAATACTTTGTCTTCATTCCTATGAAGCCTGCAGGATAGGTAAGCAATGGTGACTAACTAGATTTTAAATTATTTTCTTACAAAAGCAATCTGCTAATCTATTCTCTATGAAATGATAATGAAACCGCGTGAAATGAATTTGGAATTGGCGCGATTTGAACTGTCAAAAATCAGAATGTACCATAGACGCGTTCCGAAACATCAAAAGGTACCACTTATGTCAATATTTATTCAAATCAAAAATAACTTTAACGTAAAGTAAAGATATTTCTAACGCTGTGACACGATTTGAACAAGACACGATAACGACGTGGTTTCGTATCGTATCGAATCTGTGTTTTCATACAGAATTAGGGCCCAGTTCAGATAAAAATGTAACTGTAAATATTCAAAGTGTAAAAGGTTAAAATGAGTAGGACAACAATATTTTTAGGACTGTCAAATTATGTTAGGTTTTTTCACAACAGAATTGACACGCAATTATCTTCCTATCTAAATTTAAAATACTCAATACTCAATAATACTCAATAATTTATTGCAATCATTATTATACATTATATACAGGTGTTAATAGCGTGTTTAAAGGTAACATAATGACCCTGCTTGGGTATAGCAATAACGTGCGGAGCGAATCGACTTAGTCTACAGTGAATCGTTCCGAAAGGAATTCGTCTAATGTATAGTAGCATTTATCCAGTAGCACAGTTTTTAAAGCTACGGCGAGTTTTTTCTCTTCTTCAATTTTTTTTAAATATACCGGTAATTTGTTATATATCCTTGTGGCCATTGTATGCGTGCCGGAACTATGCATAGCTAATTTTGACTGGGGTGTTATTAAGTCATATTTATAATTTAATCTAAGTTCATAGCCTCGATTGCAATCCGCCAGTTTTTTGAAAAATTAAGGGTATTTCTTGACGAGTTTACAGATTTCTAGGATGTACAAAGACACTGTTGTTAGAATTTTGAATTTGATGAAGTAAGGTCTATGAAAATGTTGTGTGCTGATGTCTGGTTTAATATTTGCGAGAATACGGATACATTTTTTTTTTGGCTACAAATTCAACTGTACAATCTGTACAATTTCCCCAGAGTATTATGCCTCATAGGGTAACTAAATATAGGTGCTTTCATCGCAATTTTTATTTTGCTAACTAGTTGTTTAGGGAAAACAATAACGACAATGATTAAATCAATGAAGAAACTAGTTCTTGGCTGTAACTTATCGACGTAACGTGTACCTATTGTATTAATCACTAACAACAACATCTAGTCCGATAAACTTATGATTAATGAAATCTACACAAACAAATTTCTATACCTATCTTACACAAAAGTTTGATAGCTAAAAAACTCATTATTGTCTCACCAATAAAATATAAAAGAAAGTGTTACAATGGGCGGTCTTATCGCTGACAGCGATCTCTTCCAAACAACCTTTGTTAAAAAAATACTAAGCTAGAGGGTTAATTTTTTCCCCCTTACACGCTTTTCCCACCAAATGGGGTGAGAAAAATCGAAAACGTACGCCTTTTCTTTCTACTACGGACAAAACTGTTGGCGTTGATGAGAAAGGTATACAAAGCAAAAAAAAAATGATACCAACGATGGAAGAGTGTCTTCGTACCTTGGACGGGAGAGGCTCCAGCATTGGATTAATACACTCACACATCAACAGCCGGAAGCTGTCCACTGTTGAACATAGGCCTCCCCCATAAAACACCACTTTCGACGCTTATCATAGGGGTTGGTATAATCACCACGCTTGGCAGCTTGATGATTACAGAAGATTTTTATGTACCGAGGAATATGCTTCTGCCTATACCCTAGATATGCTCTTGGCTGGCTCTTACGGCACCCACGGGTAGAGATGGGGTGGTCCTATTCTCACACCACCAATACAGGGTGATGGTAATGATGATTTTTTGTTTTTTGTTCTAAAGAGAATATGAATGTATAATGTGCCTATCAAATCTAAACTATCTAGAGTAGTGACCAATTACGTAGCAATATTACTTATCAGCTATCCGCGTCATAATCACAGCAATCAATAATTAGAACTTAATCTCAGATAGCCACCGTTCAATTGAAGGATATAAATATAACTGATTTAGATAATTAAGCCAAATCTGGTTAGGGTGTTGGGAAAGATGGCCGCCAAAATCGCGTTTGTCGTGTTCGCTCTCTTTGTTGCGTGCTTGGGTGAGTTAATTTTTAAGTACTCTGCTAGAATAGTTGCGCCCTGCGGAAAAGTATCCAATGTGTTACTCTACTGTATAAACTATCAGAATTGATGCAGTACGGAGTTTTTTTTTATATGAGAATGGATGATGTGACGAGCTAGTCGTTCACATGATGTTAAGTGACACGGCCGCCCATAACAGTAACAGTGTCACTCGGAAATTTAAAATAATAAAGTTTCGCGTGACACTGCACTACGCACGTCATCCTGAGACATCACACAGTCTATTAATCAGATTACTATAGACAGTGAAATCAGGTCATAAAGTCTCATTTGCCCCGTAATTTCACTAGCTACAATGCCCTTCAAACCGGAACACAGTAGTGCTTGCACACTACTGCTTGGCGGCAGAATAACTGGCAAAGCGGTGGTACCTACCTAGACTAACTTTGCAGAAAAGTTCTACCACCTAGTAGATTAATGGTAACAAACATTCACACACACATAGGCTTTCGCATTTATAATATTAGGGATGGATATAGGATAGGATTATAATAGTAGCACTTAAGCTGCTGCCATGATAGGTTTGCACGCGTGAAATAATATAGTCTAGACTGTCCTTATAGCATAGAATAAAATAATAGTGCAGCTACCATGTCAACTTGTATATCACGTACTATTACTTGTTCTGTGGTTATACGATACCGCAGTTTGTATTGGAAAATGTACAGCCCTCCTAGCGGCGAGCTAGCTAAAACACCCTTTTATTTGGATTTATTACTCCACCAACGCGGTTGTCGCGTTACCGAGTGCAAGTCCTATTTGAAAAACTCTACCAGCTGCCCTAGCACGGACGGTAGACACAAAATGTGTTTTCCCCTGTTTTACTCCACTTGACAAGTAAGCAAGTATGAAGTGACATAAAACGGGGAAAGACAGTTTTCTCTACCGCCCGTACTAGGCAGGCTGGTCCACAGTAACTGCAGTCAACTCCATGCCAAAGTTCAAGCAGGTTGGTGATATTAAATATAATATAATATTATCGGTTGCTACGCTAGTACTGTTACTTATTCGGTGCTGCCGTTTTAGTCGCGAGTCAATTAATAATTTGTTTATCAGACCGTTGCCTATTGATACCTACTTGTGAACTTTTGATATGTTTACCACAGAAAGTTTGTTCGAAAAAGCTTCAGGAATAGTAAGACCTAGAAATATATATAATCTCAAAAAAATATACACCAAAAATATAACTTACAGCCACGCCCACGCCCGAGAAAAATGAGGACATGTCAATGTTCTACCAGCACTCGGACCCGGCCGCCCGCATTGTCGGCGGAGTGGAAGCTCCCGTCGGAAGCCACCCCCACATGGTGGCGCTGACCAACGGCGTGCTGGTCAGGAGCTTCTTCTGCGGGGGCTCTCTCATCAGCACTCGGACTGTGCTCACCGCGGCGCATTGCATCGCCTCAGTCTTCAGCTGGGGATCTTTGAGCAAGTAAGCTGTAGACTCTCTCCTACTTATAATACTAGTTATGTTTGGTGGTAGGACTTTTTTGCAAAGTTCGTTTAGGTAGGTAGTACCGCTATGTCAGTTATTTTGTCGCCAAGCAGTAGTGTGCAAACACTAACACACACACAGTAATATTAATATAAGAAATGCGTTGGTATCTTTGTGTGTATTTGGTATGCACTAAAGTATTTAGCATCTCTCTATTCTATTCTACTTAACCGATTATGGGACCAAACTGACAGTACATTCTATCAAATAAAAATGAAATCAGATTTTGACTTAGATACGACGTAACAAACAAACCTAAAAAAAACTTGCAACCGAATTTGGAACCTCTTTTTTTTAATTCGGTTGAAAAGACGATAACTTAGTCATTTGTTTTCCCTTCCAAAACACTCTATTTAAATGCAAAAATACTCGCCTAATTCGTAATTTTGTCCATTCTATAGCAACCTCCGCGTCACAGTGGGCACCAACCGCTGGAACACCGGCGGGCAGACCTACGCCGTCTCCCGTAACGTGACGCACCAGCACTACGTCTCCGCCACCATCAAGAATGACATCGGTATCCTGATCACGTCTTCTAATGTTGCCTTGAACTCTCTCGTCAGCCCCATTCCTATGACATTCGACGAAATACCCGGGGGCGTACCTGCCAAGGCTGCTGGCTGGGGCAGAATTGCTGTGAGTAGACGAAGCATCATCATCATCAACAGTCTGAAGACGTCCACTGCTGAACATAGCTCTCCCCCAGAGAGCGCCACTTTAAGCGGCTGCACGCCTCCTGCGTGCCTACGCTAAGTGGGCGATGCTGCTGTAAATCATAAATCCTTACCGTACCCTCATTTAATTCGAAGTTACTTGCTCCTTTTAAATAGCAAAGTAATTTATTTTCAAAGACTTCTATGTATACACTAGACAGTACATTTCTAACTTGCATTGTCGACCACTGTAAATAAGCCGGCCAGCGTCGTCTCGCTCATACGAAGCTCGGCACTCAAAGCTACTGCACGTGTATTGCAATAAAACTATGATCCGAAAATGTCATTATGTAAAATAAACAAACGCAACGGAATCACTTTTGAACAATAAGTTTAGAATTTGGAACAAAATGAAATATTATTTTGTCGATTTATAATGGCGCCAGACCGCGCCGCAGCAGCCATAGGCAGAGTGACCGAACACTGACCGAACAATACAATCTACAAGCATAGACCTTATAAAAAAGCAGGACTGAGTCCCAATTGATCCCGAACCGAGGTACCCATAGGAAGTCGGAACGCTAATAAGTACGAGCGGACACGCACACACTCACATCATAGGAAGTCTATCGCCTGCCATTACTGCTCCGAACCTCGCCCAAGACGCATAGAAAAAAATATTATAAAATGCCGTCTTGCGTTGGGAAAAGTTGTCGAAATCATAGTGATTTGATAAAAAAAGTCAGGGGATCACTTTTCACAAGTAAGCTTGTTAATATTTCGCTAATTTCTTGCTTTTTCGATAAAACTATTGAGATGCAATCAATACACAAAACCAGCTAGTGTTACCAACAATCAAACTTGCAAATTACCCGGAAGTGTGGGAGAATGACCAAATTATGTTCGAATACAACTTATTCACCTATATTGATCATAATTAGAGATCTGACTATATGCAAATGCATATTTCCATTATGCATATGCATGTGCTGGTCTTTGCAGGTTAATAAATATTGTACCGGTAATGGACCTACTAATCGTGCATATTTGTGCAGGTTTTCTATAATGTAGAAAAAGTAAAGTAACGTAGAAAAATACGATTTATGTGTTCATAAAACATTTTAAGCAACACCCTGGCTATAAATCTTTGTGCCAAATAAACAGTTTTATTAACTGACTGGCTGACCCGAGCCGGTTAGTTAGTTTTATGCCCTAACCCTATCCAAAGGAAGAAAGAACTGGGAGGGGAAAAGGATAAATGGAGGCAGGTGCGCCTCTCTTCACCGTCATACATTCATCCTTTTTCCCTATCTTTTTCGCTCTCCCTTCTCTCTTCGCTTTAGCGTACAGGGTATATTCCCAGTTGCCCCCACATGCTTCGCCCCCGGGTGGCAACTGGGAATAAAAATTCCCAGTTGCCACCCGGTGGAGACTGGGAAGCTATTGCTCCCACTTCATTCGCCGTACATTGCTGCGTAGATCGCCAACCCCTTCATTACTGTCCAAATGTAATCTATACATGGTTCTTGGGGGGACGGGGCAAGTGCGGGGGGAGGCAGGGCAAGTAGGGGGGGCGGACTAAGTGAGGGGGGAGGTGTTGGCAAGTGCAGGGGTGGGGGGAAAGTGAGGGGGAGGTGGGGGCAAGTGTGGGGGAGGGGAGATTGCAGATTCCTTTATTGTGCGTGCGGCTAGGGAATGGAACTCACTCCCGGCGTCGGTATTTCCATCCACTTACAACTTAGGGTGTCTTCAAATCAAAAGTAAATAGGTTAATTCTAGGTAGGCGTGCTCCACCTTCGACCTCATCACCACTTACCATCAGGTGAGATGTAGTCAAACGCTAACCTATCGAAAGTAAAAAAAAATAAGCCATTCAATTTTGACTACTCTGTTACGCTCACGTAGCTTTTTGGTCATACGTTTTCGTATGACCAAAAAGTCACACCAACAACAGATTTTTTTTTGTCGGATTCGGGTAATTTTCTTCACATGGCAATCCATTAATCAGTCACACATATTTATGCGGCCGCCATTGCTGTATGTCAGTTCGATGTCAATCAAGATTCATTCCTGCTATTTTTTTATAATTCTATGTCTACAAGCACTAGCGCTGCGTGTTGGGAGGGATCCGTAAAGCGCTGTAGCGGATTTTAGTTAAATTATACCAAAAATGGCAACTATTTGTGTGTACGCGGGAAAGCGATATTTGCGAAAACAAAAGCAAAGTAGGTTGCTGCAAAGAATGGACGATGCGATAGAACTGCGTAGGAGTTTGGGAAGAGAAAACACAGTTCAAAATAGGAAAGGAGCACAATACCTGGATAATCCGATGCGGCTGGTCTTTCAGGAGTCCTTCCAAATGCGAGAGCATCCACTGCATCACAATTTCACGCACAAAGTTCTAGTTTTTAACGACAAAAGGCGGAGGTCGATCGGCCATGCGAAATTCAAACACGCACTGACTTTGCGCACTCACGTTAGGGTGCGCTACTGTCGCGGAGACGCTTGTAGTGGTCTCGCTCGCACATATACAGATAGGTATGTGCAGGAGTAGGATAGAGATATGGGGAAATAATTGCAACAACCAAAACATTACGTTTTACTAAGAAATTTACATTGAATCAGCGCAACCACTATTTGTGCTTCCCATAGCTTCTCTAGTACCTACGTAGTACATATGCCTCTTTGTTTATTTTTGTTTTCTTTTATAACTGAATAGACCCGCATTATAGGTAAAATCGCAAATCCTATAATCGCATTATAGGCACCAAAGACTGACTTTTGGGCTTTTTGCATTTGCGGTCTTTTAGAAAGATTATTCTGTCTGATCCATTGTACGACATTACATTTACATGACTCTTTGTACGACTACAAGTATTCTTAAAATACCGATTATTTTGAGTATCGATGAAAAGGCACCTAAATTATCCAAAATAGGAAGTTTGTTAGAAAGAGATTTCAAATCATACAACTTATAATTATTATTTGTTTTTAATATTTTGTATCTTATCTTCAATATACATATTAATTACAATAGTTTACTGTTTAGCCAAGTCAAAAGCCTTTGGGCGGCCTAAACATTTGACAGGGCCTAATAGAAGTAGGAAGACAATAAATAATTTCCGTATTATATTGTAATAACTGCATAATGTATCTCCAGGCTGGCGGTGCTCTCTCCGCTGCACTCCTGGAAGTGAACCTGTCCACCATCGGAGGCCAGGACTGCATCGATCGGGTCGCGCAGGCCGCCATCGACTTCAACACTCGCGCGCCCCCTGTCGAGCCACATATCGAGATCTGCACCTTCCACAGCCCTGGATTCGGAACATGCAACGTAAGAACCTTATTTGTCTATCCAAATAAAACTTAGCTAAGCAACACTTTCCCCTGGGTTCATCATGCATACATTTGGTGCAAAATTATCTAAGTATTTCAATCAGTTGTCTGGTTCCCATAATACTAGCTAGCTTAGTTTGTAGCTAGATGGCGCTGTGTGAAATGTAAAAAAAAATACAGTTTGTAGCGCTAGAATATAGTTATTTGGTGTTTTGTCTCTCTCCTAAACCTAATAAGGTTTGAAATGGGCAAAGATGAAACAAGAGTAAACACTTGAGTAGCTATTCCAGTATTATGAGCGTTAGGTACCCCTATACAAGGTGAGTTTGAATTGGTATGTTATCCCGAAAGGGGGGGGGGGGGGGACTGGGACCATGATAGCCCACAAGTTGTGAGAGCCTTACTTGAAACTGCGTGTTTCCAAACCTCCATACTAAAAAATAAATCCACTCACAAAATTGCACGTGCGATCGCTACGAGAGTTAACAAGATATTATAAATTCATTTCCAATCTAAACACAGGTCGTTAAACTCATGTAAACGCATTCGGTCAAGGACGAAGTTCAACCACCCAGCTGCGCTAGGGCTATCTTCGAACGTAAACTTTACATGGCATTTCTTCAATAAAAAACTATCAATTTAGAAAAGTCGTAGAAGAAATATTGTCTACGGGGAGTAGATTTACCCCCTTACGGGATAATATACCAATTCAAGCTCAGATAGTATAATGTAACTGCGGTATGTAAGGAGGAGTGTGAACGGCATCAAAAAGATAAATTACCTGTTTATAAAATTGTTTGTGAGATCATCACATCAACCGGAACCCGTTAACTGCTGAACTTAGGCCTTCATATAAAACGCTACCTTTTAACGTTATTTATTTATTTACTAGTTGCGCCCCTTGGTTTCACCCGCGGATAAAAAGTATCCTATGTGTTGATCCAGTTTATAAGCTATCTGAATTCTGAATTTCATCAAAATCGGTTCAGTAGTTATGGAGATTAAAGGTAACAAACATTCACGGACACACACACAAAGGACATTGACAGTCTTCGTATGGGTTTTGGTCCAAATACTGCCCAGAGAAACGATTATCATTTTTAGACTCCTGACATAAATAAATACTTGTACACAAAATATTTTCAAAATCTGACCATGAAGTTAAAAAAATTAGGTTTATACAGGGTGGATTTTTGAAACGGGCCAGCAAGGGCAGGTACCTTAACCGCTATAGCTACTGGAAAACGTTCACGGGAAAAAGAAGACTAAACATGAAGTTTTGAGATACTCTGAACTGCATTAACTGATTTTGGAAAAAATGTACAGTCAGAGAAAAATATGCAAAAATACACAAAAACATTTTTTTTACGCCAATCGATTCTACTTCATGTAGGGATCAAAATATTGTATAGGACCATTTAAGGTATGAGTACTAGAAATTACAGAAATCACGAAAAACTTATCCCATAATTTTTGTACGGGAAAACGATTAATTCACTCCATATGATGATGATGATGATGAAATAAATATTAATTATCCCAATAGTTAAGTATCGAGTAAGGTCCCATAGTACCAAATTCAATATTAAAAATTAATTTAAAAAAACCCATGGTCAGATTTCAAAAATATTTGACGTGTAGTTATAAATGGATGTAAGGAACGTAATGTAGGCACTCTCATCACTGAGCAGTATTTGGACCGGATCCTGTCAATGTCCTTTTCGCATTTATAATATTAGTAGGACTTTGATCGCTTATCATACCGTTTTTCGCAAATGAAATAAAATGTGTACAAATCTAAATGAATAAATGTTGTTCCGCAGGGCGACTCCGGCAGCGCGCTAGCCCGCGTGTCGGACGGGCGACAGGTCGGCGTCGTGTCGTGGGGCTTCCCCTGCGCGCGCGGGGCGCCCGACATGTTCGTGCGGCTCAGCGGCTTCACCGACTGGCTCGCACAGAACGTTGTCTAGCTTGCCCTGGGGAGGGTGCGGGTGATACACTCTGTACTCTATAAATAAATCACTGACTTGCAAGAGCTGTGTTTGATTTGTAAACATTCAACACTGTGCCGTTTGGGGTAGAAACCATGGGACCGTGGGGACCACGTGCTTTTGAAATATACAAGGTGATTCGTTCGTAGACCGTATCCTTTCAGGGTGTGTTTAAACAGACCTTAGGCTATCTTTTAAGCGTAACATTAGTTCAGCGATTTTTTTTTTTCGAATTATTCAAAATTTTGTGACAATTTGAAAAGTTCCCCGTTTTTGACCTTAAATCGCTGATTTCTGAAAGCACAGCTTTTTATTAATAAGTTTCTGATTTTAATTACATAATAGAAACCTTAATGACTCTACTGACACTTAAATTTAATAATAATTAACCATAGTTTTTAAAAACAGTGCTTAACAGTGAAACAAGTTTTTTCTTGAAAATGATGACCATGGCAAAAAAGTTTGGTTTATCTCAAAAAGTTGACTGAAGTTTTTTTTCTGTAAATTGTTTTAAAAACATGACCTTTTCAACGGCTTTCTAATGAGATACAATTTATTACAAAATATAACATAACTCTCGCTTTATGGCTTAACGTTAATCGTGATACCAAGTATTTACATGGATGATTTCGTGTGTCGATGAGGGGGTAGACATCTTTGGTTGTGAGTATCTTTGGAACCCATCAATATTTTTTGATAAATGGTATAAATGGTAAGCCGTTGAAAAAGACATGTTTTTAAAACAATTTACAGAAAAAAAACTTCAGTCAACTTTTTGAGATAAACCAAACATTTAAATGTTTGGTTTATCCAAACATTTTTGCCATGGTCATCATTTTCAAGAAAAAATTTGTTTCACTGTTAAGCACTGTTTTTAAAAACTATGGTTAATTATTATTAAATTTAAATGTCAGTAGAGTCATTAAGGTTTCTTTTATGTAATTAAGATCAGAAACTTATTAATAAAAAGCTGTGCTTTCAAAAATCAGCTATTTAAGGTCACAAACGGGGAGTTTTTCAAATTTTCACAAAATTTTGAATAATTCGAAAATAAAAGAAAATCGCTAAACTAATGTTACGCTTAAATGATAGCCCAAGGCCTGCTTAAACACACCCTTATACGGTCCACGAACGAATCACCCTGTACATGGACTTGGCAAAACTTTTGATGTTGGTGACCAGTGGACCAGAAGGCTGGTTCTTATTTTGCACAAAAAATCAGCATTGCCATACAGCGTGGCAATGCAGCGTTCTGGTTCTGGGAACATTTCCCCATCAAGGGTCTTTTTGATAATTTGTGATTTATTATAATGTTTTAATTACGAACTGTTCATAAGAAATGAAGCAATTCTGAATACATTCTATTCATTTCTTTAAAAAAAAGTTGCATAAAGTACACACATCAAAAAAGTTTAAGCAACATGCATGATATTACAAATTTACCATTTATATTAATTAATTTCTAAGTATTTACTCACTCAAAGTGCGTAGGTTAGTATACTTTTTTGTTATAGATGTGTTAGAAAACGACATTAGTATTCAACACAGCTTTATTAGACACTCCCAACCAATCGACATATTGATCAACATCTCCAGCAATTCCACTGGTAGCTCATCTTTTTCCAATATATTGATTTTTCATCGAGTTTTTGCACTTTTTCACTTCCACTGCTTTGCTTCTTCTTCTTGTTGTAGTTTTTTCTTTTTTGGGTCGTGCCGCCTGCGCGACCACTGACTTTATTCCACCCTTTTTGTTTCAGCGCCATCTATGCATTCCATAGAAAAACTGCTCTTCCATCGGTTTATTATTAACAACGCTAACATTCGGCCATCCTGATTCTGTCTGTCCCAGACAGTCATAGGGACAATTAATACATCTGCAAAAAAAATGAAACACAAACTACGTCAGAAGTAATATACCCAGAGTTCAGAACATCTAATTTTTAAAATTATCACATAACTATCATTATATACTCCCCAATTTATTTTCTTCTATAATCGCCTCCTTTGTTTGCAACTTTGATTACAACTTTGTCTTTTCCAACTGACTCAATTTCTTTAATTCCAATTGTCAACTTACAACTGACAACTTTCAACTGACAAATTATCAACTGACAACTTTCAACTGATCCATTTCAACTGACAACTTATCAACTGACTACTTTCAACTGACAATTTTCAACTGATCAATTTCAACTGACAACTTTCAATTTTAATTTTTGCACCAGGTGATATTGTTCGGCCATCCTGTATGTTGGAATGTCCCCATTCAATATATCAGCGCTTCTACTTGCATACAGTAGTTACACCTTGCCCGTTTTGACACTGTATCTCGTACACAGCTGCTCAAACGGCTCCATCTGACTCAATCATTTCGTTTGCATGGTGCTGTACCTTAAAAACACAAAAGGGTTTCCGGCAGTTAAATGTTCAATACCATACTATCTAAAAAAGTTTTTCTATAACTTGCTTTAGTTATAAAACAAATAAAGGATTAGGTATTCGATCAGTAACCAACTTAGACAATCAACGTATCAACGTAGGTGCGTATCTCAATGCTTATTATTTACGCCTACTTAGTCAATTACAATAATACAGAATACCCAGTTGATTATGTATTTCAAGCCAAGCCGTTATTATTCAGTTTGGTAACTACTTTAATTCGAAGGATGCCCAGAAGAACTAGGGGCCTTCATGTAGCCAACCATTCTGTCATACCAACCATTCATTCTGTGGCTATCTTTGATCAAGCATACAGCGAGATTCCGGGTCACCTACTAATTCTAAGGTATTTTCTGTCCGCGTTTACATATACTCATACAGCTACATTCGTTTACGAACGAACTGAGACAAAAGTTTCAAGTTCAACCTAATCACAACCACAGTACCTCATAATAAAGTCACAAATCCATAAACATTACCACCATTCGCCACGAGTAAAGCAGTGAATTATACCTGTCACTTCAAAATAAAACGATGTGGGTTAAATACCTATTATCATGAAAACAACCTGACATAAGTATAAAGTACTTTTGAAATGATTCGAAATAAGAGCTCGCGCCGCAAGTGGGCTCTTATTTACCGAGACGACTTTTTTTTGCGCCAATCCGATATCTAGTAGGGTTTACTTGATCATAGGTGGCTATACTTATAAATTCTCAAGCATTTATATTAGTCATTTTACCCCTGGTATTCTAGCTCTTACTTAACACACTGACAATCTTAACTCATGTTTATGTCGTACGATGACAGCACAACAGGCCGTAGATCCCCGAGCATTTAATAACCCTGACCAGGCTTATAGGCACCGGCACGGATCTGGACGTGCGAGTAAATGTAGTGGGGATAACTGCGCATCTGTACAGTCGGGCACAAAATATATTGTACTTACCTACTATTAATTTTCTGTGATATTTGATTAGGTAGGCTGATTTTTATCCGTCTATTAACTACAGCATCAGTTACATTATAGTTAGTACCTACATACTTTAGATATTATGTAACGGACGTGACGTCAGCCAGCGTGCCAGCCAGCGTGCCAGCCAGCCCGCCATAGCCAAGCCGCCATATTGACACCGCTCTTTGCGCCAGCCAGAAATGCCATGCCTTGGAGGGGAGAGTGTGTCAAAATACGCCAAAGCCAGCCAGCAAGCTATGATTCATTCCTGTTGCAATTTTATAAGAAGGAACAATTGCAAGAAGTTACCGAAACTCTGTCCGTTTTATTTCTGCTTCCGCTATAATTATTAATCATTCGGTAATGGCAATATTCCTTCCATAGTATCATCATAGCTGGCAGTTAACATGGTCGGTATGCGCTTGTAGAAGGAGCTTGGACATCACCATCATCAGGCTTCATGTTGATAATGCAATGTTAATTAACAGTAGAATACTAATAGATATTACTAGAACTATAATCAATTTTCGTAAACAACACGTAACATAACACTTTACGGCGGGATAGTACAGTCATGCGTCAGAGCCGCGTGGAGACAGTGCGGGAGGCGGGGGAACAATAAGGAACCAAACACTGGCGCCGGCGCCACGAACACACGTCGCACCTCACTGTCTTCCACCAGAGACCCAAAAAAATGCGTTCTGCGCATATAAGTTCACAAGCCTTGACTCGTGCCGATAGCTATACCATCCGCTTATATAAACACGGAGTGAAGAACCTCCTTGGCATCCTTGTGGTATCGACAAAATGTCCATATCTTTATTTCCATCTCTATCTATTCCTACAACATAATACAAAATGGGCTCAAAAATTTGCAGGTTAATGCGTTTAGAACGGAACATCGATCACTGACTTAATAATCAATCCCACCTGCTCTCCAGTGTGAAGGTACCTACGACGAAGAACTTATGTTGGTTTTTATAATATGTAGGTAGTAAGTGCTAGTATCACTTTGAAGAAACATGGTCAAAATACAGCCTACGTCATAATGTCCCCAAGACAGTTTGCCCATCAAATTATTTTCCAAAATCAATTTCTCCACTATTGTACTTTTTGAGAAAACATTTAAACATTCCAAATATTACAAAATAGGTACTTAATTTATGTACCTCCAGACGCATTTTATAATAAGACCTAAGAATACGGTGAAGTCGTACCGAAGTATCTCTATCGTCACCACCATCATCATCAATCATCAGCCACAAATACGAGTAGCCCGCCCACAAGAGGCGGTGAAAAGGTATTAGGCATTTTCATAATGAAGAGGACAAAACTATTTTCTATCCTCATCTTTTCAGTAATTTCAAACTCAACTCTTGATCCGTTTATTTTAGGACTTTATAGTACAGTTATTGTAATGGCATCTTGCATTTTAGGTAGGTATTTATATGTTTCCCCTTCTCAGCATTGAATTGTAGGTAAATACGCTTCGAGCAAATATATGCCCCAAATCCAACGTTTGACATAACAACACAAGCGAAAACAGCTTAGTTTAGTTAACTATACCTTCTTAGTATGAAGTGCATTAAACCATTTTTTTAAATATGAGAAAATATTGCAATGCAATTTTGCTACTATTGCTACTTTAAAATCATTATTAGATAAAGATAAAGATAAAGATAAAGATAAAATTTATTATCCAAAAAGAAATATCGATAAGTTATACAGTATTACAAGTTATGGCGTAATTATTAAATTGATAGACTATTTACTACGGGCCCCAAACTAGGCATAGCCTGTATCTTGGGAGCCCCTTCCTACAAAAGTTGCCGGAACGATATGCGTGCGTATAACTGTTTATTACACATGTTGACTACTTTTAGTTATAACTTAAAAACGAATATAGCATATAATATATATAAAAAAAAAAAAAATTTAGATACACAGGCACAAAAATTTACATATTGCAATAATTATCAAAAGCGGCGATTAAGATAATCAGGAATGATACTCATATCACATTTAATTCTAGAGTATTAATAATTACAGATCAGATCAGATTCCCTCCTTTAGCACTATAGATCACTCTTATTTTAAATGATATAATTGAAAGTTCCCACAGAATGATTGGAAGTTAGGATGTAACTTAAACTTTAGTACGACTGACCACAAAATTCCCGAGAGGTGTTTTTTAAAATTAGTTTCCACGTATTCCAACACTCACGATGCCCCCACGCACACCATTACCTACCCACCAAATAATATTATTTCATCATAAGATTTATTTTTGTCACTGTGATTGCCTGTGATTTTATTCATTTCGCTTACGTACCCTACATACAAGTTTCATTCATGCGCACGGATCCCCTTTTTTTTTGTAGCTGAAAATATGATCTGCCATTCTTCGTTAAAAAGTTATGTGTGGATGAATCACGTGACGAGTTAGGACTCGGAACTCTTAATAGTATTATAAAGTTTTGTGCAACACACAGGGCATGTTATACTAAGACACACAGCCTAGCATCAAAATAACTAGGCAGTAACATTAGGTCACGAAGCCTCACTTGCCCAATAGCTTCACTAGTCACACCACCTCGGTACAGTAAGCCAGAACACAGTAGTGTTCAAACCCGCTTTATGTCAAAAGCGTGCTACAAACTTTATCCTATAAATGCCGACCGCTGCTTTAGCATAAGCAACTATGCTTTTACTACTCGCGCGCTCACGCAGCGCGCGCGATACGCCACGCTCTAGGTAGGTACAAAAAGCGTGCCCGCTTAGGGCACTTAGTACTTTTTTTTTAACCACCACTGTGCCTGCGCACGAGGTACTGTTTGGCGGCAGAATAACTTGCAAAACAGAGGTACCTACCCCTGGACGAATTTTGCATAAGATCAACGATAAGGTAACCTATATTATGTGGAAACGGCATGCACCTGCCTACAACACTTGATTTTCCGTAGTGAAACAGATTCACAATTAGACAAACTCGTAACTAAACAACTCTCCAAAATACTCTAGAAAAAATGGAATAGTTTTCGGGGATGCATTAAAATAAAGTTAAGTTTGTACCTATACTTTAGATGTAGACCACTTTACAAGTATATATATTATAAAGGACTAACTCAATCAATCAATCGAATAATATTTTATCGACCTAAAGGCTTTACCTATAGGTACTTGTAGCTATAGCTCTCAAGTTCATTACTCCTTCCATAAACAAATAGTGTAATGGTAGATAAATATCTATACGTCTATACGTATAATTCTCTGTAAGGCCGCTGTTTATGCACCTAATGTTTTTATTGTTAGGCTGTGTACAATATGGTCTTGGGGTGGTATTATGTTCCAACAAATTTGTCCATTTCGAACGTACATTATCTCGGGCGAGTAGGCACTCACACTTTCGAACTATTCTGAATTAATCTGTACTAACGCTATTTAGCAAGTACCTAGGTACCTACTCATCCTTCACTAAATCATCAGTATGCAATTTAAATCAAATATACTATAGATACAGTCTCTACGAAGATCAAACCTCAAAAGTGTCCCTGCGCCAATGCTTACAGATATATTATACCTCTCCTGCACATATAAAAAAACATAGTTCACAAGTGGTTGTTTCATTTTAATAATGAACCATCGCACCCTGTAATAGTGTTGTAAAACAATAATATTATGTGAGTTAATACATCACTTTCATAAGGCGCAGTCCAAGTCACACGCGACTGAGAACAAAAACAAGGCATATGCCTTGTTTAAATGGTGCCGTTTTCGAGCGATCGTGGATCTACTCTATATTACATCGCAGGTATGCAATCTCAATTTACACTCCATAATACTACCACCTTAGCCGCATCAAAACAAGTTTGACCTTAAGAATCTTCCCATGTCCATGTCCATCTTATGGTTCTGCAGTAGGTAGGTACTTGTGTATTATATATGCAACAAATATCTGCACATATTCATGTGAAGGTCTCACTTTAATTGTTGAGGATAAGAAAGACCACCCATTGGACAATTATTATCTACCTGCTTGTATTATATAATTTTGTGAAACAATAGTTTTATATTTTAAACAGCATCAACAGAGACCAACCCACCTTTGCAATAAGGTTGCCCGCTTTACAAAAAAACAAAAACTCAACTTTGGTGAAAATCTGCACTGCATTGCAGTGAAACAAAATAGTTAAGTACACATCAAGTACACATCTTCCTTTCCTTCTTTCATTGAATAAAACTGAGCATGCCTATACAGTTTTCAGGACATCTAGCATGGATCCACACGGTATGGCTGTGAATTTCATACAAAAACCTGTTTCAAAATGACTGAGTGCTTACAACTTATAAAATGCATTTAATTGCTATATTTGGCTCAAGAGTGTTTATCATCCTGTTCTTATATAATTTAGTAAGACAGCTGTTAGTTGTCCAAATAAAATAAAATAAAATAAAATAAAATTTATAGGGTAATCAACAATGCAGACTTATCAACTTATATTTTGCAAATCTTTGTAAACTAGATACCTACTGTATCTATTAAAATGTAGGTAACACTTACAGACATAACAGACCCCTTAAACACCATTACCCCAGAGAGAGTGCACCACCACATGCAAGTTCTGCCACCAGCAGCACCGTCCCGTTGGATTGCAATAATGTATTTTCATAGTGCCAGTGTACCTACACTAAGCCGCCACACTGAGAATAGTTGGATATAACTTGCCTCTACACATCAACCCGAAGTCCACTGTGTATACCTGCAGCCATTTCCCTTACTTTCACTCCTTGCATACCTACTCTTTACATTCATTGGTGAAGCTCGACTTTAATTAGTAAAATGTCAGATGGATAGCAGTACAACCTTTAATTTTTAATCACCTATTATGCAAATGTCACAATGTGTGTTATTCAACTGGTTCAACCTGTTTAACACTACTTTGGTGATAGTAATATTTACCTAGTACAGAATGCCACTCTTTTAACTTTAAAGTCTCCTTCAAACTCAGTTGAGTAATTAAACATATTAAAATTGAGCTGAGGCAGGTCATTTTATTAGTTTTTTAGAATTATGTGTGCATGCAGGTTTCATTCATAAACCCATTGTCATTCAACAAGCAATGTTCCACTGCAAGAATTACATTTAACCCCCAGCAAAGTAGGTAGGTACCATTACATCCATCCCCTATAACTTAGTAATCTGAATATACATGTTAAAAATAACAACTTGTACCTAGATAAAAAGTTAGGTAACAACACAGTAACAAAACAGGACAGTCTGCGTCTCACACTACTGGCAGACGGCAGACGCTTACTGCTATTTCTTTGCTTTCCTGGCAAATTGAGTGTTGCACCCATGCACTCTTTCGAGAAGTGTCTCAGTTTCCTTATTTCATTTACATCTATCTATATGTCAACCTTGCCTCAACTGTTTCTCACAGGGAATCGTCGTATATTTCTAGAAGAACTCACCAGATTATGGGCGTAGTCGGGACCCGCTTCTGATCTGTTAGAAAACGACATTAGTATTCAACACAGCTTTATTATACACTCCCAACCAATCGACATATTGATCAACATCTCCAGCAATTCCACTGGTAGCTCATCTTTTTCCAATATATTGATTTTTCATCGAGTTTTTGCACTTTTTCACTTCCACTGCTTTGCTTCTTCTTCTTGTTGTAGTTTTTTCTTTTTTGGGTCGTGCCGCCTGCGCGACCACTGACTTTATTCCACCCTTTTTGTTTCAGCGCCATCTATGCATTCCATAGAAAAACTGCTCTTCCATCGGTTTATTATTAACAACGCTAACAGATGTCATACTGGCTGGTTGTAAAAAAAAATTCGATTATGTTTTGTTTTTGCATAAAATTCAAATGACTGCGAATTTGTTTGAATTTAAGTGCGTTTTAATTGACACGTTTGTTCTTAATTTTATAATTTTACCAACCATTTAAATAAAGTTAGCGTCAAAATTGAATCGTTAGATATTCTTCACGTCATGGAAGCGACGTCATTTGACAGCAGATGAAATGCAAAGAGCTGTAGGGATGTTGCAAGCGGGAAGTAATCAATCTCAGGTATCTCGACATTTTGGCATTCATAGAAGTGTTATTTGTCGTCTTTGGCAGCGCTACAATAATACAGGGGAACCCGCTGAACACCACCCAGGCCGTAGAAGGAGTACAACCACTCGGCAAGACCGGTACATACAACTGACTGCAAGACGCCAGCCGATGTTAACCGCTCGAGAGCTAAGTTTGAGGCTACAAAATTCAAGTGGTGTTGATGTAAGTCCCCAAACTGTGCGAAATCGACTGCATGAGTACGGCCTACGAGCTCGACGCCCAATCAGGTGCCCACCGATACGTCACGGGAATCGCGCTCGTCGAAATGAATGGTGTAGAGAACGCATAACATGGTCCCAGGAACAATGGGATAAAATTATGTTTTCCGATGAGTCGCGATTCAGGTTTAGGCCTGATACAAGAAGGGTGCGAGTGTACCGTCGGCCCGGAAATACTGAAAGGCTCAGGTGCGTCCAGGAAGTTCATCCATACAGCGGCTCAACAGTTATGGTATGGGTGGGTATTATGAAGAACAGGCGAACTGAGCTCGTTTTTGTAAATGGAAACATGAACGCTGAAAATTACGTTGAGGATATTCTCAGACCTTATGTCCATCCATTTACACAAACCTTTGGCTCCGATTTTACGTTAATGCATGACAATGCGCGTTCACATACAGCTCGGCGAACCAGTGAATACTTGGCAACGGAGAACATCCGGGTATTGCCCTGGCCTGCACAATCGCCAGACCTCAACCCCATCGAGCTCGCATGGGACATGCTCCAGAGACGTGTTTTGAAGGACTTGGACGGAGTGACAACAACCCAACAGCAGAAGGATTTGCTACAATTCCATTGGGAGCGCATACCGCAAGATGACATAAACAGTCTCATTAATTCAATGAATAATCGTTGCCGACAAGTTCTGAATAGCAGAGGAGGCCATACTTTGTATTAAATTGTCCTATTCTTTCACAATAAATTCATTTTCTTTAGAAATTTCATTTTGTAATAATTTTAAAAATAAAATACAACGTTAAAATGTGAAGAACCATCCTAAAATTTAAATTAGTACATGTTGCTTAGACTTTTTTGATGTGTGTATTTTCAACTGAATTCAAAAAAGGAGGTTCGCAATTTGAAGGTTTCATTTTATGTTTGTTATTACCTCAATATCACCGTCGTTTATAAACCAATTTGGAATATATTTTTTTATTTGAGAGGAAAGAAAGCACTAAAGAAAATATAACCGCTTACGCTGAGGATACACTTTCAGAGTAGTCCCATAATTTTATCGAAATTTTTTAGTACCTTAGTAGAGGTAACTTACCTCGGTAAGAGACCCTTGTTACCTCTAGCATCTATATTTTCCTTCAGTTTTTCATCCAATTACAAGTTTTGCACCGCTTGGAAATATCTAAATCTAGGGCTGGTACTACGATTTATAGTTTAAAGGGAAGGAAGAACGACTAGCTCGTCACGTTATTCTTTTTTTTTTTTTTTATGCGATTGAATGACGTGACGAGCTAGTCGTTCACCTGATGTTAAGCAACACGGCCGCCCATAACAGTTGCAGTGTCACTCGGAACTTTAAAACAATAAAGTTTCGCGTGGCACTGCACTGCGCACGTCATCCTGAGACATCACACAGTCTAGTAATCAGATTACTAGACTGAGTGATCAGATCATAAAGTCTCATTTGCCCAGTAATTTCACTAGCTACAATGCCCTTCAAACCGGAACACAGTAGTGTTTGCACACTACTGCTTGGCGGCAGAATAACTGGCAAAGCGGTGGTACCTACCTAGACGAACTTTGCAGAAAAGTCCTACCACCTAGTCCTATTCGTTTACATAAAACAATGAGGCTTTTTATTTTAAAAAAAACACTAGTTCCGCTTCTTTTCTAGATGGCGCTGTAAGTGCATAGTTTAAACCTTTCAAATCACAGAGTAGTTTAAACATAAGAAAATTCTTAGACTACCTACAAAGAAATGTCAAATTCAGTTGAGTGGACCACGAGTACATTGTCTGTAGTATCTCCTAAGTAGTCTGTGGTGCATTATTCTTAAGTAAATTGAAGTACAGCAGAACTGCGAGACAGATAAACGTTAATATTATGATCCAAAATTAAGCCGAGCTATCGCGCAACGAAAATAGAACAAACAAAACAGTTTAGAGTTGTCAGTCAGTATTGTGACACATTTCCTATAACCTGTGGTCTATGCTTGAAACAGTGACAGTGACAGATTTTGGTAAAACCACAACTGGCGCCATCTATTGGGTCATACATAAAACACCATTTCTTTTTTTTTAAATAAAACTTCTCATTACCTGTGTTAACCATCGAAAACTGTTATTTTTCACTTGAAAGGATAGCAGGTACCTACTCTGACAATCCTAATAACGGCTACATTAGGTTAAAAATGCACCTACCCAATAAACTTACAGGATAAGGTCATACATAGTACCTACGATACCATAAAAAATAAGTAAAATGCCTATGTTTTTTATTTCTTCGCCTCAGTTTCACTTTAGCAACTTTACACTATATCAAAAATAATGTACTTATAAGGTAAAATCACGCTAATACAAAATCTTTAGTTAAAAGTTTCAATACAATTTGTGCAATAGAAAAACATAAAAACAGGCAAGTCTATTTCGGCAAAGCGTCAAAGTTTTTAGTGCAGGTTTCTCAGTCATGACAATATGGAGATGCTTTCCGCAATATTTTCGAGATGAATTCCAAAACTGCTGTTACGCGAGTGAAGACATCCGGCGCTCCCACGGCGCATGGCATGCCCCAGGATACGATACCGGCCATTTGACCAGACTCTTTTAACATCAAGGCGCTGCCGGAGTCACCCTGGAATGGATTAGTTAGAAGCTTACGAAAACCCAACAAAATCAAGTCTGCTGTTAAAGACGCTCCAAGGCATGGCATGGACTCAATACGTTCTCGCACCGCACGCATTGAAACGTAATTTTCTTTAACATGAACAGTGAAGGCGGGAGGGAGGGCTAGACCACAGACTACTAAGGGCTAGGCCACGCGATATAATATGTTGCAAGTTGCAACCTTAAAATATAGGTACATAAGTAAATCTATTTATTTATTTCACCAACAGCTGTTATAATAATAAATATAGATATTCATTTACAAAAAATAAGCCAATTAAAGGTCCTCACGGATAGACGTTTTTACCTATTAGCACATATGTAACAAATACTAATTAGGTAGGTACTCAAGGTGGGTTTTTTTATCCGTAGTTAAGGTAACCAATGGTTAAAAATGATAACATTTAACCATTGGTTACTTAACTACAGATCTAAAACCCCACCCTTAGTTTAGATTTTAAAACTAATGAAAGTCGAAGGTAAGTCTTTCTCCTCGCTCTGGTTGTACTTACATGACACATCCCATGCCCCACAGAATGGAAGGCACAGATCTCGAGCTCGGCGATGATAGGTGGCGCGATGGCTCCCCAAGAGGGGGACGACTGCATATGCTTCACACACTCCTCATGACTCAGGGTTGAGAGGTTATTGAGGAGCTGGAGATAGTCAGGAGTGGGTGCTAGTTGCTGCAAAAATCACTTGTTAAATTAAAATGATGCAAGAGGCTCTCAAATAATCAGTGCTCATGGTGCGAGAGCCCCCTGCAAAAATACCTACGTCATCGGGTACCCCAATAGGCTATCTTTAGATCGTTAACCGACACTTAAAAATGTAAAAAAAAAACAGGTCTGCCAGTTCCGATCCTGCCGGGTCATGGAAATAATCCACCTCCACCAACTTCAAATGCCTTGAATACTAAGTTTCGCCAAGTTTAGACCTGGCAGACCTTTTAATCTATTATCAGGGGCATCTTGGCTATTATTGGGCGTAGGTTTCATTGGGGTATTCGCTGAGGTAGGTAAAGAGTGTGAAGGGCACATTCTTAGGGGTCTGCCAGGTACTTCCGGCAGGGTTCGCAATGGCAGACCAATTTTTTTTTACATAATTAATCAATGGTTAACTGTTGCCAGAACTTTCGTGCGGGTACATTTTGACAAAAAAAATACGTCAAAAAATTTCATTTATTTCTATGACCCGGCAGGATCGGAACTGGCAGACCTATTTTTTTTTTACATATTTAGATGTCGGTTAACGATCTAAAGATAGCCTATTGGGGTACCCGATGACGTAAGTATTTATGCAGTGGGCTCTCGCACCATCAACTGCTCATTATCGTAGCTTGTAGGTAATTAATAAGTAACGTAGTTTACTGCGGTCAGTAGGTATAGGTACCTATATTTATATGGGTGATGACTATCGTATTGCAACCGAAAAGCTTGCTTTGGAAAGCACCATATGCCATATATCGGTCTCGGTTACTGTCAGTCGTTCAGCCACGGCAGAAGCCTTGGGGCCAGTTTATGAAGAACTCGAATTTCTTGTCTTACACTGCTCACACCTTTTACCACATCAACCAAAATAGGTACATATCTTCCTTACCACCATATTATCGTCAATCTTCGGCAGAGTCGTGCCCCAGCCAGTTACATATGCCTTCTCGCCACCGCCTACCTGGCCTAAATTAAGCCCAATGATCGCCACTTGAGCATTCAACTTCAGGCATTTAGTCATGGTTAGAACCGCTACGTCATGCTTGATGGTGTTTGCATCCCATTGAGGATGTATGAAGTGCTCTTGGAAGTAGATCACGGTGCCTCCTGAGTGCCAGATGTTGGAGCCTACGCGGCCCTGGAATGTCCTGGAATGATGTTACACAAAATTGACCTAAGTACCTACTTATATGAATTTCTTATTGCACTAAACGATGTCAGGACGTGCTTACTTGCCAGATATTCCCATTATTAATTAGATACGTCTAAGTACCCAGCATCTTTATAGTTAAAGCTTAGGTAGGCACTTACGGAGTTAATTGATTGTCAGCCACCACAAATGGCGTGACGCAGTGGGCTGCTGTCAGGACATGTCTCCTTGAGATGATGGAACCCCCGCACACCATAAGTATCCAGCGGTCTCCAGTGAACAAGGCAACCATGTGGGGAGCGTGGCCCGGAGGAGCGTCCACTCCACCGTGGATGCGAGAGCCGAGGCTCTTGGCTTGTGACTCTACTGGGATTCCTGGCAAAGTATTATTTTAACAGAGAGTGTTAAAAAGATGACATTTCTCAAAAATTCTGATTAACCAAGTATGGACCAAAAATGATTAGTTAACAATGTGGAAAATTAATCTAAGTGCTAATGAGCACTAAGTGCGGAAAATACGTAAAACAAACTGAAGAAAGGCATTGCTGTCATTTAGATAATATTTCAGCCAAAACTCAGCGTTCTCCTCGGTCCGCCAATCTTTACGATCACCGAGACGCCTGCCGTGGTGGTTATGGCAAGCCTAATTAGGAGGCCTATGTTCAGCAGTTATGGTGATGATATTTTATATCGAATCTCAATGTCTGAAATAGAATTTTTTGAAGTATCTGATTTGATTAGCCATTTTATTAATTTATCACCTACCGTAAGCACCTCCACTATTAACTACGACAAGAACGGCAAATATCAAAACAAACATTATGTTTGAATTACCATAAAGAACAACTTTCTACAACAATATGTTCTAGTGTTTTATAAAAAACCGGCATGATTGTGTTACTTATATCGAAATGGAAATCTGATAACGTTTCAGGGACCGTATGCCTGAAGTCTCAAAATGTAGAGATAGGTCAAGTTTGTTTTGTTATTTTAATCAGTTCAATGATTTATCAAATAACATTGACCATATTAATTAAAAATCTGAGATTTTTATCAGTAGGTAAGCACCAAGTCGATGACATATAAGGTGTCATACAAAAGTAATTAAGTACTAATTAGTAATTAGTGCAACATTCAATTGTTTCCGTACCAAACCAATACTTTCTTGGAAGAATGAACCACCGTCCAATAAGGCGAATAACACTTTATTATTTGAGCTAAGTAATTAAAAGTCTTCGTCTCAACATGCCTCCAAATATTTTACGAATTGGAAACTAAATATAGGCCTTTAAACAGTATCAACCCCAGCTGAACGTGTTTCATGACATCAGTAGGAGAATGAATTGGCAGCGTGTACGAGTGACTGAGTGACTGACGTGAGACGTGGAGAATATGAGTGGCGTCTTCAATGTTATGCCGTAAGTACCTATTCATCAATCATCCAGCACTGAGCTAGAACAAAGTGGCACTGGCTAGATTTCAACGACGGTTGGTTGTCTGTAGAAGCCCCATAATACCTATTAACGGTAAACCCAATGTGCCCCCTAGATGGCATTTGATAACGTTGCAACTATTTGTGACTGCGTTTCTAAGACTAGACTAGACTTATCTTGATCTGTCAATGAACGATACTAAAAATTAAAAACAAATTAGGACTTATAAATAGGGCACACGTGTCCAATTATTATTCAGAAGCAACAGTAATTTTATGATGTCGCCTAATACCATTCTGTTACTGTTAATCGTTAATTTATCCAATGGTAAGAAGATATAAGCCACCGTGACTTACACCGTGACATATAAAATATTCAATACTCCCAACTGCACAAAGATTCCCAGGATATTTCGATTGTGTATTTGTGTTGAAGTTCCATTTGCTAAACCGAGACAGTCTTACAGCAAGACTTAATTTGAACCCGTCTATGATAAAATATGTACGGTTTTGGAGCTACTGTTTTTTTCAGCATAGTATTTTAGGCTTTATATTTAACCACGCGGTCTCACCTGATGACAAAGTGATGACGCGGCGACGATGGAGATGCTTGCCTAGAAGATAAGGGTTCACTTTAGCCTAAAAAACGCCATCGCCACCCCATCTTGTCATAACTTCGTCCTCCATCAGGTGTCCCTCTGGATTCTCCATCAGAAGACGCATCGCATTTCTTCTCCCGTATCGTGGGCGGTGAAGATGCCCCTAAAGCCTTCGCCCCGCACATGGCAGCGCTGGTCATCAGTGACATCATCAAGATGTTCACCTGTGGTGGCTCCATCATCAGCAACAGGCATGTGCTGACTGCTGCGCATTGCATCGATATGTTTGTTGTAGCGGGAGAACTTTTACCGTAAGTATTTTCTTATTAGGTACATTAGCCAGAAGGCGTCCACTGCTTAATATAGGCCTTCCCAATAAAACGCCACTTTAGACGCTTAGGTATCATAGGGGGGAATTTGCCATAATCACCAAGCTTGGCAGGCGGCTTGGTGATCGCAGAAGGTTTTAATATACCGAGGAGAATGCTGCTGCCCATTCCCTGGATGTTCCCTATGCCGGCTCTTACGGCACCCACGGGAAGAGATGGGGTGGTCCTATGCGCAAACGTGGACCACACAGCCTAAGTATAAGTGCGGGATACTTAGTTACTCTATACACACCATACAATCTGCCACACAACTTGTCAACTCAATCAATCAGAGGCGTGTTACGGCTACCCATGACCCATCCAGCAAATTGCATCGCGTGGAAGCTTGTTCCAGCTCCTATCCAGCAGATTGAGGTGACAAATCGAGCGACGGATTGCATCGTATGTAGAGGGCTTTTACTTTGACTGGACCTCTGCACCTGCAGACTAACAATTCTGACAAGCCAAAAGCCAAGCTTTCTATAAAACTATTCTGTTCGATTTCCGTAGACAGATCGAAAAGGGACCTAAAAAAGGGAAAGTACTGATTTAGGTTATACTCACAAACTTGACGCGTCTATAACCTCTATAACCGTACGTATATAGGTACCTATGTCTTAGAGCAGACTATAATTTCAGTTTTCCATTAAAAAGAGGTCTATATAAATACTTGATAATGCACTCATTGTTTTTTTTTTTCAGTACTTTCCATGTAATAGTGGGCACTAACGACTGGTACCACAAAGGCATAGAAGCCAGGGTTGCCGAGTTCCACATTCACCCACAATGGGACCCTCAGCCCATTAAGTATGACATTGGAATATTGGCTCTGAAGGAAGAGCTGGAGATGAGTAAGAGAGTAGGGGTAATAGCCCTTAACTTTAACTGGGTTGGTGGGGGAGAGGACAGCTATGTTACTGGATGGGGACGCCTTGATGTAAGTATGCAATACTTCTAATTTATATGACGTATATGCGTATTTCAGGCCATTATCGTTTTGACCCAATTTCGACCTAACTATAGCAAAGATACCTTTCGATTAGCGTTAACGCCAAACGAATAACTCAAAACGTAGGTATAGGAATGACATTAGGTATGACATCAGCTGTGGGTGGGATATACAAACAACTAGTTATACCCGCCGTGTGGTCCAGTCCTGGCGTAAGAATCGAACCACCCCAATCATCTCTTTCCGTTCATGCTGACGCCAATAGAGAATATCCAGGGAATGGATAGCAGTATTCTCCTTGGTCCATATCATAGGAAATCTACTGCGATCATATACCTACCAAGCGTGGTGATGATGGCAACCCCTATCTAAACCACCCTAAACATCCAAAAACTCTGCTCAGCATTGCATTGACGTATTCCGTATGATGATGATGAAGTCATGTACTTACCTATGTGACATCCATTTATAACATAAGTAGGTAAGTCTCGGTAAAATGTTCTTGCAAAATCAACGAAATTTCCCAGACTTGGGGCATCGTGCCGTACAAACTGCAACTCCTGTTCGTGAGAACTCTATCGCAAGAGCAGTGCATGAAGCTCTTGCTGGAAGTACCAGGAGCAGAAACCTTCCCTCCTATCCTGCAGGAGGAGATTGAAATCTGCGCCTTCCATTCTGTTCAACATGGGTTGTGCTTCGTAAGTTAGAGACTCAAAGTTCTAATTTATTGCAAATATGCTAATTTTAGCACTTTTAACAGTCAAAAACAGAATAGAGGTAGGTAATATGTACCTACTTAACTTAATTATTGTTTACTTTATAATAAAGATAATACTACTGAGTAATGCCGGAACTATATAGTCTGCTAAACAAATAAATAGATTGCAAGTGTTGATTGAAAATATGGAAATACATTTTTTTGGAATCACACTATCACACTAATATTATAAATGCGAAAGTTTGATGTGTGCGTGCCTGCGTGTTGGTTCCCTCTTCACGCCGCAAGACACAACAACTGAACAGATTTTAATGTTTGGAAAGGATAACTTGTACTCTGGTTTAATACATACATAGGATGCTTTTTATCCGCGGGTGAAATCTATACCTACCTGTACTACTTATTTATCTATTCTATGTGTACTATAGGTACACCTAACTACCTACCTACTAAAATTTGCCATTAGGTAAGTACGTGGTCCAACATTTCGCCGCGCCTCATTTTTATTCTTCCGCAAGGTCTCACCTGATTATGCCGAAAGCTGGTGATGCTTCATCATCATCATCATCACAGTTAGGTGTTTTATAAACACTAATTTTACTGTTTAATTTCCAGGGTGACTCGGGCAGTGCCCTAGTAGACAAAAAGTCGAACCAGCAGACAGGCATCACATCATGGTCGCCGTATCCATGCGCTCGAGGCTTTCCCGATGTCTTCGTTAGGATATCTGCATATAAGGACTACATCACGGCCATACTGAACAAGAAAATTGATTAAATACATTTTGTTTCCTACGATTTTGTAACGTTTTGTTCTATGTATAAGTAGGTAGGTACCTAGTAGGTACCTACTAATATGAAATGAAATGAAATGAAATGAAATGAAATGAAATGAAATGAAATGAAATGAAATGAAATGAAATGAAATGAAATGAAATGAAATAATTTATTGGCATAAATGGTACATGTAATCAAATTATACGAAAGTACATTTATGGACTCGTCATTAGGTTGTCTTATTTAAAGTTTTTTTAATGTATAGGTATGTGATGCTAGTGCTACTTATGTGATGTTTTAATAATCAGTTTATCCTATTTTTTCTGTTCTATCCTACACTATCTGAGATTGAATTGGGGTATTATCCCGGAAGGAGGGGACTGGGACCATGATAGCCCACAAGTCGCTATCATGGTCCCAGTCCCCTCTGATGGCGCTGTAAGTGCATAGTTTAAACCTTTCAAATCACAGAGTAGTTTAAACATAAGAAAATTCTTAGACTACCTACAAAGAAATGTCAAATTCAGTTGAGTGGACCACGAGTACATTGTCTGTAGTATCTCCTAAGTAGTCTGTGGTGCATTATTCTTAAGTAAATTGAAGTACAGCAGAACTGCGAGACAGATAAACGTTAATATTATGATCCAAAATTAAGCCGAGCTATCGCGCAACGAAAATAGAACAAACAAAACAGTTTAGAGTTGTCAGTCAGTATTGTGACACATTTCCTATAACCTGTGGTCTATGCTTGAAACAGTGACAGTGACAGATTTTGGTAAAACCACAACTGGCGCCATCTATTGGGTCATACATAAAACACCATTTCTTTTTTTTTAAATAAAACTTCTCATTACCTGTGTTAACCATCGAAAACTGTTATTTTTCACTTGAAAGGATAGCAGGTACCTACTCTGACAATCCTAATAACGGCTACATTAGGTTAAAAATGCACCTACCCAATAAACTTACAGGATAAGGTCATACATAGTACCTACGATACCATAAAAAATAAGTAAAATGCCTATGTTTTTTATTTCTTCGCCTCAGTTTCACTTTAGCAACTTTACACTATATCAAAAATAATGTACTTATAAGGTAAAATCACGCTAATACAAAATCTTTAGTTAAAAGTTTCAATACAATTTGTGCAATAGAAAAACATAAAAACAGGCAAGTCTATTTCGGCAAAGCGTCAAAGTTTTTAGTGCAGGTTTCTCAGTCATGACAATATGGAGATGCTTTCCGCAATATTTTCGAGATGAATTCCAAAACTGCTGTTACGCGAGTGAAGACATCCGGCGCTCCCACGGCGCATGGCATGCCCCAGGATACGATACCGGCCATTTGACCAGACTCTTTTAACATCAAGGCGCTGCCGGAGTCACCCTGGAATGGATTAGTTAGAAGCTTACGAAAACCCAACAAAATCAAGTCTGCTGTTAAAGACGCTCCAAGGCATGGCATGGACTCAATACGTTCTCGCACCGCACGCATTGAAACGTAATTTTCTTTAACATGAACAGTGAAGGCGGGAGGGAGGGCTAGACCACAGACTACTAAGGGCTAGGCCACGCGATATAATATGTTGCAAGTTGCAACCTTAAAATATAGGTACATAAGTAAATCTATTTATTTATTTCACCAACAGCTGTTATAATAATAAATATAGATATTCATTTACAAAAAATAAGCCAATTAAAGGTCCTCACGGATAGACGTTTTTACCTATTAGCACATATGTAACAAATACTAATTAGGTAGGTACTCAAGGTGGGTTTTTTTATCCGTAGTTAAGGTAACCAATGGTTAAAAATGATAACATTTAACCATTGGTTACTTAACTACAGATCTAAAACCCCACCCTTAGTTTAGATTTTAAAACTAATGAAAGTCGAAGGTAAGTCTTTCTCCTCGCTCTGGTTGTACTTACATGACACATCCCATGCCCCACAGAATGGAAGGCACAGATCTCGAGCTCGGCGATGATAGGTGGCGCGATGGCTCCCCAAGAGGGGGACGACTGCATATGCTTCACACACTCCTCATGACTCAGGGTTGAGAGGTTATTGAGGAGCTGGAGATAGTCAGGAGTGGGTGCTAGTTGCTGCAAAAATCACTTGTTAAATTAAAATGATGCAAGAGGCTCTCAAATAATCAGTGCTCATGGTGCGAGAGCCCCCTGCAAAAATACCTACGTCATCGGGTACCCCAATAGGCTATCTTTAGATCGTTAACCGACACTTAAAAATGTAAAAAAAAAACAGGTCTGCCAGTTCCGATCCTGCCGGGTCATGGAAATAATCCACCTCCACCAACTTCAAATGCCTTGAATACTAAGTTTCGCCAAGTTTAGACCTGGCAGACCTTTTAATCTATTATCAGGGGCATCTTGGCTATTATTGGGCGTAGGTTTCATTGGGGTATTCGCTGAGGTAGGTAAAGAGTGTGAAGGGCACATTCTTAGGGGTCTGCCAGGTACTTCCGGCAGGGTTCGCAATGGCAGACCAATTTTTTTTTACATAATTAATCAATGGTTAACTGTTGCCAGAACTTTCGTGCGGGTACATTTTGACAAAAAAAATACGTCAAAAAATTTCATTTATTTCTATGACCCGGCAGGATCGGAACTGGCAGACCTATTTTTTTTTTACATATTTAGATGTCGGTTAACGATCTAAAGATAGCCTATTGGGGTACCCGATGACGTAAGTATTTATGCAGTGGGCTCTCGCACCATCAACTGCTCATTATCGTAGCTTGTAGGTAATTAATAAGTAACGTAGTTTACTGCGGTCAGTAGGTATAGGTACCTATATTTATATGGGTGATGACTATCGTATTGCAACCGAAAAGCTTGCTTTGGAAAGCACCATATGCCATATATCGGTCTCGGTTACTGTCAGTCGTTCAGCCACGGCAGAAGCCTTGGGGCCAGTTTATGAAGAACTCGAATTTCTTGTCTTACACTGCTCACACCTTTTACCACATCAACCAAAATAGGTACATATCTTCCTTACCACCATATTATCGTCAATCTTCGGCAGAGTCGTGCCCCAGCCAGTTACATATGCCTTCTCGCCACCGCCTACCTGGCCTAAATTAAGCCCAATGATCGCCACTTGAGCATTCAACTTCAGGCATTTAGTCATGGTTAGAACCGCTACGTCATGCTTGATGGTGTTTGCATCCCATTGAGGATGTATGAAGTGCTCTTGGAAGTAGATCACGGTGCCTCCTGAGTGCCAGATGTTGGAGCCTACGCGGCCCTGGAATGTCCTGGAATGATGTTACACAAAATTGACCTAAGTACCTACTTATATGAATTTCTTATTGCACTAAACGATGTCAGGACGTGCTTACTTGCCAGATATTCCCATTATTAATTAGATACGTCTAAGTACCCAGCATCTTTATAGTTAAAGCTTAGGTAGGCACTTACGGAGTTAATTGATTGTCAGCCACCACAAATGGCGTGACGCAGTGGGCTGCTGTCAGGACATGTCTCCTTGAGATGATGGAACCCCCGCACACCATAAGTATCCAGCGGTCTCCAGTGAACAAGGCAACCATGTGGGGAGCGTGGCCCGGAGGAGCGTCCACTCCACCGTGGATGCGAGAGCCGAGGCTCTTGGCTTGTGACTCTACTGGGATTCCTGGCAAAGTATTATTTTAACAGAGAGTGTTAAAAAGATGACATTTCTCAAAAATTCTGATTAACCAAGTATGGACCAAAAATGATTAGTTAACAATGTGGAAAATTAATCTAAGTGCTAATGAGCACTAAGTGCGGAAAATACGTAAAACAAACTGAAGAAAGGCATTGCTGTCATTTAGATAATATTTCAGCCAAAACTCAGCGTTCTCCTCGGTCCGCCAATCTTTACGATCACCGAGACGCCTGCCGTGGTGGTTATGGCAAGCCTAATTAGGAGGCCTATGTTCAGCAGTTATGGTGATGATATTTTATATCGAATCTCAATGTCTGAAATAGAATTTTTTGAAGTATCTGATTTGATTAGCCATTTTATTAATTTATCACCTACCGTAAGCACCTCCACTATTAACTACGACAAGAACGGCAAATATCAAAACAAACATTATGTTTGAATTACCATAAAGAACAACTTTCTACAACAATATGTTCTAGTGTTTTATAAAAAACCGGCATGATTGTGTTACTTATATCGAAATGGAAATCTGATAACGTTTCAGGGACCGTATGCCTGAAGTCTCAAAATGTAGAGATAGGTCAAGTTTGTTTTGTTATTTTAATCAGTTCAATGATTTATCAAATAACATTGACCATATTAATTAAAAATCTGAGATTTTTATCAGTAGGTAAGCACCAAGTCGATGACATATAAGGTGTCATACAAAAGTAATTAAGTACTAATTAGTAATTAGTGCAACATTCAATTGTTTCCGTACCAAACCAATACTTTCTTGGAAGAATGAACCACCGTCCAATAAGGCGAATAACACTTTATTATTTGAGCTAAGTAATTAAAAGTCTTCGTCTCAACATGCCTCCAAATATTTTACGAATTGGAAACTAAATATAGGCCTTTAAACAGTATCAACCCCAGCTGAACGTGTTTCATGACATCAGTAGGAGAATGAATTGGCAGCGTGTACGAGTGACTGAGTGACTGACGTGAGACGTGGAGAATATGAGTGGCGTCTTCAATGTTATGCCGTAAGTACCTATTCATCAATCATCCAGCACTGAGCTAGAACAAAGTGGCACTGGCTAGATTTCAACGACGGTTGGTTGTCTGTAGAAGCCCCATAATACCTATTAACGGTAAACCCAATGTGCCCCCTAGATGGCATTTGATAACGTTGCAACTATTTGTGACTGCGTTTCTAAGACTAGACTAGACTTATCTTGATCTGTCAATGAACGATACTAAAAATTAAAAACAAATTAGGACTTATAAATAGGGCACACGTGTCCAATTATTATTCAGAAGCAACAGTAATTTTATGATGTCGCCTAATACCATTCTGTTACTGTTAATCGTTAATTTATCCAATGGTAAGAAGATATAAGCCACCGTGACTTACACCGTGACATATAAAATATTCAATACTCCCAACTGCACAAAGATTCCCAGGATATTTCGATTGTGTATTTGTGTTGAAGTTCCATTTGCTAAACCGAGACAGTCTTACAGCAAGACTTAATTTGAACCCGTCTATGATAAAATATGTACGGTTTTGGAGCTACTGTTTTTTTCAGCATAGTATTTTAGGCTTTATATTTAACCACGCGGTCTCACCTGATGACAAAGTGATGACGCGGCGACGATGGAGATGCTTGCCTAGAAGATAAGGGTTCACTTTAGCCTAAAAAACGCCATCGCCACCCCATCTTGTCATAACTTCGTCCTCCATCAGGTGTCCCTCTGGATTCTCCATCAGAAGACGCATCGCATTTCTTCTCCCGTATCGTGGGCGGTGAAGATGCCCCTAAAGCCTTCGCCCCGCACATGGCAGCGCTGGTCATCAGTGACATCATCAAGATGTTCACCTGTGGTGGCTCCATCATCAGCAACAGGCATGTGCTGACTGCTGCGCATTGCATCGATATGTTTGTTGTAGCGGGAGAACTTTTACCGTAAGTATTTTCTTATTAGGTACATTAGCCAGAAGGCGTCCACTGCTTAATATAGGCCTTCCCAATAAAACGCCACTTTAGACGCTTAGGTATCATAGGGGGGAATTTGCCATAATCACCAAGCTTGGCAGGCGGCTTGGTGATCGCAGAAGGTTTTAATATACCGAGGAGAATGCTGCTGCCCATTCCCTGGATGTTCCCTATGCCGGCTCTTACGGCACCCACGGGAAGAGATGGGGTGGTCCTATGCGCAAACGTGGACCACACAGCCTAAGTATAAGTGCGGGATACTTAGTTACTCTATACACACCATACAATCTGCCACACAACTTGTCAACTCAATCAATCAGAGGCGTGTTACGGCTACCCATGACCCATCCAGCAAATTGCATCGCGTGGAAGCTTGTTCCAGCTCCTATCCAGCAGATTGAGGTGACAAATCGAGCGACGGATTGCATCGTATGTAGAGGGCTTTTACTTTGACTGGACCTCTGCACCTGCAGACTAACAATTCTGACAAGCCAAAAGCCAAGCTTTCTATAAAACTATTCTGTTCGATTTCCGTAGACAGATCGAAAAGGGACCTAAAAAAGGGAAAGTACTGATTTAGGTTATACTCACAAACTTGACGCGTCTATAACCTCTATAACCGTACGTATATAGGTACCTATGTCTTAGAGCAGACTATAATTTCAGTTTTCCATTAAAAAGAGGTCTATATAAATACTTGATAATGCACTCATTGTTTTTTTTTTTCAGTACTTTCCATGTAATAGTGGGCACTAACGACTGGTACCACAAAGGCATAGAAGCCAGGGTTGCCGAGTTCCACATTCACCCACAATGGGACCCTCAGCCCATTAAGTATGACATTGGAATATTGGCTCTGAAGGAAGAGCTGGAGATGAGTAAGAGAGTAGGGGTAATAGCCCTTAACTTTAACTGGGTTGGTGGGGGAGAGGACAGCTATGTTACTGGATGGGGACGCCTTGATGTAAGTATGCAATACTTCTAATTTATATGACGTATATGCGTATTTCAGGCCATTATCGTTTTGACCCAATTTCGACCTAACTATAGCAAAGATACCTTTCGATTAGCGTTAACGCCAAACGAATAACTCAAAACGTAGGTATAGGAATGACATTAGGTATGACATCAGCTGTGGGTGGGATATACAAACAACTAGTTATACCCGCCGTGTGGTCCAGTCCTGGCGTAAGAATCGAACCACCCCAATCATCTCTTTCCGTTCATGCTGACGCCAATAGAGAATATCCAGGGAATGGATAGCAGTATTCTCCTTGGTCCATATCATAGGAAATCTACTGCGATCATATACCTACCAAGCGTGGTGATGATGGCAACCCCTATCTAAACCACCCTAAACATCCAAAAACTCTGCTCAGCATTGCATTGACGTATTCCGTATGATGATGATGAAGTCATGTACTTACCTATGTGACATCCATTTATAACATAAGTAGGTAAGTCTCGGTAAAATGTTCTTGCAAAATCAACGAAATTTCCCAGACTTGGGGCATCGTGCCGTACAAACTGCAACTCCTGTTCGTGAGAACTCTATCGCAAGAGCAGTGCATGAAGCTCTTGCTGGAAGTACCAGGAGCAGAAACCTTCCCTCCTATCCTGCAGGAGGAGATTGAAATCTGCGCCTTCCATTCTGTTCAACATGGGTTGTGCTTCGTAAGTTAGAGACTCAAAGTTCTAATTTATTGCAAATATGCTAATTTTAGCACTTTTAACAGTCAAAAACAGAATAGAGGTAGGTAATATGTACCTACTTAACTTAATTATTGTTTACTTTATAATAAAGATAATACTACTGAGTAATGCCGGAACTATATAGTCTGCTAAACAAATAAATAGATTGCAAGTGTTGATTGAAAATATGGAAATACATTTTTTTGGAATCACACTATCACACTAATATTATAAATGCGAAAGTTTGATGTGTGCGTGCCTGCGTGTTGGTTCCCTCTTCACGCCGCAAGACACAACAACTGAACAGATTTTAATGTTTGGAAAGGATAACTTGTACTCTGGTTTAATACATACATAGGATGCTTTTTATCCGCGGGTGAAATCTATACCTACCTGTACTACTTATTTATCTATTCTATGTGTACTATAGGTACACCTAACTACCTACCTACTAAAATTTGCCATTAGGTAAGTACGTGGTCCAACATTTCGCCGCGCCTCATTTTTATTCTTCCGCAAGGTCTCACCTGATTATGCCGAAAGCTGGTGATGCTTCATCATCATCATCATCACAGTTAGGTGTTTTATAAACACTAATTTTACTGTTTAATTTCCAGGGTGACTCGGGCAGTGCCCTAGTAGACAAAAAGTCGAACCAGCAGACAGGCATCACATCATGGTCGCCGTATCCATGCGCTCGAGGCTTTCCCGATGTCTTCGTTAGGATATCTGCATATAAGGACTACATCACGGCCATACTGAACAAGAAAATTGATTAAATACATTTTGTTTCCTACGATTTTGTAACGTTTTGTTCTATGTATAAGTAGGTAGGTACCTAGTAGGTACCTACTAATATGAAATGAAATGAAATGAAATGAAATGAAATGAAATGAAATGAAATGAAATGAAATGAAATGAAATGAAATGAAATGAAATGAAATGAAATGAAATGAAATGAAATAATTTATTGGCATAAATGGTACATGTAATCAAATTATACGAAAGTACATTTATGGACTCGTCATTAGGTTGTCTTATTTAAAGTTTTTTTAATGTATAGGTATGTGATGCTAGTGCTACTTATGTGATGTTTTAATAATCAGTTTATCCTATTTTTTCTGTTCTATCCTACACTATCTGAGATTGAATTGGGGTATTATCCCGGAAGGAGGGGACTGGGACCATGATAGCCCACAAGTCGTGAGAGAAACTTACTTGAAACTGCATGTTTCCAAACCTCCATACTAAAAAATAAATCCACTCACAAAATTGCACGCGCGGTGGCTTCGAGAGTTAACAAGATACTATAAATTCATGTCTAATAAACACAGGTCGTTAAACTCATGTAAACACATTCGGTCAAGGACGAAGTTCAACCACCCAGCTGCGCTAGGGCTATCTTCGAACGTAAACTTTACATGGCATTTCTTCAATGAAAAACTATTAATTTAGAAAAGTCGTAGAAGAAACATTGTCTACCTTGGGGAGTAGATTTACCCCCTTTCGGGATAATACCCCAATTCAAACTCACCTTGTATAGTAACCTAATAGTTATTTATGATATTAGGGCGGTAAGTTGGTTTCTACAAACGAGTAGACAAATGTAAGCCGGAGACGAAGTCGATGGCTTACCATAGTCACGAGTTTGTAGAAACCAATTTCCGCACGTGTATCATACAAAATTTTTCAATACATTTGCGAGAAAACAGCACTAGGTAATGAAACAAACTTTTGTTTATTAGTGGGAAAGACGCAACAAACAAAGTCAACTTAAGTCAAAAAGTCAATCCTTTGTCGGAGCAAAACCAGAATTAAATCACTCAATCTAATTATTTACGAAAAATAACCCTTCTATTCAAAAAACTTCTATCAGATAAATCATATTATGATATAGTTGTGACCATGTTGTGACTTTATAATTTAGGTAGGTACCTACACATATTTCTGCACATACTGTAAATAATGTAGGTATCATTTAAGTTCGGTGGGACATTGAAATTGGCTTTTTCCTTTTCTCCCCACTGTCAATGTATGTTTCATAGTGGGGAGAAAAGGCATTTACTTTTTAGTTTTCCTTTTCTCCTCACTGGTCAATTTTCAATTTCAAAATATCTTTATTACAACAAATTAAGCAAATTATACAATTACTAGTGTATAAGTATCCTAGAAATACTTCCATTGAATTATAATCATTGCATTATACTTAATGCAATCATTGAATTATAATCATTGCATTATACTTAATGCAATCATTGAATTATAATCATTGCATTATACTTAATGCAATGATTTTAATTACGTTTTTCGGGCACATGCTTATTCAAAAACTTACAATAGGAAAATATAAATAAAATAATGACAAAAGTAACACGACCAGACAATAGATAAGTCGTTTGAAAATAGATAGATATGTATGCTTTAGTATGAGCATTACATTTATATCATAATTATTAAGTATAAAAGAAGCCAATGGGGGGTAGGCAAGTAAATTAGCCGTCTAGCAACTGTCGGCAGTGGCAGTCCGCAACAAGTAACAAGAACTCGTTGTGAATTACGCACACACACGCGATTGCACGCAGCCCGCCCGCCGCGACCGACGCGTACGCCCTCCAGTATAAAAAGTTACTCTATGGCGTACGCCACCGCCCGCCCGATACCAGCTGGTAATACGGGTTGGAATGGCGCGCGCGTCGAATACTCCTCCTCACTGGTGGGACAAAGCTGGTGGGGAGAAAAGGAATGACCCGAGTCCAGGATCTACGTATGTGATCGTTGGGCGTTACAAGCTTTAGTTTGTGTTTTTGTATCTCTTTTTAATTTCCCGACTTTATCTTTTATTATTATTGGGTATCTTCTCTAAAACTATAGCTTTATTTTCCGAATTTTCAAATGGAGTGAAATGAGCCGTTGTGAGCCCCATACCACAGAACAGATATTATTAAAGTAGGTAGAGAGAGATACCCATTACCTATCCTGCCTGACGGACGTTACTGTGAGTGTGAAAACTGCGAACATTGCAAATCACAGACTACTATGCTAAAGTATCCTCCACACTATTTGTGAAGTTGGACGAAGTTAAGCGAATACGATAGTGTGGAAGGGTACTTCGTGCAATCTCGTCCGATCGTGGAGCGTCCGGAGCGTCTCACTACAATACTCGGCTCACTTCACTTTCATTTGCGTCGAGACAAATACGTACGTACGTACGTACGTACCTACGATAATACGCGAGAGTGTACATTGCAACGGCGGCACCGGGTGCGAGCATTTCGCAACCCTGCACGAGGGGCGTGGTCACATACCTATAACGCGATTCAGTAAAGAAGAGAACTAAAAAGAGCAGACATTCCTATTGCTGTTTCACTCCTTCTTCACTTAAACACAATATTGGAAAAGGGAATTTATTTTTTTCATCAGCATCGATTCTTCAATGACACGCGTTATACTTCGACTTCGCGCAACTTCATGAAGTTGACTTTCCAAGCAGTGTAGTGGCCGCTTAAGAGATACTTGCAAATCTGGAGCTTTGGTTGCATTCCGAAACAAGCCTATAAACGATAATACCGATGTTATCGCGCTAAAATGAGCGTCCGTAAGCAATTGGCAACGATATCACTTCTGACGTCACTGATGACGTCATGGAACAACGCCATCTTGCGATTTCACCGCCCATGCAATAATTATCATAGTGAGCGATGTCACAAAAAAGAAGCGGTAAATTCAAAATTCGAATTCGAATAATGGTTCCTACTATGCCGTTATAGGCTCCCTTTTGATCAATATTTTTATTGAAAAATGGAATTACTAATCTCCGCTACCTGTGAATGGCATTACTTACTATGTGCTTACTATACAGCAGTTACAAGTACTATGTGGCAGTTACATATGCTAGCTACAAAAGTCAGTCAGTTACCTATGCTAGCTACAATATGTTTTATTCTATCCCTGTTTTAAAAGATAAATCAACAGAAAATACAGTTACCCAAAGAAGAGCTTGCAGCGTTAATGTTAATGTTATGCACAGACTACTATACACTAACGCTTTGATGTTATGTATATGCGAAAACAAAAACATTCCCTTCTATAATTTGATTAGGGACGTTCCGATACCACCAAAATATCGATACCTATCCATATGAGTATAGTACTCGAAATCATTATTCGATAGGTACTACTCATATGAATACCCTTAAAGGATCGATACCTACTCATATTGATACATTTTTTTATTATTATTCTCCTATTTAATTTGATTCTCGGGTCTAGCCCGGACACTCGCGAGGCATTGGTGGGGCCGAAGCTAACACCAAGAGGCCCTATTGAGTACAAAAATAATTATAACTGACAAGGCATGGTATGGCATATGATAAACTATTTTGTATAAGTAATTAAAGGTAAAAAATAAATCTGGGCTCAATAGCCATATACCTCTTTGACCACAATGTGGTCAAAGAGGTATATGTACTACGTACTAGAAAAGCTATTCGAAGCACAAATAGTTGCCATTTTTGCATCGTTGCAGTTTTTTGTATAATTAAACTAAAATCCGCTACAGCGCTTTACGAGATTAAATCGTCTAACCAACGATCCCAACACGCAGCGCTAGTGCAATGGCACATTCGGATCATAATTTTTACTGCTATTCACTGCTGCACGTGCAGTCGCTTTGAGTGCTGAGCATCGTATGAGCGAGGAGATGCTGGCTGGCATATTTGCAGTGGTTGACAGTGCAAGTTAGAGATGTCCTGTCTAGTGTAAACATAGAAGTCTTTGATTGTGGTGCACTTTTGATGGATGATGTACATTGGGTTATGGAATGAGATAGCGGCACCTGGCAATTTTGTCTCATATCAAAATGTTTGAGGCAGGTGATGACTACTCACTAAATGGGCCCCCTATAGTGGCTACCGCATATTGGTGCCGTGGAAGCAACATTGATGTGGGTGGCTTAAGGTGTCGAGAGGTGTGCTGCACTTTCACTGAACGCTACTCGCGGCGTTATGCCCTTTAACGCTTCCACCCTGGAGCTTAGGTTTTAGCTCTTGCAACTTCCACCCCCGGACAGCCAGTTAAGGCGAGCCAGGGGTCAGGGGTCTCATTTAGCCCCTTGGAATCAGGGTACGCTGTGTCACCACTCACCAACGGCTCGCCACAAAGCCGCCCCTGTGATATTATTATTATTATATTAGCCCATATTGTCCCACTGGCCTCCCTTCCCTCTTTCCAGTTTTTACGGTCTAATGCTTGTGTGGGCCAATCCTTTGCATAAGCGTCCAACTCGTCCCTTCACCGCCGCCTAGGCCGGTCTCGCAGCCGTTTAACTCCTAAGGGAACCCAGTTGGTGGTATCTTTCGCCCATAAGCCTGTAGGCATTCGACAAACGTGTCCTGACCAGTCCCACTTGAGCTTGGTGGCTTTTTGAGTGACGTTGGTGATTTGGGTCTTTGAAGCCCCACAGGCCCATTTTTTTAAATTAATATAAAACCATGTAATTAACAAATTTTACCTCATTAGTCTAAAGGCTGTTGATGATGATGATGATGAATCAGACATTTGAGCACTAAGATCGTTCAGTATGTTTTATTTGACATTATTCGATACAAGTACATTCTTTCTGATACAAGTATTTTCTTTCCGATATAAGTAGGTACTTTATTTCCGATACCGAGTAGGCATTATCCGATTTTATTCCTCCATCTCTTCTTTCACTGGACATCACGGCGCACAAAAACATGACACCCATATATGGTTAAAATTCCATCAACCCGCACTAAGCGTTTTTCTATGCACTTTATAGTGCGAACAGCCAATGAGGGGAACACCTTGCCGGCGTCCCTGTTTCCAGCTAACTATGATCTGAGAGTCTTCAAGTCGAGATTGAACAGGTCATGGGCGTACCCAGCTTTTAGTCCAGGGGGGGCAAGCAAACCCCAAATTTCTTATGCTGGGTTCCCAGCACGATTTTTTTAATACCACTACACGAAGAGACCTAAAGCCAAGTCATAACTACAAGACAACCCTCTGGCGCCGGCGCCACCAACGTAAATTTGAAAGCATAAATCTTAGAAACGTGATGCTGAAGTACCCACATTTTGTCTCTTAACATGTCAGTACAAGCGTGTTGTTTAAAATAAAGTAAGTACAATTAGAAAACGTGATAGCGCGAGCAAAGCGAGCGTGAAAATTTTTTCTACTAAAATAAAGTACGTAAACATGAAAAGCGTGAGCGAAGCGAGCGCGGGTATTTTTCTGTATTTGCCACATTTTATATTTCAGATAATACGTAGGCAATTTGAGCAATTGATTCCACAGTGCGCAATAAATCACCTTACTTATAATTTGTATTTCAATTACGTTAATTGATAATAACTACCAATTCTCGAAAATGTAGTCTATAATGTAGTCTATTCGACAACAGGTAGGCATTCACAGGTGGGCAGGATAGTTGGGCATTCAGAATCCAGGGGGGGCAGCTGCCCCCCCCCCCTGCCCCCCCCGGGTACGCCCATGCGGGTGTCTTCTAGGCAAGGATGCACCATCGTAGACTGCGTCATCACTTTCCATCAGGTGAGCCAGTGGTCAAATGATTTATATTCTTATGAACTATTTAAAAAAGTATCGAAAGAATGAATCGATGCTAAAAGTAGGTATAAGTACCGGCATGTAACTCTAGCGCTGACCGTTATTGCGCAGAAGTCAAAAATTAGGTATCACAGGGGGGCTAGAGGGACGAAGAGTGCGCGTGCGTAGCGCTGGTTGGCTAGCCAGTCGTATTCCATCCCCCGCCGCGATACGACGCCCGCTGACTTCTGGTTCTGTCTATACAGTCGCGCTCTAAAGTGTATTGTTATTGTCGTTCATTGTTATTGTTTTTTTTTAAGTTTGTTCTTTTGTTATTGTTGGTTTTTCTATTAGTGTAATTTTAGTAGATAGTGAATATGCCTAGAAGAAATACTGTTTTGAAAAGACAGGCACGAAAAATGGTGTATGACGTGCATTGTTTTGTTAAAAGAGAAACCAATGAATTGATTGATTCTTTAAAGCAAATAAAAAGTGAGATGATGAAGCAACGAATAGTAAAATATCCTGTTACAAGCTATGCAAAACTTTAACATTAACTATTTATTAATGTTTGCGCGCCCGACAGTACCTAATATCATCCACATTTCGCTCAGTGATACACTTACTATTTATTTAAATATGTTCTTAAAATTATTTTGATTATATTAATTAAAGTTATAATTGTATTATGTTCGCGACTGTACCCATGCGCAACTATCCCCTCCACATTTCGCTCAGCGCTAAACTTACCTGCCGCTACCTATACTTGGTATCAAAAGAAAAGTATCGACTTCTTACTCGTAATTCCTATTTATTACTAGTATCGGAACATCCCTAAATTTGATTTAGTTCTGCTGAGTTTAAAAGTGAATAATCGTTATTTCCTTCCTCTTTTCTCTTTCATTTCCAAGTAGAAAAGTACGAAAGTACTCCGTGGTTTCCTTAGGGCTTAGCCCTTTTCCAATCCAAGACAAGTCAAAAATAAAATGGAGTCAGTTCAGTTATGGTTCAGTCAAATAAAAAAGTTATAAAAAATATATATTCTGAGGGTAGTCAGAATTGTTATACTGTTTTAGTTTTATACATTTCATACCGCCATGTGCCTCTTTCTGTCCGGACCACCCTCAACGCACGTGGTAAGTTGCGTTCCTCTTTATTTTTTACGTATATTTTCCAAATCATTTTTATTTTACCTTCAAATCCGTCCACACTCGACGACCAGCTAGAAGTAGTTACTAGCGTTCATCATGTTTATCCTTTGCTTTTCCAGGGTTAAATAAACCGTAAATTAAACCCTTGAAATGGATCCGAACAATGTCGTCTTGGATTCCGAGGTGGTCTATCCTATGCTATTTATCCCTAAAAAATGCACATCACTGGAAACCAACTGTGAGATGACTGATAATGTATATATTGACTTGAACATAACATCCCCTGACACGGAAGGTAACGAAACTTGCATATATTCAGGATTTTGTATTGTGAAACTTGTTGATTCCTATGACGTTAATCTAAATAGTGTGGAGACAGCTAATAAAGACCACTCTGGTTCATCAGTAGACAGCTATGATGTAACTCAGATGCCTGTCATCTTAGCTGAAGCCAATCACATGTCCTTCCCTACGGACAATCAGTCACAGGTATGGATAGATCCTTCTAGAAGTCCATATGTGTACAATCACTATGACTCAGCATCAAAAGAGAGATACTCCATCCGAGAATCTCATGGCTGCATTACTGTTGAGCAACACAACACATATATTACTCAAAATGTTTACAAATATAAAGAATCTAATGTCTACAACTGCAGAGAGCCTCCAATGGCCTCCCATCGGCCTGTAAACAACGAATTTGATCATAAAAAATTTCGAAAGGTATCAGAAACAACCAACCAGCAAGATTCTGGTGCAAATTTATATGAAGATGATGAAGCTGAATGCAGAGAATTTCTATCTCAACTGCCAGAAGAAGTAATTAATAAGAAAAAAAGCCAGAGTCATGAGGGCAAGTATGTTGATCTTCAAAGTGAGAACAATGCTCTAAAACAGCTGATGTCAACAGATATACAGTCAGTGTCGAAGCAAAGGAAGACAATACTGTTCCTGGGCAATGACTCCGACTCGGGGAGGACAGTTCAGAATATATCATACAATGATCCGATGGTGACCTGTAGGGGGTTGGAAGTGGATAATGAAGTTGTTATTGGTGAGTTTTCATTTTTATTTTTATTTATCAGAGACTGAGGTAAGAAGTAGTGGGTATCTTACCTATTTCTTAGTAACATTTCATTTTATTTATTTATTTATAAGAATAATCTTACATGTCAATGCCTTATTTACAATCATCGCAATTATAATACATACCATAATTATTATTACATAATCTTAATATTAAGTTACCTAATAACAGTGCAGTCAGTGGCATGTCTAGTGTCACAGATGTCCATAGACTATGGTGACCACTTCCTATCAGGAGGGTTGTATCCTTGTTTGTTACCTAAACTACCTATAGCATATAAAAAAATATTTTTTAGCTAGGCAAAAATATACCTAAATCTAGTAGCAGCATGACACTGTAAAAGGCATGCTGCACCTAGCCCGCTTGGTAGGGGAAAATGGATGATGATGATGATGATGAAGATGATGATGCCTTACATTTATTTAACTAAAAAGATAATTATGGAACATTGATGCATAAAAATCGGCATAACAATCATAATTTAATGGAATGTAAATATTAAACCCATGCATATTTTCTTGTACATACATGAACAAATATTTTTTTATTCCTCTCTAGAGAACTCTTCTTCTCCAAATCCAAAAAAGAAGGAATACCAATGTGACAAATGCAAGCAGATCTTTGAGGACATACATGCATTTCGTAAGCACATGGTCAGAAACCACAACTACAATATCTACCCAGATGACCGAGATGTCAGCTATGTCTGCTCTAAATGTGGAAAGAACTTGAAGACCCAACTAAAGTTTGAGATACACTGCCTTGGCCATGGTGACCCAGACTTGGAATGCTCTAAGTGCCACAAAGTGTATGCTTCAAAATTCACTCTACGTGCACACAAGCAGATTCACAATCGCAAGTTCCATTGCGCATACTGTGTTAGGTCTTACATGACTTCCAAAGATCTAAAGGCACATCTACAGAAAATTCACTTTTTGCGCATGTGTCAGTATTCCGGCTGTCCATATGTGACTAGTAAAGCTACAGAGCTGAACAAACATCATAACAAGCATAATAAAGAACCAAGTGAAACACATTATGAGATTTTTTTTGAGGATGTAAGCGAGAAGGAAGACGAAATGGAGATCTTGAATGAGGAAGCTGAATTGAAGAATGAAGAGTTTCAGGAATATGAGGAGAAAATTGAAGAAGACAGGATTAAGCAGGCTGATTCAGTGATAGCAAAAGTGATGGCGAATAAGATATTTCTGTTGAACTCCAAGAAGGCTAAAAAGCATGAGCGATTTCATAAGGTAATAATTGAATATTGTCAGTCCATAGAATAAAAAAAGTATGCATGGACAATAAAAAGGTTACTTGTCCTGCTATTCAAAATTAACAAATTAATATTATTTTTGTAAAGTAAGTTAAAAATGAATTTAAAAAGTTTGTATAATCGGTAAATAAATCACAGAGTAGGTAATAATAAACACCTATGTTCAACACACAAATGTTTGTCCTGGGAGGGAATCGAACCCACAACCTACAGCTCAGAAGGCAGAGCTACTACCAACTGAGCTATCAGGCCAGTCATCTTCTCATACACTTGTTGCATGGAATGGCAGCAGCATTCTCCTTGGCACATTAAAATCTGTGATCATCAAGACGCCTGCCAAGCGTGATGATTATGGCCTCCTCTTAAGTGGGGGATACCTATGTTCAGCAGAGGACAAAAAACCTGATGATGTTTATATTTCCATGGCTGGAACATTGCCCTTCTCTTACAGGAAGGCGTGTAGACTATAATAGGCTAGTTGCCTGCTATTAAAAATGAAAAAGTAACTATTATTTTCATAAAGTAGGTTAAAAGTTAATGCAATAATTGAAAAAATAATCATCATCATCAGCCGGCAAACGTCCACTGCTGAACATAGGCCTCCCCCAAAGAGCGCCGCTTGGGGCGACTGCTTGCCTCCTGCATCCATCGGCTCTCCGCGGTTCTGACCAGATTGTCGGTCCACCTAGTGGGAGTCTGGCCTACGCTGCGTCTTCCGGTTCGAGTTGCGCGGTATTTTTTAGAAGTTCCGCTGCTAAAGCGAAACTTGAGTGAAACTTCATACAAAAAATACCTGGGCGGAATCGTGCCCGGTATACCGCTACCCGCAGCGGTAGCGAATAACACGCCGGTTTGAATAGGCCTTTAGGCATAGTTTATTAGGAGTAGTGAGTGTAGCCCGTGCGACTTTCTACGCACCCTGTTTTGAATCCCGTTCGGCCCTGCTTTTTCAAATTATGTGCGGAATTTCCACACGCCCTGACATGTGTCATCTGTCATTTACTAATCGTGACATCGGAAGGCTAGGGGTCGCCCCGCGACAGGCGACCATGGTCCCGTAGTGGAATGGTCGCGGTCGCCAACATCGGAATGCTACTTTTTAGCCTAATAAGATACGTTTTATTCTAGAAAAGAAAGTTTCGGCGAAAAGTAAGTTTCAAATATAATTTTCCAGAGTTGCGAGGTGTGTTACAAAGCCTTCAAACGGATCAGTGACCTGAAGCGGCACCTGATTGAGCACGTCATCAGGTCCACGCTCGCCAAGTCTCCGGTGAACAAGGACGGAACACTCGACATTACTTGCGAGGTAATACATCCATGTCTTTCACACTCGATACACTTATGCAGATATTGTAAGGAGTTTGAGGCCAGCATGACCACTTGTCTTACTCTGTATTAGATTTCAATTATTATTACTGTGGTAATACATACCTATATTGGGTAACTCCCAATATCGGTATAATCCTTGGATTAGAATGGATTTGAATCTGATACTTCAGCATATAAAGTGACCGATATAGCTCTTAGAATTAGAAGTTGAAATGGCAATGGGCAGGCCACATCGCTCGTAGAACTGACAACCGATGGGAAGAAAGGTTCTCGAGTGGCGACCACGAACCGGAAGACGCAGCGTAAGCCCCCCACTCGGTGGACCGACGATCTGGTGAAAGCCGCGGGGAGCCGATGCATGCAGGACGCAACGGATGGCGGATGGTGCGCCACTTTGAGCAGCCGCTCAAAGTGGTGCTCTTTGGGGTACGCCTATGTTCACCAGTGGACGTCTTCAGGCTGTTGATGATGATGAGTTATATCTGCAGATTTTTAAAGCAGTCAGTCAATCGCAACTTTCGAAAACCTTCCCCTTTAACTTCCTACAACTTTCCAGATCTGCCAAACCAAGACATTCTCCCAGGTGGACAAGTACAAAGCGCACCTCCGCGAGCACGCCAAACTGACTCTATACAAATGCACCTTTTGCGACAAATCCTTCAGTGATTCCTCCAACTTCTCTAAACATAAGAAAATCCACGGAGATTCTTACTTCCAATGCGACTTGTGCCAGCGGAAATTCAACTCTAAGAAGATGATCTCACAGCACATGGAGTATCACAATAAGAACAAGCCAGTCAAGTGTAAGTATTGCAGCAGGATATTCCACTTTCAGTCGGTTCTGAACAAGCATACAAAGTCTGTTCATACTAAGCAGTCGCCGATGAGGTTCAGATGCAGGTTCTGCAATGTCTTCTTCAAGACTTTGAAGGACAAGTGGGATCATGAATGGAGGTCACATAACATCAGGAAGATAATAGTGGACTGTTTAATCTGTGGGGCCAAGTTTAGGAAGTATTCCGAACTGAAAAGGCATAGCATTGATAACCATGAAGTAAATATCCCTCCGGCGAAGAAGTTTTTGAAGAAAAGGTATTGTTGAACATTTTGAGGATTTTTTTCGAGGCTGGCCCTCGACTTTTTTACTTTTAAAGGTAAGTGAATTCAGAAATATTGTTTATCAAGATCTCTGTATAGGATGTAAAACGTTTTTTAGTTCTTTTTTTATGAGATAAGAAATTTTACCTACCTCAGGTTTTTACAAACATTTTGTACTTTGTAATCAATTTTATTTTTTGTTTTTTTAATAAAGTAGCAAACGTATTCTTAGTGTTCACTGAATAGGTGTGACCTGTGCTAAATAAGAATAAAAATCACGTCAAAAAAAAAATACATTTTATAAAATCACTTTAAGTATAAAGAACTTTACTACTTTTGATACTTTTGTTATTGTTTAATGTTTAATTAGGCCCTATTTTGAGGGCTTTAGTTGACAGTCCTTAATTTACTAAAAATATATCCGTCTCTTACATTACCGTCTATTTGACAAGGACAGCAACAGTTTTAGGAGTTTTAGCTCTGTCAACTAAAGTCTTTAAAATTGGCCCCATTATGTAGTTAACTAGTTATGTACCTATCAAATTAAATTAGTATAAAAGGAGCGAACTGATAAAAATAAGGCTGAACGTAAATTGAAAGGACTGAATAGAGTACAAGTAAAAATAATAGGTACCTATATATATTTAAATACTGTAGGTATAGGTAGATACTTAGTGTATAGAATAAAGCAAAGAGAGATCATCAAAACGATATTATATCTGTACTGCTCACACGTATCGCTACGTCAGTGGCGAAAGAAAGAAACAAACATATAGTAATTAGCTACTCTTGCGATAAGCACCATGCCATTTTTTTCGACTCGGGTCTACTGTTTTTTCTATACAAATCTGTCAGACTCATTCACATCAAAGTGTCCACATTATATAAAAAGTGTACAAAAAAGTGGTACGCTTGACGCATAAACAAGTTCTCTCTTTAGTCTATACTCTAAGGGTAAATATAAAAAAAGTATCATTTAGTCTCAAACCAAATATTTAAAGTACTTATATAGCTCTATCATTATTATTTGTTTAGATAGTCATAAGGTACGTTCTTTTGGAGAAATTGTTGAAAATATCTAAATCATTTATATTTTGTTGTTTTTGTAATTTTATGTAGGTAGTTGATGAAATTCCTGACCTATGTTATTAGGTCGAATTCTGTGCCTTTAACTCAACCGTCACAAAAATTATTCCTATATTATACTAAAGACTTTATCGATATTCCTAAAGGTTTTTAATTTTTTTTACTTAATATTATAGGTTACATTTAATTACATTTAATTTTTTTAAGGTGATTCGCGTTAATATGAAATTATTGCGGCGGTATCTTTTATATTAAAATTATGAATTTCGGGCGTTTTTGTGTAAAATCACTGCTACACATTTCCGCAGAACAGTATTAAAAAAAATTGGGGTTGAGAACCTTTTTGGCCAGTAAAATTAATCATACTGGTAGGTATTTCTAATAAAAAACTTAAACAAGTCATTATATTTATTGGCATTTATTTGCGTTATTTAAGTCTTATTTATGGTATGTTGTTATTACAGGTGCCAAGTTAAAATCGTGATCTCATTATTTACTTGTTCATATTGTTTTCATATTTCCTAGTAAACTACCTATCAGTATAATATGGTGTTATCGTTAAATTATTAAAATCTTTTATCAAGGATGTTGAAGCTGTTATAGAAGTTATTCCTGAAAAGTTATGTTTTTATATATCTTTATTGTTTTTTTTTTCCACTTAAACATGTCAATTTTATTTATAAGTTTTTGTTGCAAAAATTAAACTTGTTTATTATTAATGTCTTGTTTTTATTCGTAAGCAAACAGTAGCCTAAGAGGAGAGAATAGAGCAAAGAGCATAGAGCATAGAGGTAATATTAAAATATAATTTGGATTAGTATGGGGCAATGCCGCCAGCATGTTGGGTATGCTACCTACCGGTAGAGGGCTGGACCATTTGGACTATTTATGTGTATAAATTGATATGTTTTTAGAGGTAGTGTAGCTAGTAATTAGTATATCATGTAGTAATATAGTAATAAAGTAAAATAACCGGCCAAGTGCGGGTCGGACTAGCGCACGTAGGGTTCCGTACCATTATAATAAAAACGACCAAAAAAAAATCACGTATCTTGTATGGGAGCCCCCCTTAAATACTTATTTTATTCTGTTTTTTAGTATTTGTTGTTATAGCGGCAACAGAAATACATCATCTGTGAAAATTTCAACTGTCTAACTATCACGGTTCATGAGATACAGCCTGGTGACAGACTGACAGACAGCGAAGCCTTAGTAATAGGGTCCGTTTTACCCTTTGGGTACGGAACCCTAAAAAAAGGCTATGCCCGTTTAAAAAATGTAATCTTGTACAATATAATATTATGAGTTGACAGACAGGACACGTAAAATAGGTATAAAACCTTATCACCTGCACCTACAAACATATCGCTCTATCGGTATTTATAGGTCAGTAGGCTACCCTGTAATAAAGTACCAAGAATCGGTGCAATATCGATCGGCAACCTAAACCTAGATAACCGTATCATAAACACACCAGCCTGCTCTTTATCCAAACACTTCGCGTCTGGATACCAACGTCTGCATTACATCGAGTGAACGCTTCGGCTTCGGGCAACAATACTCAAAGAGTGGATATTATGTACTAGGTCACAGATTAGATTATAGTTAGTGAATAGAAGCGTACTGTGGTAGCCCGATTTTCCGTGGAATATTTAATTTTCGGGATGAAACGTAGGTATCCTTGTTCATCCAATTTCATCCAAATCGGTTGTTATAGCGTGAGAGCAGCTAACAGTTTCACTTTTGACGTAACATCAGGGCTGGGTTGCGCCTAGTAGGTATTATACCTACAGTTAATTTTAAAGTACTGACAGATTTATGGTTAGCTAATGACGTCATGGCTTAGGTTAACGTAAGGTTATTGGTAACTCTGTCTACGCAAGATTGGCCGGTTAATGTGAAGGTTGTGAACTGTGGTTAAAAGCTCTCAAACATTTAAGGTAACGTGGAGAATTGATGAAATGCTACGTATAACGATGAATATGATGGTCCAACACATGCTGGTAAAACTTCATGAGGTTACAGTTAATTTTAACTAAGGATAGGTATTTGATCCGTGGCTGAGGTAACCAATGGTTAAAAACTAACAAATTTTGACCATTGGTTAGGAGTTGTCAGTTTTTAAACATTAGTTAACTTAACTACCGATCAAAAAACCCATCCTAAGGTATACATATTATAGGTACTTATACAGTAACTTCCGGGATTATGGTGGAATTTCAGCTTATGTCTTCTTCAGAAGGGATGCTATTGCTGACTAGGAGAGAGGATAACAGGTATGTATGATGTATGGTATCTGTGACGCAGAGGTATTGGCGTGGTGGCCACACTGTTGTAAACAGTCTGTGTACACAAGATCGGCGTGGCCGGTGGCGCGCGCATGACCTTGCGCGCATGCGTCTGCGGGCGGCGGCCGGCCCAGAGCCCACAGTCCGCGACCACGCGCCGCGGCGGCCACGTCTCTCGCACGAGACAAACGCTCGTGAATAACATCAAAAATCAATCAGTCATCAAAGAAACGGAGGATTTCACTCCCGACCGTACCCTGACTCTGAACTCTGTGTCTGTGTAGTTCCGCTCCCGAAGGCGATTGATGCCTCTTCAATAAGGTCGGTATTAATGGCTATAATCTCTTAATCCGTCACGTTTCGACAATTCAATGTGCTGATAATAGTTCGAATCCATACACGGTTTGTTTGTCTGTTTGTTTATACGTAGCAGCGATACGAATGATCGTTAGATTTTATTGTTATCTACTAATGGATCCGTTTTTACGACGCGACTCTGATGAGGATTAACACAATGAAACTGAAGCATTTCTTACGAACGGTTCTTTATTTATCTATGTAGTAGTAGGTAGTAAATAGAGGCACACCCAAGCGGATGTAAACAGAAATAAACCACTCGAGTGAAGCAAAGCATTACCACAATACATTGCAGAAAATGTTTAGCATCTCTGACGAAACGTCAAAAATTTGACAGCTCGAGAGGATTCCTTTTTATAAAACCGTTACTTTTTTTATTAGCTTGCATTATAAATAGCTTCAGTATTTCATTTAGCACTTCACCTGTAACTAATTCGATCGATATGGGGCGGTACTATAGGTATCTAATAACTACATCATTTAGGCGGGGAATGCCCTCGCACTTCCCTGCCACCACGGGAGTGATGGAAGGCGGTATGTGGGACTCGAACCCACTAAACCCCTCGTGATCCGTCCGCCGGCGCCGCCGAGATTGGATCGCACTAGCGTTCACCATCTGGCCTGGGCGGTAGGCCCTTTGCCTCCGCGTCAGTGGATGGGTAACCTTACTCCACGGCCACCCATCAGACGTGTGGGGCCGTGTGAGCACGGCGCAGAGTCCCCTGACTATCCACTACGGAGGATGGAGAAGGCGTGCGTAACGCCTCCTCCGTCCCCAGTCTATCTGCGCTGGAGCGGGTCAGAGTTAACATCATCCTCCCTGACCCCTGACCAAGTATGGCGTTCGTGAGAGGTCCCGGCCAACGACCCTGTGCGCCTCTCAGAATCCCGAGCAGCGCACACCTCCGGCGTGTGAGGCGCCGTATCTTCCGACGCCCCACATTCGTGGCAGGCCGGGGTCTCCTCCCAACCTAATCTACCTATAAAGATAACGCCTACCTACCTCAACCTCATAGAACTGTACCTATTTAAATATTTACTTATACTTCAATATTGATAAATGTGCATGTAGCAGTCCGTAGTCGTGGTCGCCATTCATCCAATGAAAATGTTTCCATAAACAAATCAGTTAATAATAAAACAACAATATTGACTCGTTCAATTCCAGCTGCGAAAAAGAAGGGAAAAGTGCGACAGTGCCGATAGACAGACCTTCTACAAATCTCCACCTACCTGACTATACTTTCATTTCACAGCTCTTCGTCTCAGGGCGGTATATACTCCCCCGATTCTACCCATAGAAGAACAGGTTATTAATTCTGCTTCCAGTGTTTAACACTATACTAATACCTATACAGAAATAAAAACCCATTAAACGCTTTGCTGCCGTCAGTCACCATATTAATGATTTTCTATTGTTTGGGCATCCGGCAGTCAAAGGGGGGTAGCACGGCAATGCTGATTACCTATGTATATGGCTATAGGATAATATGGATCACCGAAATACCAGCTACCAGTATTCATCCTAATTCTTTAATGCTAAGTAGCAAACAAGCATACGGCCCTCCTGATGAGAACAGGTCACCGTAGCCTACGGACATCAGTAACACTAGTCGTGCCACTGATGCGTTGCTTACCCTGTGGTAATACTCTTTTTACCCTCCTTTTAAAATCCTGCATATATTAGCTCTGGTGGAGGCTCACTCCACATCTTACAGTAGGTGTACGCCCCTCTTCACACGTCACTGGGTACGGCAAGAAAGCCAATCAAGGGAAACACGGCTCCGTTCAGAGACGAACCCACGAGGAACCACATCGCTCATTCATTGATGCGATAGGATTGATTTTTACGATTGTAATTTGTTTTGTGCATAAATAAATAAATAGATATCATTGAGGAAGTTATACTGTTGGGTACTTATATCACGAAAAAGCAAAAGGGCCTTTTTCGTAGCTCGTTAGGATTGGGAAGAAATAGTTGCGAAGGTGGACCAAAACCTTTGGATGCTAAGCTTATACTTAGTTTGGAGCAAAGACGTAGAGTTAACCACTTATCCATACCTACCAACTCACGAATTAGATTTCTTTTTGGAGAGTATGCAATTGAATCACGATCAAAGTACTCCCATTTCTTATTAGCCCTAAACATTCTACACCAATATTTAATCCAGCCCTTTAAAATGAAGTAGGTAAGTAATACATTTTTTACGAGCAACGTGCCTATATTTTTAAAACAACTACACTAACACTACTTTTACTACTACTACTTTTTTACAAGGTGGTAGAACTTTTCTGCAAAGTTCGTCTAGGTAGGTACCACCGCTTCGCCCCAGTTATTCTGCCACCAAGCAGTAGTGTGCAAGCACTACTGTGTTCCGGTTTGAAGGGCATTGTAGCTAGTGAAATTACTGGGCAAATGAGACTTTATGATCTGATCACTCAGTCTAGTAATCTGATTACTTGACTGTGTGATGTCTCAGGATGACGTGCGCAGTGCAGTGTCACGCGAAACTTTATTGTTTTAAAGTTCCGAGGTGACACTGCAACTGTTATGGGTGGCCGTGTCGCTTAACATCAGGTGAACGACTACCTCGTCACGTCATTCAATCGCATTAAAAAAAACTAATCTTTGGATTTAATGGATGGAACATTTGTTATTGTTTATTGTGGTAAATTTATACGTAACTATGGTAATAACTACAAAAAATGAGAACTTGACTTAATAACTCATGCACACACAATATTACCTAATAATGAACGTAGATACCAATACGAAGACCTGAATCTGTATCTTGCTCTTGGTGCCCCTAGGGTTGCCAATTTAAGTAAATATCACCATCAACTCTACCACACACTTTTTAACCTATCAAACTTGTTTAAGACTCTTTAAAGACAGTGTTAAAACAAAGTAAATGCCTCTAAAACATTGTAAATACCTCTTATCTAAGCAAGGGCCACTAAAAGCTTTCCCAGTGTAAGTAGATATCGGGTGACGTCGGAAAAGTCCTTAGGGGTAGTCAAATTGTGAGGAACTCGCAGCCAAGTGGAATCCTTGATGAAGAGGGACAATGAAAGGTAAAGCTTATTGAAAAGGTGGATTAAATTTGTGCAAAGCGTTTGAAGTGGAAATGGATTGAATTTGAGTTAGGAGGAAGACGTCTTTGGCGCAAATTTTATTGCGACGGACACTATTATCCTTGTGACACGACGGGCATAATTAAACTTATTCTGTGTTTTGTGAGAATCAAGTCTTTGTGTTTTGGTATATTCCCAGTTGCCCCCACATGGATCGCCCCCGGGTGGCAATCGGGAATTAAAGTCCTAGTTGGCACCAGGTGGCAACCGGGAAGCTATTGCCGCCACTCCATCTGATAATTTTAAGTTACTTATGTCGTTATTACTTTTGTAGGCATATCACGTCATAGAGGAATAACGCTATATACAATTATACATATTAAAGTACCTACAAAATTAGATAGATAGATAAACTCTTTATTTTTTTGACTGGCCTGATAGCTCAGTTGGTAGTAGCTCTGCCTTCTGAACTGTAGGCTGTGGGTTCGATTCCCACCCGGGACAAAGATTTGTGTGATGAACATAGGTGTTTGTTCTGTGTCTGGGTGTCATATTGTATTCTATGTATGTATTTACAAACAAAAGTATATAAGTATTGTATCAGTTATCTGGTTTCCATAGTACAAGCTATAATGCTTAGTTTGGGGCTAGATGGCGCTGTGTGAAATGTCCACACATATTTTTAAATTTTTTTTTTATTTTGCACACCAAATATTAAAAGTAGTTACTAAGAGCGCTCTCTTCCAGGCAACCTTTAGATAGAGAGGATTCATCATAGTTGTAAATATTGCCATACTACTATATAGCGACAAAACCAACATCTAATAATAGTAATAATAATAACTTACAAGTTTAAAAAGACAAACACTTTTGACGGTTTTATTACACCTTATGTTACAGAGCTCGCCCTATTTCCTCATAAATAAATGAAATACCTAGGTAAGTACTGTTAGTAAAGCCTTTTTGATAGTAGGATTTAAATTAAAAATAATTTATGTTCTCTGTCTACCGTTTGATACCTGCCTATGTACGTCACTTTAATAGAAAACTTTACAACATACAGAGTTGTTTTACTATTTATCTTTTATTCTCTACTCTCATATTTAGATGTTATTTATTGCCGCCACTTCCACACTCTGCTGCGAGGGCCGTAACCCTAACATTGGTTACGGGCCCAGGACGGAAGGCGAAAATTATAGCATTGTAGTGAGTGTCATTGCTGAAAAATAATTTGCTAAAAAGATTGTGCTGAAGTGCTGAAGAAAACATTGAGCTGAGGTAATTTTATTGAATGGTTAAAATGGCTACAACAAGAATGATTGAAGTTTTAACCAGAGAAAATTACGAGAGCTGGCGAGTACAAGCAGAGGCTTTACTGATCAAGAATGATGCATTTGGGTATGTGGATGGTAGTAAACAAAAACCAACGGAGGAAAGAGCAGCGCAGGCATGGATTGTTGGAGATTCCAACGCGAGAGCTGACTTAATCCTGAGTATGTCTCCTGGTGAGTTACGGCATGTAAGAGGGTGCAAAACGTCCAGAGAGGTATGGTTAAAGCTAGAATCCATGTATGCATCAAAAGGACCAGCGAAAAAGGCTACTTTGTTGAAAAGGTTGACGATGATGAGATTCACCGAGCCTGGCGACTTTTACGAACATATTTCAACATTTTTTGATATAAAGGATAAACTGAGTGCAATGGATGTAGAAATTCATGATGACCTATTTTCGATAATGTTGCTCTATAGTCTTCCTACAGAGTTTGATAATTTTCGATGTGCAATAGAGTCCCGAGATGTAATTCCAAATCCTGAAACTCTGAAAATCAAAATCGTTGAAGAGTACTGTTCGAGGCACAAATCTGAAGAAAAAGCCATGATCGCGAAAGAGAATTTGAGAAAAAAGAAGTTTAATAAACAACGGGAAACATTCAAGTTTAAATGTTTCAAATGCCATAAAGTTGGACATAAAGCATCAGAATGCACGGAAAACAAAGAAAAAGATTCTGCAAAGTACGTTGTAGATAGTGATACATGTAAAACATCTTTTGATACCAGTTTTGATTCTTTTAATTGTGTTACAGATCAATGTAATGGTGTGTACAGCGGAAATGGAAACTGGATCTTAGATAGCGGGTGTACATCACATCTATGTAAGGACGTAAACAAATTTGTGGAGGGTTTGTTACCGTCATCGAGTCAATTAAATTTAGCTTCCAACTTGACCACAAAAGTTGAAGGTAAAGGTATGGTCACACTGTCTGCATATAAAGGTGAGTCCAAAACAAATGGTCAATTGCCAGACACATTGTACGTTCCCGATCTGCGATGTAACCTAATTTCAGTGGCAAGGATTACAGATAAAGGTTATACTGTAATGTTTACTAAGGATGAGGCCATAGTAAAAAATTGTCATGGGGAAATTGTAGTAGTTGCGGATCGTAAAAGTAATTTATATTACGTTAGGGAACAGAATGAATCTGCATCAGTAGTGTCGGAGGATAATGTGTGGTTGTGGCATGAACGAATGGGACACTTAAATGCAAGGGATTTATTAAGAGTTTTGACCAAAGCTGGTATAAAAACTCAGAGGATAAATGAGCATGAGCTGCATGACTGTGACGTGTGTGCGAGAGGGAAAATGAGTTCGTTACCATTTTCAAAATCAAATGGACCCTGTAATGAGGTTTTGAGGATTGTATATTCAGATGTGGTCGGACCTTTTAATACGCAGGCAATAGGCGGCGCTAAATATTTCGTTACTTTTATCGACGATAGTACACGCTGGTGTGAAGTGTACCTATTGAAACAAAAAAGTTCCGTTTTTACTTTTTTAAAATTTACAAAAATTATGTTGAAAACGTAACGGGTAAAAAGATAAAATATTTGCAATCCGACAACGGAGGTGAATATTGCAATCGAGAGTTTGATGAATATTTGAAGAACGAAGGTATCGGTAGAAGATTGACAGCTCCTCGGACTCCTCAGCAAAACGGAGTTGCTGAGAGGATGAATAGGACATTAGTCGAAATGGCGAGATGCATGCTTATATCCTCAGGTCATTCGGCGGGTTTTTGGGCAGATGCTGTGGTGACGGCTTGTCATATAAGAAACCGATGTCCATCGAATGCTCTTGGAGGAGACATACCGTATGAGAAATGGTATGGCAGACCTGTCAAGTTACATTACCTACAGAAGTTCGGAACTAAGGTACATGTTTTAAATAAAGAACCAAATAAAAGTAAGTTGGCAGAAAGGAGTCAAGAAGGTGTTTTTGTTGGTTATCCAAGAGATGTTAAGGGATATAGAGTTTGGATTCCTACCGACAAGAAAATCGTAATATCGAGAGATGTTAGATTTCATCAAAGCGGAAATCGTTTGGAAGATAATTTGATAAAAGATCCGCTAAACATTGAAAAATGTGTTTCTCCTTTGAAAATGCAACCTACGTATGCGGAAACAGAGATTACTTCGGCAGAAGTTTCTGATCGTAATTCTGATGAAGTAGGACCCGATGGTGAGCATACTTGTGTGGATTCTTGTATTGAATCAACGATGCCATTAATGCCAAATATCGAATCACACTGTGATGTTCTTCAAAGTGGTGATATGGTACCGGATATAAGGCATGAGGAACCAGAAAAGATATACAAGAGAGCTCCAGGGAGACCACGCCTGGATAAAAGTGGTACGGGTCGTCCGAAGAAAATTTACAAATTGATTGAAGTAACTTCAGAAAGAGAAGAAGAGTTACCACAACATCCGTGTGAGGGCGAAGGTGTATCGTCAGACCCGGATGAGTTTACCGACTGTCAAGATTTTGCAGGTGCTACAGAAGTTACATTAAAACAAGCCCTTTCTAGTAATGAGAGGTATGGATGGGAACAGGCTATCTTATCCGAAGTCAAAAGTTTACTGAAGAATGGAACTTGGGATATTGTTAAGAAACCGGCAAATCGTGACATTGTTGGATGTCGCTATGTTTTAACTACAAAGTTAAATCCAGATAAAACTGAAAAGAAGAAAGCTAGATTAGTAGCACAAGGATTTAGCCAAAGGTATGGTATTGATTATCATAGTACATTTGCTCCTGTGGCGAGACTTGAATCAGTGAGACTGTTAGTTGCTCTTTCAGTGAAAATGGACATGGAAATTCATCAATTGGACATAAATACAGCGTATTTAAATGGAATTTTGGAAGAAGAAATTTACATGAAAATTCCTCAATTGCTTAAGAATTGTCTTTTGAACATTTCAGGAAACCAGAGTGAAGACTTAACTGTTAGAGACAAAGCCGAAAAGATGTTAAAGGATCTTGAAGCCGGAGGAGATGTTTGCCGATTAAAAAAGGCATTGTACGGATTGAAACAGGCGGGGCGGCAATGGAACATAATGCTGGATCAAAAACTTATTAAAATGAAATTCAAGGCTTCCATAAATGAACCTTGTTTGTACTGGGTGGCGCAAAAGTAAAGACCCTATTTGGTTCAGCTATAACATTTTTTCTAAATTAGAAAACTAGATTTAGGTTTTTTTAAATGTATATTTGTGCCATTAAATTTCGTACCATTAGGATTTAAAGATGATGTCTTTTAAATGGTGACCTCCAGAGTTGATACACATTTGAGCCCTATTTATGACATTTTGCAAGATGATTTTCCTTCAAAATTGGTTATGAGTGACGAAGCGCATTTCCATCTCTCAGGGCATGTCAATAAGCAGAATACTCGGTTCTGGGGATAATCCGCGCATTATTCAAGAAACACCTCTACACCCACTAAAAGTTACTGTATGGTGTGGCATCTGTGTTGACAGAGTGATCGGACCCTATTTTTTCGAAGACGCTGGAGGCAATGCGATAACTGTCACTGGAGAACGCTACAGAACCATGTTACGTGAGTTTTTGATACCCAGTTTGGACGAATTGGGGCTGGAGCACATCTGGTTTCAACAAGACGGCGCTACGGCACACACAGCGCGCGACACTATGGACTTAGTGAGGGACGCTTTTCCAAGCCGAGTTATCTCTCGTTTTGGCGATTTGCCTTGGCCTGCAAGATCACCCGATCTGACCAGTCCAGACTTCTTTCTTTGGGGTTTTTTGAAATCTCGGGTGTATGTGAACAAGCCACAGACTCTCGCAGCTCTAAAAGAAAATATTCGTCAAGAAATAACGAACATATCGCAGGAAGTGTTACGGCAAGTTATGCAAAATGTCATAAATAGGGCTCAAATGTGTATCGACTCTGGAGGTCACCATTTAAAAGACATCATCTTTAAATCCTAATGGTACGAAATTTAATGGCACAAATATACATTTAAAAAAACCTAAATCTAGTTTTCTAATTTAGAAAAAATGTTATAGCTGAACCAAATAGGGTCTTTACTTTTGCGCCACCCAGTATTTTAAGGAGGAGAATGGAACAAAACTTTTTGTTTTGGTCTATGTTGATGACATTTTGATAGCATGTAACAAAAGAGTTCACATTGACGACTTTAAGAAAGAATTATCCAAAGAGTTTGAACTAAAAGACTTTGGACATGCCAAATATATTCACGGTATTGACATTGTCAGAGATAAAGGTGTCATTACGTTGTCACAAACGAAATATATTTGGAAACTATTACAGGATTATGGAATGGAAAAATGCAAGGAATCTGTTGCAATTCCATTGTGTCCGAATGAAAAATTAATATACTCCAAAAGTGAAATTGATGTGTCTGTTGTGTCACAAGGTGGATATAGAGAGCTCATAGGAAGCTTGATGTACCTGGCAACGGGAAGTCGACCAGATATTATGAATTGTGTGGTAAAATTAGCACAATTCAATGAAAATCCGAATGACATGAGTTGGAATTTCGCAAAGCGTGTGTTGCGATATTTGAAGAGAACACACGATTACGGACTTCACAATGCATGAAAGAAGCGGTTTATCTGAACAGTCTGCTTACTGAAATTGGGTTACTCAGGTATGCTAGAATTACTTTATATGCAGACAATCAGGGTGCTATCGCGCTAGCTAAGGATCCAGTTCTCCATTCTCGTTGTAAGCACATAGACATAAGGTACCATTTTATTAGAGATGTGTTAAAGAATAATAAGGACATTTCTTTAAGATGCATTTCTACAAATGATATGACGGCTGATATATTAACGAAAGCCTTGCCTAAGTGCAAACATTATAGATGCATGATAGGGTTAGGGCTTAAAGATAATATATGTGTAACTTAGGGGGTACGTTGAATAGGCCCTGAGAGCATAAATTAAGGGGGCGTGTTAGTAAAGCCTTTTTGATAGTAGTATTTAAATTAAAAATAATTTATGTTCTCTGTCTACCTTTTGATACCTGCCTATGTACGTCACTTTAATAGAAAACTTTACAACATACAGAGTTGTTTTACTATTTATCTTTTATTCTCTACTCGCATATTTAGATGTTATTTATTGCCGCCACTTCCACACTCTGCTGCGAGGGCCGTAACCCTAACAAGTACCTACTTATATAGGTATCTGTTTGCAGCTCTTTGAACATAGCGGAATTAATAAATTAAAATAATAAATGTTGCATTCCGAATGCTTTATGGTTCGAGCTAAAATCGGCGACAGGTAGGTAAACTCTATCAGCGAAATATTGCTTTCATCGAGTATCGTAATGTAGGTAGGTACTGCGTATGCGTAGGCGCATCACGGGGATCTTGGTAGCTAGCTATAGAATATAAAGGAATGTATTACATAAGGAAAATAATGTAGCAATACTAAGATATTTGTTCTACTTACCTATACTATCTACTTACTTACTTACTATCATCATCCTCTTTGCCTTTTCCTATTTTTGTTATTGGGGTCGGCTCCCAATCTAACCTGTAGCGGCGAGCTACCAGAATTACCTACACGAGCGGCTGCCATCTGACCTCGCAACCCATAAGGGACCAGTAACAGGGATGGTTAGACCAGGCGTCAGATTCCATCAGGCGTCTGACTACCCGTAACGATTGCCATATATGTTCTTATGATAACCGGGACCAACGGCTTAACGTGCTCTCAGAGACACGGAGCAATGGCATCGAAAACTCCACATACTTACTAGCCGTGGTACACCCAGAAATATTGAGGTGGACCACGGGGAAAAAATTTTTCCCGTGGTCCACCCAGGTGAACTGAGCAGGTGGACCACGGGCAATACCCGGATAAAGATAAGTCATTGGTGCAGGGCCGAGGATCGAACCCGGTGCCGTAAGATTGTGAAGCGCACATGCTACCGCTCGACCACCATCGCTCTTGCCTATACCTAATAACAATAAACTACAAAGAAAACTTTATTGGATAACTAACTGCGCCCCGTGGATTCACCCGCGGATAAAAAGTGTTCTATATAATATGTCATCATCATCATCATCATCATCAACAGCCTGAAGTCGTCTACTGCTGAACATAGGCCTCCCCCAGAGAGCGCCGCTTTAAGCGGCTGCTCGCCTTCTGCATCCATCGGCTCCCCGCGGCTTTCACCAGATCGTCGGTCCACCGAGTGGAGGGCCGGCCTACACTGCGGCTTCCGGTTCGTGGTCGCCACTCGAGAACCTTTCTTCCCATCGGTTGTCATTGTCAGTTCTACGAGTGATGTGGCCTGCCCATTGCTATTTCAACTTGTTAATTCTAAGAGCTGTTGCCACCCGGGGGTGAACCATATGGGGGCAACTGGGAATATACCTATCGGTCACTTTAGTTCTCCTGCGGAACTCCTCATTCCGGAGCTTATCTCGCAGGGAAACGCCGAGCATAGCTCTCTCCATGACTTTAGATATGTGTGATGTGTGAAACTAGGTATACTGCAAAAGGGATTAGAAGGGTTGTGTGCCACAATTTTTAGTTTAATGCGCAGTCTGTTATTTTCCATTTTGCTTTATTTAACTAACGTTCAACTCAGATCTAACTAAAATAAAAATAATCTAACTAAAATAAATGATCTAACTAAAATAAACTAAAATAAATGATCTAACTAAAATAAAAATAAATAAATATGTGTGGGACATGTCACGCAGCGCCATCTAGCCCCAAACTAAGCATAGCTTGTACTATGGGAACCAGATAACTGATACAATACTTAGAAACTTTTTGTTTGCTACAATGTAGTTGGTACTTTGACCGTCAAATAAAAACGTTTAGCTGAATCTGTGCCGCATGACACCGGATTTAATGACTTGATAGCATATCACTTGCTAAATTGACTATCCGCCTTATCTCCAGCGGATACGACTGATTTCAGACTGTTATCGACGGTTGAGATGATCGTAAAACTAAGATCTGTGGTAACGCACATATTTTAACTGAGACAGGCCTATTAGCTCAGTTGGTAGTAGCTCTGTCTTCTGAACTATGGGTTGTGGGTTCTATTCCCACCCAGGGCAAACATTTGTGTGATGAACATAGGTGTTTGTTCTGTGTCTGGGTGTTATATTGTATTCTATGTATGTATTTAAATACAAAAAGTATTTAAGTATTCTACCAGTCATCTGGTTCCCATAGTACAAGCTATGCTTAGTTTGGGGCTAGATGGCGCTGTGTGAAACGTCCACACATATTTTAAATTTAAAAATATACAGCCGAATAAAAATACCTCTTTTTAAGTTGATTGAAATTAAGACGACAAGTAGTAAATCTTACGCCCTGAGGGTTCCTGTAGGTACCTTCTAAATAACTCCTGTGTATGCAAGAGAGGAAATAATTACCTACCCTACAAACTTAACTTTGCTGTTTTGCCCATATACTTAAGTTGCTTCAAAACGATTCCCATGTTAGCTTTATTTTTTGATGTACCATGTCATACTTAGAGATTAATCATTGATGGACTGATAGAGAAAGAATGGTGTCTGCTTATTTAAACGTTTGTTTGTTTGTATCGAACGGCAAAACCGATTTGTCGAGACTAAACATAAAATAGTGATTTTAATCCATTATATCCATTAAATCCCAGTTCCCACAAATTTATAAGAATTCTCGCGGAAACTAGTTCAGTTTCAGGCAACTCTGTTAAAATAATCTTAAGTATATATCCATATCTTTATGTGTAGGTACAGATAAGTATCTACCTATTATAAAAATCGAAATAATTGCATTGTAGCTAGTAAAATTACTGGGCAAATGAGACTTAAGAACTGATCTCAGAGTCTAGAAATCTTTTTTAGACTGTGTGATGTCTCAGGATGACGTGCGCAGTGCACAGTGTCACGCGAAACTTTAATTTAGATTTCCGAGTGACACTGGAATCTGGGCGGCCGTGACGCTTAACACCAGGCGAACGACTAGCTCGTCACGTCATTTGTTTACATTAAAAAAAAAAGCTTGCGCCCTCTCAAAGATTTAACTCTACACAAGAACAAAGGTTTGAAGAACCTTGACGGTTCTATAAAGACTCCAAATTGAATTTCCCTGAATATTTGATACTCCTCACATTTCTCAAAGTATGATGACGGAGTTAGTACCTTGTTAATTTGTTTAAATTAAATACTGACGGAAGTTGACTCGGAAAATTAGATTCGCGTTCAACCTTCGCCTTCGTGATTCAATTATGAATCTGTATTGATTCACCTGGAGAAAGCAATTTGGCGTATTTTTATTATCTATTCATTAGTTTCGTGACGTAGTCCTTTCAAAGGTCTAGTCCGATGTTCATAATGTACTGATGTAATGCACCTAATAAAATAATTTCTTAAAACGCTGATAGGACCCAATTTGAGCACGTTTATTACAGCAGTCGAACATGAAACGTATACTGTATCATATCAAAGTCACTTTTTGCGTAGCAAAAATATGTCGATTACGTTGCGTTGCGCTTCGACTTAACTCAATTCAGCTTCGACTCATTTTGTGGTAGGTACAAATAATTAGTTACAAAATAAATGCATATTGTTATAAAAAAAAGCCTGTGGATGGATGGATTGAAACATAACTTAAGTTATCACATGATTTATTTCAATGGGATGCCTTATTATAATGTAATATATTAGGGCGTTTAAATGATTTTTTAGAGGCGATTCTTTTCTATCGAAAAAAACTTTTCGTAAACGTGTTTTGATTTCTGCAGAGGAAAAGAAGATATGACCATTATTAACATGCATTTTTTCAATCCTTTAAATGATATACATTTTGAGGCAATTACGTTCAAGTTAGTCGATTTGGGAGCATTCAGCACCTTAACTTTGTCACCGAAAAAGATAGAGGTTGAATATAATTATGATTCGAGGGGTTGTCGTCGTCTTTACCTACACTGTTATGTAGGTGACTGTAGAGAGCCTTCACATCTACGTATGCACTATCATTAATGCACCACGGAGGTTTAATAACGGGGGTTTTTTGGTTTGGTTTAGTCCAAGTGGCGTTTTATGGGGGCCTATTATAATAGGCTCCCATAAAGCACCACTTTGGACGCTTATCAAAAGGGGGTTTGCCATAATCATCACGTTTGTCAGGCGTCTTGGTGATCACAGTAGACTATAATGTAGATAGGAAAATGCTGCTCATTCCCTGGATATTCCCAATTTCCCATAACCTGCTCTTACGGCACCCACGGGAAGAAATGGGGGTGGTCTTCTTGTTGATCCGGGACCACACGACTACTAATAATTACGGCAAACCCAAACCTTGTGATTCATGGAAATAGCAGTTTCTTCTAAAGACTTTTTTGGCTTCTTCACCATTTTTTCATTCTTTAACATTTTCACGGGTCTGTAGAGCATGTAAATACCTGGGAAACCCACATAACCGGTGACCCGTGGCTACGGGAGTGACTGCAAAGTGGCCAATGATCCACAATGGACGCAATCTAATGTACCGTCGGCGTACATATATATAGAGCAGCAGGGGTTCGTGGTAAATTAATCAGCCCCTTTTGCTGGTTGCTCGAGTAGTAAATTGACGTAGGTAGATAAGTAGGTAACATAGACTGACTGGCCTGTTAGCTCAGTTGGTAGTAGCTCAGCCTTCTGAACTATGGGCTTTGGGTTCGATTCCTACTCAGGACAAACATTTGTGTGATGAACGTAGGTGTTTGTTCTATGTCTGGGTGTTATATTGTATTCTATGTATGTATTTACTAACAAAAAGTATCTAAGTATTGTATCAGTTATCTGGTTCCCATAGTACAAGTTAGTTTGGGGCTAGGTGGCGCTGTGTGAAATGTCCACACATATGTATCTATTCATTTTTTTATGAGAATGAATAACGTGACGAGCTAGTCGTTCACTTGATGTTAAGCGAAACGGCTGCCCATAACAGTTGCAGTGTCACTCGGAACTTTAAAAAAATAAAGTTTCGCGTGACACTGCATTGCGCACGTCATCCTGAGACATCACACAGCCTAATAATCAGATTACTAGACTGTGTGATCAGGTCATAAAGTCTCATTTGCCCAGTAATTTCACTAGCTACAATGAACTTCAAACCGGAACACAGTAGTGCTTGCACACTACTGCTTGGCGGCAGAATAACGGGCAAAGCGGTGGTACCTACCTAGATGAACTTTGCAGAAAAGCCCTACCACCTAGTAAAATGACGTGTATCCGTTATCTGGTTCCCATAGTACAAGCTAAGCCTAGTTTGGGGCTAGCTGGTGCTGTGTGAAATGTCCACACATATTTATTTATGGACATATCATTGTACAAGTATACAACATAATGAGTAGAAGAACACTTTATTGCTCGCCAAAATGCACATAAAAGATAGTACTACCCACATTAAGTACCTACCTACCTAACGATACAAAATATTGATGATAAGGTAGAGAATGGGCAATGTGTAATACACACACATCACATCACACCATCATCTGAGACATGGTCTCTTACTGTTGGCCTCATTAGTACGCTCAAAGTCGCGCAACGAGCTATGGAGCGAGCTATGCTCGGTATTTCCCTGCGAGCTACGCTCCGGAACGATATAGCTCTTAGAATTAGCAAGTTTAAATGACAATGGGCAGGCCACATCGCTCGTAGAACTAACAACCGATGGGGTTCTATTCCGCGAGTCCATTGCTGAACATAGGCCTCCCCCAGAGCGCGCCACCTTGACCGGCTGCTCGCCTCCTGCATCCATCGGCTCCCCGCGGCTTTCACCAGGTCTTCGGTCCACCGAGTGGGGGGCCGGCCTACGCTGCGTCTTCCGGTTCGTGGTCGCCACTCGAGAACCTTTCTTCCCCATCGGTTGTCAGTTCTACGAGCGATGTGGCCTGCCCATTGCCACTTCAACTTACTAACTCTAAGAGCTATATCGGTCACTTTAGTTCTCCTGCGGATCTCCTCGTTCCGGAGCTTATCTCGCAGGGAAACACCGAGCATAGCTCGCTCCATAGCTCGCTGCGCGACTTTGAGCTTACTAATGAGGCCAACAGTAAGAGACCATGGAACTGAGAAAATGTACTTACTTAGGTTAAAATGCACTCACGAATTGCAGATAGCAGAGCGACGGCAATAACATTTTCAAATACCATAACGGTTCTCTCATGTACTTAGCTATTACGATGGGGCTGGCAATGCTGGCATACCAGAATGAGAAAAACCAGAAAACAAATTAAGATTAAAAAAAAAATGATTCCGTTGTAATCGATAAACAAAATTACTCTCCTTATAATCCTTTTCCCATTAATATGAATTTTAAATACAAATGTTTACATATTGCGTTACACAATTAATTACCTATTCACTAATCGCAACGCAAGCGAGCCGCAAACAATTCTGCGTAAACAAGCGCTCCCTGTGAACTCCGCGTTTGTAATGTACACGTGAAATCATACTCGTGTACACATGAGGGGACGTCTGCAGGATAGGGCGACGGGGGCGACTTCCCCCCATCGCGTAAGAATTACACCGTACGTACTTACCTACTTCATGTAATTGCTTGTACAACAACAACAAATGGAACCAAAAACTTAATCCGTCTTATTACAAAACGCGGTCTAACGATAGTTCCAAGTTTAAACTAAGGTTTAAGGTAATTTCATATTACAAAATATAGTTTATCCCTTATTCTTGGCTTATGTGGTCCTAAAGTTAAGCCTGGGAGACACCTAGCCTATTTTCTTGAACCGTGGTTTTTATAGTCGTGTATCAAATTGTCCATTTTGAATTTTTGAAGTTGAGATGGTACGATTGGGACCAAATTGTCCCACTAGTACTAGTCATTTATTATCTGTAGATATAAATCACAGGGTATCTAGATGTAAGTTGAGCCATTGATTCCTAAGTAGTATTGACTTATTTTAGCTTTTGTAATATAGTCAGGAATGTGTCCTCCGAATCACGGTAATGCTCAGTTGTAAATAAATAGTATATTTTTTACAAGTAATAAAAACTTTCCGTGTTACTACTGAGCCTGCCGGTTGTACTACGGGAAAGAATTATTATCCATGCTACTACTGGTAGGAAAACTGGTACTACCGCGCGCATTTTTGTAGCTGATGATTATAAATATTGACTTACCCCTTGCCCCAACATTTGCCTCCTAAGTGCGCCCACTTGAGCACAATCTCAAACAAGGCATACAAACAAAGCCCAACTCAAACATTTGACATTAGACTGCTAACTGGACCATTGAATGGTAGGTACTTACAGAAATTGTTATGAGGTAGACTGAAATCTTGTTCTAAGAGAGCAAGGGCAGTTTTCAAACTTTTGGGTTCTGAAAAGGCGGTGGCTGAATTAGTTGGCAAGTAGGTCCTAGTGGCTACGTTATTTATTTATTACGTAATGGTGAAGTGACCTTGTCTCGTCAGTATATTTACTTAGTTTTCTTGTAAACAGTAGGTACTTATATGTGAAATAATAAGTTGTATGTACGAAGAACACAGAATAATAAGTATCAGGAGCCCATAAATTAAAGGAAACTAACAGTTTGGCAGGGTACACGATGTATTTTATCATTTATAATGTGAATATCTTTCGCATTCCAGTTCCAGCGAAGAGATTAATAACACAGAATATCAATAAAACATTTTTTCCTGGGTTTTCCAGCCGTAAACAATACGTAAAGGCGTCTCCGACACCATTTTCCCGCCCACGTGACCGCCATGACAGTTGCACGCGTTCTAAATTCCCAACCGCTGTCAGTTCCATTCTTCTCAAGTTCTCTATGTATTGTCTTAGTACCAAGCGGTCTTATTAATAAACGCGTAGTAGATTTAGATTAGTTACTTCAGCTTTTGTCCTTTTTTGACATTTGAATATTGAAAGCGATCGAAAAAGACAAAAAATGGTGTAACTAATCTAAAGCTACAACGCGTTTATTTTGGCGAGGGGGCTTTTACATTTTGGTGAGCTACGTACCGCGCGGTACCGAGCTCGCAGCGTCCGTCGATTTGACCAAATATATCTAGTTTCATTTATTGATATATAAATAAGAACATTAATTTAAAATTATGAAATAATTTGTAGTAGTTTACAAAAATGATGAACTTTATTTTGGTAGGTTACAATATTTTGTTGATGTAATATAAAACTCTGGAAATATTACAAGTTTTGTTGAAGCCTTTTTGATCAAAAATCTTTATTTTAATATTTTTTTTATTGCTTGAAAGGTAAAAATCAAAAATCTGTCTGACATCATGAAAGTACGGGATGTATTTAGTGGAGTATAAATTAGTTTGGAGAATAATTTAGTTTGGAGAATTACGTTACACATAGTTTGCAAATTAGAGCTTTCAAATCGGGTGTCTGTGTGTTTTCGCCGAAACGAACACCAGGAGAATGATGATTACTATAAATAGGTAAATTACCTAAAATTCACACTGTCATTATCGAAGATGTATGTCGTATATACAATTATAAAGTGCCAGTTACTCTTTGGTCAAGTTTTGTAGGAACCTAATATTTTTGTAATAATTATAGTGTTGTATTGTATATGTGTCGTAGGTACCTATTAATTTCCCATACAATTATTATGTAATGAAAAGAATGAAATGAAGGGTATTTTTCATATAATGGCTAAGTATACACATTAAAGCTATTCATCAAATATTGACGACGAAAACCTTGCAACTACATAATTTTGTAAAAGCACCCTTAATAAAAATGTAGGTGCCTATTGCACGAGAAAACCTTTTTGTGTACCTTTGGTCCTTTATGTCAACAGCGACACGCGACGAAAACAATTTGTCGCAGCTGTTTGATAAGCTTTTTCAACGGCGACAAGGCGTTTCTTTGTTGATTCAAGTTTTATCATTGTTTGTCGAAGGCCTTCGTTAAGGTAGAAGGGAGACTTTCGTTGACTCTCCATTTTATTTTGTTTGTCAGAAAAAATCTCCTGGATTCCCAAATGAGAACTCTTCGTTCTTAATGTTCATGTTTGAGTTATTGCTCTAACATTGTTTGTCTATGTCATTTCGCTTCCGAAATGCTTGCTGATTTTACGGTATTCCGCACTTTGATTACGAGTACAATATATCACAATGGTCCAGGGTTCCGCACTTGACAAGGATTTTTTTTGATATGTGGATAACATAGCTAAACAGAGAAATACCTAATCTCTGAGTAACTATTCAGAGGTTTGAGTAAATTAGCTGAACGTATTTACTACTATTTTTCTGTGACATAAGTGGGTATTCTCATATTCTGCCCAGTAGAAATGTAAGTTATGTTTAGGAAGGTTCAGGGGCAAGTATTAAAGGGTTTTATTTGACAGATCTAAAACTCCTAAAACTGTTGCTGTTCTTGTCAAATAGATGGCAATGTAAGACACGGATATTATATTTTTAGTAAGTTAAAGACTGTCGACTAAAAGTCTTCAAAATTGAGCGTACTAGGTAATCAGGTATAACATATCGCACAAAGAGTATGTAACTATAATATATTATAGATATCGCACTCGAGACCTCACGTACGCCCTTACTTGTGCTACCGTAACGTGGTTTCATAAATAACAGACGGAACCCTATAAAATCATGACAGGTGCTATCATGCCTTCATTACATTTACGAGGCCAGTAAATTGGCCATCACACCACGAGGACGGATAATGGCGGGACTATGACAAATTGTATTACAGTGGCTTCGTGTAATTCGATTAGCATAATGCGGCTGTGTCGTGCTCGCTTCGATGTATGTGTATAGATAGATACGCTTCCACACATTCAAATACATACTCGTAACATTATGAATATGTAGACTTACTAAAATACCAGCCAAAGAGTCCGTACAACTTCGTATACGTTTTGTTTTTTTTTTTCCCTCTGCGGCCTACTACTAGGTACGTTATAAAACAATAGGTACATACCGTTTACCATAAGTTGCCTGATGTACTTATATTATTTAAAAATATGCAAGTATTATCGTAAATGTAAGCATTAGTATCTAAACTTGTAGGCATGTACCCACCACAGATCAATATGTTTTTCTTGCACATTTTTAAATAAAAGAAGTACATCACGGGACATCTTACGGTGAATGATCTGTTAGTTTTTTATCTTTACTTTCAAAAATATTTAAATTTCGGCTCCCTCGACTTGAATCCACAGCTCGGACCACGTGTGGAATCGCGGATACTTTCATCTCCCCTTAAATCCACACTGAGTGGACTCAAGAATAAACATTATTGTTATATGCCACATCGATCCACAAACGATTGGATCCAAAAATACTGACATTTTTTTATGGCACTTGAAATATACAATCTTAAATGTAGAGCCGAGCTGTGAATCCAGTGGAGGGAGTCATTTGTTTATATTTCTCTTTCCACAATATATTAGAATGATTTTATTCACATAGGTAGGTAGGTTTTAACTGTTTCTCCTACTACACTTCCGTCCGACAGAGTAGTGAGAGTGGTCAGAGTGACACAGTTTCCGACTTTCGTCGGACGCGTATTGTTTGACATCTACTTAGGTCTTGGTACTTACATGGGCCTTAGCTCCGGCACTGTACCAGGAAGATCTCTATTGAAAACATATGTAATCATAAGAAAGTACCATATTACGGGCACAATACGTACTTATCTACTTGACTTGCACTGGAGATTTAATAATATTGCAAGTGGTACAAAAAACGATCAAGAAGTTGCAGCTACTTACCAGCTACCTATAAATAACAATATTTTGCTGGTACTTATTTACTTAACATTTTAATATAAAAGTTCCAGTTATAACACGTTATTTTGCTCCCTTGATGTATTGAACAGAAGCTTCCGCGAGTCCAAGGTTACTTAGTTGAATTTATTACATTAAAATCGTGTTATAAATTTTCATGGTGCTGTAAATAAACCCGGCCATTCACGCGCCTACGCACACTTCACGGCGATTTTTGCCAACCTGGAGATTCCTTAGCAATATGCGGTGTTAGTATTAGTTGCATAGTTAAATATATGTTACCAAAAACCTTTTAGGGCATAACTCACATCATGGGAACAAACAACTTATGTTCTACAACCTTCTAAAATTTACGATTATTTTCCAGAATTTTATTTACCTACTTACATACTTTTTTTTTTGACGTTAATACATACAAAAAAATATAATCATAATACGGGTCAATAATCAATTAAAAAAAATAAGCTCTGCCTGTATTATTTGCCTTACATGCAAAAAAGAGGAAATTCCATTTTTTAAGCGATGGTTTAACCCCTTACATTGGCGAAAATATTGAGATTAGAAAAAAACGGTAGAGCAAAAGTTGTTTGTTTGAATTATGTGAATGACCCCCTACAAAATTTACGGTAAATTAAAAACAACCTCGTATATTTTTCTCCGGCGCCTAACGTCGTTGGCACTTTTAAAAGTTTTGTTACCTTGTAAGTAATAATTAAAAACAGTGTACCTATAAGTCTTAATTGTTTTAATTTAATTGTGTTCTGTAGCAGTTGATTAAGTTTTTTTATTGATTGATAGGTTTGCGCTTGGCCACTATCTCGCGTGATGGTTATCCCATTTTTTGCCGTTATTATCAAACCCAAATCGATGCGTTATAGGTACACCTATTCCACAACGTGACCGTGGTGTCATGAAAGGAGTTTTTTTACCTAGTTTCAAAGGATTCTAATGAGTTCAATTACACCTTGTATACAAATACATGGTCCTACCTGAATCTAGCTTGCAGTATTTTTAACTTATTATTATATGTCAGAACCGCGGGGAGCCAATGGATGCAGGAGGCAAGCAGCCGCTCAAAGTGGCGTTCTTTGGGGAGGCCTATGTTCAGCAGTGGACGGCTTTCAGGCTGATGTTGATGATGATGAATGACGTGACGAGTTTGTCGTTCGGCTGCCCATAAGTTGCAGTGTCTCTCCGACCGAGCTCTACACCATAAGGTCATGGCGCAGTATCAGGGTATGATCAGGGCACAAAGTCTCATATGCCCAGTAATGTTACTAGCTAAAGTATCCTTCAAAACCGGAACCGTGGCGGCAGAATATCTGGCAAAGCGGTGTTATGTTACCTATCCTAGACGAAATCTTGCAGGAAAGCTCTACAACTGTCACTAACCTGTTAGCTAAAAAAAGTTGTTTTTCAATCCTAATCACCGTGAGTAACCAGCTTTATAGATTAGCGTTCCCGCTTTGATCTCGTTTATAAAATAATCTATAGAGTATAAAATATTAATGTACATCTTCTCTAGTGCCGAGGCTGTAATAATAAAGATGTAGACAACCATCTATAGGTGCACCTATGTGGCTATAGTTAGGTAGCTTATTGATGGTGGGTGAAAGAAAACCTTAGGTTTGTGGTGAAAACTAAAAATCATATTTATTTATTTTATTGCTTGATAGGCTTGCACCCTGCACCAATGACTTATCTAGTAAGTTATGTGCAGCTTTCGATGCCATCGCTCCATACCTCGGAGAGCACGTTAAGCCGTCGGTCCCGGTTGTCATAAGAACATCTATGGCAATCGTTACGGGTACTTAGACGCCTGATACAATCTGATACCTGATCCAACCATACCTGTTACTGGTTCCTTATGGGTTGCGAGGTCAGATGGCAGTCGCTCGTGTAATTCTGGTAGCTCGCCGCTGCAGGTTAGATTGGGAGCCGACCCCAATAACAAATGGGAAAGGCTTGCGCTTGACCACTGTCTCACCTGATGGTAAGTGACAATGTGGTCTAGGATGTAATGCGCTTGCCTAGAAGATACCTGTTCACTCTCGATTTGAAGACTCCAAGATTGATCGATTGGTTTCTAATCATCATCCTTTTTGCCTTTTCTCATTTTGTTATTGGGTTCGGCTCCCTTGCCTTCTCGTGGCTTTCTGGTGTTTTGCCATTAAACCAGTTCAATACTTTTTTGAACCCATGCCTAAAAAAAAAGCTTGGTACTCTTGGTTGATCCACATAACACTAATGAATAATTAAAAAATAATTATCCAAATTGGTTTATAAATGACAAAGTAATAAACAAACATTAAAAAAACCGAATTGAGAATCTCGCTTCTACATATTTCTTGGACCCTTTTAAAAAAACCGAATTGAAAATCTTGCTCCTACATATTTAGTGGACCCTATATCTAGGAACCCAGGAACTACGAGGACCATGACTCCACAACAGCCAGACACAACAAGTACCTATTTACGCTTTTTCTTCCTGTGCCCAAAGACTTGTGTTGGATTATGAGGTGACCTGCTCAACCGCCATGCCACAGAGGTTTTTGACGTCGGTTGAAAAAAGACTACATATAATCTGCTTTTGATGATTTCGGCTCCCTGTGCACAGGTTGTTCCCTGAGATTCATAATTTTATTACCACGAGATCCATCTCTTATTTAGGTATACAATTTTATTCCCAAAGAGTTCCATGCAAAATTCACTACGTCAACTCAAACACGATTTCTAGAAAATCCTATGATTTTGGTGCTGTAAAAACTCTGTCAAAAGTTAGGTCGATTCAGATAAACTATACAATAACCCGGCACTTGCCATTCAAACAACTCTGTGACCTTGTCTCTCGGTATCGGTTATTGACGTGGGTTGAGTAGGTAAATTTTATTCTATTACTAAACGAATAATGTATGGTAAATAAATACACATGCTGAGTATATTTAGAAGAAAAATACTTTTTCGATGTATTTACATAACGTACCACAGAGTAAACAATAATACCACGTAGTACAGACACAAAAAGTATAGAGAAGGCGTTTTAGGTAGGTAAAGGTACCTAGTTATATACAATTATACAGAGTGATTCTTTCAACTGGGCGTGGATGACAAAATCCAACAATATGAGGAATAGAGAAAGTTCTCAAAGGAGTTTACTATTACGGGCCGATCACACAGAAAGCAAAACCGTTGATTTCTTGAAATGTGTGTGGGTAATACTTTGTCGCTTGTAAGGATCTTTCGGGAAGTAATGGCAATCTAAAAGGTGTAATTTTTAAGGAAGTACCTACTGCATCCAACATACTGGCAGCATTGTTTCGTTGAATCGCAACGTAGTCAAATAACTGGCAGCATAATGGTTACGGCACAGAATAGAGACCAGGAGCTTTTGAAATATACAGGGACTTGGCAAAACTTTGGTGGAGGCGAGCAGTGACCAGAAGGCTGGCTCTTATTTTGCACAAAAAATCAGCATTGCCATACAGCGTGGCAATGTCGCCGGCGGTCTGGGAACACTCCCCTCCACCAAGGGTCTTTTTAATAATTTTTGACTATGTTATCTATAATGCTATGCTATAATGTTTTTATTGAAATAAACGGCACAGAATAGATATAGAGGCGCTAATTATGATTTTTATTTGAATTTTATAATTTTACTAATATCGTTTCAGCAGCATCTTGTAGTTTTCTTTCATTTTTGAAAAGGAACCTCCTCCTCCTATTTGAGTCAACTAAAAATAACAATTATAATTATATTATATTATATTAATATAATATAATTATATTATATTATATTATTATTTATATTATATTAATACGTGCAGTTTTTTTAATGGGAATGAATGAAGAGCTACTCGTTCACCAGATGTTAAGCGACACGGCCGCCCATAACAGTTGCAGTGCTCCTAGGATGTGTTATGTCAACGAAATGTTATTATAGCCGCTCCGAAGTGAATGATGATAGTTACGCAGTATTTTTCAAACAACTAAAATTCATACTGGAAAATTTGACATTTAACTGGCTTCATAGCTCAGTTAGTAATAGCCCTGCCTTCTGAACTGGTTGTGGGTTCGATTCCTACCCAGGACAAACGTTTGTGTGATGTACATAGGTGTTTGTTCTGTGTCTGGGTGTTATATTGTATTTAATGTATTTATTTACAAAAAAAGTATGTATGGATTCTATCAGTTATCTGGTTCCCATAGTACACGCTTTGCTTAGTTTGGGGCGTTGTGTGAAATGTCCACAATTTTTTTTTACACTACCGCTCGGTCTAGAAATTTTTAGTTGAACAGATGAAAAGCTATTGATGGCTATTGAAAGCCAGTTTTTGCTGAGATTATCTTGTCAGAATTCATAAAAAAAGCATGAATCAACACAAATTAGAATAAACATGCTTTGGCTATTGACAACAATCATGAACGTGTTTTTCCTTGTATATATCTATATATATATATATTCATAGCTATTATTTGTTGCCGGAAAAACACAGTATTAATTAATAACTGGCTAAATTTGGGTGTACTGCAATTGTTTAGGGTTCTGTAGTATTCTTATATCCTGCTAGCTGCACCCCGCGGATAAAAAGAATAGGTACAAGCTATCTTTATTCCAAATCTCATCCAAATCCGTCCAGCCGTTGCGACGTCAAGAGGTAACAAACACACTTAAACACAAAAGAGATGTTCCAAAATGGGCCGCCTATGTGTACAATACTTAAAAAAAAAAACCAAAAAGCTTTGAATAATTCAAGAAAAATAATCATAATTAGCACTGTTGTACTCTTTAATTTAGGCTAGATTATCAATATGACGGCGCTTTCATTACCGCCATGCCTGCCAACAGCACCAAACCGAAAAATAAGCCTACCAAAATTACCTAGTTAGTATGTTTGGTCTGTATCTGGCAACTGGGTTCACATGATGCGGGGAGACATTACAATCTGAGGAACTACATATTACTAAAATTAATGCCTCAGGCCAGGGATCGCTAAAATCTAATTATCATTTGAATGAGTAATTCAGTTATAATTATTACTGTCAACGCGGACGTCCGTGAACTTAGTAAGAGCACCCTAAACATTATAAACTCAGAGCAATGACCTTAATCTAAAGGTATGTCTCAACGGGTCCCACCAAACCGATCCCATTTAACAAAAATATTTGTTTGATCCCTGAGATCAATTAATCAGACTGATCCCACATCAAATTCATTGTAAAATCGCCGACATAAATGCTGAAAGAACTCCGAGTTAAGAAGTAGCTATAGCCATGTTTCATATAGCTGGCGCTCACATGCATGAGTTGCACAATCGCCCGATCTCGAATCGATTGTGATCGCAAATCTGTAGAAGAGAAACAACAAGTAAAATCATGGAAAAAATGTATCGCTTCCCGTTGACCAGTTAGTACAAATCGCGTTATGGAAGTCCTTCGTTGCATGTAAGCCGGCTCTACGGACCGTGATCTGATTAGCCGCCGGCTTCTAATTCTATAATGCCGATGCCGTTGTAGAAATTAGATTTAAAGATATTTAGTCATGATTTCAACATCTAACAACAGCCTGCAGTGCAGACCATCTACTGCTGAACATAGGCCTCGCCCACAGAGCGTCACTTTGAGCAGCTGCTTAACTCCTGCATCCATCGGCTCCCCGCTGTTTTGAGCAGTATGTTTATCCACCTAGTGGGGGCCGGCCTACACTGCGTCTTCCAGTTCGTAGTCGCCACTCAAGAATCTTTCTTCCCCATCGGTTGTCAGTTCTACGAGCGATGTGGCCTGCCCACTGCCACTTCTACTTTCTACTTTAGTGATTTCAGTTCTCTTGCGGATCTCCTCATTTCGGATCTTATCTCGCAAGGAAACTCCGAGCATAGCTCTCTCCATAGCTCGCACGATTTTGAGTTCACTGATTTTTTTAATCAACTGATATTATACTTTCTAGTAAATTCACATATAAAAGTTTTTTAGTAAATAAATCATGCTTACTCTGTATCTGTACCACAGATTACAGAATATGTTATTACCACAGGTTATTCCGTAATCTGTACTACCCTGCCCGCGGACGCATCGCACGTGTTATATGAACTTGCCACGTGACAGCTCTCGTCGAGGCTTCGCACGCGTAGGTACACAATAGAATTGCCGTTGGGTAACTAGTCTGTTAATAATAAATATAGTTTTATTGACGATTTCATTGTATAATGTATTTTGCTATTAATTTGATTGGCTAAATTATAAAGTTGTTTTGATTTCACGTAATTTTAGTGGTTTATTACTAACTGCCCTATAAACCTGAACCGGACGTTTTTTTTTTTTTTTTTTTCTTATAGTTTGGCTCCACACATAGTGTATTTAGCCAGTGTCAAGTATTGTAGTGTTTCATCGTATTATGAAATATTTCATGTAAAGTCAAGTATTAGTCACAGTCACTCAGGGTAGTCATAGTCCAGTCTAAGTCAGGTAGTCATAATCCAGTCTAAGTCATGCCCTAGTAAATTAGTGGCAACTTTACTAGAGGCTTCTATGAAATTTTGGAAGCAACACGAAAAACCACGTTTCACTACATTATATCACTTGCCCACACTTATACTCGTAATTCAGCACTTAATGCGTAAAATGCCACTAATTTTAAACATTAACACCAGAAAAAGCATAAGTTTTGTGAAATAATACAATGCAACGACGTGAACTTTTTCACGTTCCCGCCAAAACTCCGAACCGGACGTTATTACGGTGATTTTTTTATTACGAACATAGTACGTAACGTCATCATCATCATCATTATCAACAGCCTGAAGGCGTCCACTGCTGAACATAGGCCTCCCCCAGGGAGCATCACTGATCGTCTGGTCGCCTCCTGCATATAACTAAGTTTGACAACGGGTCTTATCGCTTAAAGCGACCTCTTCCAGACAACCCAAATAGGTACATCATAGAGGGATAGGAGCTGTCAAACTTTAGCGCAGAGGGGCATTAAGGTCATATTGTCTGGGGTTATCCATACCTCAATGTATCCAACTGATAAATTCTAACCTGACTCAAAACAAAAATACAATTTTTGTTAATTTTCACTGAGTTTTTTTAATCCATTAAATAATATAATATTAATGGAAAACCGTCTCTGGATTAGAAGAGGATCCATTACTCTATCTTCATCCATCGCGGTTAAAACGCATTAGGGTTGTGGTTCCATAGAAACCGACAACTTTAAAGGCAAGTAACTTGACACTTAGCAAGTGGGAAGTGTCTGCGGTCGCGTTTAGACCTTCGGCAACCTAAATCAATTTAATCTTCTTACATTATTAAATCGTGAATAAAACCAGGACAACATTTTAAACTTCTGTTTTTCCATGAACTTGGAACTGCCGGGACTTTTTATCCCAGTAGTTCCATGGAACTTTCAGTTTAACTTTAGCCGTCTCTTTACACTCGCTTTTTAGGGTTCCGTACCCAATGAGTAAAACGGACCCTATTACTAAGGCTCCGCTGTCTGTCTGTCTGTCTCTCTGTCTGTCTGTCCGTCTGTCACCAGGCTGTATCTCATGAACCGTAATAGTTAGACAGTTGAAATTTTCACAGATGATGTATTTTTGTTGCCGCTATAACAACAAATACTAAAAAACAAAAACAATATATCACAACAAACGTGATTTTTTGCTCTTTTTTATAGGTAATGGTACGGAACCCTTCGTGCGCGAGCCCGACTTGCACTTGGCCGGTTATTTTTATAATATAATTTATAGGCATAGCATTTGACCACTGTCTCACCCTGATGGTAAGTGATGACGCGGCCTACGGTGGTGCTTGCCTAGAAGATACCTGTTCACTCTTGACTTGAAGACTCCCAGGTTATAGTTAGCTGGAAACAAGGACGACGGCAAGGTGTTCCACTTCTTACAACGGTGAAACATCTTGAGGAGACCAAAAGGAAACAGGCGCGCTATACCTACAGAAGATGTGTCATCCACCTACCCGCACTTGGCCATCATGGTGGATTATGAGTATAACTTTAATTTAATAAAGTTCGTCTAGGCCGCCAAGCAGTAGTGTGCTAACTCTACTGTGTTACTACATGTTCTACTGTGACACTGCAACTGTTATTTGTGAAGTGTTGAAACATTGTTGTCGTTCGCCTGATGTTCAGTGACCCCACTGGACATCAGGGGAACGACAAGCTCATCACGTGAATGTCATTCATTAACATAAACGTCTTTATATTGGGAGAATGGTCAGAGCCGCGGAGAGCCGATGGATGTAGGAGGCGGGCAGCCGCTCGAAATGGTGCTCTTTGGGTGAGATCTATGTTCAGCTATGGACGTCTTCAGGATGGTGATATTTGGGAGAGAAGCTCCGTAGCCACAGAAATTGATCTACATAAAGAGCAGCTGCGTAATAGCATCGTTAACTTTGACCAATGACTCATGACCTGACAACCTGATAACCTGAAGATAACGGTGCATATTATCCTTGTGAATTCTTACGTAACAACTCATAGGTAATTCAACTGCCATTTATATTGTTTAGTAGCAAGTTAAAACCATTTTGTAGATATTTTCTGTAACTATTTCATTAGGGTTCTTTACATAATGAAACCTCAGAGGAATTAAAATAGCGATAACTCTGCCACAAACAGAAGAAGCCCCAGGAGTACCAACTTCTATTATACAGGGTGCAAATGAATTCATTAGCACAAGTTGTGTTTTTTTTTAAATGTAAATAAATGACGTGATGAGTTGGTCGTTCGCCTGATGTTAAGCGTCACGGCTGCCAACAACACGATTGCAGTATCACTCGGAACTCTAAATTAATATAGTTTTGCGTGACACTCCACTGCGCACGTCATCCTGAGACATCACGCAGTAATAGTAATAAGATTACTGTGTGGCCAGATCATACATTTAAGTACCTATATACATGATAGTACATCATTTATTGATAAATATTAGAGTATTGGTGCAAATGAAAATATTTTTTATTGAAAATTGTGAAGATTGCAGCGGCGCCTATCGTATCGTATCGTTGGCACGACGATTTTTTTTACTTTATGTAAATAATTAAAAACAGTACTTAATTAATTTAATTTAATTATGTACTGTAACAGTTGATTGAGAATGTTATCCCATTTTTTGGAGTTATTATCAATACCAAATCGATGCGTTAGATTTCATAAATTTTGGTCCACACGTGACCGGTGTCAGTAGTAGGTACCTAGTTTCAAAGGATGCTAATGAATTCAATCACACCCAGTATATTCTGTGCCAGGAGTGGGAAAGTATGGAATTATGTATTATTATTATTACAGGTAGAATCGAGGAGACATGTACCAAGAATCTATAAATCTACTTTACACGTAGGATATTACCCTGACCCATTCATTGACTATAAATCCAGTTGACCAATGATACATCTTTCCCTCATACGAAAATTAGTAGTGTATTTCAACTACTAGTTGATGTCTTTTGTCCATCCTGCTCTGTCCTTTGTAATTTCGTATAGGTTTGTCTCGTTTTATTACCTCGTCCCCTGCCCGCGCAGGGGAGTCGTGTTTGTACGAGAAGTTATGTTCCCGAGCTATCAACGGGCTTTATAATCTTTGCCCTGACCCCATACATTACGATAAGATATCCACGTGTTAACCTGCCAAAAGCTAAAAGGCTAAGCCTATGGGGGCCTCGATCGTTGCGGCTGGTTGCCAAGGGATTACTTTATTAGACACAGTATAAGATAACAAGAGATATTGCTAAAAAGTTCAATAGATTATTTATGAAAAGAAAAGTATTGTAATTAAATATTATTTTTTATTTAAGATATTAATGACTCCACTTCTTATGTTAATTAGGTTATAGGGATGAACTCGAATTTAAGGTGCCGTAAATGTTTCAGTTAGGAAACAGAATGAAGGTTCTTCAGCGTTAGGGGTTATATTCTCTTTGGGTTCTACAGTACGTTATAAAGATTCATTGCATGTAATTTAAGTGGACCTCTTTGGAACGTTAGTTGCCCTATTCTAATCTCTTTTATGTAGGTTCATGGTTCATCCTGTAGCGTCTAGATGAATAAAATAATGCCACAGATAAAAGCTATAGCTTATTTCTACTTAGATTACCTACTTATTTCATTTTGCAATTATGTACACACTACGCATGCCAAAGGAAACCTATGTTAAAAAAAGTTAAACCGTTTTCCTATGATCTTCTTGCTCGTGAATGGGACCACCGTGGTTAAAAGTATTCCACCATCAAAAAAACAGTCAAGGGTATATAGGAAAACAAACGACCTCAGTAGTGTACCCATACAAACAAAAATAATTCATAATGGTCCACAATTTACGAAAATAATGATGAACGTACATATATATATGCGAATATAGAACCTCCTTTTTTAAGTCGGTTAAAAATAACAATTAAATACCTAAGCGTAAGGTTTTTCAAAATTAACAACCGATTTAATCTTGCCATATTTCAAGCAAACAAATCTTTAAAGCAATTCGAAGAGCAATCCTATTCCAAAACTATCGCAAATTAATATCACTTGACCAAAGACTAAACCAATAGCATTAAATCCAGACTGGGTGTTCCGGGGGTGGTAAGTAATTGTAAAACAATGGCTGGGAATGAATATCAGCGGTAGGTAGGTATCTGTCTTGACACAGGTCACGCGAGGTTGGGGTGGCCAGGATTGGGGTGAAATGATTGGGTACTAGTAGCGCCTCTAGCGGTGAAGTTTAGAAGTTTTTTTAGCATAACATCATTTCAGGAATGTAAATAAACAATGAAATTACTTGAAGGTTTATCTCTTCAACGATGAACTTTTATGTTTTGTATAATAAGTCTATGTTGTAATGTTTTAGAAAGTAAATATTACTACCTCCGTACGTGATGTTATACTTACAAAGAAATATTATTTTTGAAAGAACTCTAGTGACGTAACGAGCTAATCGTTCGCCTCTTGAATCTATAACAGAACAGTTGCAATGCAGTAAACTATAATTTCAATTCAAAGACGATAATATTTATATAGTAACTAGTATTTCTATGAAACTTATTAAGGTTATACCCGCAACAAAACGTCGCGTTCATTGACCTATACTTATAAGATAGGTATGTATATGTTGATGTACGTACCTTAGTTACTATAATTAATTTTAAATCATCAATAATATTAATTACAACTAATAAACGGCTAGCACTCACGAGCTTCAGTCTAATAGTACTACTCACGTTAGACGTTAGTCTCTCTTTTATTATGACAATATATTGAATGTATTGTCACCAAATAGCTGTGACTGAAACTGAAAGCCAATCAAAACATAAACTAAACAAACAATGGGCATGAAAAAAGCCGTAATTATTCTAAACTTCGTCCATTCCAGTCGTTGCCCCTACATTATCCGGTCCATGAAGTTTTAGCACTTCCTCACTCCATAGTCACCCTACAAGTGACCTCAGGTCATCGGCCTGCAGATAAGAGGTCCCTTTTACGATGGGTCTACGAGTAAATCTTCACTAATTGACCATTTACCTACATTCTGGATGGTTGTGTTTGTCTGGTTAACTTTTTAGGTGACTGTGATTTAATTAATGTTTTAATTAAAGATTATAATCTGAGGCTGTGAATCCTAAGCTTTATAATTAAGTGTAGGTATAAAAGAAATTATGATTAGATTTTCCTGTGTTTTTTCATTAGCATATAAACCAATATGCTTCTCGACTAGAATCGGAGACTGACTCGACTTCCCCTCTGAAACATTCCGATCGAGTTGCAATAAACATATTATAAAATAAATAATTGGAAATTCAATTGACTCAGGCAAGATGATACAGAAATATCTTAGAGGCACTAAGACGTCAATGTTTAGCTGGAAAAAATATAATAATATTTTTTATATAGCTAGTAGTGATATGTAGCTATTGGTTTTTTAGTATGTAACTAGTATAGTTTTTAGTATTGTAGTAGTTACTTTAAAGAATAAAGGCACATTGCCCGTTTAAAAAAAAATCTGTTTTAAGAATTCCTGCGTATTTTTATTTACTTTTCGAAAAAAGCAATGGGTTTTAGGGTTTTAGGAATCAATGTACGATTTTTTTGGAGGAATGTATCAACAAAACGTTTTATTTTAGGGTGGGTTTTTTCACCAATGGTAAACCTAACCAATGATTAAAAACTCTAACAAATTTTAACGATTAGTTAGAATTTGTTAGGGTTTTTAACCATTGGTTACATTAACCAAAAAGAAAAACTTGCAAAAAAAAAACATACTTAATAAAAAAATAAAAAAATTATAAGTAATTATAATTCAAATTTGTTAAAGTTTTTAACCATTGGTTACCTTAAGTATCGGTGAAAAAACCGACCCGTCAAACCGTCGGTTCCTAAAATAGGTAACTACCATCGTGGTACCGAGTTACCGACTACCGACCACATTTATGCAAACAGAACACTTTGAAATTTCTCTCACTAAAATGCAAGAAATGTACCTACTCAAACAAACCATTACAAAGCTAAATTAGATTGGATGGAATATCTACCTGAAGAATATTAAAAACACAAATTGCTTTCTTAAACCTCGCTTCAGGAATATTAGAAAATTTCGTCGAGGAAATCATACTCAAATAGCTCGGGGCGAGGATATTATCTCTTTTGTTGTTAATTTTTTACCTATTGTTGTTTTTTTTATACCGAAGAATGATGACTGACAACCGATGGGGAAGAAAGGTTCTCGAGTGGCGACCACAAAACGGAAGCCGCAGCGTAGGCCGGCCTCCCACTAGGTGGACCAACGATTTGGTGAAAGCCGCGGGGAGCGATGGATGCATGAGGCGAGCAGCCGCTCAAAGTAGCGCTCTCTGGGGGAGGCCTATGTTCAGCAGTGGACGTCCTCAGGCTGTTGATGATGAGCGATGACTACGTCTCACCTGATGATGAAAGGTGATAAAGCGAAACACGCTGGTCTATGGTGCAGCATTGCCATGACTTGTGGTGTCACTCCGCTATATAAATTTATCATCCTCTTTATCATATTCATCATCATCATTATTTCTTTATCATTTAAGATATCCTCTGCTGAACATAATAGCCGCCATAGATTGCCACTTTGAGCGGCTGCTTACCTCCTCCATCCATCGGCTTTCCGTGGTTTTGACCAGGTCATCGGTCCACCTAGTAGCTTATAAGTACTCTACGGTGCGTCTTCCGGTTCGTGGTCGCCCTTCGAGAAGTCTCCATCTAAAGGTTGTCTGGAAGAGATAGATTTCAGCGATACGACATAGAATACTACAATATAAAATATCTTACGGCGTAAAACTACCTCTTACAAAAAAATTACATAATGCTTAGTTAACTTACACACGTAAGCGAGTTAACTAAACATTTCACAACAATTTCTTTATTCTTTCCCTATTTCTTGATCGCTTTCCTGCTCACGCCGCCGCCGCAGTGAATTCAATGAACTGAATGTAAATGTGTAGTAGGGGTTCCCTTCCCAACTCCCCATTCGCAGCAAGGGATTTCCACCATCGCAGTAATTACTTCCAGTTGCGTAACTATCTTTCTATTGCCCCACAGAGTGTTCAGAATGTCTGCCTGAACAGTCTCCATCGCTGAGGGTGTGGTGCTTGAGCTGGCAACATGACGAAGCGATACGAGTTCGACTGGCAGATCCCTGTTCCTGAGCCACTTCTGCAGGTAAAGTCTCATATTTTTAATTAACTTTAATAACCAATTTAGGTTTGTTATACTTAATTAGATTAGATCACCCACCCCAGCTTCGCACGCATTAATTAATTTTACGACATAATCTCCCCCCTCCCTTGCCTCTTTCCACTATCCCACTCTACACTTTTCCCCATCTCTTTCTTCTCCCCTCCCTTCGTCCTTCTTCTTCCCTTTCCTTTTACAAACAATATTTGTTACCCAACCATCCGGTCTTCCATCCGCCAATAATGCGGTGCCCTTATCTAAAATGCCTGTAATTCTTTTTTGGATACACCGATTTTCATGAAACAAACGTCTGCTCGGAGCAAAGGCCTCTATAGTACATTATAACAGGTCTGCGACATAAGAACAATCACAGGTCTGTACCCGAGGTCTGTGGTTCCAATGAATAAACGACTGCACGAGCCGATGACGCGCTGAATGACGCTCTACCAGTCGGTATGGTCGAGCTTTGATTAAGCTGAAAATAAATAGTTTATAGCAGTATATATATCCCAAATGCATTCCCTCCCTGTCCTGTAAGTTTTTTAATACCTACTTATTGCATAGACAGGCATAAAAGTCAGACATTCTGGCCAGCATCACGCCACGCGGCCATCAAGCCGGTCCGAGGTTGCCCAGGAGATCATAAATCAGAGAGCGTTGTTTGCGTGGAGAATGCCCGACCACATTTTTGTGGTCTGACTGTTCACGCTGTTTACATAGTAGCTATTATTTAGTCTGTGATATGCTGAAGAAATAGAATTCAGATCTAGAATAGAACCGTCGAATCATTACTGTTTACCAAATATTACACAAAACTACTAAATACTGCTCACAACTCCAAATAATACATAACAGGTAGGCATTAAAAGTTTTATTGTTTAAGTAAGGTATCTGTGTATGTATATTATGCTATACGATGTTCATGTACCGAACTGTAACGTAAATCTCTCCTAAAATAACGTCACATTTGAAGTGTATCAAATCATTTCTGTGATGTCGTAAGTCACAGGTACCGTGCTTACTCGAGCGGGTTTCATGTCTGCCGTCATGTGTGGTCGCAGCGTTAGCGGAGGCTGTTAGCTATTGATGACAAAGGTCTTTTTGTTCTTTATAATAACTATTACCAGTCATGCTCATCATCATCATCAACAACCTGAAGACGCCCACTGCTAAACATTGGCCTCCCCCAAAGAGCGCCACTTTCAGCGGCTGCTTGCCTCCTGCATCCATCGGCTCCCCGTGGTTTTCGCCAGGTCGTCGGTCCACCTAGTGAGGGGATGCTGGGATGTAATGGGACTATTAGAAGTCCGAAGAGTTCTGGTAACTTATTCTTCCACCGGGAGGGAGACCAACTCTTCCAAGGTGGAGTCACGTTTCTCGTCCGCAAGTCTATTACTTTACACTAACTAATTTGATTAGGTGTATAATATAACATATCTGAAAAGCGCAATGCAAGCTTTTGGTGTACTTCAATAAATAAGTAAAAATTAACGTAAACATTTTCATTGTTCAAAATGTGGTTACTATTTTAGCAGCCATTGTAGATTTAAGCTTGACCACCAACTCTCCTTTTGCGCAATCTTCTTCCATCCGATGGTACAGTACCTACGAAACTAAAGCTGCTTATAAACAGCTGGTTGTGCTAGGCAGAAGTTTCATACAAGCTGTGTGAAAATGACTGTCAAATTATGTATTCGGCTTCGGATAATTCCATTTAGGAAACAAAAATTGGACATAATACGAACACAGACGCATGCGTTGTTCATTCCTGCAACCGGAACCATAGAGTTTATGTTTTAAAAAGGACACTAGAGGCACACGAGCCGATTATTCCGAAGTTTCCAAACGTGACAAAAGCGCAGCCCGAGTTCCCGCGAAATAAATGCCATCGGCGGCATCGGCTATGGCTGTCAAAGTGAAAAACAGCCAGGGGGAGTGAGTCGTTAGAAGCTTTAATTTTTACAGGATTACTTATGAATTATGAGGCCGTAAAATTCAGTAAGTAGTTATTTTACAAAGTGATCCTACAAAGGGTTCCGTTATTCTACAAATGGGTTACGAAACGCTCAGTATACGCCTCAATAGACGTGTATTTTTAATTTTATTAGATTTCATCCCCCTGTAACGATAACATGAAACAAAAACAAATACGACGGTAATGTGAACCGCCATAAACAACTCCGTAGTAATTACAGTAAACAAACAATGCAACCAATTATATCTGAATCAGAAACAAGACCGTTATCAAAGCAAAACGTTGATTAAAGCGTTATCAAATGTTTTGTTTACAAACAAACTCGGGCCTTGAGGTGAGTAACCTTGCCGCTTGTGCTGTTACCCGCTATCAGTGATGCCCCGCCTTCGCGGGGTCGCTTGACTTGCTAATGTTGCCGTTCATAGCACACGGTGTTATTGATTCGATTATCAAAATAATAATTAACTAGATTTTTGATTACACCGAATATTCAGATTGCCGTGATTGCTATTGATTTTTGATTTTGATTAAGAGTGAAGTAGAGTGAGTAGAGTGTGAGTATCCAGATTAAAAAGATTATATAGAGTCCGTATTAGTAGACCTAGAAAGTGTAACCATCCAAAAGTAACTATAATAGAAAAACTATAGATTATATAGATATCGACTTAAGCCTTTAACATAGGCCAAACGCGTCTTTTTAACTAATCATACTGAAGAACCTATGAATTCTACAGACATGAAAAAAATATCACCAATAAGATCATTCTGCACCTGTACTTATCAATTGAACAAAATATTCGATTACTAGGTACATTATGAATAAAAAAAATACTTTTAGAACGCCTTTCCAGTCACACAGTGTACAATGCCGCGTAAAGGAAGATTGCGTCATTAAATATTTTTACACCCTCGGATAGGAAATTTAAAAATATACAAGCTCAATTGATCATTTTATTTTTAGAGCCAAAATTAAGTCTGTTTAGTAATATTTTGCGTTATTTTGCGGCGAGCCAAGGGCGAGGCCCTTGGCGGGGCGTGAGTTAGTCTGCCCCGGCATGTGCCAACGGGTGGACGCGCTGCTGTTTTTTATAAAATATTTTACATGTTTTTCTTATTTGTATGAAAATTATCAATTAAACAGCCAATAAATAGGTATTGACTATACGAAAAAGTCGGTTTTAGAGCCATTTGATTAGTTCTTAGTGACTTTAATGTCAGTAAAAGTATTTGGAACAATAATAGATCGTTAGCACAGAAGGTCAGTATAGGTATTTTAAACTCTTTTGGCAGGGTAGGGTTCCAGTCGAACTAAATTAGCGTTAGGCCCCATACACGTTACATTTTATTGATCAATCTTTGTGATTGATCAATTTTATTGATCGTTTAGGGTTAGTATTGGTCAATGTTCTTCGGTTTACAGTATGGAGAAAACATTGACTTAAGTGGTCTCGTCAATTTTATTGATCTATAAAATTGAACGTGTTACCATCACCAGTTATCAGCTTCTTCAAAAATGGTTCGGTTTCATTACGTCGTAATAAATAATCACAGATGAGTACACGGTTCATTAGGTTTCCTTCAGTGAGCTCGTGAGAGACCCAAATATCGAGCTTTTTTGTGTACCACCCATTTTTTTTCAAATGCGCCAAAACTGTTTTGTGGTCAATTCCCAGTTCTTCAGCTACGTCGTAACTACTGATATGCCGATCTTGCTCCACTTTTTTTAAAAAATGGCATCCATTTTATCCGTAATAGGGCGGACCAGAGCGAGGTGCATCTTTGACATCAAAATTTCCGGATTGAAAACGCTTAAACCAAATTTGTGCTATTCTCACAGACACTGCACTAGGTCCATAAACATCGCAATTTTTTTTCGCGGCTTGCTTTGCCTTTTTTTTCGTTTTTGTCATAGAATTAAAAAAAACAGAAATGAGTTTTGATTGACATCGAACTGACGTACAGCAATGGCGGACACCTAAACATGTGTGACGGATTAAATAAATAAATAAATAAATAAATATGTGTGGACATTTCACACAGCGCCATCTAGCCCCAAACTAAGCATAGCTTGTACTATGGGAACCAGATAACTGATGTAATACTTAGATACTTTTTGTTTGTAAATACATACATAGAATACAATATAACACCCAGACACAGAACAAACATCGATGTTCATCACACAAATGTTTGTCCCGAGTGGGAATCGAACCCACAACCTACAGATCAGAAGGCAGGGTTACTACCAACTGAGCTATCAGGCCAGTCAATTGTCAGAATTGCCATCTAAGAAAATTACCCGAAACCGACAAAAAAAGATCTGACGTTGGTGTGACTTTTTGTATGACCAAAAAGCTACGCGATCTTGTAACAGGGTAGTCAAAATTTAATAACTTATGTCATTTTATTTTTCATCCCTCAGGGTTAGTCCTATCTGAATTTGTAAAAAACTAATACGACATAAATATATATATCCTTTTATACGCTATTAATGCTATATTTGCTCCGTTTCAGTATGAAAATGGAACCCATATAGGATTAGTTTGTTGTGTATCTGTCTGTCCATATTAGATGCAACTTATAGGGTACCTACCTACTTTACGATGACTTAGAGCTGGTGTGCATTATTTATCGTATAGGCTTAGAGTCAGATGTTGCCAAATGATTACTAAATTTTTAATCCTAGCGGTAATTTCATGGTGTACGATAGTACGGTGAGCTTCGGCAGTGCAGCCTTTGTAGTTACAGTTATACCTGCGCGATGTAATCCATACACTACGATAAAACATCGTCAGCAACGAAGTTGACGCCACTCCATATTATCCTTTATGCTATAGGGAAGAGGAAGGAAGAGCGAAAAAGATAGGGGAAAAGGATGAATGTATGATGGTAAACAGAGGCGCACCTGCCTCCATTCAGGCTTTTCCTCTCCCATTTCTTTCTTCCTTTGCACAGGGCTAGGGCGTAAAACTAACTAACCGGGTCGGGTCTGCTAGTCAGTCAATAAAACTGTTTATTTCGCACAAAGAATTATAGCCAGGCTTTTGCTGAAAATGTTTTATGAACACATCACTATCGTATTTTTCTACTTTACTTTTGAAATGAAACTTGCATCTTCCATTATGTATATTTGTTATTTCTTATACAAACTTCCAATACTAGTAAGTGTCATATGTCTTGACGCCACTGCTGCTCAACGGGAATTAACTGCTTTTTCGACATTTTCGTAATGGCTGGACTCCCCAGCAAACTCAATTTTTTTTGAGCGGGACAATCCATGATTGGCTGATGGTACCAACACTACCAACCTATCAAGTATCAACCAATCATGGCTCTTCTGACAGTTTGCCAACCAAAAAAGTCAAAAACACGTCTTAATTTTTAAAAGTAAGTATCTATTAATAAATTTCACGACACTTTACTTTTTTTACGTTAAAGAAAACCTGCCCAAATATGCACGATTAGTAGGTCCATTACAGGTAAAATATTTATTAACCTGAAAAAGGCCAACACATGCATAATATGCATAATGGAAATATGCATTTGCATATAGTCAGTTCTCTAATTATGATCAATATATGTGAATAACTTGTATTCGAACACAATTTCGTCATTCTCCCACACTTCCGGGTAATTTGCAAGTTTGATTGTTGGCAACACTAAGCTGGTATTGTGCATTGATTGCATCTCAATAATTTTATCGAAAAAGCAAAAAATTAGTGGAATAATAACAAGCTTACTTGTGAAAAGTGATCCCCTGAGTTTTTTTTATCATACTGCTATGATTCCGACAACTTTTCACAACGCAAGACGGCATTTTTTTTTTTCTAAGCGTCTTGGGCGACGTCCGGAGCAGTAATGGCAGGCGATAGACTTCCTATGATGTGAGTGTGTGCGTGTCCGCTTGTACTTATTAGCGTTCCAACTTCTTAAGGGTACCTCGGTTCGGGATCAATTGGGACTCCGTCCTTCTTTTTTTATTAGGTCCATGTTTTTTGTAGTAAAATTTTAAAATGTATCGAGTTTCTTCATTAGATTCACTCATCTTCACAGTACGAAAAACAAATAAAAATCACACATTTTCCTAATTTGAATATGGAATTATCTTCTTTAAAATTTAAACTTTTAATGATAAAACCAGCCAGATACAAATAGTATAGCCAAAGAGATTTTATTACAAGTTCATACTTACTATAATGCGAAAAGACTTTTTCCCCAACCTAATAATATGAGTTAAAGTCACAAAAGTTTAAAAAGTGTTACGATTGATTGTATTTTGTAAAATATATTTTAAAATCATCTCGCTTAATTTTATTTAATGCAAGCCTCCAAAATAATATTTTTTTATGTATTAAACACAAGCGCAATTTTTAATTGTAAATATTAGCAAAATCAGCAAGAGATTGACGAGATAAATACGTCGCTAGTTCTATTTGTAGTCCAATATATTTTTAACAATTTTGTACTAAGTAGGTACGTCAGACAACTTTGTACTAGCAACTCGTAAAGTACATTTTTCAGCGGGCCGTTGGTTGGACAGCCCTGCTTGTGCTAGAAATTATGTGTTTAGAGTAGGTTGAGTGATTTATCCCTAGCTGATATCAGAGTTTTTAGGCCGACCAAAGTCTCTAACATAACGACGATTGTTTATTTTGATTGTACAAGTTGACGTGTCATCATTATCAATCAACTCACGGTAGGTAGGTAATGCCCTATTTTATATGCTACTCACGATTACCTATCCCAGAACGAACCTGCTGTACCTGCGAACGAAGCTAGTCCAAAGGTGGGCTCCCGGTTTTCTAGCTACTAGCTAAACCACCCCAGCTTCGCACGGGTTAATTATTTATTTTTACGCCTTATCTCCTAAGGAAGAGGGAAAAGATAAGGGAACAGGATGAATGGATGAAACGCCGAATAGAGGCAGGTGCGCCAGCTATCATCTTTCCCCCTCTCTTCTCTCTTTCCCATAGTATAGGATAGGATAGGAGGAGGAATTACAACTAAGTACATATTTTTACTTTTATCCCCTCTCCCGAGGAACCCGTGCTGAATTTCGGGATTAAAAGTAGGTATATGCTATAGCCTACTTCATAATATGAACTCAAATCATGCCAAGTTTCATTTGAATCCATTCAGTAGTTTCGGCGAAATGCTCAGCCAAGATACAGACAGACAGACTGACAAAAATTAAAAAATGTATACTTAGATACTTTTTTTGATTGTAAATAGATACACAGAATACAATACAACACCCAGCACCAGAACAAACATCGATGTTCATCATACAAATGTTTGTCCCAGGTGGGAATTGAACCCACAACCTATAGTTCAGAAGGCAGAGCCATTACCAACTGAGCTATCAAGGCCATCAAAATGGAGCCCTCAAAAATAAATTTCTATATATTATCTTCAATGTACAGATTTGGACCTGTTACAGTTTTATTATAAGTAATATAGATGATATATTATATAAGTAATAAACCGGGCACCATAATATTAAATAGGTAGATATATTTTTCACGGAGTTTCATCTGAAATTGTTTTTATCTTTGACAAACTCTAGCTCATTGTCAAACCTGCGAGTGTGGCGCCCCAGGTGGCTCTTATTAATAACTTTGTGTCCAACGCTCAAGGTCATTGGCGTATGTTAAGCTCTTAAGGGTGCTGTATACGCAGATCCACTGTCTCGCTCGCGCAAAGCGTCGTTTTTGAAGATATTAAATAATTGAATTTACTTACGCAAAATCTGGCTAAACTATATGATTATGAATAACATTACAATTGTTCAAGAAAAATATCATATTAATCCAAATAAGTTTTCATACATAAAAACGGTAACGAATTTAAAAAAAACTTTGTTACCGTTGTATTTATGAAATCTTGTTTGGATTAATATGATATTTTTGTTAAACAGTTGTAATGTTATTCATGATCATATAGTTTAGCCAGATTTTGCGTAAGTAAATTCAATTATTTAATATCTTCAAAAATGTCGCAATGCGCGAGCGAGACAGTGGATTGCGTATACAGCACCCTTAATACTTGTAATAGTTATAGGTACTCCCGTAGGTACTCCTCAACTCCATGCCAGAACCCAAAGACTTCTATGTATACACTAGACAAGACATCTCTAACTTGCACTGTCAACCACTGCAAATATGCCGGCCAGCATCTTCTCGCTCATACGATGCTCAGCACTCAAAGCGACTGCACGTGCAGCAGTAAAAATTATGATCCGAATGTGCCATTGCACTAGCGCTGCGTGTTGGGATCGTTGGTTAGATGATTTAATCTCGTAAAGCGCTGTAGCGGATTTTAGTTTAATTATACAAAAAATGGCAACTATTTGTGCTTCGAATCGCTTCTCTAGTACGTAGTATAGTTATAACGATTTCGCCAACTATACATTTTGGGCAGCGATGGAGCGATGCTCCAATAGGAAAAGGATAAAAAGAAAAAAGCTTTGATTAAATAAATTAAACATGATGTTTTTTCCTTAGCCAGAATTTTGTAGGGTAGTACTGCATGCAATCATAGTTATGTACCTACCTATTAGTATTTTTAAAAATGTCGAAAATAATACTTATCAGTTATTAGTATTTGAAATGAGCCTACGTCCGACAACGCAAAATTTTTGCTTGTATTGTTAAGTTTATGCTTAGATAGTGACTAGAATCAAAACTTTTGATTCTAGCTATCTAATAGCAGAAGGCGATTCACACCGCGGTGCGAAAGAGCCTATTCATTTAGAGTACTTGGGCGATTCACGCCGCGGTGCCAACCAAGCGCGGTGTGAAACGCCCTATAACCATAAAAATCACAAAAAAATATCAATAAAAATTTGTAAAAAAATACAAATACTTAATTTAGTTTTTAATCAAAATTAAATAGTTTGAAATTTTTATAACTGGGCGATATGGTCGCTAAGCGACACAGACGTCTAAATAAATATAAAAAAAATAGATTATATCAGTTCTCATTTCTCATCATTCGCCTGGTACAGCTTAGACGTAGGTAGTAGGACGCTGGGCGGCGGCTAATAAAGAAATGCGAATTGCTCGTAAAATGTATTGCATGATAATTAACCCCGCAATATATGGGTCACGAATGTTTAGCTACCCCTACCCGACCCCTATATTACCACAAAGCACTTACCTAATAGTACTTTGGAGTAAATTTTGAAATCTGTTTGATGTAAAAGCCTATATTAGCAAGAGAAAATACAGCTATAAACATTATTTATAAACTTCTTCTCGTGTAGGCAAGTGGTCAGCCCTGGTGACAGAATTTTTAGGCCGCCCAAAGGCTTTTGACTTGGCTTAACGACTATTGTCTTAAGTCAACAGCCGGGACCGACGGGTTTAACGTGCCCCGAAGCACGGTAGCGCTCAGTTGTAAATACCACATTTTTGCTGTAGCGGTCACCCATCAGAGTAGTGACCGCAGCGAACGTTGCTTAACTTTACCGATCGGTTAGAAACGGCTAGTGGGGCTTCGCTATGAGCACCACGTTTATAATATTGTAGGTACATTGTTTGTGTACATAACTAATAGCAGGATTGAGTAAACGACGCACGTGCCTTATGATCAGCTGCCGCTATCTGATTGCATTCCCTTGTCTCATTATGCTAATGGGCGGCCAGTACGCTGTTATCAACGCAACACTCATGTCAACCCGTCTAATAATAGTCATTCAGTGTTCGATAAAGTGTAATTAAACGTAAGTACCTAGAACTGTTTTCGTAACGTATTTCCTATAGTATTGAGTATCAATTAAGCACTTTTTAAATTTTAGTACCTACTTTGATTGTGACTAACGTGCTAAAAAATAGTCTCATCATCATCATCATCATTTGACAGCCTCTGAGGTGTGGTGGTTGGGCAGGTTGGCCCATAACCCGGAGGCGGCGGGTTCGATTCCCGCGACAGGACAAGTATTTGTCCACATGAAAGAAAAGCGCAAATACATGTTCTGTGTCTGGGTGTTGTGGGACCATGGTCCTCATAGTTCCTGGGTCCTTAGACACAGGGAATCCCAGTTAGGGTCCAGGATCATATATCATCAACAGCCTGAAAATGTCCGTCGTCCACTGCTGAACAAAGGCCTCCTCCAGAGAGCGTCATTTTGAGCGGCTGCTCGCCTCTTACATCCATCAGCTCCCCGCAGCTTTCACCAGATCGTAGGCCCACCTAGTGGGGGGCCGGCTTATGCTGCGTCTTCCGGTTCGTGGTCGCCCCTCGAAAATCTTTCTTCCCCATTGGTTATCAGTTCTACGAGCGATGTGGCCTGCCCACTGCTGTTAATTATTACTTTGGCCGAAGAAACACGTGACCAAAATGCTGGGTTCTACTTGGGCCAAAGGTTGAGAATTGCCATTCAACGTGGCAATGCTGCCAGCATTTTGGGCACTGCCTACTGATAGTGGTTTGCTAGATTAGTTTTGTATTAAATTGTTAATTTTATAGTGTAAGCTTGGTAGTAGTTTATATTTATAGAATACTTTAGTTGTATGTAGTTTTTGTCATGTTATTATTTTCTTTCAATACATATGCTTCTTGATACAGTAGAATAGTAGAATAACAATATTAGTAGATAGCGTGCCCGTCAATATATATACTGTGGCAGCAATGCCTCGTTGAACTGCAATGGGTACTGAATCGTTGTCCAAATACCTATAAGTGCCTTTGCATCGACCAGACGCTCTAACTATAACTTGTACTTGGCCTGCATGGTGGATTATGGGCTTTTTTTATGACTAAATAGGCCCTCATTTCACCGCAATCTTACCTGATGGAAAGTAACGACGCAGTCTACGATAGCACATGCTTGCCTAGAAGATTCACACGCGACTTGAAGAGCTCCAGATTGTACTTATCGGGAAACAAAGACGCTGGTAAAGTGTTCCATTCCTTCGCTTCTCGGGCTGCACGGCCACCCAGGATTAAATAGGAGCTGATGGATGCAGGAGGCGAACAGCCCCTCAAAGTGGCGCTCTGTGGGGGAGGCCTATGTTCAACACGTCTTAAGGCTGTTGATGATGATACCTATTATATTAACTATATCTCCAGTATCCCGCAAAACATAAGACAGTAACGTAAACAACGTAATTATGTTTTAATTGCCATGTTTGTAGGACATGATTGCCTAATTATGTTTAGTACAAAGATAATGTGAACTTAATTATGATAACACAACCCCCGGGGGTGCGCTTCTGATTTAACAACCCTCCCATGTTGCTTGTTACATTATTATCTTACAATAACTCCATACTTTACGGTCCATATATTAACCATTTCTTTTGCATATTTAATAGTTTTGTGCAAAATTGTACATATCTAAATGGATAAACTTATGTTGAATTGCATCCAGTCCAGTGCGCACCGCGAGAAAACTTGTCGTAGCTGTTAGAGTGAGACACACTTAGGCACCACCATAGTCTTGTCACGGTCTCTCACGAGATAAAGTGTCGAGAACTTAGTCGCGGTGCGCATGCTAGCCGGGAGGTCATGTAAAAGAAAAGTCGAAGCCATTAACGCCCACCTGCACTAAAGTTTGGCAGCTCCTAAGTTCGCACTTACCTCACTTTTTATGAATACAGCAGTTGATTCCCTATAATAACTACAATTTAGCAGGCAGACTCAGATTTGACTGGGTAATAAATAGAAAGACAGACAGACAGATAGTACACGGACGCGTTGTTCACATAAGACGAGTAGAGCAAGTAAACACTGTCATAGGTATATTACAGAACATACGCTCGTCTTAAATAAAACATACTATACAATCTGAGTTTGAATTGGCATATTATCTCAAAAGGAGGTAAATCTACTCCCCAAGGTAGACAATGTTTCATCAACGAGATTTTTATTGAAGAAATGCCATGTAAAGTTTACGTTATAATTTTACCGAAACGCTTCGAAGATAGCTCTAGCGCAGCTGGGTGTAGTTGAATTTCGTCCTTGACCGAATGCGCTTATATGAGTTTGACTACCTGTTTAGAAACTCTCATAGAGATCGCACGCGCAATTTTGTGAGTGGATTTATTTTTTAGTATGGAGGTTTGGAAACACGTAGTTTCAAGTAAGGCTCTCACAACCTGTGGGCTATCATGTTTCCAGTCCCCTTTCGGGATAACATACCAATTCAAGCTCACCTTGTAGATACACAGTCTGTGAAAATGTTTACTTATACAGATATATACTTCTCCAGCTAATATAAAATAGTCCACAAGCGGTTGTTTCATTTTAATAATGTGCCATAGGACCCTGTAATAGCGTTGTAAAACAATAATATGTGAGTTAGATCACTTTCATTAGGCGCGGTCACACGCGACTGAGAGCAAAAACAAGGCATAATCCTTGTTTAAACGGTACCGTTTTCGAGGCGGCGTTCATTTATCTACCATATATTTAATTGCAGCGCTCAGTCGTAAATCTCTGCTCAAGACGCCATTTCGTTCTCAAAATGATAAAATAAGGAATGAAATCTCTACTTGACCATCAATCGACGACTGATTATAGTTCTGTAAATATGGGCTTTAGTCTATACTATATTAACGAGCAAACATGCCAATATATAGAAAAATTTCGTAACGATGTAAAAATAATGACATTATAAGTATTCATTGAACGTATGCAATTTAAATGTAATACGTATTTTTTTTCCTCATATTACGAAATTTTTGCAAGGAAGCTAACTTGGTTGGCGTATCTTGACGTCATTTACAGTAGCCAATGTCGTCATAATGGTATTAACATTGAGACACACAATTACCATTTTAGGTTGCGTACAGAGATTTTAAATGGTTGATTTTATTTATTTTATTACTGTTGAGTGATGAGAAGAGTACATAATTATTCATATTTATTTATTGTTTTCACATGTGCATATTGCTCTTACATTAGCCATACGTAAATCATATGAGATAAGATGAATAAAAATAATAAGAACGGTAGAAAGTGGTAGAATTTTAAATAGGTACAATTAGAATGTTCAGGAGGACTAGGTTTAATAAAATAATAGTTTGTTTGCTCTTGGAATTAGCAAGTTGTTCAGGCAATGGGCAGGTCGCTCGTAGAACTGAAAACCGATGGGGAAAAAAGGTTCTCAAGTGGCGACCACAAACCGGAAGACGCAGCGTAGGCCGGCCCCCCACTAGGTGGACCGACGATCTGATGAAAACCGCGGGGAGCCGATGGATGCAGGAGGCAAGCAGCCGCTCAAAGTGGTGCTCTGTGGGGAGACCTATTTTCAGCAGTGGATGTCTTCAGGCTGTTGAAGATGATGATGATAAATAGATTGTACATAATTTTTTTCTTTTGTCCCCAGGGCGCAACATTCGACAGATGGACCGAAGAGAAAGATAACACGGAGTTCGAACAGAACTGCCTGTTCAAAGTCGACGAGTACGGTTTCTTTATCTACTGGAAGAGCGACGGCAAGGTAAGAAAGAACAAGGCAAAGTTTCGATATTGCACCACAGGAGTTTCGTGAAGTAAATTCACCACTGCTTGGTGGCAGAAATTCTGCCAATTGGTTTGGCTGAATTTCATTCGTATTACATGCATATTCTTTAATCAAGTTGTCAGACTTAACATTATGTGAAATGAGACCAAAGCTATCTTTTCTGATAAAATAAAATAGGTCACCATGAGGTCTACCGAACTATACCGGCAGCCGACAAGCGCCCTAGGCAATTTTGATTTTGGACGGCCTTAGCTTGTAAATGTTTGTCTCACGATAAATAATAGATGCTACACGAACATAATTATCATCTTCATTTCAACCTCTACGAACCACTACGAAATCCCAACTAAGCCCGCCTTTGACTCTACATAAACTATTCATCAAACCATAACGACACACCTCTGAACCCTATTTACGATTAACTACGTACAACCCCTAAGCCACAAGAGCCTAGCCCCTAGGGGTAAAGGAAATGTCCAGGAAAACCAGGTGGCATATTTTGTAAGCTGAGTGACCTTTTGAATAAATTAACAGGTTATTTCGGAGAACGCTAAAATCCGACTAATTTCACGGCATATTTTATTTAGAAAGCTTAGCTTTGGATAGTGATGCGTGGGACGCGGGCATGGTGTAGTATTTTGGTAAAAATTTTGGTTGAATTAAGCCACAGAGCATGAAAAAAAATACCGCACCTTCGGGGGACGAAGCGTCATATTTTTGAATGCTGTGAATTACGCAGATCCAGGATGAGAACCGATACATTAATAATAATAATAAGTGATTAAAACCAACTACGATGAAAAACATTTTGTTTGTAAGTCCCTAATAATATCACTTATCTACTAATAAAACCACTTTGGAAAAATCTGACCGCCAACCCCCCTCATCACGCAGCCGTAAGACATACAGCAACAGGGGGGTGGCGATCCACGCAGCAGTGTACAGCGATTTGATTTGGGGGCAAGAACTTCCCAGTCGCCACCCGGTGGTAACTGGGAACTTTATTCCCGATTGCCACCTGGGGGCAATCCACGTGGGTCTGGGAATATACGTATATAAACAGTGCATATGCTCCTATCAATTTGGTAGTGTCCCGCATGCTGGCAGCATTAGTTCCTTTGAATTTGCAGCTCTGATTCGTTGTGCAGCATTGCTCCTTCCTCCAAGCCCAGTTACATTATGCTCATGTTGTAATATAAAAATAAAAAAATTTAAAAAAAATATTTTAAATTTTATAGCGGGGAATTTTTTATGATAAGCCCACTTCAAAAGAAATTAAAATAAAAGAAAGTCCGGGCGCCAGAAGCTAACTTACCATTAAAGAAATAAAAATGCCCAATGCGAGGATACTCCAGCCGCAGAGTACATTGACCTTTAATCACAGGGACGGGGAGAAAGAAATGCCTGAATGAAGTTACCTCTGTATTGAATTTAAATTTTGTCTCTCATTGGGGAGGCTGTCTTACAATAATTAAACTTTAGACTGATTCTATTCATTAAGTTTTCTTATAAATTTTGAATATTAAGTTAGATCTTTTACCAAATGAGTTCCTACCTGATCAAATTTCAGCAAAATTGTAACGTCTGCGCATACTTGCATGAAGATTCATTTTAAATATTTCAAAACCAAAGAAATGGTATCCTATCCGTCAATCCTGGGTATCTTCCCCAAGGTGCATCAATAACCAGGAGCACGGAGAGAATCCATGGAAAATTTTAAGTTGGAAAAGGGAAAATTTGGTGAAATCTTAGCTGCTAATTCCAGGGGTCTTCACACATGTCCATCAACATCCTGGTATACGGCCAAGATCTTCTTCAAAAGAGAAAGTTAGCCATAAGAAAAGCTTGTCCAAATGAAAAATTCACTTATAAAAAAAACGCCAGCGGCTGAAACAAAACACCGCTTATTAGGAGGTTATAAAACAAATGGCGAGAACCGGCAAAATGAACGCCAAACGTGTTGTGACAATTTTCGTCAATAATTACCGTTTTTCTTTATGAAATGGGGCGGGACCTCACATGCTTGGCCATTACGGCATTCAGAATGATTTTATCTGGTTACCTGTAACAATCCAAGGAACTCTAAAACACTATTTCTCAAAAACAACGAGCCAGATTTCAAAGGGAAATAATTTTGGAAATACTTACCATTTCGGCAAAATTTGATGACGGACAGTCAAGATACTCCAAACAATCTCATTTCCTCCACGAAAACACTAGTAATCGTGTAGGATTACATTAATTATAAAAGATTTCACATAAGTGAAATCTTGCACGACTATGGGCGGCCAAAAGTGAAGTTTTTTTTTTTTTCAAAAAAATAATTAGTTGGTGACGAGACTTTGACATTGACAGCGGCTAACTCAAATAAAGTAGGCCCCTGTAAGCACGAACGAGGGATCTGTCAATGTCAGAATGCGACTATCCATCCGAATTACTGTAACGAGAGCCAAAAAAACTCGTTACAATACATACCTCCCCAAAAAAAAATAAAAGAAAGACACTTTCTTTTATGACCAAAACCAAAAACAACAGCTCTACTAAAAAAACTTCGTCAAAAAAATCTCAAAAAGTAACAAAAATAATCTCTCCGGACAACTTAAACAAAAAAAAAAACCTCCTGAAACAAAGTTCAAACAAAAACAAAATAAATTGTTCAACTTCTGAAACAAAATTAAAAATATAAAAACCAGCTCTACAAAAAATCTCTACCAAAAACTCTACGATGAAAGCTCAGTTAGGCTCTATGACCACTGTCTCTATCTTCTCTACCAACATTCTCTACAAATTACTAAAGCGTGGTTAGGCTCTACCGCCACCAGCTCTATATTTATATCAAACCCAAAAGTAACAAAAATCACACGAAAGTGCAATATAAATAAGCGAAAGTGCGGTTAGACTAAATAATCACCGACTCTACTACTGACAGGATAAGTTAAAAACGTTTTGCGAACTAACTCTAAGTTCGGTTGGACTCTATGATCGCCGACTCTACTACCACAAAAACTAAACAAAATAAAATTTATATAAATTGTACGGTTAAGCTTCCGCCGCCGTTTCTAAAATATACGCACATTAAAAAGTGAGCATGCAAAAAACTCTCTAATAAAGATTAGAAAATAAAACATGTTGTGATCGGCTCAACTCCTTCCGACTTTCCGGGCACAAACACATTCAAAAGGTTTCCATTGTTGGGAAAACAACAAGGGCAAAAAATATGACTATTGTGATCGGCACAACTCCTTCCGATTTTCCGGGCACAAATAGCATAAAAACGTTTCCATTGTTGGGAAAACAACAAGGACAAAAAAATATGACTATTGTGATCGGCACAACTCCTTCCGATTTTCCGGGCACAAATAGCATAAAAGGTTATGAATGTTGTGAAAGCAACATCATAAAAAATATGTCTGCTGCGGCCGGCAAAACTCCTTCCGACTTTCCGTACGCAAGCAACACATAAAAAAAAACAACTCAAGGATGGAAAGTCCGAGATTGTACAAAAGAATAGGTATTCTACTGAAGGGGCAGAAATACCTACTAAAAAGTTTTGAGATAAACTCAAGTTTCAAATCCAGGTATGTAATATCCGGTTAGTATGGAGCTCCAAAAAAAAAGTCATGTCCGAGACACAAGAAAATATGTGTGTTTTACTTAATTAAAAGTGAATACACAAAACAAAAGTTTGTACAAAATATACAAAGCATGCCATCAAGAGTAAGATCCATTATATTAATTAAGAATTAATAAAATAAGATCCAAAAATAATATACAAATAGGATAGGAAAATATCCCAAATATTAAACATAGGATAGGAAAAATATCCCAAATAATATACAAAAATATACATAAGATCTAATGATGTTGATAATATATTTTATGCAGGATGAAGAAGTATTTAATAAATATCCAATATGACCCAAGTTATAGTTTAGAAAATTTAAAGTTGAATTGAATAAAATGATAAGAAGTTACCTAACACACAACATCTAACAAAAAGACAATCCCTTTCATACATCAAATCTAATTCATCGTCTCTCAAATGTCTATCTTCGATCAAGTTATTAAAAACAAATAAAAATTATGAGGATCAAAAAGTAAATTAGTATTTTATAATATCTTTAACATGGTAACGACCTGAAGTACCTTTCTTCAAATCTTTCAAAATATAAACATTAGTAGAAACTTTTTCTATAATTTCACACTTAATAAACTTAGGTGCAAACTTTGCCGAAAAATAAATAGGAGCATTAGACTGCACAAAACTTCTTCTCCACACAATATCACCCACATCAAAAGAAATGACTTTGCGGCCCATATTATAATAGCGTGCATTACGTTTATAAGCTTTCAATAGATTAGCTTGAACTTTCACAAAAACATCACTAAGTGAATTTAAAGATTTAGCAAAAGAACACCTACTTCCCATTTCAAGTTGGTTTAAATTATCAAAAGAGTTACTAAAACGATGTAAAGAAGCATCAAAAATAAGTTCTCGACCAAACATCAAAAAATTAGGTGTATAATCTGTAGCAAGATTAACACTACTATTCAAAGCTAATTGAACATTGGACAAAAATTTAGACCAAGTTCTATGATCATCTTTTACAAAACAAGATATGCAAGTTTCAACAGTTTTATTATATCGTTCAACAGGATTGTTCTGCGGGGTATAAAGGGAGTTATAGAATATTTTAGTTATACTATAACCTTTCAGAAAATCTACAAATGATCTAGAAATGAACTGTGAGCCATTATCACAAACTAATATTTTACAAACACCAAATTTAAGAAATATCTCTTTTTCAAGTAGTTTACAAATTACTTTAGTGGTAGCATTTATCATGGGAAATAACCAACAATATTTAGAAAATACATCTACAACAGAAAGTATGTACTTATGACCAGAATAAGTTTTAGGTAAAATTCCTATAATATCAACAGAAAGCATAAGCATGGGTTGATCAACTTTTTTAGGATTAACCATGGTACCAAGTGGAGGATGAGTAGAATGTTTGTAAGCTTTACAGATTTCACAAGAATTTATATAGTCATGAGTATCTTTAAACATTTGTTTCCAGAAATAGTGTTGTTTTAGTTTATTTAGTGTTTTATGAATACCAAGATGACCAGAATTTATATCATCATGATTAGAGCGAATAGTGTCCAAAATATGCTCTTTAGGTATAACAATTTTCCAATTCAAACGACTTTGAGGATTAAATTTATTTTTACAAAACTTATAAAGTGTATTATTTTCAACTCTAAAGTTTTTAAATCGAGAAGGAAACTTTTGACAATCAACAAACACTCTTCTATACCAAGGATCAACAATATCTTCATCTGGAGATATGATAGTATCAGGGGAAACATTTATAGCAGCAATATTAAGTCTAGACAAAGCGTCTGGAACTAAGTGTAATGAACCTTTTTTATGAATTATGTCAAAAGTAAATTGTGATATTCTAGCAGCCCAACGTGCTAAACGTCCACTAGGATTACTAAGTTTTAAAAGCCATTTTAAACTAGCATGGTCAGTAATTACAGTAAATTTCATTCCCTCAATGTAAGGTCTAAAATGTTCAATTGAATCTAAAATAGCCAATAATTCGCGTTCTGTGGTGCTATAATTTCGCTCACATTTATTGAGTGATCTAGAATAAAATGCAATGGGATGTTGTTCACCATCATCATCTTCTTGACTGAGAACACTACCTATTCCTACAGAACTAGCGTCACAATGTAAAAAGAATTGTTTTTCGAAATTAGGGCATTGCAAAACTGGTGAGGAGGTCAAAACTTGTTTTAAATTATTAAATGCAATTTCAGCTTCATCATTCCAAATAAGAGATTTCTTAGAATTTTTACTACCAGCAGTTAATTTGGTTAAAGGAGAAGCAATATCAGCAAACTTATTAACAAACCTACGATAGTATGAACATAAACCAAGAAAACTTCTAAGTTGTTTAATTGTTTCCGGATGAGGAAAATTTTCTATTGTATCTAGCTTAGATGGATCAGTATGCAGACCACTACTATCAACAATATATCCAAGATAACGGAGTCTATCTTTGCAAAATTCACATTTTTTCAAGTTCACGGTCAAACCAGCATCTTTCAAAATTTTATGTATTTTATGTAAATATTCTATATGAGTTTTAAAGTCAGAATTTACTAGAATTAGATCATCAAGATAACAGAATGCTACATTATCAAATTCAGGACCAAAGAGTTTATCTACAAGTCGTTGTAGTTCAGCGGGTGCATTAGTAAGACCAAAAGGCATCCGTACAAATTCATACAGTCCTTTTCCAGGAACTACAAAAGCAGTTTTTTCACGAGAAGACTTTTCAAGGCTTATCTGCAGGAAAGCTTTAGAAAGATCAATTGTTGTAATGAAATGTGCTCCACGAAGGTTATCTAATATTCTAGAAGGGTAAGGAAGCGGATAAGAATCTTTTACGGTGACGGAATTCAAACGTCTTGAATCTAAACATAATCTAGTACCACCATCTTTCTTTTCAACAGCTAATACTGGTGAACACCAGGGTGATTTAGAAGGTTGAATAATTCCCTCCTTTAATAATACTTCTACTTCATCAAAAAGTTCTTTTTGTTTAGCAGGACTCAAAGGCCAATACCTACTCTTAAAAGGTTCACTAGTAACATTAATTTTATGTTCGACTAAGTTAGTAAGACCTAAGCCTTTCTTTTCATAAGAAATATCTTCAAACAAAGAAATGGTTTCATTTAATAATTGTTTCTCAGAAGGAGAAAGTTCCACTGCAGAAGTAACAGCACAAATCTGTGGCTGTTCATTGTGAACAAAAGTAATATTTTTCCATAAATCTTTAGCAAGATCAAATTTTATCCAAAAGTCAAAACCTAATATGACTGGAAGGTCAAAAGAAGGTATTATTAAAAATTTAATAATTTTAGTTATATTATCACACGTTACGGGTAATTCAAGAACTCCAATAATTTTCTGTGAAGAACCATCAGCAGTATAAGCAGAACTAGAAATAGGTTTGATTTTATAGCCTAACCTCAAAAATTGCAAGTGGCTATTTGAACCCAAAACACAACTATTTGAACCGCTGTCCAATAATCCAGAAAGTATAATATTTTCAACTGAAAACTTTAAAAAAAGGTCTAGTATCATTATTTTTAACAAATAGAACAGGTGCAGATCTGTAAACACTAAAAAATGTCTTCAGATAATCTAACCAATCAGAAAATTCTTTTTTACAAGTGGTATCATCAGGTTTGTGACCAAAATTATTTATCATCGGGTCACCGGAAGTTTTCCTACAAACTTGGGCCCGATGGCAAACTAGTTTTTTGTCTCAGTTAAACATTTCTTGTCTGAGTTACAAACATCACAATCTTTTGTGATAACACCAACCTTATGGCATTTAAAACAAACAACGCCTTGAATTGTAGGGCAATTTCTATAACTATGTCCATTAGACTTGCATTTTAAACAAATTGAATTATCAGATTGAACAGCATTAAATTGTAATGATTGTTTTTCAGATTTCAAAGATTTTCTACTAACAAAAACTTCAAGTTCCTTGCCAAGATTAATAAATTGATCAAGAGTTTCAATATTTTTACCAAAAATATATGGTGTATAAACTGACAACATGTTGTGTTTAATTATGTTTATGACCGTCGCATCTGATACAGGAGAAGCAAGACGACTAGCCATGTCCATGACTTCAGTAATAAAATCAGGAAGAGATTCTGTAGACTTTTGTTTTCTAGTACGGAGTTCATATTCCAAAAAGTAGTCAAACTCAGGTTTATCAAAACGATTCAACAAAGCAACTTTGAGTGCTTGCCATGATGCAATCCGAATCCGAACACTACGAAACCATTTAGCAGCAGTACCAGAAAGTAAATCAGAGAAAGAACCAATCAAAAAATTCTCATCAAAGTTTTTATATAAAAAGTATTCTTCAATCTGTGTAATAAATTCTCTAACACAAGACTTTCCATCAAAAACAATCTTACTTCTTTTCAAGTCAGGTAATTTACTTGTAGTAGGCAAATTTTTTCTAATTTGTTCATTTACTAAAACATTCAAAGTATTAAACGAAGGCAATGAAGTCGGTTGAACACAAGCAGAAGAACAATGAGCTGTTCTCACATCGGTCAAAAATGGATCAGGAATCTCCGTCAAATTACTATCAACTTGTATATTTGCATCCATACGCAGGTCCACACGAGCAGAAGTGTCACTAGAAATAGGATTACCCTTAGGTTCCGGCAACGGAGGAAACTGTACTTCCTTGTCCATCTTGAACAAGTTATAAACACAATAGGTATCCAACAAAAGTATTCAGCAAGAAAGCTATAATAGTTATTTTCAAAAAGAATAAATTTTATCAAAAGTCAAGTTTTTTCAAAAGTTAAATTGAAAGTTGAATATTAAAACTTAATTTCTTTTAAAAGTTAAAGTGAAGTTTAAATTATTTAAGTTTAAATTATTGTTTGAGTATGCGATGACGTTTTACAAAAGTATGTTTTAATGTAAAGTTAATTCCTATAAATTCACACAATATTCATGAACAAACCTTGTTTTCACAACATAACAAACAGTCTCAACATTGTCTGTAAATGTTTGCAAAAGTATAAAAGTAAACAAATGTACCTAAAAAGCACATAAACAGAACAAAATAGTTGCAAAATAGCAAACCAGATACATAAGTATATGAACAATAAACAGAATTGTTCATACAAAAAAATGCATGCGAAGACGTTCAATATTGCTTAAACTTGTTATGAATCTAACCCCAATTTCAGGTCCCTGTTCGGGCGCCAATTGTAATATAAAAATAAAAAAATTTAAAAAAAATATTTTAAATTTTATAGCGGGGAATTTTTTATGATAAGCCCACTTCAAAAGAAATTAAAATAAAAGAAAGTCCGGGCGCCAGAAGCTAACTTACCATTAAAGAAATAAAAATGCCCAATGCGAGGATACTCCAGCCGCAGAGTACATTGACCTTTAATCACAGGGACGGGGAGAAAGAAATGCCTGAATGAAGTTACCTCTGTATTGAATTTAAATTTTGTCTCTCATTGGGGAGGCTGTCTTACAATAATTAAACTTTAGACTGATTCTATTCATTAAGTTTTCTTATAAATTTTGAATATTAAGTTAGATCTTTTACCAAATGAGTTCCTACCTGATCAAATTTCAGCAAAATTGTAACGTCTGCGCATACTTGCATGAAGATTCATTTTAAATATTTCAAAACCAAAGAAATGGTATCCTATCCGTCAATCCTGGGTATCTTCCCCAAGGTGCATCAATAACCAGGAGCACGGAGAGAATCCATGGAAAATTTTAAGTTGGAAAAGGGAAAATTTGGTGAAATCTTAGCTGCTAATTCCAGGGGTCTTCACACATGTCCATCAACATCCTGGTATACGGCCAAGATCTTCTTCAAAAGAGAAAGTTAGCCATAAGAAAAGCTTGTCCAAATGAAAAATTCACTTATAAAAAAAACGCCAGCGGCTGAAACAAAACACCGCTTATTAGGAGGTTATAAAACAAATGGCGAGAACCGGCAAAATGAACGCCAAACGTGTTGTGACAATTTTCGTCAATAATTACCGTTTTTCTTTATGAAATGGGGCGGGACCTCACATGCTTGGCCATTACGGCATTCAGAATGATTTTATCTGGTTACCTGTAACAATCCAAGGAACTCTAAAACACTATTTCTCAAAAACAACGAGCCAGATTTCAAAGGGAAATAATTTTGGAAATACTTACCATTTCGGCAAAATTTGATGACGGACAGTCAAGATACTCCAAACAATCTCATTTCCTCCACGAAAACACTAGTAATCGTGTAGGATTACATTAATTATAAAAGATTTCACATAAGTGAAATCTTGCACGACTATGGGCGGCCAAAAGTGAAGTTTTTTTTTTTTTCAAAAAAATAATTAGTTGGTGACGAGACTTTGACATTGACAGCGGCTAACTCAAATAAAGTAGGCCCCTGTAAGCACGAACGAGGGATCTGTCAATGTCAGAATGCGACTATCCATCCGAATTACTGTAACGAGAGCCAAAAAAACTCGTTACAATGTGAACATACAATAAAGCTTAGAGTAATATCACTGAAGTTACATTATTAAATTATATTTAGCGTCGCCGTGTTGCGAGTAGTTTCATTACAAGCAAAAGGCAAAATTTTACGTTATGACGCTTACGTAGTAAGGATTGGCTTCTTCAGGGCCTTTTGTGCATTGCCCGCCGCGTACTGACACGAACAGAAGTACTTACATTATGTATGTAGAGTTACAGAATAAGTAATAATACCCTACAAACTTTTAGTACAATGGTATTCTCCTAAATGGTAAACATCAAATTGTGAGAGTTATGGGCTTGCAGAAAAACATTAAAATAAATGTATCAAGCAACGACATATTAACTTCAGTATCAGAGTAGGCCCTCCTTGCTATATAGATACATAGATAGATAGAATATGCTTAATTGCACAAGAGTAAACCAAGAACATAGGCGAACTTAATGCTAAGTAGCATTTTCTTTCAGTTAACTTTTGTGTAGTGTGGATGTATAAAAAAACAAGAAAAATACCGTCATGGTGATTGAAACGATATTAGGAAGTGATTATATCAAGTGAAACTAAGCTTAAAGTTTAAGTTTAAGCTTATAATCTTTAAGTTTCATTGTAAGTTTCATATAGGTATGTTTCTTGAATCCACTCAGTGTGGGTTTAAGAGGAGATAAAAGTATCCTTGGATCCACATATGGATCCAAGCTGTGGATTTAAGTGGGGGGAAGCTATTCAAAATTGCTCATTGCCTCTAGGCTGGCCATATGCGTAACGAAGGGAAAAAGAACTCTCATGCTGTACATTGTGCAACATCTTTACCCCAACAGCTCTTGCACTGCCGCCGGCCCTGAGTCCCCGTTTTCATTAAAATCATTGCTTTGAGAGCAACTTCACGATCTCATAACTCTCGCTTCGACGTCGTTATGCAATATAAAGACACGCCTTCCCGAGGGAAATAAACCGCTCGTATTAATATTACCGTATCAGGGTTGAAAACTACCTTTTTGCAATCATAAAACTGTGCTACTTGTGTATTGGATTTGCATTTTTAATTTTTGTTCAAATAGATGATGCTCTCCAGTTTTCCTGGGAGACCTTTTATTTTATACGATCGAATCAATATTGGTGTATAATAGGCTGTATTGCTCTCTATCATCGTCATCATCATCAGCCTGAAGACGCCCACTTCTGAATACAGGCCTATCCTTCCCATAAAGCGCTAGTTTGAGCAGCTGTTTGCCTCCTACATGCATCGGCTCCCTGCGGTTTAAAGTAGCCAATTAGAGAATGTGTCGACCTGTTAACGGACCCGTCTGACCAGCGTGCAGTGGTCCGCCTAGTGGGGTGCCGTGATGGCCTAATGCTGCGTATTCCGGTTGCTAGTTAGTTATTGTGCCTAACTAGCAACCGGAATACGCAGCATTAGGCCGCCACGGCACCCCACCCAATTATTAGATTATTTAGGCACAGTATAGAGAACAATTCAACCGGACCGTTGCCTGGTGATTAATGTGTATGATTTTATCAAAATCGAAAACCTTCTTCTTCTTCTTCTCGTGTAGGCAAGTGGTAGCGCTCATAGCGAAACACGACTAGCCGTTTCTAGCCGATCGGTAAAGTTAAGCAACGTTTGCTGCGATCACTCCTCTGATGTGTGACCGCTACAGCAAAAAGTGGTATTTACAACGGAGCACTACCTTGCTTCAGAGGGCACGTTAAGCTGTGGGTCCCGGCTGTATTCGTAAGACAATAGTCGCTTAGCCAAGTCAGAAGCATTTGGGCGGCTTAAAAATTCTGATTTCAGGGCTGACCACTTGCCTACACCAGAAGAAGAAGAACTTCAACCTTATTAGCGTATTAATATTTCATGAACGCAAAAAGTGCTAACAATCAGTAATCTAAATCAGTGTTTTGATTTATCCTTGAATTCCTGCTAACTATAGTCCGAATCGATCAGCTGTGACTGTCGTAAACATCAAACAGACTTCTCGTCAACACACTCACTGAAAACAATTGAGAGGTGATTGTTAAATAAAACGATCCGTTTATACGTGCCGTTCGTTAGTTACTGGCATTCGTGTAGCGGCATTGTGATTTCATGGCCCCTTGTAGATTGATACGATGCATTTTTAAGTGGGTTTCGCTCAACTCCTGTCTTGAATTCGCAAAAGCTCTAGAACGGTTAAACTTTGATTGCTTTGGTCGGGTCTCTAGGTAGATCTGTTGTTTGAAATCATTGAAATAAATATATGGGCAGGCGCGGATACAGAATTTCTTAAGGGGGGGGGGGGGGGGGGGGGGGGGGGGGGGGGGGGGGGGGGGGGGGGGTGCACAAATCATTATAGTAGGGGAGTCCAAGGGGGAAATTTGGGGATATGGTGAAACACATAAGTACAAGACCAATTTTTGTGCTCTTTTCTTTAAATGATGGATTCCATGCACCTAATATCTTGCTGGTAAATTGGGTAATTAGTAAAAGTAAATGAAACCTATATATCATATTTCTTTGAAAGAATAGCTAATGAGGCAGGAAAACAAAGCAGACGATTTTCGATATATTTACATAGCTAGACACAGTTGACAATTGCTCAAGTGTAAGGAATGAGGGTTGAGGATGACATGTTATTATTTCAACCCCTAACCCTAAAAAAATATTCACATTATCCAAAGTGAGTTTACAAAGGCAAATGCCAAAACGGTGTGTCTACCTAGTGAAATTTTTGTCATGAAAACAATCCGGTGTTTGTTTAGGTAACTTTTGGGAGATGTTAAATATTAGATGCCGGTGGGTATAGGCAGGTACTTGCAGATTTACTAAGTAGGTATCCATTGACGATTATTTTGGCAGACGTTACTTTTATTAGATTATTTTAATTGCTATATCTCACATTTTTTTTGTATAACACGAACAGACAAACAAGCTGACGGCCCGCCTGATGGTAAGCAGTAAGCAGTTACCGTCGGCTATACCCTGCAACACGAGGCGCGCTGCCGAGTCGTATTTACTAGTCGTTTGCAGTGCCCATCCGATGATAATATTTTTTATCAGAGCTATCGGATTTTACAATTATTGTACTTATCTGTTATTTTGAAAGTAACCTGTGTTTTCTATCTACTATAACTAATATAAATAAAAGGCGTCATACTAAGTGACTGGCTGACCGACAAGATTCGTAAGTAGGTACAGTACAAACCGCTAAACGTAGAGACTTTATGTTTAGAAAGAAAGAAAGAAAGAAAAATAATTTATTTGTGACAATAAAACAATAAATAGTACAAATACGATTAACAGCAAATTAAACAGCAGTAAATTGCTATTTGCCACAAATCGGTCCCAACTCAGCTTAATGCTGGTCATGAGACCAGCGCTGGTCTTCCGTTGGGACCGGTTCAGTGTCGTCACGGTGCAGTGACATTACAGCTACAGCTGTTTGGTACATAGAAAGGATTGTTGAAAATTTAACCTTCAACAATTAAGTAGGCTACACACGATACAATCTGCCACGCGATTTGTAGACTCAACCAGTCAAATTGCATCGTGCGGAGGCGTGTTGTGCTCGGCCATCCAGTGAATTGCATCGTGTGGAAAGCCGCAACACGCCACCACTGTAAAAGATACTGTAGATTCTGTGTGATACTGTAGATCTGATGGATGGGAGCCGCAACACGCCTTCCATCCATCAGATTGAGCAACAAATCGCGTAACGGATTGAATGGTGCGTAGAGTACTTAAAATCGGGTGTCAAAAATTGACCCTATACGTAACTAAGTATAATTCTATTGTGTACGAACCGGCCTCTCAATATATTAATTAAACGGCGCATCTTGATGTCTTCTCACAAAGAAAAGCCCTTAATAATCAGGGAGTTCAGGTTTCAAAGCCAAGAGCAGCCTCAAGAGTCGGCGGAGTAGTACCTCCTAAAGGAAGGTCAAGAGACTTTTCAGCATCATGCTCGTTAGGGTAAGTGTTTCAGGTATATGGTGCTATAAGCATAAAGGTTTTAAGGGTTTGAACAACCTCTTTTGCTAACTCTCCATTGTCAGAACATATAAATTCACTTTCACAATTTTATAAAGTTAGCATACTAGGAATACTTGAACCTACCAAGACCAATTAAGACTTTTAAATCGATTCACGAAATATCAAAGTACTTATAAGTTATAGTTAGTCTACGAGGATAATCATCATCAACCCGATATGCTTCCACTGCTGAACACATGCCTCCACATAAAGCGCTACTTTGGACGCTTATCGTAGGGAGGATTTGCCATAATCACCACGCTTGGCAGGCGGATTGGTCACAGAAGATTTTAATGTACCGAGGAAAATGCTGTGCATTCCCTGAGTATTACCTTAGCCGGCTCTTTCGGCACCCATGGGAAGATGGGGTGGTCCTCTTTGCAAACCGGCTTATGGGGAATACCTAATGAAATCATAGAATATAAAGACAACCACGGTGGTGTCAAGTTCACTGAAACTGTATGTAAAAATTAGTACCTAGGTAGTACCGTTCTCATTTCACCTTGCAGTTGAACCTTCGACTCTCAACCCTGAAGATAAAGTTCTTTTCGTACAAAACGCTAAATTGTGCGCTACTTTCCATTAGGCCGTGAAATGCGACGAAAGAGACCTGTAGATGACAAGAGATGCTATAATTTACTAGTTAATTCACTTTAATAAGTATAACTACAACAATAAAACTAGGTATTCTATAAAACTAAACTAAAACTATAAAATTAACAATATAATACAAAACTAATCTAACAAACCACTACCAGTGGGCAAAGTGCCCAAAATGCTGGCAGCATTGCCACGTTGAATGGCAATGCTTAACCTTTGGCCCAAATAGAGGCCAGCGTTTGCTATAATTTTGACCTTTTTGGGGGTTGCAACTTTAAATCAACCTTTTCAATGTCACGTCCTCCACCTTTCAAAGCTCTCTTTTATCCGATATATTGCTATGACGTTTTTGACTTTAATAAGTAGGTAGGTAGGGGTTCAACTTAATACCCAGTTAAAGTTGACTGTACCTATCCACAATCTAAACCATGAAGTTTTAGCCAATCCGATATGGCTGCTGTCATTTCCCCAATAATGCGGAATATGCCTGCCTATGATGGTACCTACAGAAAGTTTGACTCTACATTTCCTTCAATGTTTGACGCTTTATTAACTATAATAACTTCACTTTAAAACCGGCCTATCTTGTGTAGTTACCGTTAAATTATGATGGCATTTAACAACCTTCCAACGGTTTAAGTTAATGGCCCACCACCACATTTCCGCTCACTAGAATTGTAACTGCCAAGACTGTTTGTAGATGATGCAACCCAGCCCCAGCCTAAACTACAACATAAATTGAAAACTACGACACCAGATTATAATTTTGTTAGTAACGTAACATAAGATTGACAATTAAATAAAGTCTAAAGTCAACGCTGTTAACTATGCTTTTGATACCAAGGTACCCAGCGTGTTAGCAGGTTCCAAATTTATATTCATTGCGCCAAAAACGTAGACCGTACCAGAAACCTTCAAAGTACCCACCTAAATATTACATCTTGTTCATGTACCTTAATTGTAATGTTTATTACATTTTAACATGTTCTCAACCTCATGGCATCTTCACAGCTTTTTGAATTGTCACCGAACCGCACAGAATATGCAAATATGCCTAATCCCAGCTGCTTCTTCACACCATCCCTTAACCACTTGAGTTGAGAGTAAAGGGTGCTTTGTGTCCAAGGCAAAGGGTCCTGTTTTAAGTGGCAAGTCGTTAGTGACAAGGTCGAGAGTGTGTTGAGCGTGGCTCTGTTTGAACGAGCGAGTGGCTTGGGCAAGTAACTCTATTAAGGGTTAGAAAATTATTAATTTAATTACAGTAATATAGTGATGTATGGTGACATCACTCTAATCAGCAATGCACAACTAAAATGCGAATGTTTGTCTGTTAGTGAGTGTGTGTGTTTGTTGTCACTTCACGGCGCAAATGCTAAATTTGGAATATTTGAAATGTAGAGACAGCTGGGTTAATACATAGGATAACTTTTATTCCGGAAAAATTTACGGATCTAGATCAGTAGGGTTAGCACGGCCGGTAGACAAAACTGTCTTTCCCCTGTTTTACTCCAAGCAAGTATGAAGAAAGTGACGTAAAACGGGGAAAGACAATTTTGTCTACCGTCCATGCTAACCCAGCTGGTGATAGTAAACAGAGCCGAGCTATGCGCCACTGTCACTGCTGTAGTGCTAAACTTAAAAATTTACTATGCTTTAATATGCTTTAATGTTTAAATCTATCTTTAAAATGTGTTTTATGGTATAACTTATTAAAGCAAAACATAAAAGAGGAATGTAAAAAAATTACAAAAATAAATTTAAAATTGGAACTCCCCAACATCTGATTCTTTAAAGGGCCAACGGTATGCAATATGCATAACGAGTTAACAGTACAGATTTGGGTTACACGAAGGACTCTGACAAGTCATTAGCGTCCCCAGCTATGAAACTGAGAGAGAGCTAAACTGCCCTTGGCAATGTTCGAGTATTCACGTGTTTTTGGAGATTGGACACAGCGCCTCGGGTCGGGTTTGATGTAGGTACCTAGAACACTCATTCAGACGAGCATAAGCGGTAAAGATGACGCCGACAATGGCGCATCCGCTCCGCTTCGCATCGCTCCGCTCGCATCCGCTTTCATCGCTTTTCCGCTCACGACCGCTTCCTCTCCAGGTCTATTGTGCGTCCTATCTGGAGGGAAAGGGCTGGTTGGGTATAGTTATAATGACTGTCGTCGGTGTTACAACAGGTGTTAGGTTATGTAGGTATCGCTGGAGTTTAGTGAGGGTTTCGGGTAAAAGATTTTCTTTTAAATTGGCCAGAATATTAAAAGAAACCGAAATTAAAAGGAAATTCTCATAAAATTATACTAATGTATTGTTTTTTTATGTAGTTTTTTCTTTTGCTGGTTCGTAAATCGTTGCTAAGGTCGGTAGTCGGTGTGTGGTTTTTATTATAATCGAATTAACATTTTCATTATTTTCTTTGTAAGTACATATTGACTCTTTCGTGAGGTCGTCCTCCTCTCTCCAAATTTGCTGCGCCCGACGGGGTCCATAATGAGCCTACTTAATTAATTTTATACTTATTCCACCTATATGTACACTATGGAAGCAATAAAATATCTGAATCTGATATTTTTATAAGGAAAAATCTCGACAACCGTTCCCGACTGAGAGTCGCTAATGTCAGGCGTGCGTCTGCGTAGGTACTATTTTTTTTAAATTTCAGTATTATAAAAGCATCACATTTTATCGTAGCCAATGCTGTCTGCAACAGCAAAATAAAATTTAGAACCAACAAGAACTTTCCACAACGTCAACACCAGCTTTGTGACGACAGCAGAATCGCAGCTATCGATGGCACGTCAGTACCACGCAGGGTGACCTACATTGTATGAGACGCGACAGGCAGCCACGTCAGATGCAAGCGGGTGGCGATAACTGATTATTATATAGGTTTAGGTACTACCTAAATAGCGTGGGTTGGGATCTGGTCGTGGGCGGTTATGTTCATATAGCATTGTGTATTTGAAGTGAACAGTACTAAATCTACTACGAAGTTCCCTTCACAGAACCAGTGCGAACGAAATACATTTTTTGAAAGTACCCACCGTTGACGAAACTATTGAGAATTTTTTCTTTCTTTTTCTTTTTTTATGACGGAACTTTTGAGTCTCAATAGTTCCGTTATGGAACTACTTTCACGGAACTTCTGGGAACAAACGGTTTGCCACTCGTTTGGTAGTCGATCGATGATAGAGACCTAGTAGAGATGGTGGAAATCTTACAAACTTCAAAATAAAATAGTAAAGCACCAATCCCACTGGCGCGTCTGCGAAGCCCAGCGCCAGCGACGTGAAACTATTCTCTATCCATTGGTTCCCACGGTGATCGCGGCGTGGCCGTCAACGGACACGGGCAGCGATGGGTACCGAATAACCGACTTTGACGCTTCACTGAAGCCACTTGACACGCTGGTATGACTGAAGCTCTATAAGCTACGCGGGAGCGTGTGTGAACAGCATTAAATAAATAAATAAATAATGCCCAACGATCACATACATTGATCCTGGACCCTAACTAGGATTCCCTGTATCTAGGGACCCAGGAACTACGAGGTCCATGGTCCCACAACACCCAGACACAGAACAAATATTTGTGTTTTTTCCCCTGTGCACAAATATTTGCCCTGCCGCGGGAATCGAACCTGCCGCCTCCGGGTTATGAGCCGACCTGCTCAACCACCATACCACAGAGGCTGTCCATGCGCTTCATTCCAGCTGTATAATGCAAATTTGATGAGCATTTAAATTGATACTTGCAATCTGGCCACGTGCCAGCTTTTGAACCTCTGAATTGGAGCACTCTCAAAGGGAGAATAAAAGCATAGGAATACCTACCTACTTTCTAATATATTACAAATGGGATTAAAGGATCAATTGATCTTAATTTTGTATTTGGGGAAAAAAGAGAGGGCCGAACGTGACTTTTTAGAAGTGAATGCGAACCCCATTTGTGTGTAATGGAAACCTTTTGTGTTTACTAAGAGATTTGTGTAATATTATGTGAGACTTGGTTCTTGAAATGTAATTCTTGTATACTTTGTTCTTTTGTTTTTTTTTCTTGTTTTGTTATTAAATCCAGTTTTTAAAATGACGTGACGAGCTAGTCGTTCGCCATATGTTAAGCGTCACGACTGACCATAACAGATTTTGTATGAGTTATTTTTCGTTGTATACCTATGTGTGAAACATTGTGAAGCTGAATAAACGGTATTCTATTCTACTTATAAAACCAAAAATTGAATTTCCAATTCCCCTTTCTTTTTTAATTTAGCCTTTATTCTCTTTACAATAAATGCAATACCCAGGTGAGTATGGACTACATAAAAAGTACATCTATTGATCGTGCTGAGTTATAGACAGTAGGTAAAAATATATAGTTAGTTTTTACCAAGAGTCTTTAATTTCTACTATCTGCCCTCAAAAATATTATCGTTTTAGTTACCTATAACATAGTGATAGGTAAGTGGGTAGGTACTCTAGCTTTTCGAACTAAAGAACTTTTGTTACGAGCTTCTGGAGACTTCCATACTTACTAAGTATTAGAGCTCAACTTTGTCGGCGTGGAAGGTAGGTACTTACCTAATATAACTTATAAGATCTTTTGAAGTTTAAAGCTGCAAAGCTGGGATTTCCTCAAGTTGGCCGGTAATTGTTTCCTTGTCAGTATTTCTTATATACCTACAGGTTTCTTACCATCTTCAATGCTTCATACAGATAATAATAGACGATATTTAATAGAGGGTTATTTAAAACGTGCTACATACTTCGTCATCAGCCTGAAGTTCTGAAGCCTGCAGTCCACTTCTAAACATGGACCTCTTACAGAGCGCTACTTTGAGCGGTTACTTGCCTCTTGCATCCATCAGTTCTCCACTGTTTTGGCCAGGTCATCGGTCCACCTCCGACCCGGCTCCCTCCACTTTGATCCACATCTCGAATCCACATCCCTCCGGCCTACGCTGCGCTTTTTTGTTTCGGGTCACCACTCGAGAACCTTCCTTCACCATCGGTTCTTCAAGCGATATGTCCGGCCTACTGCTATTGCAACTTGGTAATTGTACGAGCTATAAGTATGTGACTAGATCTCTTGCAGATCTCCTCATTCCGGAACTTATCCCGCAACGAAACCCCGAGTATAGCTCTCTCATTTGCTCGTTGCGCGTGTTTGAGCTTACTAATGAGGCCAATAGTATGTACCTAAGAGACTACTCGAGTACTCCGTGCCATAAGTCACCACTGGCAACACACGCAACATATAGTCTGTATCGATTAAGTAGCGCACCTATCCATGGGCGTACCCAGCTTTTAGTCCAGGGGGAGGGGGGGGGGGCAAACCCGAAATTTTTTTATGCCGGGTTCCCACGATTTTTTTAATACCACTAAAGAGACCTAAGAGGCCTATGTTCAGCAGTGGACGTCTTCAGGCTGATGATGATGAAAGAGACCTAAAGCCAAGTCATAACTTCAAATCAACCCTCTGGCTGACAGCGCCACCAATGTAAATTTGAAAGCATATCTTGGAAACGTGATCAACATCAATGAATCAACAAAAAAGTGCGATCGATATGCAAGGAGTTGACGTAGCGGGAATTCGACGTGGAAGGAACTCATCGTGAAGTGAGCTCGGCGTAGAAGTGTTCCACTTCAGAGGACTCGACGTTCTGGCACAGATTAGTAAATATGTTACTGCGTACTGGTTCTGGGAAGTCAACGTCAACTGAACCTATTTACAAAATGCAGTCTTCGTAACCTTTACCATCCGTTACTAAAATAGTGGCACGTGCTAGCAATCTCCTCAATTTGCTATAATACTAGCAATACCCATCTCAGGTCAGAACATCCTGGCGAGGAAGACTTCATTTCCCATTGAGGAGTGCTTCCTTTGGCAGATTGCACGAGCGTGATGTTTCATGTTCTAACTTGAACGAATTGAATTTGTAGGGTTAGACACGGTATACGTGACCTTTTTTTAATATTAAGTTAGCTGCGGATAGTAGTGCAAAGAGGTGAAAAGTGGAGTTTAAAGGACCAATTCATCGTCATCCGTTTTTTTTTAAGTTATTGAATGACGTGACGAGCTAGTCGTTCGCCTGGTGTTAAGTGACACGCCACCCATAACAGATTGCAGTGTCACTCGGAACTCTAAATTAAGGTTTCGCGTGACACTGCGCACTGCGCACATCATCGTGAGACATCTCTCAGTCTAAAAAAGTTTTCTAGACTGTGAGATCAGTTCGTAGTCTCATTTTCCCAGTAATTTCACTAGCTACAATGCCCTACAAATCGGAACACAGTAGTGCTTGCACACTACTGCTTGGCGGTAGAATAACTGGCAAAGCGGTGGTACCTACCTAGACGAACTTTGCAGAAAAGTCCTACCACCTAGTAAAACGTCTACGCTTATTTTCTCATTATGGGGTCGGGAACATGCAGCGCCAGCCGCGAGCTGCCAATCGCGCCACAGGTCTAGTGATAGGCCAGGGCCACGCTAATTTGTAGCAACCTTGACCAATCCTCGGGAAATTTCCTTGACAGAATTACCACCACCAGTCAAGTACTTCGAGGTTGCCACCAGTAAAGTCGTGGTTTTTGGTGTAGTACCCGTATTTTTAATAGGCTCTTTAATAATATCCACGGGTAGAAACAGTGTCTGCACGGCAAATAGGTCTTATGCAATTACTAGCTGTGTCTCGTGGTTTTACCCGGCGTAGGTGAAAAGTAGGTATTAACCCATGTGTCAAACCAGCGTATGAGCTATCTCCATTCCAAGTTTCATTCCATCTTAAACTGTTGCGGCGTGGAAGAGAGAACAAACACACGCAAATTTTCGTATCTATACTCATAATAAAACTGTAACAGGTCCAATTCTGTACATTAAAGAAATTTAGAATTTTTTTTTTTTGGAGGGTTCTTAGTATTATGCACTTAGTTGTAATTCATTAACGCGTGGTCCGATTTCATTTATTCTTTTTTTGTTAGAAAGGGAATTATTTAAATATTGTCCCGTAAATATTTCAAGGTCGTCGATTTTGTGGTTCAGAAATTACACCATCCAACCTTCAGTATTAGGTCCAAAGCCATTCCTATCCTGTACTATGGAAAAGAGAAGGGAGGGAGGAAAAGATAAGAGAATAGGATGAATGGATGATGGTGAAAGCACCATTCGCCGTTTCTTCCATTCATCGTTTTCCCTTATTTTTTTCCCTCTTCCTTCTCTCTTCCTTTGGACTGCATGGGATAACGCGTAACACCCGTACGATGCCGGGGCGGGTCAGCTAGTGAATACTAAAACAATTTTTGAAAGCGACGATGTGATTTGTAATCTGTTAATAAGTGTCTATCTTTTGTTACAGGATGGTGACGTGATAGAGTTGTGTCAAGTCAGCGATGTCCGATCAGGGGGTGTGCCAAAGGTATGCTGTAAATTTTATAAAATTACGTACCTACTTACTACATATTAAAATTATATACATTATTCTAAGAAAGTGGTGTACGTAGGTATTTTCAGTGAGAGAGCTCTATTCTATGACGGATAATTATCGTCTCTCGTCAATTAGGTAAAGTAATTCAGCGTGAAAATCGTCTCGAGCGTAACTTTACGGTTGGTGTAGACATAGCTAGCTAGCACTATATAGAATACCTACTAGTAGAGGGCGAGTTCTGTTCTGTAGGGGTAAACTAGTAGAGTGCGATTCAAACTCAATGGCGGTCATGGGCGTAGCCAGGATTTGGTTAGGGGGGGGGCAGCCACAACAGCTGGCCCCTCTGCCCATGTACCTCGCTATGCCTATACTCGCTGCGCATTAGCTAAAGATTATAGATATGCGCGGGATGAATGAATTATGAGTTCTTTAAAAGCTTATTTTACTTGTGGCTCTGTGAGCTGCAGACCTCGCGAGCCTGTCTTTGCAACTATTTTTTAAGTTTTCTACTTATGGAAAAAACTGAATCGACAAAAATATCCCACGTAACGAATGCTCGACAATGACGATCCAAAATTTCACGACAATCGGTTGAGGAATTTGACGCAGAGAAAAACAGCTGGACATGCGAAATAATCTTTGCCCAAGCTGAAACGGAGATGCTTTGCGCTCGCTCGGTCAATAAAACTTTGTTTGTTTGTCGTCGTCATCATCATCTTCATCATCAACAGCCTAAATATGGCCACTGCTGAACATAGGCCTCTCCCAGAGAGCGCCACTCTGAGCGGCTGCTCGCCTCCTCCATCCATCGGCTCCCCGCGGCTTTCACCAGATCGTCCGTCCATCTAGTGGGAGGCCGGCCTACGCTGCGTGTTCCGATTCATGGCCGCCACTCGAGAACCTTTCTTCCCCATCGGTTGTCAGTTCTACGAGCGATGTGGCCTGCCCATTGCCAATTCAACTTGCTAATTCTATGAGCTACATCGGTCACTTTAGTTCTCCTGCGGACCTCCTCATTTCGGATCTTATCTCGCAGGAAACACCGAGCATAACTCTCTCCATAGCTCGTTGCGTGATTTTGAGCTTACTAAGCTGTTTGTTTGTATGTTTGTCTTACTTTAAGACTAAATATAACAAGGTATGTTTGCTTCTCCTTTGATATTACCTATATCGTCTCCATCTCCAGGACTCGAAGCTCAGTATGAACCTGGTGAACAAGCACGGAGACAACCTCGAGGACAAGTCGCTTACCATCTGCAGCGGGACTGACTACATCAACATCAACTACCAGCACGTAGTGTGCCCTGATGCAGCTACTGCGAAGGTCGGTGTGTCTTTACTTTTTTAGCCTACTTCCAAAAAGAGGCATTTGTAATTGTACTATGTATATTTAAATAGCAATAGCAATAGCACGGACGGTCACAGACGGTAGACAAAACCACAGAGTACTTTGTTATATAGGGAAAGACAAAACTGTCTTTCCCCTGTTTTACTTCACTTGACAAGTAAGCAAGTAAGATGACAGTGACATAAAATGGGGAAAGTTAATTTTCTCTACATTTCTTTCTGTACTAGGCGGGGAACGTAGTTTTTTGACAGATCTAAAGAATATAAAAATCTGTGTATGTGTGCAAGAACGTTAGATACTTAGTATGTGTGTGTCATGTAAAATCAGTCAAAACATGACGTTTAGCTTAGTAGCTTCTTAGCAGTATAGGTAGTCCACAGATCTGTACCTAAACCTAAGGTAGTCAATTTATGAATTGTTTTTTCTCTAATCTGTGAGTATAGGGGCCTGAGATTTTCCGTTTCTGTGTTCCCATGGAACTATGACAGAGCAAGTGGGCCACTTCGATTCTCTCCATTCAGAAATGATATAGAAACATCGTACCTTATATTATGTCGGTGACAGAGTTCAAGGAAATTTTAAGGAAATTGTCAAGTATCGCTTTTTCCGGTCTACAGCTTTTGTGATAAAGAATATTACTAAACCGTAGAAGCTACGTCGGTGTAGCACTGCTACGTAATTTCGTAGCACACGTAGCGCGACATTTTTTATACTGATTCAGTCATTGGGCCACCGATTTAACGTTTCGAAGAGTATGGAGACGCTATAAATCCAATAAAACTATAATTTGGTAATAGAAAGGGATTTGTATGTTCCTTAATTAAATCTCAAGCTCTCAAACTGAGAAAATAATATTGAGAAACGCAAAAGGCCCTCGATTTTTGAGAAATACTTTACGAAATTGTATATTCAAACATTAAAATCACTTACTAAGATTTAGCTGAGTCAGTGTTTATTTTTAATAAGGGCTAATGAATCTGAAGAATTAAAAAAAAATATAAGTGAAAAGAAAATATTTCTCTGAATAGAAAAAAGTATCAAGAAAGTAATTCCGTCACTTAAAAAGGCGTTTTTAAATAAAGGTATGGTTGCGAGGGCTGCGAAGAATCACTCACAACGTGAAGGCGAACAATGTCTGCCCGATGACGTGTCTGAAGAAGCAGTAAGTCTGTGGCATGCGGTGCGGTGGCGAGCTTTGGTGTTCATAAAACTCGCTTTTTATGTGCTTTCACGTGCATTTTATATATTTTATGTGCTTTTCAGGGTTATTTTACAACACTGCGCTACGAGTGAAATCTTTTTTTTTCATTACGTGTTGGAAAACGTAAAAGTATTACACATCCACACAAATTTTACAGATTCAAAAGTAACTATAGGTACCTATGTACCTATGTTGATTTACCTATCTACGATCAAACTATTTTCAGTGTAGATTTTGATTTGTAGTGCAGTGTAATTAATTTTAAGTTAAATTGGCCGTTAATAAAAACTTATAAGCATTTTAAGTAGTACTTAATTGAATTTCCTTTGAGTTGCAATTGTTGTATTTTTATCTCATACCTACGACTTGTGGCCTCACTATGAGTATAACTCAGATTAGAATATAATGTAAAATTGAGACTTGTTAAGTAAGCTGATCGCGTGGAAACAATATAAAACCATGGAACAAGGAGAGGAATGCCAATACACCAAGAAAACAGCGTAGATCAAAAACATGCCTATAACTAGATGGCGTTGCAAAATGAGCGGGTTATCAGTTGAGCGCAGATAAGAAATATGCCAAAAAAACCGTTTTAAACCTGGATGGCACTGCAAAATGAGCGGGCTATACGGGTGGCTACAGCGGGTTAGGTTTAAAACGGTTTTTGGCATATTTCTGATCTGCGCTCAACTTATAACCCGCCGCTCATTTTGCAACGCCATCTAGTATTAGGCATATTTTTGATCTACGCTGTTTTCTTGGTGTATTAGCATTCCTTTCCTCCTTGTTCCATGATAAAACGTAACATTTATACCCGGATCACTAATCAAATTTTTTTTTTCTAATCTGTAAGCTGCCCCCGTATTGTGTAACTCAATCGTAATCGATGAATGGGCTTCATTTGGTCATTTCCGGCTGTGTAAAATCCTCATCCATCGGTATTATGGTCCCTTAGGCGGAGAACTGAATAGACAAAACATTGATTAACTATAATAATGAGAAATAGTGAGAAAATACTAATGGATGGAGATGTTACACAATGCCAACTTGCCGGAAATGACGAAATGAAGCCCATTCATCGATTACGATCGGCTTAGACGGTAGCCCCGCTGGACACGGCAAAAACACGACTAAAAAATCTAGTAAATTACCAGTAAAGAAATATGTAAAACCATTTTTTTTTCATCCCGTTCTTCTAAGCACCCTTTATTATTTAGTTAGTCTTGGGAACAACCAAAATGAAGTCACAAGTCAAGCATGTTTGTCAAAAGCATGCTGTTGAGTTTGTCTGTGTGCTTTTTGCCGAAGGTGTGGAAGGAGAGCTTACGCGAAGTGACGCATAACAACAAGATCAACAATGTGTGTGTGCGGACCAACCTCATGAAACAGTACGTATAGGGGTTAGATGTATTACTGTTAATATGTACCTTACTTTATGGGCTTTATTTATAAACTCTAGTTATGTTTAATTAATGCTTGGAATGCTCTGTCTCGTTTACGCTTGCAACATTCCATATCATCGAGAAGTGGACACATGTTAATTGATTTTAGTAACATTTATATAAGAAGTAAGGCTCTATTTCTTTTAACTTTTCTAAGTTAAATAAGGAAGGGGCAAAACGCCGCGTACTTGCGTCCTTTATTTTTATTTTTCTAAAAACGGTACTCAAATGCCCAGCTAGCTCTAGCAACACTATGTCTTATTTTTTTGGGAATTTTAATAAGTGAGTAAAGTTTATTAGGTGTTTTTTAATGTATAGTTATGTAGGTAAGTACTTATTTAAAAAAATACTGGTACTAATAAATGTAATGTAATGTAACACAACTAACTCCTGGAATTAGACCTGCTTACGCTTTACTATTATTTCTTAATTAGTAACTAATAATTTTAATTTAAGTAATTTAATTTAAGTAGTGAAAGTTACCACGAGTTAATTACTTAGATATTTATTCGCTTTCTCACAGGTTTAAGTTACACAAAATTCTCACCCCCTAAAAAGGGTTAAAGCCGGTCCGTACCACTTTCTTTCGGACATCAAATCCAAAAATCTTTCCCTAACCTATTCGAGATAATCTGCTTAATAATATAAAGTATATTTTACCTTCTTCTTCTTCTTCTCGTGTAGGCAAGTGGTCAGCCCTGGTGTCAGAATTTTTGGGCCCCCCAAAGGCCGCCCCGACTTGGCTTAACGACTATTGTCTTACAACAACAGCCGGGACCGACGGCTTAACGTGCCCTCCGAAGCACGGTAGCGCTCAGTTGTAAATACCATACCACTTTTTGCTGTAGCGGTCACCCATCAAACTAGTGACCGCAGCGAACGTTGCTTAACTTTACCGATCGGTTAGAAACGGCTAGTGGGGCTTCGCTATGAGCGCTACTACCTATTCATCGGACAGGATAGAACACAAAACAATATCTACTTCAAAAAATATAGGTACCTACTTAAGTATCTTAAAAACAATAACTACGTCAGCAAGTCTCGCAATGAAAATTCCATTATAAGACGCCACCCTGAAAGTTGCTGATATTAAATAACAACACGTTGCTAGAACTTGTCTAATATCGCGATGACGAAAGTAGTTTCTGACTGCCTTGTATCAAGTTGCTTGGCGGGCGGCCAACAGGCTTTGTAGGGGCAGTTTTATTTGGTGGAAAGTGTCTAGATATGAAATAAGCGAGCAAAGTAGAGCTCAATGTTCAGTGAGCGAAATATTCAGAGAACTGAACGTTCATAAATCTGACTATAAGTATGGGACTTCCTGTACGTTATATCTTATTTTTGAAGATCATTATTTCGCAATCAACGGAGCTACTTTTGATATTATAATTATCGCCGCCATCCCAGATTTAGGTACCATTGAGAAGTAGATACTATTGATACTTAGTACAATTGGAACCGAATTGTCCCACTAGGTACCATTGATGGTACACTCTTCCTGTGTGGTGGTTGAGCAGGTCGGCTCATAACCTGGAAGCTGCGGGTTTGTTTTCCGCGATAGAAAGAGTATATACATATGTAAATAGAAAAAAACAAATAATTGCGAATATTTAAGCTTATTTTTAGCACTTTTACAATTCAATAACGGAATATTTAAAATAATTATTTATTGTTAAGTTAAAAATTACAAACGGGTTAAATTTCAAAATATATGTAGCAAGCCTTATTGTCACCTATACCTACTTTAAAGGAGTTGGAAAAAAGAAGTTATCTTTCCCACTACTACTACCACCACCAGTCTAGACAGGTGTAAGCAATCCGGCACAACGCAGAAATAAAAACTCCGATTCAGAGCTTCGATTAGATAGGTACACCTGTAAACTTGTAAAGAAAAAGCACCAAGATGGCAACTGGGAATTTAATTCCTGATTGCTACCCGGGGGCGATCCATGTGGAGGCAACTGGGAATATACCAGAAAATTTACAATAATGTCATTTCCATTTTATCTTATTAATAAAATAAATCACAACATAACACAACACCTCCATATAAACAGCAGAGGCGTACGTTTACTACTTTTAGGCCCTATTTCACCAACGTTTATTCCAAGTATACGGCTATTCCTTACTCCTGGATACAGCTAATCGATAAATGAAATTACTCAAAAAAGACGCCATTTTGATTGTATCCAAGGAATAAGTCTTATTCCTTCACAAAATTGGTGATATAAGGGCTATATTCGCATAACTCGGTTATTCTCGGAAAATTATACCTGGAATTAAATTTATTCTAGTTTGATGAAATCAGGCCTTAGTGAAGCTATCGGCTTTACTGAAGCTCTGCCATGGGGTGTTTATTTATTGCTCTTTGTCCGGTGTCCGCCCGTAAACTAGGACACGCTGTGTACAGGGTTAGCACTCACCAAAATTATGTTACAAGTAATAAATACATTTAGATAAAAGCGAATTCAATTAAAAATGGCAGTTAAGGTGGAACGATTCACTAGCGCGGCATATTCAAATTTTCTTGCGTTCTTTTGCCATTATCAGCTTAATTACTTAACGTGATTACATGAAAATGAATTTAACGTGAATAAATAGAATGTATCAACAAACTACGATTAAAAGTATCTCGTAGATATCATTGGTTTAGCGACAAACGGCAATAAACAAATTTCATCTTAGTTTTTCAGCCTATTGCCATTTGTCGCTAAACCAATGATATGTAGGTGATACTTTTAATTGTAATTTATTGATATATTCTATTTATTTGCGCAAAATTAGTTTTCATGTACCTAATCACGTTGAATAATTAGCTATTATTGGCAAAAGAACGCAAGAAAATTTGAATTTGCCGCGCTAGTGAAACGTTCCACCTTAAGGTACTTGAGCTGATGGGCCTACTCATAAGAGCATCATCATAATCAGGCCTCTTCCAAAGTACACTATAGTGAGTCAGGTTATCGGTTTTTTTTTAATTTATTTCCATTAACTCGCCGCTACATCATCTAATTGGATGCTGCCATAAGAAGTGTTTATAAAAGTCGACATAATTTTAGAAATCGACCAATTGACTTAAAAATTATAAGCGGGCATTATGGGGAGTGATATTTATGTATCTACTTACCTAAAGGTTCTGGAATGACAAATTATACTATGCATTCCACTCGCTAACAAACTCTTTTGCCTGATTTTCAATTAACCGTTACCTAACTGTTTGTTGTCTAGAAGAAAGCGCTGCGCGGTAGCAATTAGGTACCTAATTTAAACTGCTCATTAGACAATTTGTATAAAATACATCTGAAACAATCGTATTTCTTGATTTTGATTTTTTTTGTGATGAGCTGATAGTAACCAAACTTACAGTGGTACTACCTAAGAGTAGTAGTTTTATTTTTAAACGTGTTGAGTTATATTTTTAAACTTGCCAACCACAGACCTAGAATATTTTCATTGGTGCCAACCCTAACTTATGGCAACATGACCCAACTTCGTATTCAATTACCAACAGGGAAGCTAAACCTTTTGTTCGTGTTACGTGTCGAGTTACAAGCAAAAGTTAGAAAGGGTCGGCTGTGTTGATTTACCTTTTCAATACGGCTATTAGACTTACTCTACATGTTAGCAGTTTTTACTTAGAACTTTAAAATTGGTACAATATGACTGATGCGTAATTTATAATGACGCTGTACCAATTATGAAACGAAATGAAATGAAAAAAAAAAATGAAATGAAATGAAAGTTACTTTATTGCCTTTTTTTATCATGCGCACAAATATAAATAAAACTAAAAACCATCAAGTTTATTATAGATGGGTAACGTGTCGCGTCACCCACAGGGATGAAAAACGTAATAAACGTTATTTAAAGCTACATTTCCTTGCCTCAAACCGTGGTTCACGTTCCAGTTCACGTTCCAGTTCCAGTTCAATTACCAGTTTTCACGTTCCGGTTCACGTTCACGTTCCAGTTTATTATAACTAGGCACAAATTCTGTTTCGGGACAAATAGGTATAAGCATACGGCTGAACGTGTATCCAATGGACGGTATGTTCAGTTGATGTTGACTTCCCAGAACGTCGAGTCCCTACGCGGTCCTTCGACGTAGAATTTCCGCTACGTCGACTCCTTGCATGTCGACCGCGCTTTACAACGCTAAACGTATGCGTTGCTTGCCCTGTAGGTATTAGGTAATACTCAGAGCCTCCTATTAAACTCAAAGTTGTAGGCAAAAAAGTAAGTAAATTATTTTGAAAGATGCATAATTAATCCCAACGAAGCGTCTTTCAGCGGATTATTAAGTTACAATTACAACGGAATTTCGCCGGGAATATAATTAGGAGACATCTTAGGGTTCATTATCCGCCCTCTGGCTACGGCACCCTTAAGTACTGAGCGAGGGGTGCTTTATTGCGTTAAGCCTTGTGATGTTACTGGGCGGCTTTTAAGACGTTTTTGTAACAAGGTTTTGAGGGGAAACATTTTACAGAGTATTTATGTAGGTACCTACCTAAGTCCATACGCCAAGGGCCTTACTTAAAAGTAAATGAAATTAGTCAAGATTGCGCACTATCAGAAAATTTAAAAATAAATATTCCGTTGTCCCCCTTTCTACTAGTTACGTAGTACTTATTTAGTAATCTGTGCTACTAATTAATTTATAGGTAAGTATACTGAGAACGGCCCGATATGTAGTGCTTTTATGTTTGATGTTGCCTTTAATGATTTGAAAATATAATGAGCGTTTATTGTGATTAGCAATGGTTGATGACACTGCTATATAATCATTGCATCCTACGCTGCGTACAGATATAATGTAGGTACCTACATTACCCACATTATTTATGTATTCTGCTTTTATCGCACTGAAACTGTCAAACTGTTAACCCATATCAAATACGAAATCATTTATCATTTATCATTTATTTCTTAATAACAGAGTTATAGGTCAATATTTTACAATTTAAAAGTAATAAAATTCACACACATTTTTATAAAACATCATAGGTGGACCTAATTAAAAATAGTACCAGTCAACATTTTTAAGAATAAATTATACTTGAAGTATAATTAGCGATTAATAATTCATCATAATAAAATTCGATATAAATTAATAAAAATATAAAATACAAATTAAAAATGTCAATTTTAAAAATAAGTTATGTCAATTTATCATCTAGGTATTCGTCAACAGAATAATACGCTTTATTTACAAGAAATTCTTTTAATTTGCTAATAAATAAATAGGTCATACGACTCAATTTCTTTAATGGTTTTGTTTATTTTATTGTATATTTTTGGCCCTATGTTCCAAATCGACTGTGATGACTTTTTTAACCTTTTAAATGCTATTATTAAATTGTTTTTATTGCGAGTATTTCGATTATGAACATCTTTAATTGATTTAAAGTTGTCCAAATTAGATTTCATAAACTTACTTACTTCCAATACATACAATGAAGGCATTGTAAGAATACCCTGGTCTATAAAAAGTTGCCGAGCAGGTGTGTCCCAAGGCACACGACACATTATTCGTAATACCCGCTTTTGGAGAACGAAAACCCGATGACGGTCACTGATATGCTTAAAAATTAATACTAACAGTCACTCTACTAACATGGTAGCTATCACTACAGTTTGTAGGGTAGGCCTTAATTTCCAGTAGTAATTTAACCTACCTATGTCTTTAACAAACATCAAAAAACACTCTATTAATCACCCCCTTCCTTCCTTCCAGTTGGATGCGGCTCTGCTTTCTCACCGACCCTCGAGGGAAGGTTCCCGTAAAGGTGGTCGCCCGAACATTCGCGTCTGGAAAGACTGAGAAGCTGGTCTACCAATGCTTGTCAGAACTGGGTCTGCCGTCAGGGAAGAACGAGGCGATGGAGAAAGAGGCTTTCACGTTTGACAAATTCTACGCGCTTTATCATAAGATCTGCCCGAGGAATGATATTGAAGAGCTGTTCAGATCAATGTGAGTAAAATAAATAAGTAACGCCCAACGATCACATACATAGATCCTAGACTAGACCCTAACTAGGATCCCCTAAAGATACAGCCCCCACCATGTATCTGTATCTCTCTGTAGGCTCCCAGGAACTACGTGGACCATGGTCCCACAACACCTAGACACAGAACAATTATTTTTGTTTTTTTTTACAACTAAATAGGCCCGCATTTGCCCGCATTCTCACCTGATGGGAAGTGGCGATGCGATCGATGATGGTACATGCTTGCCTAGAAGATACCTGTTCACTCGCGACTTGAAGAGCTCCAGATTATACTTATCGTGAAACAAGAACGCCTTTGCGCCTTTTTTCCATATGCACAAATACTGTCTTGTCCTGTCGCGGGAATCGAACCCGCCGCCACCAGGTTATGAACTGACCTGCTCAACCACCACACCACACGAGAAGAAGAAGAAGACCACACCACAGAGGCTGTCAAAAATTATTACAACATTCAAGAAATTCTTGTTCTAACGGCTCAACAACACCTTACGCCTGACACCAAGACTTCCATCTATCTTCTAATTATATCCTTCCTACCTAACAGTTGTGAAATCAATGAGCGGCTGGTTCTTAGAATTGAAATGGAATCGATATATTTCCAAGAATTCAATTATGTTACTGGCCGACATCCGCTTGCCGAACCGCTTGTTTCACGTTGGATTCTGCTTAACAAGCTCCTTTCACCATTGGCACTCTACAACTGGTTAGTCCGGAATGTCTGAAATGGTAGCCATGTTCACTGGTTGTATCTAAGGTGGGTAAAAGGCGTTGTCACTAGGAAATCTATAGGCACCTCTCTCTCAATAGCTTAAGAAATACAAAACTCCTAAACATTTTGCCTACTCTTAAATTCCAGCACCCAAGGCAAATCAGACCGCATAAACCTGGAACAGTTCGTGAACTTCTTGAACGAGAAGCAGCGCGATCCTCGGTTGAACGAGATCCTCTATCCGCTGTACGATGAGAAGCGAGCGTTGGAGATCATCACCACTTACGAGCTGAGCGAAGAGGCGAAGGTCGACAGTAAGTATCAGTAGCACTAGCAATATGGGTGGTAAAAATACGACTGGTAAGAGCTTTTTAATTTTAAAACCATTTACATCATAACACACATCTTCAGCACTGCTGAACACAGGCTTCCCCATAAAACGCCACTTTGGACTTTTATAATAATAGGAGGGATTTGCCATAATCACCACGATTGGCAGCGGCTCGGTGTTCGCTGAAGATTTTAACGTACCGAGGAGAATGCTGCTGCGCCCATTCTCTGCATAATTCCCTTAGTGGGCTATTACGACACCCGCGTGATGAGATGGGGTGGTCCTATTCTGACACCACCGGGACCACACGCTAAGTCCATTCGCTGAAAAATCTAAGCGATGCACTTCCTAATTATTCAAAACACGTGTCACCCTCCAGAATGCCTCACCAAAGACGGTCTCATCCGTTACCTGATGTCCGACGAGAACGCCCCGGTGTTCCTGGACCGGCTGGAGTTCTACATGGACATGGACCAGCCCCTCGCGCACTACTATATCAACTCCTCGCACAACACGTACCTGTCGGGCCGACAGTTCGGGGGGAAGAGCTCTGTGGAGATGTATAGGCAGGTGCTGCTGGCTGGCTGCAGGTGAGATTCATTCATGCTTGTACCTACTCATCGTCATCATCATCATCAATAGCCTGAAGACGTCCACTGCTGAACATAGGCCTCCCCCACAGAGCGGTTGCTTCAGCTCCCTGCGTTATAACCAGATCGTCGGCCCACTTAGTGGGGGGCTGGTCTACGCTGCTTCTTCCGAGTGACCGATACACCTGCAAGCTGTGTCAATTTCGACGGTTTATTCCTGAAATCTAGTACCAAGACACCGGATCCCTATAATTAAAAAACAAGTTAAGTACCCCGTTTTTTATTCCACGGTGGAAATTTCGGCAATTCCGCAAAAATATTTTCGGCTTTGGGCCACATCAGACACTGCACAGGTACTACTTTACACTAGGTACTGCTTGATTAGGTCTTCGGTTTTTGTTCGTAATAGTTTTATTTGCGATTGGCCAAATTTAGCCTGAAGATAGGTAATTGACGATGTAGCGTGGCACTCTCGCTTAGAAGAAACATGATCCGTGCCAGTACCTACCTACTGAAATACCTTCCAGAGGGATCTACTACTTGGCTAGCTGTTCCCATTGATTGCTCACTTCCTACATTTTAAAACCATACGTCAAATTACTTTACAGATGCGTAGAACTCGACTGCTGGGATGGAAAAGGAGAAGACGAGGAGCCAATCATAACCCACGGCATGGCCATGTGTACCGACATCCTGTTCAAAGACGTCATCTATGCGCTGAGAGATACGGCTTTCGTGACGTCAGATTACCCGGTCATCTTGTCGTTTGAGAACCATTGCTGCAAGGCGCAGCAGTACAAGCTGGCTAAATACTGTGATGAGATCTTGGGGGATTTGCTTTTGAAGGAACCTTTGCCGGAGCATCCGGTAAGTTTTATTTTTCATTATTTCAGTTGGTGTGACTGTTAACGTAAATTGCAATTAGACATGATGTAGTTATATGTATATCTTGTGTCTTGTGGTAAATTACGTATTGTGGGAGGAAAAATCTTTGAATTGCGAAGCTTTTTATTCGTGCAGTCGGTTTAATAACTTAGTTTCGAGCGGTCCTATATGCCGAGTCAAGGTCGGATATCCTTTCCTACATTTATTCTTCTACTTCATACGGTTGTAGCGAGTCTAGATAATCTATTGTAGAGGATCAGATGCAAACCAATGGCAAGGAGTTCAACTAATATGTAATGTGGGTTTTATTTTTAGTAGAATTATTTCTGTTTCCAGTAAATATACCTACCTATTCATCATCGTCACCATCGTAAAGAAAAAATATATCACAACATTGTTATTAAATTGAGAAATCTTGATGATTTTAATCGTCATTACTTTCTCTGGTATTTGTAGATCACTATAACGTTTTCACAACCGTGCCTTTCAGCTGGATCCTGGTCAGCCACTGCCTCCACCATCAGCGTTAAAACGGAAGATCCTCATCAAGAACAAGCGGCTGAAGCCGGAGGTGGAGAAACAGGAGTTGGAGCTGTTTCGGCAGGGACAGTTCGTGATAGAAGACGAAGAGAAGGAGGATGCTTCTGCTGTCGCTATACCGGATAAAAAGGTATTCTAGTACTGGTTCATCTCTTCAGCCCTGACCATCTCTTCGACATCATTTTATCACTGACCAGACAAAACAATAACTTTTCATCACATCCAACACCAAAAACTACCTACTGTAGGTAAAACTGGATTAGCCTGATAGCTTAGTTGGTAGTAGCTCTGCCTTCTGAACTGTAGGCTGTGGGTTTGATTCCCATCCAGGACAAACATTTGTCTGATAAACATAGGTGTTTGTTCTGTGTCTGGGTGTTATATTGTATTCTATGTATGTATTTACAAACAAAAAGTATCTAAGTATTCTATCAGTTATCTGGTTTCCGCTGTACAAGCTATGCTTAGTGTGGGGCTAGATGGCGCTGTGTGAAATGTCCACACATATATTTATTTCTTTAAATTACCTTTCGACGCATTTGGCAAAAACGCAAAATACCAAAATCAAGAGATTTGGCGATCGTCGATAGCGAACGAATAGGTAGGACGAATAACCTACTTACGTAAAATGCTAAATGCGCATAATGCCAAAATAAGCAGATTTGGCGTTTTGCACTACCATTCACGCCCACTACTTAATAGGTATTATTCAATTCCAGCCTGAGGAGATAGTAGCAGAAGCAGCATCAGCGAGCGATGACGCGCCTCCCCCGGTGGCCTACACCGGCTCCACCACCAACGTGCACCCGTGGCTCTCCTCCATGGTCAACTATGCGCAGCCCATCAAGTTCCAGGGCTTCGAGGAGGCTGACAGTAAGTTCCATAACTTTGATGAGGCTGACAGTAAATTCCATCGAGTTTGATGAGGCTGTAAATAAGTTCCATCAAGTTTGAGGAGGCTGGCAGTAGGTCGATCAAGTTCAAAAAGGCTGGCAGTAAGTTCCATCAAATTCCTGAGGTTTGATGATTCGAAGAGGAAAATATGTTCCATGAAGTTCCAGGGCTATGCGGAACCCCGACTACCACAACTAGTAAATTCTTTTAGATCTATGTTTGTGCTAGGCGAGCTAGGTAGGTACCTATATAGTTTCGAATAAAAAAATAAATAAACAGACGATCCGCCTGATCCTATGATCACCGTCGCCTATGGACAACTGACACACCAGGCGATGCGTTGCTTTGCTAACGAAACTTTCTTTGTTTCTAGAGAAGAACATCTACCACAACATGTCATCATTCGCTGAGACGACCGGGATGAACTACCTCAAGCAGCAAGCCATTGATTTCGTCAACTACAACAAGCGGCAGATGTCCAGGATCTACCCAAAAGGCACCAGAGCTGACTCTTCCAATTATATGCCCCAGGTATGTGTTTTATCATAAGCACAAAATCGGCACCAGCACCACAGTGGTTTAACATTCTCGACCGACTTTTGGTCATTATTGCTATTTTTGAAAGACGAGCGGAAAAGTTCCGCCTCTGAATTTCAGAAATATTCGCCAGGACATGTGAGGAAGGTTTTTAGACATTTATGATTTCGCGGTGTTTTCCCACTCCAACATTGTGTTTGATGCTTATGAGAAAAAGATTAAGAAAGGAATTAGGGTCGCCCCGGTCTTAATTCCTACGCCACACAGCAAAAAAGGCGGGATTGTCATATCCTCTACTACAAGATGCTTTCACTACTTATTCTGACCAATCACAACTCTCCCCAGGTATTCTGGAACGCCGGCTGCCAAATGGTGTCCCTAAACTTCCAAACATCAGACCTGCCGATGCAGCTGAACCAAGGCAAGTTCGAGTACAACGGTAACTGCGGGTACCTACTCAAGCCGGACTTCATGCGGCGCGCCGATCGGAGCTTCGATCCTTTCGCGGATGCACCGGTAGATGGCGTGATCGCTGCCCAATGTTCTGTGCAGGTTACTATTTATTGACAACTTAAATTGAAATAAACAAGTCTTGTTTTACTCTATAACATCTTTCACTCTTCTTGTTTCTCCAGGTGATAGCCGGCCAGTTCTTATCGGACAAGAAGATAGGCACATACGTAGAGGTGGACATGTACGGTCTCCCGTCCGATACTATCCGGAAAGAGTTCCGGACGCGGATGGTGCCCGCTAACGGCCTGAACCCGGTTTATAATGAGGAGCCGTTTTTGTTCAGAAAGGTGAGATCACGGTGCGATTAAAAAAAAGAATAAATCAATATAAAATATCACAATCATCATCAGCCTTTTTACGTTCACTGCTGAACCTTCGCAGACTGCTTGGTGATCGCAGAAGATTTTAATGTACCGAGGATAATGCTGTTGTCCATTCCCTGGATATTCCTTTAGCCGGCTCTTACGGCACCCACGGAAAGAGCGGTGTTCCTATTCTCACTGAGATTCTCACACCGGAACCACACGGCCAATCTGTGATATGATCAGACATCATGGAACCATGGATAAGAGATGAAGTAACAAGCCATGCGAGCTTTCAAGCTCATCCTTCTCCGATGGCATCTAACTCTAGACCAGGGATTGCCAAACTATTTTGGCCCTTTACCAAAATGATTTGATTGATACCTCAGACACCCCCGATAATAGCCAAATACTTCGCGAATCCTATCTCTGGCTGATTATAAAACGGTTTCTTTGTTGTGGCAAAATGTTTGTAGGTAACCACACTGAAGCCTTTTTCGACTAGGTATGATGATGGTCAAAGTAAAAAAAATTATTGCAAATAGGCTATTTTAGCACTTTTAAAAGTCAAGGTGATATTAGTTACTTATATAAAATAAGTATTAAAATAAATTACTATACTAAGCATAGCAATCATAGCATGGAAAAGCGATACCGTATTTTTTAGCAATCTATACATATAATAATGTAATAGAGAGATAATGTAGAGATAAAAAAGGTCTGTAATTGGAAGATATCAAAAAAATAATCACACAGGTTGGCTTAAAATTAGCCGCTGATCACGTTAAGCCACATTTATACACTTTTTCTGTTTGTTTGTTTGTTATGACTGAACTCCTAAAATACTGAATGGATTTTCATGCGGTTTTCACTAATATGCTTAGAAATAACCAGCGCTTAAAATAGGATATATTAAAATTGAAATATCGTTAATTTTTTTTTGATGACTATTAATAAGATTTCATACGAACGAATCGGAGTTTAAAACAACATGGCCGATCGATGTTTGTTTTTTGGCTACTAACCACAGACTACTAAGGGATACCACGATACTAACGGTAGCTACCACATATTGTCACAGATTAGAGAAAAAAAGAATCGGCTACCTACACTCTGTGCCTCATGTTTATCTGGAGGCACAGATTAAAGAAAAAAAAGTCTGTGAGGAATGTATATTTATGAACAAAGAGTAATATTAGTAGGTACCGGTACTCTCGTGATTTTTCAATCATCTGAGTTGTTCATTAGATAAAACAAAACACTGTAAAAATATAAAGCGAGTTTTTAAGCGGAATACTGAAAATAGAAATGTTTTTGTTTTAGCTGGTTTATAACTTATTATATAAATAAATAAATATAAATAACGCCCAACGATCACATACATATTAGTCGAATAACCGTTATCCATCCATTGAAAATCACCCCTAAGAGAATCAAAACAATTTCTAGGTTTCCTATTTATGTTTTTACAGGTTGTTTAGCATTTTAGAAGTTAAATAGATACATACCAACAAATATTAGATAGTGTGAAAGTAGATGTTTTTTTATTTTGGCATTAGACGATATTTATTTTGTGTTTAGCCAATGATACGAATCGTTGATGATTCACCGTGTGGTTCCGGTTTGTGAATAGGACCACCCCATCTCATCTCGTGGGTGCCGTGTAAGTCGGCCGAGGGAATATCCAGGGAATGGGCAGCAGCATTCTCCTTGGTACATTAAAACCTTCTGCGATCACCAAGCCACCTGCCAAGCGTGGTGATTATGGCAAATTCCCTCCTATAATAAACGTCGAAAATGTCGTTTTACGGGGGAGGCCTGTGTTCAGCAGTGGACGTTTCCGGCTGTTGATGATGAATGATGGGAAATATTTTATGAAAAATAATTTAAAAGGGTACTTTGCTTAGATATAGGTAAGTATATACTGGGTGGCGCAAAAGTAAAGACCCTATTTGGTTCAGCTATAACATTTTTTCTAAATTAGAAAACTAGATTTAGGTTTTTTTAAATGTATATTTGTGCCATTAAATTTCGTACCATTAGGATTTAAAGATGATGTCTTTTAAATGGTGACCTCCAGAGTTGATACACATTTGAGCCCTATTTATGACATTTTGCATAACTTGCCGTAACACTTCCTGCGATATGTTCGTTATTTCTTGACGAATGTTTTCTTTTAGAGCTGCGAGAGTCTGTGGCTTGTTCACATACACCCGAGATTTCAAAAAACCCCAAAGAAAGAAGTCTGGACTGGTCAGATCGGGTGATCTTGCAGGCCAAGGCAAATCGCCAAAACGAGAGATAACTCGGCTTGGAAAAGCGTCCCTCACTAAGTCCATAGTGTCGCGCGCTGTGTGTGCCGTAGCGCCGTCTTGTTGAAACCAGATGTGCTCCAGCTCCAATTCGTCCAAACTGGGTATCAAAAACTCACGTAACATGGTTCTGTAGCGTTCTCCAGTGACAGTTATCGCATTGCCTCCAGCGTCTTCGAAAAAATAGGGTCCGATCACTCTGTCAACACAGATGCCACACCATACAGTAACTTTTAGTGGGTGTAGAGGTGTTTCTTGAATAATGCGCGGATTATCAGTGCCCCAGAACCGAGTATTCTGCTTATTGACATGCCCTGAGAGATGGAAATGCGCTTCGTCACTCATAACCAATTTTGAAGGAAAATCATCTTGCAAAATGTCATAAATAGGGCTCAAATGTGTATCAACTCTGGAGGTCACCATTTAAAAGACATCATCTTTAAATCCTAATGGTACGAAATTTAATGGCACAAATATACATTTAAAAAAACCTAAATCTAGTTTTCTAATTTAGAAAAAATGTTATAGCTGAACCAAATAGGGTCTTTACTTTTGCGCCACCCAGTACATTATGGTAAGATTCTCGAACTAACAACATGGCCGCGTAACGTTAGGTTTTGGATTTCATCTTCTTCTTTCATGTAGGTAAATGAGTTTTTATAGTTAAAATATTTAAGGGATTTAAGGTCTGTGGGCTTTTCAATAACAACCACAGCTTAGAGCAAAAACTTTTTGGCTGTATACTCAAAGAGCAAAAATGATGCAATGAGGATTAAACCTTCTCAGTTCTGCGGACAAGTTGTAAAATTAGAATTTTGCAAGAAGACAAAAGGTCTTTGAAAGTGGACGTCTTCAGGATGTTGTTGATGATGATAATGATTATTATGACCCCTATGGGTCCAATTTAGACCTCGTCGACCCCCAAAATCAGTTTTCGTTTATGTCGACCCCTGGGAAACCGATTTCGACCCCAAAGGGTCTCCTTAGGAATCCCTGCTTTAGGCTATATTAGGCTATAATATATATATTTACCGACTCGGTGGACCGACGACCTGGTGAAAGCTGCGGGGAGTCGATGGATGCAGGAGTTGAGCAGCCGCTCAAGGTGGCGTGCCCTGGGGGAGGCCTATGTTCAGCAGTGGACGTCTTCAGGCTGTTAATGATGATGATGATGATGATGATATATATTTAAGTCTTTATTGTATTTCTGGCTCGTCACACGTCTTGGCGTTTAAGAATAAGTAAATAAGTAAATGTTCCCCCCGCAGGTGGTCCTCCCGGACCTGGCGGTGCTCCGGCTGGGCGTGTACGACGAGAACGGCAAGCTGCTCGGGCAGCGCATCCTGCCGCTCGACGGACTGCAGGCCGGCTACAGGCACATCTCGCTGCGCACCGAGGCCAACTTCCCCATGTCGCTGCCCATGCTCTTCTGTAACATCGAGCTCAAGATCTACGTGCCTGATGGCTTCGAAGGTCGGTTTTACGGATAGATCGCTCATTCCCAAACAGATGCCATGCAATATTTGAAAAATTTCCGCGGGTCGAGCTGTTTTATTTAGATGACATCATTATATCGAATCGACGTGCTATAAAGCTATTGTAAGGTAACTAGTAAAAGGAGTTCTTCACCCAATTACTGGACGGGTATAATACTGTTTTGCAACATCGAGCACGAGATCTACGTGCCCGATGGGTTTGAAGGCCAGTTTCATAGATAGAACACTCATTTCAAAACCGATGTCCTGAGAACAATCACCGCAGACCAAGCTGTTTTCTTTAGATCATCTACGTGCCTGATGGGTTAGAAGGTCAATTTCTACGATAGACATTCCAAACAGATGTCCTGCAGTTTTTAAAAATAGTCTCCGCGGAAGTATCTATTTTCTTTAGATGATATTTTTATATCGGAGTGTTACAAGTAAGTGTTTTGCAAAATCTAACGTGCCTGACAAGGCAGCTTTTTCGATACGAAATTCTAATTTCTAAATAAACGCCCTGCAATTTTTGAAAGTCACCGGCGTAGCGAATCCACCATTTTAGTTAGTGTTCTTATATCCAATGTGTTATTGAGCTAAACTCAAAAAAATCAGATTCCCTAAAATTGTCGTTACCCTTGCTGTTCTCTAGCATAGGTCTTGTGTGCCTGATGGTTCTGAAGGTCTTTTGATAATGACACTCCTCCTTGCAATATTGATGGTCTGCAGACTTTGAACACCCCCAATTTTTTTATAAGTGATAGACTTAAAGGTCGGGAGTTTTCTTTATCTAATTGTTGAGCTTTTAGGTCTCTTTCCTTACCACCCCAATTCCGTAAAGTGAAAGGAGACGAAAGCGTAATTCTTTTGCATGTAGATGTGAATTTCCGAACACCCAAAAGAGCAAAATTTGAAAAACCCAACATGATAGTTCCAAGGAACATCTCTTACAAAAACCGATGCTTTCTCCCCAGATTTCATGGCCGCCCTGTCTGATCCGCGAGCGTTCATGGGTGCGGCGAAGGAGCGCACCGACAAAATGAACGAGATGGGAATAGAAGAGAGCGGACCCGAGAAGAAAGTGCAGATCGAGGAGAAGAAAATAGGTCAGTACCTGAGTACCTACTCAGCAAAGCAACTAATCCATTTCATATGTATTAATTTACAGACGCAATATGCCTAGGTATAGGTTTCGTTTCGTACCTGTGGCGTCATCATCAACAGCCTGAAAACGGCCATTGCTGAACCTCTGTTCAGCAATGGACGCTCCGCCATAGGGCGCCACATTGAACGGCTGCTTGCCTCCTTCATCCATCGGCTCCCCGCGGTTTTAACCAGGTCGTCGGTCCATCTAGTGGAGGACCAGCCCCCGACGAGCTAGTCGTTCACGACTGTTAAGCGACGCGGCCGTGTCACTCGGAGCTCTAAAATGTAGTTCCGTGTGATACTGCACTGCGCATGTCATCCTGAGACATCAGCACAATCTAGTAATGAACTATCCAGCTAATTCTAAATTCTACAGGCTGGTGTAGGCAGTACACTAAATAGGGCAAACCGTATGTTGTTTTATAAATAAATCTACCAACTTATGATCAAAGTTGGCAAAAAATATTTTCTTAAGCAACCTTGTATAATTTCAATTCTGGCGTCAGTCATGTTATTAACTCAAAATTAATAACCCGGCTGTACCAGCACACCTCTGCAAATAGCTCGGCAGTAACTCGCTCTGTTTACCGTACATTGGTCTGTCTGTCTGTACTGAGATGAGTGGTATTTTTGTATCCTGTGGTGTGGTGTAAGCGATGAGATGAACGCGATAAATATTATGACAAATGTTCCCTAAGAAACTTGTGCCAAAATAGGGTCTGATGCTGTCTTATAAAAAAGTGGGTCAAAATATATTTTGTTAATTGATTTACTCAGGCGTGACTTCGCGGCAGTTCATCTTAAATACAAAATGAAAAAAGTATATCTAGTGTAATTCCGCTAAAAATAACTACCTATAAGATTATCTATATTGGGGAAGTTTTAAAGGATTGTTGTAGGTTAATGTATGACCAAAATGATAAGAAAAGTTTTAAAACTTCCCCAATATAGATAATCTTATAGTTGTTTTTAGCGGAATTACTTTTTTCATTTCGTATATAAATATATAAAGACATTTTATTATTATTATTATTTATGACTCGTTAATAAATTAAATAAAATCTCAATTTTTAACTACATATCACGTGACCTGTAAACGCCTATTTACAGCGCGGGACATCACTTGTAAGTACACTTTACCGTCAATGTCATGTGATTTGATTGTCAAAGTCAACATACCGGCTGTTCTCAGCTCAGTCTCATGAACGTTACCTACAGATGGCGTTAAAATAAATGGCGGTACCCGCCTCGCGTTTCAAATCAAAAGCAAACAACAACGAAAAAAACAAACAAATCACATTTCGTGAGACATTCATTACTTATTATAAAATTTATATTTTTATTTTATTTAAATCAAAATTTAACACCTACATTAATTAAAATTAATTCACCTACTAATTCGCCACTATAAAAGTGGAGTTTATGCAAACTAAAAACTTTGATTTGACTGATCACTTGAAATCTACCTAGTTTACTTACTTAAAATATCACAAAATGGCTATCTAGGGTTTCGCGCGTTTTTGACGATATGTAAAATTAAAATAAAAAACCGAAAATAATGAGGCTGAACCACTGTAATTCCGGGAATAATTTAAGTAAGACCTAATCTAAGTGCACGGAATAATTTCGTTATTATTTATTTGGCCCGGCCTAGTTCACGCATACCTACTTCCTATCTTGTGAGTTGAAGCAAAAGAAAAAGAAGACGCTAGCGATTTTAATTTAGAGCAGTTTTTTTATGCGGAGTGTTTCGTATTGTATCTAAGATATAGGTACATATAAAACCTGTGTTGGCTCAACGCTTAGACAAACGTCACGATTTCGCTCACAACTTGTACCAAATTTTATCCCTTCTAATTCATTTTATAATGATCTGAGGTACAAATTGAGATGCTCCAGCGAGAATCTAAACTAGCTTCATTACATTTACACTCCACGCTCCAGTATTGCGTTTGAGTTTGTCGGGATAACACTTTGCGTGTTTTGTGATTTCTGCTTAGAATAATATCAACTGTTTTGATGGATACCAAACTTTCTGTACGGATTTGTTTAGGTTAGTGTCTTATTCGTTCGTTCGTGATTAGTTTTCGCCTACGTTCAAAGTCAAAACTAGTTTTAACCGATTATAAATTTCGACGGTACCTTGGGGCTTAGGTACCTACCTAGCAGTAGCATATACCTGGCTTACTCAAGTAATCTGCGACTTGATCATCCATGTCATTCATCTTAACAACTTATCATTAGATCAACGGTTAGTTTCAATTGTACCACACCTTCCAGAACCTCTCGTATTCGAGCCCATAACAGTGGAGTCCCTTCGCCAAGAGAAGGGATTCGCGAAGACCAGTAAGAAGCAGCAGAAAGAGCTGGACATCATGCGCAAACGGCAAGCCAAAGAGAAGATGGCGCTGCAGAAGTCTCAGTGCACTGCCCTTGAGAAGATGATCAAGGGGAAGAAGTAAGATTGTCAGCTGTTTATCAAAATTTGAATCTAGTTCTTCAAGAGTAGTTTGATTTCAGATGATTACTTATGCATGTAATCACTATATTGTATGTGACAGTCGTCCGAAAACATAACTAAAAGAACATGTCAGAAGATAGAGTAACTTGAAACACCACTAATTAACAATAATACTTACTTATGTATACTTGTTTAAAGGGTTTTAATTCGATTTCAATCACCTTAATTATGAATATATTATCATCTACTAGGTATATCAGTTATGTTTATTTAAAACCACAGATAACCCCCAATAGATACCGCATTGCGGGATTTTTGTTCGGATCCTAGCTCACCAAAACTGGCGGAAGGCGCGGGTTGCGGGGACTGGAGCCAATGCGCTATTATTGGCTGTTTCGAGTGACGCCCTAATAATGAACTCTAATAATTGGTCGAAACTAAGGCCGTACGACATTTACGCCAATGCGTGGTGCGCGGTCGTCGTCTTTCATGCGGTATCTATTGGGGGTTATCTGTGTTTAAAACTCAAACTACAGAACCGATTTTATTAAAATTTCTATGGGACCAATCTGGAAGTAATTAATTATTAGTAATTATTATTCTTTCAAAACAAAAGAATTTTTCAAATAAACTTATTTATTAATGTTGGAGATAATATCGAGGTTACAAACATAAACAAATGTGTAATACCTATTCTACACAACCCATGTTTGCGTACAACTTTTTTTATGGTAAAACTCAATGTCCAATTTCCATCACCAGCAAAGACCAGCTCAGCAACGACGCATCGTTCCGCAAGCTGGTGAACGAGCAGTCCACCGCGTGGAGTGAGCTGGTCGCCAAGCATCGCGTGGAGGAGTGGAGCAGCGCAAGGAGCCGGCTCAACGAACAGAGGGAACTGTTGAAGAAGATGATGGAAGCCACGCAGCAGGGACAGGTCAAGCAGCTCGAGGCCAAGCATGAGAGGTAAGAATTAAGAACTACCAAACCAAGGGATCTACTGAAGAAAATGACATTGACAGGGATGATGTGAGGCGGGAAACACCAAGGTCCAGCTTCTGGAGAACATGCTAAAGGGGAATGGGGTAGGTCAAGCAGCATGAGGCGAAGCATGAAAAAGATGCCAAAGGTATCTGCTGAAGAAAATGATGGAAAGATGCTTTGCTTATAAGTACCGTATATTTCGTTTATTTTTACAGGTTAAGAATCAGTAAAAATAAACGAAAAGAAACCTTTACCAAGAGTTTTGATAAAGGGCATTATGAAGATATCTCAGTAGGCGCTTATTCAAACAGATGGAAGTTTAGACTCTATACTGTACGACCGAGACGAGAGAACTAAAGTCACCGATATAGCTTTGAGAATTAGCAAGTTGAAGTGACAATGGACAGGCCATGTCGCTCGTAGAACTGACAACCGATGGGGAAGAAAGGTTCTCGAGTGGCGACCACGAACCGGAAGACGCAGCGTAGGCCCCCCACTAGGTGGACTGACGACCTGGTCAGAACCGCGGAGAGCCGATGGATGCAGTCGCTCAAAGTGAAGCTCTTTGGAGCTTTGGAGCTCTGAGGTGGGCCTATGTTCAGCAGTGGACGTCTTCAGGCTGATGATGATGATGACTACAATCAACCCCAACCATATTTTTCGGTTAACTATAGGTAAATAAACCAAAATTTTCACAAGTTTACATTAACTCTGTTCTTTTCAGGGAGTTGAAAGAAATGAACGCGCGGCAAGCCAAGATCAGCATGGAGACAAGCAAGGAAGTAGCTAATGACAAGACGTTGAAGACCAAGCAAGAGAAAGATCGCCGGCTGAGAGAGAAGAAGCAAAATAACACCAAGAAATTCATGGACGAACGCAAGGTACTCAACTAAGTTCTATAAAGTACGTCACTTGATCACACCTCACGTCTGTCAGTTTTACCGCACTTATCTTGTAAAGTCATCATCCTCTTTGCCTTTTCCCATTTGTTATTTGGGTCGGCTCCCAATCTAACCTGCAGCGGCGAGCTACCAGAATTACACGAACGACTGCCATTTGACCTCGCAACCCATAAATAACCAGTAACAGAAATGGTTAGACCAGGCTTCAGATTCTATCAGGCGGTTGACTACCCGTAACGATTGCCTCAGATGTTCTTATGACAACCGGGACCGACGGCTTAACGTGCTTTCCAAGACACGGAGCGATGGCATCGCAAACTGCACATAACTTACTAGATAAGTCATTGGTGCAGGGCCGAAGATCGAACCCGGTGCCGTAAGATTGCGTAGCTCACATGCTACCGCTCGGCCTCCATCGCTCTCACACTCACTCTTTCACTTATCTCGATGAGTAATGGACATATTTTTATACTGCTTCCTTCCTCCAATGGAAAGTCTGATTAGAAGTAGATTTAAGAGTATAATTTTCACAAGTGCGTTGTGTGTTTGTCTTCCGATGGCTGCCATAAGATTTGTTAAATTAATAAGTTTTTCATTTCAGACTCAAACCATCAAGCACAACCGCGAGAAGGAAAAGCTAAAGGTCACACATGACAAGCAAATGGAAGAGCTTTCCAAAGATGTGGACAACGTATGTTAACATTACTTATAATTGTATTCAACTAGCTGACCCGACGGGCGTTGTCCTGTCCAAGTTTCCCATACTAAAGTCTCACAGTAAAAAGGTCAGGCCAGCACTTATTTGGCACAACCAATCAGCATTGCAATAATAATTCAACGAGGCAATGCTGTCAGCATGTTGGGTACGCTACCTACTGGTAGTGAGTCTGCGTCATGGAACAAGACTACAGTCCAATTCTTTTTTGTAGTAAGTAGCTGTAAGTAGCATTGTCATTATTGTAGTAGTTTTTACAATAAAGGCACGTCACCATCATCTGCCAGCCTGAAGACGTCCACTGGTGAATATAGGCCTGCCCCACAGAGAGTTCGCATCCTGCATACATCGGTTCCCCGCGGTTTTAACTAGATCGTGTCCACCTAGTGGGGTGGCCAGCCAGGCCACATCGCTCGTAGAACTGACAACCGATGGGGAAGAAAGGTTCTCGAGTGGCGACCACGAACCGGAAGACGCAGCGTGGACCGGCCTCCCACTCGGTGGACCGACAAAACCGCGGGGAACCGATGGATGCAGGAGGCGAGCAGCCACTCAAAGGAGCGCTTTATGGGGGAGGCCTATGTTCAGCATTGAATGGACGTCTTCAGGCTGTTGATGATGACTACTACTAACCTTGGCTCATTGTTCTTTCAGCTGATCGAGATGTACAAGATGGAAGAGTCCGAGTTCGACATGACGAGTAAAACGGAGTTCTTTGCATGAAAGTACCCTGACATCGCTCCTCTGTTAGAGCATATGACTTCTAAAGTGAGTGATTAGTGATCTCTTAACGTGATAAGTGTAATTTTAATGGATTCTAAAAGTATAAGTGTAATTACACGGATTCTAGAAGTGTCCGTATAGTTACATGGGTTCTAGATGTGATAAGTAAGTATAAGGATTCTAGAAGTGATTAATATAATTACTCTGATTCTAAGTGATGAGCATAATTATACGGATTCTAGAAGTGTTAGTATAATTACATGGATTCTAGATGTGATAAGTATAAGGACTCTAGAAGTGATTAGTATAATTACTCTGATTCTAAAAGTGATGAGTATAATTTACATGGATCTTTAAATTGATTAAGTAAAATTTACGTGGATTCTAAAAGCGATAATTATAATTTACATGGGTTTTAAATAATTCTGTCGAACAGAGATGGCGTTACAATAATAAGTGTATGATGACAAAGGGATCATTTTCAGGAAAAACCTTAGAGAAAAGAGGGATCATCAAAACGATATTATATTTGTACTGCTCACACGTATCGCTATGTCAGTGGCGAAGGAAAGAAACAAACATATAGTAATTAGCTACGCTTGCGAAAAGTCGCCGTACCATTTTATCGACTCGAGTCAACTGTTTTTCCTACACAAATCTGTCAGACTCATTCACATCAAAGTGTCCACTTCATATAAAAAGTGTCCAAAGTGGTACGCTTGACAGATAATGACGTTCTCTCTATGCTTTTAGTCTATACTCTAAGGGAAAAACCAACTATATAAAAATAGTTACAATTTTTTAAACGCGACTAAGGGACTATGAAGGTAATAAATATAATAATTAAATATCAAATAGTATTTATGTTAGGTATAGTAGTTTGGGCTACAAAATAAAAATAGTGGCTAGACTTTATACTGTAAGTATAAAAAATGTATTAAGTTTTACTTTACTAAACTTTTAACTCGTCTAACATGCAGCATGCAGTTTTTATAACCTTTTTAGTGTTATATGGCTTTGGTTATGTTTTATTTATTCGTACAGATAAAATTATGTGTTTTACCTATTGGTGTTAAATTAAAATATTTATGTAGGTACTGTAAGATAAAATATTTACTTACATTTTATTTTATGATTAATTAAATTAAATTCGAATATTATAAAACATATTTCAAATTAACGTAAAGGTGTTAATGGAATAAAAAAACACTCGAACTTAAGGTTATAATTCCAGTTCTTTTAATGTGTACCTGTTTCTAGCTAAGTACCTATAGTAAATAAATAGGAATAATTACTTTTCGCAAAATCAATTTGTTTGTTTTCATAATATTTTATACTTATAATTATTTTTGCAATGCTGATGTAACTTCATATCTTTTGTTGTCTTTTTAAAGAAAATAACAAGATGTCGAGTTTAAAACATACCAAATTAATAATAACTCTAGTTGTATTGGACATGTATTTTAAATATTATTGTCCTGTTGACGGGTTTTGGGCCAAAACGTAATTTTTGTTACCTATAAGTAGTTTTAGTAACTGTTATTACCTTGGATGCCAAATATTATCAGCATATACTTCATTATTTAACTAATAAAAATATCATGTATTTCTGCCCTTCAAAACTTTATTAAAATTGAACGAATAATCACTAATAAAATATTGTATTAAATTTAAAAATCGTCAGTATCTACTCTTTTCCATAATGGCAACCTATTAATTTCAAAACTTTTTAAATGTAAACAATAAATGGCCATCTTTTTGCGTATTTTAAATGTTATTATTAAACTAGTATAAATTAGTTTGTAATGCATAAGATGATGATCGTGGGATGATATCAGGGAATTCACAATGATAGTTTGGCCGAGACTAAAGTATCCTCATAAAAAGGCCTTTAGTTAGTATTTAAAGTAATTATGTAATAAGGTGAAAAAATACATACCTAATTATAAATAATAGCTAACTGGTAAATATTAATTATTATTGGTAATTGGTTTATTGGTAAAGATGGTTCTTGTGGTGTGGTATAAGTAAATAATATTAAGTACATCGAGTCATACGTTCGTGCGAATTCATATTATATATTATATATGTAGGTATTTTAATAGATATAGACAAAATCGAAATAGGAAATTATTCAACTACACTTGTGTCTTATTTCATAGGGTAGACTTATTAATTGATTTAATTAATGGAAATAGAATTCGGTACAATTAATAATTGAGTGGTATAATGTACCAAAATTAAATGTTCTTCAAGTCTACAGCGTAGGTACTGTATCGGGCTTCGGGAAAATTGAGAACATGGTAGTGACCACCATATTGGCGTTATCGGCATCACAGCATATAATAATATTACTATAGGCTATCTATGCACAGCGCTGAATACATCCCTGTGAGGCGTGAAGCCATAACTTGATGTAAGTGGACTGTCGTAAAGGGCCTTTTCATATACCAAAACAGCGTGGAGTTTTTTCGGGTAGATTACTTATCAATTTTTATTATTTAAATATTTTAATGGTTATCTACAAATCGCTTCTGATGAAAATTATTGCTTTGGATATCAATTACTTATGATTTATTGACATTAAGACAATAAAAATTTGACTGGCCTGATAGCTCAGTTGGTAGTAGCTCTGCCTTCTGGACTATAGGTTGTGGGTTCGATTCCCACTCAGGACAAACATTTGTGTGATGAACACCCATGTTTGTTCTGTGTCTGGGTGTTATATTGTTATTCTATGTATCTATTTACAAACAAAAAGTATCTAAGTATTATATCAGTTATCTGGTTCCCATTGTACAAGCTATGCTTAGTTTGGGGCTAGATGGCGCTGTGTGAAATGTCCACACATGTTTATTTATTTATTTATTTTATGAAAACGCGAAAATATTATTATGTACCTAGTCCTACTGTACCTACCTACTAGATCTACTTCCAGACCTTCCAGAAATTCATATAACTATTTAGAATATAGGTATGAAACTAACGGGACAAATGGTTTTAACATCAAATTCTAACTATTATTTTTTTAACCTTTTGTTTTTATAGAAGTAGCTCTGTGCAAAAACAGTAGTTGTGCATGGCTACTTACTTATTTAAAAACAGCTAAGCACTACATTTTTAATAATAATAATTGACATACATGTATTTAAATCTCTGTATATTCTGTTCATTTAAATTTTATAATGTATTTTTTGTAATTATTGATTAAATTAGAGTAAAATGTGTACATAAAAACATCCAGGCAGTGGGATCAATAATTATCAACCAAATTTTAAAAATGTGTGTGTAACATTATGTAGTTCGAGGTTTTTTATTTTCAGCATTATTACGCACTTATTTCATTTTATCGCTGTACAATGTATAATAATAGATAATACATACATAATAAATAATTAGATATTATAATTTAATATTTCTGCGGTTTTCTTTTTAATGTTTTAAATTAGTAATTAAGTATTATTCTACTTATTTTTAAGAATCTCTTGTAGATTTTGAACAATTAATCTAATTATATGTTCCGCTTTGGAACTAAAAATATATAGTTTATTACCTACTTATGTTTTTTATGACATGAGTCCATCTTGTGATTTTCCCAATATTTGTGTTATGACCTGTTGGCAGTGGACCAATCCTAATTCGTTCTCTATTTTAATACTATGTTAAGTATATTGTTTCTCGGACAGCCTCCGTGGTGTGGTGGTTGAGCAGGACGGCTCATAACCCGAAGGCGGGGGTTCGATTCCCGCGACAGGACAAGTATTTGTGTACAGAAAAAAAACACAAATTTTTGTTCTGTGTCTGGGTGTTGTGGGACCAAGGTCCTCATAGTTCCTGGGTCCCTAGATACAGGGAATCCTAGTTAGGGTCCAGGGTCCATGTATGTGATTGTTGGGCGTTATTTATTTATTTATTGTTTCTTAAACCGAAACATAAACTGAGTGCTTCAGTGCAAACATAAACTTTAAATACATTGCGTTTAGGTATAAAATACTGTGTACCGATGTGAATTGTTATTTAAATTTACTAACGTCTAAATTAGTTTTATATTAGTGGTTAAATGTTAGATGTTAAAATAAATTATAATCTCACTTGCTAGATATTTATTGTCCCAATTTATGTGTATTTATTTATTAAAATATCTTTGATTGTGTGAGTGTAATTACACACTAAAGCTACAGATCCAAATATATTACTAAAGGTTAATCTTAGATTAATAAAATGAATAGGTAAGTAATATGTTTTCTTAGGTGCCTAAGGACTACGTTGCATTCTAGTCAATTGAATTCAAATTATTAATGTTTTAATTTATCCCAGTATTAGAATTTAAGAGATAATGGTAGGTAAAATATTTTCTTGGATTTCAACACATTATTATGTAACATTATAATGATATTGTTGTGCTATTTGCTGTGTTCTTTCTATTACGTTTCTTTCTGCAGTACATGCCCTATTGCAATAAAATATTCAAGAACAAAAATTATGGAAAAAATGTTAAATGTTTAATTGTGATTCAAGAAGTAGGTACCTACAGAGTTTAAGATATAATACCTATAAGTAAAATATATTATGGCAATTGAGGATTAAATTACGTTATTACATTTTTCATATAAACCTTGCATTCACTGTTAATTTATATAAGTAGTACCTACTTATTCTGCTTTCCTGTATTTATTTATTTTCCAAATCTGTGTATTATTTTTAACGCTATTAGAATGTAGATGTAGACTATGTGCCATTAAAAAAACGTTAAACGAAACGTTAACGAAACGAAAAGTTAAATAAGTAGTATGTAGTTTCCTCGCCTGTTACATTAAACTAAATTCAGGCCCCTAAATGATTCAGGTACTAAATTGAGTGTAATGTAATCGCATTCAAGCAGTTGGGCCCTAAACTTAAGGAAAAGTATAGTGCATTACTAGCTACTCAGTTAGTTGCATAATTAGAACCCTAACTAGGGGGGGTCTGAATTTAGTGTAATGTTAACCAAAAGTGTAGTGAGAGCGAGAAAACTACAATACGAAATTGAAAACATACTTTTCAGAACTTTCTGGCACATGTGATTTATTAGTATTCATTGGATATTTATTCAACTTTTAAAGTGTAATTAATATGCCTTAATCCTTACATATTACATAGATAGATGTTGTGTTTAAATAAAAATTATAGTGAGAGTAAAAATTAAGATTTTCATAAGTACCTAAATAAAATAAAATTACATTCTGACTAATATTGTTTCAAGGAATTAGGATTTTAATCAAATTATACTATTGGAATTGCACTTTATTAAGTGGAATAATCAAATTATTCTATATAATATTTTCTTGTATATTGTAAAAAAATTGTTGAAAAAAAATTAACGAAAATAACATATTACCTGTATTTTAGTCTTTGGGAATGTGATAATGACAAGACGACCGTTCTTCTGAATTGGCCTATGTAGACGGTCTCTTACGTATAATTATACTATAAATGTATTTTTACTTGAGTTTGCGTCATTCTGGGTATACCTACTTACTTATTTCTCTGTAGCACTTTTAGCACATTATTTCCAATTAAATATGGCACTTATTGGCGATTTTAGTAATATAAATTATAATGTTTTTGAATTTTTATTTCGCATACTGTTTTATCGGATTTTAGTATTAAGAATACGAAGATGTAAAGCATATATTCTAAAGTGATTGTATTTGAACATAATTTAGACTCTTTGCTCTTTATATTTAACCAAAATTTGTGTAGCAATTTGTAATAATCTGTGCATAATGGAATAAAGGACAATGGTCGTTCAGCACCTCGATTCAACTGACAATAGGTACATACCAAAGTACTAATTTAATAACTCTTCATGATTCTTTAGACATGGTACATATTATACATAGGTACTACATACCTCATAAATAATATAAATCCTAAATGAACCTAGTAAGAGCCAATTTAAATAAATAATTGGAATATATAATGCATATTATTCATTATTCTCTAATTGCAACCAACAGTAATTGTATTCTCCTTCTATAGTGTCGTACTGTTATTATTTAGTATTATTGTCTATGTATTTTGTATATTATTTTGTGTAATTTCATTTTTGCATACCTTTTTATTACTATTATGTATTTTTGTATTTATTTAGAAATCTTTTCTACGGTCACCTGGCAGCAACTATTTCCTACTCCGTAACCAATAGGACTCAGCTGAAAATCAGCGCCGCGTGTCGTGCACACCGGCACAATACTGAGCTGAGCCCTTTTTGACACCACTATTTATTTTTCTTTATATTTAAGGATTTTTGTTCTTTTCGTGTAATTAGCTATTGTCTATGATATGTACCTACTTAAGTTCTATTTTATAATGTGTGTGTTGAATAAATGATTTTTCTTTCTTTATATAATTATAAATTATTAGCATTCTTAGAATATGTAATGAATATTCAATTGCTTATTCCAAGAATGAAAATAAAATTATTATTTGAATTCACAAATGGATATTATTCCTACCATTAAGACTAATAAAATATTGTTAGTAAATCGTTAATATCTATATTAATAAAAGGTATAAATGTTGATGTTAGATACTTGCCCCCAGTTTCTCATGTTTCTTTAAAGTTGAACTCATGTCAACTTAAAAATACGGAACACGCATTGGTTGCCTGTAGAGCATCGGTTGTTGGTCTTCAACCAATAAGCATTCAGTGTTTTTAAGTTGACATGAGTTTAACTTTAACAAACGTACAACAAACCAGGGGATATTTCAATATACAATGTACATTATACACACTACACAGATATACAGTATATGTCTGTGACATTATACTTGTCTATGGTTGACCATTGTCCTTTATGATGATAGCTGCGGGTAATTTGTGAACAACATTGTATCCAAAGATTTGTTTATTGTTTAAATTACAATAACTAAATTATAAAGTTTATAAACTTCCTTGTATTTTATTTCAACCTATTTTTTTTCTAACTGATCAATATTGATTTTAATATCCTCGCAAAATAATTATAGCACAGAAAAAAATTACCATATAGCCAAACACACAATGAAGAGTGTAAAACATGTAATTTAGGGAATTAAAAATACCAAGTTATATTGTAACTATGTAATTTTTTATTTTCTTAAGTAACCTATACATATACTATAACAGCATTTTAAATAAAAATTGGACTATAATTAAAAAGCAATATTACCTATTTAGACTTCATACTTCTGATCTTTTTCCTTTCTTTGTAAAGACTTTCATGTTGAACTGAAACAAAAAAATTATAAATATTTATTAGTAAAGAAGAACTTCTTATTAATTTTTGGGCATTCTCTTTGGTCAGTATTATAATCTACTGCGATCAACAAGATGTCTTTGAAGCATGGTGATTATGGGTTACCATCCACACAGATATTACATACAATACTATAACAATATATAAAAGTTGTCTGTATATAACTCAATTAAATTGTTCAACAAACAAATTTATACATTTATTTTTAATCATAGGCTATAATTAAAAATAAGTGTAAGTCTGCAGTAAAAACCCAAGTAAGTACCTACTAGTTAGAGTTATGAGAGAAAAAGTAAATGAAACATTGCCATTCTTGTTGATGAAAACTGCATGATGTAGTTTTGTAATATAAATATGCCTGTACTTGTAGTTTTTATTTCATCAGCTGGAAGACATCCACAGCTGAACATAGGCCTCCTTGACTGTAGGTTGTCAGAATGGCTGGTTGCCTGGAGCGTGTTGTGTTCAGACTCATTCTGAATGTAGTATAACAATCTCACTAATTCTCATTATTATAGTTAATCAATGTTTTGTCTATTCAATTCTCCACCTAAGGGATCATAATACCGATGGATGAGTTTTACACAACCGGAAATGACCAAATGAAGCTCATTCATCGATTATAATTGAGTTACACAATACAGGGGCTGGGCTGGATACATAAGCAAAAAATCTATAAACTTATAAATTTCCCGTTTCAGTGTCGACCAGCTATTTAAAAAGTTTAAGATTTTGCTTTAGTTAGTTGAATTGGCCTGCATACTGCAGGAACACTCTTCTGAGTTCCATCTGACCACAATGTATGGCATTACCTTCAGGCACTTAATCATTGTTTTTAACTTTCCCAGTGACACTGTAAAGGAGCTAGAGACCAGCATCATTAGACTTTTAGCTTATCTTATAAAATGCAAACAATGGTAGAGGTTATAAAATAAACTTACTGTAAGGATCAAAGAGTTTTAACTCCAGTTTTTCTCCTAGACGCTCCCTTATCCTCGTTACATGATGACCCGATACTACACTCTCCATAAGAACCATTATTTGCCTGATAAAAAACAATAAATGGATTATTTGTTATGGTAGGTTGTTTATTAGACTGGCTGAGCTGAAGGCAAGAAATAAGAATATGATAAATAAACTTACTTGCTTTTGGCTTTTTTTAACAATGTATTCGTGATGAACATGATTGAGTTGAGAATTGAGAAAAATATAATATAATTATAATATTTTGAAATGAAAAAACAAGCAATTTCCTTCACACACAAAGAACTTTTTTATATACGGATAGGGATGTTCCGATACTAGTAGTAAATACGAGTAAGTACTCGATACCAAGTACTTTTTAGCATGTGATCGAATCATTCTTTCGATACTTACTTGGTATCGGCAAGAAAGTACTAGTATCGAAATCGAATTCTAAGTCAAAACAGGATGAAATCGCCAAAAATGCAATGCCAAGCTTTATTTCGTCACAAGTTTTGATAATGCTTACATAATACTTTACATGATGCTTATATTATACTTTACATTTACAATAATACTTACACGTTTTTAAAATATATGGGACAACGTACGGTGAACGGTCTGTAGAACATGGTTGACCATGATTCCAACAGGGGGCTGTGCCGTTTTCACCAAAGATCCCTAAATTTTAAGGAACCCTTTAAAAGATTTAAGTGACATCTGAGTGTAATTTTGTTTTCACCGGCGATTAAGTGACACCCAAAGCTTAACGGATCCCCTAAGTTTAGGGGCCGAAGCTCAACCCCATAGAGAAAAATAATACATATAGCATAGAGTGCCGTCTTATTGGTTTTTTTTGCCAACATGCTACAACATTATTTTTTATCTGTGAGTGACGAGAGCTCCATCTGGAGATTGTGTTCCTAACTAAGAACACACACATACACACACATCTACACACACACACACACACACATCACATATACACCCACACACACACACACATATCACATCTCCATATATACATATCTACATACTTATAGTCAAGATACTATAGAAAGATGTAGATAGGTACTTATATTACTTACCTCATTCAGTTCATATGTGGATATTATACAATTAACTGTAACTATAATTAAAATTGAATAACATTTACCATTGCATATAATTATGAACTGTAGGTGTAAAAAGGAATTTGAAATAATATGTAATTGAATTACTTTTTGTGTTTATTATGCTTGTGCTTACTATAAAAGCTACGAGCTGACATTTTGGTTGCATCGTCCCCATCATAAACCAATTCAGATTGGACACCTGCGATGAAGAGCCGAGGTCTTTGCCACACGTTGGGTGAGGATTCCTTCCACAGTAGGCAAGATCAATTTCATACACACTCGCAGTCACAGGCCCTGAAAAAATTAAATTTAAGAAAATGCTTATTGTTAAACCGACTTTGACTGCTACTTCATTGGGGAGTTCTATAGTTGTCTATCTAATTAGCAGAGATACTGTTGTGGTCATTTTTCAACCAACACCCCCAGACAACCCCAGAAACTTGACATTTAGCATAAACAAATATTAACACATAATCAAAGATAAAAAATAATGTTTATTTTTACCTGGTATATGTATTGATGCCTATGTTAAATCAGGTATGGACACACTGGTCTGGATTGGCACTAACTAGATGTTTCTGAAAACAAAATAAAAGAGATTTATAATATTACTATTTATTGCTATTATTAGTATTAGTATTATTTTGGAACATGATCTCATGTTCCAAAATAATACTAATACTAACACACAGCATGTGTGAAATGTTGCACAATGATAGTTTAGGTAGAGATCTCTCTACCTAAACTATCATTGTGCAACATTTCACACATGTGCAGGTTTATAACTTAGAAGCTATGAGGCTGTGTAAGATTCAGACGGACATTAAAAAATTATAAGGTCATCTGCTACTACGGAACCCTAAAAAGAAACCATTATAGTATCAGTGTTGTCTGTGTGCCTGCCTGCTTATTAAGAACATTTTCGTGAGAAATGGTGTCGAGTAGAAATTCATATCATTTACTAGTTGACCCGCCCTGGCTTCGCACGGGTTAATTAGTTTTTAATTCTACCCTGTTTATGGGTAAGAGGAAATTGAAAGGGAAAAAGGTGAATGAATAGACGGTAATAAAAGGGTGTTTAATTTGTTTACCTAGTATTTGTATTGCTGACAATGTTGCTGACATATGCTGACAATGTATAAGAACAAAAACTAAATATAGATACCTGGCGGAAAACTTATATAATTATTTTACACACTGCCGGTACCAGCAGGTACATAATCCTTAGAAATTGTACCTAAGTGAAGAACAAAAATATTCTTAATATATTTCATACATTGCTTGGAGGCCTCGCCATGTTTTCTGTACATTGTCTAGGTACTGCATAGAATACCTGAATTATACGGATTGCCGGTTACATATTTTCGAATTATTGAAGGAGGCGGTTGCTTTAGACATTGGCAACCAGTTGAATGGTTCGTAAATGGTAAAGTTTATCTGTTATCTATGAGGTAGACTTACCCGTCGTTATACAGCCAAATACACGGCGATTGATGTTAGTGTTTGACGGCATGGTATTTTATATACAGTAACTAATAGCGTCCAATCGCACACATAACAAGTATAGCATCTAATTTCACAGTCTTCACAATTTCTTCAACGGGCAGAGCTGTGATGTATCTTCAGCGAAAAATACTTAAGACTACTATGAGCGACAATACGGAGGAACTAACGCTCAACTTGACTCGGGGTATTCTCGACAAAGCGCACAAATCGTACACAATTTGCACGTAACCAGATTTAAACACGAAACCAGTACATAATACTTTACAATTTGTGCACGAAACTGCAGGCACGAAAATCGAAATCAAAAAACAATAACTGAAGTCTGAAAACATGTTTGGCAAATTCAAGGATGTCACTGTCAATGTCAGTCGTCTAACGTAGACTACTCTCTTTTTTTTGAGCGTTTTTAAGTGGACATCTAACAGATGGCGCTACAAAATTCTGATATGTACCGTTTGTTCTAAGTTTCTCACCCCTGCTCAACCCCTTAGCGTTTGTAAGTTAAATTATCAAAACGCCAGTTTTTTGTTCATTTGTATTTGGCAATTGTTTCTACCCGCATTACGCCAGCAAATGTATTTGTTTTAATTTTTTCGGATGCATAAAATATTAAAAACTCTAGTGCTAATATAATTCTCTAAATTAATTATTCTCTAAAATATATAAATAAAATAACGAAAATTGGCAACGTACGATTTTAGGCACAGAATTCCCACTAGTAGAAATCTATTTCGCGTGGCCGCCTAGTTGTTTCTTGCTCCCACACGAGGTGCAGCCTGAATAAGAACGTCTCCCAAAATTTTGGGTAGAAAATGAGCGATTTCGTTAGCTCTATCTATAGAGTAATTTACCTTGATACCTAGAATTTATGTTTTACCAGTGTTTACTGCTTCTTTATTGTAAAAACTAAAATGTAAGGTCAGGTGGGGTAAGTGAAACGAAGGAGTACCTAAGTGAAACCCTATCGTAATCAATAAACCATGCAGTTTAGCTCTATGCTATGTGGCGAAATGGTTTCAATGCTCTAGCACACGCGTCACACAATCTTTCTGCTAGGTCATAAAATAAAAAGAAATCAGCTATATTTAAGTTTACAAAACACAAGTCGGCCATGAAGCAATTTAATAGTGTTTATGTACATTTTTACACGAAAATAATGCATGAAACGGCGCGTAATGTGGGGTTAGTATTTGCAGTCACAGACGACACAGGTAATAAAATCAATCAAATACCTACTACATTACAAATGTCATTGTAAATGTCCCATGGGCGAAAATCACGTATTTCACATCAACAGCTGGAAAACGTCTAGTGCCGAACACAGGCATGCCCATAAAACGCCATTTTAGACGCTGATTATAGGGAGGTTTGCCATAATCACCTCGCTTAGCAAGTAGCTTGTCATCGCAGAAGATTATAATGTACCAAGGAGAATGCTACTGCCCATTCTCTGGATAGTCCCTTAGTCTGTTCTTATACGGCACCCAAAGAAAGAGATGGAGATTCTGCGATAATAAAGTGATACCTGGCAGCTATTATTATATAAGTAGGTACCTAATATAATGACTGCGGGTAACAGATAATAAAAACAAAACTGTCAATATAGTCAACTGCAAAATAGTCAAACGCCAATGTCAACCTACCGTCAGAATATTGAATCGGAACGTTTCTGTCAAAACCGTGAACCATTTTTGAAGTGATGTGTGTGTGTGTGTGTGTGTGTGTGTGTGTGTGTTGTTGTTTCATTAACGCAAATTGAGTTTTCAAAAATTATTTTCTTGAAAAGTATTTATTGCCGTCATTTGCCATGTCAGGCTTTCTATGTGTAAAAAAAATTAGCGTCCTAACAGAATTCACAAAGTGGATAGATGTGCAAGTATGTTTCACTTACCCCACCTCTGGCCGGCCTCTGGCACATAGGTACCTACTTACCTTAGTCCTTATTCTGGGATTCGTTGAACTCTATGATTAAAAGGGTTATTTAATTTACTAGCAAATTACAAGCTGGTCGCACCCTCACGCCAAGAAAAGACATGACTAGGAAAAATATGCATTTAAAATCCATGTATGATGAAAAAAGGGGAATATAGATAACGTTGATTAGGGGATTAATGATAATTTTCCTTCTTTTTTCATCATTCCTACAAGAATTTTGGGTTCCTAATTAATAATTCCTTGATATTTTACAATAAATATAAGTAAATACTAACGAAAAATATTTCTACTATTTCCAATGTTTTATTACTATTACAAGGCGAGGCATATATCTGGGAGAATTCAAAGTGCGGGCATATTTTTAGCCTATTTAGGGCAGACTGTAATGTACAGATGGCACAACCTCCCTCCCAACCATCCCTGCTTTTGCTTCACAGCGTGGACATAGATGCAGAGAGTAGCTGTTTATGTTCTATGCATAAGTTACAGTATTGTTTCTCTCTAATCTGTGGCATAAATCTTCAGAACCACAGACATGGTAGTGATAATTATTCACGTCAAAAACGGTTAGGTCTGTGGTTCGCGGCCATGTCTCGTCAACGTCATCTAACGGATTTTAAAGAACTAATATTTTTTTAAATTTGGTTGTCAGAAAATATTTTTAAATAGCAGACTTGCCCGTTTTCATCAAAGATCTTTAAACTACACCCTAACTAGGAATCCCTTGGGCTAAGGGCCCCTTAGATTTGACCCTTACCTTTTGTTTTCACAGAGCTGAGTGACACTTAAATTGTAAAGTGACAGTTTATTCTTTTCTACGGTTTCCTAAAATCTTTGAATATGTACGAGTAGAACCGTAGTATATGACGTCATTCATGGACAACAAGGAGAGCGCTATACATTCGGTACTAAGCAAAAAAAAGACGAACGTAATATCTTTGGTCCTTGTCACCGTTACCGGGTTTTTTTATTTGGCCTCGTTTGATCTAAGCCAAACAGGTTAACAATTTTTTGAAATTGTTGTTTTTTGTGAAATAATCCTAATTAAATGGTGATCTAGGCAATAAATATTTGAGAAATAATGTGTGTGCAGTGGGTGGTTGCAGCATTTTAAGCAAGAGAAGTCGCACTGAGGCGTAAATATGAAGGAATAACATTTTACAAGTAAGTAGCCAATATTTTGTCTATTTTCCCTTTTTAGAAGTGTTTATTGTGAAAAATATTAATACGGCGTTACATTTCATGTAATAACAAGTCCTCAGCTAAACAGAAAAACAGCTAAATGATTAATTAATGGATAAAATAACCATACCTAACCAAAAAATTTCATTGTCAAGGTACTGCCAGTTTATGATTTTTAATTTCCCACAAAACCAGCTAGGTACCATGTTGATTTGCAAGTGTTTATAAGTCGGAAAAAATCCTTTTGTAGGTATATTAGCTAATTATTTGCTTGATTTCACTTAGTAAATATATATCATTTTATATTTAAGGTCAGGTGGGGTAAGTGAAACATACTTGCACATCTATCCACTTTGTGAATTCTGCTAAGACGCTAATTTTTTTACACATAGAAAGGGTTGGCTATCCGGTACCTGATTTTAATGATTGTGTGAGTTTAAAGGTGTTCTAGGGGTTCGTCCTAATTTGTTTAAACTATTTTTGGACCGAAGAAATGCGTTTTGAATGAATTACGATAAAAATAAGATCCTAAAAATACGTGAAATGAAACGCAATTGACAATTCTGACAGATATTGCGTAAATCAAACGTCAAAGTTGTTAAATCATACATAGAAATGTGAGAAACGAAACGTAATACCAGAAAAAAATATAATTTACATTGTTTTATTATTAATTTCCATTATGAAAACCTCTTCTACTCTAAAGGTAGATAGTAAGGTAGCGAAGCGAAGTGGAGCTAAAAAGTCTGTTACACAGATCACTAGGTTAGGTTAGGTTGAACCTGCGACAACACAACGCGCGAGCCGAGCGAGCTAGCCTAAATCTGAAATGGCAAATGACGGCAATAAATACTTTTCAAGAAAATAATTTTTGAAAATTCAATTTGCGTGAATGAAACATCACTTCAAAAATGGTTCACGGATTTGACAGAAACGTTCCGATTTAATATTCTGACGGTAGGTTGACATTGGCGTTTGACTATTTTGCAGTTGACTATATTGACAGTTTTGTTTTTATTATCTGTTACCCGCAGTCATTATATTAGGTACCTACTTATATAATAATAGCTGCCAGGTATCACTTTATGAGCGCAGAATCTCCATCTGTTTCTGTGGGTGCCATATAAGAGCAGACTAAGGGACTATCCAGAGAATGGGCAGTAGCATTCTCCTTGGTACATTATAATCTTCTGCGATGACAAGCTACTTGCTAAGCGAGGTGATTATGGCAAACCTCCCTATAATCAGCGTCTAAAATGGCGTTTTATGGGCATGCTTGTGTTCAGCACTAGACGTTTTCTAGCTGTTGATGTGGAATACGTGATTTTCGCCCATGGGACATTTACAATAACATTTGTAATGTAGTAGGTATTTGATTGATTTTATTACCTGTGTCGTCTGTAACTGCAAATACTAACCCCACATTACGCGCCGTTTCATGCATTATTTTCGTGTAAAAATGTACATAAACACTATTAAATTGCTTCATGGCATCAGCTGACTTGTGTTTTGTAAACTTAAAGATAGCTGATTTCTTTTTATTTTATGACTCAGCAGAAAGATTGTGTGACGCGTGTGCTAGAGCATTGAAACCATTTCGCCACATAGCATAGAGCTAAACTGCGTGATTTATTGATTACGATAGGGTTTCACTTAGGTAGTCCTTCGTTTCACTTACTCCACCTGACCTTACATTTTAGTTTTTACAATAAAGAAGCAGCGAACACTGGTAAAACATAAATTCCTCTATAATTACTCTATAGATAGAGCTAACGAAATTGCCCATTATCTACCCAAAATTTTGGGAGACGTTCTTATTCAGGCAGCACCATGTGTGGGAGCAAGAAACAACTAGGCGGCCACGCGAAATAAATTTCTACTAGTGGGAATTCTGTGGTCGCAATTTATATAACGGAACACACAGAACACGTGACAGATTGAATCGACAGATTGAATGGTGCGTAGAGTACTTTATATAATATGTGCAGTGCGCATGCCTCACTGATTGCGCATGTCATTTTGGCCATAGACAAAACAAATTGCCACGCGAACAAAAGTTCGAAAAATATATTTTCAATCAATTTGACTTGACAGCAAGTGAGCAAGCAAATATAATATAACGTTGTAACACGTGCAAATATTCCTCAACTAGCAAAAATTGGTTAACAAATGGAAATAAATAAAGTGAAATGTGATATTCAGTAAAACAATCGCTTCTCGCAGCTGCAAAACAAAAGGGAGAAACCTGGTAACATTCCGAAAACAAACTCGTCCTATAGTGAAGTGATGATGAACTTGTGAACCGGCGTCGTTGTGGCGTTTTCGGGCGGCTGCAACTTTTGTGTTTGTTCTTTGTTCTCTATTTATATCGCAAATGAAGTAACTAACTTCGTATAGTGTCGGTTTTATTAGTATTTTGTTTACTGTAGTGTAGTTTCTAACAGACTATGTTAAAAAACGAAATGGAGTTAATGGAGAATGGCGGCGGCGACGCTAACACCAATGTGTCACCGACCAAACTCATGGTCAATTACATACCGGAGCTGATGACGCGCGACATGATGTACGCGCTGTTCTCCGCCATGGGCAAGATCGAGAGCTGCAAGCTCATCGCGAACCGTGGGTACGGTTTCGTGGAGTACGAGAAACACGAGGACGCGGAGAAGGCGCGAGCCGCGTTCAACGGCCTACTCATGCAAGGCAAGACGCTCAAAGTGTCGTTCGCACTGCTAAACCCCGAGCACAAGGTGAGCCACAAGCCGGATACAGAGTCCAACCTGTACATCAGCAACCTGCCGCCTGACATGACTCTGGAGCGACTTAATGTGTTGTTCGGTCAGTTCGGCGCCATCACCAACAGTCGTGTGTCGCAGGGCATCGGCTTCGTGTGCTTCGAGGCGCGTCACCAGGCTGAGGAGGCCATTAAACATCTGAACGGACAGACGCCAATCCCTGGCGCGGGACCTGTCGTGGTCAAGTTCGCCAACAAGCCAAACATGAACAAGAATGCACCGCGGCCGTTGGCGAGGCTAGGTGTTGGACCTTCACCGCTAGCATATAATGGTGCTGCCATGTTTAACGGCGCGCCAGCATCGCCCTTTAACGGCAGCCTGACGCCGTTTGGTGCGCGGCCAGCCGCCTTCGCGCCGGGCTTCCAGCAGGCGTCGCCGCCGCCACTGCTGCCGTCGCCTGGTAAGGCACTGCCTTTTATCAACAAGGGGCATCAGCGGTTCAACCCGATGGCGGCGTCCAACCACTCGCCGATACCGCTACTGGGTGCACCCGCTAGTCCTGTGCCGATCTTGGGGGCTGTACCCCCGCATCAGACCACAGTGTATGTATACAACATTGGTGAGGAGACCGAGGAGCTTGCGTTGTGGCAACTCTTTGGTCCATATGGTGCAATTGATTCTATTAAAGTGATCAAGGATGGGGAGACTAAGAAAAACAAGGGTTTTGCTTTTGTGAATATGAGGGAGTATGATGAGGCCGCTATGGCTATCCAGGCGCTCAACGGGTACACGCTCAATGGTCAGGTTCTATCGGTTAGCTTTAAGACTCATAAGAGAAACGCTTGATGTGTACGGACGTTAAAAACGCCGTCTTTTGTGATTGTTCCGGGCCGAAAGCTTAAAAAGATTTTCATTCCAATCTCAATATTTTTGTAGTCGAGGAGGGGATCCTACTCGTATGTGCATTTCAGATTAGTCACATAAGTATTTTTGTAAGATTTAACATAGTTTTATATTCGCGAGAGCGCGACATGACTATTTTTGTGAGTTTAGTTGGCTTGACAGTATCATATATGTGTACCGTTTTTTTTTATCATATGATATGGTATATTATATTATTGGACTATGTATGGACCTGTCGCATTATGTATATCCAGCAGAGGAGGCCTGCACTGCATGCGGTTGCAGCCCTTTTCTGCTAAACCCTCCAGATATTTTATTTTGTGTAAAAGAAACTTCTGTATGTTTTTTATCTTTAATAAATTTCATGTTTAAATAGAGTTTATTGTATATTTCACTATTTTCATTTTCTATATTCATATCCCCACCCTGTTGTTGTCCTTATTTACTTACATAATATAAGTACGTATAATTATTATTTGTGGCAGTAGTTATTGTTTAACATGTAATATATGGTTATTGTGCGCGGCAGGTCCGCAGTGTATAAATATGCTTCAATATTGCATGTTGTGTAGTGAGGCGAGCAAAAATAATTTTTATTTGTTTATGTTACCTCATGTTTACGTCTCTAGTTATTGTTTTTACGTCATTAGATATTTTTTATTATTTTTGGCGCAAGTCAGGCCTTCTAATGAAAAGATTCAAATATACCTATTTATTTGAGGCCGTCATAGACGCGCTGAGCTTTAATTACTTACATTGTTAAGGTTTCAAGTCCATTAGAATAGTAGGTAGGTTTAACGAATGTTTGTAGAAACGCGATGTAATAGTTTTGGATAACTTGCATTATCTGTCGCGTCCATAGGAAGTCGATAAGATAAAGCGATGCGGAGGACAAGTGGTCTGAATAATGCGCAAGTACTGCCACAAGTATACCAAGCATTCTTGGACAATTATTCCGAAGTACAGTTGGTTTTACCAGTGAAAGTAGAAAGTATGTATCCATTCGTGACATCTAGATGGTGAGTAAATGAGTTCTGTTTTTCGTATTAAGAGTAATTGCTGGTATGTAACCTATGGTTAAGTTTTTAAAAATACGTAATTCTAGTCTATTTTGCGGTATGCTAGCTTGAAATGTGCATAATTTTGGTAGAATTTGAACATATTTCTCGTTATCAGCCTCAGTGTGGGCAAACTAATCACATAAATCCATAAAATTGACTCATACCGATTCTTACGATACGTCGTAAAGCAAAAATACTTTCTGACACGCGCCAACCGATGCTGTACAAACTATACACACTCAAATATACGCACAAGATGTATACTTGTATAGGTGTATGTATAATAATGATTACATAGGCGATATCGTGGTCCAATGGTGTGAATGGTGTGATAAATTAAGGTTTAGGTGCTTCAATCAAATACTTAGCCATGGCAACCAGCAGATTCGAATTGAATATAGATAGTTGGTTTGGTAGTGCTCTTGTGCCCGACGTAACCTTGATCCCGCTATTTTGCTTGATATGTATGTATGGGCAGGTCTGTTGTCTCTCTTTGTCCTTGGACCCTGGATTGTGTTCTACATCGTTTGGATTTCATTTTAAGAGCTCCTTCTGTTTTCTTCTCTCAAAATAAGTAAATTGCTCCACTTCGTCACTTCCATCAGGTGAGTTGTTGTCAAACGTATGCCCATTTTAGCATTTAAAAAATCACCACAGTCTACATTTTTCATAATTATAATTTACAGTTGTTATCTTAAAAAGGGCATTGCATTTCAATAGCCGACACCCACACAAAGTACCTAACAACAACGCCAAGATTTCGTGCGAAGCCATAGTAAAAATACAACGTACAAAATGTATTGAGCTAACAAATGGCTCGGTCGAACGCTTTAGGACACTCCGTCCTTCCCAAGGGCATGCTATAATGTAGGTATATGTGTAGGCATTGTATTCGTGGATTCAACGACCTTTCCATCCCGTCTCATGTCTGTCTACTTATCTAGCAACTAACGGCTCAGCTCGGCGCCAATCATATACCTACCTACCTACGTAAAGATTTTAATGTCAAAATCAAGTTGAAGGTTTCCAAAAGCTTCGGGAACCCTTATGAATACCTATCTACATATGCGGCGGGTCGTCTACCTGTCTCGCCGACCGTCTCCCCTCCAAATATACCCAGCTTAGCGTTCCTTCTAAAAATAATAACTTGAAGGGACCGACGAGCAATGGTTTCCGAGTGTTAAAACATTGATTAACTGCAATTCATTCAAACAATGTACCTAGGTACGTAGTTTCGTATTTTGGTAATGAAACTGCTCACATTTTTAGTAGCAGTAATTGAAATGGTTTCGCAATTAAAATTTCTAATGTTTCTCGAGTTTGTTACGCAAGAAATAATTGTAAATAAGCTACCTAATCTACCTTACGTTTGCAAGAATAATACTTGAATTATAATTATTATAATACCTGCAGAAACTCTTCGCGCGAACACCTGACATGATTGAACAACATCTTGGCAATTTGTTTAGTTTAAACAGTAGCACCTAACTAAACAAAAGAATTTACCATTGAAATCGTAATGTGACAATTCATATGCTTTTTACCATTGTAATAAACAACAAAACTGGATATTTTTTCTTAGCAATGACACAACTTACGAGTTATCATAAAAACCTGTATCCTTTCGCAATATTGCAGATAACATTAACCAAAATATCAATCAATACAGATATTGAACTTTAAGATTGTAAACCTTACGTCATCGTATAAATTTATTCTATTTGTGTAGCAAGAAATTAAAAAGATAAAACTCTCGGGTGCGAAAATGTTTGATATGCAAAGGCCAAGGTCGTTCTCGAAAGCAGAATAAAAAATGCTCATAAAATATTTTTCAGTGACGTTGGATAAAAAAGCAAAATTAAAAAAGTACCGTCATACATATTCAATGTTACATAAAAGTAACAACTTGATTTTTTAAATGCTATAAAACAGGCAGTTATACATATCTTAAAACATTTATAAGTAGATAATAGTTGCAAGTTACGAAGCATTGAATAACTGGCATGCAAATATGCTTGAAAAGTTCACTAGATTTAGCAGCTTTATAGGATATCTGACGTCTTCAGATTTTGAGCCATTTTAAACATAGGACGTATCTAAATGTACCTACAGATGTATAGAATGAAATATAAACGAGTAGGTAGGCGGTAGGAATATACAAAGGAAAAATGTATCTTGTCGTAAAACTACAATACAGATGTAAAAATAAGTCTCATTGATATTCCGAAACTGTAATGTAAGCAACATTCGTTGTTTCTCTATAACCGTGTGTGTTTAGATGTTCGGCTGTATCTTGTTAATGAGACAATAGCAGTTGGTAGCTGTTCCGTCGCTGTTACCTTCAAATATTTTTATTGGATGTTGAATCTTGGTTGGATTCGTCAGATTCCTTTATTTTGTCGAAATGTATTGTTTCGTAGGTATTTTCATTAGCTTTATTTATTTGATGGTTTATCATGGTTTTATTTAAGTAGTACCTAGCTACCGATTTCACTTGGATAACTAATTTGATCTGATTTATTATGATTTATTTATGACGCTCTTTGGGGGAGGCCTATGTTTAACAGTGGATGTCTTCAGGCTGATGATGATGATGAACTTATTTGATTATTATGCCACTAATAATATCGCCTAGCTAACATTAACATAACATCAGTTAAGATGATTTCGATGTTTCCTTCTGACCCTTCTGTCTATATTTGAAGCCAGGGAGCGCATTCTCGTCCATTCGACTTATCTTCGTCTTTGGTCGCTCATATCCAACATGGTAAAGTTTCCGACAAGTCCATTGGCGAAAATTGGGTCCCAAATCTATCGCATGAGGATGAGGTCAATTAAATTCTCATAATTATCATAACACTATATAACAATGACGTTATAATTATTTCTATTTATCAGTATTTTTGACAGTTTCACCGGAAATCGGTTAAAGATTTTCCGCTCTGATGGTCTGCCAGATGAACTAATGACATCAATTTTTATTGGCGCTGTGCCACACCTTATTAGAAATGACGTTTATGGCGGCAATTTCTATAAGTTGATAGTTGTTGGTAGTTGTAGGTACTAGGTACATTTGAACACGCCAAGACGCGTATGCTGTTACTGAATCTGAAGAGAGAAGTTATAGTTATGTTAATTTGAAGAGGAAGGTGTGAGTTGAGCAGCGGTCCATTATAAATATTATTTTTTTGAAGCTTAATTTTGGATTTTAATGGTCAAAAGCCTAAAATATTTCTGTTGCTGACAACAGAAATCCAGCCAGTCTCTGTCGCCAGAGCATGTCTTCTCTCAAATGCAATGCATGTTTGTCACTCTAGTGACGTGCTAGGAGCATAGTTTCCGGTGATCAAGGCGCAAAGCAACGCGTCTTATTATATTTCAATTCAATTAGCATTATTTAAATTTAGTACCGTTTCTTATAAGAACTGTGCAGATTTCACACGCTCGTGTAAACTATTATTAAAGATAATTGCTTCCTAACGACGAAGATCAACTGGAGGTAAGCGCGTTACGCTGCGAGGTCACGATTTAGCGTCGTTTTTACAGTGTTTTAGGTAGAATTTTAGTTCCTTGTAATTTTTTTAGCGCTTTGTGCATATTTTGCCACATAAAACACATAAGTATCTATATATATATATATTATAGCGGAAAGAATAGACTAGGTACCTACTGGCAAACTACTATTGATTCCTGTTTTTTTTTTGTTGTCAAGGATCAGTAAATCAGTGCGTCATCTAAATAGCTGAAAACAAGACCTTATATCACCATTTGCGTCTACCTTGAATGGCTTATCTGCAGTTAGTCATTAAATTACTATATCTAGCCAACCCCAACAATCTACAATATCCAGTAATAGCTGCAAAAGAATGGATATTTTTCGAATAGTTTATCTGCGCTTAACAGTAACCTAAAGATAGGAACAACACAAATCCAAGTTCGTGAAAATAAATAGTTTTTCTAGTTATTATCAGGTAAATTCTTTGGCTGTAGCATCACCCTTTACATAAGTATTCATTACTTTTTTCTATATGATTATGTGCTTCCGCGAGCACAACACAAAACACCTACCGTTGCGTGGCTTACAGAACTGACAACCGTTAATTGTTCGCCCATGGATGTGAAGGAAGACTGAGGAGATCATGGCCCCTGACGAGGTGGATTGACGATCGAAGCATACTTCAATAACGCAGGCGTTGCGCCGGTAGCGCATCGTTTTATGTAGGCCTACGTGACGTGGATGGATTACTGCTGATGATAAAAGCTTATCTAGAATGACTGAAATTGAAATAAGCAACTAAGTAAGTATAATATGTAGTTTTTTATACTAGATCGTTCTGGCATCGTCCTAAAGATCGAAATATTTTTGCAACGTAAACCTACGAAGGTACCTACAAAGTAAGACTTCAGATACACTAGCTAGGTACCTACTTAAGAGCTTAACATACGCCAATGACCTTGAGCGTTGGACACAAAGTTATTAATAAGAGCCACCTGGGGCGCCACACTCGCAGGTTTGACAATGAGCTAGAGTTTGTCAAAGATAAACAATTCCAGATGAAACTCCGTGAAAAATATATCTACCTATTATAATAATATTATGGTGCCCGGTTTATTACTTATATAATATATCTATCTATATTACTTATAATAAAACTGTAACAGGTCCAAATCTGTACATTGAAGATAATGTATAGAAATTTTTTTTGAGGGCTCCATTTTGATGGCCTTGATAGCTCAGTTGGTAATGGCTCTGCCTTCTGAACTATAGGTTGTGGGTTCAATTCCCACCTGGGACAAACATTTGTGTGATGAACATAGATGTTTGTTCTGGTGCTGGGTGTTGTATTGTATTCTGTGTATGTATTTACAATCAAAAAAAGTATCTAAGCATACATAAAAAAATATTATTTTGGAGGCTTGCATTAAATAAAATTAAGCAAGATTTAAAATATATTTTACAAAATACAATCAATCGTAACACTTTTTAAACTTTTGTGACTTTAACTCATATTATTAGGTTGGGGAAAAAGTCTTTTCGCATTATAGTAAGTATGAACTTGTAATAAAATTTCTTTGGCTGTACTATTTGTATCTGGCTGGTTTTATCATTAAAAGTTTAAATTTTAAAGAAGATATTTCCATATTCAAATTAGGAAAATGTGTGATTTTTATTTGTTTTTCGTACTGTGAAGATGAGTGAATCTAATGAAGAAACTCCATACATTTTAAAATTTTACTACAAAAAACATGGACCTAATAAAAAAAGAAGGATGGAGTCCCAATTGATCCCGAACCGAGGTACCCTTAGGAAGTCGGAACGCTAATAAGTACAAGCGGACACGCACACACTCACATCATAGGAAGTCTATCGCCTGCCATTACTGCTACGGACGTCGCCCAAGACGCTTAGAAAAAAAATTATAAAATGCTGTCTTGCGTTGCGAAAAGTTGTCGGAATCATAGTAGTTTGATAAAAAAACTCAAGGGATCACTTTTCACAAGTAAGCTTGTTATTATTCCACTAATTTTTTGCTTTTTCGATAAAATTATTGAGATGCAATCAATACACAAAACCAGCTTAGTGTTGCCAACAATCAAACTTGCAAATTACCCGGAAGTATGGGAGAATGACGAAATTGTGTTCGAATACAAGTTATTCACCTATATTGATCATAATTAGAGAACTGACTATATGCAAATGCATATTTCCATTATGCATATTATGCATGTGTTGGTCTTTTTCAGGTTAATAAATATTTTACCTGTAATGGACCTACTAATCGTGCATATTTGGGCAGGTTTTCTATAACGTGGAAAAAGTAAAGTGTCATGAAATGTATTAATAGATACTTACTTTTACAAATTAAGACGTGTTTTTGACTTTTTTGGTTGGCAAACTGTCAGAAGGGCCATGATTGGTTGATACTTGATAGGTTGGTAGTGTTGGTACCATCAGCCAATCATGGATGGTTCCGCTCGAAGAAAATTGAGTTTGCTGGGGAGTCCAGCCATTACGAAAATGTCGAAAAAGCAGTTAATTCCCGTTGAGCAGCAGTGGCGTCAAGACATATGACACTTACTAGTATTGGAAGTTTGTATAATAAATAACAAATATACATAATGGAAGATGCAAGTTTCATTTCAAAATTAAAGTAGAAAAATACGAGTGATGTGTTCATAAAACATTTTCAGCAAAAGCCTGGCTATAATTCTTTGTGCGAAATAAACAGTTTTATTGACTGACTAACAGACCCGACCCGGTTAGTTAGTTTTACGCCCTAGCCCTATCCAAAGGAAGAAAGAAATGGGAGAGGAAAAGCCTCAATGGACGCAGGTGCGCCTCTGTTTACCATCATTCATCCTTTTCCCCTATCTTTTTCGCTCTCCCTTCCTCTCCCCTATAGCATAAAGGATAATATAGAGTGGCGTCAACTTCGTTGCTGACGATGTTTTATTGTAGTGTATGGATTACATCGCGCAGGTATAACTGCAAGGACTGCACTGCCGAAGCTCGCCGTACTATCGTACACCATGAAATTACCGCTAGGATTAAAAATTTAGTAATCTTTTGGCAACATCTGACTCTAAGCCTGTACGATAAATAATGCACACCAGCTCTAGGTCATCGTAAAGTAGGTAGGTATCCTATAAGTTGAATCTAATATGGACAAACAGATACACAACAAAATAATCCTATACGGGTTCCATTTTCATACTGAGACGGAGCAAATATAGCATTAATAGCGTGTAAAAGTATATATATATTTATGTCGTAATAGTTTTTTACAAATTCAAATAGGACTAACCCTGAGGGATGAAAAATAAAATGACATAAGTTATTAAATTTTGACTACTCTGTTACAAGATCGCGTAGCTTTTTGGTCATACAAAAAGTCACACCAACGTCAGATCTTTTTTTTTGGCCGGTTTCGGGTAATTTTCTTCACATGGCAATTTTTTAATCCATCACACATGTTTAGGTGTCCGCCAGGGCCCAGAAGTATATGACGTCATTCATGGACAACAAAGATAGTGCTATACGTTCGGTACTAAGCAAAACAAAGATGAACGCAATATCTTTGGTCCTTGTCACCGTTACCGGGTTTTTTATTTGGCTTTGTTTGATCTAAGCCAAACAGGTTAACAATTTTTTTTTAATATTGTGGTTTCTTGTGAAATAATCCAATTGAAATAGTGATTAACGCAATAAATATTTGAGAAATAATGTGTGTGCAGTAGGTGAATGCAGCATTTTATGCAGCAGAAGTCGTACTGAGGCGTAAACATGAAGGAATAATATTTCACAAGTAAGTAGACATTATTTTGTCTATTTTCCCTTTTAGAAGAGTTTATTGTGAAAAATATAAATACAGCGTTACATTTCATGTAATAACAGGTCCTCAGCTTAACAGAAAAACAGCTAAATGATTAATTCATGAATAAAATAACCAAACATAACCAAAAAATTTCATTGTCAAGGTACTGCCAGTTTATGCTTTTTAATTTCCCATAAAACCAGCTAGGTACCATGTTGATTTGCAAATAGTTTATAAGTCGGAATAAATCTTATTGTAGGTATAGTAGCTAATTATTTGCTTGATTTCACTTATTTTTTCGATTGTAATTTGTTTTGTGCTTAAATAAATAAATAAAGTAAAATATATCATTTTATATTTAGGGTCAGAGGGGGTAAGTGAAACATACTTGCACATCTGTCCACTTTGTGAATTCTGCTAGGATGCTAATTTTTTACACATAGAAAGCCTTAATCTGAAATGGCAAATGACGGCAATAAATACTTTTCAAGAAAATAATTTCTGAAAATACAATTTGCATGAATGAAACATCACTTTAAAAATGGTTCACGATTTTGACAGAAACGTTCCGATTCAATATTCTGACGGTAGGTTGACATTGGGGTTTGATTATTTTGTAGGTGACTATATTGACAGTTTTGTTTTTATTATCTGTTATCCGCAATTATTATCCTACTTATATAATAATAGCTGCATAGTATCTTTATAGCACTTTATAAGCGCAGAATCTCCATCTCTTTCTGTGGGTGCCGTTAAGAGCAGACTAAGGGGCTATCCAGAGAATGGGCAGTAGCACTCTCTTTGGAACATTATAATCTTCTGCGATGACAAGCCATTTGCCAAGCGAGGTGATTATGGCAAACCTCTAACCTCTGTATAATCAGCGTCTAAAATGGCGTTTTATGGGCACGCCTGTGTTCAGCACTAGATGTCTTCCAGCTGTTGATGTGAAATACGCGATTTTCGCCCATCGGACATTTACAATGACATTTGTAATGTAGTAGGTATTTGATTGATTTTATTACCTGTGTCGTCTGTGACTGCAAATACTAACCGCACATTACGCGCCCTTTCATGCATTTTTTTGTGTAAAAATGTACATAAACACTATTAAATTGCTTCATGGCATCAACCGAGTTATGTTTTGTAAACTTAGAGATTTCTTTTTATTATATGACCTAGCAGAAAGATTAAGTGACGCGTGTGTTAGAGCATTGAAACCATTTCGCCACATAGCATAGAGCTAAACTGCGTGATTTATTGATTACGATAGGGTTTCACTTAGGTACTCCTTCGTTTCACTTACCCCACCTGACCTTGCATTTTAGTTTTTACAATAAATTTGAAACAATGAACACTGGTAAAACATAATTTTTAGGTATCAAAGTAAATTACTCTATAGATAGAGCTAACGCAATCACCCATTATTTACCCAAAATTTTGGGAGACGTTCTTATTCAGGCAGCACCTTGTGTGGGTGCAAGAAACAACTAGGCGGGCACGCGCTGTAAAATTATACTAGTGGGAATTCTGTGGTGTCCGCCATTGCTGTACGTCAGTTCGATGTCAATCAAAACTCACTCCTGTTTTTTTTTAATTCTATGACAAAAAAAGGTAAAAATGAAACGCAAGTCGCGAAAAAAAATTGCGATGTTTATGGACCTAGTGCAGTGTCTGTGAGAGTAGCACAAATTTGGTTTAAGCGTTTTCAATCCGGACATTTTGATGTCAAAGATGCACCTCGCTCTGGTCGCCCTATTACGGATAAAATGGATGCCATTTTTAAAAAAAAGTGGAGCAAGAGCGGCATATCAGTAGTTACGACGTAGCTGAAGAACAGCATTGCGTAGCATTTGAAAAAAACTGGGTACACAAAAAAGCTCGATATTTGGGTCTCTCACGAGCTCACTGAAAGAAACCTAATGAACCGTGTACTCATCTGTGATTATTTATTACGACGTAATGAAACCGAACCATTTTTGAAGAAGCTGATAACTGGTGATGGTAACACGTTCAATTTTATTGATCAATAAAATTGACGAGACCACTTAAGTCAATGTTTTCTCCATACTGTAAACCGAAAAACATTGACCAATACTAACCCTAAACGATCAATAAAATTGATCAATCCCAAAGATTGATCAATAAAATGTAACGTGTATGGGAGGCCTAACGCTAAATTAGTTCGACTGGAACCCTACCCTGCCAAAAGAGTTTAAAATACCTATACTGACCTTCTGTGTATACGATCTATTATTGTTCCAAATACTTTTACTGACATTAAAGTCACTAAGAACTAATCAAATGGCTCTAAAACTGACTTTTTCGTATAGTCTATACCTATTTATTGGCTGTTTAATTGATAATTTTCTTACAAATAAGAAAAACATTTAAAATATTTTATATAAAACAGCAGCGCGTCCACCCGTTGGCACATGCCGGGGCAGACTAACTCACGCGCCGCCAAGGGCCTCGCCCTTGGCTCGCCGCAAAATAACGCAAAATATTACTAAACAGACTTAATTTTGGCTCTAAAAATAAAATGATCAAATGAGCTTGTATATTTTTAAATTTCCTATCCGAGGGTGTAAAAATATTTAATGACGCAATCTTCCTTTACGCGGCATTGTACAATGTGTGACTGGAAAGGTGTTCTTAAAGTATTTTTTTTATTCATAATGTACCTAGTAATCGAATATTTTGTTCAATTGATAAGTACAGGTGCAGAATGATCTTATTGGTGATATTTTTTTCATGTCTGTAGAATTCATAGGTTCTTCAGTATGATTAGTTAAAAAGACGCGTTTGGCCTATGTTAAAGGCTTAATAATAACGTCAATGTAAGAGCAATGATAACTGTCGGGTTCATAGAACTACTACGTACCAACTTGCTTTGATATAGGTACCTACTATTTGTAAAAGATACGATTACTTATCGTGTTATTTTACCTGCCAGTAGTTATTGCTTAGCGTCTAGGCCCTACATAATGTGAAGTTGGTGTTAGCTACATTTATATCGAGTAACCTACTTGAACTATAGTTAAAATTAACTGTAGGTAACCATACCATAATGTAATCATGAAGTTCATATTCGTCATACAGTGACGGTGGACTACGGGCAATGGCCCGAAATGCTTCACATTCTCTTCAAAGTTTGATAGTTTTTAACCATAAGCCAATCTAAATCTATACTTATAATAAAACCGTAACAGGTCCAATTCTGTACATTGAAGATATTTTGAAAATTTTTTTGGAGGGCTTTCTATAGTCGATTCAGAAGGCAAAAATATATATTTCTCTGTCTGTATGTTTTTTTCGTCTGTCTGTCTGTATTTTGGCTGAGCATCACGCCAAAACTACTGAACGGATTCAAATGAAACTTGGGGCGTGATTACGATATTACGAGGTAGGCTATAAGGATACTTTTAATCCCGAAATTCAGCACGGTTCCCGCGGGAGAAGGGATGAAAGTAAAAATATGTCATCATCAACAGCCTGATGACGTCCACTGCTGAACATAGGCCTCCCCCAGAGAGCGCCACTTAGAGCGGCTGCTTGCCTCCTGCATCCATCGGCTCCCCGCGCCTTTTACCAGGTCGTCGGTCTACCTAGTGAGGGGCCGGCCTACGCTGCGTCTTCCAGTTCGTGGTCGCCACCCGAGAACCTTTTTTTTTTACCTTTGAAGAAAAATATGTACTTAGTTGTAATTTATTAACGCGTGGTTCGATTTCATTCATTCATTTCTTTTTTTTGTTAGAAATATTGTCCCATAAATATTTCAAGGTCGTCGATTTTGTGGTTCAGAAATTACAGACATCCAATCTTCAGAATTAGGTCCAAAGCCACCCCTATCCTGCACTATGGGAAATAGAGGAGGGAGGGGGGGAAAAGATCCTTATCTTTTCCCCCCCTCCTCTATTTCCCTAAAAAGAAGAAAGGAAAAGGATGAATGGATGCGCTAGCACCTGCTTCCATTCGCCGTTTTATCCTTCATCCTTTTCCCTCTTCCTTGAGGTAAGGCGTAAAACTACATAATCATCCGTGCGAAGCCGCGGTCAGCTAGTTCGTAATAAAAGTATGACGTTTTTTTAACATCGGTTAAATGGTGTAACATATTTTTACCAGAGTAACTTGAATTTTAACTGCAGATTTAGGGTCTTACTTATAAAAACCTCGCTATGTAGTACTTAGCCACCTCTCAACTAATCAGTTTTTAAACTCCTAAACCACGATTATCATTTCCTTACCTATAAACGTTACTTAGCTTTTGCTTAGATAAGAGACGTTTAAACGACTGTCGCCACAGAGAACAACCAAAATAATCGACTAAAATACGAAATAGAACGAATATTTGTTCTCAAAATTCGATTTTGCATCTGTGACAAGGTCGTGAATGTCATGATTAGGACGAATGTGACAGTTAACATTGACTTTTTTTTTCAAAAATTTCATGTTGTCGGGCAAATTATTCCCGAAGGTTGTCAAAGTCCATTATAATCACTGAGCAAGAATTATTTTGATATTTATTGAAATATTCAACAAGGTGGCGAGCGATGGTGGCCGTGCGGTAACATGTGCGCTTCGCAATCTTACGGCACCGGGTTCGATCCTCGGCCCTGCACCAATGACTTATCTAGTAAGTTATGTGCGTTTGTGATGCCATCGCTCCGTGCCTCGGAGAGCGCGTTAAGCCGTCGGTCCCGGTTGTCATAAGTACATATATGGCAATCGCTACGGGTAGTTTGAACTACTGAGAACAGACGAGTCAGACGCCTGATCTAACCATTATTCCTGTTACTGGTCCCTTATGGGTTGCGAGGTCAGATGGCAGTCGCTCGTGTATTCTGGTAGCTCACCGCTACATGTTAGGTTGGGAGTCGATCACCAATAACAAATGGGAAAAGGCAAAGAGGATGATGATGATGATTGAAATATTCAACAAGGAGAGACTTAATAATAGTAACCTCAAAGCACACCACCTTTTTGATTTTGACAACAACGTTCGCCGTCAAACAGCTGTTTTTAACTCGCCATCTTGGCTCTTAGCAGGCCTAAACTAGGTCATGGCGGTGGTTAATTTTGACAGCTACTTAGGAATTACTTAGCAACCTCTTAGCGCTAAATCGCGTTTATAGGTAAGAATTTTGTTAATCTGTTGCTTAGCAATTGACTAAAAGATAAGGAGTTTATGAGTAAGGCTGTTAATGGTAACTAGATATGGTGCAACCAGTTTTAGGATACTTAAGAGAGGGGATGAATGTTCTACGATTTGTTTTTTCTAATTAGGTATGTATACGGTTCCTACGTCATCTAGCATTACGGAATCGTGGTTTTTTTTTTTTTTTCTTATATTTTGGCTCCACACATAGTGTATTTAGCCAGTGTCAAGTATTGTAGTTTTTCATCGTATTATGAAATATTTCATGTAAAGTCAAGTCTTAGTCACAGTCAGTCAGGGTAGTCATAGTCCAGTCTAAGTCAGGTAGTCATAATCCAGTCTAAGTCATACCCTAGTAAAGTAGTGGCAACTTTACTAGAGGCTTCTATGGAATTTTGGAAGCAACACGAAAAACCACGTTTCACTACATTATATCACTTGCCCACACTTATACTCGTAATTCAGCACTTAATGCGTAAAATGCCACTAATTTTAAACATTAACACTAGAAAAAGCATAAGTTTTGTGAAATAATACAATGCAACGACGTGAACTTTTTCACGTTCCCGCCAAAACTCTCGGAATCGTGGTTTTCAACTATTTTGTTGATGAGTGAACGGGGAAGGGGAATATATAGATTTATCTCAAAATACCTAAAGCAGTTTTATCTTTTGTTTTGTGTAGTAATTATATAAGTATTCTATATTAAAATTATTCATATTTATAGTCATTCTATTTGATTTAATAGAATGTTGCATGTTTGTGTAAGCTTTTATGAATTTTTATATAGTTAAGTACTTACCTACTAAGGGTGGATTTTTTGATAAGAAGTTACGGTAGCCAATGGTTAAAAACTTGTAACAAATTTTGACCATTATTTTTAACCATTGCTTATGTTAACTACGGATCAAAAACCTACCCTTAGTTAATCAACTACCTATTCTATTTAATATATTCGTATACACTGGTTCTTGTGAGGTTTCATGTTTTATCTTATTTAGTTCTGATAAAATACGACAAAAAACTACCACTGGTCAATACAATAAATTGCAGGCTACAACCAAGCTACAACACACTTCCATGTAGATGTAGGTATGTTATGTAAGTAAGCTATATATATATTATTATAGACTATAGTATTCAGGTCCCTAGTGGTTCCCTATTTTTAGGCAAAGGTTTTAAACCTTAATTAATAAAAAAGTAGAATCATACGGTGGATTTTGATAAAAATGAAATTTTGAACATTTTACTTGTATAGAGTGTGAATAAGGAATTTTGTACCCTGTGATGAATTTACCTATGTAATTATAATTGGAAACTGAACATGGTTCATGGTAAGAGTTCAATGTTTTTGCTTAGTTTGGAGTTCTGAGCCTTGTCAGATGTAGTAGGTAGGTATTCTGCAATTTTGTAATACACTTCGAATTCGAAGAGGTTAGGTGTATAAAATAATACATTTTGTAAAGATCTGAAACGGTTTGCAAAAATAATTTTACAAAAGGCCAGTTAAGAGAATACAATTAGCGGGGCATTAAACTTCGTGCGACGAGTTGCAGCGAGCGACGGCTCATCTGTCAAAAGTTCATTGACTAGAAGTGGCCGCCACAAAAAGTCTGCGACGTACATACCTACCTAGTAATTATAAGTATCATGATTTGCTGTTTACCACAAAACATTACACTAAATCCAGGCCCCTAGTTAGGGTCCTAAATCGGTCCCTAATTAGGCAACTAATTAGGTGGTGTAATGTAATTGAAAAGCAAATAAGCGAAGCGCACCCTAAGGCTCAATTCAGACAGAGCAGCAAAATGCTCGAGCAGTTTTGCTTTATGAATATCAATCTTAATCTATTTAGACAAAGCTGAAAATAGTGTGCAACATTAAAATCTTACCTATTTTAATGTTGCATACTATATACTGTTTTCAGCTTTGTCTAAATGGAATAAGGTTTATATTCCAATAGCACTTAAAAACTGCTCGAGCATTTTGCCGCTCTATGTGAATTGACCCTAAAAATCCATTTATTGTAGTTATTTAAACTCCATTTCTCACTGTCTTTATAATTTAGTATTTTGAACAAACAGTAGAGTTTGATCAGATAGGATCCCGCTGTGAGAAATAAGACTACCTAATCCGTACAAAAACATGTTGTGGCGGGTGGTAACCACTAAGGCCCGATTTCTCCAAGTTTATTCCAAGTATACGGCTATTCGTTACTCTTGGATACAGCTAATTGACAAATGAAATTACACAAAAAGACGCCATTTTGATTGTATCCAATGAATAAGTCTTATTCGTTCACAAAATTGGTGGTATAAGGGCTATATTCGCGTAACTCGATTGTTCTCGGAAAGTTATACCTGGAATAAAATTTATTCGAGTTTGGTGAAATCGGGCCTAAGTGTTATTATATTTTTAACTAAGTATATATAATATAAAAATATAAATCACCTACCTGCCTATTTTTAATCTTGATCTAAAATATTGGTTGCAATTTATGTAAATATTAGTTTTAAGGTCATATTATAGTAATATTTTACACGGCACTGAAGCAGTATTTTACTTAATCCATATTAAATAGATTATTTTTAAGAAATTTGTTTTTTTTTTCATCTTCGAATAAGGAAAACTAATATTAAATAAAATAGGCTGGGTTTAAGAATAATTGAAATCTTCTGCGATCATCAAGCCGTCTGTCAATCGTGGTGATCATGGCATATCCCCCTATGATAAGCGTCCAAAATGGCGTTTAATGGGGGAGGCCTATGTTCATCAGTGGACGTCTTCCGGCTGATGATGCAATGCTGGGAACCTGCAAGAATTTTGAAGTTCTATTTGATTTAAGTATAGATGGAAAGGAACTTGCGGTGTCGTGGAAACCTCCAACCTCTCACTGCAGTGATTTACTTGAAGCTGTACCATCCGTTTTTGGCCAGACTAAATTAAAGCTACATCCTTAAAATCCAATTCAGGTGGGACAGCTGAGAATGGGCTAACCACCATGCCAGTTTAATAAGGTGACAAAATGTCTAAACAACATAGTTAGGCATTCCATCTAAAGTATCTCTTGCGTTAGTTGTCTAGAGACTAGTAGACTGGCTGTAGTGCTTACTGCTGTGCCACAGAATAAATAATACTTAAAGCGGACAAAATGTGCGATGGTGTGACCACGTCAAGACTACAGAACGATTCCAAGCCTTTTTTAGTCCAAACTGTATATAATATCGATTAAAATCTATATAATAACTATAATAGCTTTATTTGCGAAGGAGGGAATAATAAGACTTCATAAAAAGCTTATTCTAGTTTTTATTTGTCGATTTAACATAGACGTAAGGCATCCTCCCACCTCCTGTTATATTGGCACACAATACCTTCACTTCCAAAATAATATCACTTCCGAACAAATGGAATGTTTAACAAAACAATGGAATGCCCAAAAAATTACATTTTTTTTACAATCGGAGTACTTTTCGCCAGTCGTTCGTTACCATTCGAATACTAGTCAGACAAAATTAAATAAAATCAGGACTAGAGTTTTTAAGTATCGCGCCGTGAATTATAATTTCGGTTATTTACATCGAAGTTTCGTCAAAAGGGTTGACTTTATATTTGTGACTTTTGTCTTATTTTGAGAAAACTAAAGATACATAGAAGGTCTAGAGTAACCCAGCTGTAATATCTATTTGTATGAGAGATTCTTAAATAATTTGGTTATGTTTTGGTTTATGTGCTAAACTGAGAAAGAAACAAAAACACTGGACGACATTGGCACTGATTCGAAGTTAACACAATAATTTATGAACTACGCAATTAATTACAACCGTAGATAATATATTCTTTCCAATGTACAATACCACGAATACTGTATACAATACTGTTATAATTTACGTTTTTTTATAAATAAATTAAAATATAATAAAATTAAAAATGGACGCAAAATAATTTCACATATTGCACATGAGGAATATAAATAAAATTTGAAAACAAAATAAAGAAATTACTGGCCGTCATTGCATCTAATAGTGACTCTTTCCATGGCATAATCTCATAACCGTTCTGCAAATCTTAGGCACTGGTTCGGGCTAATAATATCAAAGCTAATTTCGATATACACCTTAAATTTAATTTACAAACTAATTTATTTGATAACTTCAAGCTTTCTTTTGGTGTATAGGCCATCATCCTCACTGAAAGTGGCTCGTTAAATTTCGATTCGTTCGACGTAATTTTGTCCTTCATTCGTCGACACATGTTCCAGTGTTTCGTAAGAAAGCTAGTATCGATTACAAATATCATATCAGCTGGATATGCAAATAGATTTTTATGCAAATCTCCGACTAGTAGTTATTTTATTACCTAATTAATAAATAAAGGGGTGGATAATGGAACATAATTTTTTTACAGAAATTATCAACTTTTGTTTAAACGCTTCCACTACACCTACCTTAAAGTTTAGCTACCCTCTTATAAACATTATTTTCAATCATATGCTAGTGTTTTATCTATCTGTTTTGTTCGTTTATACCTGATAAAAAATCTATAATAAAGTAAGTTCCATTATCCATCACCTTACATACATACCGTGGATTTACAAAAGCTGCTCGTTCTACCCACTATAGTCCATTTTATAAAAGAAGTAGTTGATGACAGTCATCCAAGGTATAGACGTACCATGTCTAATTTTCTATGCATTTGAATTTTCCATCATCTTTTTCTAATGAGGTGAGGCATTCGGTATAAGAGAATTCCAACTAAAAAGGCAAGTTGGTGGCACAGTAAACAGTTCTCAGCCATTTTACATTGATTCTGGAATGTGAGCGAAAAAGACGAAAAATACCGAATAGAGAATCGGGATCTGGATGTTATAAGTGCCTATATTTAAGACGCTCTCTTGAAGTCATGGTACTTTTTAAAATGGACTATCTTTGTTATGGATACTCTTTAGTAAAAAATAACTAAAATTTGATCTTTTTTGTACAAAATGAATACAACTTACTCTACTTTGATACACAGTTAAATATTACATTAAATTGTTAGTTGCAAAATATACAAGACACGGTTATGTAGAATTAAAAATATTTTCTTAACATTTAACAAATTCATATCCGCATTTTTCCCTTAAAAATACATTTGTACTATTTATAGAATTGAAACGAAATAAACACACTGTTTCGCCTGAGTACATAACAAAAAATAAATGCCTGATTACATTTTAAATAGTTTTAAAACATTTTCTGTATTTACAATTTGTACATGAGGTTTCTATGGATTCTATATGCCTATGTTGTCCTTTACGTTACGGTCGAATATTGAATTAATATATGTACTTTTACAACATATTTAAATATATTAAAAAAACAAACTAAAATTACACAGAACTTCATAGGCACAATATGAAAAACCTAACTTTATCGATGATAAGTTACACTCGGTTATTACGTTTTATGATACAAAATGTACAATTCGATCTACGAATATATTAAATAATGAACACAATCGCATTTTTACATTAGCTTGTTGCAATAAGCCCAACACGTCTGTGAGTTGATTTCGCTATAAGTACATACATTTCCGAGTGACATTTCCAATGAGCTACCGATGGGGATAAAGCTAATCGCAGATGGCGCTATCGTCGTCGCTGGTGTTGCCAGTCCATACTCAAATGTCGATAAATTACCGATTTATTGTATACTTGTATGGTAGAAAAACGCCAAACAGCGTTTAATAGCCCCTAATCAAAAATGAAGAAGAAACTTGCATGTAATATGTTCAGCGACTGTAACACCACCTAGATAAGCGAGAATCCTCCCCCCATTGCTAAAAAAAACATAAATATCATAACTGCACAATACGCTAAATAACTTAACCATCACAACACTCGTAATATCAAAAGAACTCTGTCTTAACGGACTTATGAACACATAACTGCCTCGGTCACTAATATCAAAAGAGTCAATAAAAAGCTGCAGCGTCCCCTCACTACCCGCAAGCGAATGCACCCGGATCAACCAATTAAACAAGGTAGTGGTTGAACTTTTTCAGCCTTTGCTACGTATGTTTCGAGGGCCTCCGTTCGGTGACACCTTCCATAGTCTCCGGGCTGAATCTCACTCTAGACTGAGAGCCGCTCGACGCGTCTCTAGCTGACACATACGAGCTGTCAGTTTCACTTGTCAAACTGTCGGGGGGTGTCGGATTTGTCGGGGTCCCACCCCCGGAACTGCCGCCTGAAGCGCTCGATTTCTTATTGTACTTCTTCAAGCTGGAACGCAATTTCGTCGTCCCCAATTCGAGCCCCAAATTCGCCGGTCGCTCCAACTCCTCCTGAGACTCCTGCCTGTAAAAGTCTCTCGGTAACGAGTAATCGGTCGATTTCCTCGGATACTCCGTCTTGGCCCTGTATTCCAGTTTCTCTTTACTTCGAAACTGTCTCGAAGGGGAAAACTCTTCCGGATGGGAGTTGGAAGCGGATGAATTTGAGGGTGTTCTTCTATGCGTCAGAAATTGCGGTCTGTAATCTGGGGTCGGTTCTCTGTACTCGAAGGAGCATTCGTCGTACCCGTAATACGGATGTTTCACGACGTAATCTGCGGTGCGATCGTACGAATGCAACGATTCGTTTCTGTAGAAGTATTCTCTGTCTTGCGACGGTTGAAAGTTCTCCCTGTAATTGTGGTAGAGGTCTGCAAGGTGGTCTGACGTTGTGGATGAAGTTCTTCTTGGGGAAGGCGTGGGTTGTGTTGAAGTGTAATTGGTCCCAAGGCCTGAGGTCCCGGAAAGTGGTTGCGCGGAATGCCCATACCCTGATGAAGAGGATGGGTGAGCGTAGTGGGTTGGAGAGTCGGTGAACCGCATGGGTTTCTGTTCTTCTGCTTGTAAGCTTGTTATCTGGAAATTACCAAAAAGTTATTAAAGTATCGGGTTTTGAAATCGAGCAGTAAAACGAGCTATGGTCGACAGGTCGACGGGTACACAGCTTGTTTTACTGCTAAACTGGGTAGGCTGGCTGCCAGATAGCGCTGGATTGATGAAGCAGAAGGGTTCTCGTGAACTGCAAGACGTGTCGGCATAGAGTAGCAGTAAGTAACATTCACAATGTGGGATAAACTTGCGTTTTAGGTCGGAGACCAAAACTGCATCATTGTACAACGAACAGTGATTGTAATAACATAGGGTCCCTAAGCTATTAAGTAAAAACATTTGAGTAAGTACTGGGTGGCGCAAAAGTAAAGACCCTATTTGGTTCAGCTATAACATTTTTTCTAAATTAGAAAACTAGATTTAGGTTTTTTTAAATGTATATTTGTGCCATTAAATTTCGTACCATTAGGATTTAAAGATGATGTCTTTTAAATGGTGACCTCCAGAGTTGATACACATTTGAGCCCTATTTATGACATTTTGCATAACTTGCCGTAACACTTCCTGCGATATGTTCGTTATTTCTTGACGAATGTTTTCTTTTAGAGCTGCGAGAGTCTGTGGCTTGTTCACATACACCCGAGATTACAAAAAACCCCAAAGAAAGAAGTCTGGACTGGTCAGATCGGGTGATCTTGCAGGCCAAGGCAAATCGCCAAAACGAGAGATAACTCGGCTTGGAAAAGCGTCCCTCACTAAGTCCATAGTGTCGCGCGCTGTGTGTGCCGTAGCGCCGTCTTGTTGAAACCAGATGTGCTCCAGCCCCAATTCGTCCAAACTGGGTATCAAAAACTCACGTAACATGGTTCTGTAGCGTTCTCCAGTGACAGTTATCGCATTGCCTCCAGCGTCTTCGAAAAAATAGGGTCCGATCACTCTGTCAACACAGATGCCACACCATACAGTAACTTTTAGTGGGTGTAGAGGTGTTTCTTGAATAATGCGCGGATTATCAGTGCCCCAGAACCGAGTATTCTGCTTATTGACATGCCCTGAGAGATGGAAATGCGCTTCGTCACTCATAACCAATTTTGAAGGAAAATCATCTTGCAAAATGTCATAAATAGGGCTCAAATGTGTATCAACTCTGGAGGTCACCATTTAAAAGACATCATCTTTAAATCCTAATGGTACGAAATTTAATGGCACAAATATACATTTAAAAAAACCTAAATCTAGTTTTCTAATTTAGAAAAAATGTTATAGCTGAACCAAATAGGGTCTTTACTTTTGCGCCACCCAGTATAATTATATCTGGAGTAAACCGACACGAGTCAATGCTGGCGATAAATCGTAAAGCCTGGGAGCTACCGATAGCAACGAGTGGGATTTTCGTCATATTCGGTAATGAAAACAGTAAATTGACATGAAATTGGACAAACGTTTTATCCCGTTTTTATACACAATTTGTTCAGCGAAAGTAGATAAAACGAGGGATAAAAGTTTTTGTCTCCAGCCGGCCAGTACGGGCGGTGGAGAAAATTGTCTTTCCCCGTTTTATGTAATCTTCTTCGTGCTTGCTTACTTGTCAAGTGAGTAAAACAGGGGAAAGACAATTTTGTCTACCGTCCGTGCTGGCAGCAGTCTGTGCCAGCAGGGCTAGCACGACCCATAAAAATCGACATAATATTTTGAGAAAGCGACGAAGCGTTTATAGGTAATGCTATCGCTGCTGGTGGAATAAGATTCCTACTCACAGGGGAGCCAGTGATAGCGTTAAGCGGCGCTCGCAGGTGCCTCGTGGGTCCGTGGTAAGTATTGTGAGCTCCGAAACCGAAACTTTCGTATACCGACGAACTCATCGGCTCCGGTTCTATCTCTGTTCTGCAAAAATACGATAAACAATTTCAAAAACAGTACAGCTAAGTTACGCACCAAACCTTATAGTGCGTACAGCAAATGAGTGGAGTACCTTGGCATCGTCCTTGTTTCCAAATAACTATACAACCTGGGAGTATACTCTTGACTTGAGAGTGAACAGGTATCTTCTAGGCAAGCATACACCACCGTAGGCTGCGTCATCACTTACCATCAGGTGAGACTATGGTCAAATTCTATGCCTATAAATTATAAAAAATAACGATAGCGAGTAAAGCAACTACAGCATGGAATCTTTTTTTAATTCAATTCTGAGTTGTTTCTTCTCCTAACGGGACGAGGAAGTGTTGGTAACTTATGGTTCCACCACTTGATGAATGGGACCATGAGGAATAAATCACTATAATGATCTGACATATTTTTAAGGCCACAAGAATGGTCACGTGTCAAACAAACAAAGGGGATCCTATCTATCAGTTTTGTTAAGTGAGATACAAAGTTGGACGCAGCTATCTCGCTCTCTTATGCTACGGCTACACTATGCCAATAATTATAGCCATAACTATTGGTATATCACGGTAGTGTAACCGTGGCATTAGGCAACACTCAAAAGTCATTATACTACAGATAAAATAATAGAATACTGTGTCCGAACATAATATATAAAAATAAAATATGGGCATGCGCTCCGAGCGAGCGAGACGCAAACCTGCGTCTAACTTCTCGCTTGCACAGCCGAGTTCACAAATGTATGGTGAGAGGTGACTTTTAATCTTAAGATATTGTATATATCCTTACCTATGAGGCTGCAGTGTGGGATGCAGCGGGCTAACATTGGACACTCTGACGTCATATCCGGCCGCAACGCCCCCGAGCAGAGCTGCCATATTGTACAGAACCAATTCTATTATACTCGGCTTCTTGAATTTGTAGCCTGGAAAGAATGTGCGGCGTATGCCTTGAATTACATACAGTGAAACAGAAATAACACAAGAAGTACAAACACTGCTTACTAAGAAAGCAAAGTGGGGGGAAGAAAGGTTCTCGAGTGGCGACCACGAACCGGAAGACACAGCGTAGGCCAGCACCCACTAGGTGGACCGACGATCTGGTGAAAGCCGCGGGGAGCTGATGGATACAGGAGGAGAGCAGCCACTCAAAGTGACGCTCTGTGGGGAAAGCCTATGTCCAGCAGTGGACGTCTTCAGGCTGTTGATAATGATGATCTCTCAGTACGAAATCAAGTCGATTTAGCCGCTTTTTTGAAAGGATATTTTTATAAGCACTGCTAGTGAAAAGATGTTTCCGAAATAATATAGTTACTTACTTAGACTACAATAACTTTTGGACCTAGTCATATTTTGCTAAAAGTATGTTGCGAAAATGGTAGTAGTTATTCTCACAACAGATTATATAATCTTGTATGGTAATTTGTGAATAGTGTTGTGGGCTGCATTACTGCTAAACATATGTAATATTTTAACTATATATTTTTTGTAATGTAGCTGTTTACTGTTCCTAATAAATAAAATAAAATAAAAACAGATCTATATGAAGGCTAAAAATTTTCATTCATAAAAAATCTACCAAAATTAATCAATAACTTTTTTAAAACTTTGGTTAACTTTCGAACCTTTCGTAACGATAATGATCAAAACTAAAACCGATTAATTTCCATAAATAACGGGTGTAATTCAATTCGTTAGCATCCTTTGAAACTAGGTACCTACTCCTGACACCGGTCACGTGTGGACCAACATTTATGAAATCTAACGCATCGACTTTCAGATTCAGATTCAGATTCAGATATTTTATTGCTTCCATAGTGTACATAGGTGGAATAAGTATAAAAATAACCCCTATAATAACCCCCCCTACCCCTATTCCTATTGATAATAACTCCAATAATGGGATACCTTACTTAATCAACTGCTACAGTACAAAATTAAATTAAAATACTTAAGAAAATACTGATTTTAATTATTAAACATAAGGTAAAAAAACCTATAAAAGTATCAAAATCATTCGCGCCAACTACGTTAGGCGCCGCACAATCTTCATAATTTTTAATAAAAAAAAATTGTTATTTTCACACTTTAGTTTTTAATAATCATCAATCAATTTATCATGTTCTTAATTTATGCTATTGAATTCAATTGCATCCTGTATACAATTACATATTTTTTCTAAAGTGGCGTGTCTCTCAGTTTTTCAGTAAAGAAAGAACATATAGGTATTTATAAGCAGTTTCGTATAAACTAAAGATTATTTTAACAATGGAAAAATTAATAATTAGAACTCACCTTCGCTATTGTAAAGAGTCGGCATGGGTATATACCTCGACGACGTGCTACTGAGAGGAAACTCGGGTCCCCACTCATCAGGGCTGTAGTCTGTGTAAGGGAGAAAACAACCTATGTGAATGGAAACATAGGCGTTAGTGTATATGTGTGCGTGCTTGTGACTTGTGACAGCTTTGATATTGTACACTTTCACCCTTTTATGTACGAGTGAATAACTAAGTGACAATATTTATTAGGTCGTTGAAATGAAATAAAGATTTTTTCTTGTTAAAATCATTAGGTGTTTCAGCAACATGCTACAAAGCGTTGTGTATGGTATCGTTATATACTACAAGTACTGTATGTTTCAAGCGCAAATGTATATGTTTGAGTGTGGAGCTCGAAGGACCAATTACTAGCTCGAAGGACCAGAATTTAGTCCAAGCTTAACTTCTTTCTTATTTCATCATTTTTAATGTTTTGGTAAAGTTAAGTTGGGGCAACAATCTCATGGATTTCAATAGGTAACATGTACATCTCTTTTTGAGGAATTTATAGTATGAATAGTTCCAAACCGCTGAAAGTCTCGATACGTATTTAATTAGAATATTTGAAAAATATTCAGAACTTGATTAAAGTCTTAACTTTTTTAATAAGGTGATAATATCTATTAAATGAAAAGTGTCTTAATATCAAAGCTGTCGATTAATAAACAGATATGAAACATTATGCCAAAAATGTTACACACTAAGGACATTAGCGATGAAATTCTAATTCTAACTTGTTATCATCTAATATCTAATCAATAGTTAATCGAAAAATAATCCAATAATTAAATAATTATCAGAAAAAAGTTTAAATTTACAAAATGAACGGAAATCAACAAAATTAGAGGAATAACAAGAGCATTAACAATTTCCTCCAATTTTTGATATCAAAATGAGTACATGCATAATGCATTTCACGCAGTTTTCGACTACACATGCCAAACAGTTCATTCAATGACTTAATCAAAGCAACAGACAAACGTGAATAATATTTTAAACTATAATACTTACATGTGCATATAAATAGCTTCAGATAAACACTTGACTGCTGTCGTTTTTGTTAATATCGAAATGTTACTTTTATATCTTTGCCTTTCCCGAAGTAGATAGCCATAGTGAGAAGCGCAAGCGAGATTTTTTAATTTTCTTTTTCACCGTCACCGTTTTTCGTTGTCCTACTCTATGGTTTAAAAGTCTATCTTTAATTCTCTATGGCTCTTTCAAAATAATCGCTAGTTGTTAAAAGGTTCGGTTAGTAACTAACGTATTAGTATTCCCATGTTAAAAAAAATACACCAATTTCGATTTTATGGTAAAGGTTTATTTGATATATAAAAAGGTCTATTACTATAAAAGAACCAGATCACCGAAGAGTTTCGTCTTTTTAACAAATTGAGAGAATCTGGATTGTTTTATCTATATCTAAAACTAGACTTTTCAACCCGCGATTTTTATCGGGAACTTTGGCAATGGGAAATCATTTTCCTATAGTCAAAGAGGTGCTAAATCTGTCCAGAAGTGTCTGACGCTTGTAAGTAACAAGTCACAAACTGTCCCACAATTTTGTCTATAGTTTGTGTTAGTGTAGATATTTCATCTAAGCCTCTGTTCTATAATATTTATAATACTAGTCCACCACCATTCAGGAACATTGTTATGGCCAGGTTACAGCGGGTTCTACTGTATTTCATACTATACAGCGTTTCAACTACGTATCAACGTGTTTTGGAAGTTTATATGACGGTATCAGCTAAAAATGTATGTGAAGGCACTTACCCGGTTCTACGCATGGATATAGTGAAGCGTAAAACTCATAACCCCAGTTGAAAAAATTAAAAATTGTTAGCTTTGATAATGAAATTGATTAATTTGGGAAACGCAGACTTTTGTGTGCAAGTTGATAATAAAATTTTGTTTAAATTGCAAAAAGTTAAAATGTGCGTTAATGTTGCGAATTGTGTAAACTAATCAATCAATCTATGATTTTTTTTATGAGTTTAGCACGTCCAATAACTTTTTTTAAAGTCAATAGTATAAAATCTACAAAAGCTGTTAATTTTCCCGATTCTCAACCGGAGGAACGTCGGCGCAATGTATAACAATGGATTTAGTAATGAAAACTGTGCACTCGACACGTCTCGAATAGTCACGTAATGTAATATCGCAGCTACAAGCAATATCTATTCGAAAAACGGCCGGACAAACATTGAAATCATATAAACTTCCAAACAGGTCATTTAGCCAGATATACTGTCATTGTAAACATTTGAAAGCGTGCCATAATGACATGGTGAAAAAAGCAAGATCATACAAACTAACAAATAAGTAAGTACAACAAATACATACAATAATAATTATAAATGACTTAACTGAGTCGTATATAGCACTTATGAACTGCTAAGCATGCATAGCTCTAACTATAAACTTGGCTGGAAGCAAACAAATGCTTACAATTCACAAAATAAAATAAAATAAAAAACAAATGTCAAACGATAATTAAAAATACAGCGTATAAAATAAAAATTACAAAAGTATTTAACTAAAAACACGCACAATTCATGAGTATATCACACGACAAAAAAAACAACTTTTTTTCTTTTTCCTTTACAGTACAATTCCATACATTACACAATCTACATCTTAAGATTAATATTCCCTTATTGTCTGCCATAGAAAAAAAAATAAAACGAAATGCATTCAAGAATAGGATATGTTTGTGACAGAAAATGTAGACACGTTAATTGAATAGTTCAGATTAAAGTGTGATATTAAAATTTTGAGAAAGTTTTAGTTTTTATACAGTTTATACGAGATCCAACATTAACTTAGCAACTCGTACAATCAAGTTAAAATTGGATCACAAACAAAAAACTACAAAAACATGTCTCTATCTGGGATCCAAAGCGGAGAAATGAAGACATTGATAACAAAAACGAACATTTATAATTTCTTGAGCTAAAAGACAATTTCCACATTTGTCAGAGAATATCGCAAAAGTCCTCTCTTCTCCGCTCTGGTTCAATCCTCGGTTCAAAACAAATAGAACTATACTCACAAGGGTACAGCAAGTTGTCCTGAGAAGTTCCTTTTATGCAGCGTAAAAAAAATGGCTGACGTTACGTTTTTTTCAACAGATCACACATTCAACTACAATCTTTACAACAAATAGTCACAGTAATTTTTTTTAGAAATTTTTAATTTTTTGTTGTTACTCATGACATGTTCGCCGTAAAAATATAATACAAATTGGCAAGATCCTAAAGGTTTGTCAGTCGGTGAAGAATTTCCAAGTCTTTTATTAAAATTACAACAATAAAAATAAGAACTTTACTATTTAGACTATCTAGATTAAATTATAGTATTTACCTAACAAACAATTTTTTTTTCCATTTAAATACTTAATTTTTCCAATTCGAAATTTACAACGATATTTTTTGAGAAATATGAAAGAAAAGCTTTCAAGCATGAGCACCAATAGTAATATCAGAGAAATACTGGAGTTTACAATATTTCAGAATTAAAAAGTTCAAAAATGAACGAGAAATATCTTTATTTTGATTTGAGTTGATTGTAAACATAATTATATCAACGCGAATTTGTAAAATAAAAATGTAAAACGTTACAACTACAGTAAAATTGTAACGATAATATTACTTATCGTGAAATTCAGCAAGAAAATTATTTCCAAAAATACAAAGGATACAAAATAGTGTAAAATTGCATTATTATACGATTATCCATGGATTTACGTAAACGAATACGGAACACTGGTAAAAAAACAATACTATTAAAAATTAAACCAAAAAATAAGTCTTTTAATTCGTTACATACTAATCTAAACTTACTAGCTAACTTCAAATCCTTGGAACTATAAAATATCATTCATTAACCTATTTACAAAATTAACATGAGATTTTTGACGAAATCGTTTCGATAATCGATTATTGTCGAATGATCGTAGGGTTCGATTTCGATTTTTTGTCGCATTTCTTTAACTTTGTACGACACTGTTACTTCTATCTGTGGTGATGATCCCAATAATTATTCAAATATTTTGGAAAAAATGTACTGTCAGCGAAAAATATGGAAATATACACAAAAAACTTTTTTTACGCCAATCGATCCTATTTCATGTAGGGATCAAAATATTGTATAGGACCCTTTAAGGTATGAGTACTAGAAATGTCAGAAATCGCGAAAAACTTATCCCATACATTTTTTACGGGCAAACGATTAATTCACTCCAAATATGATGATGATGATGATGATGAGATAAATACTTATTACCCCAATACTTAAGTGTCGGGTAAGGTCCCATAGTATCAAAATCAATATTAAAAATTAATTAAAAAAAAAACCCATGGTCAGATTTCGAAAATATTTGACGTGTAGTTATAAATGGATGTAAGGAACGTAATGTAGGCACTCTCATCACTGGGCAGTATTTGGACCAGATCCTGTCAATGTCCTTTAAGAATAATTATATGAAGATTTTGTAGTTCTCAACTTTAGACAACAGAATTATTATCAGGACCCCAACTCGACATGATAGACCGACAAGTAGTTTGAGATAACTTTGTCACAGAAACAAATGCACATTATTGTAGGAATGTGTTAGTAGAAAATGATATGTATTTAATATGGCAACACTTTTGTACATCGTCCACAGGTTTTATATGGCAATAAATAGCTCGGGCTGGTTACTTCTTGAAACCAAGCCATTGTGAACACAGGGCATCCTTCCCGATATGTAAGCAAATTATTTAGAGAAAAGATTTCAGGAAATCTTTTTCAAATACTTAGCAAAAGCTTCAAACATCATCGGGGCTAGGGCTACCATTTAGAAAAATGAAAGACCCGGAAAAAAGTCTGGACAATTTAGTTTTAATATGAAACTGAACATCCTTATATCAAAAATTAATATTTTATTACTAATTCAGAAAGAATGTATACCAAACTGTTATATATTTAAAGGACTATGGTACTATTTTGTTAAAACAAAATATTCATTTTTGACGATTCATCTTTTTACCATTATATTACTCAAAAAAATAAATTGGACGAATCAAACAGAAGGCTGAAAGTCTAGACAAAATCTGTACGGATGGCAACCCTAATCGGAGCTTCCGTTTACCCACAAATCGCCAGCACAAAGTTCATCTCAAACTACTCATCCTGCAACAGCGCCGTCGTTTCCGAACTAACACCGGTCAACCGGCCAGCGACCAGACTATTAGACCGGATGCTCTTCAGGAAACTCCTCTTAACCTCACCGTGGCTACCCTTCCGCCGTCCCTGATCGATCGGGACATCGAACACCGTATCGTAAGTATGAATATCCGCGGTCGATGCGAAAATCGGGCAGAGGAATCGATTTCGCCTCGGCTCGGCGTTTTCGTTCAGGAGATCGTCGTGGGAGCCGCTGCGTTTTCTGGCCAGGTCGGGTTTCGGTCGCCGGGTTTGCGACTTGGACGGGCGCGGTTTCGGTTTGAGGGGAGGGCGGGGTGGCGTGGAGGTTTGGTTACCTGCGTGGCGGGTGGCGGGCGGCAGGTCCGGCGCCGAGCTGCTGAAGCGCGCGGCGCGCGGCCGCGGCGCCAGCGCGGGCGGCGGCGCCGCGCACGCCAGCGGCAGCTGCGAGCGCGAGCGCTGGTGCACCGTGCTGGGGCCCCACGTCTTGCCCTTCACTCCGTCCGCGGGCACTGGAGTGGGAATGGATTTGCTTTAGAACACTTTTGTTTAGCACAGCTCACTTGAAGTGGCCATAGTAGCGTGTGAACAATCTGTGACACGGTGTCGCTGACGTAGGACTCTTGTCTTGCAACGGTTCAAGACACAGAGCACTAACAAATGACGCTTCGTACCTAGATAGAAGCGCCATGTTGACATTAGTATGCGCTTCCAATAGAACCTCTATTAATTTACACAAGCAATCGACTATGGCAGATGGAATAAATAATAATGTCTTCACATTAGTTTGCGCTTACTCGCGCCACGAAATTCATCAGTCATTTCTTTCGTGCTCTGTAGTCCAAGACAAGATTCCTACATAAGCAAGCGCAGCGCAATATAAAAATAAAGTCATCTAAGTAAAATCATCAGCCTGTGTTAGTCCCCTACTAGACAAATTTAGACATAGGGCTCTCCCAAGGTAAGCCAACTAGCCCGATCTTCCTCTTTTCTCCTCTAATGAAGAGTTTTCTTTTAGGCACCGTCAGTTTAGTTGTTTCATCGTCAAGAGATGGCACTCGCGTAGCTCCTGATATTTACTTTTTTTTACCATGAACGCAGGCTGCCATACTCAGAGGATATGCTTCTTGGTCATACTAATGTTTCCAGAACAGTCGCCATGCCATCTAGCGAGATGCTAAAATTACATTAGGAAAATGACTGCTTAATGCTGGTTGCTGCCAGCCACTCTGCGTTAATCATCGCTCCACTTAGTCAGAAGACGTCATATACCATATGATCAATAAGACTCTGTCTACACTCAAGAACAGAAGAATACGTAGTTTACGTAGGTATGACAAATTCTAAAAAGTCTATCTTGATGATAATCAATAACAAAAACATCGTTAGCCCACACATTCCCACTTTTTTTTTAAATGTTGATAGGCAAAGGATTTGATTCAATGGATGCAGGAGGCGAGCAGCCGCTCAAAGTGGCGCTCTGTGGTGGAGGCCTATGTTCAGCAGTCTTCAGGCTGTTGATGATGATGATGATGATGATGATGAAAGCATTTGACAACAGCACTGTCACACCTGCTGGAAAGTGATGACGCAGCTTACGATGGTGCATGCTTGCCTAGGGGATACCTGTTCACTGTTGACTTGACTACTCCCAGATTACAGTTAACTGTGGAACATTTTATCAGATCTGTTGCTCTTGACGTAAACTTACATGCAATAGCCCTCATGATGGCAGGCGAGCCCGGAGGGGTGTCCTTAGCAACTGCCACCAACTGCTTGACGCTGGACTCGTCCTCCGAAGGTCGGACCGTCAGCGTGTGCCGGAAGTCGAGGGGAGAGGATATCGTATCTTTCTTTAGGAGCTTCATCTTGCTAAATTTGCCTAGAACAAGGAATGGTGAAAATGAGGAAACCCCCAGAACCAACCGTAGCGCATTCTGAGCTTAGTGCGAAGTTAAATTATGTAGCGAGTCCGCGTTGCCTAGCAAATCGCAATTTCAAAGTTGAAATTTGTAAATAGAACCAACCAAGTGCGATACGGACTCACCGAGGCCAAGGTTTCCGTACTTACATTTGTGATAAGACCATATAAAATAGCTCCCTAAATAAAAACAGGCAAACAAGGTGACGGCCCGCCTGATGGTAAGCATTTTAAGGTTTATATGTATTATACAGTTTTTGAGATATAGCTCGGGCAGACACGACACCAGAGGCTTTAATAAGGTCCCGTTTTTCCCTTTATACGGAACCCTATAAAAGTTCAATCACCATTTATAAGAACATGACTGGCCTGTTAGCTCAGTTGGTAGCAGCTCTGCCTTCTGAACAGATCTGGTTCCCATAGTACAAGCTATGCTTAGTTTGAGGCTAGATGGGGCTGTGTGAAATGCCCACACATATTTATTTATTTATTAGAAAGAAAACTTCCGAGATAATGTGCCTTATAATTATAACTTAGGAATACTTTACATATTTGAATTGAGACACAAATCAGCGTAATGCACGTAACGTAATCCAAGCTTTATTACCAAAGGGCCGACATTATAATATTGCATCACATGTTTTGAAAACAAATGCAGGTGCGTTTTTGATGTGAACTCTGAACATGCGTAGCTATGTAATAATAACATAATAATGTCTCGTTGATTATCCCGCAGTACATAATAACGATACCTACTCGTGTATACAAAGTACAAACTATGTAAGCAAACCTTAGAGTATAGACTAAAAGCATAGAGAGATCATCAAAACGATATTATATTTGTACTGCTCACACGTATCGCTATGTCAGTGGCGAAGGAAAAAAACAAACATACAGTAATTAGCTACGCTTGCGGAAACGTCATCGTACCATTTTTTTCGACTCGAGTCAACTGTTTTTTCTGTACAAATCTGTCAGACTCATTCACATCAAAGTGTCCACATAATTTATAAAGTGTCCAAGAAAGTGGTACGCTTGACACATAATCAAGGTCTCTCTGCTTTTAGTCTATACTCTAAGAAGCCAACACATTCACTTATGACATATTCATATTTTTATGACATACTCATAGCGAAGCCCGACTAGCCGTTTCTAACCGATCGGTAAAGTTAAGCAACATTCGCTGCGGTCACTACTTTGATGGGTGACCGCTACAGCAAAAAGTGGTATTTACAACTGAGCGCTACCGTGCTTCGGAGAGCACGTTAAGCCGTCGCTTCGGTCCCGGCTGTTGTTGTAAAACAATAGTCGTTAAGCCAAGTCAGAAGCCTTTGGGCGGCCTAAATTTCTGACACCAGGGCTGACCACTTGCCTACACGAGAAGAAGAAGATATTCGCGAGTATGATAAAAATCTGCGACTTTGAACAGTATCCGTCAACGCGTTGGAAGAGGTAAGAGATATACGATAGAAAGAGAGTCAACGTATTGTTTTTAGGATTGCAGACATAAATTGCACTTTATTGCGTTGTAGCAAAAGCCGCTATTCCAATAACGTTTCTGCAAAGTTATCCTTCTGTACCATAGTAGGTACGTACTATTATTAATGCTGTATAATGCTTAACCAATCAATATTAAAAATTAAGCATATTATGTTGAATTAACCCAAAACCTATTCCATACAAATTAACAAAATAATACAGTGTTACGGCTACAAAGCCTACCCGCAGATATACCCCATATTGGCATTCTGGAAGTATTTAATGTTAGTTCTTTACAATAAGTATTAGAATCTCACCTTTACGTTTGTTAGGCATCGGCGGCTGGTTAGCGGACATATTGCTGGCAAAGATGAGGATATGCAGTTCCCTCGCCACCAGGTCAAACTCTCGCATCTCCAACTCTCTCTCCTTCTGCAGCAGGCTCTGTTCCACGAGCCTCTGTTCCAGCTGCGCTCTAGTCAGCTCCTCTTCACGGCACCTTAACTCCTGGGGAGCAGATAAAAGGGGTTAAAAGTACGCTATATTTAGATGGAAGTTCATACAAAACGCGTTAAGCCTTACTTAATGAGAAGCCTACGCATAGGGTGTACTTTAGTCAATAAAAATCCTGTAGGCGACTCAACGTAAACTAAGTACAATCCTTTGTCTTTAGTCTTTCAGTCACAAGCCATTTTGTAGTACAGCTAATTACCACCTTTTTATTATTCCATTAACGCATACAAGAACTTAAGTCATGTGTAAATAAACTGAAAACACACTAATGCTCATTTTCAGCATTTTTTGTTGATTTTTGTATAATTGGCGAAGTCTGTAGGATAACGTGAAGGTGAAGCAAAACCGCTCGTTTTGTATGTTTTCCCATGAAACATTAAATAAGTACAACAATCAAAGCTGATAGCTTCTATTACATCATAAGCAATACCAAAAATGTAGGTGACACAAAATCTGGACAAACATAGAGAAATGTGTATAAAGTCACAATAAAAAAAACGTTCAGTACTATAGTAATTTGTTAGACCGAATTTCCATGTTGCATTTTCATCCTAATGGGTCAAACTTCTTCCATCCAACAGCATAATAAATACTGTTTGCGGTACATAAAATAAATAACATCATCCAACTAAATATCAAGACAACATACACGTAAAAAGCGTTCGTCAGCTCAAATTAAACGTAACGTAGTCTGCAATCTTTATGACCGGTGTGAATTGGCGCCGCAATCGATCTGGCGCTTTATGATTCTTTAGATAGATTGTAAGCTGAAAATTATACTTGTCTCATTCCCAGGCACCACTCTACAAAACTTGTAGAGGGAGGAAAGGAAGCAATGGGAGACAAACCTATAGTTTTTAAAACATTGCTTTAAGGTGCTACGTTTTACTCAGCGTGCCAAATTCAAATTTTCTTGCGTTTTTTGGCAATCACAGCTTAATTACACAACAAATAAATAAATGTTGTTAACAAATATAAAAAAAGGAAACAAAAAATGACACCGTAAAGTTTCTTGTAGCTTCTTCTTTATAGATGTAATCGAAGCTACGGTTTCTACGGTTTGGAGTTTTCTATTCTACATTGTGCCGGATTGCTTGCACCTGTAGTGAGAAAGAGAACTTTTTTTTCTTCAAACTCGTAATGTAATAGGCTTGTTATAATTTTAACATTTATTTTGACATTTTTGACATTAAGCACGGTGATTTTGTTTAATTATGCTTGCTTAATATGTACAATAATTTAATTTTTATTATTTATAAATACATTATCTAGTTTTGACTTGTAAAAGAGCTAATAATAGCCTATTTGCAATAAATAATTTGAGTTTGAGTTTGAGTTCAATGTGATTACATGAAAACTAATTTTGCGCAAATAAATAGAATGTATCAACAAATTACGATTAAAAGTATCACCTAGATATTATCATTGGTTTAGCAAAAAAATGGTAATAGACTGAAAATCCGAGACGAAATTTGTTTATTGCCATTTGTTGCTAAACTCGTGATATCTAGGTGATACTTTTAATCGGAATTTGTTGATACATTCTGTTTATTTGAGCAATATCAGTTTTCATGTAATAACGTTGAGTAATTAAGCTGTGATTGGCAAAAACGCAAGAAAATTTGAATTTGGCGCGCTGAGTGAAACGTTCCACCTTAACAGCACGTCGAGAGACGGACACTTCAAAACTCATGGACGATGCCACTTCACGCTCCGGTTATACAGATTGTCTATGACTAAAATAAAAAAAAAACTACAACATCAATGGTTGCCACTAACCTCCTCTATGGTTTTGTATTCCTATCCGTATGAAGCATTACGAACAAAACGCTTTTATTAGTAACCACACAAATCTGCCGATTTCATTGCAAATGTGGCTTTAAAAAAGTACTAAAAAATTATCCGCCAAGCAATGATAACTTCTTAATCGTAGAGTATATCGATATTATTTTTATAATTGCCATTATTCCCGGAAACAAATTAATTGGATTTGATTTTCAATTTTTTTAACTTGTCCCTTCATAGAAAAGGGCAAATGGCACGTAAAGAAGAATGTTAAGATATCTAGGGCGTACGAAAACTTAAAGTAGCACATTGATTCTTATCGTCGACACCATTTGTTTTTACAACAAATACCCTACAGCATTCGGGGATGAGGTCGGAATTAGTAAAGACTGCTCGGCGTCTATTTAAGCAATATAAAAGCAATTCACTCTATTTCACGAGTACTTTTGAAAAAGAAAAGAATGAGAGAAAATAGACGCGGCGAAGACCGAGCAGATAATAAGTACTTATCGAAGATAGAAACATATTCAAGAAGCGCAACCGTTCGGCAAAGCGTTTTAGATTGGAGCTCTTTTAATACATTTTAAAAAAGTAGCAACATACATAGGCTGCATACTTATTAGAAAGAATGTAGCACAGACCTCTACTTCCGCCATTTTTACAAAATTTTTTACAAATTTTAAAATTGCTCGATGCGAATATTCACATGTAGCAAATGCTCATGTCAGTCACCAACTAAAGACATCATATTACTTGAAGAGCAGCACCACCCGTCGTTCGTTACTTGTTTTACACATTTATTTAGCTAATAATACACTTCGCTGTCGTTTCAGTGCGACTTGAATAAAGAAAACTCAAATTATGTGTTAAAAAAAGGCATGAAGGAACAACTCTTACCCAGTAGTGGATAATCGACACTATTGGACACCATTCAAAAAGTCTGATGCTTAATGCTTTACCTTCTCTTTCCGACGCAGGTCTCGCAACACCTCTTCAATTTCAAGTCGCCAGCCATCCTGCATGGTGTGGAACGACTCGTGCGGTCCTCGGGTGAACTCCGACTGCCGTATTCGCTCCAGCTGTTCCAGAATCGCGGGGAACAGCGGCCTCTCGCGAGGGTTCGAATGCCAACACGCTGTAGGGAGGTTCAAAGAATTGTTAACTGTGATCGGTGAAAGAAACAATGCCGACCACTGGCGACCCTAAATAGATCTGCGTCCCCACTGTTAAACCCAGCAAAGCCAGTGTATGGAGCAGTTCAAAACGTTTGGTCTATTGGCTGGACTCAAAACTAGAATCCGTAATATGTGGTGGTTATAGAGCGTCCAGATGCTTTATGTATTTATTGGAACCGGCTTGTAGTTATAGTGGTATACTCAAACGTACCTCATGATAAACTGGTGACGTAAGATGTGAGTACACACTCTGGATACCTACGTCATAGCTTTGGATGTGCGTCACAGCCCAATGTTGGTGGCCGTGCCAGTATAACTTAGGTTTACTAGTAATACTTCTTTTACTATCAATAAACTTTGTCCAGTCTCATCATGAAAACGAAGTGCAGAAAGATAGAGCAAGCATATCATTATCATCAGCCTTTCCTAATAAACGCCACTGGGCCCAGTCTTCGGCCAAAATGAGCAGGCGCACTTAGAGGAAATACCATCAAAACAATTTCCAGGCTGGAAAGGATCTAAAAGTCATAATTAAATCTGAGTGACTTATAACATCCTATTGATCCCTTACCTTCCATGAGCACTTTCCAGGGTTCAGGACAGGTGCTAGGTATAGGCAGCGTGAGCTTGTTGACGGCCACTCCGTATGCCACCGCCAGCGCGTCGATTCCTTTGTACGGTGTCTCGCCAGTGAGCAGTTCCCATAGCAACACGCCGTACGACCACACGTCAGATGCGTGGGAGAATGTCGAGTGTTTTATTACCTGGAGGAGGACTGCAGTTTGAAAAGTAATTTTTGAATATGTACACGGAGTAAAGTTATAAATTGTGGAACATCTACTCTATAGTGTTATGCTAAAACAAATTGACGATCAAATGAACTTCCCCAAAATTAGTTTATTGATTATCATTTTAGGCTTTTAGTTGTAGCACTGGCTTGTGGCATCAGGAAAATAATTATAAGCATTCTCGAAAAAGTATATGTAGCTAATGAAATTATATCATTGCAGAGATTGAACTCAAAGGGAAATATACAAAGTAAAAACCAAAACATACAGGAGAGACGTTGCTATTGGTCTGCTGCAATATTCAGGGGTTTCTATTTATTAGAACGCTGAATAATTTACACGGTACTACATACAATATGGATTTAAAAAAAAATCGCATACATATAATGTCATGCCACACATATATCCTGTATGTCAAACAATATATGGCCCACACGACAACCGGCCATGAACTAAATTATAAATTAGCATTAGCGGATTAATAGCCGACAAAAAGCCGGTATAATAGCCACGTATCGGTGGCGAATGGCCATCAATCAATCGGCAGTTACGAATAGTTACAACAGTCAACAGAGATCGGACAAGTAGCTATTAATATTTATGATTTTTATAGCAGTATCGCCTGCTCAGCGTAATCTACAGATTAATTTGTAAAGGAAAAATTTGAATCACGAGCGGGACTTGAACCCGCATCCATCCGTCCCTAAAGCCGGGACATGCTTTACTTAAGCTACCGTGACAAGTGGTCTCGTGTCCGAATTTATCCTTCACCTTTTTACAACCAACTTACGGGGTTGGCAGCGCCATCTATTGAGAAATTCTTAAGAATTATCCCAACCAGCACGGTCAAGTTACATCAACACAAATGCTGTAAAGATAACGCCTCCCAAATCAATATTTATGATTTTTATAGCAGTATCGCCTGCTCAGCGTAATCTACAGATTAATTTGTAAAGGAAAAATTTGAATCACGAGCGGGACTTGAACCCTTGAGATTACGCTGAGCAGGCGATACTGCTATAAAAATCATAAATATTGATTTGGGAGGCGTTATCTTTACAGCATTTGTGTTGATGTAACTTGACCGTGCTGGTTGGGATAATTCTTAAGAATTTCTCAATAGATGGCGCTGCCAACCCCGTAAGTTGGTTGTAAAAAGGTGAAGGATAAATTCGGACACGAGACCACTTGTCACGGTAGCTTAAGTAAAGCATGTCCCGGCTTTTGGGACGGATGGATGCGGGTTCAAGTCCCGCTCGTGATTCAAATTTTTCCTTTACAAATTAATCTGTAGATTACGCTGAGCAGGCGATACTGCTATAAAAATCATAAATATTGATTTGGGAGGCGTTATCTTTACAGCATTTGTGTTGATGTAACTTGACCGTGCTGGTTGGGATAATTCTTAAGAATTTCTCAATAGATGGCGCTGCCAACCCCGTAAGTTGGTTGTAAAAAGGTGAAGGATAAATTCGGACACGAGACCACTTGTCACGGTAGCTTAAGTAAAGCATGTCCCGGCTTTAGGGACGGATGGATGCGGGTTCAAGTCCCGCTCGTGATTCAAATTTTTCCTTTACAAATTAATCTGTAGATTACGCTGAGCAGGCGATACTGCTATAAAAATCATAAATATTGATTTGGGAGGCGTTATCTTTACAGCATTTGTGTTGATGTAACTTGACCGTGCTGGTTGGGATAATTTCTTAAGAATTTCTCAATAGATGGCGCTGCCAACCCCGTAAGTTGGTTGTAAAAAGGTGAAGGATAAATTCGGACACGAGACCACTTGTCACGGTAGCTTAAGTAAAGCATGTCCCGGCTTTAGGGACGGATGGATGCGGGTTCAAGTCCCGCTCGTGATTCAAATTTTTCCTTTACAAATTAATCTGTAGATTACGCTGAGCAGGCGATACTGCTATAAAAATCATAAATATTGATTTGGGAGGCGTTATCTTTACAGCATTTGTGTTGATGTAACTTGACCGTGCTGGTTGGGATAATTCTTAAGAATTTCTCAATAGATGGCGCTGCCAACCCCGTAAGTTGGTTGTAAAAAGGTGAAGGATAAATTCGGACACGAGACCACTTGTCACGGTAGCTTAAGTAAAGCATGTCCCGGCTTTAGGGACGGATGGATGCGGGTTCAAGTCCCGCTCGTGATTCAAATTTTTCCTTTACAAATTAATCTGTAGATTACGCTGAGCAGGCGATACTGCTATAAAAATCATAAATATTGATTTGGGAGGCGTTATCTTTACAGCATTTGTGTTGATGTAACTTGACCGTGCTGGTTGGGATAATTCTTAAGAATTTCTCAATAGATGGCGCTGCCAACCCCGTAAGTTGGTTGTAAAAAGGTGAAGGATAAATTCGGACACGAGACCACTTGTCACGGTAGCTTAAGTAAAGCATGTCCCGGCTTTAGGGACGGATGGATGCGGGTTCAAGTCCCGCTCGTGATTCAAATTTTTCCTTTACAAATTAATAAGTAGCTATTAAATGCCGAAAATAACTTGATGTCGAATTGATCGGGCAAGTAATAAAGTCCATCGCGAGGACAACGTAATCCCACGGTTTTTTATAGCCAGGAAATTACAGATATTATAACCAAGTCTCTTATGTCTTTTACAAAATACATTTTATACACTGGCTGTTTATAATGGTGTTCATCTCGGGACGCGAAGAGCTTGTATGTGAAAGTATAGCATTCCTTCGCTAATAGTTTCTTTATGATATGGCTCATAAATACTTACTTCCGGTGGCATCCACGCGTAGGTTCCGGCGGCGGACATTCTGGTGGTCTTGTAAACCTCTCGCGCCAGTCCAAAGTCTGTGATTTTAAGCGTCTTGTTCTCTAAGGTATCATCAGAAAGTATCGCCTCACTGAGCAAAACTGAAATAGAAGAAAAAATGGCTTATTAGAAACTAAAAGGAAGATGGCGACTTGAAAAAATCTTTAAAAGATTGATATCTAAGTCAATGCAGAAGGTCAAACTGGGCATTTTATAAAATCGGCATATAATAAACAGTACGTCTGACGGCAATCTCACCATCAACGTACTAAGATCTAGATGGTAATGCTATTGAATTCCTCAGATAAGCAGCTTGGCGATTAGGAACTGTTCCAAGCACTACTCATTCTTCAGTTGTATAACAAACATTCAGATATTCCTAGTAATGTTTTAATTGGAATGCTTGCGTTCAAAGCGAAAGGTTTCCAATCGATATACCTTATTCAGGTCAGCATCAGCACGGGGCCTTTTAGTGAAATGAACCCAGATATAGCTTGTGTTTAAAGTTCATGTGGAAAGGGTTTTTAAAGGTTAATTTAGGCCATTTTTATAGGAGTGATACACACAATGTGCACCTTTCAGTTTAATAAAGTGAAAAAGATATTAAAAATGCAATTATAGTAAAATATGATCAATTAGCCAAATAAACTGCCTACAACATATCATTTTGGCTGTTTAATTTTTGGAATTTCTTAAGATTTTATTAGAATTGGACACACATAAGTGAACCACATTTACTATTGCAGTCATCCATAAAGAGGACCTTGACAATTCTAATCATTCATGCATACTATGACAGCCCCAATATCCTGCCTCGAAACCCTCGACAAGAGCACCCAGTAAAGGCTGACCTTCGAGGCAGCCGCAGCGTGTTTCCCATCCACAGCCTGACGTGACCTGACCACATAAACAGCTTTACGACCATCCCCGCTACATGTTCATTGAAAATTGAGAGCTCGGTCAATGGAGCCGCATTCATTTTGTGTTATATTACTTAGTTCGGAAGTCGACGTCTGGAGAAATACAGGTGTTACGGCCTATAAAAACGTACGTTTCTATGTTTTGGGTTTGTAATTCCCATTCCCACCAGATGTTTATGACTTTGTTTATTATAATGCTGCACCGAATGAAACTTTTAAGTAAATCAATCAACATTGCGTAATTTAATCAAACAAACAATCCGAATCTTGATAGATTTCAACAAACATTTGGAAACGGAACGTTAACATTGATAGGTAGTGCTTTACTTTACGAAAACAATTTGCATTTTGAACTGGTTTGATACTATGTGGAACGTGTTTGATACTTTAGCCGGAGGGAATTTTTGCATACGTCTCGACTCGATCAATGCAGTTTTATTATATTATGTTGAGAATCAGCGAGACATGCCTCTTTCAAGTCCCTATTAGCATCGTCATCGCATGAAAATTATATTTTAACTGCATTTCATAACAACTTGCTTATTGCATCGTCAGTTAATTATTGATTGCCCACTCGTCTGCGAGTCTTAATGACATTTATTGATACTCTTGGTGTAATGTCATCTCTCACTGTCCCCATTTTGATGTTATCTGTACTACAATCAAGAAACCTCATCTCGAGGAGGGTTTAATTGCTATGTTGGAGTTAACTAGATTTCTCCACGTCTTGGTAGTTACAGAAGTTTTTAATAATACTGTGATTAATAACTATCAATTCTCGGTATCAGGACTTGGCAGTAGATTTAAATACACCTATTCAAATTCCAGTAGTGGAGCAGCACCGTTATATTGTTAAAATGGTCGTAATGGTTACAGTTAGCTTTAACTTTCTTGTAGTATTTTCTTATATGGATTTCTCCCATCGCTTCTAGGCGTACAGGAAAACCATCAAATAAAATCCGCAATAACAACAACAACTTTCTGCTCCGTCGAATTAACAGTGACAGCACACAATCGGCGTACATTATTTTATACAATGTTCTGAATATGATCGGCACAAGCGGCTTACATTCGACAAGTCCAAAACGGGTCCTGGTTCTGTCACCCATTCAGACGTCCATCACGAGCGCACAAAGGGACAGCCTGCTGACTGACACGACGCCCGATTGTAATCCGTCAGGCTTAATGAGGATTAACCAGAGTTATTTTGATGTACGAATTGTGAGAGTTGACAAATAAGGCAGATTTGCCCGGATCAAAACATCGTTTAAATAAGCTGTAGCGTGATTTGAAGACTGGAACGAATTGTCTAAATATACCTTACTTGTATACTTTGTAACTGTTAATTTGAAGACCTCTACTTTGAGCTAGAGACGTAAAAAAAACAAGACAGACATTTTCCTCAAATAATACAAACAGCCTAATAAATCATGAATTGAAACCAAACCACTGATGTGATCGTTCTGCGAAACCAATTTCACCGCATTATATCGATTCGACCTCAGCAGTTGTGCTAGAATCACAGCACAAATGCTACTCAGTAGTCACGCAACTGAATCATGAAATCGTAAACTATGGGAAGTGGGGAATCCTGAATTGTCCCTTCTTCCGGATGAACGGTGGAGTGACAGATCTAAAAACCCGAAACGGTGCAAAGTGCTGCAGCTTCCGAATCAATGAACCATGCATGTTCCGACTATTCTGAGTCAGGTTCAAGACGATGATATCACCATTACAGGAGGCGTTTAATCTAATGTTCTTCGGTGTCTTCAATGATCGTCTTTTCTGTCGAAGACTTGCGGAGATTGAGATTCGTATCAGAGTTTTTCGTTATTGTTGGTGACTGGGAACTTAATTATATTATACAGTGAAAATGATGTAGCTACCAAAGACATCTAAAAAAAGATTTATGGTATGAGCAGTTTCACCTGCTTATTTAAAAAAATATTTTTTCAATTTAACACTAACGTTGTGTTGGTTAAAGAAAAATGCGTATCAGCCTACATAATAATCAGTTGGAAACCGAGAAACGCATTCACTATTGAGAAATGTTAATATTTTTGTAATACCTACCTAAATATGGAACAACAGAGTACTTGGAAACTAGCTTTACAGTTAATACTGAAATCACATAAATCAGTTAGTCCCTGAGTCAGGTTCAAGTGCCTGATGTCACGCAATCCTTGGAACCGATCTCGCTGAATGGGCTTCAATCCAATTTACATCCATTGGCTCGGGCCGCGCCGGTGCGTACGCGCACGCGTCTTTGGCCGCGCGACATGAATTATTCAGGCATACGGGAAGTAACATTATTATAACCGGATACAGATCCTGTTCCCGTGTAGCTTGAAGTTGAGAACAATGAGTACAATCTTGTGCTCTCTGTGCACATGATCTTGAGAAGAGATCGTATTTGTTTTTTTTGTACTTATACTATTCAGAGGCCTATATTCAGCAGTGGACATCTTCCGGCTGTAGATGTGTGTGATGTGGTTCCATTCAGAATTTCAGACGATACAAAGGTCACTTTCTTTTCTGAGAAGCATAATTTAATGTATGTTTCTGTTGCTTGACTACCAGTTAATGTAAAAATAAAGAACTGCAAGTGAATACACACAAAATGTTGAAAAATAATCTGAAGAATGAAAAAATCTAGAGAACAGGTACAACATTTTGTGTTAGGAAAATCTATTAATTACATCAAATAAACTACAGAGAACAATTGAACAGGGTTTTCTGTAGTTTATTTGATGCCTTGCTGGCTACCATTAAAGGCATTATTATTTTATTAATAGAAACCTAGCTAATGATTCCGTACACGTGGAAAGCGGCACAGGTTTCGAGCAAACGGCAGGAATACAAAATGTACTTGTTTCATTCGGTTTGAATACATAAGCGGAATAACGACAAATAGTAGGGTTGCCAACATTACAACTAATAAATTACAAGACTAGAGAGCATGACCATTATTGGTCACAATTTATTATCAACAGAGAAACAAGCGTGAAGCAAGAGTTTTCTGTGTAAGTTGAGCGGGATTTTAAGCCTGCCCGGCTAGCATACGCACCGCGACAAAACGTTCTTGACACTTTATGTCGTGGGAGACCGTGACAAGACTATGATAGCGCGTAAGTGTATCTCACTCTAACAGTGACGACAAGTATCTCGCGGTGCGCATGCTAGGCCCACTGGTTTATCTCATTGTTGGGCAAAGGGATCCCTCCATGACTTCCACGCGTCTTGGTCTTGGGCTATTGAGGACTATCAGCCATCAAAAAAACCAAGCCATATTCAACGTGATCTGCTTCGAACCGACGCGATGGTTGTGACTAAATATGTTAAAATTATCTTGTAGTTTTACCCACTTACTAATAAAGATTGAGTAACCAACGAATAGTTATTTTGTGTTTTGTTTCTCTCTATCAAGTTTGATATAGGTAAAGCTAAAACAAGAGAAAACATCGAGTAGTTATTCTTCTATACTGCTGTTATGCAGAGTTTATTAGTAAAGGGTTAGTCTCATTACATTGAGGTATGATACACACAGCTCACTGTCTCAACATAATTTTAACGTCCATCCTGTCCAAAAATTTTTTTTTTTTACTTTATTATTATTTACTCATTTATTCATTTACTTACTTTATTATTATTTAGTCTCTTCTTTAAACCTCTTCTGTTTGATTTTAAAAAAATATACTTCCTAGTCTAGACCTAACGTAAAAATCGAAACGACAACCCTAACTCCAGCATAATAATATACGATTCCAAGAAGTTACAAAACCATAGAAAATGTGTAAAAACGGGTTTTATTTCGCTAATTTACGTTCTATTGTTGCACGAAATGCGTAATTGGTCGCTCATGTTCAATATTTATATTTCGAGGAAAAATTGTTCAAATTGTATGCTAATAAAGAAGGCTTTTCGAAAGATGTAGTACCTAATTGTACGCCGAATAATAATTTAACTAACAAATAGTCGTTAGGTACTTAGCCGTCATGAATAATCTGGCTAAACGCCTTTGTAATAGAGCTCAACATCTTTTAAAATCAAAACTAATTGAACTAGAAACGCTTACATATTATAGAACCGAAACATATACAGATATGATGCCCAAGTCATACTAGTATGTTTCAAACTTCCAATTTCAAGAATTCCACAATGTCAGTTATCTTGAAAATAAAAGCATTTCCTCGCAAAGTGAAATGAAGGGGACATGGAATGTACTTCGATCGAATGAAAACATACTCTAACGCAAGAAGCTGAGAGTAGTGGAACGGGAAAGGCAGTCTGTCTATGGGGGGTGAAACATTGTGGGGAATTGGGGATGTTATCTTTCTCGTTGTGTACGCAGGGAAAATTTTATGCGGCGGAAGGGTAGATATGGAAAGTAAGGTGCCGTTAAACACGTCTGGATATTTGGAATTAAACCGACCGGCATCGAAAATGGCGATTGCCCAGGAACCCACGGTTATTCGATTCCATTTCGCAAATATCTAAAAAAGCATAAAAGTTCAATTTCGCGAGAACCGCAAAGTCGTTACGAGCGTGAATAACAGCAAAAAGTTCGCCCCCAAAATGTTTGTCACGCCAAAGGGTTATTTTTTAGGATAAAGTTTTGACAGGTCTTCCGGAAGTTTAGGGTTTCCTTGGAAATTAATTCGAGGAGTTTCCACAAGGAGACTGTAATGCATTCCCGGGGGAGGTAATTTGTAGAAGATTTGTTTGCAATATTCCTTCCTGTACATTACGCCGGAATTTGCGAAGAGTTTCAAGCTCGGTAGTAGATTTTTCTGGCTGAATATTACCAATGAAACGATAAGAGGATAGTCTCGTTTATATTCTTTACAATTGTTTTTTTGCCATTGTATAAAATTGACATCATCGGTTTTCCATAAAATCTAAATCCTACCATTGGCTTCTATGTTCCGATCAGTTTCTACTAATTCAGCATACCAAAATAAATCCTTCATAGTTGGCACCACAGACATCACTGTAAAGTATTAGATGTCTGTGATTGGCACGAACTTTAACATTAAGTCTACTTAAATATAACAACGCGTACTCATAAATTTCGCTTAGGAAAATAACACGTAAAACCTGTATTACCTCAAGTGTACATAGACTCTCATATTACGTAGGTACATTTATTGCTGGATTTACTGCAATGGACGTTTATTACCGTATTATGAGCCACGTTGCCAATTTAGACCTTATTTTTCGTCTTGTAACTGAATACATTTATGCGTACTCATTTGAATATTTTACGGCACTTCTACGTGGAAATTTTGTGGTTCTTTTATATTTGCGACAGTTGTTTATAGCTAAGTTTTCTGCTACATAGAATTTGAGACAACGAATTGTTCTAGACGCTTTAACGCTTGAAAGTACTATTATTTATTCTATGATTTTAATCGAGAGATAGAGCAAAACGCTCTCGTTGAATGCTTTTATGTTTAATTTTATAAGAAGCTCATTTCGATTTGACTACCAAATCTAAAAATGACCATCTTCCTTCCTCCAATACATTTCTAGACTGTGCCTCTGCCATATTATTGTAATAGAATGTGTGAGGTCAATCATCAGTCTCCGTTTCGTTCAGCCATTCACCTCCGAATACATACCCGTTTAATATTGTACCAAAGTTAATTTAGGAACTTCCACCCTAAACTATTTGCCGCTTATTTATCTCCCAAAAGCGATCCAACAATCGTAATAGAGCATAAATTACAACAATTACGTAGTTAGATGGTAACACGCGTTAATTACACTGGGGGGAGCGAAACCACATGGCAACAATAACAAGTGGGGTGTCGGGGACATAACGCGTACTAGTGCTACTGTTTCATGGGGTGCCGGATACGAATGCAACGCGTATACTCGCTCATTAGGCTATGGCGACTGACGCTTTTCAATTATGCCAGCAATGAGCACCGTCTGAGGACTTTATACGTATGGTAGGTACTTGGGGATGGATAACGATGCCACAGTATCGAAGATCGGTAGAGATTTAGAAGTCAGTACAATATATCCGACAGGAAAGTACACGACAACAAAGGTAAAGGTTGGCCTTCTAAATTTAAGACTACTATTATATAATGCTCTAGATCGACTGTCCTAAAGTGTTCACATTTAGTAGTTTTGTACGCGTGGAGGCGAGTTATCAATAGATATTATGCTACGTCTCTGTCTGTACAGTAGATATAGGTACGTCGAGGTGATGCTGGCGCGGGTGATGTGGTGAGATGGTCTAGGTGTGGCGACTAGCAGAAGTTAGTTTTGGAAATAGTTATAGTAATATAAATAATAATGGCAATGGGCAGGCCACATCGCTAGTAGAGCTGACAACCGATGGGGAAGAAAGTTTCTCGAGTGGCGACCAAGAACCGGAAGACGCAGCGTAGGCCGGCCCCCACTCGGTGGACCGACGATCTGGTGAAAGCCGCGGGGAGACGATGAACGCAGGAGGCGAGCAGCCGCTAAAGGTGGCGCGCTCTGGGGGAGACCTATGTTCAGCAGTGGACGTCTGAAGGCTGTTGATGATGATGATGATGATGATAGTAATATATTATAGCTGACACGCTCCGGCTACGCACGGGTTAGTTAGTTTTACACCCTAACCTTTTCCAGGGGAAGAAAGAAGGTAGAGGGAAAAATATAGATGAAAACGACGAATAGATGAAGCTCTCTTCACCGTCATCCATTCATCCTCTTCCTTTTTACCTTCTCTCTTCCCTAGAACAGGATAAGGAGTGGCTTCATCTTAGTTGCTGACGATGTTTCATCGTAGCGTATGGATTACATCACGTAGGTAGCTTATCTACCATAGGTTTGCACTGCGTTCCTGTACCTTCCGGGTTTAAAGTGATTTGGACCTATTACAGAAGGTTGGCCATGTCTGTAATTTCTGAACTACAAACCCGGCGACCTTGAAATATTTACGGGACAATATTATAAGCACCTCCTTTCTAACAAAAAAAATGATTGAAATCGGTACTCGGTGAATCGGGTACTCGTTAATGAAGTACAACTAAGTACACATTTTTATTTTGATCCCCTCTGCCGAGGGAACCGTGCTGAACTACGGGATAAAAAGTATTCTATGTCCTACCTTGTAGTATGAAGTCAAATCATGCCAAGATTCATTTAAATCCATTCAGTAGTTTCAGCGTGATGCTCAGCCAAGATACAGACAGATAAAAATGAAAAAAAAAAATACAGTTTGGGCTTCAGCATCGATTATAGAGAAACGTCCATAAACTTTTTATAAAATTTATTTAATGTACAGATTTGGACCTGTTACAGTTTTATTATACTGCAGGCAACAAACCCATAAATACGCCTATATTAGTGACATGCTTACTTTATGGATACCATGAAGCTAAAAGAAGCCACATCTGTGTAAAGCTCGCGTGCTAGATGGAAGATTACTTTGATTTATTGTTTAATAATGTGGAGTGTCGTTAGTCATTGTTATTACAAACTGATAACGACAAAATCATTAGAGAACATAATAATTATTTTCAATAAACGCTACTTGCAGTGACAGTTGACACTGTACCTCTTATCTCCGTCTACTGTGGGTATTATCCTATATCTATATACTAGAGTCTTCCAGTAGGGTTAGCACGGCCGTCGTCACCGCCCAAGACACGTCTTGAGCGATCCGGATGATCCTATAGCAGCCGTTGTGTCTGCTGCACTAGAATCACCGGATCAGTCTAGCCCTTCTGGCTCAGGTACCGCTTTCGGCACCGGTATAGGATACCAGCGTAACACAATCAGACACCGACCCCGCCGGCGAGGTCGACGTACCCCCGTAGGTTAGCTAGAACGGTCGCGACTTTCCATAGGATCCACTCTTCCAGTGGACGTAGCCTTCTCGATCCTCTTATCCCGGCAACGGCCCAAGCCGAGGCTCGCACCCCAGGGGTGCCCTTGTGCTAGTTGCCTCCCACTTTTGACGGTTGGGCGCCTTAAGCGCCTGCCTTCCCGCCCGGTGACGCTGTAAAAGTCGGTAGAGACCAACAGCATTAGCCCGTTCAAAAAAAAAAAAAAAAGGGTTAGCACGGCCGGTAGACAAAACTGTCTTTCCCCTGTTTTACTCCAAGCAAGTATGAAGAAAGTGACGTAAAACGGGGAAAGACAATTTTGTCTACCGTCCGTGCTATCCCAGCTGAGTTGCAAAATGTTCTTTTTTGCATTAAAGTAAAGCTTGCACTAATAAAAATAAATGTAATTAATTAACTACTTATGTTGTGCGAAGGAGAACTTCTTTTTTTTCAAACTCTTATTGTAATAGGCTTGCTTAAATAACATTTTGACATTAAGCATTATGTAATGTTGCCTATAATTATTAAGCTTGCTTAGTATGTACAATAATTTATTTTAATTTTTTCAAACATCTTATCTGCTTATTGACTTGTAAAAGTGCTATTAATAGCCTATTTGCAATAAAATTATTGAGGTTTCAGTTTTATGCAAATTTTCTTAAGGCACGTTATTTTTTTTCATAAAATACCTTGTGTAGTGGATGTCCCTCACTGGTTCAAAGAAAGGAAGAAACTACATTTGTTCACCAGCACTCTGTGCGCCAATCAATTTGTGGATGGGGCTATATAAGTGCCCTTTAATCTATTTTTTTAATTTATAGGCAAATCCTTCATATTAAGGATATTCCTTCTGTGTACTGAATGTTTCCTTCCTATAGTGTCAGTGTAATTGGATCATAATTGGATGCACACTACAGTAGCTCGTTTACGCTAACACACTTTAAAACAGAAGCACAAAAAAGTGAGGTTAAACATCTTTCTTTAATTTAACCGCAAACCAACTTGAAGGAAAATCAATTACCAATAAAGAAAAAACAGAAGGAAAACTAAAAACTTTGACTAATAAATAGGTATTGCTTTTAGGCCTATAGGCCTAATAGGCCTTTTCTATTACGATTAATAAAAGCCAGGGACAAACTCTGAAGGTAGCAGGCTTACACCTGACCTCTCCCTGCTTTTCCCACGGGCAGCTCTACGTAGGCTGCTCGCGAGTATCGAGAGCCAGAAATCTCTTTGTTTACGCAGAAGACAACAAGTCCCGAAATATAGTCTACAGGGACGTACTACAATAAAAATATATATGGCTTTAATCGACTTCCAGAAACCACAAATCAACCACTCCACCGACTCCACTCATCAAAGTTCGCTTTCGCTCGATAATTTTGCACTGCTGCAATAAAACTCTGCCTTTGAAAATTCAAAGTTATCCTGCGCTATCTCTACAATGATAATCCCTAATACAAACCAGTTTTTGCTATTACTTTACCGAAACCCAAATACCCAAACCTACCACCCAAATATTGATCTCCACATGCAAAAATCAGTTTCCACGCGGGCGAAGCCGCGGGGCGCAGCTAGTCTTTAATAAATACGAGAGGCAAGGGACCCTAGATTGCAAATAAGGGACTAACCTGAACAAAGAGAAGCGTATTCAACCGAAGAATGATAATGATGATAAATGGGGATAATGACAATGAGCTCAAAACGATTTTGCAGTTGACGTTGTAGATTTGATACCTGTACTTACACTACTATATTAAAAAGAAAGATACAACCCCACCCTTAAATTAAATAAATCTCATTAGTTTTATAGCATGGAAAGATAAACAAGCTGACGGCCCGTCTGATGGTAAGCAGTAAGCAGTTACCGTCACCTATAGACACCTTCAACACAAGCATTTAAAAGCATTTTAAAAAAAAGCTAATTTTATCGCGGTGCGCATGCTAGGCAGGCAGGGACGCTAGCGATGCGTTGCGGACCCTTGTACCCGTTTCATTATGCGTATTCGTTGCCTATTCCTTTTGCAGACGATCTTGACATTATGGTCCCTATTATCTTACCTATTACATTTTGAACCACACCAGTATAAAACACAAAAAGCCACAACGGTGCGGCGCGCGGCGCGGCGGACTCTTGTTTTGTCATGCTACGCTAAGATCTCGGATTAAAAAGTCTTTTGATACTGAGACGTCTAGAGATACCTTCTTGGCACGAGTCCGAAAAAGTTCTTAAGACAGATTGATGATGTTGCGTCTGCTTGAAGGTCGATAGATATAAGGGGCACTCTGGCTCAGGTATAACTTATTCATTGTTTACAGTATTTTGCTGACAGGCAAGATTAGCTTTTTGACCTAGGTTGAGGTGACTTTCCCACAAATAATGGATAAAATAGGGGACTTTAAATTCGAATGTATTTCACGTACCTACCTACCTCCGTTGGTAGCCCAAGGTGTTTGAGCCAGTATATATTTTTTTGTCTGAGGTAAGCTCTATAATGTTCTGAAGTTGATCCTACAAAATCTTTTATACCTAACATTGAATAACGTACGTTGTACGTTTGAATCAAAGAGTTATTCAAACTGATTTCGTTATAATCATTAAATAGTCCTGCAAAAATTAAAACATTTTTGTCAAAAAAATGATCGAGTGAAACATTTATTATAATACTTACACTAGCTGACCTTCCCCGGCTTCGCGTCGCACTGCGATTGGAAGCCTTCCTTTCACCTTCATCCATTTCCCTTATCTTTTCCCCCCTCCCTTCTCTTTCCGCCCCCCCCCCCCCCCCCTTTCTCTCTTCCCCATAGTACAGGATAGGAGTGGCTTTGGACCTAATACTGAAGGTTGGATGTCTGCAATTTCTGAACCACAAAACCGACGACCTTGATAAATTTACGGGATAATATTTAAAGTACCTCCTTTCTAACAAAAAAAAAGTTAATGAAATCGGACCACGCGTTAATGAAGTACAAGTAAATACGTATTTTGAATTTCATCCCCTCTCCCGAGGGAACCGTGTTGAATTTCTGGATTAAAAGTATCCTATAACCCACCTTGTAATATGAACTCAAATAATGCCAAGTTTCATTTGAATCCATTCAGTAGTCAGATGCTCAGCCAAGATACAGACAGACAGACACAAAAGTTAAAAAAATAGTTTGGTTCAGTATCAATTATAGAGCCCTCAAAAAAAAATCTCAAAATATCTTCAATGTACAGAATTGGACCTGTTACAGTTTTATCATAAGTATAGATATTTATATAAAAAATACAAAAATTTATAAAGTTTAAGATATAAATGGGTAATAATCACGTACACAAAGTCAGTGCACTCGGTGCGTTCCAAAATTATCGCAAACTGCTGGACAATTGTACATTATATCCCGACCAACACAAGTTACCGCAAATAAATGTATTGAAACTACGTTATTAAAAACAGGAAAACACAAACTATTTCAAAACAAAAACAAGGAATCATGCAAAAGTACGCTATTAATTATGCATGAATTTTAATAGTGTGTCAAATTGGGCAAAACGCCGAAATGTTGTTTTGGCAAAACCCGACGACGTGAGAGCTTATTTGCATTATACGCCAAGTTATATGCATTTAATATCAAGCAGGCAACGATACTTGTCATGTAATGGTACAACATGGGACTAAGATTTAAAACTGTCATAGTCAGCTTGTTCGTGGTCATGGTGCTTACAACAACACCGAAATATCGGCAACTCGGGGAGCAAATAAATTCATCATCATCATCATCATCAACAGCCTGAAGACGTCCACTGCTGAACATAGGCCCCCCCATAGAGTGCCACTTTGAGCGGCTGCTCGCCTACTGCATCCATCGGCTCCCCGCGGCTTTCACCAGATCGTCGGTCCACCGAGTGGCCGGCCTACGCTGCGTCTTCCGGTTCGTGATCGCCACTCGAGAACCTTTCTTCCCCATCGGTTGTCAGTTCTACGAGCGATGTGGCCTGCCCAGCCTATTGCCATTTCAACTTGCTGATTCTAAGAGCTATATCGGTCACTTTAGTACGTACCCCTGCGGATCTCCTCGTTCCGGAGCTTATCTCGCAGGGAAACACCGAGCATAGCTCAAATAAATTACGTGATGGTAAATATCCCGTTAATAACACAATATTTTAGAAATAAGAGTGGTCATTCAATCATAACATAACACAAGAACATAACCCATTTCACAATGATTTAATTACAACTCATCCAAAACTGTAAAGAAAACGATTCAAAAGAAACCGTATGGAAAAAAAACTCAAAGACCAGCCTTAACAGCCATAGACAGTGGCCACAGCTCTAGCTTGTACTATTACTTACTCTATAGTAAACCAAACAGGCACAATAATGTAATACAAATAGTAGTCGCAGTAGCATTTATGAACATTACATTTAATAAAACTGCTATTGTTTATCAGGATGATAATCCGTGGTCTGCGCCGGCGCCTGCGCGACCAACGGCCACCCACACTACGAATAGCATTACGATTACGGGTTAGGCTAAGTACACACGACACGAAACGGTGCGATTTTGTTGATCAACACTTGCACGATAAGCGATTGTTAAACAGTAACATCAACACACGGTTGTGAATGATAAAGTGAGCTGCCCGTGTGCGAAATGAAGCTTCAATGAAGAACTGGAGGAAGGTTTATAGAGCTGTAGAGTTATAGAGAGTAATTAATATCAATTAATTACGCTGCTGCCTTGCACTCGTTCTTTTCAGATTCAGACACTGATGGTTACCAATGAAACCCAGTGATTTAGAGGTTCAATAACAATGCAATTATATTTAAAAAAGAATTCCAGCATATAAAAGTTGTGAAGTAGTCGTATGACCCCCTCGCAAATCAAGTTTTAAGTAATTTCCGAGGGATTTTGAGTTTTCATTCAATAATTTCGCACCGTGTGAACACTGTTTTATAACAAAGTTATAATATATGGAATCAAATGAGAATTGCACATATTTGGCAATGTGACACGGTCGTTATTCCATAAAATAAATATATCGACGACCATTGGTGGTATCATCATCAACAGCCTGAAGACGTCCACTGCTGAACATAGGCCTCCCCCAGAGCACGCCACCTTGAGCGGCTGCTCGCCTCCTGCATCCATCGGCTCCCCGCGGCTTTCACCAGGTCGTCGGTCCACCGAGTGGGGGGCCGGCCTACGCTGCGTCTTCCGGTTCGTGGTCGCCACTCGAGAACCTTTCTTCCCCATCGGTTGTCAGTTCTACGAGCGATGTGGCCTGCCCATTGCCACTTCAACTTACTAACTCTAAGAGCTATATCGGTCACTTTAGTTCTCCTGCGGATCTCCTCGTTCCGGAGCTTATCTCGCAGGGAAACACCGAGCATAGCTCGCTCCATAGCTCGCTGCGCGACTTTGAGCTTACTAATGAGGCCAACAGTAAGAGACCATGTCTCAGTTCCATAAGTCATCACTGGCAACACACACTGATTGAAAACTTTCGTTTTCAGGCTCTGCGGTATTTTGGACGAAAAGATAGGACGAAGCTTCCCGAACGCTGCCCAGCCGAGTTGGATTCTTCGCGCCACCTCTTTGTCGAAGTTGGACCTACCTAATTGGACAATCTGTCCTAGGTAGACATACTTGTCGACAACTTCGAGAGTATCGTTCCCAACAATTACCGGTATAGGTGGAACATGAGCATTAGACATGATCTTTGTCTTGTCCATATTCATCTTAAGACCAACCTGCTGGGAGACTCTACTGAGGTCGTTGAGCATGGTGCTAAGGTCCTCGAGCGATTCCGCCATTATGACTATATCATCGGCAAAACGAAGGTTAGTGATGTACTCGCCATTTATGTTGATGCCAGATCTTTTCCACTCCAAGAGCTTGAAAACATCCTCCAATGCGTTTGTGAACAGTTTCGGAGAAATAACGTCTCCCTGTCTCACGCCTCTTTGCAATGGAATTTGTTCCGTACTCTGGTCCTGTAGTCGGACTGACATAGTGGCCTTACTGTACAAACACTTCAAAACTTCGATATACCTATAGTCAATTTGGCATCGCTGCAAGGACTGCAGCACCGCCCAAGTCTCGATTGAATCGAAGGCTTTCTCATAGTCCACAAACGCTAGGCATAACGGCCGATTATACTCTTCGGTCTTCTGTATAATCTGGCGCAGCGTATGGATGTGGTCTATGGTGCTAAAGCCTTTTCGGAAACCGGCTTGTTCGGGAGGCTGGAATTCATCAAACCTGCGTGCGAGACGATTCGTAATGACTCTCGAAAACAGCTTATACACATGACTCAAGAGCGAGATGGGCCTATAGTTCTTCAATAAGGTGTTATCGCCTTTTTTGAAGAAGAGCACCACCACGCTCTTGTGCCATGCCTCTGGCGTTATACCTTCAAGGATGACAGAATTAAATAACTTCTGGAGCACTAAAAGTACCGGTCTACCACCCGCTCTCAGAAGTTCGGTCGTAATTCCATCTTCACCTGGTGCCTTGTTGTTTTTAAGCTGTTTGAGGGCCATTCTAATCTCGTACAGGCTGACGTCCGGGATATCTTCGGTATAGTGTCGGACTAACTTGGCTCTGATGTCCTGAGCTGTGTTAGTAGCGGGCTTACGTGTCGAGGTGTATAACTGTCCATAGAAGTTCTCGATCTCTCTCAGAATCTCAGGCTTGGATGAAATGACGCTACCATTTTCGGTCTTCAGTTTTGTCATTTGGTGTTGCCCAATAGACGAATCCTTTGCGAACACTTTAGAGCCTTGGTTCCGCTCAATTGCGGCCTCAATACGTGAAGTACTAAGAGCACGCAAGTCGTGTCGCAAGGAACTCCAGATTCGTCTATTGAGTTCACCGTAGGCTGACATATCAACTGAAGACTGCAGCTTCATTTCGCTCCGGTCGGTCATTAGCTCAAGAGTTTTTTCTGAGAGCTTTTGAGTCTTCTTTCGGCGTTGGGTCTTAAAGAATTTCGATCCAACAGCTTGGACAGTTTCCACCAACCCGTCGTTTAGCTCGTCCACTGTGTTACAGTCGGCTAGGCACTGGAAGCGATTTTGGAGTTCCAGCTGAAAGCCTAAGCATATTGGTGGTATGGTGATGTGGATTTATTGCTAAATTAAAAGTAGTTAAAGAAGTTAATATTAGGTTTAGGATCATTAATATACGACTAAAAGCTTTTAGGCGCAATTCAGCATGACCAAGTTTGTCAAAATTTTGATGATATACTTTAATATTAACCAATTATTAATAAACACTGTATAACTGCTGAATAGCTACTCAGTGTTTTCCTCTTGTATTATATTTGCTCATATCAAACTCAATAGAGAAAAACAAAACATAACTATTCCTCCGCTACCCAACGTTTATTAGCAAGGGGGTTAGTTAGTATGTAGAACAGGTAATTATTACAGATTGTCAATAATATAATTCATTGAAACCGATCCATATCATCAATCATTCATCATCATCATCGTCGTCACCCTACTCCAAAGTCTTGAACACCAGCGTAAGGTTACCAGCTTAACGAGTTTTTTACAAGCTGCACTTCGGAGAGTGTACGATGGAATTGCACAACTTAATTCCTCCATCTCCTTTTTACCATCGTACAACTAGACGCACGGAAACACGGCATCCGTATATGGCAGAAATTTCTCGAATACGTACAAAGCGTTTTGATTCCTCGTTTATAATTCGGACAGCAAAGGAATTGAACACTTTACCAGCGTCATTGTTTCCTGCCAAATATAATCTGGGAGTTTTTAAGGCTAGAGTGAATTCTAGGCAAGCATGCTCCATCGTCACTTACCATCAGGTGAGACCGTGGTCTGCCTATCGTTGATAAGCGTCATGTTAAACCAATGTGATAATAAAACACTACACCATAGAGTTGCATTAGAAATACCATGCTCTTCCATGAGAAAAGCTAAAACAACTCTCAGATCCTTTATCTCACACGGTCTAAATTGCAACTAAAAGAAACTTAGCTCCCTTAATCTATCTATAATCAATAAAACCAGTGCTGTCAAGTTAAAATATGCTAATAATCAGGCGCCGCCGTCGGTGACAGACAGACAAACAGGCTTCTGTTCGGTCATTGAATGCCTGGCTGGTCGCTAACACTAGGATATTTATGGTCGTTAGTTGTACCATGCGACCGACGAGCTCTATGTGAGGGAGTGGATATTATTTATTAGATAAATAATTAATATTAGCTTTCTTACACAGCATGACTTGACTGGTCGTGTTGCTTGAGACCTTTTTAAGATTAAATGTATTATCAATGGTGTAAGTAAAGTGTTTAACATAGACAATTTTCAATATATTTAAATATGTGGTCAACCTTTGAAATTTACAAGTGCGAAACCGGGACAACCGGGACCCCGGGACCGGGGTCTAGTCTCTACTAGACTAGTAGTAGTTTATGAGGAAATGTGAAGGCAGTGATTCCACAGAAGACTTCATAGGATATACCGTAATTGGAAGAATCTATTTACCAATCCATAACGGCTGTGACAAAAGACACATGGGCGACGAACTACGAAAAGTAAAACGAACTTCAAACAGTAGAAAGAACTGCGAGAAGTAGAAAGAAGTGCAAAGAGCGGAACAAACTCCGAAGAGTAGAACAAACTGCGAAGAGTAGAACGAACTGCAAAGAGATGAGCGAACTGCGAAGCTAATGACTGAAATGCATGATACGTCTAAGTCCATGCCTAAACGCGAAGAGCAGAGAGAACTGCGAGAATCTGAATAACTACGGGAAGAGTAGAACGATTTAGAAAGAACTGAATAAACTACGACAAGTGAAATACGAGTAAATTATAAAGAGCAGCGCGAACGTCGAAGACCTAAATGACCTTCTACGAGTAGAAGGGTTAGAACGAACCTACGAATAACAGGTTCAAATGAAACATCAATTCAACTATCGAAAAGTCAACAAGAAAGCTATTATAGCCACACAACAAATGGGAGTAGCCAATACGTTAACAGTTTTACAAGTAGCATAGCTTACCCGCCGTCATCGTTAGCTCTAAAGTACCTATAAACCATCGGCATAGCCCGGCGGTAAACATGTCCAATAAGGCGAAATATATTCGGACACCGGTTCCACGACGTAATAAAATATCGATAATTGCGTCAAAAAAAACAGTCGCCGTGTATGATTCGAGTGATAAGCATCAAAATATAAGCTGTTTTACAAGTGTTACAGAACTTGACAGACAGCCTTTTTTAAATAAAAATACATGTAATTTATTACACGCTGCTCTACGATTATTATTCCCTTTTTTAGCAACCGGTATAATTTCATCTCAATAGTCCATTAAGTCCAAGTGTAGTACGCGACGTGTGAAAATAAGACAGTGGCGCAGCGTCGGTCGTGTCGCCAAAACACTACTACTTCTGTGACGGCTGACGGTGTTTACATCCATAATCCGTCGTGATGAGACTTCTCAGAACTAGTATTACAGAGATCAACGATCTCTGTGACCATGTTAATAGAGGGAGTACTTTTAACATCATTTACAATGTATTATGCAAGCTTGTGCAGGTTAGTGTGCAAAAAGGTTTGTCCAGGATCTTGATGAATAGTAGAATGCACCTGCATTTCTGCACTAAACAGCCATTAAAAGGTAATCTTACAAATAGGCAGTTTCCAATGTACACAGAAAGTCATAATAACACTGCTATAGAAATCCTGTACTTGAATAAAGAAAATGCGTTTAATATTTATACTACCAGGTTATTAAACAAGAGACACAATATACGTTGGGCGGAGGATGTCATCATGTCATAAACATATTAATATTCCGATTCCGTTTTTCCTCCTCGGTCAATGACATGATCTCTAAATCAATTCCCAGAAATGCAGAAGCAAAGCCAACACGATTGGTTTAATTGGTAAATGATCGCAGGAGCGATGGGATCCATTAGAGTTAATGGCACAAGTTGAGTTCCGCCGAAGCCATGTTTGGTTTCTTGATTATGCTGTCTTGCAATAAATCTTGTGTTTATCTTGAGAAACTATTAGATCAGCCAATGATGCTACTTTTTGAGGCTGTAAAATATTTTTTATTACCGTCGATAGTTATAATTATTTTGAAAATGCTAATAGCCGTGATACGCTTATGATACTGAATAATTATTAAAATGTCGAAAGGAGGGAGAGACTTTTATAAGATAAATAAGACCAACACATAAAGAAAGACAGACAATTAGTGATAAAATATGAGGAGAAAACAAACGAAAGGTCAAAGAGCCAATGGGGGCATTTAACAAGGCGCGTCTACGCATAAATAAACTGCCAAGTGTCGCGGTCTCTCCCACATACCTTATGGGGCACTCAAACGTTTCGTCAGTTTCACCCGTCAGACGTAAACAATGTGTCCCAGTCCAACGAATAGATACTTAATTCACAAGCATATAAGGCTTACGCTGGTATGGCGAGCGAGCATGACGAAATAACACGCATTCCACCGATCCTGACGATGTGACGAGAAATTGTTGTATCTTAGAGAATTGGCTGTTAATTAGTAGGGCAAGGTTCGGGTTGGTCAACAGTAACAGCTGCTGATTATGCAATAGTTTTAGCAGTCCTGAAAGGGAAGGCTGCTAAAAGCTTTTGTCGTTCATTTCGTTTGGAACACAATAGTGTTCCATTATCTATATTGGTTAAAACCTGTCAAGTATAGTTATGTAAAACGAACATTTGCTATTGTGACTTCCTGGAACTACCTTATTGGAATAGCATACCCACGGAGAATTTGCTATTACTCTGGTTCGAAAACGTGTCATATCTTACCTGAAATGAAACAAAACACAACATAAGATAGAGGTTCAAGTATTTCCAATGCTTTTATAATAATGTGCGGAACTATCCAATCCGATAAAGTCGACGCGTGAGTATTCATGCTTCATCAGATAATACAAAATTAGTTAGTTATCCATAACATGAGTAGGATTCTTGATTTAACTAGGCTTTATCTACACCCAGACAAGCTGGAGACTTATTGATCTATCGCTTGACACTACTAAGGATTCATATTATTTTAGCATAACAGTGTCGGGACGAGCGTGATACAGACAGAGGCGAAGGTCATCGAGCATCGCTTGATCGTTTTTTTACGGACACGAGACATGAGGAATTTAGAACTACAGAGAAATCCAAACAAAAAACAAGGGTCTAACAGAGTATTCAGACTCGAAAAGCGATGAAAATTTCATTAAAATCTATTAGGTAAGTGAACGACATTTGTACTATCGTCGCGTCGCGAATATCGTGGCGTATCGATTAACACAACAGATAACCAAAAGTATTGTAAGTTAAGCAATAAGCATGGCACATAAACGTAATCATAAATGAAATAAACGACAGCGACGAGCGAGTAGATAGATCTAATTTAATGATGGTGCAAAGGCCAAAAAGAAAATTTTCCTAGTTTAAATCAAATAACAGATTTGATGACACTGAAAGACCGAGTAAGCCACAGGTCACAGGACTCCACCTCCCAGTGACATTTTTTTCGCACGGCATAACCGACAGGGTGCCGGGTGGTGCCAGGCCGCGCGTGGCACGAGTGGCGAAGGTCACCCTCGCAACACGCTTTCAACTGATCGCTTTACAACCAACACGTGTGGTAAATAGCACCCATTGAACCACCTGCCTGACACATTGTGGCAGACATCGGATCCAAGAATGAGTTTTATGATCAAGAGCACGACAACAACTGACATTTTTGAAGATTCTTATTTATTTGCATAGCTATTTCACAATAATGCAAATAGTTGCAATTAGGATCGGTATTCAGCATAATAAATACATTTTAAGTTTAATGAAATGTGTTACCTACGCACTTAATTTCATCAGCCGTATAAGTATATTGACTTTTATCTCGTTGCGCAAGTGATTTGTGTCTGGGAACTAGTTTTAAAATGTTATCAGTTAAGATAATATTTGCAATAGCCGTCGGCGACGACTGAGATGCAAAACAAATGTGCATGCAGATGCAAAGCAGGTGTTTATGTAAACATCTGATAACAGTGTTTGCTAATAAAGCTAAGTACAGTTTTCGGAGGGGTTACTGACCAAGAACGGTGTCACAAAACCTGATCATCAGCGTGACGCGCTCTTTTCGCACCTATTTGTGTAGACACAAGCCAAGTAGGTTGTTCTTAGGTAGGTAGTTATGCGAAACGAAAGTGCAATAAATCACTTACATTTATCTATATTGTATCAGATTGTTTTACTATTATTTATGATTTTTATAGCAGTATCGCCTGCTTAGCGTAATCTACAGATTAATTTGTAAAGGAAAAATTTGAAGCACGAACGGGACTTGAACCCCCATCCATCCGTCCCTAAAAGTTCAAGGGTTCAAGTCCCGTTCGTGATTCAAATTTATCCTTTACAAATTAATCTGTTTTACGACAAATGGCTGAATTATCTTGGGGAAATTTGGTGTCTGTGGAGATACCAATATGTAGTTTGAACCCCAAAGAAGGATTTGTTTATGAATAGCATAGCAAAATTTCATTATTCAAACTTAAGCTACATAATTAAAACATTAATTCAGTATTAAGCCTGATAAAAACTACAACAGCAAGCATAGCTTTGGCTAGTTTGCAATCATAAAATTAAATCAATTGCCAAATTAAAAGAAAATACAAATTAAAGATGTGCGAAAATTACATTAGCAAAGTTGGCATCATTTATGTTCATTTTAATAAATACCCCTTCAACCCGAGACTAAAACTTTCTGCCAAAATTGTCAACAAAATATAACTAACTATAGACCATTTTAAAGAAGAAATATTTAAAATTAATTATATGCAACGCAATAAAATACTTTCTAGTCGCGACGTCTCGTCGTAAGTCGCCATCGCCATAATTTAATTACGCTGTCTTTCACATGTCTTTCTTGACTGTCACCAATAACATTTCAAGGTTGATGCCCTGTTAACGTATTGCTATTAATATGTAGCCGAGTCTCGCAGTTACGGCCACGTTAAATGCCCGATTCCAGAGTCTAGCTAGACTATCCTATCTATACCGAACTTGACACACAGAGCCGTCGTTCCGTCACAGAGTTCTTTGATTTCATATTCTTCAAACATACATACCTACATCTTTCTATTTACACTTCATTCGTTTACTATTTCAATAAACTTTGATTTCTTGAATTGTTTTTGGCAAGTTCGTTACAATCTGAAATCACTATCTCGGCCTCACGCTATGAGTGAGAAAATTAACATTTTATACAGATGCAAAGTTGGCATGAGGAGGAGAGTTAATTAAGCCCTAATCTAATCTTCATAAATCGGTAATACATTTGAAATTTTTTATTTAGATCATGGATGATGTAATACTAGTAAGTGAACGTGATCAAGGTGCTGTTAGTGAAACCAAAGAGGCATAGCCGAAAGTGATTGCTCCTTCCTTAGTGATTAACGTTCCATTCCAGATGCAGAGAAGACAGATTTCTGCATGACTCAGAGCCACAGGTGCAGTAAGGAGTTTCGGTTAACATCATTAACCATTTGAATTTGGGCAGATTTAAGTGGTGTGCCATATTATAGTTGAATTTGTATAACACATCATAGAGGCAATAGAGATGTAGCTGGAGCTGTTCACAGCTGGACATCATGCATATGCATGACTATGGAAATAAGCAATCTAAATAAATTAGTGGCATTTTTTAAATCATGCACTGCGGTGATAATATTTACCACGTATATACTTTTATTTTGTGACTATTCTATTCTATTATAAATGAATTTTCTTATATGAAATGGCCTAGGAGATTTAAAAATTGTTAATTATTGATTATTTTCAATGTGTTCGTCATTCATAACATGTACAACATTTTAAATGTTCATTAAGCTATAAAACTTGCTCCCCATTACAAGTTGCACCGGACCAAGCTCAAGTTAAGCCTAATATGTAATGCCCACTTGTCCAGTTCTCACGCTGTCAATGTAAAGAAATACACTAGTGTATTTTATTTAAATCCCTTTCGCAATAACCGAGTTGTGGCCCATAATTTGCTCATACATATTTATTCAAACACGAATTGTAATCGGATTACGTTTTGCTGTAGCGAAGCAGGCGATATTGTGTCTGATAGATTTTTGAATTAGACAAATGAACTATAAGATACGATTCATCAACATTCATTTGTTTTATGTGTAGAAGCGTCTGATGAATATGCCAGTTTTAAGTATTTCAACAATTAAAACGAAGTTCTGGAGAATTTAAATAGCATGTCATCCCAAACTTTGTCAAATAAGACAAAAATTCAACACACACGGTATATGGAGTTCTTCCCTCAATCACAATTGCAGCAAAATATGCTCTGCTTTATTACACCATGAGTGAATGACTGATGTATTTCGTTTGGATTTCATAATATTAGTCCAATGTCCTGTTTTTCATAGAATTATACCAACATTGCAATTAGAAATTAGCTATTTAGTTTAATATTAAAAAACTACATTAGATAAAAGATTAAGAAAACAAGCACAAGGATTTCAGGACGCAAGCCAGATTAAGTCCTAACAGCTGTGTAAGTAAGTGGTTTATTGTTTGTTACCAATCAGTGTCAAAGCATGGTCGGTCACCTACACTTCAGGCTAAAGTGGGCGAAGAAAATTATACAGATAAGCTTAATTTAATACATATTAGAAAAGACACCTCAATCCAGCTGTAGTCGACTAATGCTAATTAATAGGTGCACAGATGGCTTAATGGCCATTAATCGGAATGGCACAATACACTTATCCATATCATCATCTTCAATAACTAGATGTAAGAGAAAGTCACCGACGAGTTTCTCGCCCTGCTTGATAGTGTGATTGTACGCGAGCCGTTGTTAGTCATTTACTTTTCACAAATTAATGCACTTTTAGGGCCAATGTTTATCAAATGTATGATGATTCTTCGGTGACTATGGTGAACAGTGTGAGTGAGCAGCTGATATAAAGATTAAGGTCGACAATTTCTTTCCCTCCAATACAACTTCGAATCACCTAATGTATAATCTTCCCTCCAATTACAAAAGATCTTTTTCCTGCATTTCTTCAATATGAATACATAATTAATCATTGACCAGTAGTCTCACGCGCCGCCGATAAGGGTCAATTCAGACAGAGCAGCAAAATGCTCGAGCAGTTTTTGAGTGCTATTGGAATATCAACCTTAATCCATTTAGACAAAGCTGAAAATAGTATGCAACATCAAAGTAGGTAAGATTTTAATGTTGCATACTATTTTCAGCTGTGTATAAATGGATTGAGGTTGATATTCCAATAGCACTTAAAAATTGCTCGAGCATTTTGCTGCTCTGTCTGAATTGACCCTAAGAAAAGTACGCATGCGCTTCCAGTGTTTTAATGTTTATATGGCGGATTTTAAAGCGGATTTGACCGATACATCGCTTTGCGAAACGATCTCGTCTCGAACGACCTCATGTTACTCCCGGACGTATTCTTGCAAAAGGTTTTTCACGTGCTAGCGCACACATTTTTTTTTGCTACGTTATGCAACAATAATAGATATTCTAGATATCCAGATGTCTGGTGTATGACAAACTGGTTGAAAGTGGGACCATGATTAAAGACGTTGACTACAATGATATTTTACCTGGTTGGCTAATGTCAAATCAAGAAATGGAATTTGTGGCCTACACACGGAAAATAATAAATTACATTATATATTTAATCCAGTTCGAATATTTTGGCCTTTTGTTTACAATATACACTATACAATAAAATATATGAAAAATATCTGAACTGAAAAAGAAGTGAATGGAAAACGTCACAATTCTAGTCAATTTTTAAAATAACACACGCATTTCGTGGTCAGAATACCCAGTTATCCACGCGACCAAGTGTCGCTAATTGTTTAAATAGATTAACACGGACTTAACTTTACACATGGGCGGATTTACGTCATAACCGGTTACATGCGTGACAATAAAAAAGTTTAAAACGGTATTTTAATTTTTTACTAACTGAAAATTGATTTAATGTAAAAACTACTTTAGGTATATTTGAGGTAAATGCCTGTTTGTTAGATAAGAAGTAAACACAACATCATAATCCCTTAGTGGACAAAATATGTAACCGTTTATGACTTGATTTGAGCAAACAAACCCACACTATTTAAGTTCACAGGTTAAACAACCCCACTGGATCGTAGACCGTAGTAAAGTTGCCGGATGACCGCAGGCTGGCCGTAAACCAAGTTAATTGTGAGCCGAGCCGTGAAGCAAACATGCTAGCAAGAACACCGCCTCAGTAAACCTTATCGCACCGGTTTATGGGCAGGGAAAGCGATACAGACTAACCTAATGTGTTTACCGATTTGGTACAGAAATCTTGGCAGATATAGTAACATTTTTACACAAGCTTTGTTTAAGTTTTTACGCGTTCTTCTGCAGTCAATCACAGTTGTTTACAAGCGATCACTGGATAAGGAAAACTATTAAAGCACGCAGTTCTTTGTAGTCAGCAAATAATTATCTACAGAATAACTAATACAATAACAAGGGCCGTGGGAAAACGCGATCATTCTCCGTAAATTTGTGTTTTTTCTGAGTATACATTTCATGTTTTTTTCTATAATCTGTGGAACTTATGCATAAACAAACATGGCGTGACGTCGACAAATTATCAATTCGCTTAGGAAGCCATCGAATAATCGACACGGTTTAGGCGGGAGTCAATGTCATCAGTCTCAAACTTATCGATTCTATTTCATATGTCGAGCTGTTTTTTATGTTAATTGATATCATTTCAATTCAATGTTAAGATCAAAGGCCAGCTATATGAGACGATCGATATGAAGATGTGGCCATTGTCTAAATAGGGTTGGATACGCCATCGACATTTCGTCAAGTTGAGGTCGTTGCTTTGAAGAGCACTAGTGCCCTACGACTTGGCATTTTGCCACAGTGCTTTAGCCTATTCATGGCTTAAGCATTGAAAAGGTCTAGGAGCACTGGTTTTTTTATTTATGCTGTTATACCGAGGAAGTTATTAATGACGCGATGACATAATAGAAGCGTTGCGTACTGTGAATAGTAGCATCAATAAATACATTTTTGCGTTATCGGCTATCATAGCCGCTTCCGCAAACATGTTTAGAATGCTGGTGTACTCGCGTTAAACGAAACATTCGATTACGGGTAAAACCCACAGTTATTTATTCTGATAAGTAGTCACTACAGAAACAACCATATTGCAATAGAAAGACAATAATAATGAGTATAAATGGACGAAGGTGGATTATTCGTAGCCGTTGTAAGTGGTAGTAAAATACTGATTTCGCTTTTACTTTCGTAATTTTCCTGGTGTCGGGTAATTAACTGGCAATTCCTCTAAATTCCCAGGACCTTCCTTATAAACAATTAGTTAAATGTCAATAATTTAAAATGCTCTGTCTCGTTTTGACTTGTTCCATGCTCTACTACTACTAGTAGGCATGGATCAAATCACAAGGACCAGGTGAAAAATCATATGATTTTATTTTGCATAAATCACTTTGCTACTTTTTGTCAGACACTGCTATAAATCACAGTGTGATAATCACACTTAACTGAATCGTGGCTTCGGACTTCGTAATACGACAGTAGCATAAGCGGTGAATATCAAAACATAATTATAATTTTATTTATGCTTCAGTAAACAAACTGAGACCTAAAGAGTATAATTTTATCAACATTGTGGTGTAGCGGTGAACTTTGATCTTGTTTAACTTAAGAGAGTAGCGTTAGATTACTTGTAATCATTTGTAACAGGTCGCAACTTCACTAGGTTGCTCCTAAATCACACCTCTGTTCCATTTCATAAAGCACAGCCAATCGCCATAGATCATAAACATTAGGCATATGAAAAATCACAAGCTGTGAAAAATCACAGGTGAAATCACAGTGACTAAAATAAATCATATGAAGAAATGACAATGATTTTAAAGTAGCAATCATTTCCATGCCTAACTACTAGTAATGAGACTCCTATTCCCTTTAGCAACTTTGGTGCAGATTGTTAAACAACAGCAGCGTGTGATAATAGATAGTATAGGTACTGCCGTTAAAAGTGTTTTTTTTTTTTTTTTTTTTTTTTTTTATGTGATTGAATGACGTGACGAGCTAGTCGTTCACCTGATGTTAAGTGACACGGCCGCCCATAACAGTTGCAGTGTCACCCGGAACTTTGAAAACAATAGTTTCGCGCGACACTGCACTGCGCACGTCATCCTGAGACATCACCCAGTCTAATAATCAGATTACTAGACTGAGTGATCAGATCATAAGTCTCATTTGCCCAGTAATTTCACTAGCTACAATGCCCTTCAAACCGGAACACAGTAGTGCTTGCACACTACTGCTTGGCGGCAGAATAACTGGCAAAGCGGTGGTACCTACCTAGACGAACTTTGCAGAAAAGTCCTACCACCTAGTGAACCTAGTAACATAATTGAACAAAATAACAGTACTAATCTGAGTAAAATTCCATAACCATGGATTTTATTCCAATTGTAATGTAACTACACGCGAGACGCGATGTTACAATAACACGATCGCTGCAAAGTGTGTCAACAGCGGCGCGTGCGCAAGACGTAAACGACGGCTCATGTGACACTTCTGTTTGATACGAGTTTACTGATTCAATGGCAACGAGCCAGGTGAAATAATACTCAACGATGATATTTCTTACTTTTCGTACCGTTCAATGTCAGTGCAATCTTGTTGAAGATTGACAGCTCAATTTGTTTTTTAACGATGATGTTGAAAATGGTTTGGTTGGATAAAGATGCTCGAAGGACCAATGAATATTTACAAATGACGTGGTTGCCACAGTTATGAAATCTTCATTTAGTATTTGTTGTTGATGAAATGAAATATTGAAGTTATCGCATAGCTAAAGTCACTAACTGAAGGTATTCCTTCATAATAGGCATTATAATTATATCATGGTGTTTAATAATAGACAGAAACATAATAATAATACCACATGTACACATAAAAGCGCGTTATTAATTTGAATAACATGATTATTACAAAGTTATTCCCCTAGAATCCCTATATTATTATTCTAGTAAGGAATTGAGCTAACATAACTCTCTCGTCAACTGTCAAAGGTATATTCCGCATTGCAAGCACTCAATCTGTCATTATTCGAATATTTCAAACGAGAACCTAAAACCCCATGTATTCGATCCCCTCTCTCCACTATCAAATCGATCTACTTTCCTGATTAAAACGTTCAGTCATCAATCATGTATTGTCTTAGAGAAAGCCTATCGGCGAATGACATAGCAACTCAGCCTTTCCAAAAGAAATAAGTTCGAAATTGATAAAACTGTTAGCACGTACTTCATACTTTACCTTAAGAACTTTTATATAGACAATAAATAGTTAGTATTCCGCCCGATATGACGTATTCGTTCTGTTCAAAAGTTATCACTTATCAGATCACGTAACAGATCATTTACAAAGTATTCATTATTTTTTCAAAATCGAGAAGTAGAACATTTAAATTCAGCAAAATCTGTAAAGGTACAAGCGCAGAAGCCCTGCAATGCAACGTACTTTTTCTAGATTAGCATGACCTTATTCTGCAAAATGAAGTGCAATCGATGGAATTCAGCCGATAACGGAGTACACGCAGACTGGCATTTCAAACGACAGCTGCAGGAATGTTTTAATGCATTTAGAGACAATCTAATCCACGCGATCTCTGGGGTAGTTCAACCCATTCGTGTAGCGAGGGCCGACGTTCCAGGGGAAGTGAACATCAGTGAACAAGAACAATTCGTTCAAAGTACAACACCAAATAAAGACCTAAATTGAATCGTCGCAGTACAAATTGTATGTAGCGATTCACTTAGTATTATATTATCTGTGACTTAGGTATTCCCTTTAATCGCGCAAGAGGTGACGGTAAGGCCCCGTGCCCTAAAACTACTGCCCTTGCTAAACGCCCTGATTCCGCCCGAATGAAATGCTGTGTAATATGGAATTGCATATCAAAACTAGTAATCAAAGAGTATGTGAGTGCTACGATAATTACAATTTTATATTTGGAATGGCGTACTGAATATAATAAGGGTATATGTTTTTACCCTATAATTAGTTCCTAATACCTACCTACCAATATCCGGTATTTGTATTGGGTATAGGGTGTCTCGATAATATTCCCTGGCAATTCGTAGTATTTACATTTATTAAAAGTGTTAATATTGTTAATGTTCTCAAATAGACAAGCTAAATGAATTTTCATTTTTAGTTTCCTCAATAAATCAGTTAAACTAATAATGTGTTTTAAAAAAACTCTTTGTATGTATATTTTGGTGACCAAACTATTCAAAACGAGCAAAAAATCACGTTTGTTGTATGGGAGCCCCCTTAAATATTTATTTTATTCTGTTTTTTAGTATTTGTTGTTATAGCAGCAACAGAAATACATAATCTGTGAAAATTTCAACAGTGTAACTATCACGGTTCATGAGACACAGCCTGGTGACAGACGGACAGACAGAGGAGCCTTAGTAATAAGGTCCGTTTTACTCTTTGGGTACGGAACCCTAAAAATTTATAATGTGGTAAATTGTCTGAAAATACCAAAGAGGTATATGTACTACGTACTAGAGAAGCTATTCAAAGCACAAATAGTTGTCATTTTTTGTATAATTAAACTAAAATCCGCTACAGCGCTTTACGAGATTAAATCGTCTAACCAACGATCACAACACGCAGCGCTAGTGCCATGGCACATTCGGATCATAGTTTTTACTACTATTCACTGCTGCACGTGCAGTCGCTTTGAGAGCTGAGCATCGTATGAGCGAGAAGATGCTCATTGGCATATTTGCAGTGGTTGACAATGCAAGTTAGAGATGTCCTGTCTGGTGTATACATAGAAGTCTTTGGAAAATACCATGTGTACAAGTGACAAATAATTTCCCACGGCACAACGAAAGTCGATAAACTGCACCTAGTTCACCACGCCATCGACTGGCGTATTTTACAAATAAGGCAATTAATGGGCCGCCGCCGCCGGTGGCTCCAGCCAGGTTAATACATTTAAACTTAGATAGATATAAATAAATAAATAAATAACGCCCAACGATCACATCTGTAGATCCAGGACCCTAACTAGAATTCTCTGTATCTAGGGACCCAGGAACTACGAGGACCATGGTCCCACAACACCCAGACACAGAACAAGTATTTGCGCTTTTTTCTGTGCTCAAATACTTGTCCTGTCGCCGTCTCCGGGTTATGAGCCGAAGTGCTCCACCACAACCACAGAGGCTGTCAAATATAATATCTAGGTAGCGTTTTCTTTCGTATTTATTAAATTTAAACGAATGATGACGCGACGAGCTAGTCGTTTTAAGCGGCTGCCCATAACAGTTGCAGTATCACTCGGAACTCTAAATTATAAAGTTTCGCGTGGCACTGCACTGATACTCAGAAACTTACTCACTTACTTACTAGACTGTGTTTATAACACAACACAGTGTGCACAGTGTGTGTTGTGTATGTTTGGATATAACACAGTCTAGTAATAAGATTTTTAGACTGTGAGATCACATCATAAAGTCTCATTTACCCAGTAATGTCACTAGCTACAAATGTCCTTCATACCAGAATACAGTAGTGCTTGCACACTACTGCTTGGCGGCAGAATAACTGGCAAAGCGGTGGTACCTACCTAGACGAACTTTATAGAAAAGTTCTTCCACCTAGTTATTCTTACCTAGGCCATAATTACGTTTCATTTTGTTTTAGCGAGGAATGCTGGTCTGTTGAAAATGTCGCAGATGTCCCAGCTCCGTCAATGATAGTAGAATGATACTACTTTAAAATCGCGTTACGGTTTAATTCTGCCATTCAATTCGAATTAATTGATCCGACTAAAAATAAACTAAGTACTTAAGTACTTGACATTTATAGGTAATTTAGAAAAAACACAATTTTGTAAATAGAGTATAATATATACTGCACGTCTTCAACTCGTTAATCATTTACGCTTTTCATACAAAATAGGCAGGTGCCTACTTAATTCATATTTTTTCCTGTTTTGTCAGAAACCACAAGGTTCAAAGACCGGTGCTGCATGCGACGCTGTGCCTCAGCTTTTATCCGAACCGTCGCTTCGTGCAAACTTACACGTTGTAACAAACAGCAATATAAATAACTTCGGAATGTATCGCATTACAAAAGCTTACCAAAATGGTGAAATCTTTATTTAATTGTATCAATAAGATCATTAGTGCCCAAAAAGTAAAGGAGGGTGATAATCACGAATCGTTTAAAGAACCGTGCAGAGCTAAAAGTGGTCGCAATTATGAATGATTTTCCAGTTGAGAATCGAAATGTAAGAACGTGTTCGATTTCACAGGACTGTAATGTTCTTTTAATTTCGAAACAATCTGTGTGGTTTTTTTTAGTGACCCTTCTTGTTTTTGAAATCAAGAACTGTGAATGATTTGATATGAAAGTCAACATTGCAATAAGACTTTATTTTTACTTACATATCCATAGAAGGATTTGACTTTAATATTGTCACATGAAAGTTAGTTTTGAATGCCACAAGACCATCACAGTTTAGTAAAAAATGTTACGGGTATGCGTGGTAGGTACGTGTAATATTAAAAATATTTTGTGTGCGTGTTTTGTTGGGTTGTTCCTGTCTGTCCACCGCCTGTCGTAGCGGACATTCTTTCAAAAGCTACAAAGACATAAGTAGAGGAAAATTAAATAGGTATATTTCTACTTTTAAGGAAATACGATATCTTTAATTAGAATAGAATAGAACCCTATAATTAATCCTACTAATATTGTAAATGCAAAAATTTCAAATAAAAAAAATGCAATTTTAAATCTTTATTCGATTTACCCATAATTATTTTCCTAATAACTTTTAAAGTTATTTCGAACTCTTCAATTTTTATGTGTTGTTTACTTTTGAATTTGAAGAAAAGCCGTCTAAGTGAAACAATAAACCACAATAAATTTCAAAATGACTCCAGCTCCTAGCATTTGAAAGTACGAAAAGCTCCACAAGGCATCAGATAAATAGGTTATGCAAATTTTTCGTCAAACAACAGGGGTGCGGCAATGACGCTGTTTTATTATATTTCTGATTTTCGTAATCGATAAACAATATCGGTCTAAATCCGGACTACGAAATTATTGTAGGTCTGTGATCCGGACAGACCTTGTTGCGTCAATGTTCCTTCAAAAGTCAGAAGCTATTATGTATCCGTTTATGGCGGTCGAATCCGGACGGAAGGCGTTAGTGAGCGGATGCTAGATCACTAATAAGACGATGGTTTCTATGATGTTCGCCGCTCGATTGGACGCCTTTGTAAACAAAATCTTTATGATAAATATCCATACATTTTTATTATTTACCTCAAATACTGAAAATGACCATAAAAGGTCCAAGAAGACGTACGCAAAGTCCGAGCAAATACAATGGAGTAGGTAAGTTTAGGATTGCCAGAAACAGGGGACAGATTCTATTTCCCCTTGCAGATTTATTTAATTAAAATGTATCCAATAGAAATAGTAGTTATTTTTCCTGTCTGTCCTGTGACCTGTCTGTAGGTAGGTATTCTGTTTCTCCTTGTTCCTGAATAAACGGAAATCCAGGACTCTGTCCGCTATGTTATAATAATAACTCAACGAATAAATATAATTATTAATTATTATTCATATATCGATTATCCAAATTCCTACAAAATGTATTATTAATAATATTATTGAATAAACCTGTGCTACATTATAAAGTCAGATGGTAAAGCCACTCATGGATCGCGAGTGACGTCAAAAATGGGCTCTTGGTTTCAGAAGCATCGGCTAAAACGGGAAAGTGCAAATTAAAGCTAATTTCAAAATATGCTCTGCTTCGTGACGTCACAACTGGATAGTCTCCTTTGATACGGCTAAATACCTACAACATGCCAGTAGGTCTATTGTTAATTACGTAATAAATATCATTGACGTCAGTGCAACTATTTTTAGGCAAACTTAGCTGAATTGATAGGACATTATGCATGTTAGATTGTACTACATGCACCATACACCAGGCGCGGATACAGATATTACTTAAGGGGGGGCGCACAAAACATTATAGTAGGGGAGTTCAAGAAGAGAATTTGGGGATACGGTGGTAAAACGCGTACCAATACCAATTTGTGCTCTTTTCTTTAAATTACGAATTCCATGCACCTAAATCCTCCTGGTAAATTGGCTAATTACCGCGCTTGGTACGGGGGGGGGGGGGGGGGGGGGGGGGGCTCCCCCCCCCTTATTCCTTGGATACAATCAAAATGGCGTCTTTTTTGGGTAATTTCATTTGTCAATTAGCTGTATGCAGGAGTAAGGAATAGCCGTATACTTGGAATAAACGTTGGTGAAATCGGGCCTAAGTCTTATAAAAATTTCGTTGTCACTGCATTGTCTAAGATAAAACCACCTAGCACAGCCAAAGAGGTACTGTATATATAAAGAAGTCTTTGAGCACAGCGCGGTATATTTTAGGCTCTCTACGATAAAACCAGCCAGCACAACACAGTAACCTAATACCTACAGGCACGTTAGTTGAGCCTATAAATACTTTCTCCTCGAATTTACCAGCCCAATATTGTCAAATTACAGGAAAGAAATGTGAAAGGTAGGATTGCTCACAGACGATTGGCGGGCGTAAGGGTTAGGCTTGGGGGATCGCACCGGGATGACATCCACTCGGCATCAAGGGGCTAGCGGCGGCATGGATATACCTATATAGGTATATATATATATATTATCTTTCTGAATTACTGGGATTTTAATACCTTTGCCACGTTTACTGGAGAATTTGGAAAGGTTAGGCATTCAACTTTGTGCTCGAGGTTTGCACCTGCAGTGTTGTAACTGTTAGGTACATAATCTGTGGTTTGGTAACAGGAAGGTTATTGACCTTGAGGCTGGCTGAATGACTTTTGGTGTTGGTGGCAGTGGACACAAAAGGGCTGGTAATGAAGGTTTTTAATCAAATTTGTATAATAGACACGAATCTATGAAATTTAGATTCATGAAAGAAAAACAATAAAATCATTATTTCACTACTTCTTTCAAGGTGAAGGTAACAATTTAAACAAACTACAAATTTAGTATTTTCGTAGCAACTGACTGAACGTTGTCCAATGCTATCCAAAATAACACGTCCAAAGTACATCAAATGAAAAAGGATGACAACAATAATTTTAGACTACTACAGGAAAGTGTAAAAGGTAAACATGGAAATGAAATGAAACAAAGCTTATTGTCGATAACCTCAAGCAAGAATACTTATACAATTACATACCTAATAAAGGAACACAAAGACTGACAAAGTAATCCAAACCAGACCAACAAGGACCTAAGTACAAGAACACTGTACAGTGTATTGACTGTTTCAAAACTGCGCAAATCCAACTGAAACATTAATAAGTTCATTGGAAAGGGGTCACAGACCCTAAAACACCTGGGTGGTATGTATAATAGGCATGACCCACTTTACACTGCTCAGCAATGATTATATTAATAAAGTTCAAGCAAAATCTATTAGACGGATTTTGATGCCACTTGTGTCTCTTTGGAATTCTGAGCACGCTATTTCTTTCTTTCTTCTGCGATTTCTATTAAACATATTTAAATGGGTTGTATTGAAACTCTCGGTCTATCCAAAAAGGAGTTAATTTAAGCAGTTTTAGATAAGGCCTTTCTCACCATACTATTGCCGAGTGGCTGAACATGACCAGCTAAGCGATCATGTAACTTGATTGCAACCGATAGAAACACGAAAATGTATGAATTTGACAGTTTCAGTATGCAGTTTATTTGCATACCTAGTTACTGTGGAAATTTTCAAATTCGGAATGAAATTCCTCCTGTTACATTGCTATCAAAGTTCCGTGATCACCCCGCAGAGGGTTGTATCCAATATTATGGTTGTTAAAGGCTTTTAAGGGGTTTTCTTACTTATTGTACTAAATTTCCTCAACTAATGTAACACCTAAAAGAGCCCAAGACCTGAGATGTCTCAAAGGATACGGAAATACGGCTCATAAGTCAATCACCTTAAAACATACAGTATGGGGAGTCATCAAATTTTCTTTTCATGTGTGTGTCCATACTGCCCATATCTCAAATTAATATTGAACTAAAGATGATTGTAATGAGATCAGAAGATCAGTTTTGTTTACTGATTTACTGGTTAGTGACTATTTTGATGTTCATTACTGTACAATGTACATTCAATGCAAAACAAAGTAGGAATAATAATTTGAACACAATTGATAATATTTGTAGGTACCTATTGCCACAGAGAAAATAATAGTACAAGTACTAATTGCTTAATATTTAACAATTAATTAAAAGACATACAATAGCACTTTATTAATAGTTTGATGAGTTTAGTACCTAATAGTTAAGGTTTGTGTGTAGGTAATTTAATTGTTAATATTACTTGTAGGTGTATTAATAAAAGTACCGGCCTAGCTTTTGTGTTGGCCTCACAACCATGCCTGCCCAATTACACCATAGTTACCAAACACATTACTTTAATTACTCAGTTCATAATAATAATTAAGCTATCTATCTACATTATTGTTAAACACTAGCTGTGCCCCGCCGTTTTACCCGCGGATAAAAAGCAGCCTATGTGTTAATCCAGTGTATAAGCTGTCTCTATTCCAAATTTCATCCAAATCTGTCCAGCCGTTTGAGCGTGAAGGAGTCACAAACATACACACAGACAAACTTTCGCCTTTATAATATTAGTGTTATAGTGTTATGATGTAAACCTGTAATTGGTGGGTTTACATAAAAAAGTATCTATTTCTCCTTTTCGGTGCAAAAAAAACTTGTTGCAGATCTTTCAAGTTAAGAGATTGACAGTTTGATTGGAGCTCTCTTAAAAAAGCATGTGGGCTTGAATAAGCAACAGCAAAAGCCAGTGTGGGAGGACAATATTATGTGTAGTTGCATAAGGGACTTAATTTAAGCTAAGTACAGGTCACAGCTTTGCAACCTAGATTTGAGTGATAAATCTATGATGTTTCTATTCTGTTACCCCCTCTTCTTACTAATAAACATTGTGTGAATAGTTATTTTGTGTTTTATCATGTAAACAAACAATTTAAAGGGCTAGTGAGGTATGCCAATATATCAGTGTTTATCTTGAATTGGTACAGTTGGGTCAAAAAATATCATTCCATACTCTCTAAATAAAAAGACCTAGTAACATTTCTTTCACTTTCAATGAGCAGTTTAGTTTTTCATTGTCAGTTTAGTTCTCTCATCGTCAAGAGATGGCGATCGTGTAACGTTTGGCACTCAGACCAAAGAGGCTCAATGGTTTGGCATTTACTTTATCATGGCAGTTGAGAACTTTGTTCAGCCAACATTACATAGTTTAAAAAAATATAAAATCCTCTTGTTTTAAGTTTGCACTTATCTCTCTAGAATGTAAGTGTGAACTTAGAAGCTGTCAAGCTTAACTGCAGACGGGTGTTAAAGTCGCGAGTGAATAGGGTTTTCTTCAATTGACAAGAATTTACCATCTAGACTGCATCATCATTTTCCATCAAGTGTGTACCTGTTTAGTTACAAAATAAGAAATTTAGAAGAAGTGGATGAGAACCAAGAAGTTTTCAAAGAACACTGGGAACTCTGTCCGAGTGTGACTCTGTTATGAAGGAACTGATGCACAACTTTCGCCAATGCCATCTAGCAAGAAATAAATAATGCTAAATTTACACTAGGAAAGCTGCTCATTAAATAAATGGTTGCTCTGCCAGCACTAGTTGAATTTATCCAGCTACATGCTAAACTGCAACTGTTTTGTAATATGCTCCAGCCTACTAACTAGAAGTAATAGCTAGCTATGTAGTTGTATTTAGCAGGAGTTATAGTGAGGTAAGCGGGGAGTGCAGCATGCGGAGAGCTTGCAGCGCACTTCAGAGCCGCCATTGAGTTTGAATCACACTTGAGTATAGAAATTGTTTTTAAATATTTTGTTACAATATGTACAACTACATTTAACTCAAGATGGTATAGGTATCCAAGTGTACCCACTCTTATCAAACAGTGGAATGTATTGTTTTGGAATAGATAACAAAGTAGGATATGACCTTGGTCACTGACTTCTCTTACGTCAAGGATATTCTACCTTGATAGCAGATACGGTTGAGTATGTTGACATTTCATTTTATTTTAAAGGCCTGCCTATGGTGATAAGATATTAATACTGTGCCGGGTTCAAAGTAGCTGATAGTTATGCCTACAATAAAACAATAACAGACCAAGGACAAGATTGAACATGTTGAGTGTTTTGGCATCAATATATCATCATCAAGCACTGTTTTGTGCCAATATAGGCAATCTAACTTGACAGTTCAGATATGTTACCATCCCTTTTATGTTGTAGATTGATATAAGGCATAAGCACAGCTGTAGTATAAGAACGAACCGGAACTGGACCAAAACCAAACCGGAAGGTCGCAGCGTAGGCCGGCCCCCCACTAGGTGGACCGAAAACCTGGTCAGAACTGTGGGAAGTCAATGGATGCAGGTGGCAAGCAGCCACTCGAAGTGGCGCTCTTTGGGAGAGGCCTATGTTCAGCAGTGGACGTCTTCAGGCTGATATGATGATGATGATAGTATATGACTATCACATTTATGGCCATTGGCACTGACTGCACTCAAGTTTGACAGCTCTTATGTTGGCACTTATCTTTCTAGGAAGTACCCAAATGTATTGCAGTAGGTAAATTATTAGAGAGATATGTCTGAACTTAGGAGCTTTAATGCAGATGGGCATTTGTTTATTGGGATTTTGTATGACCTACTTATTATCTCTGCTACTGTGCCTGCAGAGTGTTATTAACAGCTAAATGTAACAAACTGTAGACAATCCAGAAATCAGAATGGCTCTGGTAAATTCTTGTAGCTTATCTATAATGCACATGCAAATAGAAATGCCAGTGAACGCCTTAAAATGACAAAAAATAAGGTAAAGGAAAATAAGGGTTTTTAAATTCTTTCTTCTCTAGGAAATGGCCTATACAGATGCTCAATCTGTAATATGAGGGTGTCTCAAATCATTAGGCATTGTTCACAAACCAATCCTGTAGCTAATAATTTTTAATGGAAGTTGATTTATAGGTGTCATCAACTCATAATAATTTTAACACTGTTTATAAAAGCTTGAGGTTTCAACTAAAGATAGATTAATTAGTAAGTATTTAGCAAAGCTTACCATTAGAGCTCTTAAGGTCCCTGTGTATAAGTGACATGGGTGCTCCACGGTGCAGGTACGCCATGCCCTGCGCCACCTGGATGGCCCAGTCGACAAGCGTGTCTGGCCGGATTTTACGACCACTCAGAACCCGGTTGAGCGGTCCACCACGGGCGTACTCCATCACCAAACACAGGTTCGGCTCCTCGAGACAAACACCTTTCAATGACACTATATTCTCGTGCTGCAACACCCAGAACAACCGCGCCTCTTGTAACACACTCTCTTTTATCACTTCTATGTCCTCGTTCGCATCTTGGCGCGCGGCCTTCACAGCGACAACTTCGTGGTCCCAGTACCCGCGGTACACTTTCCCAAAACCGCCGACGCCGATGACCTCTTCTAGCTTGAGCTCGGAGAAGGACACCCGCGGCGGCTCCACGGCCAGCGGGTCTTCTTCGGTAACGTACGCGGCCGGAAAGATCCCGACGCGATCTCCGATCTTCCCAGTCCACCATCCTTCGTCACCCGATATGTTGGAGTCCTTGGAAAGGACCTCAACGATCTCACCGCGCCGCAGAGAAAGCTCGTCCTCGCCCTGCGCCGCGTAGTCGTAGACGGCGGTGAAGAGAGCCAGCGGCGGGCGCTCCTCGTCGGCCGCCATGCCCGCGCGGCCGGTCGCAGGCCGCGGCGGCATCACCCCGGCCGCGCTCCCATCGTCCCGCGGCTCATCTCTCACGCGCCCCGACACTGCTGCAGCCGCCACCCACCACCGCACATAACGTACACCACGACAAAACAACGCGTTTGGTTATGATCACCGTATTATTCCGCCATCTTTGTTTCTCACATCGATCATGGCGGTGTTGTATCGGGAGGAACACTGTGTTGGAAACGCTTCGCAGCCGTACCACGCGTGGCCTTATGTTTCGGAATGATAATGAAAGGACTTTTCGCTGCGATATAGTTAATTATTTGCCATTCATCTATCACGCGATTGATAGACGGACGAAATGACAACCATACCGTAGCAAAGTCAGTGACAAACTGACATTTAGTGTTGCAATTTTAGAACTAGTGGTTACTACTATAATATATTTGGTAGTTTATTAAAATTATTATAGCAAGGTATTGTTTTTGTCCATGCCACAGCATTTGTTTTTTTCTCTAATCTGTGGTCCATGCATAATATTATTTTTTAATCATTCTACAAGCCATTATTACTTAGGTCTAATATACGCCATACAATAAGAGATTGGTTTGTATTATTCATACACTAAACTAGATGGCGCTTTAACAAAAGCTTCACATTGACAAAGAAAATAAAATATGCCTACAAACATGCCTGTTAACGCCATCTAGTGAACGTGACAGTAAATAAGACATTCCTTGGTCGTAAAAAAAATTGTACCGTATTGCAGAAAACCTAGTTCGAATAAAACTGAATTTATTAATTTTAAGTTTCGGAATAAAACAGGTAGTTCCTGAGCAATAATAATATAGTTATAGTATATTCCATTATTTCGCCGAACTTTATAAGAGGTCCCATGGTGTAATGGTTAGCACTCTGGACTTTGAATCCAGCGATCCGAGTTCAAATCTCGGTGGGACCTTCCAAAATCACATTTTGGATTAATTTTTCCTAAAAACCATTTTTTGAAAGATTATAGTAACTTATTACGCGTAATAACCCTGCATAAATTCATAAAACCGAAGAATGAGTAAAAAGAAGGGAAGACTCGAACCCGGCGAAATAGAAAACATTAGTCTGTGGGAGTTTGAAGGGATGCTGGGTAGGGGAGCATTATTGATCGCGCGAAAATGGGATAGTCGTATCCATTCGCGGCGACCACCCAGCCCGCGGGTGTCGGACCGCTTCTGAACCTCGAAAACACGCTGATACGCCTTAAAAACAAGACTTATTAACCAAAAAATTAACAGAATCCATCAAATTACCCACCACGCTTCTAGAACAGAAAATAGAAATGTGATAAACAAATGTGCCAAGTGAAAACCCCTTCGTGCCGACCCTAAACATATAAAACAAATGTGACCAAATACCACAGTGAAATTCCATGAGAATATCGTTTAAAAATACTTCTTCAATACGCTTAAAACATAGATTTAAAATTAATAAAGCCAATGTTAGAATTGTGATATTTTTAGTTAAATGCACGCCCCGTGCTCCGTTTTGCGTGAGATTTAAAGATAATAATGGCCGATTTGTTATCACCGGGATAAGAAGTTAACAATGAGGGAAATTAACAAAATGTGTTGTAGAAATAACACATTCGGCGGCGAGCTTTGCCTCAAGTGGTGTTGGCGTAAGCGTTGGCCAGAAATCAAGCACACGCATCCATACGAATAATATTCATTACAAAATCACCTGCCGTTAAATTAAGTTGAAAATAAATTAGAAATAGTTCAAAATGAACACGTTCAACGCACCTACGACTCAAATCAATGCCATCGACAAAATGACAACAGTTAAATGTAAAACTGTGGATCTGGAGGGATATGTTATTATTGTGGTACAGACTAAGGATAATAAAGTCAAATTGTATGGTAAGTTCTTAATTAATCTTTATATTTGGTCTTTTTGAACACACTTACACTAGGGCATTTCATTGAGACCGATAAAAACATCCTGTGTGGACAGAACGCTTTTCCAATGAACGCCTGTCAAAATTATTATAGCAATACGCTAAGGAAATTTCTATAGATAATCAAACAAACTTTGTTTCTTAATTAAAATCTAGTATGTATGTGAGATAATTAGATTATTCGAATGCTATTATAAATAATAATTAATGAGGCAAACAGAAAGATTTTATAGTACATGAACAAAATATTCTTAGGTACCCAAAATATAAAAGTGAACGTATTTTGTCTTGTGAGCGGCTGAATCGATTTTGATGAAATGTACACGGATTGATAAACTATAGAAGCAGCACAACTATACTATATATTTTCGTATAATAAAATATACCTCAAATAGTGTACCTAAGTGATTTTTTAATGTGAAATCAGTGTTATATTACTGAGCTAAACTATCAACCTAATCATTCAAATATTGAATTTAATGAATTAAATATTAATAATTCCACGTCCCGGCTATCTTAGAGCCGAGTGGTATTTCACGGATGCCTGACGCTGACGGAATTGACGTTAATTTGTTGCAGTCGTGGAAGGCCGCTAGTACGTGATGCTATTTACCTACTTAAGTATCTACTTGAGCTTTTCATCTCCTTTAGGTACTATCCTAAACACGAACTAAACATTGCAGTCCAGTAGGTAGGTAATTCTAAGAGCAATCTTGAGATGAAAAAGAAATCCCGTAGATTAGACCCATCTGGGTCTACGGCATCTGGCTATCTGAACTAAAATCCACCTAATTATGAGCCAAATACAGACTTTATTATCCATTTGTCCAACCCCACCGGCTTTCTTCAGGGTCTCCAGCAGCTGGCCACCTGGACAACCTGGAGGTGGCAGACGAGATCATCGACGTGAACGAGACCAAGCTTGAAGACATGTCGCGGACTGAGGTCTTGGGGCATATCCACGAGGTCAGTAAAACATCTAAATATTTATAACTAGCGGCTCGCCCCGGCTTCGCACGGGTATAATAGTTTTCGCAGCGCACGCGATGTAAAGAATATTTTAGGTATTTTTTTTGCACCTTGGGTTACATTATTGGTATAGTTTTAGTAAGGATCCCTAATTTTTTTGAAAATATAATATAGCCTATGTCACCCGGGGATACTGTAGCTTCCCAACAGTGAAAGGATTTTTCAAATCGGTTTAGTAGTTTCGGAGTTTATTAAATGCAAACAAACAATCAATTCTTTCCTAATTATAATATTGTTACAGATTTGTATAGCAGTAACGCCTGATAAAAAAATAATCATAGAAAATTTGGTAATTACTTAATTTAAAAAAAAAAAAGTTACAAATAAATAAATTATTTAATCTTCTGTTAAATATAATTGTTATGTATGACTGTACTACTAGAAAACTAAGCTGCATAATAGAGAAACAAACCTAATCTAACAAAACACTATCAGTCACAGATCCTATAAAAAAAGTGCCCGAATAGAAGCCAGCATTTTGGTCACGTGTTAAGCATGGCGCGGATAGGGACCGTTGGATGCGGGTTCGAATCCCGCTCATGATTCAAATTTTCCTAGAGGAACATATAGGTATTCTATGTATGGATCGCACTAATATTACTAAATGTGAAAGTTTGCGCGTATGTTTGTTCCCTCTTGGGGCCGTAAAGGCTGGGCGGATTTAAATTAAGTTTGGAATGGAGATAGCTTATCTAGAAGCCAGCCAGTGGTCCACTTAAATTGCCGAGCACACAACTTGCCGAGCGAAAAATGTAGATATCAATACGCATCTTGACAAGAAGAACACGGCTAAACTAAATATAATGTGTCGAGGATAGTTACTGATCCCTGTTACTATCAAAGATTAACTATTTGTTTGTATCTAATTCTGTTTTTTTGTCGCTATTGAGAACCTTTCTTCCCCATCGGTTGTCAGTTCTACGAGCGATGTGGCCTGCCCATTGCCATTTCAACTTGCTAATTCTAAGAGCTATATCGGTCACTTTAGTTCTCTTGCGGATCTCCTAATTTTTTTAAAAACTACAGTGTTTACAGGCCTAGGAATCACAAAGTTCCACAGCAAATTCATTCGTGAAAACACAATTATCATTTTGATTCCCTTGATTACGCGTGGCGAGATAGAATAATTTCGTCTGTGGAAATTTTTAGCTTTCCGTAGGTGCTAGGTGGTTAAAACTTAATTTAATTTTCTCTAGTAATGGACTGAGAGCCAGGCATGTAGTTTATAATTGCATCTAAAATATACCTATTATTACTGTACGTAGTACATATACCTCTTTGTTATTGGTTTTATTTTATTGATTCTACTAACAGGTCTTAAACTATTGCAAAAGCGTACTGTAAGCGTGCTGTCTAGTAGCAGTACTTACCTAACCGAACCTAGGTACCCTATAACAATATTAACTATAGGTACCTAAGTAGGTAATTAAAAATTAACTTAATTATATAAGTAGGTAGGTATGGGTAGGTGTGTGTACTGTAGTGTCATCCATCGCCTATTTAAGCGAAACTAGTCAAATTTTTCAGTTATAGCACGCCAAGAAATGCTACAATAATAAAAATCAAAAAATTGTTAAAAAGATTTAAAGTAAACGATGGTTGGGACAATCTATTCATTCACCAGCCTGCCTAGTGCGGGCGGTAGAGAAAATTGTCTTTGCCCGTTGTATCTCACTTTCTTCATACTTGTTTGCTTGTCCAGTGGAGTAAAACAGGGGAAAGACAATTTTGTCCACCATCCGTACTAGGGCAGCTGATGCATTTGCTATTCCACCCTGTGGGTATTAATAAGTAGGTATAATATATACTTATTAATAAGTATTTCCCTGCGAGATAAGCTCCGGAACGAGGAGATCCGCAGGAGAACTAAAGTGACCGATATAGCTCTTAGAGTTAGTAAGTTGAAGTGGCAATGGGCAGGCCACATCGCTCGTAGAACTGACAACCGATGGGGAAGAAAGGTTCTCGAGTGGCGACCACGAACCGGAAGACGCAGCGTAGGCCGGCCCCCCACTCGGTGGACCGACGACCTGGTGAAAGCCGCGGGGAGCCGATGCATGCAGGAGGCGAGCAGCCGCTCAAGGTGGCGTGCTCTGGGGGAGGCCTATGTTCAGCAGTGGACGTCTTCAGGCTGTTAATGATGATGATGAATAAGTATTTTGCGGCTCCTCTCAGAATTCTAAAGACTTGTTTTCACAGTGTTTCAGCATTTTTCACAATGCACAGACAGACGTTATCCTTGAGACATTGGCTGGTCACAAAGTCTAATATTATGTCCAGTAATTTACAGGTTAGATGCACGTTAGTAGAGTATAATAATAACTATATTCTGTACTTTACAAAAATTAAATAGACAAGTTTAATTACTTACCAGATTTCCATTTTTTTTTCTATCATGTAAGTTACACGTAGTACGCCGAGTTAGTAGCATATACTACGTGCCTGGCTCTCAGCCTATGTTAATATAACGGTTTTGTTGCAGTGCATCTCGTCGTGCGTTATCAAACTACGTGTGAAGAGGCGGAGCGATACTAAGTTGTGTAAGTGACTAGTGATTTAATTTTATATTGTGACACAAAACATTTATCTTTTTATTTATATGTTCTTTGTAACTTAACGTTTTTTACCTAGGTATATGTATTAAGCAAGCTATAAGTATAAGGTAAGTAGGTACTTACCAATAACATTAATTTTAAAATGATTGCTTATTAAAACAACCCATTTGGCCTCCTCTCTTAAACTTTGTTAGAATTACATGCACAGTGCTATTTATTACCAACTTATGGTACCATATATCATACCATGGTACCATATAATTGTATACTAATTTATTAGTAAATCTTACAACTAATAATTTATCGGTGGTGGGCTGGCCTGGCACCGGAAATTTCAAAACTGGGTCTCAACTCGCAACTAAAGGGTTTCCTAAGCTTGCCGATAGATACCTAATGCCGGGCAAGCACTGGGAAAGTCCCTACCACCAAGCTCGGTTTCACGATGTTTATCTTTACCGAAACTTGAAGCTCATATCAGGATTCAACCCCATGACCTGCAGATTTCACGGTGACAAAGATTCTAACCAATAAGCCATCATCGCTTAAACCTCTTTTGAAACTATCTTTTTTTAGAAAACGAGCCAGCTATTTGACTCTCAGTTTTTGTGTTTTCCGATTTCCGTGGAAACTCCTTCAAGTTTCCGGTGTAAAGTGTAACGTATACCTATAGATAGTCTGAGATGTTCTAGGTCTTTGGTTTAACAGGTAATGAAATTAATGAATGAAGTTTACGATATCAAAGTTCCATAACAATTGCGCCTGATGCACCTGTGTTTTTATTAAAAAGTAGGCTCTGCAGAATACATTCTTTCTTGATTCGTGTAAACGCTGGCCAGGCGCTGGCTATTTTCGCAGGCAGGTTATATCTGATGTGTTGCCATGTTTAATTAGTTACCTTTGTTTTCGGAACTTTTCTTAGGAGATCGAATATCTGTTATTGGATATTTTATTATAAGTACATACCTACCTTTAATAGTTAAATGCAGAATTATTAAATTCGAATTACCTATACAAGCCAGTTTTCATGACGTAAAAAGAGAAGTTTCCGTAGGAAAACGATTGCACCCGCAGTATGACTAAACACTAAGTGAAAAGTTCATCGTCAGAAGGAGGAACTCCCCTGAGGAAATGGAAAAATCTGCCACTATAATTAACAGCAGGGCGCGAAGTTCACTTTCTTTTTGCGCTCTTATTTTGTAATCAACCGTTTAACTAATAACCAGCCGTTTTATAAGCGCTAAACTCTACCCTAAGATGGTAGGTACCGAAATAGTTATGTACAAGTAATCTTCGTACACCCGAACCTCAAGGGATGGTCGTTTCATATCCGAATTACCTACAGTGAAAACACTTGGATAATGCCAGCCTTCTGAGATTCAGCGAATTAATAAGAACAATCTAGTGATGAGGCTGTTAGCTAAATTGCACGTTTCTTGGAGCAAATTAAACTCACGAGTAGGTATATGCGCTGAATACCTAATTAAATAGCTATAGTGGGTGGTTAAGCAAGGATTAAATATGGGTGCCTACTTTATAGTAAGTAGTTTCGTTTATATATTAATGAATTTATAAATTAAAGTAAGCTTTAGTTAATTTATAGTACTTATAAACTAATCTAAAATTAGGTATTGATAAATGAAATGGTTTTTCAGCACACCTGCTCGTAAAGTGGTTATTATTACGCACGCATGCTTTTTACTTTACATTACCACGCTAGTGTTTTACGATGATAACCCGATTCAGTTATGTTTGTATCTCACTGCACGTTATACGTATATTGAAGAATTAAGTATTCATATTTTACCCGGATAATCAGGACTCAGTATTTTATCCCGAAAAATAAATTACAAACTGACACAATCGTAATGATTTTTCTGTACTTATTTGGCTTAAAAAAAAACTTTATTCCACTGTATTTTGGTTTCATTCAAAGAATAGCTTTTACCTAATTCTTATAAAGCAGTAGCAGTTTTTTCTTCCAATCTGCTCTGCCAGCCACATCACAAATTATGTGTTTCAATCTTGCAATAAGTGGTTCCCTCATCGTTAGGAACTTACCTTACACAAACTACACCTATTTTCTGAAATAAGAACGGTGAGTAGGTATTATGGCTGAGCCACTGCAAATTTTATGTTTAATTATAGAATAATTAGTAATATAGTAAGTACTTAGTATCGCCTCCGAATATTTAGTACCTAAATGAAATTCGAAGGTAACAAAAATCTAGCGCGTGGCAACACAACCTGAGTAAAACCTGGTGCGAGCGAGAAAGCTGGTTGCGGTCGCGAGTCATCGCCGGGCTCGCAGTACTTGTTGCCGTGTTTTCCACTTCGTCAAACATTATTTAACAACAATTACCCTTGTTTCACACCACGGATGCAGTGTTTATTCAACATATCGACAGTTAATTGAGATATCCAGTGAGTTTCAGTGCAGTTTAGTGCGTAGAAAGTGATTGGTCAACTTCTTTCCTCAAGAGGTGAGTGAACTTGTAGAGTGGCGGGGTTTTGCCCTTTACCACAGTCTGGATCGGCTCTGGACCCTGTGCTGTAGTGATGTACGCTGACCGGTTTTTCATCTCCGTAATTTACGGATTATCTGATCGACCCTGAGAACAGTGGATTTGACAACCTCAATTAAATATTGACCATAGAAAGTCAATAAACGGTGTTATGATTCATGCATACGTATTTTGACATACTTGGGTGATAATAATTAGTGTACTATAGTGTAGGTTGCGTAGGTGCACAGGTGATACAGTACGTTCACATTTAGACAGAAATTTAAATAAAAGGCTAAATATGTAATAAATAAATATGATAAAATTCCAATTGGACCCACTGAGTTTGTATCTATTTTTTTATAGCCTCCATTTAGTATCTAGCTAGCCTACTTATGTTAACAGAAAGCTCTTTCGTTTTTTGCAAGTTTTCACGGGCCTAAAGGCTGAATTTTTCAAGTGGGCGTGGTAGGCCAAATCCGAAACTACTTATGAGCACAGATAATATAATATCTAGCTATGAGAATTATAGATAAAAGTAAAGGAATCTCGGGCCCGATTTTCATGAAAACTTCACTGCATCAATGGATTTTTTAAAATCAATAGTCCTAGCCGGGTATCGAACCCGTTGATTTTGAAAACAGCTAGGACACGGTAACGCAGTGTCATAGGCTGGCTAATTCTCCCACTACAATGGCTCAAGCTCAAGCTCAAACCATAGCGGGAGAAAAGGGTTCATAAAAATAATTTCCCCGCATAACTAAGATTCGCTTGGTGTGGTAGAACTGTTTATATAAAAGCACACAACACCTATAAGTTTTAATCCTCGCTAGCTAGAGGAAAGACACGAATTCAGTCACAAAGAGAAAAAGAAACCCTACCCAAAAATTTAATTTCATCGTGACGCGGGTGATTTTCCCTCATGAAAAGTGATAATCATCGATTGTATAGAAACTTGTACGGAAAATGAAGCAACCCTTTTGGGTTCAGAGTTTTTTTTATGTGAAATAACAATAAAATTAAATAAATTACTAATCGTCACTATACATTCTAAACTAATAGCTAATAGTCTAAACTACATCACCCCTATCTTCTTTATCTTTCTATCTTTCTTCTCTATCTTTATCTTTACCTACCTTTGGTAGTCTGGGTGCACAACACTTCGTGCTGTTTGTAATAAAAATAAAACTTGAGAAACTTAATTTTCATTTTCCCAACTAAATAATTAAATGGGTAGGTACTAGGTACCAACGAATGTGTAAATGACGGACCGCGAATGGTTACATAAAAACAATCGCCATTGCAAAAACCAGATAACCTTGGGCTGAAGATTCCAAGTCACCATCACGTCATAACATATTATAATTTTATCGTGGTCCGTGGCAAAGCTGGTAACTTCAATATTGTAGTTATAGTTAGTGCTTATTGACACGTATCTCAAGCTGTACGTCATGATACTAAAAAAGTACTGATGTTTGGTTGTCACTGTCATAATAAATGATAGTTAACCCTTAAAATGGGGTTTTGGCGGGAACCCGGAAAAGTTCACGTCGGTGCATTGTATTATTTTACAAAACTTATGCTTTTTCCAGTGTTAATGTTTAAAATTGGTGGTGTTTTACGCATTAAGTGCTGAATTACGAGCATGAGTGTGGGCAAGTGATATAATGTAGTGAAACGTGGTTTTTCGTGTTGCTTCCAAAATTCCATAGAAGCCTCTAGTAAAGTTGCCACCACTTTACTAGGGCATGCCTTAGACTGGATTATGACTTAGACTAGACTATGACTACTCTGACTGTGACTATGACTTGACTTTAAGTGAAAATTTCCATAATACGATGAAAAATTACAAAACTTGACACTGGCTAAATACACTATGTGTGGAGCCAAAATATAAGAAAAAAAAAAACCCTTAAAATCTCAGAAAAATTTGATGGGTACCTTACCTACTCTATCTACACCACTATTATCCACACCACTTTTGTATTTTTGTATGTTTGTAATGAATAAACTCAAAAACTACTGTGCCGATTTCAAAAATTCTTTCACCATTGGAAAGCTACATTCACCCTGAGTAACATAGGCTACACCACTACACGTGCGAAGCCAGGGCGAGCCGCTAGTATTATATACATATACATATTATACCTTTATTATGCACCATTGACGGTGTTGGAAACTATAAATCAAGTTCCACAAAAAATATGTAATTCATTGACGTCTTCCTTTCCTGTTACTTCAGCATCAACATTAGATATTTATAACAAAACTGGTAGTTTAAGCAGTTATCTCATGAATCTAATCATATTGTATAACTGAAAATAATTACGATTACATGGCATAATAGGTACGTATCTCACGGTAGACTACCTACCTGTAGAACGTAGAAAATAATACGTCTAAATTTCAACCAACAGATACAAATTAGTGTAAATAATTGTTCGTCTAAGCAAAAAAGACTCATTGTTTAGCCAAGAATTGAAAAAAACCGGCCAAGTTTCAGTCGGACTTGCGCACGAAGGGTTCTGTATTATAATCTATAAAAACGAGCAGAACAAATCACGTCTGTTGTATGGGAGCCCCCTTAAATATTTATTTTATTCCGTTTTTAGTATTTGTTGTTATAGCTGCATCAGAAATACATCATCTGTGATCAACTGTCTAACTGCCGACTGGTCACACACAGACAGACAGACGGACGGACAGCGGAGCCTTAGTAATAGGGTCCGTTTTACCCTTTGAGTACGGAACCCTAAAAACAGTACAACTGTGGTATCACATAACATGCGAAACTCAAATATACAGTACCACCTATTATTCAATTTATTCTGTCACTGTGCCTCTAACTATCATAACGACCCGGAAGAAAAACCGTGCCTTAGTTATTTTAAAGACAATTGTTTCATAAAGCAGCTCCGTTACAGTTACGTGTAAAATCGCCGCGTGTAATGACAATGGCGTTCGGCATACGGAATAAACGTAGTGATGTTATATGCCAAGACTGAGACCATAGTCTTATTTTTATTTATTAGTTTTGTCCAGTTTTCGTTGGTCCATGGCAGTGTCTGGCATTCTTCTAGCTGACCGCTCACCGCACGCTACTGTATATTATATATATATATATAACAATATATTTACATCTATGCCCATGATGCCCTTATGGCTAGAATCCATATATGTACAAATAGTTTTGACATACCACTTGATGGCCACTGCAGTAGTCAAGATTTACCGTCAACTGTTTGGACTGTGAATAATCAGATCAAAAAAGAAAAAAAAATCAAAATTGTTTATTTCGTTTTAAGTACATCACTGATAGTAGGGCTCTAACCACACCAAACTGGGTTATAATACCCGTATCTTGGGGGCTAGCTCCTTCCCTTTTTGAGGCACTATTTATGTACAACTCATAGACCATACAATAGTTATTTGTTATACAAGGCTGCAAAGTTGGTTTTTGGCGCGAGTACTTGAATTGAAACCTGAGCAAGCGAAGGATTCTAGGATTGAACCACGAGCGTAGCGAGTGGGTCAAATGAAGAATCCTGAGCGTAGCAAAGGTTTCAAAGGTACGAGACGCAGAAAAACTTTGCTGCCGAGTACAACATACAACTTTTCACCTCACTACAGCGAGGAAAATGCAAAAAAAAACAGCTAAAAGGCTAAGAAAAGATTAGTTTTTAGCTTATTAATTTAGCTATAGGTGGCGGTAACGCTTAACGTCAGGTAAACGACTAGCTCGTCACGTGATTCATGGAAAATTAAAGAAAAAGTGTTTTTCAGCCATTTTCCATGCAGTCGCCGTGCTGGATAGCGTATTGGTTATATCCTACTCTTTGGTGCTGGACAGTGCGATTATTCTATAAATGAGGTTGGTGAACGAGAAAAAGATGGTATCTTTTAGGAGATAGTCTGTGGTATTAATGAGTTTTCAGTGGACTGGCGATATCAAGAAGGTTAAATTCGGGCAAATCTGTGATTAAATCCTCAACTCTTGACAAGAAAATTATTGAATGGAAACGTTCGAATTTTAAAAACACTTTCCACGCTAGCGAGCAAAATGCGTTTTTGCGCCCAGATTTTGAATGAAAAAGAGAACCTTACCGAGCTAGTGAGGTGAAAAAATATTTATATCTAGTACAGAGAAAAAAGTAGGTTATAAATAATTAGGTCTAAGTAGAAGTATCGTAAGATAAAATGCATATAAATAATAAATGTATTTATTAAATACAATTAGAGATATGGTTATCCATCGTGTGAATTTAACTAATCCATATTTCTAATTTCGTCTTTCTTCTCAAAATATAAAACTGTAAAATAGTTCCAGGAATAGGACATGAAGTTTTAATCACCGTCGATTAATTTTGTAACGCTGTGGTAAGAACAATTCGAGAGAAAGACCAAGGAATGTTAATTTAATAGCTATCTCATGATCATTACGTACACTGAGTATGATTGCTCAAGATTTACGGCTGCATGAAATGTTCCGGGACGACACGACTCATTGTCTATGGAATTTTCGAGCGATCGCTTGTCTTTAAATTTACAGTTTTTTTAAATATATAGCTGATTAAATCTATGACCTCAAATTAAGTTTTCTCCAAAAATTTTAATTCTACAAGACAGCAAGTTCAAGATTATTAAAATGGTTGGTTCCACTAGCGAAATGGCATGATAGAAATATTGCACCGTTACGTCACACGCAATGAGTCAGGCGTGCTCAGGCGCACTGCTCGAAGCCTCCATCTTGGCTCTACTAGCTTCTAACGCACGTTCCGCGCATTTTCAAGTAATCTCGCTTAAATTATATGGAAATTACACGAATATCACGTTGGAAATATCAACGTTTTGAAGTAGGTATACGATCTTAGTTACAGATTCGATGATGCGGCATTTACGGACGCGTTTACGGATTAGGTGGTACGTGGTTACGTGTAAGAATGTCCCGGTTCTGTCCCATCACTAAAAAATCGTTATTATATAAAATTACTCTTCTCTTCTGTGAAGCTAATTGAACTGTTCCTACTAACTGTAAGTTTTTCATACGTTGATGAATGATGTGACGAGCTAGTCGTTCGTCTGATGTTAAGCGTCACGGCCGCTCATTATAGATTAGGCATGTAATTGGTTGTTTGTATGTAATTTAGATTATCCCTTGCCCCATGGCAATTTTACACAGTAATTTCCCGAATTTCCGGTTAACTCTGGGCTATCTAAATCTAGTGTTAGTGTACCACCGCAACCCGCAACATGCCTACAAAACTAGCGACTGTTGTAGACACACCCACACATATTTCCTGTGATAGTGAAAAAATGAAAATATTATGATTGTTATTGTAATAGGTAATGTTTTTACCAAACTAGGTGGCATACCACCTTATTATGATAAGTAATAGTACGTAGAGTAAAGATCTAATACCTACTACGTGGCTCTGTGACTGGTAGACTTCGCGAGTCTGTCTTTGTATAGCTTAAACCTGAAAGACTATTTACACGTTTTCAACCCCTATGGTTCCACCATTTTGTAACATATCCATTTATTGAAATGAAATGAATTGAGAAATGCGTAGAGAACAGCCGGACAGCCGTTTACAGCTGCTTAATCGCATCATCGCTTCCCACCAGGTGGTCAAACGCTAGCCTACGCAATGTTAAATTAAAAAACAGCAGCGAAATAATTTTTGCCTAAATTTAAAAAGACGCTTCGCTCACGCGTTGCTCGCGCTCGTTCAACAACCGGAAAGTCTTGCAAGGTCTGAACTTTGAGTAAATTTCTCCAGAGGAGTGAGGGGCTCCGCTACGATATCACAGCTTTCAGCCGATGTCTTGGATCACGGGGGTCAGCTAAACTAAGTTATGTCATCGGCTAATTCGGTAGATTGTTGTTTAGAAAGTTACATAGCATTGATACTACTTGTAAACTATTTGGAAAATCCGTTTAGAGTTTCAAGGTTTGATTTACGGGTTCTCTGAGTAGATGATATCTAAATATTACAATACAATTACTTTATTGAACGTTAATAAATAAGAATGCGCTTTTATTATAGAACAAAAGAATTGTAGAACAGCAGGCGCCAGGTTACACCCCTACATTTAGACAAATGTTTGAAGTTATTCCGACTGTATTACTCTAATAATTATTGGAATGCTGTACCGTAGGTGTCATACTACAGCCTAATAATATCCAGATCTAACACACAATAATATGAGCTCCTACGAGGCAGATTTACAAAAAGGGATTTTAAAAATTGAATTCTTATCGTAAAACGCTGGGGTAAAACATGACTTAGAAGACGCCTACCTGGTGAAATAGATAGCTTAGAAGGAGATGGCGCGACATCATTAGAAGGCCCTGAGGAGTCATTCAGAATCTATAGGATCAGTTCTGATTTGGAGTCTACACTATCCGTCTCCTTCGTCCTGAATGAAGATGAACAAGATGGATAGAGGATTGTGAATCAGGATGCTGAAAGGATGAGATCAGACGTTGGGGAATACGACTCTTGGAGAATGTACGAGACCTGATTAAGTAACCAACATTTTAACAAATGACAATGACTAAAGTTTCATTGCATCATCAGCTTCAAACGAGTTGGATTAATAATAGACGACTGACCAGCGACTAAGCAATACTCATTCAAGACCGGTCTTAGCGGACACTAGAGCACTTAATAGACACAACAACGAAGGCTGTAACGAATTGTACAAAAACTATTGAGATAATAGTGTTTTAGAATTCAAATATGATACATTGATTGCAGACATTCGACATTCGAGCCTGTCGTATCTTTGGAAACGAAATGAATATAGTCAACGTGACTTTTTCTTAAAAATCGAAGCCTAGACGGCCACAGACGGATGCAAAATTTGCTGCTTCGTGAAATAAGTATTCATGCACCGGTCTGACCTTCTGAACACCTAATTAAAACGGCCGGCGCTCCATCTCGCACTGCTAAAGCCAATGCCAGTCGCGGAACACCTTTCAACTGAGACCATTCGTCAACTGCATAAAAAGTCTTCACCTTGACAGTATAAACTCTACTCTTGCTATCCTAGACGACTTACCTACATGTAATACCGTTCTTTCGTACTGGAATGTACAAAAACTGGTTCTTTACTTAGCAGAGCACTAAGTGACCAACATTTGTGACAAATCCGTTCAAAGATGAACTTAATGTTCTGAAGTTAAGGTAGGTTTTTGATTAGACTGATGACGGGGCGCTTTCTGATGCTCAGATAGGCTGTAATGTATCATCGCTGGCAAGCATCAGCGGTGGTATGTGACTTTTAAAATAACTAGTCTGAACATAATAATTGGTTTTGTGACAAAAATCAAGTATAATTTTCACATACGTATCTAATAAGCATACGTAGCTTATAAGCTTCTTAAAGGTCTCAGCAAAAGGTGTTTGAAATTAACAGTTTACGAAGCGATGAATTACCAATTACCAATTACGTACCAATAGCAATAGAGTACGAGCATTGTTTTTATTTTGTAAGATCTTTTCTAATTATGTTTTGGTTCGGCACATTGATTTTCATTTCTTCGACACAAATAAACCTTAGGCAGTAACAGAAGTTATACCTAACGTATTGAATTCCGGAAGAATATTATCAAGCTTTATTTTTATTATCATACAAAAAGGCACAACACAAGCTCGTGAAGATGCCGCAGATGTTTATAAACGAAGTTTCCTTGTTTGTGCATGCTACGACACAGCCAAGGTTGATCAACAATGATCATTTATTTAGGAGTTGGTCCTTCCAGTTCGACATTAAGGAAAAATACAAACTTAATTAACCGAAGGATTCCCCGAAAACTTTACAAAAGCACTCCGCAGAGTTCTTTTTGGGAGCCTTCTCCAAAAACTTGTTCCGAAGTTGGGACTGAAGGAACAAAAGGAGGCGGCGTTACTATAACCTACTTTCTGGAGAACATTGTTTAAATCCGGCCTACTGGAGAACTGGGAAATGGCGAGAGGGTTTATTTAGTTCTCTTTAGTTCGAATGACGAGAAATTAAGCCGATTGTTTGCCCGATGGTTACGCCTCTTAACATTGAAACATTTTCAAAGCAGTTTTAAAGGGAGGAAGCGAAGCATTTCAACCACAGAGTACGAACATAAACACCGCTCCCCGTGCGGAAAAAAGAGAGGTGGTGAGGAAAAGAGAATCCTGAACATGGCTTAAACTTTCCAAGTCTTCTTGATACTCATCTTCCATCATTTTAATCTTAAGAATGTAAATCGGGCACGCGCCCTATATTTCAATAAATAAATATTTGTTGATATTACACACAACGTCATTTATTCTCAAACTAAGCAATGCTTGTGGGTACTATGGAAACCAGATAACTGATAGAATAGTTATTATATATTATTTTATTATTTGTAAATACAGACATAGAATACAATATAACACCCAGACACAGAATAAACACCTGAGGAATCGAACCCACAAGCTACAGTTCAGAAGGCAGAGTGACTACCAACCAACTGTGTATCAGGTTATGGTGAGTATTATCAACGATGATTGAAGGGTATTATAGACGAGATGACGCTGGAACAGCAGCATTGTATAACAAGAAAACTTGCAAGTGCTTTATAAAAATATAGCTGCAGATGGACTGCCAACAGTTTTGTGAGTCTACTATTATCATTGTCTACAGATAATGACCAAAAAGACATAATTTTACAACTAGTTATCGGCTATAATTTAGTCGAAAAGCTCGACCGGTGTTCGGTCAGTATCATATAGATGCCCAATATCTTCATGGAGTAAGCGCGGTGGCAAAGGCTCTGCGCTAAAACATTATCCTTGACAAAAGCCTTGGTAAAATTATAGACAAAATAAACAACGTCAAGTGTAAGAAGCTTGGGTGACCTAAGATTCCGTCACCAGTAGGGTTAGCACGGCCGGTAGACAAAACTGTCTTTCTCCTGTTTTACTCCAAGCAAGTATGAAGAAAGTGACGTAAAACGGGGAAAGACAATTTTGTCTACCGTCCATGCTAACCCAGCTGGGCTGACCACTTGCCTACACGAGAAGACGAAGAAGTGTGCTTCAGTATCGCCAGTGTTTGAGCTTATCAGCCTATGCCAGGCCTATGCCAATGTAGCAATAGACATGAAAGCGTGGTTGCATGGCGTAATAAAATGGTTTTGTTAGAATGCAGGCTTTTGGGTGTGGAAAGTTAGTGACGTAGAGGTGTAGCTAGAGAAATACCTAGTTATTTTACAATAAGGACTTCAACACCATTAATATCTAGATGTGGATCGTTTGTTCAGTGTTGTTACACCGCATTGTCAATGCGATCATGATTGGAGATTATATTATATCTTGTACTTAAAGTCTAGTCTAGTTCCAGACTATTTAATTCTTTAGATTGTTGATTGTCTTGTTTGTTGCGCAATCGTCTTTATGAGTCCTGTTAATAAAAAGTGAAAACATTTTACATTGAGAAAATATATCAGCATTTTATACAAATAAAGTGCCATGGAAAACGCTCAAACGTAAAGAATTCTGTGTCACTTCAAAGGCAAAAAGAATAAAACGCATTAACGTTATTGTTCTCAAAGCGGCTGATGCCCAGCAGTGGGACTATAAAGGACCTTCCATTACCCGCACTTTCATCTAAAACACACTGAATAAAACAAAAAGCTTGTGAGAGCCATTTTTCATACCTTTATGGTACAATTCGCAATAAGTCGGGATCTTACTGACGGAATATTATATAGTAACGGCATTTTTGTACCCACTCTTTCCTTCTCATAGATATACGTATAGGCGCAGGGGTAGGTACTGTACTTACTTGGTCAGATTTACACCCATTTTTTGAAGCAATTCTTGTCGGATTTTAAAAAGAAATGCAAAGGGAACTGGTGTCATTAACAAACACTAATAAGTAGGGAATCAGATTTTCAATTCAAATGGTTCCTCTGCTGAGAGAAAACCGCCAGGAAAGAACAGGTATCTATATTTTTCTTCAGTATTTTACGGCTCAATACTATAGAGTATTGAGCCGTCTATAATGTCACAGTCTATAATGTCTTAGTACAAAAAAAACGTTAAGTTATGTGTCAAGGCACCGTCAAAATCTGTCAAAGTCACGCTCAAGTTTATGTTCCAGTCTTTTCATATAAGATTCTTTCTTATCAGATTTTTAGTATTATATACCAAAGAGAAGAGCAATTCTCCCTCTACAATTTTCTCATACCTTGTTAGTCTGTGCAAACACCATGGAATTTACTATTGGTGAAATGTTCACCCGTGGCGCGTGCCGTAAAATCTTTTCGCGTGATAGTCGTGGGGTTAACACGTAGCCATTTTTAGTGAAATAGTAAGTACCTACACCTACACGTAATCACTAATCAGTAAAAAGTTAAGTAATCCCTGGAACGGAAATGATCTAACTCGAGCACCATTAAAACATCGTTAAAACCATATCAATTAAGTAATTAAGTCAAAAAAACGCAACACAAAAGAACATTTCAACTGGCTATGTTCTGTGATTGCAATTTGCCTCAACAACTTGCTGTGCTCGTTTTCTGTGCTCATACAAATATCAACATACATTAATTTAACTCATCCCATTCACAAATCACAATAACTACTTCGTTTTTTACAACTTTTTATTGTTTTTACATTCATGATCTATGTGTGAGCACTTTAACTGGGATGTGAACAAGTCTAATTGCTCAATATTCAGAAATCGCATATGATACCTATACGATGCGACTTCCCGAGTCCCGATTACAGATAAAGAAAGTTCGAAGATCGCGTCCAGTGAGTATATTATCAAAGGCCTCCAAATCTTCAAATAACAGTTCGGTATCCCATGGGCACTGTAAACTTTGCTCAGAAGTGATAAATAGGCAACATTTACCGCCGTGTGAAATATTGGAAAACTTGATGGAAAGAAACGACCGTTCCTGTTCAAATTATGCAGAAAATACGGCCTAAAAATTTGTCGGCTGTTCCTCGGATTAGGGTTTCTCAGGGTAATTTTGTTTGCGTTACTTTAAAAACTGGAATGTTATATTGGGTAAAGTTAGCTTTGTGTTTTCTTGCCGTAAATTCGCGTGGGTTTATTAACTGCTGTATAGGTTTCCCTGATTTAAATGCTCGCTAAATTCTAATACTAATAGATGTGGCATAAAATTCACTTTTCTAGCATCTTTCCAATACAGTCTATTTTAAGAACGAGTGTCGGAATCTAAAATAGACGAAACTAGCGCAGTATGCAGATTGCAGACGTGGTGCATTCAAGTCAAGATAAATACACTTGATTCTTCTGGATCTTCTGACAAACACCAACCTACAATATACATTATTTTATTTCCATAATTTGCTTATAATTAAGATCTGCCGATAATATTGTACGTCGCATCACACGGAAAGACGCGATTCCTGTCAATGTATTAATATTCCATTAACGTGCCAGCATTCTTGACTTGATGAGTCAACGGCGCTAATGGTTGTGCAATGAGCACCAACACCATTGTGACTGACGCCTCCGCGATCCAACTCAATGCAATTATCTGCATGCGGTGTGTGGAAATGCACGTTTATTTTGATCCACGGCGGATCTGTTAGATAATGCTAACTAGTCTTGAAGTTCCAAATATCTTGATGAAATTGACTCATAAGTGTGTTTAGAGATCCCTATCTATAAGCCGTAGAGGCTTATTTTAACTAAATTAGAGGAAATAAAGGAAATCGCTGGTGTTCCGGTGGTAGTTCTGTATTGACAGACTTATCAAAAAAACAAAGAAATAGCAAAATACATTTAAAAATAGTAGAAAAATAAAGTTCTATAAAAAGGAGGTGCGTTCAGCACACTATCCTTATTCTTAAAGTGAAATATTGTCTGTTTGTTTGAGCGGCTTTCACGGCAAAATGGCTGGACAGATTTCGCTGAATCTTTTCACACAGATTGTTGACATTACCGAGAGCAACATAAAGTACGTTTTTTACCTGTAATGTCCCACTGCTGGACAATGGTCTCCTACTTATTTCCAGTGGCGAGCTCGTGGCCACCATTTTCTAGGGCGGCTAATAAGTACTTTTTATCTTGTGAAATTAAGAGTACCCGCGGGAATACGGGTATAATAGTCTCATAATGTTTGATATATGTATAGGTCATAGGTAAGGATTTCTGTTTTTGACCATCGTGAGTGGATTACTTCGTAATCTACAATGCTGGTGGTTATTCACCTGTTGTGTGCCCATGTTTGGCTGCTTATGCTTCTCACAATGTGGCTGTACCCAAGAAGGGTCATCATGTACACATATAAACATGCCAATTAAGACCATGTAAAACTATAATGATTACAATAAATTATTGAGTACCCATTGCTTAAAGACTTTTGGTAACAGGGTTCATGAGGGTTCGCAAGTTTAGTTTCTTGTTCATTATATTATGATCCTCATCCTCAGTCATTCTTAATGTTACAATAAGTCTTTATTAGTTTTTTTATTATTATGGCATCATGTTGATTTCAACGGAAACCTCAAATCACGTATGACTTTGATATACGACCGAGGATCTTAATTATGTTTTTTGCATCGTGCGATAAAGATAAATATATTTGCGGTAATCTAGACGTTCCTTTTGTCTCTAGAGCTTGTGTGGTCTTTATATGCTGACTCATAAATTATAGCAAAACGTATCCATATGAAATTTAACACTTTATTGTGGCAAAGAACTACGTTATTGGAGTATATGTACCTACATATTAGATTACTATGCTAATATACCTAGTTCGTTAGAAGCTAGACACATTTTGTGGCATTCCGTAGTTATGATTGCGTTCATTTTACTTTTCTCAGCAAAGTATGATGTCAACAGCCGCGCGATGGGTTTTGTCGCAAAAGTTTTGTCACAAAACTGTTATTTAGCATCCTTTTGAATCAAATCAAGCGGTTACCTTCCCAACTAAGATGAAAAATGTAATTAAACTCTGTGCTGTTTATGGATAAAAACCAAACATTTTTATTATATTGCGATTTCTTAGTTTATTTAATTGGTGCTTTTTTATTTATTTTACTGATCATGTCCTACAAAATAGAATACAATTAAAACCAGGAAATAGTTAAATTACAATAATCTTGAAAGAGATGTGAATAAGATATAAATAAGACTTTATTAGTTTTTTTATTATTATGGCATCATGTTGATTTCAACGGAAACCTCAAATCACGTATGACTTTGATATACGACCGAGGATCTTAATTATGTTTTTTGCATCATGCGATAAAGATAAATATATTTGCGGTAATCTAGACGTTCCTTTTGTCTCTAGAGCTTGTGTGGTCTTTATATACTGACTCATAAATTATAGCAAAACGTATCCATATGAAATTTAACATTTTATTGTGGCAAAGAACTACGTTATTGGAGTATATGTACCTACATATTAGATTACTATGCTAATATACCTAGTTCGTTAGAAGCTAGACACATTTTGTGGCATTCCGTAGTTATGATTGCGTTCATTTTACTTTTCTCAGCAAAGTATGATGTCAACAGCCGCGCGATGGGTTTTGTCGCAAAAGTTTTGTCACAAAACTGTTATTTAGCATCCTTTTGAATCAAATCAAGCGGTTACCTTCCCAACTAAGATGAAAAATGTAATTAAACTCTGTGCTGTTTATGGATAAAAACCAAACATTTTTATTATATTGCGATTTCTTAGTTTATTTAATTGGTGCTTTTTTATTTATTTTACTGATCATGTCCTACAAAATAGAATACAATTAAAACCAGGAAATAGTTAAATTACAATAATCTTGAAAGAGATGTGAATAAGATATAAATAAGACTTTATCACTAAACATTCTGGCTGTTTTTTTTTAATAACAGACACAATATTTTGAGGTAAGTTCCTACCTATTCCCAAAAAGGTTAACGATTCTTTGAGCTTAAATTAAAAAGCACAGGTATCCCAAAAACTAATCGACCCACTATTTTGACTCCTTAAGAGGATAAACTTTTCCTTTCTAAAACCGAATTAGAATATTTTATTTAAAAAAAAAGGTGTATAATAAAATGGTATCTTTGTTTCAGTATCCGACATCGGTTTGAACATAGTCCAAGATGCGTTCCTCATCGCGGTGGAGGAGCAGGCTCGCCAGCGGCTGCAGCGGCTATCTGCCCTCAAGCGGATCACACCCGTTGACATGTCCAAGCTGTCTTTTGAGGTAAACTATACCCAACCTATTCAAGTATTCACCTTCATTACTTACTAGGTGGTAGGACTTTTCTGTCTTCTGCAAAGTTCGTCTAAGTAGGTAACATCGCTTTGCCAGTTTTTTGCTGTTTAATGGTGATATTTCCACTTGCTGTAAGCATGTGTAGTAAACATCAGTATCCAGTCAACGGCTTTGCAACAGCAGTTTAATGGTTTTATCGCGTTCGTGAACTGCTATATGTACTACATTCTGTAAAAGACGAGCAATACTGAATTATTTTCAAAATCATACCTCAATGGTACAACTTGCTTGATCCCGATTCCCGGCATTCAAATATTATGTCCTGCAAGCTACTGATCAGAATAGTCGAATGTCCAATTAATTTCTATTCGAGTTGCTGAAATCTTTGCATTTGGTGTCCAAATTGTTCAGAACTAGCCACAAACAGGATAATAGCACAGCCAGAATACAAACTCGAGTGCCCAGAGCGTCGATGCAAGCTCCACTCGTCACTCAGTGCACTCCACGTAGCCCAGTGCAAACTATAGGCTGTAGCGAGTGTTCTAAAGGAGCGACACAGCATGTTGTTACACAACTGTGAGAAAAGAATGCGAATTTTTACCTACTGCAGTGCTACCTAAGTGCATTTGTAGAGTCAGGGAGGCGTCAATGCAGCTGCTTGACTTCTCGGCGCTCTTGGCTTGAGATGTGGTGGTGTAAACTGTGAACGGAAGCGACAAGCGAGTTATTTTTTCAAATACCTGCTGTGTGGATGTTGTGGGACTATGATGGTTCTCGTAGTTTCTGGGTACTTAATATAAATCCTAGTTAGGGTTCAGGATCCACATAATATGCATGTGATCGTTAGGCTTTATTTTATTTATCCAATATTTGACAATAATAATTATTGCTGAGCACAATGCACGCTGTTAAATTGAAGCTAACAATTTAGTTGTCAACATTCCTTACAATTCCTGTCATATATTTTGATATAGAATTTACCACTAACAACAGTGTTTCCTCGTCTTTTCATTCACATCACAGTCAACCTCAGTGTAGATCAGACTACCGATGTTTTTTTCCTGAAAAAAACAGAGATTTTTCTCTAAGTTTTGTTTTTTCCGCTGTTCACTCATTCCTTACACCACGGAAGCTTTGTTTGCCGGGCTTGCCGACGATTCGTTACTTTCTTGGTGGAGCGTACTTGATTCTGCGCGCAGAACATTTCATTATTTGAGTGTCTCTCCATTCAGAGGCAGGATTTCTACATTCATTCTTTTAAAATCATTTATTTAATACAATGCACAAGGATGTTCTTCGATGAATATGTCTCGAGGTTAAATTAGCAACATTGTCATTCGCTAGTAGCTACGTAGTATTATTTATCATAGCAACTCTTGTAGCATATTTTTATTTATCTTTTATTTTGCTTATCTTAGGGATGCTGTTCATTCATCAGCGTTTAACACATCGACAGGGTTACTTATTATTTTAACTATGAGAGAATATTCTTGTCTGCCATCGCTATATCCCCAAGAACAGATAGTAACAAATAGTTCGAATGACAGGTACGGGATTGGAACCCGTATTCATACCGGCTTTAGGAACGGATGGATGAGGATTCAAAAAATCTATTCCCCATGTTTCTCTTGAAAAGCGCAAACGTAGGTCTACTGCCTCATCTGTAGCATAAAGACTTAACATTCCACCGCCCCTTAGTTATGAAACGCACTTAACAAATGCTATTATCCCACAAAAAGTTTGCGCCCCGCTGCAGCCATCAACAAGGGTCTCGAACACTTGTTGGCGCTCCGTTCACATTTTAATCCCATTTAACACTCAAGTGGCTGTTTTTTTAACAGCTTTTTACCTACTAATTGGGGTCATCGTCGAGGTGATGTATTAGTTCTGTACTCCGTTAGTGTTCATAAAAACATTAGCGTGCATGTGTTACGCATATTACGTGCAGACATTTTGAGGTTTTGTAATTTTGTGATTGCCGTTTTTGCGTGTCAGGTTTCTGATAGAACTGGAAATAAAAGATTTTGTAATCGGTTTTAGTCCAAGACGAATATTCAAGTTATAGACAAAGCACTTCATTTAAGCAATTCAACGTTAGAGGTGTCTATGCATCAATTAAACTCTTCTACATTTTGTTCAAAGTTACCTAACGCTTTCTTTATTCTTTCCAGATAAAACGGAAAAAGATTCCACCCGAGAACAGGCAAGAACTCAACGGGTACATTGCCAACTCGACCGTCTACGTCACCTCCATTAACGAAAACGGCACGATCGAAAGTAAACCCATCATATCCTCCCCTAAATCTCTGCCAAAATCCCACCAGGCGAAACCAGCGCCAGTCATAGCCAACGGTTTCGAGAGCAAGATAGAAGAAGAAGAAGAAAAGAGAGATATAAGTGAGAAAAGTGTAAAAGATAGTGTAGTAGAAGTTGTTAAAGAAAGTGTTAGTGATTTGACTATTGTGAAAGATGTTAGTGAAGCGTACAATGTGGCTAGGGAGCATCTGAATAACGGGAGGAGTGAGAAACTATTGGGGGAACAGATTAGGGCGACGGCGATTGTGGAGAACAATAAGTTGGGACCAGGAGAAAACAGGTGAGTCTGAAATAATAATACTTCACCTATGTTGATCTTGGTTTATATGTTTTACTAGGTGGTAAGACTTTTCTGCAAAGTTCGTCTAGGTAGGTACCACCGCTTTGCCAGTTATTCTGCCGCCAAGCAGTAGTGTGCAAGCACTACTGTGTTCCGGTTTGAAGGGCATTGTAGCTAGTGAAATTACTGGGCAAATGAGACTTAAGAACGGATCTCACAGTCTAGAAATCTTTTTTAGACTGTGTGATTGATGTCTCAGGATCACGTGCACAGTGCGCAGTGTCACGCGAAACTTTAATCAAGTACTCTGTGACTTTAATTTAGATTTCCGAGTGACACTGCAATCTGTAATGGGCGGCCGTGACGCTTAACACCAGGCGAACGACTAGCTCGTCACCTATACCTGTATAACCAAGTCTTTTACTCTGACTACATTTTTTTATTTTTTTATTTTTTATGTGATTGAATGACGTGACGAGCAAGTCGTTCACCTGATGTTAAGTGACACGGCCGCCCATAACAGTTGCAGTGTCACCCGGAACTTTAAAACAACAAAGTTTCGCGTGACACTGCACTGCGCACGTCATCCTGAGACATCACCCAGTGTAGTAATCAGATCACTAGACTGAGTGATCAGATCATAAAGTCTCATTTGCCCAGTAATTTCACTAGCTACAATGCCCTTCAAACCGGAACACAGCAGTGCTTGCACACTACTGCTTGGCGGCAGAATAACTGGCAAAGCGGTGGTACCTACCTAGACGAACTTTGCAGAAAAGTCCTACCACCTAGAAAAAAGTCCTACCACCTAGAGAAAAGTCCTACCACCTAGAGAAAAGTCCTACCACCTAGAGAAGTAAAGCTGATGAAGCTAATAAACAAAAGCAGTTTAGAGGTAGATACCCAGTTTATTATGTTTTCGACTAAAAATAATACCTAATACATAATATTCAACCAAAACGGTGAAGAATCGCCAATGACAAGATTCAAGACACATTGTAAGACCATTGCCAAAATATGAAAGGCTGAATAGATTATAATTCGTCACTCCAAATGTTTTCTATAACTTAGTTTTATTTCAAAACTATTACCACAATGTTTATAAATATTTATGCAAATGTTCCAAAAATTATCCAGTGTTTTTCCTTCGTTTTTATGAACGTCCGCTTCGTGTGTAGCAGTGCATGGGTACGCAATTTATGATTCCACATTCCCAATGAATCTACTGGGACAGACCTATGTAACTTTTCTGCGTCTCATCATTTTCCGTCCCACTGATTTACTTTGCGTAAGGATTTCCCTTATTATTTTTATGCCACATAACAAACAAGCTATAGTAATTTGCAAATAAATTTTGTTTTATGGACCCCCATTCATAAAAAGGCGGCTTCTGTAAGTTAAAACTACATATTAGCAGACGTTCTGGTTTTTCTTTTCACTTCCCCAATTTTTTTTTACCTATGATTGGCCTGCATTTGAATCACCTGATGGTAAGTGACGATGCGGTCGACGATGGAACATTCTTGCCTAAAAGAATAGAAGAGACATAATTTATTCATTTTATTTACATTGTTTTGTATAATTTTCCGCATAGCTACAGTATGGGGACTAATGGGGAGCTTCAAGAAAAGTGTTAAGAGTCCTCTCTAAGGGTAGGCAACGCACCGGCAATGCCTTCGGTGTTGCAGATGTCCATAGGTGGCGGTGACCACTTACCATTAGGTGGGCCGCCTGCTTGTTTGCCACTCATCTCATAAAAAAATATACCGGTTCACTCTTGCCTTGAAAACTCCAAGATTATATTTTTCTAGAAACAAAGACGCTGGTAGGGTTTGCGTTCCTTTACCGTCTGTGCAATAAACAATTATTATTATTATATAGATCCCAAACTAATAATGTACAAAAGATTTAGAATTTTCGATCAATCCATAAAACAAAAGAAAACAACTAAGTAAATAAGTACCCGTGATGTTAACAGCGAAGCTAAAACAGATAGAAATGTTTCTATAAGTATGTACGACATAAAAAACAACTGTTCAACAGCTCCAATGACCTTAGAAAGTAAGGAAGCCATAGCATTGACACTGCAACTGGCGAGGCTGGTAACTCAAGCGACCTGCCTCGGTGTCGAATATACAATATCGATATCAATTAAAGTTATCGTATTTTGTATCGATTTTCTTTATTTCATTGATATTTGTACTAGATTTATACTTTTTAAATGGCATAAGTTCTAGTTTTGTCCGATGACGATGCCATTTCATCACTAACTAACATCGTTTTAACCACCAGTATAAAAAGAAGGAAATTCTTTATTTTTCAAACATGGTAAAACTTGCTAGAATTTGACTTTGCAATTTTAGTTGCTTAGAACATTATAACTTTTAGTATTTTGATTTTGACTTGTAAAAGTGATAATAAAATAACCGATTTGCATAAATTATTTGACTTTGCCATATAAAAAAGTTACATTGATAATTATAGCAAAGTTATATTGTGTAAAAAATACAATAGCTATAGAAGAAGCAAATGTCTGCCATCATTCTATTCTAACAGTGAATGAATGACTATAAAGCGTCTATGAGTTTGTAAATTATACATAAATATAGCTTACATATACTGTTACATATATTGATGTATGTGGGTCAAACCGACCGGAGGGATATTTAGGTATATTGAACAGGAAAACACTATTGCAGTTTTCACTGTGAACTAAAGTTACTGTTCGCGCTAGAACGTGTCATAGGGAAGAGCGTGTATGACCATACACGTTCTTCCCTATGACATAGTTGTTATAGTACAGTATCTAAAGGAAAAGAGTCAAGGTAGATGGTAATATGTTTATGTATTTTTGATGTAATCTTGAATTAATTGGATTGTGGAGGTAGGCAGGACACTTGGATAGAACAAAAGACGGTAGGAACGAACGCGGTATACCAGCGTAACACAATCAGACACCGACCCCGCCGGTGAGGTCGACGCACCCCCCGTAGGTTCGCTAGAACGGTCGAGACACTCTTCCAGTGGACGTAGCCTTCTCGATCCTATACCCCGGCAACGCCCAAGCCGAGGCTCGCACCCCACGGGTGCCCTTGAGCTAGTTGCCTCCCACTTTTGATGGCTGGGCGCCTTAAGCGCCTACCCTCTCGCCCGGTGACGCTGCAAAGGTCGGTAGAGACAACAGCATTAGCCCGTTCAAAAAAAAATGGGTAAGTAGATGATATCTTGAGGATTCAGGGCAGGCAGGATCGGCGCAGGACTGGAAAGAATTGTGTGTTAAAGAGGGTTGTATCCAGCCATTGACTATAAATCCAGTTGACCAATGATACAACTTCCCGTCGTGCGAAAAATAGTAGTTGATTTCCACTACTAATTTCATACAAATCACGGGAACCCGTTGATGTCTTTTGTTCCATCCTGCTCTGTCCTTTGTAATTTCGTATAGCTTTGTCTCGCTTTGTTACCTCGTCCCCTGCCCGCGCAGGTGAGTCGTGTTCGTACGCGAAATTATGTTCACGAGCTATCAACGGGCTTTATAATCTTTGTATCCAGCAGTGGATCGGTCGAAATGATGATGATAAATGATGGATTACGTACTGCTTAGAACCACCTGCTTTTCTTCACCTGCAGAGCTAGGATGAGCTTCGGCATACCAATCTCTACCCTCCAGAATACGTTTGACCAATGAACGTTCACTTGGATCACGTCATAAACCTTTTGTTGCGTCTTTATTGGTTAAATGCTGCACTGTGTGTACGTGTACCTACCAATACAATAGGTAAAAGTTGTTGTTGTGGTTGTTTTAAAGTTCCGGGTGACACTGCAACTGTTATGGGCGGCCGTGTCACTTAACATCAGGTGAACGACTAGCTCGTCACGTCATTTAATTACATAAAAAAAAAAAAAAAAAAAAAAAAAAAAAGGTACCTTCATCATCAACAGCCTGAAGACGTCCACTGCTGAACATAGGCCTTCCCCAGAGCGCGCCACCTTGGGCAGCTACTCGCCTCCTGCATCCATCGGCTCCTCGCGACTTTTACCAGATCGTCGGTCCACCGAGTGGGGGGCCAACCTACGCTGCGTTTAAATAAACGTTAACAATTAGGCACCTACTTACACCAAGTTCTTAGTTTACCTAATAATATTATTGAGTAGTTTTAGTTGCATAATTATCTCTATTCTTTTTTTTTCTTGTATTTTCTGTAAGAATTAAGTAACTGTCGGTGTGTATCCGCTCCGTGGTTTCACCAAGAGGTCAAAACGGAAGACCAGCGCTGGTTCAACTGAACCAGCACAACGCTGAGTTGGGGCCTATGTTTATCTTTTGTTTATATCTGTTAAAATATTATTACTTATCTTTTTTTTAGTAATTGTTGTTTACAAATAAACAAATTTTCTTTCTTTCTTTCTTTCTTTCTTTCAAATGCTTTCTCGAGAGAAGGGATGTGTGAGCTGATTTTAATAGCTCATACTAGCCCTGCTGGTATTGTTATATTGAAATTGTGGTCCGAAGTCTTAAATCCTTGATGAGTAGATTTATGTAAATGTTCCTAAGTCTGTACAATTCAAATAACAATATCTGAAGCAATTGTCTATTCATCAGACATACCTATTAGCTGTCTATCATCTGTAGACTCCTCAAGGTATGTTTGACTTGTAACAATCCTAGTGGTCAAAACAATACAATGGCGTACAATGCTAATTTTAGCTGAATGTTAACGGTATTCTAAACTCGCATAATCTTATCAGTTTCCAGGTATTTTCTAATGTTCTACTAATCTGTATTATCCAGTTTAGTCGTAACTCACAGCTCATTGAAGCGAACAGCTGGGTTGGGGTACTTGTAGGTGCTATTATTTATTGTGGTTACTTGGTTAGGCTGCGTATATTCTGTGGCTAGGAGATGTAGGTATAAGTAGGTAAGGTAACGTAGCTAGAGATTGTACGTAGCACTCGTTGGAGTCATTTGAAGTAGGCACATAACTATCACCTTATACCAAAGACTTCTTTGTATACCATAGACCTCTTTGCGTAATACGTAGGCATGGGGTCTCATCAGGAACAAAGGAAAAATTCTGTGGCTAGGACATGTAGGTATAAGTAGGTAAGGTAACGTAGCTAGAGATTGTACGTAGCACTCGTTGGAGTCATTTGAAGTAGGCGCATAACTATCACCTAATACCAAAGACTTCTATGTATACCATAGACCACTTTGCCTAATACGTAGGCATGGGGTCTCATCAGGAACAAAGGAAAAATAGCCCGAATGTAAAAAAAATCTAGTGATCGTGTCGTGAGCGTTACTAGTTAGTGGCCAGTGTATTCGTTTGGCCCAATACCTCGCCAATACGCAATAGATGTCGTTCGCTAATCTTGCGTTATGGAGAAATAAAATAATTCGTAGAATAGCCCGAATTACTCCTTTCTATGGGATGAGGTATCTGTATTAGTATATTATATCTGTGACGTAGGTTAGGTACACCCTTTGACTATAAAATCTTTGGACACCTATCATTATCCGAGTTTTAGTAGGTGTTTGTCAATACTATAGGCACAGAATAAACAATAGTTTGCATTGTTTCTAGGTACTTATCTAGTTTAATGTAATGACGTTAATGGTTTAGTCACAACGCTAAACCATTAACGTCATTACAGTTAAAGCAATGGGCGTATACACCTATGACGTTGCAGTGGCTTAGGTCATTTTATTTGTAATATTATACATTCACGCGTTCTGACAAAATGGTGCCGGTTTGACCCAGATAAAGCATTTAGGCCCAATTTCACCAAACTAGAATAAATTTTATTCCAGGTATAACTTTCCGAGAACAACCGTTTTACGCGAATATAGCCCTTATACCACCAATTTTGTGAAGGAATAAGACTTATTCCTTGGATACAATCAAAATGGCGTCTTTTTTGTGTAATTTCATTTGTGAATTAGCTGTATCCAAGAGTAACGAATAGCCTTATACTTGGAATAAACGTTGGTGAAATCGGGCCTTAGTTGAGGTAAATTCGGATTTGGTACTGCTTGAATAGTACCTTACCTTATGCACAGAATAGATATATAGTACTAGTACGTACCTTGCATGCATTCACTCACAGTTTTCTTTCTACTCTTTGTAGGGTCAATGTAGGTACTGCGTAGCGTTATCGTAGCGTACGTAGCGTAGCGTAGGTATATCCCTCGTAGACACGTAGATCCTGGCACGTATACGTATTACGTACCATTGTTATTAAAGTGTGGTGCCGGTTTGCGAATAGGACCACCCCATTTCTTCCCGTGGGTGCCGTAAGAGCCAGCTAAGGGAATATCCAGGGAATGGGCAGCAGCATTCTCCTCGGTACATTAAAATCTTCTGTGATTACCAAGCCGCCTGCCAAGCGTGGTGATTATGGCAAATCCCCCCCTATGATAAGCGTCCCAAGAGGCGTTTTATATACAGGGTTATTGGTAATTCGACGTATTCCCGTTAGGAGGTGATAGGTGACTATTTGCGATAATTTTAACCCCCATATGTGTTATGCAAAAGTGAACCATTTTTGAGTTATCATGTTTTTTAGCTTTTTTCAAAATAAGTCAAAAATGCAACTTCAATAATTTATTTCAAATAAAAGTATTCATTTAAATCTCATTTTTTCTTTTGGTTTATAAATTAAACAATTAAACACTGGAAATTTATCAATATTAAAACAACAATTATCGTTCCAAATTTAAAAATGTGAGACGAAAAACGATATTATTTTTGTTTGAGTTTTTTTTCACTAAAATGCCTTAAAAACAAAAAAAAAGTTATTAAACTTGGGTTGCAGATTATTTTAAAAACAACTGTTTTATTAGCTTTCCAACAATGCATAACAACTAGGAACTTATATATCAAAGAAACTGAAAAAAGAAATGATCACAAAGGAAGTAGGCGTCTGGCGCCTATTCGAGCAGTTACGTCGACATGGCTCAAAGAAGGTTGTCAAAAGAATTACCACATTACGAGCATTTTTTAGTAAACGTATATTACGTATTACATAGATTAAAATAATGTAGGCAGGTATGTTATATCATATAATATGTATAATAATCACTCCATAATTCCTCTAACTCCAAAAACTAACAGATAAACCACAGATTAATCACATAGTTACTGGCATACATAGTAACAACCACCACCAACAGCATGATGGCACAGAATAATTAATAGTTCAGGCATATGTGTAATTAACACACATAATAATTATGGTTCAGGTAGGTATTGATGGCTTAACCACAGATCACATGGGCTGACGCACAGGACAGGCAGGCACAGATATACTAGTTCCACTTCGGCATTCGTCTGAGACACTTGCCTTCCGTAATTAATAATAGTAGCACAATAATAATAACATGATGTTCTGTCACCCGTGAATTCCGTTGGGGTAAAGTTACCTGCGTCCCACCTGACGCGCACTCCTGCGCATCGCATCTTCCTTCAATATCCGACAGTTGAATTCAAACCTACCTGCCGAGCGGACGTGCCTGGAACCTGTGCTGTGGTGTTTGTGTTTTTAATTTGTTTCTGGTGATTGTGTTGTGATGTGTGAGTGAGGATGCATTATAAACAGCTTTTTAAAAGGTTTGTCACTTTCTCTAAATATTATCTATGGATACTACTTTGGTCTTTGGGTTATTTCAAACAAAACAAGTTTAATTTTAACAGTAAACTGTTAGGCATTGCCTTTTCCTGTTAAAAACACTATTTGCATTTTCTATTTAGCCTCATATCGTAAACATTATGATTGAAGTAAAGTGGGAGGTATGATAAGTTTATTAAATACATTTCTTACACCGTATACCTATTTACCTAATTGGTCAAAATTACAAGTGTATCTACCTCGAGCTTCTGTTTGATCAAGTGTAGGAGCAAAGATATTTTGTAGAACATAATTTCACGAGTTGTGACGCTGACGACTGCCCCAGATCGAGTTGCAATAATTGGTGTGTTATTTTTCGTATGGCAATCTTTATTATTACTTACGATTTCGCGTTCAGTACTTTCCAATTTATCATTTATGTTTCTAGGTAGTTACTACCTTCTCGTTTCTAAGTAATCTCTGCAGGAAATATACACTACAGTCTTGATGTAGGTAATTGTATTATAGGGTTTCGGATGAGATTTTCGGCCATGTCCTTTTTATTCATATTGCAAAATAGATCAGATAATTCAAATCAGTTTTAAGAGAGTATGCTGGCTGAATGCTGATTTTCCTTGCCATCCCCACTATGAATTATAAAACCTATACCATCAGTCTGTCTTTTTCCACCATAATTTATCTGTCCATCAAAACAATTTGATAGCATCATGCTTCTGAGTAATTTATAGGTATAGCTATAGGTACACAAATTATCTCGAGATAAAAACACGAATAGGTAAATGAAAAACTTGAAGCTTGCGTTGCCTCGCTCGTTATGATCACAGATAACGTTTATTAACGTGAAAATCATTAGAGGAATCTTAATGAAGTAAACCGTAATACGTAAGGGAATAACATAAAGAAGTCGAGTCTCTAATGAGTAATGACCAAAACTCTAAAAGTATACAGACCTACGCTATGAAGCCAGTATACATGGTAATGCCTACAATATAGTTAAATAAATATACCTACCAGAAATGTAGTGTAGTACTCATACTTACCTAATAATAAGTAAGTAAGCACTTTTATAGATATTTTAAAAATAATATCTAAAATCCAAAAAAGAAAAACGCAGGTCTGTACCATGACTTTAGTGATTTACGAGAATTTTAGTATTTAAGTCAAATCAAATTAAAAACCCTCAATAAATAATAAAAGTTAAAATTAAGATAAGTAGGTATGTACCTATGTACCAAAAACACCACACCCACATTTATAGTTGAACTACTCTCACTCTGTAATCCGATTTAAACCTCGATGTTCAAAACAATTTACATCAGCTTATCTCTAATAATAAGAAAAAGTACTCAAGTGACTTTATTCTAAGTAAAAAATCTAAAGCTTTTTCAAACTTTCCCAAGCTGCGCGTACGCATTAGGCTAGCAACACGCCCCGGGCGGATCACGCAGCGGGCGTTCATTGGCTGGTTTTTAATACTAGTACTTATTCTGGATCGGTACAGGTATGAGTGGTGTGTACTCGCCCTAATTGTTGGGAATATCAAGAATAAGCTTTTTTTTAAAATCTGATAACTTGTTTCTGTGTTTTGGTGCTGTTCTAAGGCATAGATCTAATATATTTATGATCTGGTAGTCATACGTATAAAGTAACATTACAACTTAAAATGTTATTTCTCTTTTTGGCTGTAATATTAAGTAATAATTTGTTTTCTTTTTGTGTTTACTAAGAGCTGTGGAATAAATAAATAAAGAAAATAAAATAAATAATAACTTGGAAATGTAAATTGTTATGTTACTTTTTATTTGTAATTACCTATGGCTACCGGATCATAAATATAAGTTTTTTTTAAATAATGGGGTCTCGTTTGAATTTTATATACCGCATAATTACGATTACGATACATAAATATTACGTGACGCCATTAAATATGCTATGGAGAAAAAATAGAAAAATACTCCCACAATATACCTGCCTAAATGGTAATACACAGAACAAAAAAACTGTTATCTAAGAAACATCTTAAGTAGACACCGCTAATCGCCTAAAAACTTAAGAAGATAAGAAGCTCGGTTTCTCTACGAAAGTACAAAAATCGATTTGAGACAAACTCACGCACGACCGACATGCGGTTGACATTATAAGTAAAAGATAACTTCTTGATCCTTTTCAAAATAAATAATACTTAAGTACCTTTTTAACGTAACTTAAAAATAGTGAAATGTTAGCGATTATACCTCTAATTTATAAGATTATTAAAGTTAGTAATAAAACTATTCATTAAGTTGCATTATAACAACAAGAGTAGATTAACATACTTTGATTGTTATTAAAACAGGAAACAAAAATAAAAAATAAAAATTATCTACGTTACTTATAATATTGTAGTAACTTGCACACTCGAAGCAACGTAATATTATTTATATTAAAATATGATTAAATAGGTATTTCTAAATAACCCCATTGAGTGACACAAGTCTTCTAATTTACCCCATAAGTGCCTATTTACTCCATTCTACAGTAATTTTGTTCGAAATGAAGACATTAAATTGCCAAATTAAGGAGGCAATTAAGCAACGTCGCCTATGGAAGCTCGGAGTAAAGGATATTCTAAAATTAAATGAGCCAACTACCCATAGCAAATTGAAGCATAGTTTTAAACCATTTGCGCGTATCCGAGTCTCAGGCTCTATAATCCGAAACTTAATTCGAATATTAACTCAAGATCGCGGGAAACACCGACTGCCGTAGAATACAGAACACTACCATTGTGTCCCCGCCTCACGCTAGAACGGAGCAAACGACATTGAGCCGACTGACATAATAGACTTTAAGATTTATCCCACAAATTTCATTTTCACTTGCACGCGTGCCGAGGTAATGTTGAGTCGTATACGTGAAGTTATGAAAATGGGCGATTCTCGGAGCGTCGCGCGTCGTCAGTCGTAGGGTTTGAAACAATGACGGTTTTGATACAAATTTCCTTTGTGGAAACGGTTGTTATGGATGCCTTTTTACGTGGATTGTGATAGGGCGGATATTATTGTTACGTACTACGGTGTGACAGCCTGTTAAATGTCTATACATAATGATTAATTATTACACTTATAATTTAATTTCTCTCGTTTCAATTCAAGGTAAAACAATATAGAACTTATAGTTTGTACAGCGTAAGAGAAAATAGTTCTTCCGGCCCGGACTTTCCTTCCATCCCATCCCAGTACGTTTCCACTGGGTGGGCTTTCTTTCACGTGGAGGAGAGAGTGCAGGCCATAGTCCACAACGCTGGCGAAGTGTGGGTTGCTGGTTGGTGGATGACACATTACCTACTCCGTTCTCGAATTTTGGGATTCTTGATAGTGTTGCCGAACTATCGATAGTTTTACCATCGATATTTTTCATCTGTATAAACTGTAATATCGATAGGCCTATCGATAGTACCGATACTATTGATAATATTGTTGCTCACAAATGAAAAAATATCGATAGAATAGATTCTATCGATAGTTTAACCGATAGTATGGCTAGTACAAATGAAACACAAAACTATCGATAGTAGCGATATGCGATACCATCAACATTTTTTAATTTACGAGCAGCAATATTATCGATAGTATTGTACTCTTTCAATAGCATTGCCATGTTCTGTGCTATCGATAGGCCTATCGATAGTGTTTCGAGTGGTTGACTATCGATATACTATCGATTAATGACCGATAGTCGACTATCGATCGGCAACACTAATTCTTGAACATGCCGATTACCTCACGAGTCACGTTACTCACGGTGTTTCCCTCCACAGTTGTAAGAGCGAGTGCAATAGCGCAAATTCCTCAAATAACTTGAAAAGACATTGCAGGTGCTGGGGCTTGGGATTAAAACCTGGATTGCATTCTAATTGCAAATGTCAAACTCTAATTTCTGATAATAATTGGTCGAACTTACTATAAAAACAGTGTGTTTACTGTTTATCATCAGAAGGATATTATCATTAAAAGTCAGTTGAATAAATAATTGTACTTACCTAGTATTAAACTGCACTCTATACCTACCTTCATCAGCGATTATAGACCGTAACCACAGAAAACTTAATAGGTATGGCAGAACTTCGCAAGTATACAATACTGTCAGTTGAGTGGAAATGGGTCACTTGGTATTGTTTACGAGGTGGCTTCTTTGTTTTACTCCATGGAACACGTCCTGGGGCAGTCCAATTGTTGTTGTCCATTTCTCCATTTATTGCAATTAAGTACACCAGATTTATCTTACCTGTTTTATCTACTACTTGTAAAAGTGCTATGCATAGCTTATTTGCAATAAAAACATTGAATTGATTACTAGATAGAAGGCATGAAAATTGTTCTTTACGAAAATTAGTTGCGGCAAATGGTGAATTTTTAAAGAAAGCTTGGTAACTTTTTGACACCTTATTTATTTGAAACGACTCACGCTTAGAAGTTTACAAATGATCCTTATTATTGAACAAAATCACCTCTATTTGTATGTAAATAACGTAGTTTTTCCAACGAGACAAATTGGCTGAATGAATTTCCTTCTGTACATTTTCGTCTTTCCTTTGCCATGCTAATAGTTTGTTTATGTACCTACTTAGAAGATAAACGGTTCCTTTGACGGCAAATATTTTAGGTACTATTAGATACTGTAGTATTATTACGTTGCAAATTAAATTAACTTTAATTTGAATAACTGTTTTTTAAATTGGTAATTCCGCACGACTACCATGTATGAAAGCTCATCTTTATATCATCGTAGGATTACCTATTCGGTGTCATTCAGTTATTTACACCTAATTTAGCACCCAATTTTTTTATTTATTTGAGAAAAGGCACACGAGTAGAATTGGAACGTGAATGACCCTGCAAATGCATGAAAAATCAATAGAAATCTTTGTGAAAAACTATCTTTTTACGGTTTAGTACAACAGCTAACTAAAGTACTATTGATATTGTTGCTAGAAGTTGTATAAGTACTTGTAAATTTGACGTGATCGATGATATATATATAGGTACCTAATGTTAATCGATTAACCCACTTTAATAAGTAATACAATTTTCTACTCTTGAATATTATACCTATACTTGATGAGATGAGACACGGCAATGCGTGTAAGCTAAAGTTGGGCTTGTATTGCATGGGGACAACAATAACTAAATTGTAAACTACACTTACCCAATAAGTTAATGTAAGCTACCTATCTTGAGTGTGTCAGCAACTGAAGGTCCAATAAAAACATGAATCCGCTGATTTATGTGGTGAATTTTATATATATACATATATAAATTCATGAAAATTGTATAGGCTTTTATCGTCTCGTCAACACTTGTAGCATCGTCACCGTGTCCACAGGTGTAATCATCTCTAAAACCAAGTTCAACCACAGAATAGATAATAGTACAACGTAGTTCAACATTGCCTCGGCTTTCGCTGCCTAGCGTAAGTCACGACTTTTAAATATGGCGTATGATGGAAAGTAACTTTGGTCAAGTGCATGTAGACACTGTCAACTTGGTCTTGTTTACTCTGATAACAGGAACGTGCACTGATTGTTGAAACTGATTTATCTTCTGAATACACAATCAGCTTATTACATTTTAACTTCTTAAACAAAACAAGTATGACACAGAATAATAAAAAAACACAAAACTACCTTAATAAACTCAATTATTTTAAAATAATAACATATTATTGTGCTAATAGCAACTTGTGCAGCAACACGGCCAGATAAGGGCGTATTTTCTGATAACACCATGGGGATTTAATTTGGTGATATTCGTTTCAACAAACTTATTGTAAATAAGTAATTAAAAACAATATTCTTTATTCTGGCATCAAGGCCCAAGGGTTAGTTGCAAATAACAGGGGTATGACTAAGTGTTAGTAATTTTATATAGCTTGAATTATTTTAAACTATATTAGGTATAGGTAATCATAGAAACTTATTATATTTTTATTTTCTACCCACCACTTAATTAATACTGATTTCACCCGCATAATTTTTAGATTTCATATAAAGAAAGAAAGAAAAAAGTATTTATTTGCAACAGACACAAATAATAATATAGATACGAAAAAAAAGAAAAAAAAATTAAGTAAAATAATGATATAGGTACGTAACCCACATAAAACAATTTATATTTGACTGCAAGCAGTAATATTATTCGGGTTTTCCTTCAGCACCTTTGAACCCTAAACCGTTGACCACGGAATTTATGTTATTTCTTTAATGTCCCTCTCGTGACGCCGCCATCCCTGAACCCGAAGCTACGACTCTTCCGTGCTCATTAAGGCTCTTATAATTTTACGGTTGCCTCAAAATACGACTTTTTTTAGTCGGATAATGTATGACCTTCGTAATGACTTGAGTGGTTTGGTCACGGCTTAAATTATTATGAAACATCTCCGTTTTTGTTTACGCATTCCAAAAGGAACCAAAAATGTTGCTGCAAAGTCTTATGTTTTAAAAAAAGTCACGAAATGTTATGAAAATAGGAACGTTCCGTTTACTTTGTTGTTTAAGGCTTAATAAAATTGAAATCCTACTTAATGTCGAAATACCTGGAAATGGGTAAAAGTTTACGTAGTACAGTAACCCCTTCATAAAGTAACAAGAAATGGTGAACCTACTTTAATTAAATTATAATGATGCTTGATAAAGGAAATTTCCTGCTGCCAACTGGAATTTCCACTAACTTAAGCACCCTAATCGTATTCCGCGTCTGTAATTAAATCCATTTGACTTAACAAAGCTGCAATGCACAAATACAATTTCGTAATTATAAAAGGTAAAAATAACAGTCTCGTTTTTTATGGCTCGTTTAAACTTAAAACAATAGCTGTTCGAAAAAGACGAAGACGACCACAGACGTACTATTTTTATTTGCAAATGACGTAACCCATAACAGTTGCAGTGCCATTCGGGATTCTATAACATAGTTTTGCGTGACACTGCACTGCGCACATCATCCTGGGACATCAGCACAGTATAGTAATAACATTTCTAGACTGTGAGATCAGCGGGGTGATCACGGAACTTTGATAGCAATGAAACAGTAGATATTTCATCCCGACTTTAAAAGTTTCCACAGTAACTACGCACATAAACTGCATATTGAAACTGTCAAATCCATATATTTTTGTGTTTCTATTGGTTGCAATAAAGTTACATGATCGCCAAGCAGGTCATAGTCTCCTAGCTACAGGGCTCTCGTGCCCTCAAACACCCCTCAAACTGGAACACAATAGTGCTTGCACAGTACTGTTGAGTGGTGGTACCTAGACGATCTTGTAGAAAAGTCCCACCACCTAGTGTGAGACTCGCTCATCGAGCAACTAACTGGGTAGTTCGTCGATGGACTCGCTCGACCAATGTTTGTGTTTTATATAGTACGTATATACGTATACGTATGATGTTGGTGAGGAATGGTTATTGGTTGGTGGTTACGTCATCGTCGGTTACCTGAATTTTTTTGGGAACAGATTACTGCGGTATGCGGAGACTTTGTTCCTTTTTTATCTGCTGTGAATGGACGGGCTTTGTGCGTGCTTTAGGAAGGTTCCGATTTCGTACGCCTGCGTACTGTGGGACTTTCGTGTTTCGCGTAAGGCAGGTAGTTCCTGGAAAAGTGTTTACCTAGTTAATTATTGTTAGGGTTGTTCCAAGAGATCCGCAGCCCATTGTTCTCGATTACTCAGTAAGTACAGCATTCTTTTTACCTAAACGAGTTCTGTACATAACTGTATTTAGCGTTGTGTATTAAGTTTTTATGAAGTAGCATTTTAGGCAGAATATGTCAGGCGCGGATATTGGCAGGGGCGCAGGGGGCGCGCGCCCTTCTTGGCGCAGGCAGTCCAGCACCAAGCGCGGTAATTAGCCAATTTACCAGGAAGATATAGATGCATGGAATTCATCATTTAAAATTAAAAGAGCACAAAATGGTCTGGTGTGTGTTGTTGGTCTGTGTTGGTTGTATCTGTTTTACCACCATATTCCCAAATTCCCCTCTTGGACTATAATACTACTACTATAATGATTTGTTATTACACGCATATCTCAAGATATCTTATTGCGCCCCTGGAATATGTACGAGCTGTATGGCATTTTTTCTGTGAATTTTTGAGTTTCGAGTTTTTATCGAACAGCCTGTATGCTTCAACAACACATTTTCTGGCGCATTTTGTCTCTTACATCAAAACCACAAAAAGATCGAAAACACATTTTTCTACTACGGATAGTTTTACCCATCCATCCAAACTTTACTCATATATGTACACATTCCGTACCTACAGAAAGTTATTTATGACCGTCACTGACTAATAAGTCAAGCACACACGACCGATAAGAGCTTTGTTTACGAGTAGGTACGTCGCGTGAACGCACCCTAATCCTCGAAGAATGTCCAGAATACTTAAAGGCCCAACTCTTGAGTGCCCAGAGTTTAATAACTGTTGGAGAGTGACGGCTTTTATTTATGACTTTGCGCTTGTATTGGACCAAGTTTCGTTATTTGTTAAGTTTTTACAACCAGACGGTTTAATTTCAAACTGGGTTTAATATGGAGGTTATAGAAAGTGCCATTTATGATATTAATAGCTTAAAGCGACTTAAAAACTGAAATGTCAAAGTCGAATGTATCTTTTATGACTTTTTCCTAAACTTAATTATAGTACTTTTAATTTTGTTTAACTTTAACTTTAGTTTTGTAGGCCTAGTTAAGTAATTTTATATATTTTAAGTCTGAAATAAAAACCTCATTCACTTTTAATAAAAGACAATGATCAATGATCATGGTACTAATATGGGAAATGATGCCTTTGGTTTTACTTCATGGCAAAAATCTATAGTAGAGAGAAAATTTTCTCATTTTGATAAGAAAATGTGAGGAAAATTTGAACCCGTTTTCAATATCTGGGCTGTAGGCCTGCTATAAACTTACTCCCTTGTTCCTCATCATCAACAGCCTGAAGACGTTTACTGCTGAGCATAGGCCTCCCCCACAGAGCGCCACTTTGAGCAGCTGCTTGCCTCCTGCATCTATCGTTTCCCCGTGGTTTTCAGCAGATCGTCGGTCCACTTAGTGTGCAGTTGGCCTACGCTGCGACTTTCGGTTCATGGTCGCTACCCCCCAACACCCCAGTCGCAGTCACTTTCTTCCCCATCGGTTGTCAGTTCTACGAGCGATGTGGCCTGCCCTTTGCCATTTCAACTTGCTAATTCTAAGAGCTATATTGGTAATTTTAGTTCTCTTGTTCATCAGATGAATATCTCAATATATTTTTAGGTGTGGTTACGTTTGTGTAACTCCTTACCAATAGCACAGGTAAAATGATTGAAAATGTCTAAAATATTTATTTATTGACATACTTAGCATTTATTTACGTGTAAGACAACCTAAAGCCTTTATTTGTTAGTAATTCAGTAACGACTATGACAACGTAACAAGCAATCTGAGCACGCGAGGTTACTGACAAGTACCTAGGCATTGAACACAGATGCAGAAGGTGTTACTACTTTATATGTTGAAAGATTTGAATCGCAAACAATAATTAACCACAGAAGTTATTATGATAGGTCGGAGGAAAGGTCTTTTCGTTACGTAGGTGTATGGTAGTGGTATATGGTAGTGGTATATGGATTTGATTGAGTTTCTTTGGTCTGCACTGTTTGTACCTGACTGCTTAGAAGAAGGCAACAATCGCGTATAAACCTTCCCTACTAGTACTACATTACATTAGTAAGGCCAATAATTTTATGCGAATATTTTGTGTAATCTTTGAATCTATTCGCTACAAAATTGCATGAAGTTATTGTCTATACTCGCAAGATGTTGCAGCTATGTGTAATAAATTACTGACGTTCTTTATGAAACTGAAATGTTAAGGAAGTCGTTTGCATGCTAACCATTGCTAACTATGAGATTAAGACGGTTTTAATTTGTGGATGTTGAAATCACTTTGCTATTCTGAAATCTAAGTATGTTGGGGTTCAATTCCAGAATTACTGAGATGACTGTGAATGTATTGAGAAAGCTATGTTTTATTAAGCTGTTGGTACGTAGTACCTACTGTTATATTGTTAACTTAACACTCACTGGTATCCCATTACTGCCATTGTATGTCGTCCAACCAACACCTAACAATAATGAACACCGATATATTATACCTTAGTAGACATTACTTACATCCCCCACTCGGTGGACCGACGACCTGGTGAAAGCCGCGGGGAGCCGATGGATGCAGGAGGCGAGCAGCCGCTCAAGGTGGCGTGCTCTGGGGGAGGCCTATGTTCAGCAGTGGACGTCTTCAGGCTGTCAATGATGACACATTACTTAGGTAGGTCCAACTTCGACAAAGAGGTGGCACGAAGAATCCAACTCGGTTGAGCCGCGTTTGGGAAGCTTCGCCCTAAAAACAAAACGTAAAACGAAAATTTTCAATCAGTGTGTGTTGCCAGTGATGACTTATGGAACTGAGACATGGTCTCTTACTGTTGGCCTCATTAGTAAGCTCAAAGTCGCGCAGCGAGCTATGGAGCGAGCTATGCTCGGTGTTTCCCTGCGAGATAAGCTCCGGAACGAGGAGATCCGCAGGAGAACTAAAGTGGCCGATATAGCTCTTAGAATTAGTAAGTTGAAATGGCAATGGGCAGGCCACATCGCTCGTAGAACTGATAACCGATGGGTAAGAAAGGTTCTCGAGTGGCGACCACGAACCGGAAGATGCAGCGTAGGCTGGCCCCTGGTTACTTAAATTACCTATAGGGTCAGAAAGCTTAGTCCACTAGTGTTTTTTTTTTGGAATTAAGTACTACAAACGGAAATAGTTTCAGTTATCCACTACCTACCGAAATCTTGCGTAAAACACAAAATGTAATAGTTTTCCCAAAGTCGGGTGCCAAGTTCACACGGCTTTGTGGGAATAGGTAATAGCTAATAGGGAAGGTATCTTATGTCGTGATGGGTAAGACGATAGGTTCACACGATTATGCGTAGATAATATTAAGTTGTAAACTCGTCTGTAATTTTATAGATTGCATAGTTTTTGTACGCGTTGCAAATCGCAGCAGTATATTACGAATATCATATTGGAGGTAGGTTGTTTTGTAATAAAAGTAAAGTAGATTAAAAATTTTCGCAAGATCCATTCCCTAAAGTATACGAAAGATGTGTTGTGTTTGGTACAGATTAAAATGAATTTTAGTTCTGTTTAGGAGATTTTAGATGTTTAATCTATGGAGCGGCTAGCCAGCTCGACAATATAATTCAAGTGTGTTATGGCCGATGTCGATCATGTTTTTGTTTTTTTTTTTTTTTTTTTTTTATGAGATGAGTGGCAAACAAGCAGGCGGCCCACCTGCTGGTAAGTGGTCACCGCCGCCTATGGACATCTGCAACACCGAAGGCATTGCCGGTGCGTTGCCTACCCTTAGAGAGGACTCTTTGAACACTTTTCTTGAAGCTCCCCATACTGTAGTTATGCGGAAAAATCTCAGGGGGAAGATCGTTCCACATCGTTCCATGTACTGCTCAACTGGTTTATTTTTTGCTGTAATGTAATTAAAGTAGGTTTATAAATTACGAAAAAGACCTGTTACCTGGTCTTACATAACGCAACCGTTTAATAAAGCCATTTCTTTCCATTGAGTAACGAAAACCGACCCAAGCGAAACACATTACATTACTAATTCATCTCAGAACTGAGAACCGAAACAATGGTATGTCTGCATTAACATAGTAGAAAGTGATCAAATTAATTCTACTAACACGTTAGCTCTCACAGATTCGGTTACAGTTACGAGTATTGGTATTAACAAAAAAAGCTTCCTTGGTGTATGCTTGATGTCTATAAACATCATTGATAATTTAGATTATTTTAGAAAAAAATGAAAATTCTTCTTCTCGTGTAGGCAAGTGGTCAGCCCTGGTGTCAGAATTTTTAGGCCGCATAAAGGCTTCTGACTTGGCTTAACGACTATTGTCTTAATAAGACAACAGCCGGGTCTGACGGCTTAACGTGCCCTCCGAAGCACGGTAGCGCTCAGTTGTAAATACCACTTTTTGCTGTAGCGGTCACCCATCAAAGTAGTGACCGCAGCGAACGTTGCTTAACTTTACCGATCGGTTAGAAACGGATAGTCGTGCTTCGCTATGAGCGCTACCAATGAAATGAAAATTAGAAGGCCGATATATTTATTTCTGATTATCCAATCTTTTTTACGACAGTAAGAAAATTCTGATAAGTGACTAATACGTAATTTGCATCTAGCTAAATTTGCTTAGTATAGCATTTCTAAAAATGTGTCCTTTTCAAGTCCCAATTTAGCGACTGTACTGATTTTGTTGTAATTTGGTTTGGACCAGAACTCTGGGGAAGGACATGACCATCTAGAATACTAGTATTTATGATTTTTATAGCAGTATCGCCTGCTTAGTGTAATCTATAGAAACTACAGATTACACCCCGCCCCGTTCCCGTTCGTGATTCAAATTTTTCCTTTACAAATTAATCTGTATCAAGAATACTTTCTATCACTTAAATCCACGCGTGCAGAGCAGCAGCATCTGGTAGAGTAGATAATAGCTTAATAAACATATCGTCGCTTGTTTGACTAAGTGACGTATCTGACATTTTTTCTACAAATACGTTGATTTGACAGTTCGACGCGTCTTTGAAAGTAGATAAAAGCTACATTTAAAATTTCAGATAATGTAAAAATGTCAGATACGTCACTTAGTCAAACAAGCGACGATAATTATGTGTAATTATAAACAAGTTGATTTTAATGGCAGATCTAAGAACTTATAATATTTACACTACAGGTCGTTACTCTATGTGATGATGATTAAAGAGAAACAATAGGCCCATGTAGTACTACGGTAGCACTAATATTTATATTCTGTGGTAGTACCTTGAGTAAAGATCTACGTATATCTACTGATATGAGAGTAGGTACTATAACAACAAGTTTGAGTTCTCCGGACATTGGTGACTTGTCCACACTGTACATTGTTAACTAGGAAAAGCTAGTGTCCACTCGATGTTCATCACTGGCGGTCATTGGGATTTTTCCGTTTTGTCACCAGTTTAACTACGAATTATAATACTGTATTTACCTATTAATATAATTATCTCTTCCCATTAGGATGACGGCCGTATGCTTGCTACCTATTAGCATCAAAGTAAATAAATACTGTTTCGGAAAAAGGATCTCTAGTAGGTATCAAGATATTTACTAAACTACATAATATCTATCTTACTTCCCCGCAGAAGTGTTCTACTGCAACTCTTTTTGCTATGTCTTTCTTTCCCTCATCTTTAATTTCGTTTTGTTTTTGTCTGGCCAAGCTCATTTAAACCATCTTCAGCCTAATCCTCTTGACGCGCTTTTGGTCTTATGTCTCCAAACTCCAATTACACCTACACTGTTACACCTACAATTTAGACTTTTTACACTGAATATAATGTAAAAAGTCTAAATTGATACAAGAACGTCTTCCGTAACTCTGCAATAAGAAGATGGGATTCTATAACTTTAAGATGAACTTTCGCGAAGTCACATCAAATATTTTAGTGTTAACGATTATGCTAAAACTGTTGACCAAACCGAAGATTGGGCTTGTAAATAATTAAGTAGGTATAGGTAACTATCGCGGAGGTTGAAAGGTCAAAGTCCACTCCATTTTGTTCTACATTGGAAATAATTTGTTGTGATGAATTAAGTTTTAGTTTCGATGATGGTTTATATTTTTGTGTGAGCGTTCTTTAAATGGTTTGAATTCTTATGTGCTGATCCGGTGAGATTCATTATTAAATTTAGATTTATGTACGTTATGTGTCCTAAGATCTTCATTGGTACGTGAAAGTTGATCATGGACATTGGACAACCAATAAGTACCTACCTATGTACCTACCTAACCTATACATGACTGACAGCGTTATACAGCTTCGAGTTTTTGGCTCTACAATTGTACTTTTATTGATTCCTCATTCGAGGAATAATGGAATTGGACTTCTTACTCTTCATGACATAAAATACAAAATTATATAAATTACGAAGTTATAACTACCCACTTACTTACTCGATAGACTGTAATTTTAATTATGTATACCTACCTAGATAGATAGATAGATATAAGATATACAGACTCGAAGAAGAATATCACAATATAATTTAAAATTTTACATTTTATACTTTTATGACGAACCGCAAGTAAAGGAACCAAAAAGGGAGAAACTGTTCACAACTCAAATTTGGAGGAGAGAAATGTATCGTGCATTTATGATCAACCACCGAGTGACCGAGCCGAGAAATTTTCCATTGAAATCTATTACACGCAAATAGGTAAAAAAGCAGGTATAATAGCTTACTGCTGTTGACCTTTTACAAAATAAAATTCCACTAGAAACTGTTGAAGTTGCAACCACTTTGCTGAAGCAGCACAGTCCAAAGTCAGTGTTTACGTTTCGTTATTCGGCATGTAGTAAATAAAACAACTACACGCGGTCACGCGTGGATGGCGGTGGTTTGACCAATATCCGGCCAATTGTGACGAAATCGCAAACAGCGGGCTGGTTCCAAAATTAACGTAGAAATTGGATGACTCATCAATCTTTATAAGACACTAGAGGCGCCCGTTGTTTCTCCCGCAACCGTTTTCCTCATAATTTTCCGGGTTAACCAGGATCCTATGTAGATCGCGGTGTAGGCATTGTGAAAAATTAAGATGAAATGCGCACAGAATCAGTTAGCAGTTTTGACATGACCACTGGAGAAACAAACAATAGGCTACGTTTGCGTTTATTGTTTGTAGAGACAGGGATAGCTTCACCAATGAATTTGATTGCTGCTATTGAATTTAGATTTTTCAGATCAATCGAATTTTTTCATCCACGTCTTTTATCAATTGTTTTGTGCATTGCCTGGAGCGTTTTCACATCACATGTCAGCTAGCATTTCTTTCGGGCGTTGTGGGACGACAAGGATGCTTTTATCGGCTTCCGATACAAGTCAATATGAAGACTTTTTAGTCTCTCCTTTTTAATGATGAATATCAGTACCTTATAATATTATCTTCATTTTGTACTTTAAATGAAGGGTATTGTTCCTAGTCTTGTCCTGTGTTGCTAGTTTTGTGTAACGTGAAGTAATTTCTATGTACATACTCTTTTAAGTTATATTTTATTGTTTGTTATAATTATGTAGTATTTAATGGTAGCTTTAAGAATTAGTAAGTTGAAGTGGCAATGGGCAGGCCACATCGCTCGCAGAACTGACAACCGATGGGGACTAAAAGGTTCTCGAGTGGTGACCACGAACCGGAAGATGCAGCGTATATAGGCCGGCTCCCCAATAGGTGGAACGACTGTGACGATGTCATCCTCCTTCGTCATCGTTTCAGCTATTCACCTGCTTTCTTAGTTTTCGCATCAAATATTGGCCACTCATAATCTAGATTTAAATTCAAAATTAGAACATTAGTCACATTCTTTTCATTTTCCATACATTTTCGTCATTCTTCATTTAACCACCGAGGCGTACGGTTCTCGCTTGTGCTACACCAAATTTTAATATTCCTCTGTTTATACAATAATCAGTGCTCTATTCGAGCAGTTTTATTTTACGGCCGTTCGAGTCGAACGAGTCTACCATTTTATAATATATTCAGTGACTTCCAGGCCTTTAAACATACGAAATTATTGTTACATCTGTGAATAAACCCGTTCTCCCGAAGCCTACCTTTGTTATTTACAATAGTTCCGGATTTCCCAAACGTTACCTACGTGTTCCCGTGAGTGTCCTCCCCTTTCTGAGCTACCGGGAAGAAGCTTTGGGGGGACCTCCGGGACACTGGCGCCTACAACGTGGCTAACCTACCATTACCATTACATTCCACATCAAGACATCAAGATACATCCAGGATACAACTTCAAGATCAGTGAACGTGTGAAATATTTTAAGTAGAGTTAATTTTTCAAAATTCAAAAAGGCATAATCGCCAACGTGAACAATTTTAAAATTTTCTTTCGGCAATAGGGACTCCGGATTTTTATTTTTTTACCATTTTAATGTGCGGCATACATTGTAATTTATAATAAAAATATTAATTTAACACATTTTTAAAACAGTTTACAGAGTAAGCACTAGCGAGGGTGAGTTGCAAAATATATTAGTATTTCATCATCCATTTGTATTTCCATATAGCCACATCCATCCCTTAGTGACATAATTAGTGTCATTGTCATTTATTTTATTTTATTTCATTAACATCATTCATCCGTAAATAGTTTACACACCAAACATTCATAACTCAATACAATAATACTTACAGTACTCACATTAAACATAATCACAGGCTACCCATGTGTAGTTTCACAGCCAACTGAAACCTGGAGTGTTTAAAACCTTACGGTCATTCCAGGTGGAAGTTGGTACTGACTATACAACGTGCGTAGGGAGAGTATCCCTACGTAAACGTGCACGCAGACTTCCGAAGCGCGTTGCGTATACTTCCTAGGTCTTCGAGGCCGACTCGGAAAGTACGTGACCGTTGAGGCTGTCCAAGACTCCACACACATTACACAATATATACAATAAATCATATTAGTTTCATATTTCGTTTATTTCGTCCATCATTTGCTTTTACCATTTTCAATCATTTACTTAATTTAATCATAAATAATTAAGTACCTATCTAGGTAAGGTAAGTACCTACCTACACTTACCGCTTAATTATTATTTTTTTCGCATCATCTCTACCTATATCGCACGTACCCCTTTACCGCCGCTATCCTACCGATATATTTAAATAAATTTAGGTACCTACTTAATCTAATAGGTTTTCTGACATTCGTTCAATATGGATCCAATCCATTTAAATAAGCCTGAACTAATCTATGAACTAAAGTTAAGAAATGCGACAATTCTACCTACCCATACAGCAGAAGAATTGCGTTCACAGCTCACAGGTTTACTAGAAAGTTCTACGGACCAGGTACAGGGTCTCAGCCCATATTCCGTTGATCAGGACATAGAGGAACTTAAAAAATGTCTGACACTCATTTCTGCACGATTAATTTCTTATCCAAATCGTAAAGAAAAAGTGTCAACATATCTCATACATGTTAGGGATAGGTTAAATAATATGAATATCACCACTGATTTAACAGCTGACATTTTAGAGAGCTACAGAACTATCTTGGAACAATATTCAGAATACAACACACGTTTTCAAAGTTTAGAAAATCCAACACCGACTTCCGTCTACCACTCTTCAGAATCTGTGCAGAACTCTGCACCAGAGGTTCAAACGAATATTTTACCCTATTTCGACCTTTTTTCACAGAAACTTATGAATATTTCCGACAAATCATGCAATGAAATAAAACGTTTTACGTACAAAGGTGATACTTGTCCGAAAGATTTTATTATGAAGGTTGAGGAATTTGCGATTTCACGAAATCTTACAGATAACAAACTTTACCATCACATATACGACATTCTTACAGGGACACCATTAGAATGGTTTCGAGCACGTAAAGATACCATTAAGGATTGGCAATCTTTCAAAAATAATTTACTCAAAGATTTTGAAATTACAGATTATGATTACAAATTAAAAAAATCTATTGACTCACGAAAACAAAAACAGAACGAACGCACAATTTTTTACTTTTCCGAAATGGAATCTTTATTTTCGAAGTTGCACGAACCATTATCCGAGAAAGCGAAAATTGATATCCTTAGACGCAATTTACGCCCAGAATTTAGTCAACGTTTATCGCCAAATGATCTTACTTCAGTTGTTAACTTATTTGAATCCTGCAAATGGTACGAAAGCTGTATTGAAATTTCAAATTCAAATTGCTCTACTTCTACCCATGATTTATCAATGCCGTCGACTTCAAAAACACAACGACAAGTACCTACCTATCAGAAAGAACCAGTTATACTACAATATCCGTTCCATAATACCAACCAATCTTATGCACATGCACATACACAACCTTACCCATATCCTGTCTATTACCCAGTTCAATCAATAAATACTTCAAAAGAAGTTTCAATGAAAATTCCTACCAAATTTCTTTGCCCACGTTGTAGACATAACAATCACACGTTGGATAAATGTCCTTACGACTATAAAGTTTGCTTTCGCTGTGGTAAAAAAGATTTCACTTTTACCAACTGTCCTGTTTGCAATAAAGCTAACCAAAAAAAAATAATTACTGAGGATCGTGAACTTCAAAATTCAACTCAAACTTCTAATAATTTTAATCAATTTGAATGGAATGATTGGCTCAATACTATTAGCATATATTTTAAGGCATACAAAGTTTCCACGCTCCTCTTCGATGATTCTTCAGATTTTGAACGTCCATACCTACAAATCAATGTCAACGACTTGATATTAAATGGCCTACTCGATAGTGGTAGTTCCATTACAATTTTAGGGAACAATTCCCAAAAGTTACTATTGAAACACGGTTTTCAATTGCAATGTGACCAAACAATTAAAGGTTCAGTTGCGAATGGTGAACCTATCTACTCCATTGGTATTATTAAGCTTCCAATAAAGTTCAAAAATAAGTTTTCTATTATTACTGCTCACGTAATCCCAAGTATTACGCAACCTTTCATATTAGGTATTGATTTTTGGAAAACTTTTAACCTTGCTCCAGATATACTTGAAACAATCACTATGCGTAAATATTCAAATGCACCAACATTCATTATTAACACTGAAAATGTACAACTGCATACATTCGATAGTCTTACTGAGACTCAGTCTTTACTTGCAAACGCAATTATACAAAAGTTTAGAGACATATCTACTGATGTACGACCTTTAGGTAAAACACACCTCGTTGAACATCATATCGATACAGGTGATCACGCACCAATTCGTCAACGATGTTATCGTTTATCTCCTGAAAAGCAGAAAGCACTTCGTAACGAAGTTGACAAAATGCTTGAGCTTGACGTCATAGAACCTAGTGAAAGCCCTTGGCTTAATCCTGTGATCATCACTCCTAAAAAAGATGGCACTTGGCGGTTTTGTGTCGACAGCCGTAAATTAAATGATATTACTAAAAAAGATGCTTATAAATTGCCATTTATTTCTGATATCATTGATCAACTTAAAGATGCTAAATACCTATCCTCAATTGATATTGCCAAAGCGTTTTGGGAGGTCCCATTGAGATTAGAAGACAGACCTAAGACAGCTTTTCACGTTCCAGGCCGCGGAACTTATCAATTTAAGGTTATGCCTTTCGGTCTTACAAATGCGCCTGCTACTCAACAAAGATTTATTGATAATCTGCTTTCTGACGAGTTTGACAACTCAATGTTTTCGTATTTAGATGACGTCATAATCGCAACTAATACATACGAAGAACACGTACGCTTACTTAACAAACTACACTCAAAACTTTCACAAGCAAACATAACTGTGAACTTTCAAAAATGTGCATTCTTTAGAAAAGATCTTAAGTATTTGGGCTATGTTATCGATGAAAAAGGTCTTCACACAGACCCTGATAAAGTCAAAGCCATATTAGACATTCCTCCTCCCAAGTCCTCACGAGACGTCAAGAAATTTCTAGGCACGGCTAGTTGGTACAGACGTTTTATACCAAATCTTAGCACATTAGCAGCTCCTCTCACAAAACTTACTTCAATCAGCAAAAAAGCTCCACCTTTCAAATGGAGTCAAGAAGCCGATGAAGCTTTTCATAAAATCAAAGAAGCATTAGTTTCTACCCCTATTTTAGCTTGTCCAGACTTTACCAAACCCTTCGCAGTTCATTGCGATGCGTCCGCATTCGGCCTTGGAGCCATGCTTACCCAAGAATTTGACGGAGTTGAAAAACCTATTGCTTACATGAGTAAATCCCTTACCGGTCCACAAAGAAATTATTCGATCACTGAACGTGAACTCCTAAGCGTTATCACCGCGCTCGAACATTGGCGTTGTTACTTAGACAATGGTCAAAAATTTACTATCTATACAGATCATTCTGCACTTCAATGGTTCTTACATTTAGACAACCCTACCGGTAGACTTGCACGTTGGAGCATACGTCTATCTATGTTTAATTTTGATATTAAACATAAACGCGGTAAGGAACATCTTGTTCCAGACACCTTATCTCGATCTAAACCAATTGATATTATTAATTATAACCCAGCAGTCACTTCTGACTCTTGGTATACTTCCGTATACTCTAGGTGTAGTACTAATCCCAAATCTACCCCTGATTTTATGATACAACATAATAAACTTTTCAAGTACACCCGTGCAACTACTCCTACTCATTCCGAATACATTTGGAAAGAAGTAATTCCATTGGAATATCGTGAATCAATTATACATGAAAATCATTCCCTACCAACAGCAGCACATTTTGGTACGTTCAAAACATACCATCGCTTAAAAGAAAAATACTTTTGGCCAGGAATGTACAAAGACGTAGCTACATTTATTTCGAAATGTAAGAAATGTCTTGCTTTTAAACATCAAAATCAAAACACTATTGGTCTGATGGGGAAACCCAAAAACTGTTCTCGTCCGTTTCAATGTATATCGATCGATCTGATTGGTCCACTTCCTATCACACATAAACATAACAGGTACATTTTCGTAGTCACATGCTGCTTTTCCAAATACTGCCTTCTTTTCCCAATCAAACGAGCAACATCTTCCGTAATCAAACATATCTTGGAAAACTTAGTCTTCATGAATTATGGCGTACCTGAAACAATTATTCTAGATAATGGTCCGCAATTCATAAGTAATGAACTCCACGAACTATTTACGTTTTACAACATTCCAAAAATTCACTACACTCCACGTTATTGTCCTCAAGTCAACACCGTTGAGCGTTATAACAAAACAATCATAACAGCGATTGCCACATTCGTGGACAACGATCATCGCAATTGGGATTTACACTTAAACAAAATACAATTTGCCATTAATTCTGCAGTAAATGAAACTACAAAGTTTACTCCTGCCTTTCTAGTATTTGGACGTGAATTGGTATCATGTGGTTCCGTCTATAATTCCGCAGATTTAATAGACGAACTTATTTTTGCTCCTCGCGATGTGTATGCAGATAATATCGGTTTGCTTAGTTCGTTATTCGCAGAAGTGCAAGCTCGATTGTTCCGTGCACATGAAATTAACGCCAAATCTTACAATAAACGTCATCAAAACATAGAGTTCAAACAAGGTGACATTATTTGGAAACGTAATTATCCGCTCAGTTCAGCTGACAAATATTTTTCTGCTAAGTTAGCACCCAAATTCATAAAATGCATTATTGCAGCGAAAGTTTCACCACTGATTTATGATTTAGTCGACTTAACAGGCAAACCCTTAGGACGTTGGCATGTTAAAGACATTAAACCTGTTCCACGTAACTGACATTTTAATTAAGTACTTTACAAATCTACACTACCCTTAACAATATTTTTCATACGGGTATACACTAACCTTAATAATCTTACACGAACATGAACTAGGGTAACCATAATAATTTTTTTCCCAGGATTTTAATCCACATTTTGCTTAAAATTTTAGACTCATTGTTCATTAACTTTTTCGAAGTCATGATTGATTAATCGGTTATTGAATTTCATTTCTTTTTAATATTACATGGGTACTTTCCCATACTATCTTTCTTTGATAATATTCAAAGATTACCTTAATTCGTAGACATAGTTCTACAATTATAATTTATCTTATGTTTCTCAATTACCTACAAGTTTAATTGACTTGTACTACTTCTACTAGAATGGTACTACCTACCTGCTATAATACGTAGCCCGCATTAATATTTGCGTGCCGATCTACTTCTACTTATTATTATAGTTTTTACTAAGTACCATAACATACTTAGACTCGTGTTTCCCATACGTGCGTCGTACGTTTGCTGTACGTAAAGTATTATATAAATATTTTCACTTATCACTTAGTCAGCGGGTAGTGACTGCATAAATAAGCCAACACTGACCACTAACAACCATTGTACATAATCACTTCAACAGCGGGTAGTGACTGCGTAAACAAGCCTACACTAAATAACATTGTAAATATACATTATTCATCACTTCACCAGCGGGTTGTGACTGTTAAAAAAGCCTACACTAATTATAGATTTGTTCCATGAGTAACCTGTTAATTATTAGGGTTCCTCTATACTAGGAGTTTTCTTTCCAACAATGGAAACAAGACTTAGAAAGGGAAGTATGAATGGTTGATTTGTATGGATTAGGAACAATATCTATTGTACATTCTCTTGTAAAAACCATCCCCATCCCCAAAAATAAACTTCATAATGCATTTCTTAACTTTAATTTAAAAAAAAAGTTTAACTTTAATTAAAAAAAAAAAAAAAAAAAACTTTAATATTTTGTTACTTAACTAACAACTTCAAACTTTTACAATATTTTTATGGTACCTGAACTCAAAAAAAATCATTACATGATTTTTTTTCCCGGGGAAGCGGGGTATTGTGACGATGTCATCCTCCTTCGTCATCGTTTCAGCTATTCACCTGCTTTCTTAGTTTTCGCATCAAATATTGGCCACTCATAATCTAGATTTAAATTCAAAATTAGAACATTAGTCACATTCTTTTCATTTTCCATACATTTTCGTCATTCTTCATTTAACCACCGAGGCGTACGGTTCTCGCTTGTGCTACACCAAATTTTAATATTCCTCTGTTTATACAATAATCAGTGCTCTATTCGAGCAGTTTTATTTTACGGCCGTTCGAGTCGAACGAGTCTACCATTTTATAATATATTCAGTGACTTCCAGGCCTTTAAACATACGAAATTATTGTTACATCTGTGAATAAACCCGTTCTCCCGAAGCCTACCTTTGTTATTTACAATAGTTCCGGATTTCCCAAACGTTACCTACGTGTTCCCGTGAGTGTCCTCCCCTTTCTGAGCTACCGGGAAGAAGCTTTGGGGGGACCTCCGGGACACGACGACCTGGTCAGAACCGCGAGGAGCCGTTGGATGCAGGAGGCAAGCAGCCGCTTAAAGTGGCGCTCTATGGGGGAGGCCTATGTTCAGCAGTGGACGTCTTCAGGCTGATGATGATGCTGATGATGATGATGATGATGATGACGATTTAATGGATATAGTGTTGTAGCGGCTACCCTTGAATTAAAAAGAATAAGTTAAAGGGCATCTGTCTGAGAATCTATTATCTCTGTATCTTTTTATCCCTCAGATGCTTGATAAGACCGCAGTGTACAAACTTTTAATTTAAGATACTGTTGTTGGTTTAGTAAAGATAGTGTCTAAAGTCTACAAACTATCGGTCTCTTTTTTGCTTCCTTAGCTCATCTCTTCCGAGCTGTCAAACCATTGTGAATCCAAATCAAACAGCCGATGTGCTGTTTAATTCATAACTGAGTACAATACCGTACAGTACTTGTCATTGTTGAATGGCGGAGAACGATTACCGCCGCGCCCATTGCGTGGGAAGCGATCGACATTCAGTAATGTGGTACGCTCCAGTGCAAATACTAGAACATTTAGCTTATTTGCTCGTAACAAAGTCTGCGTGGGTTGTGGCCCAATATTTTCGAACTGTTTCGTCTTCTTTACATTAGGATCTATGGAACGAAGTAACATACAGAAAGATCAAAACAAGTGAAATAAATTTCATAGTCAAATTTCATAGGGACATAATAAATTCTTTTGTATTCATTCTCAAAGAAATTTGGAAAACATCACGTCAAATAGGGACCCAACTACCGTTTATCTTGTTACATAATAATATAATCTTGTTCATCAACGCTATAAAGTCACTAGTTGCGTCCTATGGTTACCCCTTAATTTACTCCCATCGCGTAAAATGAGCTATTTATTAGTAGATCATTCCACGTATTTGACTGTACAATACCAGCTCAGTTAATGGCATGTGGCAAAAAGTGCGGATCGGTGCTGAGACTGCTGAGAAATGGGTGACGAGGTAGGTGAAAGATGTTAGTGAAGCGTACAATGTGGCTAGGGAGCATCTGAATAACGGGAGGAGTGAGAAACTATTGGGGGAACAGATTAGGGCGACGGCGATTGTGGAGAACAATAAGTTGGGACCAGGAGAAAACAGGTGAGTCTGAAATAATAATACTTCACCTATGTTGATCTTGGTTTATATGTTTTACTAGGTGGTAAGACTTTTCTGCAAAGTTCGTCTAGGTAGGTACCACCGCTTTGCCAGTTATTCTGCCGCCAAGCAGTAGTGTGCAAGCACTACTGTGTTCCGGTTTGAAGGGCATTGTAGCTAGTGAAATTACTGGGCAAATGAGACTTAAGAACGGATCTCACAGTCTAGAAATCTTTTTTAGACTGTGTGATTGATGTCTCAGGATCACGTGCACAGTGCGCAGTGTCACGCGAAACTTTAATCAAGTACTCTGTGACTTTAATTTAGATTTCCGAGTGACACTGCAATCTGTAATGGGCGGCCGTGACGCTTAACACCAGGCGAACGACTAGCTCGTCACCTATACCTGTATAACCAAGTCTTTTACTCTGACTACATTTTTTTATTTTTTTATTTTTTATGTGATTGAATGACGTGACGAGCAAGTCGTTCACCTGATGTTAAGTGACACGGCCGCCCATAACAGTTGCAGTGTCACCCGGAACTTTAAAACAACAAAGTTTCGCGTGACACTGCACTGCGCACGTCATCCTGAGACATCACCCAGTGTAGTAATCAGATCACTAGACTGAGTGATCAGATCATAAAGTCTCATTTGCCCAGTAATTTCACTAGCTACAATGCCCTTCAAACCGGAACACAGCAGTGCTTGCACACTACTGCTTGGCGGCAGAATAACTGGCAAAGCGGTGGTACCTACCTAGACGAACTTTGCAGAAAAGTCCTACCACCTAGAAAAAAGTCCTACCACCTAGAGAAAAGTCCTACCACCTAGAGAAAAGTCCTACCACCTAGAGAAGTAAAGCTGATGAAGCTAATAAACAAAAGCAGTTTAGAGGTAGATACCCAGTTTATTATGTTTTCGACTAAAAATAATACCTAATACATAATATTCAACCAAAACGGTGAAGAATCGCCAATGACAAGATTCAAGACACATTGTAAGACCATTGCCAAAATATGAAAGGCTGAATAGATTATAATTCGTCACTCCAAATGTTTTCTATAACTTAGTTTTATTTCAAAACTATTACCACAATGTTTATAAATATTTATGCAAATGTTCCAAAAATTATCCAGTGTTTTTCCTTCGTTTTTATGAACGTCCGCTTCGTGTGTAGCAGTGCATGGGTACGCAATTTATGATTCCACATTCCCAATGAATCTACTGGGACAGACCTATGTAACTTTTCTGCGTCTCATCATTTTCCGTCCCACTGATTTACTTTGCGTAAGGATTTCCCTTATTATTTTTATGCCACATAACAAACAAGCTATAGTAATTTGCAAATAAATTTTGTTTTATGGACCCCCATTCATAAAAAGGCGGCTTCTGTAAGTTAAAACTACATATTAGCAGACGTTCTGGTTTTTCTTTTCACTTCCCCAATTTTTTTTTACCTATGATTGGCCTGCATTTGAATCACCTGATGGTAAGTGACGATGCGGTCGACGATGGAACATTCTTGCCTAAAAGAATAGAAGAGACATAATTTATTCATTTTATTTACATTGTTTTGTATAATTTTCCGCATAGCTACAGTATGGGGACTAATGGGGAGCTTCAAGAAAAGTGTTAAGAGTCCTCTCTAAGGGTAGGCAACGCACCGGCAATGCCTTCGGTGTTGCAGATGTCCATAGGTGGCGGTGACCACTTACCATTAGGTGGGCCGCCTGCTTGTTTGCCACTCATCTCATAAAAAAATATACCGGTTCACTCTTGCCTTGAAAACTCCAAGATTATATTTTTCTAGAAACAAAGACGCTGGTAGGGTTTGCGTTCCTTTACCGTCTGTGCAATAAACAATTATTATTATTATATAGATCCCAAACTAATAATGTACAAAAGATTTAGAATTTTCGATCAATCCATAAAACAAAAGAAAACAACTAAGTAAATAAGTACCCGTGATGTTAACAGCGAAGCTAAAACAGATAGAAATGTTTCTATAAGTATGTACGACATAAAAAACAACTGTTCAACAGCTCCAATGACCTTAGAAAGTAAGGAAGCCATAGCATTGACACTGCAACTGGCGAGGCTGGTAACTCAAGCGACCTGCCTCGGTGTCGAATATACAATATCGATATCAATTAAAGTTATCGTATTTTGTATCGATTTTCTTTATTTCATTGATATTTGTACTAGATTTATACTTTTTAAATGGCATAAGTTCTAGTTTTGTCCGATGACGATGCCATTTCATCACTAACTAACATCGTTTTAACCACCAGTATAAAAAGAAGGAAATTCTTTATTTTTCAAACATGGTAAAACTTGCTAGAATTTGACTTTGCAATTTTAGTTGCTTAGAACATTATAACTTTTAGTATTTTGATTTTGACTTGTAAAAGTGATAATAAAATAACCGATTTGCATAAATTATTTGACTTTGCCATATAAAAAAGTTACATTGATAATTATAGCAAAGTTATATTGTGTAAAAAATACAATAGCTATAGAAGAAGCAAATGTCTGCCATCATTCTATTCTAACAGTGAATGAATGACTATAAAGCGTCTATGAGTTTGTAAATTATACATAAATATAGCTTACATATACTGTTACATATATTGATGTATGTGGGTCAAACCGACCGGAGGGATATTTAGGTATATTGAACAGGAAAACACTATTGCAGTTTTCACTGTGAACTAAAGTTACTGTTCGCGCTAGAACGTGTCATAGGGAAGAGCGTGTATGACCATACACGTTCTTCCCTATGACATAGTTGTTATAGTACAGTATCTAAAGGAAAAGAGTCAAGGTAGATGGTAATATGTTTATGTATTTTTGATGTAATCTTGAATTAATTGGATTGTGGAGGTAGGCAGGACACTTGGATAGAACAAAAGACGGTAGGAACGAACGCGGTATACCAGCGTAACACAATCAGACACCGACCCCGCCGGTGAGGTCGACGCACCCCCCGTAGGTTCGCTAGAACGGTCGAGACACTCTTCCAGTGGACGTAGCCTTCTCGATCCTATACCCCGGCAACGCCCAAGCCGAGGCTCGCACCCCACGGGTGCCCTTGAGCTAGTTGCCTCCCACTTTTGATGGCTGGGCGCCTTAAGCGCCTACCCTCTCGCCCGGTGACGCTGCAAAGGTCGGTAGAGACAACAGCATTAGCCCGTTCAAAAAAAAATGGGTAAGTAGATGATATCTTGAGGATTCAGGGCAGGCAGGATCGGCGCAGGACTGGAAAGAATTGTGTGTTAAAGAGGGTTGTATCCAGCCATTGACTATAAATCCAGTTGACCAATGATACAACTTCCCGTCGTGCGAAAAATAGTAGTTGATTTCCACTACTAATTTCATACAAATCACGGGAACCCGTTGATGTCTTTTGTTCCATCCTGCTCTGTCCTTTGTAATTTCGTATAGCTTTGTCTCGCTTTGTTACCTCGTCCCCTGCCCGCGCAGGTGAGTCGTGTTCGTACGCGAAATTATGTTCACGAGCTATCAACGGGCTTTATAATCTTTGTATCCAGCAGTGGATCGGTCGAAATGATGATGATAAATGATGGATTACGTACTGCTTAGAACCACCTGCTTTTCTTCACCTGCAGAGCTAGGATGAGCTTCGGCATACCAATCTCTACCCTCCAGAATACGTTTGACCAATGAACGTTCACTTGGATCACGTCATAAACCTTTTGTTGCGTCTTTATTGGTTAAATGCTGCACTGTGTGTACGTGTACCTACCAATACAATAGGTAAAAGTTGTTGTTGTGGTTGTTTTAAAGTTCCGGGTGACACTGCAACTGTTATGGGCGGCCGTGTCACTTAACATCAGGTGAACGACTAGCTCGTCACGTCATTTAATTACATAAAAAAAAAAAAAAAAAAAAAAAAAAAAAGGTACCTTCATCATCAACAGCCTGAAGACGTCCACTGCTGAACATAGGCCTTCCCCAGAGCGCGCCACCTTGGGCAGCTACTCGCCTCCTGCATCCATCGGCTCCTCGCGACTTTTACCAGATCGTCGGTCCACCGAGTGGGGGGCCAACCTACGCTGCGTTTAAATAAACGTTAACAATTAGGCACCTACTTACACCAAGTTCTTAGTTTACCTAATAATATTATTGAGTAGTTTTAGTTGCATAATTATCTCTATTCTTTTTTTTTCTTGTATTTTCTGTAAGAATTAAGTAACTGTCGGTGTGTATCCGCTCCGTGGTTTCACCAAGAGGTCAAAACGGAAGACCAGCGCTGGTTCAACTGAACCAGCACAACGCTGAGTTGGGGCCTATGTTTATCTTTTGTTTATATCTGTTAAAATATTATTACTTATCTTTTTTTTAGTAATTGTTGTTTACAAATAAACAAATTTTCTTTCTTTCTTTCTTTCTTTCTTTCAAATGCTTTCTCGAGAGAAGGGATGTGTGAGCTGATTTTAATAGCTCATACTAGCCCTGCTGGTATTGTTATATTGAAATTGTGGTCCGAAGTCTTAAATCCTTGATGAGTAGATTTATGTAAATGTTCCTAAGTCTGTACAATTCAAATAACAATATCTGAAGCAATTGTCTATTCATCAGACATACCTATTAGCTGTCTATCATCTGTAGACTCCTCAAGGTATGTTTGACTTGTAACAATCCTAGTGGTCAAAACAATACAATGGCGTACAATGCTAATTTTAGCTGAATGTTAACGGTATTCTAAACTCGCATAATCTTATCAGTTTCCAGGTATTTTCTAATGTTCTACTAATCTGTATTATCCAGTTTAGTCGTAACTCACAGCTCATTGAAGCGAACAGCTGGGTTGGGGTACTTGTAGGTGCTATTATTTATTGTGGTTACTTGGTTAGGCTGCGTATATTCTGTGGCTAGGAGATGTAGGTATAAGTAGGTAAGGTAACGTAGCTAGAGATTGTACGTAGCACTCGTTGGAGTCATTTGAAGTAGGCACATAACTATCACCTTATACCAAAGACTTCTTTGTATACCATAGACCTCTTTGCGTAATACGTAGGCATGGGGTCTCATCAGGAACAAAGGAAAAATTCTGTGGCTAGGACATGTAGGTATAAGTAGGTAAGGTAACGTAGCTAGAGATTGTACGTAGCACTCGTTGGAGTCATTTGAAGTAGGCGCATAACTATCACCTAATACCAAAGACTTCTATGTATACCATAGACCACTTTGCCTAATACGTAGGCATGGGGTCTCATCAGGAACAAAGGAAAAATAGCCCGAATGTAAAAAAAATCTAGTGATCGTGTCGTGAGCGTTACTAGTTAGTGGCCAGTGTATTCGTTTGGCCCAATACCTCGCCAATACGCAATAGATGTCGTTCGCTAATCTTGCGTTATGGAGAAATAAAATAATTCGTAGAATAGCCCGAATTACTCCTTTCTATGGGATGAGGTATCTGTATTAGTATATTATATCTGTGACGTAGGTTAGGTACACCCTTTGACTATAAAATCTTTGGACACCTATCATTATCCGAGTTTTAGTAGGTGTTTGTCAATACTATAGGCACAGAATAAACAATAGTTTGCATTGTTTCTAGGTACTTATCTAGTTTAATGTAATGACGTTAATGGTTTAGTCACAACGCTAAACCATTAACGTCATTACAGTTAAAGCAATGGGCGTATACACCTATGACGTTGCAGTGGCTTAGGTCATTTTATTTGTAATATTATACATTCACGCGTTCTGACAAAATGGTGCCGGTTTGACCCAGATAAAGCATTTAGGCCCAATTTCACCAAACTAGAATAAATTTTATTCCAGGTATAACTTTCCGAGAACAACCGTTTTACGCGAATATAGCCCTTATACCACCAATTTTGTGAAGGAATAAGACTTATTCCTTGGATACAATCAAAATGGCGTCTTTTTTGTGTAATTTCATTTGTGAATTAGCTGTATCCAAGAGTAACGAATAGCCTTATACTTGGAATAAACGTTGGTGAAATCGGGCCTTAGTTGAGGTAAATTCGGATTTGGTACTGCTTGAATAGTACCTTACCTTATGCACAGAATAGATATATAGTACTAGTACGTACCTTGCATGCATTCACTCACAGTTTTCTTTCTACTCTTTGTAGGGTCAATGTAGGTACTGCGTAGCGTTATCGTAGCGTACGTAGCGTAGCGTAGGTATATCCCTCGTAGACACGTAGATCCTGGCACGTATACGTATTACGTACCATTGTTATTAAAGTGTGGTGCCGGTTTGCGAATAGGACCACCCCATTTCTTCCCGTGGGTGCCGTAAGAGCCAGCTAAGGGAATATCCAGGGAATGGGCAGCAGCATTCTCCTCGGTACATTAAAATCTTCTGTGATTACCAAGCCGCCTGCCAAGCGTGGTGATTATGGCAAATCCCCCCCTATGATAAGCGTCCCAAGAGGCGTTTTATATACAGGGTTATTGGTAATTCGACGTATTCCCGTTAGGAGGTGATAGGTGACTATTTGCGATAATTTTAACCCCCATATGTGTTATGCAAAAGTGAACCATTTTTGAGTTATCATGTTTTTTAGCTTTTTTCAAAATAAGTCAAAAATGCAACTTCAATAATTTATTTCAAATAAAAGTATTCATTTAAATCTCATTTTTTCTTTTGGTTTATAAATTAAACAATTAAACACTGGAAATTTATCAATATTAAAACAACAATTATCGTTCCAAATTTAAAAATGTGAGACGAAAAACGATATTATTTTTGTTTGAGTTTTTTTTCACTAAAATGCCTTAAAAACAAAAAAAAAGTTATTAAACTTGGGTTGCAGATTATTTTAAAAACAACTGTTTTATTAGCTTTCCAACAATGCATAACAACTAGGAACTTATATATCAAAGAAACTGAAAAAAGAAATGATCACAAAGGAAGTAGGCGTCTGGCGCCTATTCGAGCAGTTACGTCGACATGGCTCAAAGAAGGTTGTCAAAAGAATTACCACATTACGAGCATTTTTTAGTAAACGTATATTACGTATTACATAGATTAAAATAATGTAGGCAGGTATGTTATATCATATAATATGTATAATAATCACTCCATAATTCCTCTAACTCCAAAAACTAACAGATAAACCACAGATTAATCACATAGTTACTGGCATACATAGTAACAACCACCACCAACAGCATGATGGCACAGAATAATTAATAGTTCAGGCATATGTGTAATTAACACACATAATAATTATGGTTCAGGTAGGTATTGATGGCTTAACCACAGATCACATGGGCTGACGCACAGGACAGGCAGGCACAGATATACTAGTTCCACTTCGGCATTCGTCTGAGACACTTGCCTTCCGTAATTAATAATAGTAGCACAATAATAATAACATGATGTTCTGTCACCCGTGAATTCCGTTGGGGTAAAGTTACCTGCGTCCCACCTGACGCGCACTCCTGCGCATCGCATCTTCCTTCAATATCCGACAGTTGAATTCAAACCTACCTGCCGAGCGGACGTGCCTGGAACCTGTGCTGTGGTGTTTGTGTTTTTAATTTGTTTCTGGTGATTGTGTTGTGATGTGTGAGTGAGGATGCATTATAAACAGCTTTTTAAAAGGTTTGTCACTTTCTCTAAATATTATCTATGGATACTACTTTGGTCTTTGGGTTATTTCAAACAAAACAAGTTTAATTTTAACAGTAAACTGTTAGGCATTGCCTTTTCCTGTTAAAAACACTATTTGCATTTTCTATTTAGCCTCATATCGTAAACATTATGATTGAAGTAAAGTGGGAGGTATGATAAGTTTATTAAATACATTTCTTACACCGTATACCTATTTACCTAATTGGTCAAAATTACAAGTGTATCTACCTCGAGCTTCTGTTTGATCAAGTGTAGGAGCAAAGATATTTTGTAGAACATAATTTCACGAGTTGTGACGCTGACGACTGCCCCAGATCGAGTTGCAATAATTGGTGTGTTATTTTTCGTATGGCAATCTTTATTATTACTTACGATTTCGCGTTCAGTACTTTCCAATTTATCATTTATGTTTCTAGGTAGTTACTACCTTCTCGTTTCTAAGTAATCTCTGCAGGAAATATACACTACAGTCTTGATGTAGGTAATTGTATTATAGGGTTTCGGATGAGATTTTCGGCCATGTCCTTTTTATTCATATTGCAAAATAGATCAGATAATTCAAATCAGTTTTAAGAGAGTATGCTGGCTGAATGCTGATTTTCCTTGCCATCCCCACTATGAATTATAAAACCTATACCATCAGTCTGTCTTTTTCCACCATAATTTATCTGTCCATCAAAACAATTTGATAGCATCATGCTTCTGAGTAATTTATAGGTAGCTATAGGTACACAAATTATCTCGAGATAAAAACACGAATAGGTAAATGAAAAACTTGAAGCTTGCGTTGCCTCGCTCGTTATGATCACAGATAACGTTTATTAACGTGAAAATCATTAGAGGAATCTTAATGAAGTAAACCGTAATACGTAAGGGAATAACATAAAGAAGTCGAGTCTCTAATGAGTAATGACCAAAACTCTAAAAGTATACAGACCTACGCTATGAAGCCAGTATACATGGTAATGCCTACAATATAGTTAAATAAATATACCTACCAGAAATGTAGTGTAGTACTCATACTTACCTAATAATAAGTAAGTAAGCACTTTTATAGATATTTTAAAAATAATATCTAAAATCCAAAAAAGAAAAACGCAGGTCTGTACCATGACTTTAGTGATTTACGAGAATTTTAGTATTTAAGTCAAATCAAATTAAAAACCCTCAATAAATAATAAAAGTTAAAATTAAGATAAGTAGGTATGTACCTATGTACCAAAAACACCACACCCACATTTATAGTTGAACTACTCTCACTCTGTAATCCGATTTAAACCTCGATGTTCAAAACAATTTACATCAGCTTATCTCTAATAATAAGAAAAAGTACTCAAGTGACTTTATTCTAAGTAAAAAATCTAAAGCTTTTTCAAACTTTCCCAAGCTGCGCGTACGCATTAGGCTAGCAACACGCCCCGGGCGGATCACGCAGCGGGCGTTCATTGGCTGGTTTTTAATACTAGTACTTATTCTGGATCGGTACAGGTATGAGTGGTGTGTACTCGCCCTAATTGTTGGGAATATCAAGAATAAGCTTTTTTTTAAAATCTGATAACTTGTTTCTGTGTTTTGGTGCTGTTCTAAGGCATAGATCTAATATATTTATGATCTGGTAGTCATACGTATAAAGTAACATTACAACTTAAAATGTTATTTCTCTTTTTGGCTGTAATATTAAGTAATAATTTGTTTTCTTTTTGTGTTTACTAAGAGCTGTGGAATAAATAAATAAAGAAAATAAAATAAATAATAACTTGGAAATGTAAATTGTTATGTTACTTTTTATTTGTAATTACCTATGGCTACCGGATCATAAATATAAGTTTTTTTTAAATAATGGGGTCTCGTTTGAATTTTATATACCGCATAATTACGATTACGATACATAAATATTACGTGACGCCATTAAATATGCTATGGAGAAAAAATAGAAAAATACTCCCACAATATACCTGCCTAAATGGTAATACACAGAACAAAAAAACTGTTATCTAAGAAACATCTTAAGTAGACACCGCTAATCGCCTAAAAACTTAAGAAGATAAGAAGCTCGGTTTCTCTACGAAAGTACAAAAATCGATTTGAGACAAACTCACGCACGACCGACATGCGGTTGACATTATAAGTAAAAGATAACTTCTTGATCCTTTTCAAAATAAATAATACTTAAGTACCTTTTTAACGTAACTTAAAAATAGTGAAATGTTAGCGATTATACCTCTAATTTATAAGATTATTAAAGTTAGTAATAAAACTATTCATTAAGTTGCATTATAACAACAAGAGTAGATTAACATACTTTGATTGTTATTAAAACAGGAAACAAAAATAAAAAATAAAAATTATCTACGTTACTTATAATATTGTAGTAACTTGCACACTCGAAGCAACGTAATATTATTTATATTAAAATATGATTAAATAGGTATTTCTAAATAACCCCATTGAGTGACACAAGTCTTCTAATTTACCCCATAAGTGCCTATTTACTCCATTCTACAGTAATTTTGTTCGAAATGAAGACATTAAATTGCCAAATTAAGGAGGCAATTAAGCAACGTCGCCTATGGAAGCTCGGAGTAAAGGATATTCTAAAATTAAATGAGCCAACTACCCATAGCAAATTGAAGCATAGTTTTAAACCATTTGCGCGTATCCGAGTCTCAGGCTCTATAATCCGAAACTTAATTCGAATATTAACTCAAGATCGCGGGAAACACCGACTGCCGTAGAATACAGAACACTACCATTGTGTCCCCGCCTCACGCTAGAACGGAGCAAACGACATTGAGCCGACTGACATAATAGACTTTAAGATTTATCCCACAAATTTCATTTTCACTTGCACGCGTGCCGAGGTAATGTTGAGTCGTATACGTGAAGTTATGAAAATGGGCGATTCTCGGAGCGTCGCGCGTCGTCAGTCGTAGGGTTTGAAACAATGACGGTTTTGATACAAATTTCCTTTGTGGAAACGGTTGTTATGGATGCCTTTTTACGTGGATTGTGATAGGGCGGATATTATTGTTACGTACTACGGTGTGACAGCCTGTTAAATGTCTATACATAATGATTAATTATTACACTTATAATTTAATTTCTCTCGTTTCAATTCAAGGTAAAACAATATAGAACTTATAGTTTGTACAGCGTAAGAGAAAATAGTTCTTCCGGCCCGGACTTTCCTTCCATCCCATCCCAGTACGTTTCCACTGGGTGGGCTTTCTTTCACGTGGAGGAGAGAGTGCAGGCCATAGTCCACAACGCTGGCGAAGTGTGGGTTGCTGGTTGGTGGATGACACATTACCTACTCCGTTCTCGAATTTTGGGATTCTTGATAGTGTTGCCGAACTATCGATAGTTTTACCATCGATATTTTTCATCTGTATAAACTGTAATATCGATAGGCCTATCGATAGTACCGATACTATTGATAATATTGTTGCTCACAAATGAAAAAATATCGATAGAATAGATTCTATCGATAGTTTAACCGATAGTATGGCTAGTACAAATGAAACACAAAACTATCGATAGTAGCGATATGCGATACCATCAACATTTTTTAATTTACGAGCAGCAATATTATCGATAGTATTGTACTCTTTCAATAGCATTGCCATGTTCTGTGCTATCGATAGGCCTATCGATAGTGTTTCGAGTGGTTGACTATCGATATACTATCGATTAATGACCGATAGTCGACTATCGATCGGCAACACTAATTCTTGAACATGCCGATTACCTCACGAGTCACGTTACTCACGGTGTTTCCCTCCACAGTTGTAAGAGCGAGTGCAATAGCGCAAATTCCTCAAATAACTTGAAAAGACATTGCAGGTGCTGGGGCTTGGGATTAAAACCTGGATTGCATTCTAATTGCAAATGTCAAACTCTAATTTCTGATAATAATTGGTCGAACTTACTATAAAAACAGTGTGTTTACTGTTTATCATCAGAAGGATATTATCATTAAAAGTCAGTTGAATAAATAATTGTACTTACCTAGTATTAAACTGCACTCTATACCTACCTTCATCAGCGATTATAGACCGTAACCACAGAAAACTTAATAGGTATGGCAGAACTTCGCAAGTATACAATACTGTCAGTTGAGTGGAAATGGGTCACTTGGTATTGTTTACGAGGTGGCTTCTTTGTTTTACTCCATGGAACACGTCCTGGGGCAGTCCAATTGTTGTTGTCCATTTCTCCATTTATTGCAATTAAGTACACCAGATTTATCTTACCTGTTTTATCTACTACTTGTAAAAGTGCTATGCATAGCTTATTTGCAATAAAAACATTGAATTGATTACTAGATAGAAGGCATGAAAATTGTTCTTTACGAAAATTAGTTGCGGCAAATGGTGAATTTTTAAAGAAAGCTTGGTAACTTTTTGACACCTTATTTATTTGAAACGACTCACGCTTAGAAGTTTACAAATGATCCTTATTATTGAACAAAATCACCTCTATTTGTATGTAAATAACGTAGTTTTTCCAACGAGACAAATTGGCTGAATGAATTTCCTTCTGTACATTTTCGTCTTTCCTTTGCCATGCTAATAGTTTGTTTATGTACCTACTTAGAAGATAAACGGTTCCTTTGACGGCAAATATTTTAGGTACTATTAGATACTGTAGTATTATTACGTTGCAAATTAAATTAACTTTAATTTGAATAACTGTTTTTTAAATTGGTAATTCCGCACGACTACCATGTATGAAAGCTCATCTTTATATCATCGTAGGATTACCTATTCGGTGTCATTCAGTTATTTACACCTAATTTAGCACCCAATTTTTTTATTTATTTGAGAAAAGGCACACGAGTAGAATTGGAACGTGAATGACCCTGCAAATGCATGAAAAATCAATAGAAATCTTTGTGAAAAACTATCTTTTTACGGTTTAGTACAACAGCTAACTAAAGTACTATTGATATTGTTGCTAGAAGTTGTATAAGTACTTGTAAATTTGACGTGATCGATGATATATATATAGGTACCTAATGTTAATCGATTAACCCACTTTAATAAGTAATACAATTTTCTACTCTTGAATATTATACCTATACTTGATGAGATGAGACACGGCAATGCGTGTAAGCTAAAGTTGGGCTTGTATTGCATGGGGACAACAATAACTAAATTGTAAACTACACTTACCCAATAAGTTAATGTAAGCTACCTATCTTGAGTGTGTCAGCAACTGAAGGTCCAATAAAAACATGAATCCGCTGATTTATGTGGTGAATTTTATATATATACATATATAAATTCATGAAAATTGTATAGGCTTTTATCGTCTCGTCAACACTTGTAGCATCGTCACCGTGTCCACAGGTGTAATCATCTCTAAAACCAAGTTCAACCACAGAATAGATAATAGTACAACGTAGTTCAACATTGCCTCGGCTTTCGCTGCCTAGCGTAAGTCACGACTTTTAAATATGGCGTATGATGGAAAGTAACTTTGGTCAAGTGCATGTAGACACTGTCAACTTGGTCTTGTTTACTCTGATAACAGGAACGTGCACTGATTGTTGAAACTGATTTATCTTCTGAATACACAATCAGCTTATTACATTTTAACTTCTTAAACAAAACAAGTATGACACAGAATAATAAAAAAACACAAAACTACCTTAATAAACTCAATTATTTTAAAATAATAACATATTATTGTGCTAATAGCAACTTGTGCAGCAACACGGCCAGATAAGGGCGTATTTTCTGATAACACCATGGGGATTTAATTTGGTGATATTCGTTTCAACAAACTTATTGTAAATAAGTAATTAAAAACAATATTCTTTATTCTGGCATCAAGGCCCAAGGGTTAGTTGCAAATAACAGGGGTATGACTAAGTGTTAGTAATTTTATATAGCTTGAATTATTTTAAACTATATTAGGTATAGGTAATCATAGAAACTTATTATATTTTTATTTTCTACCCACCACTTAATTAATACTGATTTCACCCGCATAATTTTTAGATTTCATATAAAGAAAGAAAGAAAAAAGTATTTATTTGCAACAGACACAAATAATAATATAGATACGAAAAAAAAGAAAAAAAAATTAAGTAAAATAATGATATAGGTACGTAACCCACATAAAACAATTTATATTTGACTGCAAGCAGTAATATTATTCGGGTTTTCCTTCAGCACCTTTGAACCCTAAACCGTTGACCACGGAATTTATGTTATTTCTTTAATGTCCCTCTCGTGACGCCGCCATCCCTGAACCCGAAGCTACGACTCTTCCGTGCTCATTAAGGCTCTTATAATTTTACGGTTGCCTCAAAATACGACTTTTTTTAGTCGGATAATGTATGACCTTCGTAATGACTTGAGTGGTTTGGTCACGGCTTAAATTATTATGAAACATCTCCGTTTTTGTTTACGCATTCCAAAAGGAACCAAAAATGTTGCTGCAAAGTCTTATGTTTTAAAAAAAGTCACGAAATGTTATGAAAATAGGAACGTTCCGTTTACTTTGTTGTTTAAGGCTTAATAAAATTGAAATCCTACTTAATGTCGAAATACCTGGAAATGGGTAAAAGTTTACGTAGTACAGTAACCCCTTCATAAAGTAACAAGAAATGGTGAACCTACTTTAATTAAATTATAATGATGCTTGATAAAGGAAATTTCCTGCTGCCAACTGGAATTTCCACTAACTTAAGCACCCTAATCGTATTCCGCGTCTGTAATTAAATCCATTTGACTTAACAAAGCTGCAATGCACAAATACAATTTCGTAATTATAAAAGGTAAAAATAACAGTCTCGTTTTTTATGGCTCGTTTAAACTTAAAACAATAGCTGTTCGAAAAAGACGAAGACGACCACAGACGTACTATTTTTATTTGCAAATGACGTAACCCATAACAGTTGCAGTGCCATTCGGGATTCTATAACATAGTTTTGCGTGACACTGCACTGCGCACATCATCCTGGGACATCAGCACAGTATAGTAATAACATTTCTAGACTGTGAGATCAGCGGGGTGATCACGGAACTTTGATAGCAATGAAACAGTAGATATTTCATCCCGACTTTAAAAGTTTCCACAGTAACTACGCACATAAACTGCATATTGAAACTGTCAAATCCATATATTTTTGTGTTTCTATTGGTTGCAATAAAGTTACATGATCGCCAAGCAGGTCATAGTCTCCTAGCTACAGGGCTCTCGTGCCCTCAAACACCCCTCAAACTGGAACACAATAGTGCTTGCACAGTACTGTTGAGTGGTGGTACCTAGACGATCTTGTAGAAAAGTCCCACCACCTAGTGTGAGACTCGCTCATCGAGCAACTAACTGGGTAGTTCGTCGATGGACTCGCTCGACCAATGTTTGTGTTTTATATAGTACGTATATACGTATACGTATGATGTTGGTGAGGAATGGTTATTGGTTGGTGGTTACGTCATCGTCGGTTACCTGAATTTTTTTGGGAACAGATTACTGCGGTATGCGGAGACTTTGTTCCTTTTTTATCTGCTGTGAATGGACGGGCTTTGTGCGTGCTTTAGGAAGGTTCCGATTTCGTACGCCTGCGTACTGTGGGACTTTCGTGTTTCGCGTAAGGCAGGTAGTTCCTGGAAAAGTGTTTACCTAGTTAATTATTGTTAGGGTTGTTCCAAGAGATCCGCAGCCCATTGTTCTCGATTACTCAGTAAGTACAGCATTCTTTTTACCTAAACGAGTTCTGTACATAACTGTATTTAGCGTTGTGTATTAAGTTTTTATGAAGTAGCATTTTAGGCAGAATATGTCAGGCGCGGATATTGGCAGGGGCGCAGGGGGCGCGCGCCCTTCTTGGCGCAGGCAGTCCAGCACCAAGCGCGGTAATTAGCCAATTTACCAGGAAGATATAGATGCATGGAATTCATCATTTAAAATTAAAAGAGCACAAAATGGTCTGGTGTGTGTTGTTGGTCTGTGTTGGTTGTATCTGTTTTACCACCATATTCCCAAATTCCCCTCTTGGACTATAATACTACTACTATAATGATTTGTTATTACACGCATATCTCAAGATATCTTATTGCGCCCCTGGAATATGTACGAGCTGTATGGCATTTTTTCTGTGAATTTTTGAGTTTCGAGTTTTTATCGAACAGCCTGTATGCTTCAACAACACATTTTCTGGCGCATTTTGTCTCTTACATCAAAACCACAAAAAGATCGAAAACACATTTTTCTACTACGGATAGTTTTACCCATCCATCCAAACTTTACTCATATATGTACACATTCCGTACCTACAGAAAGTTATTTATGACCGTCACTGACTAATAAGTCAAGCACACACGACCGATAAGAGCTTTGTTTACGAGTAGGTACGTCGCGTGAACGCACCCTAATCCTCGAAGAATGTCCAGAATACTTAAAGGCCCAACTCTTGAGTGCCCAGAGTTTAATAACTGTTGGAGAGTGACGGCTTTTATTTATGACTTTGCGCTTGTATTGGACCAAGTTTCGTTATTTGTTAAGTTTTTACAACCAGACGGTTTAATTTCAAACTGGGTTTAATATGGAGGTTATAGAAAGTGCCATTTATGATATTAATAGCTTAAAGCGACTTAAAAACTGAAATGTCAAAGTCGAATGTATCTTTTATGACTTTTTCCTAAACTTAATTATAGTACTTTTAATTTTGTTTAACTTTAACTTTAGTTTTGTAGGCCTAGTTAAGTAATTTTATATATTTTAAGTCTGAAATAAAAACCTCATTCACTTTTAATAAAAGACAATGATCAATGATCATGGTACTAATATGGGAAATGATGCCTTTGGTTTTACTTCATGGCAAAAATCTATAGTAGAGAGAAAATTTTCTCATTTTGATAAGAAAATGTGAGGAAAATTTGAACCCGTTTTCAATATCTGGGCTGTAGGCCTGCTATAAACTTACTCCCTTGTTCCTCATCATCAACAGCCTGAAGACGTTTACTGCTGAGCATAGGCCTCCCCCACAGAGCGCCACTTTGAGCAGCTGCTTGCCTCCTGCATCTATCGTTTCCCCGTGGTTTTCAGCAGATCGTCGGTCCACTTAGTGTGCAGTTGGCCTACGCTGCGACTTTCGGTTCATGGTCGCTACCCCCCAACACCCCAGTCGCAGTCACTTTCTTCCCCATCGGTTGTCAGTTCTACGAGCGATGTGGCCTGCCCTTTGCCATTTCAACTTGCTAATTCTAAGAGCTATATTGGTAATTTTAGTTCTCTTGTTCATCAGATGAATATCTCAATATATTTTTAGGTGTGGTTACGTTTGTGTAACTCCTTACCAATAGCACAGGTAAAATGATTGAAAATGTCTAAAATATTTATTTATTGACATACTTAGCATTTATTTACGTGTAAGACAACCTAAAGCCTTTATTTGTTAGTAATTCAGTAACGACTATGACAACGTAACAAGCAATCTGAGCACGCGAGGTTACTGACAAGTACCTAGGCATTGAACACAGATGCAGAAGGTGTTACTACTTTATATGTTGAAAGATTTGAATCGCAAACAATAATTAACCACAGAAGTTATTATGATAGGTCGGAGGAAAGGTCTTTTCGTTACGTAGGTGTATGGTAGTGGTATATGGTAGTGGTATATGGATTTGATTGAGTTTCTTTGGTCTGCACTGTTTGTACCTGACTGCTTAGAAGAAGGCAACAATCGCGTATAAACCTTCCCTACTAGTACTACATTACATTAGTAAGGCCAATAATTTTATGCGAATATTTTGTGTAATCTTTGAATCTATTCGCTACAAAATTGCATGAAGTTATTGTCTATACTCGCAAGATGTTGCAGCTATGTGTAATAAATTACTGACGTTCTTTATGAAACTGAAATGTTAAGGAAGTCGTTTGCATGCTAACCATTGCTAACTATGAGATTAAGACGGTTTTAATTTGTGGATGTTGAAATCACTTTGCTATTCTGAAATCTAAGTATGTTGGGGTTCAATTCCAGAATTACTGAGATGACTGTGAATGTATTGAGAAAGCTATGTTTTATTAAGCTGTTGGTACGTAGTACCTACTGTTATATTGTTAACTTAACACTCACTGGTATCCCATTACTGCCATTGTATGTCGTCCAACCAACACCTAACAATAATGAACACCGATATATTATACCTTAGTAGACATTACTTACATCCCCCACTCGGTGGACCGACGACCTGGTGAAAGCCGCGGGGAGCCGATGGATGCAGGAGGCGAGCAGCCGCTCAAGGTGGCGTGCTCTGGGGGAGGCCTATGTTCAGCAGTGGACGTCTTCAGGCTGTCAATGATGACACATTACTTAGGTAGGTCCAACTTCGACAAAGAGGTGGCACGAAGAATCCAACTCGGTTGAGCCGCGTTTGGGAAGCTTCGCCCTAAAAACAAAACGTAAAACGAAAATTTTCAATCAGTGTGTGTTGCCAGTGATGACTTATGGAACTGAGACATGGTCTCTTACTGTTGGCCTCATTAGTAAGCTCAAAGTCGCGCAGCGAGCTATGGAGCGAGCTATGCTCGGTGTTTCCCTGCGAGATAAGCTCCGGAACGAGGAGATCCGCAGGAGAACTAAAGTGGCCGATATAGCTCTTAGAATTAGTAAGTTGAAATGGCAATGGGCAGGCCACATCGCTCGTAGAACTGATAACCGATGGGTAAGAAAGGTTCTCGAGTGGCGACCACGAACCGGAAGATGCAGCGTAGGCTGGCCCCTGGTTACTTAAATTACCTATAGGGTCAGAAAGCTTAGTCCACTAGTGTTTTTTTTTTGGAATTAAGTACTACAAACGGAAATAGTTTCAGTTATCCACTACCTACCGAAATCTTGCGTAAAACACAAAATGTAATAGTTTTCCCAAAGTCGGGTGCCAAGTTCACACGGCTTTGTGGGAATAGGTAATAGCTAATAGGGAAGGTATCTTATGTCGTGATGGGTAAGACGATAGGTTCACACGATTATGCGTAGATAATATTAAGTTGTAAACTCGTCTGTAATTTTATAGATTGCATAGTTTTTGTACGCGTTGCAAATCGCAGCAGTATATTACGAATATCATATTGGAGGTAGGTTGTTTTGTAATAAAAGTAAAGTAGATTAAAAATTTTCGCAAGATCCATTCCCTAAAGTATACGAAAGATGTGTTGTGTTTGGTACAGATTAAAATGAATTTTAGTTCTGTTTAGGAGATTTTAGATGTTTAATCTATGGAGCGGCTAGCCAGCTCGACAATATAATTCAAGTGTGTTATGGCCGATGTCGATCATGTTTTTGTTTTTTTTTTTTTTTTTTTTTTATGAGATGAGTGGCAAACAAGCAGGCGGCCCACCTGCTGGTAAGTGGTCACCGCCGCCTATGGACATCTGCAACACCGAAGGCATTGCCGGTGCGTTGCCTACCCTTAGAGAGGACTCTTTGAACACTTTTCTTGAAGCTCCCCATACTGTAGTTATGCGGAAAAATCTCAGGGGGAAGATCGTTCCACATCGTTCCATGTACTGCTCAACTGGTTTATTTTTTGCTGTAATGTAATTAAAGTAGGTTTATAAATTACGAAAAAGACCTGTTACCTGGTCTTACATAACGCAACCGTTTAATAAAGCCATTTCTTTCCATTGAGTAACGAAAACCGACCCAAGCGAAACACATTACATTACTAATTCATCTCAGAACTGAGAACCGAAACAATGGTATGTCTGCATTAACATAGTAGAAAGTGATCAAATTAATTCTACTAACACGTTAGCTCTCACAGATTCGGTTACAGTTACGAGTATTGGTATTAACAAAAAAAGCTTCCTTGGTGTATGCTTGATGTCTATAAACATCATTGATAATTTAGATTATTTTAGAAAAAAATGAAAATTCTTCTTCTCGTGTAGGCAAGTGGTCAGCCCTGGTGTCAGAATTTTTAGGCCGCATAAAGGCTTCTGACTTGGCTTAACGACTATTGTCTTAATAAGACAACAGCCGGGTCTGACGGCTTAACGTGCCCTCCGAAGCACGGTAGCGCTCAGTTGTAAATACCACTTTTTGCTGTAGCGGTCACCCATCAAAGTAGTGACCGCAGCGAACGTTGCTTAACTTTACCGATCGGTTAGAAACGGATAGTCGTGCTTCGCTATGAGCGCTACCAATGAAATGAAAATTAGAAGGCCGATATATTTATTTCTGATTATCCAATCTTTTTTACGACAGTAAGAAAATTCTGATAAGTGACTAATACGTAATTTGCATCTAGCTAAATTTGCTTAGTATAGCATTTCTAAAAATGTGTCCTTTTCAAGTCCCAATTTAGCGACTGTACTGATTTTGTTGTAATTTGGTTTGGACCAGAACTCTGGGGAAGGACATGACCATCTAGAATACTAGTATTTATGATTTTTATAGCAGTATCGCCTGCTTAGTGTAATCTATAGAAACTACAGATTACACCCCGCCCCGTTCCCGTTCGTGATTCAAATTTTTCCTTTACAAATTAATCTGTATCAAGAATACTTTCTATCACTTAAATCCACGCGTGCAGAGCAGCAGCATCTGGTAGAGTAGATAATAGCTTAATAAACATATCGTCGCTTGTTTGACTAAGTGACGTATCTGACATTTTTTCTACAAATACGTTGATTTGACAGTTCGACGCGTCTTTGAAAGTAGATAAAAGCTACATTTAAAATTTCAGATAATGTAAAAATGTCAGATACGTCACTTAGTCAAACAAGCGACGATAATTATGTGTAATTATAAACAAGTTGATTTTAATGGCAGATCTAAGAACTTATAATATTTACACTACAGGTCGTTACTCTATGTGATGATGATTAAAGAGAAACAATAGGCCCATGTAGTACTACGGTAGCACTAATATTTATATTCTGTGGTAGTACCTTGAGTAAAGATCTACGTATATCTACTGATATGAGAGTAGGTACTATAACAACAAGTTTGAGTTCTCCGGACATTGGTGACTTGTCCACACTGTACATTGTTAACTAGGAAAAGCTAGTGTCCACTCGATGTTCATCACTGGCGGTCATTGGGATTTTTCCGTTTTGTCACCAGTTTAACTACGAATTATAATACTGTATTTACCTATTAATATAATTATCTCTTCCCATTAGGATGACGGCCGTATGCTTGCTACCTATTAGCATCAAAGTAAATAAATACTGTTTCGGAAAAAGGATCTCTAGTAGGTATCAAGATATTTACTAAACTACATAATATCTATCTTACTTCCCCGCAGAAGTGTTCTACTGCAACTCTTTTTGCTATGTCTTTCTTTCCCTCATCTTTAATTTCGTTTTGTTTTTGTCTGGCCAAGCTCATTTAAACCATCTTCAGCCTAATCCTCTTGACGCGCTTTTGGTCTTATGTCTCCAAACTCCAATTACACCTACACTGTTACACCTACAATTTAGACTTTTTACACTGAATATAATGTAAAAAGTCTAAATTGATACAAGAACGTCTTCCGTAACTCTGCAATAAGAAGATGGGATTCTATAACTTTAAGATGAACTTTCGCGAAGTCACATCAAATATTTTAGTGTTAACGATTATGCTAAAACTGTTGACCAAACCGAAGATTGGGCTTGTAAATAATTAAGTAGGTATAGGTAACTATCGCGGAGGTTGAAAGGTCAAAGTCCACTCCATTTTGTTCTACATTGGAAATAATTTGTTGTGATGAATTAAGTTTTAGTTTCGATGATGGTTTATATTTTTGTGTGAGCGTTCTTTAAATGGTTTGAATTCTTATGTGCTGATCCGGTGAGATTCATTATTAAATTTAGATTTATGTACGTTATGTGTCCTAAGATCTTCATTGGTACGTGAAAGTTGATCATGGACATTGGACAACCAATAAGTACCTACCTATGTACCTACCTAACCTATACATGACTGACAGCGTTATACAGCTTCGAGTTTTTGGCTCTACAATTGTACTTTTATTGATTCCTCATTCGAGGAATAATGGAATTGGACTTCTTACTCTTCATGACATAAAATACAAAATTATATAAATTACGAAGTTATAACTACCCACTTACTTACTCGATAGACTGTAATTTTAATTATGTATACCTACCTAGATAGATAGATAGATATAAGATATACAGACTCGAAGAAGAATATCACAATATAATTTAAAATTTTACATTTTATACTTTTATGACGAACCGCAAGTAAAGGAACCAAAAAGGGAGAAACTGTTCACAACTCAAATTTGGAGGAGAGAAATGTATCGTGCATTTATGATCAACCACCGAGTGACCGAGCCGAGAAATTTTCCATTGAAATCTATTACACGCAAATAGGTAAAAAAGCAGGTATAATAGCTTACTGCTGTTGACCTTTTACAAAATAAAATTCCACTAGAAACTGTTGAAGTTGCAACCACTTTGCTGAAGCAGCACAGTCCAAAGTCAGTGTTTACGTTTCGTTATTCGGCATGTAGTAAATAAAACAACTACACGCGGTCACGCGTGGATGGCGGTGGTTTGACCAATATCCGGCCAATTGTGACGAAATCGCAAACAGCGGGCTGGTTCCAAAATTAACGTAGAAATTGGATGACTCATCAATCTTTATAAGACACTAGAGGCGCCCGTTGTTTCTCCCGCAACCGTTTTCCTCATAATTTTCCGGGTTAACCAGGATCCTATGTAGATCGCGGTGTAGGCATTGTGAAAAATTAAGATGAAATGCGCACAGAATCAGTTAGCAGTTTTGACATGACCACTGGAGAAACAAACAATAGGCTACGTTTGCGTTTATTGTTTGTAGAGACAGGGATAGCTTCACCAATGAATTTGATTGCTGCTATTGAATTTAGATTTTTCAGATCAATCGAATTTTTTCATCCACGTCTTTTATCAATTGTTTTGTGCATTGCCTGGAGCGTTTTCACATCACATGTCAGCTAGCATTTCTTTCGGGCGTTGTGGGACGACAAGGATGCTTTTATCGGCTTCCGATACAAGTCAATATGAAGACTTTTTAGTCTCTCCTTTTTAATGATGAATATCAGTACCTTATAATATTATCTTCATTTTGTACTTTAAATGAAGGGTATTGTTCCTAGTCTTGTCCTGTGTTGCTAGTTTTGTGTAACGTGAAGTAATTTCTATGTACATACTCTTTTAAGTTATATTTTATTGTTTGTTATAATTATGTAGTATTTAATGGTAGCTTTAAGAATTAGTAAGTTGAAGTGGCAATGGGCAGGCCACATCGCTCGCAGAACTGACAACCGATGGGGACTAAAAGGTTCTCGAGTGGTGACCACGAACCGGAAGATGCAGCGTATATAGGCCGGCTCCCCAATAGGTGGAACGACTGTGACGATGTCATCCTCCTTCGTCATCGTTTCAGCTATTCACCTGCTTTCTTAGTTTTCGCATCAAATATTGGCCACTCATAATCTAGATTTAAATTCAAAATTAGAACATTAGTCACATTCTTTTCATTTTCCATACATTTTCGTCATTCTTCATTTAACCACCGAGGCGTACGGTTCTCGCTTGTGCTACACCAAATTTTAATATTCCTCTGTTTATACAATAATCAGTGCTCTATTCGAGCAGTTTTATTTTACGGCCGTTCGAGTCGAACGAGTCTACCATTTTATAATATATTCAGTGACTTCCAGGCCTTTAAACATACGAAATTATTGTTACATCTGTGAATAAACCCGTTCTCCCGAAGCCTACCTTTGTTATTTACAATAGTTCCGGATTTCCCAAACGTTACCTACGTGTTCCCGTGAGTGTCCTCCCCTTTCTGAGCTACCGGGAAGAAGCTTTGGGGGGACCTCCGGGACACTGGCGCCTACAACGTGGCTAACCTACCATTACCATTACATTCCACATCAAGACATCAAGATACATCCAGGATACAACTTCAAGATCAGTGAACGTGTGAAATATTTTAAGTAGAGTTAATTTTTCAAAATTCAAAAAGGCATAATCGCCAACGTGAACAATTTTAAAATTTTCTTTCGGCAATAGGGACTCCGGATTTTTATTTTTTTACCATTTTAATGTGCGGCATACATTGTAATTTATAATAAAAATATTAATTTAACACATTTTTAAAACAGTTTACAGAGTAAGCACTAGCGAGGGTGAGTTGCAAAATATATTAGTATTTCATCATCCATTTGTATTTCCATATAGCCACATCCATCCCTTAGTGACATAATTAGTGTCATTGTCATTTATTTTATTTTATTTCATTAACATCATTCATCCGTAAATAGTTTACACACCAAACATTCATAACTCAATACAATAATACTTACAGTACTCACATTAAACATAATCACAGGCTACCCATGTGTAGTTTCACAGCCAACTGAAACCTGGAGTGTTTAAAACCTTACGGTCATTCCAGGTGGAAGTTGGTACTGACTATACAACGTGCGTAGGGAGAGTATCCCTACGTAAACGTGCACGCAGACTTCCGAAGCGCGTTGCGTATACTTCCTAGGTCTTCGAGGCCGACTCGGAAAGTACGTGACCGTTGAGGCTGTCCAAGACTCCACACACATTACACAATATATACAATAAATCATATTAGTTTCATATTTCGTTTATTTCGTCCATCATTTGCTTTTACCATTTTCAATCATTTACTTAATTTAATCATAAATAATTAAGTACCTATCTAGGTAAGGTAAGTACCTACCTACACTTACCGCTTAATTATTATTTTTTTCGCATCATCTCTACCTATATCGCACGTACCCCTTTACCGCCGCTATCCTACCGATATATTTAAATAAATTTAGGTACCTACTTAATCTAATAGGTTTTCTGACATTCGTTCAATATGGATCCAATCCATTTAAATAAGCCTGAACTAATCTATGAACTAAAGTTAAGAAATGCGACAATTCTACCTACCCATACAGCAGAAGAATTGCGTTCACAGCTCACAGGTTTACTAGAAAGTTCTACGGACCAGGTACAGGGTCTCAGCCCATATTCCGTTGATCAGGACATAGAGGAACTTAAAAAATGTCTGACACTCATTTCTGCACGATTAATTTCTTATCCAAATCGTAAAGAAAAAGTGTCAACATATCTCATACATGTTAGGGATAGGTTAAATAATATGAATATCACCACTGATTTAACAGCTGACATTTTAGAGAGCTACAGAACTATCTTGGAACAATATTCAGAATACAACACACGTTTTCAAAGTTTAGAAAATCCAACACCGACTTCCGTCTACCACTCTTCAGAATCTGTGCAGAACTCTGCACCAGAGGTTCAAACGAATATTTTACCCTATTTCGACCTTTTTTCACAGAAACTTATGAATATTTCCGACAAATCATGCAATGAAATAAAACGTTTTACGTACAAAGGTGATACTTGTCCGAAAGATTTTATTATGAAGGTTGAGGAATTTGCGATTTCACGAAATCTTACAGATAACAAACTTTACCATCACATATACGACATTCTTACAGGGACACCATTAGAATGGTTTCGAGCACGTAAAGATACCATTAAGGATTGGCAATCTTTCAAAAATAATTTACTCAAAGATTTTGAAATTACAGATTATGATTACAAATTAAAAAAATCTATTGACTCACGAAAACAAAAACAGAACGAACGCACAATTTTTTACTTTTCCGAAATGGAATCTTTATTTTCGAAGTTGCACGAACCATTATCCGAGAAAGCGAAAATTGATATCCTTAGACGCAATTTACGCCCAGAATTTAGTCAACGTTTATCGCCAAATGATCTTACTTCAGTTGTTAACTTATTTGAATCCTGCAAATGGTACGAAAGCTGTATTGAAATTTCAAATTCAAATTGCTCTACTTCTACCCATGATTTATCAATGCCGTCGACTTCAAAAACACAACGACAAGTACCTACCTATCAGAAAGAACCAGTTATACTACAATATCCGTTCCATAATACCAACCAATCTTATGCACATGCACATACACAACCTTACCCATATCCTGTCTATTACCCAGTTCAATCAATAAATACTTCAAAAGAAGTTTCAATGAAAATTCCTACCAAATTTCTTTGCCCACGTTGTAGACATAACAATCACACGTTGGATAAATGTCCTTACGACTATAAAGTTTGCTTTCGCTGTGGTAAAAAAGATTTCACTTTTACCAACTGTCCTGTTTGCAATAAAGCTAACCAAAAAAAAATAATTACTGAGGATCGTGAACTTCAAAATTCAACTCAAACTTCTAATAATTTTAATCAATTTGAATGGAATGATTGGCTCAATACTATTAGCATATATTTTAAGGCATACAAAGTTTCCACGCTCCTCTTCGATGATTCTTCAGATTTTGAACGTCCATACCTACAAATCAATGTCAACGACTTGATATTAAATGGCCTACTCGATAGTGGTAGTTCCATTACAATTTTAGGGAACAATTCCCAAAAGTTACTATTGAAACACGGTTTTCAATTGCAATGTGACCAAACAATTAAAGGTTCAGTTGCGAATGGTGAACCTATCTACTCCATTGGTATTATTAAGCTTCCAATAAAGTTCAAAAATAAGTTTTCTATTATTACTGCTCACGTAATCCCAAGTATTACGCAACCTTTCATATTAGGTATTGATTTTTGGAAAACTTTTAACCTTGCTCCAGATATACTTGAAACAATCACTATGCGTAAATATTCAAATGCACCAACATTCATTATTAACACTGAAAATGTACAACTGCATACATTCGATAGTCTTACTGAGACTCAGTCTTTACTTGCAAACGCAATTATACAAAAGTTTAGAGACATATCTACTGATGTACGACCTTTAGGTAAAACACACCTCGTTGAACATCATATCGATACAGGTGATCACGCACCAATTCGTCAACGATGTTATCGTTTATCTCCTGAAAAGCAGAAAGCACTTCGTAACGAAGTTGACAAAATGCTTGAGCTTGACGTCATAGAACCTAGTGAAAGCCCTTGGCTTAATCCTGTGATCATCACTCCTAAAAAAGATGGCACTTGGCGGTTTTGTGTCGACAGCCGTAAATTAAATGATATTACTAAAAAAGATGCTTATAAATTGCCATTTATTTCTGATATCATTGATCAACTTAAAGATGCTAAATACCTATCCTCAATTGATATTGCCAAAGCGTTTTGGGAGGTCCCATTGAGATTAGAAGACAGACCTAAGACAGCTTTTCACGTTCCAGGCCGCGGAACTTATCAATTTAAGGTTATGCCTTTCGGTCTTACAAATGCGCCTGCTACTCAACAAAGATTTATTGATAATCTGCTTTCTGACGAGTTTGACAACTCAATGTTTTCGTATTTAGATGACGTCATAATCGCAACTAATACATACGAAGAACACGTACGCTTACTTAACAAACTACACTCAAAACTTTCACAAGCAAACATAACTGTGAACTTTCAAAAATGTGCATTCTTTAGAAAAGATCTTAAGTATTTGGGCTATGTTATCGATGAAAAAGGTCTTCACACAGACCCTGATAAAGTCAAAGCCATATTAGACATTCCTCCTCCCAAGTCCTCACGAGACGTCAAGAAATTTCTAGGCACGGCTAGTTGGTACAGACGTTTTATACCAAATCTTAGCACATTAGCAGCTCCTCTCACAAAACTTACTTCAATCAGCAAAAAAGCTCCACCTTTCAAATGGAGTCAAGAAGCCGATGAAGCTTTTCATAAAATCAAAGAAGCATTAGTTTCTACCCCTATTTTAGCTTGTCCAGACTTTACCAAACCCTTCGCAGTTCATTGCGATGCGTCCGCATTCGGCCTTGGAGCCATGCTTACCCAAGAATTTGACGGAGTTGAAAAACCTATTGCTTACATGAGTAAATCCCTTACCGGTCCACAAAGAAATTATTCGATCACTGAACGTGAACTCCTAAGCGTTATCACCGCGCTCGAACATTGGCGTTGTTACTTAGACAATGGTCAAAAATTTACTATCTATACAGATCATTCTGCACTTCAATGGTTCTTACATTTAGACAACCCTACCGGTAGACTTGCACGTTGGAGCATACGTCTATCTATGTTTAATTTTGATATTAAACATAAACGCGGTAAGGAACATCTTGTTCCAGACACCTTATCTCGATCTAAACCAATTGATATTATTAATTATAACCCAGCAGTCACTTCTGACTCTTGGTATACTTCCGTATACTCTAGGTGTAGTACTAATCCCAAATCTACCCCTGATTTTATGATACAACATAATAAACTTTTCAAGTACACCCGTGCAACTACTCCTACTCATTCCGAATACATTTGGAAAGAAGTAATTCCATTGGAATATCGTGAATCAATTATACATGAAAATCATTCCCTACCAACAGCAGCACATTTTGGTACGTTCAAAACATACCATCGCTTAAAAGAAAAATACTTTTGGCCAGGAATGTACAAAGACGTAGCTACATTTATTTCGAAATGTAAGAAATGTCTTGCTTTTAAACATCAAAATCAAAACACTATTGGTCTGATGGGGAAACCCAAAAACTGTTCTCGTCCGTTTCAATGTATATCGATCGATCTGATTGGTCCACTTCCTATCACACATAAACATAACAGGTACATTTTCGTAGTCACATGCTGCTTTTCCAAATACTGCCTTCTTTTCCCAATCAAACGAGCAACATCTTCCGTAATCAAACATATCTTGGAAAACTTAGTCTTCATGAATTATGGCGTACCTGAAACAATTATTCTAGATAATGGTCCGCAATTCATAAGTAATGAACTCCACGAACTATTTACGTTTTACAACATTCCAAAAATTCACTACACTCCACGTTATTGTCCTCAAGTCAACACCGTTGAGCGTTATAACAAAACAATCATAACAGCGATTGCCACATTCGTGGACAACGATCATCGCAATTGGGATTTACACTTAAACAAAATACAATTTGCCATTAATTCTGCAGTAAATGAAACTACAAAGTTTACTCCTGCCTTTCTAGTATTTGGACGTGAATTGGTATCATGTGGTTCCGTCTATAATTCCGCAGATTTAATAGACGAACTTATTTTTGCTCCTCGCGATGTGTATGCAGATAATATCGGTTTGCTTAGTTCGTTATTCGCAGAAGTGCAAGCTCGATTGTTCCGTGCACATGAAATTAACGCCAAATCTTACAATAAACGTCATCAAAACATAGAGTTCAAACAAGGTGACATTATTTGGAAACGTAATTATCCGCTCAGTTCAGCTGACAAATATTTTTCTGCTAAGTTAGCACCCAAATTCATAAAATGCATTATTGCAGCGAAAGTTTCACCACTGATTTATGATTTAGTCGACTTAACAGGCAAACCCTTAGGACGTTGGCATGTTAAAGACATTAAACCTGTTCCACGTAACTGACATTTTAATTAAGTACTTTACAAATCTACACTACCCTTAACAATATTTTTCATACGGGTATACACTAACCTTAATAATCTTACACGAACATGAACTAGGGTAACCATAATAATTTTTTTCCCAGGATTTTAATCCACATTTTGCTTAAAATTTTAGACTCATTGTTCATTAACTTTTTCGAAGTCATGATTGATTAATCGGTTATTGAATTTCATTTCTTTTTAATATTACATGGGTACTTTCCCATACTATCTTTCTTTGATAATATTCAAAGATTACCTTAATTCGTAGACATAGTTCTACAATTATAATTTATCTTATGTTTCTCAATTACCTACAAGTTTAATTGACTTGTACTACTTCTACTAGAATGGTACTACCTACCTGCTATAATACGTAGCCCGCATTAATATTTGCGTGCCGATCTACTTCTACTTATTATTATAGTTTTTACTAAGTACCATAACATACTTAGACTCGTGTTTCCCATACGTGCGTCGTACGTTTGCTGTACGTAAAGTATTATATAAATATTTTCACTTATCACTTAGTCAGCGGGTAGTGACTGCATAAATAAGCCAACACTGACCACTAACAACCATTGTACATAATCACTTCAACAGCGGGTAGTGACTGCGTAAACAAGCCTACACTAAATAACATTGTAAATATACATTATTCATCACTTCACCAGCGGGTTGTGACTGTTAAAAAAGCCTACACTAATTATAGATTTGTTCCATGAGTAACCTGTTAATTATTAGGGTTCCTCTATACTAGGAGTTTTCTTTCCAACAATGGAAACAAGACTTAGAAAGGGAAGTATGAATGGTTGATTTGTATGGATTAGGAACAATATCTATTGTACATTCTCTTGTAAAAACCATCCCCATCCCCAAAAATAAACTTCATAATGCATTTCTTAACTTTAATTTAAAAAAAAAGTTTAACTTTAATTAAAAAAAAAAAAAAAAAAAACTTTAATATTTTGTTACTTAACTAACAACTTAAAACTTTTACAATATTTTTATGGTACCTGAACTCAAAAAAAATCATTACATGATTTTTTTTCCCGGGGAAGCGGGGTATTGTGACGATGTCATCCTCCTTCGTCATCGTTTCAGCTATTCACCTGCTTTCTTAGTTTTCGCATCAAATATTGGCCACTCATAATCTAGATTTAAATTCAAAATTAGAACATTAGTCACATTCTTTTCATTTTCCATACATTTTCGTCATTCTTCATTTAACCACCGAGGCGTACGGTTCTCGCTTGTGCTACACCAAATTTTAATATTCCTCTGTTTATACAATAATCAGTGCTCTATTCGAGCAGTTTTATTTTACGGCCGTTCGAGTCGAACGAGTCTACCATTTTATAATATATTCAGTGACTTCCAGGCCTTTAAACATACGAAATTATTGTTACATCTGTGAATAAACCCGTTCTCCCGAAGCCTACCTTTGTTATTTACAATAGTTCCGGATTTCCCAAACGTTACCTACGTGTTCCCGTGAGTGTCCTCCCCTTTCTGAGCTACCGGGAAGAAGCTTTGGGGGGACCTCCGGGACACGACGACCTGGTCAGAACCGCGAGGAGCCGTTGGATGCAGGAGGCAAGCAGCCGCTTAAAGTGGCGCTCTATGGGGGAGGCCTATGTTCAGCAGTGGACGTCTTCAGGCTGATGATGATGCTGATGATGATGATGATGATGATGACGATTTAATGGATATAGTGTTGTAGCGGCTACCCTTGAATTAAAAAGAATAAGTTAAAGGGCATCTGTCTGAGAATCTATTATCTCTGTATCTTTTTATCCCTCAGATGCTTGATAAGACCGCAGTGTACAAACTTTTAATTTAAGATACTGTTGTTGGTTTAGTAAAGATAGTGTCTAAAGTCTACAAACTATCGGTCTCTTTTTTGCTTCCTTAGCTCATCTCTTCCGAGCTGTCAAACCATTGTGAATCCAAATCAAACAGCCGATGTGCTGTTTAATTCATAACTGAGTACAATACCGTACAGTACTTGTCATTGTTGAATGGCGGAGAACGATTACCGCCGCGCCCATTGCGTGGGAAGCGATCGACATTCAGTAATGTGGTACGCTCCAGTGCAAATACTAGAACATTTAGCTTATTTGCTCGTAACAAAGTCTGCGTGGGTTGTGGCCCAATATTTTCGAACTGTTTCGTCTTCTTTACATTAGGATCTATGGAACGAAGTAACATACAGAAAGATCAAAACAAGTGAAATAAATTTCATAGTCAAATTTCATAGGGACATAATAAATTCTTTTGTATTCATTCTCAAAGAAATTTGGAAAACATCACGTCAAATAGGGACCCAACTACCGTTTATCTTGTTACATAATAATATAATCTTGTTCATCAACGCTATAAAGTCACTAGTTGCGTCCTATGGTTACCCCTTAATTTACTCCCATCGCGTAAAATGAGCTATTTATTAGTAGATCATTCCACGTATTTGACTGTACAATACCAGCTCAGTTAATGGCATGTGGCAAAAAGTGCGGATCGGTGCTGAGACTGCTGAGAAATGGGTGACGAGTGCCGACGGTTATTGATTTTAACTTGAAGGCAAGTCTTAATCGCGGATTACCATACAATGCTCATGTTATACCACACATATACCACAGATTAAATATCTGTTCCTCAATGTCGTAGAATGGGATCACGTTTCAAGGAATGGTGATGGAGAGGTATTGGTATGCAGAGCATTTGTAATGTTTTGGATTGGTTGTATTGTAGGTCTTGTAGGTATCTAAACTGTAATCCATGTGATATAAGTAGCTTGATTGCTGTTGGTTGTTATGTCATTATATTCTTTGCAAAGGTCTCAGTTAATCAACCTCAGAGTCGGCTATAGTTGCTTACAAACATACGATAATGCAGTCCAAAAAGGGAACACCAAAGTCGTTGACATTGTTTGGTGCTTGGTTGGCTAAAGGTTTGGGCGCTGGCCAGAGGCTTCTTCCAAACAAGCGTCAGTGAGATCTTGTCCTGTTATCATTGGTTTCTGGTCAATCCAGTGACAAATACCCTATCGCGTAACAATGACGTTTATTTTGTTGAGTTGTTACAATTTTAAACTGAGGTTACATGTTTCTCTTACTTCCTAGAATAGCATTTTGAACCATGAAAATACCGGATTAAGATAAAACACGTTTCACTCTGTTTTCTATTTTTCTCTCCTTTCAATAGATGCAAAAAGTTGTAGGATTATTACTAGTCGGCTCACGATAGATATTCATTGCCAAATTACATGTAACTTCACGTAACTTCACGTAACATTCCTGATTCACACCTTCACCTGACAATGCCCAGTGAATTCCAAATATATCTGCTTTCCACTTTCCCCGCAGACACCGGCCGAGACGAGCATTGTTCTAGCGTTAAACGTTTGTGTACACTCTTCATTTTGCTACTTGGTTTGAGAAAAACCTTCTGACTTAGTAAGCTTGGGTATCATTTTCCTAAGCTTACGATTGACTGCGTTATAAAGAGTATTTGGTGAATCATGTTTGTACAATAGAACCTGATCTACCTGTACTACGGGTTTACAGTTTTTACTAATCGTGTTGTTACTAGACCTCTACGTGGACCAAACGATCTGGTTCAAACCACAGGGAGCCGTTTGGACGGTTGAACGCAAGAGGCAAGTAGCCGGTCAAAGTGGTGCTCCGTAGTACTTATAGGGGAGGCCTATGTTCAACAGTGGACGTCTTCCGGCTGATGATGATGTTACTCAGATTGGTATTAGACGTGACGAAGTTTTTACTGCGAGCCGGTTATCTTATTTTATTAAGTTTGACTTTGATGAAAATTCTTCACATGGTGGCTTATGAAACTTCTCCACTTGAATTGTGTTGTATAGCATTTAATTCGTCCAACTATCATCGCATTTCTTAAGTCCTGATGCCTGGGTCAGGATCAGGACTGACGAACTGGCGATGGCGTTGACAGCTCATGGACTGTACAAAGTATACTTTGCCATCACAGAACGGTGTAGTAACAAAGTTCCACCTTGTTATGCTGCTGACTGTGGAAACGAGCTTGATACATTTTTAGAAACACGTAAAGAAAATGTAGCTGGTGTAAGCAATTTAATATTGATAAAGAAGCGGTTGTTACTTTCGGTAGTCTGAACCGTAAGCTGTACTAAACTGTAGAGCTCCAATAAAGCGCTTTAACGGTCTACAACTCCACACGGCGACACAAGGCTCTAGCCTTCTACAGCAATAAATAAGCTAGCCTCAGTGACAGAACTGTTTGACGGAGATTCATGACCAGTTAGCAGTGGGGTTCACCGACGCTTTTTGCTAATGAGGACCTGGTAAGATGCCAGTTTGATTGTCTGGTGTATATTGAAAATTTTATATTGCATTGCCTGTTGGCACATTTTCAACGATATTAAGGTTATTAAAAGCTAAATATTGCAGAGTATAAACAACCTGTGACGAGTATATTTGCTAACATGCTACCGCAGAATACGTACTCGATGGTAACTTGAGGAGCAAATATGCAAGTGCAAGTGTGTTTGCCAAACGCTCTTAATCACGAAGTATACAATAATATACATACTCCCACACATACTGTTATTCTTCGAGGTTATCATTGTGAGTCATCCTCAAACTCCTAAAGAGAACAAGGCGTTTGATGCTTGATGGTAGCCTGATGTGTGACTTTCAAAGAAAGAAAGAAAGAAAGATGTGTTTGGAATTTGCACTCGCTCTTACAATAGTGAAGGAAAAACAGTGCAGGAAGTTATCGTGAGGAAACAAGCAAGGCATGCATCACCAAAGAAAACAACAAGAAAAGCACCAAAAATGCAAATGGCAAATGCAAATGGACATGTTCAAGAACCACCAAATTCGAAACACGTGTCATTCATTAAACCGCATGGCACCAGAGTGTGGTGGATTATGGTGACACTCTCTGTGAGAAGGCCCGTGTCCCAGCTGTGGGAACGTATTGGGCTGATGACGTGCGTGACACCCCTAAAGCATACTGTTGCTAGTGCTTCCAGATGCAGAGCAGCAAAGTTCAAATATTTATGTGCTCATTTGTTTGCATACAAGGCACTATGATCCTTCCCTCCGATCCGCGACAGAATCAATACAAGCTAGCAAATACACGCAGTGTACTGTAAGCCCAGTAATCACATTACCACAAACACGTCACCATTGGTTTTATCAGCCTGTCTGTGTTATCTACGGCAATTAGTCACTCCACGTACCTGGGAGTGAGCGCGCGTACTAAATTGGTGCGATTTTCGGAAATTAGCATTTGATCAAGTAATTAGCAGACATAGGAACTGATCAAGTCAGTTCACTGCATTTCAATAGTTTGAGTTGTTCTCGTGTCATGATGTTCTTGCATTTCTTGTTTTGTTTGTCACCAGTGTCAGTTGAAAAGGGTTTTGAAATATTTCAGCGGTAACCTCTAAAACTGTTTTTCGGATCGTGAAAGTGACTTTTGGAAAATGCTGTTTGCAAGTGCAACGGTTGTAGAAAATTGGAGAAATAGTGTATCTGTCATAAAGTTAAAGTTTTATTAACAGTTGCATGCAAAAAAGCAGGTGATTTTGTTTCGTAAATGTTAAGAGAAATAGCAGCGAATGTTTAAAAAAGTTTTGTTGTGCGAGTACTTCGCACCGGAAGTGGAGGAAAGGTTTGTGTTCATAGTTAATGTTTTCATTAAACGACTCAATGATAATTCGAGCCGGGATATGTGAATAATTCTGTTTTGCAACACTTTACTACCTCTTACTCTCTCTATATACGTTTTAGATTCCGAATGAAACTAATAAACTAGTTCTGGGGTGTCCAATGTGTATAAGTACTTAGTACCAGTTTGAAAATAAACATTAGAAACAGAATAGTTAGAAATGAGGATAATTATGATTAACAATATGAGACTATTTCTATTACAATTGGAAAACACTGGTAAAATATTTAGCACCAGGGAAAGTAGTGCTATGAATAGGTAATTCTGTGGGTTTCACTCGCAGAGTTTTGGGGTTGGATGGTATTGTAGGTATATAATATGTTGACCTTATCTCGGGAGTCTCTAGATAGGATGAAAAACATACACAAGATGACACACTAAGAAAATATAGAAGACAGTTCCCGAAAGAGAATTCTTCTCACAAAAATCATGGGGGCTGTGAAACCGTCTCAGAACAGCTTTTCCTAAGGTACCTTTAGACTTATTTAAAACTAAGACCAAAGAACATATTCAATATGACATCTCACTTGATTCTGAGTTTTGTCTAAAGATTGGGATTGGGTTGCAAGTATGGAAACTTAATATTGTGTCAAAATGATTTGTTTTATTGGTTAGTGTAATTTGACATTTAAATTATTAATGAATGAAATATACATAATTTTATCTATTTTGATTAATGTGTTTGACGGACTCATTATTTTATTTTATTTGTGCATTTTATCATATTAATTTAAATTGAATAATATACAGGGCATAATTTTAATGTGAACCATTTGACATTCACTATGAATATTTGTATGCTGTTTATAGCAAAAACATGTATGATCTATTTCTATAACATACCGAAGATCTGCTGTTATTATATATTAAACCATGTTTTCATGCAAATAAACGCTTTGATTTGATTTATAATCCAATTGGGAAATTGACCTACCAACATTCATCATCAAGATTGATCATTTTATCCGACAGGTACAGACTAATATCAATGTTGTGTATAATATTTTTATTTATTTATTTACAAACATCACCATAAGGAATCGTGTAAATAATAATGATACTGAACTAATCCTAAAAACTAAACTATTCTATAAATGTAAATATAATAATTGATATTGTGGATATGACTGGAACATTTCTATCTTATGTCGTTATTTTCCTCAGAATATTTATAGTCTAGCAATGGTATTTAATAGACATTGCTATATCTATGATGATTATAGCAGCGATAGAAAATAGAAAGGCACTTTCGCTGAATTAATAAACCAATACGAGATCCACAGTAATGCCTTCCATAAAATAGATATCAAACTAGTAAGTTTGGTATCATAACATGTACAAGAGACCTGTCAACGAGTGGTAAACAGTGATACCACTGGCTTAGTATCGGATTGCAAAATGTCTGGCTTCGCACGTGATAACATCCAATTATGTTGGTGCTCGCTAATTGAATTGCTATTGCGATCTTTTGCCAATACCATAAAGAATCTTGGCGAGTCAGCGCTCCCAAAAATTTGGTTTACCGTGTTTACTGTATTTTTGTAACCGATACGGTACCTACTTTACGCTTACAAGACAAATGCTGTGCCGTACATTGAAACAGGTCGTACCATTACTTCGCATTCCATTCTAACATTTTCCGCCATTATAATTTTGTTCATCCAAACAATTCGATGAATTTAAATGCTGACTCCATTACCATCTTTTATGATACCTACTCCTGAAACTACAAATATTCAAATGCAGTCAGCTGATCGAACAACTCGTGCCGTCTCTTTCTCCCGCGGATGTCGCATCATTCGCCCGTTTCCGGCCGAACCTGAATTACCTGTCGGGCTATTTACATAAATACCTGTTTCGGAGTCTGCCTGCGACGTTGCCTTTTTATGCTTTGTTGGGCTTATCTGATAGTCGTTATCTTTTATTGAACGTTTACATTGCAATCAGAGTTATGTCATTGGTAGATGATTGAATCTTTATTGAGATAAAAGCGTAATTATGTCTTTTATTGGGGGAGCTGAAGATTGAAGTTGAAGGAAGGTGTTTTTCTTTTAGTCTGGCTCAGGCTGGCTACAAACCACCGTGAGCATCAGTCGCTATTTGTGTTATTTGTATAGGTTTTTTCTTGTCCTTTTCTTTTGACTGAGAAAATTGTAGCTTCAAGATATGTAGCAAGGACAGCAAGGAGTTAGAAGTTGATAAAAACTGACATTCCGTAAGTCATATTTTATAGTTTACACCCCTTTCGTAATTCGTAATGTGTCTCCAACCCGATTTGCCATGGAAAATCTTTCAAAAAACGATGATTGTAGGGGGATGCAGTAGACTTGAGGGGTTTGTGAAGGTTTTAGATGTATGAATATTGTATTTATCATTCATCAGCCACGGGTAACCAGACATACCATAATCTAAGGCTTTTACATTCAACATAGTACTCATACGTAGCTTGAGGTTCAAGCTCATAGAGCTCACCAAAAAATTCAAACTGAAATCTTCCTAAGATGACTTATATCCTAGTCCTACTGAGCTCAAATACTTGCCAAACGATCGGTATTTGCTAAATATTTATTGTTTGTAGAAAATAGGATAGGCTTCTGACATTACTGACAACAAAATAATGTACAAGGTACAAGTCATTTCATCATGTAAAGGCCTTGAAAGTGAGTTTTACATACTACTTTGGTATTATATGTTACGGTAATGGTAGATTATATTTATGTCAGCCTATTAAAAATAAATCAGCTAAATTAAATGTGGTCATTAAAAAATTGTATCTTCTACAACCAATTTTACCTTCATCACGTTAGACTATAGTAACTTCTACGTACGTATAAATATTATTCACAAGCATTTTCCAAACGGTATCTATGCTAATGTTCTTTTCACCCAGACAATGATACGGGTAGCTGGGTTCTCTAACGGCCCGCATTCATATCACACTAGCTTTCCCTAGTTCTGATTGACATGGGGCGCCGTGACTGCGACTCTTTAGATAATTAGGACTATGGAAATCGCGTATTGTAAGAGGACAGGGTGTGGGTGAGTTGAAGCATTCCACAAAAGAGGATGTCAAATATGTTTACCCTAGTGGTGTAACATAGTACCATAAGTGCCACCTATTTCTGAAAACGAACCGCAGAGTTTAATTCGTGTATAAGTGCTGAAATGATGTGTTACACTTTGATTGGCTTATATTTCTTTATTCTTGTCATCATCATCATAATTATCATCACTTTTCTACCACTCTTTAGTCTACTCTTCCTTTTCTACTTTTGGATTATTATATCTACCGAATTAAATATTATTTTACACTTCAAAAAAATTACATGTAAGTAGAAATGCTACCGACACAAATACAGACGGATCAATATAAAACTGCAAGTCATTATTAAAGTTTCAATGACACAAATACATTACATATTAAAGTTTTTAGCAACCAGCACCTGTGTTCTACATTTCGAGACCCAAATAACAAGCTGCCAATACCGTGGCGAATTTAACACGGCTGAGACTTGACATAATAGCACAAAAACGTGGACAAAGCCTGGCGATAAATATTAAATAGTTAACGTCTCAGGATATAATTTTACAAGAACCAAAGAGTAAAGATGGCATCTTTACTGGTTGGTTCTTTGTATAGGTAAATTATTTACTAGACAGATCATTTCGTCATCTTGACCATCGGTTTAGTCTATCAACTCTACTCAAGAATTCGTCCATCAGTTTTTGATGAGTTCGTGAGATTCTTCACTGATATGGATTGGTTTTGAGTGAAATATGTATTTCCACTTCCACTTTTCACAGAATTACTCGATCAGTCTCGACGAAGCTGAACGGATAAATCTCTTCACACAACTAAGTTAGCCTGATAAAAGTCAGTCTATATGATTGATTTTTAAATAGAATCCGATAGATATTGTATACACACATCGCTTTTACGATTCCAACTTTATGCCAGCACAAATCGAGCCTTCATGCCCTGATAATAGAGTAGTATATTAGAAGAGTAGGGGTACGTACCCCTTTGGTATTTTGATCACGTTACGGCTCTCCGGGGGTATAATAATAAATACTCCGTTAATAGTATCGATATATTGTGCGTCTCGATAGATAGAAATCAAATGCAGTCCATCGGGATGGAGCGAGTTAATTGAATGTTTTCTGAGCTAAGATACTGATTTTAAACGGATGGACCATTTAACTCTTCTTCTTATCGTGTAGGCAAGTGGTCAGCCCTGGAGTTAGAATTTTTAGGCCGCCCAAAGGCTTCTGACTTGGCTTAACGACTATTGTCTTAAGACAACAGCCGGGACCGACGGCTTAACGTGCCCTCCGAAGCACGTTAGCGCTTAGTTGTAAATACACTTTGCTGTAGCGGTCACCCATCAAAGTAGTGACCGCAACGTACGTTGCTTAACTTTACCGATCGGTTGGAAACTGCTAGTCGTGCTTCGCTATGAGCGCTATATTTAATTACTTTGATACTATAGGTACATATAGATAACGAACAATTATGAATGGTAAAGCTATAAAGTTACCGTTACTTTGAAAATTAACTTCTCTAAACTACTTCACTTATAGGACTTGGCATAAACTAAATAGATCTCTCCCAGTCTTGCATAAAATACATAATATTTCATATTGATAGCTAGCTATTTCCAAGAGGAATCCCTGGAACTACACTAATGGAATCGAAAAATATCGTAACCTGGATTCTTTTGATGCATACTCTAATTTTGACTCGTAAAACATGTAATTTTACCCTGGAAAACAAGTAATTCTGAGGCACTAACAGCTAATATAATATATTACGAGCCAGTCCCACATTGTAACTATCCGCTATACATCCGACGTCTACTCACCGGTCGCCAGTCTCCCCTCTATCTCTTCCCCAGGAGACACCATTGTGCCCCTGATGCGTTGATACTGTCTCTTTGTACCCAGTAGTGATAGGTGTCCTATTGTATCTATGATATAGTGGGAGGTGTTCTCTACGAGTACAGCTGGCTTCCTTCCGACCCTAGGGTCTTTGTGAATGGCTGACGGCTGATAAACTTTGTCGATTACTTTGTAAATAACTACCTCGTACTTAGAGGTTATTTATAAAGTATTCGGCACACAACACGAGTGTTTGATAGATAACAATTTTATTGACATGTAAGTGAATCGTTTATTAATAATTGAATTGAATTTGCTATTGATTTTGGTCATGCGATATTATTTTAGAACTGGAAAAAGACGTGTATAATTTAATATCTGCATCTTTACCCTTGGATCTTATCTGTAAATTTTAAATAAATAAAATAAATGAATGTGTGGGGTGTGGACATTTCACACAGCGCCATCTAGCCCCAAGAATACTTAGATAGTTTTTGTTTGTGAATACATACATGGAATACAACACCCAGAGACAGAATAAACACTATGTGCATCACATAAATGTTTGTCCTGGGTAAGAATCGAACCCACAACCTATACCTAGTTCAGAAGGCAGATCTACTTAACTACCAACTGAGCTATCAGGCCAGTCAATCAGTTTTATATTCGGACTCTCATAAAGGAGTCTTTTTGCCTAAGAAATGTCTCAGTTGTTGTCTATGAAAAATAATAAGATACCGTTTGGCTCAGCTCAACACGACCATCTCTTACAAAACAACAAGAACCTTCCAAACCTTTTCACTAGTTTTCACTCCAGCTCTACCCAAAAGTTTTCGAATCAGTTACCCGTTCTCTACAAAAATTTAAACAAACCTTGATTATAGACATGTTTTATACACGTTTTTATATCTAGCCTATTAAATACCTGTGCCTCTCACATGTCCGCGAGACACCGGCCTGAAGGCCTGAAGTAGGTCGAGAACAATAAGGCTTCTTGCGACAGCAACTGACGCTCCCACTTGTACATCCTTCCTGCCTCTATCTGCTTCTTTCAGTTTTGCAAGGTTATTTAATAATACTTTTTTATGATTGTAGTAAATACTACCACTAAGCTAGATGAAGTACTTTGGTACTAGATTTGCTTGGTCGAAAGCTTCCGAATGGTCTATGACTAACAATAAGATCAGGATAGGTTCGATGAAAATTATGATTACAGATATAGCTTACAAACTTAAGTTTAAAGTTAGGATTAGAAAGGTCGGATTTCAACACGAACATTTATATTGTATGCGTCGGGTTTGATAGGAAGTTTTGATGAAAATAACAGCATTTACATGGATAAGCTCAGTATTTAAATAGATAGTTAAAACAAAATGGACACCCGTCAATCGAACAATGACTCGATTACTTGTATGATCATTCGATTACTCGTTATGATCATTTGATTCTGCCGGCCGACTCGATTGTCCCGTCATGCGTCATCGATTCCACTCAATGTGTCCGTTATCTATGTACCTGTTCTGTTGTCTGCACTTGCTGTTTGTCTGCTTGCTCGATATGGTTCGATGTGCATGTTTAAAATTGTGTATTAAAATTATACGTTGGACCATTAGACCACGTTGGACATTGGTATTTTCTACGCATCGTACGCATATTCTATCATTTTGGATGCAGTCCTTTCGTACACTTTGAAAAACGAAATTTTGCTTGAACTAACCATTTGGTACTAAATACATGCTTATACTTAGAATACAATATAACATAACACCCATAGCTTATGTAGTTTATTAGTCTTTATATAGTTGGACTTTAGACCATCATTTACTTTCTAAATTAAGCATAGGCACTTTACCTAATCATTTAATCATATTATATGTCTTTGCAATATTATCGGTTTCCCGACCCATTCGGCTTCTTTTCTCTCTCTATTTCTGCGTATCTTTTCGGTATAAAATAAGTGTAATATCTAAACGTGAGAAAGATATAAATACATTGGACGCGTACCTCCATTACTCAATTTAATGTCCCTAATCTGGGTGTGCGATCGGCTAAGACATACCCGCCTCTTCGGCTATACATAACCCAGCTGTCTAATATTATCCGTTTAATCAGAAAAAGCCAATTTCCCGCGATTATAGCGGGGAAGTTCTGCCAATGTTAACCCTGGGCACCCTCGGGCGCTTATTTACCTCATAGGGATGAGACTCGGGAATCCAGGGGTCTGAGATCCCGGAATCCTTGTGGTAACAATTAATAGGGTCAAAGGGGAACCGAGAATTAAATAAAAGGGGAAAGGTACGGTAAAATATGCACTGGAAATAAGTAGCTGCGTATTTTCTACATCAAGCAAACGACGAGCTAGAGACGCATACTTTTACACAAAAAACCTATCGACGGTCTTAAAAAAGCTGGCTGAATTTGTACAGAGAAAATACTTACAGAAGTAATCAGAGTTTTTCAGGTTGCCAAAATTGCCTTATTTAGTGTTTCTGCAGTGTTAATAACAAGGCATTGTAATCAATAGCGATACGGCACTATATTGTACTGATAACATTGGATATCAGATGAAATAAAGTGATGCCAACCCGAATTGGAGTCTTCGTTTAGGGGTTTCACGCACCAATTTTTCCAGTACCGAGATTTTCTCAGCGCAACTCGAGAATATTGTCAAACAAAGCGAATGATTATTTGGGCTAATCTAGGGCGGAGTGCTTACGTTTATCGCCGCCCGCCCTACGGAAGCCGGGTATAAAACGCACCACGCGCCAGCGCCAGGGTTAACTCGAAAAAATGAGACATTCTCTCCGCCATTACTTATCCTGAAAATAAAATAAATGACACGAACATTATTGTGGGATCTCAAATGGGCAAGTGCGTGTCGATCTACGCATATAATTGAATACTCCTATATTCCGGAAGACGCAGCGTAGGCCGGCCCTCACTAGGTGGACCGACGACCTGGTCAGAACTGTGGGGAGCCGATGGATGCAGAAGGCCAGTGGCCCCTCAAAGTGGCGCTCTTTGGGAGAGACCTATGTTCAGCAGTGGACGTCTTCAAGCTGGTGATGATGATGAATCTATATTCATCATAACCATCGAGATGTGTATGAAATACATGTTAGGTCTATCATGATCACAAGACAATCATGTGGCCCACCAGCAACAAAAATGTGGAAGTTTCTGGGGCAAACAGTGTAATAAACAAGGAAATAAAATATTTCATCGCTAATAAAAATATCCCGCTAATAATTTAAAGTTTATATTATATGAATAAAAACACAAAGTTATGTGTTGATATACCAGCGTAGTATTGGTATTATAAAAATGATCTCTCAAGGGGTTATCATTTGAAACTACAGAGTGCAGAGCTATGAAGAAAATTTTTGAAATTATTTTCTCGTTTTATGATTTTAATTTGCTACCGTCATTTTACTTTCAAGCTCGGCTAATTATATTTGCTTTACATCTCTCGAGTTAGTAAATATTTAATGCTACTTGCTCTTCGTTAGACTTTCGTTTACAGACACGAAATAAAATAAAATTTTAACAGTCCGTTATATAAAGTGTTGCAGGTTACGTGTGCGTGACGTCACGCGTCGCTGACTGCCTGTCTGGATTAGGGTTGCCATCAATCTCGCTTGTTGCTTTGCTACCCCTTTGTTAGAAATTTACGTATAAAAGAGAAAAATAATATATTAGCCCAGTCAAAAACATTTCGTCAAAGTTAACGATGGTTAACTCTTAAGGTCTTAAGGTTGATGAACCTTATTGATTATTCTAAAGTATATATACCTAGGTAAGTTTATAATATTGTAGTTTATATAATAATGTTCGTCAAATAAAAAACGTACGCAAATAAGATTTTCCACAACAGCTTGAGTCAAATCATGATAACTCGACAGGCTGTCTTCGACCAACAGCATCTTATTAGGCTTTATTCATATGTAAAATCTACAGCAAAAATAGCTAGCGTACATACCCAGTACCCACTTAATTATACTCATACTGTGTCCAATATGTGACACTACATAAAAAATACAATCGATATTTTAAAGTGATAAAAGTATATTTGGACAGCCCTATCATTAGTTACCCCGAGAAGCAACGGATGCGCTTCCTCTTACTTACGAACTGAATTACTGATTTATTTGTTTTTACATCTCTACAACCTACCACTGATCAACGTTACGGCGTGGCCGTCAGTTCTTGGACGGTATGAATTATTTATGTGTTCTGTGTATTGGTCAATAAAAATGGCAATTACTGTTTGGTATTTCATTGCTTCGAGAAGTATTGTGAATGTATATTCTAGCAGCCCCGGTTTCTACGATTTTTTCGAGCAGGGGGAACTTTTCATTGGAGCCCCTTACGCCACCGTCCCAGATGTACCATTGATGGTACCTTGATGAGATTAATTATTTAAAACTAGGTGGTATGGTTTTTCTGCAGTTTATTAGGTACAACCGTTTTTTTTTGTGCCTAGAAGCCTAGAATCATTCTAGGTTTCTAGACACAGGAAGACTAACTACGTAACTAATTGCACAATTTTCGTAAAACCCTAGACATAGAGATAATTAAAGAAATGTCACAGTAATTTTACAGTTTTTATTTTATTTTATCGATGAAAGGAGATCACGAAGAGTACAAAGTCAAACCTCTTAAAGAATTAGCCACTCCCCTTTGATAGTTAATCAGCGATAAAACGTAAAAGAGATAAAAACCTAAAGTTGCATTTGTTGGTATTCCAGGCCGCGCCGGCGCTCCGGGTCCAGCATCGTGGTGCTGGGCGCTGATGAGGAGAAGGCCCCGCCCCCGGATGACGACAAAGACATGCTCACTATGCTCTCCATCACTGCAGACACCGGTAAGCATCATCTCATCTGTAGTTACAGCTGTCATCTTCTGTAGCGCTTTTAGCGGTCACTACTTGTATGGGTGACCACTACAAGTACTGGTTTAATTAATTACAAGTGACTACTGTTACAAAACACAGTTTGTTGTGTGTGTGTGTGGTATCGTGCTTAGTAAGGCACGTTGAGCTGAGCTCAAGCGCTGAGCTGTCGGTCCTGGCTGTTGTCGTAAGACGCCAAGTCAGTAACCTTCGGGCAGATTCCCGGGCTGGTCAGTTACCACATGCTTTTTCGATAAGGAAGGATCCTCTGAAATAATTGGTTCTACGAGTACAAGCTGTCAGTTCAGTCCGCGATTTTTGCACATTCGACTTTTGATTAGCACTGTCCTATTAGTTCGAGTCCCAAAAAGAGACATTGGAGAAGAGTTTTACTAGGTGGTAGGACTTTTCTGCAAAGTTCGTCTAGGTAGGTACCACCGTTTTGCCAGTTATTCTGCCGCCAAGCAGTAGTGTGCAAGCACTACTGTGTTCCGGTTTGAAGGGCACTGTAGCTAGTGAAATTACTGGGCAAATGAGACTTTATGATCTGATCACTCAGTCTAGTAATCTGATTACTAGACTGGGTGATGTCTCAGGATGACGTGCGCCGTGCAGTGTCACACGAAACTTTATTGTTTTAAAGTTCCGGGTGACACTGCAACTGTTATGGGCGGCCGTGTCACTTAACATCAGGTGAACGACTTGCTCGTCACGTCATTCAATAACATAAAAAAAAAAGAGTAAAATGAATGTCAATTCGGACTTCACAGTATCATTGTCCCCATGATTTCCCAACAGGGTCGACCGATCGAAATCTGAAACCAAATATTTCAAATAGCATTATCATAGTTTTTTGAACAACCATCAAGATGACCTTTATGAACAATAGAACAAACACCCGGAACTTCGTACCGCGACTCGTATTCATTTAATTAACCGTCACTAATTACTGGTTATCTAATCCGATGAATGGAGGGAGATGACTTGCTGAATAGTGGCGAGACTTGGCCTTGGATCAATATCGTGGTGATATGTCCTGGCATATCGAAATGTTGATATCTTCTCTTGTCAGATCAGGATCTAAAAGCTTAAGATTTATCCTTGATCTAGATCTTGATCTAAAGACTAAGATTTATTTATCAATAATACACTAGTAGTAGTAATGAGATGGTGATAGAGCGATGGTGGCCGAGCGGTAGCATGTGCGCTTTGCAATCTTACGGCACCGGGTTCGATCTCGGCCCTGCACCAATGAGTTATCTAGTAAGTTATGTGCAGTTTTCGATGCCATCGCTCCGTGCCTCGGAGAGCACGTTAAGCCGTCGTTCCCGGTTGTCATAAGAACATCTATAGCAATCGTTACGGGTAGTGAGACGCCTGATAGAATCTGACGCCTGATCTAACCATCCCTGTTATTGGTTCCTTATGGGTTGCGAGGTCAGATGGCAGTCGCTCGTGTAATTGTGGTAGCTCGCCGCTACAGGTTAGATTGGGAGCCGACCCCAATAACAAATGGGAAAAGGCAAAGAGGATGATGATGACACTAGTAGTAGTAATAGCGATATTGTTATATTATAACGGCTTAGTTACCATTTCGGCCAAGTTTAATTTTCCCCAAACACAAAAAAACAACATAAATTACAGTTTGTCTGAGTTTAATATAATTTGGAAGTACCAAATCATATTGGCTTCACCAAGGCTATTTAGTCCAAGTTCATAATCCGTACACCTAAGGAATGGAACTTGCTTCCCGCAACAGGTTTGCCATACAATCTAGGTGTATTCAAGAGTAGAGTGAATAGTTATCCTCCGGGTAAGCGTGTTCCACCTTAGCGTTCATCTACACTTACCATCAGGTGAAATGTGGCCAAACGCTGACCCGTTAACAATAAAAATTATTTTTTTGACATTTTTTGACAAAGTAACATATGGACCACGCATTATTTTGTTTAAGGTGGAACGTTTCACTAGGCAATGGACTGAAAAACTAAGAAGAAAATTGTTTATTGCCATTTGTCGCTAAACCAATGATATCTAGGAGATACGTCTAATCGTAGTTTGTTGATAAGTACATTCTATTTATTTCCGCAAAATTAGTTTTCATGTAATAGCTATTATTGGCAAAAGAACGCTAGAAAATTTGAATTCGCCGCGCTAGTGAATCGTTCCACCTTAACCCACAACCGCCGAACGTGAACCGCCAACACGAGTGCCCCAAAACTGGGGTGTTTGCATTCATCGACCAGACAAACTACGACCATCCTCGATGAATCGGCCATTCACACGTCCACTCACCTTCACTTGATTTTATGTCTGTAGCACTATACAGACTTCAAATAAGTTATAAAAGTGTAAAGAAATAGATCCAGCACCATAGACATATTTATTACTTCGTATTTATGTCCAGCACACTCGAAATAATAGCGCTCTTCGTCTTCTAACCCCAATATAGGTATATTATAATCGGTGTTAGTCAAGGCCAAACGCACTAAGTATATATAGCCTAGGTAATATAGCCTGGTCCTAGGCATTTTCTCCCCCAGTTAGTATTTACGCATGGGTGAACGCAAAGTGGTATTTGTCACAATATACGTAGCGGTCACAAGGAAATCCATTATTGGAAGCCTTTCGAGTGGCTTAACAATTTGGAGAGTTCATAATTCTTCGCCGTTGCGTTCCCGGTGTGCGCATAGGACCACCCTGTCTCTTCCCGCGGGTGCCGTAAGAGCTGGCTAAGGGAATGCCCAGGGGATGGGCACCAGCATTCTCCCGGTACATTAAAATCTTCTGATCATCAACACGCCTGCCAAGCGTAGTGATTATGGCAACCGTGTGGCAACCCCAATGTGTGAGAAGCGTCCAAAGTAGGGGTTTTTTTTGTCCCGCGGGTGCCGTAAGAGCTGGCTAAGGGAATGCCCTGGGGATGGGCACCAGCATTATTTTCCCGGTACATTAAATTCTTCATCAACACGCCTGCCAAGCGTAGTGATTATGGCAACCGTGTGGCAACCCCAATATGTGAGAAGCGTCCAAAGTAGGCGTTTTTTTGGGGAAGCCTATGTTCAGCAGTGGACGTCTTCCGGCTGTCTTCATAATAATTCTGACTTCAGGAATAGCCTATACGAGAGAAGCAAAGACCTTTGTAATGTCGTCAAAAATTCAAATATGTAATAAAAAATTTGGATTATCCTGATAAAAAACCCTTTTAACAAAGCAGACATAAAACGGTCCATATATTGACACCTTCGTAAAATGTAATCGCACCCTCGTATATAGATTGCGTTCGATCGTATTATAATTACTGCCATTACTTTAAGTAAACAAGGGAAGTACCACCCGAGCGGGTAATTGGTTGATACGGCGCGCCCGGAACCGGATAACAGAATTATATCCGGACCGGCACCCGGTAAACGCTTTTAATTAATTTTGTAAAAACTGCACGTTTTGCACAGAGACCTTTTGACATCCAATTCTTTCGTTTACTACATTTTCTTCCATCGCGCATAGAAAAGATTAGATTCTATAAAGAACAGAGATTTACATTGCTGTCTCACTCCCACTGCACTTATAGACGTAGTGGTGGAAGCGGGAAAACAGTCCTACTTACTTATATTTTCTTGTTTTTGATAACGAGTTTCACTGAAAACAAAACGATTGTACAGCAAAGTACTTTCACGAGTGAACCCATTTCTTGCTGTTAGCCTGGTACTACTTGGTACCTAGTGCAATGTACCCTAGCAGCGTGGATGAGTAGGCTTATGAAACCTTACGTCGGATGATCCATCGCTTATCCTCATTTACCAGGTTATGCCTTCTTGCTTTGGTAAAAAGTGTGATAAAAACTTGGAACATTGAGGTTATTGAACATTGAGCAACAAAATAACGTGTTATAATGGTCCTTCAGGGTTGGTAACACCTTTATGCCTCCAGTGTTGCATTGTCTCTAGGCAATGGTCAAGCGGTCCGCTTCCTTAATCGCCAGCCTATTGCATAAAATATGTACCCTTAAAATCACCTAAATTATACCTTTCGACAACCAAAATCAGATATGCTAACAGAATTCTGACATCAGTTTCGGTTAACTCTTGTAGTAGATTTTATGTATTTCTAAGCCAAGTTTATCAATTTTCCAGGTCCCCACCGCGAGATGCCGGTGGACGTCCCGGATGGCTTCATCGCCCGGAACAAGACCCCGCCTCGGTACCCTCCACCCCGGCCCCCGCAGGTACGCCTCCGCGCCTCCAGGGACGACGAACCTCTGCTGTCCTCGGGAGGATCAGGCACCAGCTTCGGCAGCAAACAGAGCACCGTCCTCCAGAGCACCATCGACATCTCCGGACCCAGTTCCGACGGCTCCGGCAGCTTTAAAAACAACAGCACCATCGAACTCCTTTCCCTTCCGCAAAGCTCCGACGGATCGGCGACCAGTTTCGGCAGCAAGAAGAGCAAAGGGTCATCGGAGACGGCCAAGTGTGGGGACTCAGACCGATCCGTGTCAGTGGCCTCGACGCACTTGAGCGATAACAAGATCCAGCTATTGATTTCGAACGGCGAGGATTCTTTGCTTGACTGCAGGGAAGGTGTCACTTACTCGGCTCGGACTGACTCTGTGCTGATACGCGAGGCTGTTTACGCTTCTTACAAGCTGCCCCCAGGTTTCGACACCACTCCAGTTCTGCTGGGAAGAGAGGTGGCCGTGGACGTGCCCGAGACTTTCGTGCAAGTGGTCAAGACTACACCTAAGTACCCAGCAGGAGCCGTAGACAGAAAGAGCGTGTTGCAGGTAAAGCACGCCAGCATGGACCATCAGGGTGGTGGTTGATATAAGGGTTTGGTTTGGGTTTGTATTAGGAATCTTGAGGTTAAAAATCATCTAGAAATGTACAAATATTTTCGAAGATTTTTTTACCTTAACGTTTCTAAACTTAAAATACTAACTGATCATCATTAACCTAGCTTATAGTGAAGTAGGTACTCAGGATCTAACTCCTAACGACCAGGTTATGGTCTCACTGCAATGTAAAATTGTTTTATGGATATTTTACTGCAAAATGCTTCCGAGAGTACACGCTGTTGTGTTGTACAATCGATAAAATGTCCGTAAAACGAGTTTACTGAGCGGGCTAACAAATACATGGGTAGTTTAGGTTATGATATCATATGAAAAGAAGACTGTTTCTTTGGTGTTCTTGTGTTGAACCGATATTGTCAGGGTTACCTCGGATGTGGTATTTGACATTATTCTTGATCGTTTTGAGATGCAATTCTACCGTCATGGACTTCGGGAAGACTTGACTCTCGAATGAAGAATGAAGGCATCTTCAATTAGCAATACATAACACTAAATCTTGTAGAAAAAAGAGATTAGAGACAATACGATGGTAATTTTATAGTCAACAGTGCGATCTACTTATGTTTTATAATCCGGGAAGAAATAGGTTAAACTTTCTAAGAATTCATAATAATGTCGATATGTCGATATGTAGATGTCGAACAGATAAGATTAGATTTATATTGCGAAGTTCTTTATTACTGAAATAGGATTAGTAGGCTGATCTTTCCCTAGTCAGATATAACGTTCTTATTCTAAAGTTAATTGTGGATTTGATATGTTTCAGTTAGTCAGAATAGAAAAAGTAAAGATATTCTAATTGAACCAATCAAATAGTTGTAACGTTGAGAAAAAAATTAGTTGATGCATTTGAAAGTTTTTGTCTGTTTAGTTGGTCAGAGTGGAGAGTAGTGGACTGATCAAAACTTTCCACTAAGGATATATTATAAAGGTATATCCTGCAATTGAAAGATTGTATTTTGACTTGGGAGAAGAGATTGAAAGTGGTTACAAACGCAAACAATTTGGTATTGCTCCAATTATGCACAGTCTAGTAATCTGATTACTAGACTGTGTGATGTCTCAGGATGACGTGCGCAGTGCAGTGTCACGCGAAACTTTATTGTTTTAAAGTTCCGAGTGACACTGCAACTGTTATGGGCGGCCGTGTTGCTTAACATCAGGTGAACGACTAGCTCTTCACGTCACTCAATCGCATAAAAAAAATGTTAAAACGGGTCACAGTGACCAACTGAAAACGTTTTAATTATTGTGGATAATTGGAGCAGTACAAAACTGTTTGCAGTAGTTTAAAATATCGGAATCCAACCCAGGTATAGCGTCACCAATACAATTTTTCTCACTTAGGCTATGACTCCAATCTCCATGTACGAGAAAATGAATTATTTATTCAAGTGGCAGCACTGTCGCGCCGCCATCATTTCACAGACCACCCTTCGTGCAGATCAGAGTAACCGGGTGGGTACCTAAAGTAATATATACGTCTATGGTACCTATTAATCAGTTTTCTATTTTTTTTTATGAGAATGAATAACGTTACGAGCTAGTCATTCACCTGATGTTAAGCGACACGGCCGCCCATAACAGTATTTGTATGATTAATGAACATCCAAAACAACTATTGTACAAGGTACATTTTAGTGCTCTGTATTATCACCAAAGCAAGCTGTTAGGTGTTACCGATAACGAAGTACAGTCAGCTTTAGGGATATTGGATGATTTCTTTTCTGAAAGTTCACATAATTTTGTACTTTATACGTCTATAGTCTTTATAGGTACTTGCTTATTTGCATCTGTCTATAAAGACAAGTCTAATTTGAAACGAAGAAGAAAAAGATGTTTTGACCTCGGACCTCCAAGCTCCGACGAGGGGGTGTGTAATAGATTATTTATATGCCTGTGGTATTCTACGACGTGCCTACGAAGATAGCGCCAAAAAAAAACCGATTGAGATATTTAATTGTTATTTATTAAAGGACTAGCTGCGCCACGCGGTTTCACCCGCGGATAAATAGTAGCCTATGTGTTAATCTAGTACATTAGCTATCTATATTCCAAGTTTCATCCATATCCGTCCAGCCGTTTGAGCGTGAAGGAGTAACAAACATACACACATACACACATACACACTTTCGGCTTTATGATATTAGTGTGATGTGATTAATTGATCCGCGGGCGTTCTTGCTACATATTAGAGAATTTTCGTGTTTGATTTTAATTCTACTGATGTCGCCTAATTTCGGTAATGATAGCTTGATTTAATAAGTAGTATGTAATGAAACTCTAACTAAATAAAAAAAATTGCATGTTAAGGGGTTCGTCCTAAATGTAATTTCGATCATAAAGTTGAACAATATCCATGCTGAATTAGTAGCGCCATCTCATGGTTATTTTTAAAATTATTATCATATGATTTACGTGAAAGTATCAAGTTTATTATAATTTTATTGTTGGTCCCGCGAATAAGTTAAGAATATATTTGTGGCAATAATTTCAAAGAGGAGTTTTGGCGGGAACGTGAAAAAGTTCACGTCGTTGCATTGTATTATTTCACAAAACTTATGCTTTTTCCAGTGTTAATGTTTAAAATTAGTGGCATTTTACGCATTAAGTGCTGAATTACGAGTATAAGTGTTGGCAAGTGATATAATGTAGTGAAACGTGGTTTTTCGTGTTGCTTCCAAAATTCCATAGAAGCCTCTAGTAAAGTTGCCACTACTTTACTAGGACATGACTTAGACTGGATTATGACTACCTGACTTAGACTGGACTATGACTACCCTGACTGACTGTGACTAAGACTTGACTTTACATGAAATATTTCATAATACGATGAAAAACTACAATACTTGACACTGGCTAAATACACTATGTGTGGAGCTAAAATGTAAAAAATTCAAAACAATCTAGCTACAATCATTTTATATTTGGCCTGTGTGTAATGTAGGTAAATTCATACTGTACTACCCCGACGACAATACTGGATACAATTCTTAATGGAAAGAAAGAAAAAAAATACATTTATTCAAGACATCACACAACATTACATTGTTACAAGTCGGTGCTTATACAAGACAAATCACACAAAAAAGACAGTAAAATGTAATGTTGCTTCGATGTCATAATATTGGTCCCGACTCCAGCATGCAATGCGTGCATGGCGTATATCATATTTTATCACTCTGACCCTAAGGCTTTTGAAGCTGACTGTACTTAGGTTTTACTACGTGCTTGTTTATAATAAAAAGTCAGTGTTAAAACACAATAATTATGAGAGCTGATAATAAAATGACAATGTTGTAAAGTTACTCTAGTACAAACTCATAACATCCCTCTGTTTTGTCGGGGATTAAAAATAGAACTAAATTAGGTACCAAAGCGGTGTCTTCTATTACAAATATAATGCAAGTTATTTAAAATACTTAATAAGTAAATTTTCTCATACCTACAATTAATAATTACAAAAAAAATTAAGGTGTCTCTGCGGTAGTTTCTTTCAATATTAATATATACATTAATCAAAGGCAGGTTTTTTGATCCCTAGTAAGGTAACCAATAGTTAACCAACCAACGGTCAAAACTTTTAAGAATCATGGATTGATCTTTAAGTGTAATCCACACTTCAGGTATATCCATAAAGATATTCAAATCAAATCAAATCCCGCTGGTCGCTAAAATTTTAACGACTATAATATCTTTACTTTTAAGAATGTTTAACTATTGGTTACCTGAACCACGGCTCAAAATACCCACCTTAATCTTAAATCTGTCGGTAAGTTAGAGATTGTAGGATATTTTAATTTATTTTATTTGGACAAGCAGCTTGCCTACTGATTAATATTTTAAAGTTTAAAGATGTAAATAATTATTTGACTGGCCTGATAGCTCAGTTGGTATTAGCTCTGTCTTCTGGTCTGTAAGTTGTGGGTTCGATTCCTACCCAGGACAAACATTTGTGTGATGAACATAGGTGTTTGTTGTGTGTCTGGATGTTATATTGTATTCTATGTATGTATTTACGAGTAAAAATGTATTTAAGTATTGTATCAGTTATCTGGTTCTCATAGTACAAGCTTTGCTTAGTTTGGGGCTAGATGGCGCTGTGTGAAATGTCCACACATATCTCTCTATTAACTTATTCTTTAGAGATTTTTTTTAAGTTATTAGGTAAGCACATAAAAATCATAATAACATCTACTGATACTATTTCTCGTTAGAGTTAATAGGTAATTAAAGTAATCGTGTTTTAATTAGGTGTATTACAACTAAGTTAATAACTAAGGAAAAATCACTCACTATTGGATCATCATCATGTTCATTTATCACGCTTAACTTTTTGCACTAAACGCTCTTCTGTCTGCGGGACCAATTTTGATCCGTAGATATAATAAACAATGATTAAAAACTCTAACAAGGTTTAACCATTGGTTATTATTTGAATTTTTTTACTGTTTAGGTGTTTCAATGAAAAAAGCTAGATTACAAATTGATCAAAATATTCTAATTATTGATTGAATTAATCATATTTTTATGAGTCTAAATTACTTACCTAAGTATGTTAATTTTTTTCATTAATGCAATATGTGCGCCAAATTTTATCTGAATTTATTTGGTCTTATTAAAAAAGTGAGTATACCTACGTATGTGGAACGGAACCCTCGGTGCGCGAGTCCAACTCGCACTTGGCCGGTTTTTACGACACCCCGCAAAAAATTTAGTTTAAAAAATGGTTGATTCCTTCTTAATAACAGTGATTCGAATATATTCCTCAGGAAAACTTCATGCATCTCCTTTGGAATAATATAAACTGTTTTTAAACGGTCTCTAGTTTATCTATCTATATTTTTATTTTCTAATATCAAGAAAGGGTCCTCTAAGATACCATGTCGCAATTTTATTAGATAGCTTCGCCTATTTCCCTAAAAGTATCCAATACGATAATAGTCTATTACGTATTCATTTGTGATATTAATATCCTGGTACGCAGGGAACTTCCTGTATTTTCTGATTATTCATGAATAAATATCGGTACTTAGAGGTAGATAAACACAAATAACTATTTAGACACGTGAGGGTTATATAATATGAAAAATCTGCTATTCTTTAAGTTGCATAACTTTATTTTTCAAAATATTTAACTTCGTTTCGTTATGATCGTTCGTATTACCTAGGTACCTACTTAAGTAATCATTTTTACATTTTCTAAGAAGACTAATTTACACTGGTTGCTAAACTTTTTTGTTATTATATTACATGTATAATATCTTAATTTACAGACTAATATTTTTTTTCAGGTCCCATTCTTTCTTTGAGTATATATGGTGTTATACTATCTTAGCATTTAATTACGATCAAGTAAAACTGGCAGTATATTTTGTTATATTTTAAAATTGGCATGCTAAAGCTATTTTTTGGTGTTGCAGAAATGTTGATTATTCTATAACTTAGTATTTAGCCATAAGTTTGGTGTATGTAATGATGTAATTTCTTAACATTTATTTTATCTTATACTCTAGTTAAGGTACTTAATTAAAATAATTTAATAATTTGATGATTATTAATGTGAGTGTAAGTGGGGTGCATGTTCCATTAATGAATGCAAAGCATGCAAATGGTTTGATTTTCTGGGTAGTATTTTACTAACAATGTCTTTATTTTGTAATTAGTTTACCGTAAATTATGTAAGATGGTCGGGTCTGATTTTAGTAATCTAATGGGAATAAAGATTCTAATTTCATAACCAGAAATGAAACAAGAGTTTTTTCAACTAGGTAACCATTACCAAACTTAGTATTCTAATGGGAAAAAATGTTCCTACTCCATAACCAGGTAATCTAACAAGATTTTTTCTTCCCACTAGATAACCAGTTATCAAATTTGGTAGTCTGACGAGACTAAATGAAGTTTTGTTGTATAACTTTATAAATGTAAGATAGATACTTAAGTAGCCACAACTCACGCATGACGTGCGTCCGAATTTTGGCGGACGCACTTTCGTGTTCATTCTATAAATAACTAAGACCATTACAAGTTGGTTGACTTGGTTATCTAGATACACTCCTGGTGGTAAACGGAACCTATTTTCCATGAGAAGTGGCGATAGTCTCCAAATTTCTTGGATTTTAAAAATGGTCTATTATTTTTGCTTGTTCTACTAACTATTGTTATGAATATGGAATAAATTGGGGTTTATATTGTAGTAACTAGCTGGAGAGAATAGTGCTTATAAATACTTACCTGACTCTGACAGCATTTAGTTCAGGATGTCACAATTTCCACTGTAAGCTGAACCGTAAGATGAGAGCTGCAAGCATGCATGCAACTCCTATTACATCCTCCTTTGTTTGACCCAAATTTCAAGCAAGAGTGGACGTGAACCAGTTATTAAACTTGGTATTATAATGGGAAAAATATAATTGATTCATAACCAGTAGTGTACTAAAACAGGATTTTTTCCCACTAGATAACCAGTTCTCAAACTCAGTATTTTAACGGGAATAAACGAGTTCAATATTCTAAAGTAGCTAGTAGTTCTCTGTAAAAAGCTTACGTTACGTACATAAAATTGTGATTGTAGCTACGATTGTCTAGTGCTTATCTGGCTAGATATAATTAAGAATCTATCGCCAAGTGCTTTTTATAACGAACTTTTTAACATGGGTTGCGTTTGATCAACACATTCCCCAATACGATAGCCTATTAGAAAACACCGATTCATGCAGTGGTCTTTCTTTTGGAAACATTCAGTTGCTATGTATTTCGGAAGCTAGGGGCTTGAATTGAGTTGTTCCCAATCAAGCCGTAGCGGGGAATCATGGGAAATGTGACCAAACGAATTCTGTTTCATAAAAGAAAAATACCAATCCCTCTAAAAGACCTTTAATACACCGAACTTCTTTAAATTAAAGGTCCTGCTGCACCGATCAAGGCACTCTTTCTCACACCTGTCATCTAACATAGAGTACTTCAGCAGGTGAATGGTACAGCGAAGGCGGCGCCGGCGGTGCCTCCGCGGGAGGTGACCAGAGACGCGCCGCCGCGGCCGCCCGCACATGAGGTCTCTAAAGAACAGATGGACTCTATCAAGAAATACCAGGTTAGTGATAGAAAATAGAGCTTTTATATTGTTTTTAGATGCAAAGGTTGACGAGGACGCTTGGAGGACGGATGTCGCCAAGGCAAACGAGTAAAAGATATTATAGATGACATCGATGATTTTATAATGTGGTGGTCTCAGACTTATGGTAAAGGGAGGAGACATTAATAAAATTAATCTATATGTAAAGCAAAAAATGATAAGGTTATTTTTTAAGACTAGTAGTCTCTAAGTACCTCTATGTTTAGTTATGTTATGCATATTCTGGTGAGGTGATGCCACTATGAGAAATGTAATTAATCAATTATTACTATTAATGAATAGTTTACCTAGTTCTAACACAGGTTCTATAGATGTCGCTACGACTACTTAGTCGGTAAAACACGTAGTCCTAAAGATTTTCGCAGGCAGCGGGTATGCGCTAAACTGTAGTGTGGTAACCTATATCTTTTCTGTGGCCGGTCTAAATATTAAATAGTTGTCGCATATAGGTTATTAAACAAGTACTTGCTGTTTGGAAACGGAATAATTAATAGTTTCGTACCTACCATCAACAGCATGAAGACGTCCACTGCAGCAGTTGGCGTAGGTACCTATACACCTTCATTATAAAATTACATGGAAAATAAATCCTGATAAAATACGTAAATACATAACATAATACTCTCCAATTCCAACATCTTTTGTGTTTTAATCGAAACCGGTGACAACGTAGACTGTGCTCTTAGAGTCTACTTAAAAATTTACCGGATGGAGGTCACTTCGACCGGGACTTTTATCTTATTTGGTTTTACGTTCGTATTCCTGGTAATAGACGTAGGTTACACTGGACTGAGTGAAGTTTATGGCCAGTAATGCTGAACAGCAGAAATGGGTCAGTCTAAGAACCAATTTGCTTCCCCGGTTGGGTAGTGGGTGTATAGTGGAGACCTTACATGGTCCTCTTTCGGGGAGAGCATGTTTTTACTTTTTACGACCGTTGCGAAGTAGAGAAAGTGGCTAAGTTAGCTCTTTTGTTATTTTCATCGACTTGCAATAAAATAAGTTCTAGCAAAATTCTGTCGTGTTTAGTTTGTCGAGTGGCGGCGCACGGCATCGGCATAGCATTTATAGGCAATGGCAAATATGCATTGAGTTGAGGTACTAAAGTAATTATACACTACGTAGATTCCTGAAAATAATATGAAATAGGTACTATTTCACCAAGTAAAAAATTCACAAAATTCAGTAAGTCAATATTACAAACAATGTAAATTTTTTCTCCTAGAAAAAATTAAGGGCTGAGAGACAGTCTTTTTTATGTAAGTATTGAATGACGTGATGAGCTAGTCGTTCGCCTGATGTCAAGTGTCACAGCCGCCCATTTACATAAAAAGAGATATAGTTTTGTGCTTACATCATTTTCAGCGTCCTCCGAGAACTCTTTAACTTTTCATTCAATCCACTCTAAACCCAAAGGAAATAAAAACACAACAAAACTTTTACTATTGTCCAACCGCAATTCAGCATTTCATGCCGCGAGGGTCTTTCAAGAACAAATTACTTATTCATTTTCATTCAAAACAAAAGTTATTAAACGATCAAGACAATTTTGCATTTCTTTTATCCTTAAATCTCCACCACAGATTAAAGAAAAGAATCAGTTGTTTTTTAAAATCTGAATAATATTTTTTTGTTCATCACCGGGGCCGATAAAGAGCAATAATAGGAAACATTATTTTTGTTCTCCTCTATCAAATATCAAAACACGTTGTGGATAGAGTTTGGTCAACTTTTGCTTTGCTCAAAGTTATTTCCGTAATTAAAAGCGTAAAATTAAAACACCTCGTTTGTTACTAAACAAATAACAACAAGCCGGAGTGGTGAAAGTAAAAGTTTGTACGCGTCGGGAAATGCCGGGAGCTTTGCTATCATGAATCTCATGAGTGAACTAAGCTTTGATGTGTCTGTAGTACTCGTATTCAAGATGAACTTTTGAGGTATTCCCAATAGATAGAGCAATATGATTTATGAAGCACCTAAAGCAACACTTAGAACAGTTCCATACTCTTTGACCTAGTATTAAGTATCCCCAACGACGATTCTATTTTAAAAAAGGTTATGTACGAACATGCTGGAGGGTAGGTTTTGTTTTGTCATGGAAAACCTGGGGAGCTTAATTTGCTACGATAGAAATTCTTGAGTTTAAACTAGCTTAGATGCATCAGCAATCAGCATGTCTACTTTTAGCGGCGATTTTCTATGTTCGATTTTCATGAAAGAATGGTTTTCCTACCATTCGACACGGTTTTTTTAATTTATTTAATGTGTACCTAGGTAGGTATAGGTAACCGATTGTCAAGAGTTTATGTTGTATTTAGTCTAAGTAACTAATACCATAATACTTTTAGTTCCGTTCCTATAACTTTTCTTGCCAAGATTTTGAGCGAGTGTACAAAACAAATAGATCTACAAATACCAAATTATACTACATACGCTTCATTTTGCATGAATTTGACATTAGAAATACTTCTGCGGTTTTTGATACGGCTGTTGGCACTCGGCGCTACAAACACTAAAAATTTATTTACCTGAATCGGAATTAAATAGCTCTTCATTTGGTTCAAAATGGAGTGAATGACATCACTACACTATTGGTGTTGTGATGTTCGTATGTCTGTGTGGCTGTTTGTCACCGTTATCTTTTGTCATTTGTCATTTTGTATTTGTCTATCAACTGTATGAGGACAATTTTGTTGTCATTGTTATTGTAGGTACATACAAGAATACTTTGAATGTTTGAATGTCACCTTTTAGGTTTTCATTATCTTGTAGTTTTAGTTTTGTATTCCAAAACAGGTCGCTTAAATTCAAACTCGGATAAATCCACTCTACTCTGTTAGGAGATATTTGAGAAGTGATATTGATCTTAATTGCATGGTGTAAAAGGCAGTATTATGTTTGTCGCAATCAAGTCGTATCCGGGACGCCAGCGCCACCTGGTGGCGTTCGATGGAGTTGGTGACGTGCGCGCTGTCAAACGTCAAATCGTTTTTGACACATTCTTCCCTCGGCGATCGGCGCGTGCGGTCGATACTGAACCATCGCGCGTTCTACGATACGTACTTACCTACTTTGTTACTCGTGCCTAGATATAACTACTGTGCTCTTGTTTTCTTCATCCATCACTACCCACCGGCGACGCCCACAGTTGGAAAGTTAACGATGTGTGCTAACAATGATGATGGTGAGGGTGTACCCCCGTCATCAGAAGTGGGATCAGTGTTGGATGAGAACAAGGAAACGAATCCCTGGCGTGTCATGTTCGAAGAATAAAATAAGAATATGCGAGCATTGATCGAGGCGCTGCTATCAACGAAACCAGCCTACCGTGAAGAACTACCTGCATTCGATCCTGAAAAGCAAAATGCCGACGCGAGATCATGGTGCGCGACTGCAGATCTGTGCTTTTCTGAAAATCCACCAAGTGGCGGTCGACTTGTTTTGGCGGTAAGCAAGGCACTTAGAGGTGAAGCATCGACGTGGCTATCTCAGATTGCCTACGAAGGAATGACATGGAAGGAATTCAAGGTACTTTTCACAACACGTTTTATTTCGACCGAGACATTGGCGGGTACCCTCATTAAAATTAATGGAGAAAAACCGACTGAGAAGGAAACACTACCCGCATTCGCTAGTCGATTAATCACTTCGCTGACTAATTCTTGGAAAGATGTGAACAAAGAAGAGGTAGCCGTAGCAACTGTGCTTGCTCACATATCGCAGTTTGACCCGCGACTTCAGCGTATGGCGTTCACTATGAACGTAATCTCAAGGGACAAATTGCAGCAAGAACTGAATGCGTTTTCACATTTAAAGCGAAAAGTAAGCACAACGGGTGACTCATCGAACACTATTGACATTAAGCGAGCAAAAATGATTCCGATTGAATGTTTTAACTGCGGAAAAAACCGGTCACAAGCGACTTGAGTGCAGAAGCAAACCGATGGATACACGAAGAAGACCTACAACACCTGCATCATCGTCGAGTCAAGCAACCCAGCAGCCGTTCTCGAGGCCTTTGGTTTGCTTCAAGTGTGGCAAGCCTGGTCACATAGCCGTCCGGTGTACGAGCGGTAGCGGGAGCACCAGTGGCAGCGGGCCGACAGACAGCGGAGCGCACAGCGAGCGGCGCGTCGATGTGTGCGTCGTACAATCTCCATCGGGCACGTTACAACACAAAGGTGAATTGATACGTTTTACTTACGATTCTGGTGCTGAATGCTCGTTAATAAAAGAAAGTTTCGCATCGAAATTTAAGGGTAAACGAGTTAGTAATGTTGTTGCCATGACTGGTATTGGTCAAACACGAGTATTCAGTACAGAACAGATTTTATGTTGTGTAGTGATTAACGACCATCCTCTCGAAATTTTGTTGCATGTTTTACCTGACAATTATTTGCAAAGTGACGTCATGTTAGGCCGCGAGATTTTAAATCGAGGTTTTGCAGTAAACATGACGGCAACGGATCTGACTCTTACCAGAGTCCTTTGTGTACATTCGATAACACAAACTAGCACTAACGCGTTTCAATCGGATGTAACTGCTATCGTGACGGATGTAACTGGCAAAGACAAGTCTAAGCTTTTGCAAACGTTAGATCATTTTTCTGAGTTTTTCATTAGCGGTTTGCCTACGACCCGAGTAAATACGGACGAGCTTAAAATTAAAATGATTGATTCGAATCGCACGGTACAGCGGCGACCGTATAGGATGTCTGCGGATGAGCGAAGCGTTGTACGCGATCGTGTGAAAGAGCTGTTAGAAGCGAATATTATTAGACCTAGCTGCTCTACATTAGTAAGTCCTCTCTGCCACTATAGAAAAACGATGGTTCAGATCAGATCGCATGTGTATAGACTATCGTGAGCTCAACAGTAACACCGTCTCCGATCGTTACCGGCTTCCATTAATCTCTCAAAAAAAATTTAAAAAAAATCTTTCATTAGCCTCTGATCAAATCGCGCGTCTTCTTGATGCCAGAGGGTCATGTACCAGTCGATGTTGATGATGATAATGATTTTGATGAACATGAGCAAGCTTAAGTTGTTGTAGAAGCTCGAGTAGGAAACTCTATCGGCCGTATTGTGTTCGATCGTACCTAAAATTTTCTTTATTTGCCCAATGAGTTGTAGAGTTTGGTCAGGAGTGACCGAGTGAACAAATTTCTCTCGTGGACTATTTATTCGCAGGGTAACCATCACACGAGGACGTGTGCAAGCAGGATGGCCGTGTCGCAATCAAGTCGTATCCGGGACGCCAGCGCCACCTGGTGGCGTTCGATGGAGTTGGTGACGTGCGCGCTGTCAAACGTCAAATCGTTTTTGACACATTCTTCCCTCGGCGATCGGCGCGTGCGGTCGATACTGAACCATCGCACGTTCTACGATACGTACTTACCTACTTTGTTACTCGTGCCTAGATATAACTACTGTGCTCTTGTTTTCTTCATCCATCACTGATTTTTGATTTTGATTTTAAAAGTCTTTATTTAATACATAAATGAAATATTAGTTACACATAATCTTAAATAATAATTATGTCTCACAATCATACGAGTAATCGTGTTCTTTACAGGCTATGTTACGCCCTTATAAAACATTAAAAAACATGAGGTCAAGTTAATTTTTACATTCCAGTACTATAAAATAACATAATAGCATAATACAATAATAATGAGAAGCATAGATACTTGCACATTTGATATTACATAACTATAAATAGATAGGACCTGGGTTTATTACCTGCAAATAGGCAATAAACTTAGCATAACTGAAAACAAAATTATATTCTAAACAACGTTCCGCTAAAATCCTAGTACGAAGAGTTAATGTACAAATTTATATATTTTGTCAAAGTTAATAACTTATAACTCTAAATTGGCAATAATTAATTATACGAGGACTGTTTAAAAACAGCTATTTATCATAACATAATAACAAAACGGGAGGTAGTTGGGTCAATATGTTAGATGACGATCGCGCGGACTAGCCGGCAACCGGTCCTGGTATAGTGAGCCAGCGTCATTCACCACTGAGGAAATAGTGATGGGGCAAACGATATCGACAATATGTTGTCGAGTAAGTTGTATCTTTTAATTTCGTAGAACCAATAGTGCTAATTAAATGATTTTTGTGATGGCGATTTTTGAATAAATAAAATCGTCGTGATATATTTAAAATGTAATTTTTAATAGTAGGGAAATTTACGTGATCATGCAGTTTGGTTAAGTTTGTTCGGAATGAGGTGTCATAAGCTATCTTAACTGCCCTATTTTGAACAACTTGTAATTTTTTATAGTTACTATCGCAAGTACTGCACCAAACAGGAGCAGCATAGCTTATGCAAGGTCGCACAAGAGTTTGGTATATTCTTAGTTTAGTTTTTGAGCTAAGATTTGAACGACGGTTCAAAATAGGAGTGAGTGCATTCAAAGCTTTAATACCTTTGGATTGGAGGGCTTCTATGTTGCTTGTCCAATTTATTTTGCTGTCAAATTTCAAACCAAGATATTTTACAGTTGGGCTCCAGGGGATAAAATGGTTACCAACTTTTAGGCGTCTTACAGGAGCTGACCTCTTTCTGGTAAACATGATAGCCTCAGTTTTTAAAGTATTTAATTTGAGCTTCCAGCAGTTAAAATACTCAGTAAGTAGTTCTAGCGACCATTGTAGACGTGAAATAATGATATCAAAGTCGTTAGACGACGTAAAACTTGCAGTATCATCTGCGAATCCAGCCAGTAGAGTATGAGGTTGTTTAGGGATATCATTAAGGTAAATAAGAAACAAATATGGCCCAAGTATTGAACCCTGGGGTACACCAGCAGGGATGGATTTTGTATCTGAGAACGTATTACCTATGTGAACGGAGAATACGCGGTTACTGAGATAAGATTGTATGAGTTTAGTGAGACTTAAAGGTACATCGTGTAGTAAAAGTTTGTGAAGCAAGCCAGAATGCCACACGGTGTCGAATGCTTTCTCTACATCTAACAATATCATCCCTGTTGACTTGCCTAAGTTGAGGTTGTGAGCAATATGTTCAGTGAGTCTGGCCATTTGATGTGATGTAGAGTGAGACTTCCTGAAACCAAATTGTTCAGGAATGAGTTTATTTTCTGTAACTTTTGTTAGCCTAGAAGTTATAATGAGCTCAAAAATTTTACCTAAACAAGGCAATAAACTAATCGGGCGGTAATTTGAAGGAACAGTCTCATCTTTACCTGGTTTTTTAATAGTAATCACTTTTGCGTTTTTCCAAACATTAGGGAAATAAGATAGTCTTAAACAATCATTAAATATTTTTGTTAACAGTACAATGCTTTTAAGTGACAGATTTTTAATCAATAGGTTGCTTATGCTATCTATACCAGGCGCTTTACGGTTTTTGAGTTTTAAAATGCGTTTTTTTACTTCATAAGGGGTTACAGGAGATGAAAACTCAGTTCCAGTGTAGTTATCTAATTTGGTGATTGAAGCATTAACAGCGGCTTCAATATCGGGATCACTAATCCAATTTGAGGTAAGACTCATATTGTCTAAAAAGGCATCGGCTAAGGCTTCGCACTGCTCCCGAGGAGAATTTGTGAGCTGGCCATCCTGTCGTTTAAGAGGAGGAATATGAGACGGTTTTTTACTTATGGATTTAACTACACGCCAAATATCGGCGTTGGGATTATCTACTTTAGCAAGTTTGGAATTCCAGACTTGGTCGTTATATTTTTTAATCATGTCTTTTATCGTAAGTTTAAGAATATTCACTGTAGATATAATACATTTTTTTGCCCTAAGATCCGTCACCTTAGAAGAAACTCTACGTAAACGGTTTTTTTCTTTAATTATATTGTTAATATACTTGGGGAGTTTATTGCTGACAGGACTAATGACGCGATTAGGGATATTATTATCACGAGCAGAAATTATGGTTTTGGTGAAATGCTCAACAGAATTGTCAATATCATGAGCATCATTGTATGTATTTGTAGTGAGAATAATGTTATCATCAAGAAATTTACGATAGCTAGGCCAATTTGCATTAGAAAAGTCGAAACGAGTATAGGGTCTGCGGGAAAATGTCCCGCCAATTTTGAATATAACAGGCAAATGATTAGATGACAAACCATTAATTGCCACAAGATTATTAATAGGAACTATATTTTTGCAAATAAGAATATCAGGAGTGGATGGTACATATTTTTCATTGTAATGAATAAGGGTATGATTGTTTGGAGCGTGAATGACGTATTCGTTGTCCACCATATGATTATAGAGAATTCTACCACGAAAGTTTATAGTGCTACAATTCCAGAAAGGGTGTTTAGAATTTAGATCACCCATTATTAAAATATTAGAGTTAATGTTAAGGATAATATCAAGGTCATTTCTCAGTAAATTAGAATTTGGAGATTGGTAAGCAGAAACAACAGCTACTTCCTTTCCAGAAAGATTTACAGTAATACCTATGCATTCTAAATTAGCAGTCTTAGGCAAGTGAAGTAAAGAGTGTGGAATGTCAGATTTGATAAGTATAGCAACACCCTGGCCCTTACCATCTGACTTTTTGTCATGACGATAGCAATCGTAGCCAGGTGTAGTTAATGCGTATTTAGGGCTGAGTCTAGATTCACAAATTGCAATGATATCTACACACATAAGAAAGGACAAATTAAGAAGTTCACTAATCTTGGAGCGAATGCCATCGGCATTCCAGTATATTATGCAAAGCTCATGACCATCAAACATATTGACCCAAGTGTGATAAAATCAGGAGGACCTTATCTATCATGGAATGGCAGGCTTTAAATTGATCTTTAAGGGACTTAATAGCCATAAGTATCTTAAGCATTTCTGTTGTCGTATCATCTGAGGGGTTTGGAGGCGTTGAATACTGATCTTGGGCAGTAGTGGTGGAGGAAGCCAATACGTTCGTCCGAGTGTGGTTTTCTGATCTTGACGAGGCAACTCCCGCCCAGCTTCTTGTAGCTGGAGCATCATCATTTGTCTGAGTGTGATTTTCTGGCATCGTCGAGGCAACCTTCGGCCAGAGTTCAGTCGCTGTGGCTCGGCTATTAATGACCGCATTGCGGTTTGGGATACGTTTCGATGACTGTAAGGTCTTTAATTCAGCTTTTTTGCTTTCAAGTAACTTAAGGTATTTTTGTCGCTCATTACAGAGTCGATAGTTGGCCGGATGATTTTCACCACAGTTGCAACAATAGGCTGGTAAACTGCGATCTTTTTTCGCACAATCTTGCGATAGGTGAGATCCAGTGCATTTAACGCAGCGTGGAATCAAGTTACAGTTTTTTGAAGAATGCCCAAATGCTTGACATCTATAACATTGAGTACCCAAAAAGTTTTTAGCTTTGTATTTCTGTATTTTCACCACACAGCTGTTAAGATATTTAATTTTCCTAAAGGCGGCCATGTCAGTTTTGGGTGGGAGCTGCACCAAGAAAGGAGGACAAGTAACTTCCTTGCCACCAGAGATTTTTAATTTACGAACAGTAACGCCTTCAAAGCCCAGTGACTGAAGCTCAACTGGCAATGCCTGCTCCGCATGTGCCGGAAGGCCAAAAATTACTGATTTGAAGTTTCTCTCATCCTTACGGGAAAATGTATGGAATGATATATTTTCCAGGCGAAGGCCTTCCTGTAGTTTTGAATGACCTTCTGGTGTATAGCAAAATATAGCTAACTTGTTATTACCTTTATATAGGAGGTGGTATTCGTTTATGTAGCGGGAAACCAGCGTTCTGATAAAGTCATGGGTCCACTCTGGCTTGACGTTCATGAAGATTGGTGGAATCTTGTTTGACTTCTTAGCTGTTGTTGCGTTTTGAAACAGCGCTGCCGTCGATGATGATGATGATTTATTTTGGTCAGTGGTGAGACCACTGAACATGTTTGAGGTCCTTATACTTGATTGCGGCTTAAATTCCGCTCGCGGAACGAAGTGTTTGGGAATCTTCCAATCATTGGGGTTTTCTATATCGGCGTCTCCAGGTCTTTTCGCCGAAAGCGAGTTGGTTGAATTAGACCTAATAAGATATCGGTCCATTCTTCTTACGGTTGTTATCCACTGACTAGTTATCGATAACGACCAGATGGGTCATTCCCATCCCTAGCTTGAGGTGCTCGCATGCAGTGGTAGGGAGCGTATGATGCGCGTGCGATAGGAACCGAGGCATCACTACCCACCGGCGACGCCCACAGTTGGAAAGTTAACGATGAGTGCTAACAATGATGATGGTGAGGGTGTACCCCCGTCATGTTTATTATGGCAACAGTATCGAGGGAAACGATCCTAATTAGCAAATTCAGTATTGAAACCATTAATTCTTTCAATAATTAAAAATTAAGATTGGATTTACCTTCATTTCATTTAATGTAATGTCGCAGAGTTTACGTCGACAGACGGCTATGTTGAACCACAGATTAGACAAAAAAACAAATGACTTGTTGAACAAACGCATTTCGCTGATTGGCTGTCATGGAGTGAACTACATTTGAAAAAAAAAACTCATTGATCTGATTTTCATAAAATATCATGATTTTGAAGGTATTTCTCAAGAACCATACGGATTTATACACAACTGATAAAATTGTTAAAAAGCTTTTTTACCAAACCAAAATCTCAAAAATTCTCTGAAATGGATTTATCCGAGTTTGAAGTTAAGCGCCACATATTGTATAATATATTTGTTAGACGGTAGGTCCGCCTTCTCGATTATCAATTTATCATCATCATAATTTTCATCTTCGTGAACTGCTCGTAATGGTATGAATTTCCGATATCGCATTCTTTTTTTGCTTCACATTTATGTTTTAAACTGAATACTGACTCGACAACTACCTGATAAAATTTGATGACCTTACCGGTGTTATTTTATAGTTTGATATAGCCGTTATACATTATTTAGACTTTTAAAGATGTTTGTATTTTTTTTAGCATTACATTTCGCTAATACCTTACAGGTAGGTAGATCTACGAGGTGCTTAAGAGTTGCAAAAATTTGTTTAGTGGTTTGATCTTTACCGCCAGTGACATTTAGTACCTGCGTAACCTTTACACTCATGTTTCGGGAAAATATCAACATGTCTAGTATGATTTAGTACGTAATTCCGAGTACCGCCTTTTGGGCAGGGCCAGTTTGATAACAGATCTGGATGTGCGGGGCAACTTCAGGCCATATTAGGTGTTCTAAAGCTTTTTGAATTCTAATCACACGTAACGACTGCAACTGTTGGATATAATATTTTAATTTAATATCTACATCTTTGTTAAGTTTTTCTCTCGTGTGTTTTTTGGTTTGTAATAAATTCGAGCTTCTGTCTCAGTGAATTCTTAAAAATATATGACCAGTTGACAACCAAAAAATACGTACATAAACCTATGTGATGCCTTGGATCTTAGTAATTAGAATTTAAAGTACCTATGTGACAAAGTATCAGTTTTACACTAATAAAACTGTCATCCAGTGCTGATAAAAATTGTAGACAAACAGACAGATGAACATACATAGACTAACAAATAAGAAAGTAAATCCTATAAGGGTTCCATTTCTTAATGAGAATAACGAAGTAAAATTTTTCACTGAAAAGCTCTCATTAGGATGTTAATATGATACTTACTTACTCATTAAACAAGTTGCTACATATTCCACGAACAGGATTATTTTTTATTATTGTTTATTTTTTATCGGTAACGTACCCAAAATAATTTGAATCTTGCAGATGAGTTTGCGGGAAATAGCTTTATAATAATGTAGGTACATTTGCTCCTCTTCAGAGTGATATAATATTTAATGGCTCGTCAAATAAAAATCATTCGAAGTACGAAGAGGGAATGCTAACGACCCCCCGTTTTTAGGAAATTAAGTATGTAAGTAGGTACTTCACCTCGTTAGGGGTAGGATGTAGACTGAGGATTTTTGAATTGGCGGAAATTGGAATGGAAATTTGAAGAAATTGAAGGAAATGGAGGTGTTAGCTTCCGGAGATTACCTCAAGGTTTCTATTCTAGATGTGGGACGGCAGGCACCTATACTTACGTCTACGTTGGGCGAAAGGTCAACCTTGTGAATCTAACTATGTAGTTATGTAATTTAATTTAGTATGTAATAATAATTGTCCAAATGGAGTTACACATCTGTTTCTAATATTTTAACTATGCAACAAGTATAGAAGGATCTTTGTTACTGGCTACTAAAAAGGAAACAATCAGTTTTAACTGGAATTATGTTGAGTGGTTTGTGCTAAAATCTAACTACTACTTACATTGAATACCAACACCTATTTACATTTCAATCTTTAATTAATCAACGAAGCCAATAAACGTTGAAGTTGAAAGGGGTGTTACCTGCCCAAGGTATTACTAGGTGCCAACTAAGAAAGGATTTTTGATACTTAACCGAGTGCCCACATTATACTCCCGGCGCCCACATATGCGGGCTACGGCGAGCATTCGCCGTAGCCCGCATATGTGGGTATAATGTGGGCACTCGGTAAGGGCGTTAAAGTGGTACGAAATAATTCGAGGGTGTAACGCTGGCGTTAGCTCGTAATGTCATGTGTATGTGTCTATACATCTATTATGTATACACGTACCATGAGTCTAATGCAATGTTATACTCAATGTTGATATTTCTTGGTATTGGAAAAATGAAATCTATGTAACAAATACTTATTATGAATTTTCTTGAAAGTTAAGACACAGACTGGTTATAAATAGGTGTTCTCCGAAGCCATTTTTGATTACTTTATTCTGATTTTTCTGAGAATGTAGTTCATATTTTTTCTACGAATATAGAGATATGAAAATATTATGGCAAGATTTATTTTCATTTCAAGAATTCTGAAGATACTGAATTTTATATTTATATTTTTAGTGCTTATGAATATCCATAGAAATAAATGAAAGCCTATTTCATGACGAAATTTTGTGCTGCTCTATTTTAAGTATGTATAATTAGTAATTACTTATATTTAATTCGCGAGTAGATAAGTAATTACAGTCATTTCAAAACTACTTTATCATTTTAGAAGTACTTAATAAACGATCGAATATAATGAGATTAGGGTACTGAATGAAAGCCTTTCATTTCGTACACGTTGGGAAAAGAGATAAAAAAGTAATTTTATTAAAAAAATAGATTTTAAATCAAATTATTAAAATATAATACTTATTGATTGCAATAATTTAGAAGTTTAAATAAATAAATATGTGTGGACATTTCACACAGCGCCATCTAGCTCCAAACTAAGCAAAGCTTGTACTATGGGAACCAGAAAACTGATAGAATACTCAGATACTTTTTGTTCGTAAATACAATACATAGAATACAATGTAACACTCACACAGAACAAACATCGATGTCCATCACACAAATGTTTGTCCTGAGTGGGAATCGAACCCACAACCTATAGTTCAGAAGGCAGAGCTACTACCAACTGAGCTAACAGACCAGTAAAAATTTCGTAGAGTTACGAGCTACGACCTATTAATTCCTCTTAAATTCAACTCACACACGTATCTATTTTAAGGGAGTAATTAAACCGAATAACGTTAATAATACCACTATTATTAATAGCCCTTATTATTGTTAAAACACCTACATTACAGTATTAGTTTAGGCAGTTCTATCGCCCATTATATTTGTATAGGTTTCTCGGTCCATTTTAATGAATACATTAGAATAACAAGCGGCCTGGATACACAGAAAGCCACTGATTAATGCTTCCAGGATGTTAATGTAGGTATTAGTAATGCTAATAGTGCTGGTACCTACCTAATACCTACTTGGAAGGAACCGGGTGGGGTGCGTTATGATTTGCATTTGCATGTTTCCGATTCGGAGAGGCGCTGGACGGTGCTGATTTGGATAGTTTGGATAGACATTTTTCTTTTGCCACCGAAATGTCAAAAACATGGTATATTTACACACCTAGTACTTTATGCTGTACGTGTTTAGGAATGCTGATTGCACCACTAAATGGTGGACTCTGCCTATAACACATTTAGATAGAAAGATTCGATCGTTAGATATAGATGCAGCAATTAATAAAATAATATATATTTGCTCAAAACCATATATATTAAAAATACTGACACACAAAATAAAAATTGACACACGCCATATAAAACAAGGCATAATGCATCGCATAATATACAACCGCCACTGTGAAAAGGAGGATGCATCCATGAGTTAGTACCGTTCGCTCACAGGCCCGTTCTGTCACAGTTTTGCAAACCCATACAACGAGTCCCGATCGGTCACACTTTCAAAATAAATACATTTTTCTATTTTTTCATAAATAGAAAAATGTCTTGATGAATTCCTCATCGGTCACACTTTTTTACTCACTCGATTAAAAGTACAGTCAGCTGAAAAAGTCCTATCACAGTCATCATAGTGCGTGTACCTACTGCGATATAATTATGTGATTTAGGTGTGGGTGTCATTATTAAAAACAGATCAATACTTATCTCGTTCGAATTAGTGTAAAATGAGTTTCAAAAATAATTATTATTTGACGAATTTACTATCAGAAACTTTGGCGTAACGAAACGACAGTTTATTTTGCAAAATAAGTAAAGATAAACTTTTTCGGATTGGTTTCACGCGGTTTGCGTATTTAGCCAGTGCCAGTGTCAAGTTTACAATGGTAAATACCACAGATTAGAGAAATAAAAAACAATTTTACTCTGTGGTAAATACGGGATACCGTCTGTACTAATAATTTCATTATTCATAATTTCATTTCACATACCTCATTTTTAATAATGATGAAATTTATAATGGTGGTTATTTATAAATAACTTTGTTCATAATAGTTACTTTTTATATTGATCTTTTCTTATACAATTTATTCAAATAATGTTTAAATTTATTAAAAATTATGTTATAATGTTAATGTTAAGAATTTTTTTATCATACTTTTTTTTATTATAAATTTCATTACTTATAATTTCATAATAATCAGCATTCATAATTGTATTGTTCATAATGACTTTTTCATATTTTTTAGTTAACATAATAATAATTTTGAGGTAGTTAAATCATTATATACATATGCATGTATACCCTAAAGATACTAAGATACTAGTCTAAGGCAAAGTCATAAATAGGTGCGACGACGAGCGAAGCGAGGAGGAGCGTTAGGTTAACTGTGACCACACGACGCACGAGCCGAGCGAGCGAAGCGAAGCGTAGCGAGCGTGCCGCGGCAGCGGCCGGCGAAGTGCCAGAAGTCACTTATCCTTATATTAAAAAATTACAGAAACCATCTATATTAAGTTTCAGGTTACCGTTATTTGATTTAAATATTTTACACGTGTTTTTATTAGACATTTCAAGTTATTTATTAAAATAATGCACAAAGTTCACCAACAACACCAAAATCAACATAACATGAGAAAATATAAGTTATTTTACAATTACCCACAGTCCACACGTTAATTTTGTTTGTTTTGACTGGATGAAGTGCCTGCATAGATTGAAGAACAAATTGGCTTGCCGTACTACGTTTTTATAACTGATTAGGATATATATAACAATCAACAGTTCCAGTCACATTAATTTACAGTATTATTGATATTTTGTTTTATGCTTAAAGTTAGTTATGGTAAAAGAACATTATAAATTTGTACTGTTATGTTATATACGCCTTATGAGTTTCATTCTTATAAATTTGGATTATTATTAATTTTGATTTATAATAAAGAAAATTAGATGTAGTGAAAGTATAATAAATCACATTATGTGAAATGATGATTATAAGTAACATTTTTATTTGTAACAAAATTATGACAAACGATTTTATGAGTTTCGACAGTGAACCGGTAAATACTTACCGCGGATAAACAGAGCAAGTACCTTCACCACGAAGCAGCCATGACGCGCGGGGTAGGTAGAGGTACTGCTATAAGTTAGTAGGTATTATAGTACTTTATACTAGGTATATTATCTGAATGATTAATTAGTGAAACTCCGTGATCCGGTGAATTGTTGAGTTTTGAAAGAGTTCATTAAATATGTATTACACACAACCTCCACGAACATGGAAAGTCAAGTTTTCATATTCCCTGGTTTTTTAACACACAAAGGGATTTTATTTAATCCTTCTGAGTACATTTTCCGCACGGTGAATATAAAAGTACAGTTCCGAACAATGAAAAATAATCACGTAGGTTGTAGAGTGTACAAGAGTCATACTATATTATTTACAATCACGACCGCGCTTTGGTTTGAATGCTCTAATTAATTTAATATGATACTGAAAGTCTATGTAGCGCTCATAGCGAAGCACAACTAGCTGTTTCTAACCGACCGGTAAAGTTAAGCAACGTTTGCTGCGATACTCTGATGGGTGACCGCTACAGCAAAAAGTGGTATTTACAACTGAGCGCTACCGTGCTTCGGAGGGCATGTTAGGCCGTCGATCCCGGCTGATGTTGTAAGACAATAGTCGTTAAGCCAAGATAGACGGCCGGACGGTCTTTGGGCGGCCTAAAAATTCTGATACCAGGGCTGACCAGTTACCTACACGAGAAAAAGAAGAAGAAGACTGAAAGTCTGAAAAAGAGCTAGAGGGGCTTTTGATGCGTAAGTACAAGCTACACATTTGCGTGGTTATTTTAGCAGCATCAGTAGGACAGATACAAAAAATTGGAGATCACAGTTTTTTTCTATAATCTGTAGAAGAGCGGTTAAGATGATGAGGGATGATCAGTCAGGGGGTGGCATGATCAAGCAGTTCTGTTCTATGAACATAGAATTTTAAACAAAACGTAGAGCTTCCACTAATAAAAGGCATTTCATAAACTTTTGCTGGTACTTTACAAACTCAAACACAGAAAAGTTCTACAATTAATACGATGAAAGTTCGACATAGATACTTTAAAAAATCTAGTGCTTTATTTTGGTATCAAGTTGAACCCAGATATTGAGAATAACATGGTATTCAAAACTAATAGCCAATGAATTCAATTGCAAAACTTCACACAATTTTTTTGTAAAGTCATTTGCACTAAAGTTTTGGCACCATTTGGCGCAACAAATCTAGCCTTACGGCACTTTACGGTACCGAAATATAAAAAACACGTAATAAATATACAACTAAATTGTGTAGAACAGTAAAGTTATAAATGTTATAATAGTGCCAATGGCGTTGTGGTTGTGCCACAACTGGTTACTATCGTGCTTTGGAAATAATAACGATTTACGCGGATGTTATAAGTTTTGTTTGCTTTTGGATGTGGTGGTAAGGCAATGAGCTATGCTCGGTGTTTCCCTGCGAAATAAGATCCGCAATGAGAAGATCCGCTGGAGAACTAAAGTGACCGATATAGCTCATAGAAATAGCAAGTTAAAATGGCAATTGTCAGGCCGCATCGCTTGTAGAACTGACAACCGATGGGGAAGAAAAGTTCTAGAGTGGCGACCACGAACCGGAAAACGCAGCGTAGGCTGGCCCCCACTAGGTGGACCGACGATCTGGTGAAAACCGCGGGGAGCCGATGGATGCAGGAGGCGAGCAGCTGCTCAAAGTGGCGCTCTGGGGGAGAGGCCTATGTTCAGCAGTGGACGTCTTCAGGCTGTTGATAATGATAAGGCAATTGTTTTGTTTATATGTTTGTCAATTTATTGAAAATAGGCTATTTAAAGCACTTGTTCTTGTAATAAAATGACCGAAAGCGGGAGTTTCGAGACCCCTAAATACTACCTATTTAAATCGTTTTTGCATCGCTGGGCTATAGCAAACTTTTAACAGATTATACATACCGAACTGTCAGAATATACTGAAATTGTAGAGCGATGCTTTTTGGTACAGTCCTATTAGAATGGGTCTAAATACGTTACAAAACCCTTGTCACTAACTAACCTAGTCGTTGATAAAAAAATTGCAGCGCGTTGTATTATAGTATGACGCAAACTAAATGGCGGCTGTAAAGTTTGATATAAGCCCGCGCGCATAAAGAGTATATAAATCACTGCGTCGCACGCTGCGCTCAGCCGCTCATCGCTTACCTCTGCTCAGACACATCTACTTTTTGCTATTGCGCAGCGTTTTGCGCTGACATCTCAATCGCAATATACCTAACGATCCATCTAAAAAACAGTAAAATATTAACAATATTGAATGAATATGACATATCAACCATTGCGTTAACATTATTGTTTGGTGAGAAGGTTATGCGGACCTACAATGTTTTCACAACAAAGGAAGGAATTTTTCAATATTATTATTAGATATCCAGCATTCAAGATGGACAATAATGTGACGTCACATCGATGGCCAATACCATTATACCACCTTCCATTGAACTCGATCGCTTCGTATTTCTACTATTTCGTAGTCGTACCGTAGTAGGGCCCGCTGGCCGGTTGGTTCATGGTAGGCAGCAGGCAGTATGCCGCGTAACTTTACTGCGTTTGGTCGTGTGTGCCAGTTAAAATAAAAACTGACGATTCCAGTGTTCCAAATTCGAAATTCAAGTGACGTGTTTATTCTTTTTAAAGTATGATTTTCTTTTGGTTTAGTACAAAAAAGTTTTCGTTTGAAATGTGCGCCAGTAGCGGCAGAATTCGTGCATAGTTTCGTAAAGTTAAATATTTGCCAACATAATCGTGACTACGCTGGATTGTTGTTTTGTGTGTTGTGTTGTTGTTGTTGTTTGTTTATCGAATCATCAGTTGGAATGTTCTGATTTTGGAATTTGTTGTTTATGTTCGGATCGGCTCTACTAAAATAGAACAGAATAAGCTTTGATAGTTTGCTCTACTGAACATAGAGAACTGAATTTTGTATTATTCTGATTTACAAGTATTGTAGAGTACTTAAAAAAATGATTTTTAAACTGCTCTGCTAGAGAATGGTATTTGAGTGTTTAATTTTGTTCTACTGAAAAAGAGAGAATAGCGTTTTTATTCATATTTGTCCTAATAAACTTCGTTGCTCTACATAACATAGAGAACTGAATGCTTGTACTACCTATTTTGATTTATTATAGAATAGAAACCTGTATTTGATAGAGAATCATAGACATACAGCCAATGCCATAACAGCATTCTCTACATAGTTCTATAGATCTTTTGGTTCTACTGAAAAGAACTCTACCAAAAACTTTTGGGTCTACCAAAAAGTAGAGCTTATTTTTGTTTTTTTTCAGTTTTTTTTAATGTAGGTAATATTTGATACTTAACCAAGAAGTTTGCGGTGCTATTTACATGAACAAAATGCCTAAAAATATCCTAAATTGCCTCGAAAATTGGTATTAGTTTTCAACTCAAAAAATAACAACTTTATGATTTATACCTGTCACCATTGCAATAGTTAGCGTTTTGGTAATACTGTAAGCTAACTATTATAAACTGAATAATACATAAATAAATAAACTCAAAATTTTCACCTAATTCTGATTGTAAATTAAATTAACACAATTTCGCGATCTTCTTTTGTCATTTAAAATAAAAATTTTGCTGATATAGTACTTAAAATTCGAAACATTAGTATATCACCTTGTCCATTGTTGGACATTTAAATTAGTCATCGTCTGCACACATGTAGGCACTATGTACTTACACGTAAGTAGTATATTAGTATTCACGGCCGGGTGTGCGGATATTTGCCAACGAATAAAGCGTCCAGTGAGACCAATTCAGCTTGGTGCTACATTTTGAGACTGTCTTCCAAACCTACTTACTATTGTGTATGTAGGTACTTTTAGCTTAAATTGTTTTTGTTTTTCTTTTTTTATGAGAATGAATGACGTAACGAGCTAGTCGTTCACCTGGTGTTAACGACACGGCCGCCCATAACAGTTGCAGTATCACTCGGAACTTTAAAGTTTTGCGTGAAACTGCACTGCGCACGTCATTCTGAGACATCACACAGTCTAGTATCAGAATACTAGACTGTGAAATCAGGTCATGAAATCTCATTTGCCCAGTAATTTCACTAGCTACAATGCCCTTCAAACTGGAATACAGTAGTGCTTGCACACTACTGCTTAACGGCAGAATAACTGGCAAAGCGGTGGTACCTACCTAGGCGAACTTTGCAGAAAAGTCCTACCACAACAATCGCCTTAATTTAAACTCTATTGAATTTGTCAATCGCCTTAATTCCATTCTGAGAACATACTTGGATGATAATATTTGAAGGGTGTCTCAGTGAGAATGCACTTTTTCATTTTAAAATAAAAACACGTATTTTTTTGAGATACTTGTGATTTTTTTATTGGATTGTAAAGAAGACAGTATGGAATAAAATTATCCGTCAAATGGCCCCCACGGCTCTGATGACAGGTCATTACTCTTTTCATTAAATTCTCCATGACTTTTTCAGAGATGTGGCTGTATCTCACCGATGACGCGTTGGAACTTGGATCTGAATTGTTCAGGGTTTGTTTCGCATGCGCATATACCCGAGATTTCACAAAATTCCAAAGAAACATGCGAATAAACCAGAAACTATTCCTAAGCTCAAACCCAAGTTCCAACGCGTCATCGGTGAGATACAGCCACATCTCTGTGAAAAAGTCATGGAAAATTTCATAAAAAGAGTAATGACCTGTCATCAGAGCCGTGGGGGACATTTGACGGATATTTTATTCCATACTTAATCGGTACATGTCTTTTATACAATCCCATAAAAAAATCACAAGTATCTCAAAAAAATACGTGTTTTAATTTTAAAATGAAAAAGTGCATTCTTACTGAGACACCCTTTATTGAACTACTTAGGTATTTACGATTTCAACCACCATATTCGAAAACTTCAATATTTGTCAAAATAAATGTGCCAAAAATATTTTGGATGAGTTCTATCTATACGGAACCATTTTTAATTGTTTACTTACCTATTTGTCACAATTGCAAAAAGAGAGCTTTTATGAAATTCCCGATTCAAGAGAATTCTCAGTACACTAGACTATATTTAGCGTGTTCCTAGAACCAAGGTTTCTATCAAAGCCCTCGGCAGCTTCTTGCTGCTACTTCTGTGAACAATAAAGCGAAACCTATATTATCTGTGGCGAAACTAACTCACCCTATTTCACCTCATTTAGCGGGTAAACGGTAGAATTCTGTTATAAATTAAGCTTCGGCCGAGTCATAAATAAACATGGAGATGTTTGTTTTGAATAATTCAATGTGGGGTAAATACCCTTCTCGAGGTACCCTATTCCAACAATAATACCGTATTTTTGTACCTGTGGTTAAAAATACTTATATTTGGGGCAGTTGGGCCAGACGGTGCCTGAAATAATATAATTTTTAGAAACTGATTGTATTAAGCGGGCTAATTACGTAATCCAATCAATGACAATCTACATTTCTACACGTTGGCTAAATTGGACTCGCTCTCGTCTCGTACCGGAACGGTTTTCGATAAGCCAATTTAAACAATCAGGAGCTTTTTGAATAAGTGTCCATACTTGGAGTCGTTTCCATGAAGAAACAACAATGCGTGGGAAAAAAATGCGTGAGCAAAGCGAGCGTGAATAATCTCAGTACCCAGTTTTAGAAATAACTCTAGAAGATTAGAAGAAGATACATTATTATGAGGTAATTGTTGTACACTAGCTTCCGCCCGCGGCTACGCTTTTTTTTATCGTGATTGTCAAGTTTTTTTTATGCAATTGAATGACGTGACGAGCTAGTCGTTCACCTGATATTAAGCAACACGGCCGCCCATAACAGTTGCAGTATCACTCGGATCTTTTAAACAATAAAGTTTCGCGTGACACTGCACTGCGCACGTCATCCTGAGACATCACACGGTCTAGTAATCAGATTACTAGACTAAGTGATCAGATCATAGAGTCTCATTTGCCCAGTAATTTCACTAGCTACAGTGCCCATCAAACTGGAACACAGTAATGCTTGCCTGGCGGTAGAATAACTGGCAAAGCGGTGGTACCTACCTAGACGAACTTTGCAGAAAAGTCCTACCACCTAGTAAAAGTGTGCTAAGTTAGTCATATATTTTATGTTTTCGCATTACCATTCCGTTTTTTTTATTACGTTGCAGTGTTGCTAATTATGGATATCGTTAGAACTATTAGTGTTCATGTGAAATTATTAATTATATATCATACTTACAGCAAACTAACAAGTTTGTTTCTTAAAATTAAACTTGAAGAAAGAACATTTAAATAGAATGACATCCATCACATCATGACATTATGACGCAAAATTGGACATCGTTTCAAAAAATACAGAATAAATTAAAGAAATACACAAATCTAGTTTTCAACTCGTAGATAAAATGAATAATTATGTTAAATGCCAGCGAATTCCGTATTCCTGATAGAATTAAGAAAGTTCTCCGAAATTAACGCAATAAATCTGTTATGCAAGCGGAGTATTTCATTGAATATATTATTTAATAAAAAGGTTTGCTTTTTGAGAATCTAGAATTACCAAGATCCTACAGATGTTATGAAAACACCTAGCACTCTCACGCTGTACCTAGTATCCCTGATAATAGGTCAACCTTGCGCTCCGTGATATGGATTTTTCTGCATACCTACTTAACCTACCTTATAGGTAATGGCTGAAAGTGTGTATTTATCGCAATTTACTAGTTTTATTGCGCCAACTGAAATGCATTCATACAAAAGAATGTAGTGAATAATTTTATTTTAATATTATTTACTCTATACCACCTACGCAAAATATTGGCAAAACTTTTTAAAACCGATACAAAATAGTAATCGAAAGCTTTTCTAAGACGGTTCAAAGAGTACAGTGACTAGAAAACCCACTATGGTGCCATATATGGCACCATACGGACGTTCGCGCGGTCATAATCTGTGTCAAAAGCAAAAAGAAAATTATTTTGAATGTCCACATGAAATCGTACCACAAAGTCATCCGAAAAGCAACTTAAGAGTCCTGGTGACTTTCCACTTAAAGCTATTCATTTCTTGTTTAAATCGTATAAAATACCAAAAAAAATAGCGTTTGAGAAGGCGTTGTTTGGAAACTTACCTTCTATAGGTTAATTAGGTTAGTAGGTTAAGGTTATTAAGCCCATCACAAAAATAGCCTGGCTAGATAGACACATTTAGGAGGCACCCATGGACGTATCAGAGGACGATACGTCGTGGAGGCACCACAACAAAATAAATCTTTTGCCTGATAAAACCAAAAGCTGACGTAATCAGTAAAGTACCTATCTCAATGTCTTGATATTTGAACCTTCCCTCAGGCTGTCGTTAACATCGCAACACTGAATCTGAAGCTCGAACAGAAACGTCTAAAGATCATAATCGCTATTACAAAATGGAGGGTTTTCGTAGAAAAATATCTTTTTAAAATTAACTCTTGAAAGGCAGGTTACCGACCTTGGTATCAGAGTAAGTAGAGCCTTGGTTTACCGACTGTTATCTTATAAAAAATGAAGTTTGAGAGTTTTTTCAATTAAGTAGGTCCAACTTCGACAAAGAAGTCGCACGAAGAATCCAACTCGGCTGGGCAGCGTTCGGGAAGCTTCGCCTATGTTTTCGTCCAAAATACCGCAGAACCTGAAAAAAAGGTTTTTAATCAACGTGTGTTGCCTGCCAGTGATGACTTATGGTAGTGAGACATGGTCTCTTACTGTTGGCCTCATTAGTAAGCTCAAAGTCACGCGACGAGCTATTGAGAGAGCTATGCTCGGTGTTTCTCTGTGAGATAAGATCTGAAATGGAGAGATCCGCAGAACTAAAATAGCCGATATAGCTCTTAGAATTTAAATAAAGAAAAGAACTGAAAAGAGCAAGCATTTCTATAGCTGTCTCACTCCCTCTGCACTTAAACACAATAGTAGAAGAGGAAAAGGTATAGTTTCTTGTTTTAGTCAGATTTGTTTCTTCTCAGTTTATTCGTATACTTCTCAGTATGAAAATAAGGCGATTGATGTCTGGTTGACTGTTAACCCTTTTTTTTAAATAGAATATTATTTTTATAGAACTATAATAATGACTGTACCTTTAGAACGGCAAAGTTCCATTGACATCACTCTACATATAAATTCTTTAACGTTCGTAAAAATTGCGGATAAACTCAAAACTCTAATAATAGCGCTTTACCACTTTTAGCTACGCTGATAAGAATCATTATGTAACTTGAAGGTAGATTTCCGCAGGCTAACTTTGTTACAAGATATATTAAGATTTTAATCACGTTTGCATTTTATGAGGTTACTACAGCCAGTTTCCGCTAGGTGGCGTTTCGTTAGTTCCACTCCAGATGAGGTCCGACGCGAGCCGGTTCACCGGTTTCAATAATTGAGTGTCGGAGGCATGTAGGGCTTGATACGAGAGGTCTGGGTGCCCTGCATGCTGCTGGTCTATTTGATATTAGAGATTTTATAGAGAGTTTTATCTAGACTACTTGTCAGAGGTCACATAATATTTCTTCTTCTTCTTCGTTTAATGCTGGCTTTCTATCGCTTTTTAGCGTCGATCGGTTTCCTGATCGACGGTTTTTAACGATATTTCTGCCCTGGGGGTCTAGCAAAGATGCCAGCGTGAGGCTGGAGATATGGACATGGATAGGGGTAGTAAAGTAAGGAGCAGTTCAACATTTACGTTCTTTGACTATTCAACCTATTATGTAAGCACAGAACAGACAAATGCATTATTTCTTTCCATACGAATATTAAGTGTCTGATGTGTGATGTCTCAGGATGACGTGCGCAGTGCAGTGTCACGCGAAACTTTATTGTTTTAAAGTTCCGAGTGACACTGCATCTGTTATGGGCGGCCGTGTCGCTTAACATCTGGTGAACGACTAGCTCGACACGTCATTCAATCGCATAAAAAAAAAGTAGTTCTATGCAACAGAAAATGCGATTTATGCTTTAGAGAATACATTCCAGTATTAATTGGCATCTTTACGTAAGGCGAGTCCAGCCGAGTGCTAATCAATGGAACGTTCCATTTTCCTGACACTCCCAAAGCGTAGGGTTGCCGCAATATTAAGATATAAAAAATGTAGAGAAAAGGAAACGGTTTTTTATAACCTCCAAGGCTCGGATAGGCGTGTGCCGAGAGTTTTAATTTTAGAACAAGTAAGCCTAAAAGCTTTTTTTTGGCCTGGTTTTAACTGCGTAGCATCTTTAAATGTTACGTCTTGCTATAGGACCGCCGTATTTGTCCTCTCTAAAATTACATTTCAGTTTTCTCAAAACGAGTATAAGGTTACTATTTCTTTGTCGAAAGTAAGAGTAAAATGGTGCCGTGCTTGTTTGTTTTCATTTTATAGGGCTAAACTACATGAAAGTAATACTTTTATTAAAAATCTAGCTCGTATGTACTGGTAGGCGAAAACGCTTACTAATTTTATAACCCAATGCGAATTACTTTTTATATGCTCGAACATCAAAAAAACAAATAGGTAAATATATATACAGGTACTATACTTTATATACTTTTAGGTCTTGACAACCCTAACCTTAAAAATATAGCATGAATTATTTTTGCGTCCGATGGCGGATCTTCCCTGCACAAAATCAATATTTGGATTTTGGATATCCATCTTGTATTCTGCCGGCTCTCTGTGTTGTTGTCGGAAGCAACTTCAGTCATGGCTCCCACCATCTCGTCATAAATAAATAAATAAATATGTCGGGACATTTCACACAACGCCATCTAGCCCCAACCTAAGCATAGCTTGTACTATGGGAACCAGATAACTGATAGAATACTTAGATACTTTTTTGTTTGTAAATACATACATAGAATATAATACAATATAACACCCAGACACAGAACAAACATCGATGTTCATCACGCAAATGTTTGTCCCAGGTGAGAATCGAACCCACAACCTATAGTTCAGAAGGCAGAGCTACTGTCAACTGAGCTATCAGGCCATCAAGTTCCCACTGCTGGGACGTGAGCCTCTCTCACATCAACAGCCGGAAGACGTCCCACTGACGGAATGCCACTTTGGACGCTTTATAGGGGGAATTTGCCATAATCATGGTGATCGCAGTAGATTATGATGAAGACTAAGGAGAATGTCGCTTCCCATTCCCTGAATATTCCCTTAGCCGGCTCTTACGGCACCCACGGGAAGAGATGGGGTGGTCTTATTCGTACACTGGGACCACACCGTTAAGGGGAGGGTTGGAAAACACGCCGTACTCATATGCATACATAAAATAATAACCATACAGATATAGTATCTAATAAAACTTTTTGTAGCCAAACGAAGAAAGACGTGAAATCCAAACAATTATTAATCAAAGTTTCAACATCGATATTTAACGTAAAATACCTACTCTTAAATTTTTATATGACCTATATAAATAAATAAATATGTGTGGACATTTCACACAGCGCCATCTAGCCCCAAACTAAGCATAGCTAGTACTATGGGGACCAGATAACTGATATAATACTTAGATACTTTTTGTTTTGTAAATATATACATAGAATACAATATAACACCCAGACACAGAACAAACATCGATGTTTATCACACCAATGTTTGTCCCGAGTGGGAATCGAACCCACAACCTACAGATCCTACCAACCAACCAACCAACTGAGCTATCAGGCCAGCCATATATCTGAGACTAAGCTAAAATGCTGATTTCTAACTAAAAAAACTACTTCATTAAGGCAACCTTTTTGGAGAAAAAAGATCTTTCCCGTGAGACCTTTCAACTCGCAACCCTGTAAGTCTTTTTAAGATAAATCGCAATTTCATCCCCTTTCAAAGGGGGTGTGATGAATAGAAACGCAATTAAACTAGTTACGTAAGGTTTCAAAATGTTGTAAAGAGCTAAAGACTTGCTTAGGTTTTCTACCCCTGGTAAAGAGCAGAGGCTATAAAAATGTCGTTTTTTTTCTTTTTTTTTTCTATAAGGTTTATTAATCAAGTAGGTAGGAACTTTTAATATGGTCAGAGTCTATTAATATAGTACATTACTGCAGCGGCGAGCAACAGAGGCAGAGCAAGTCCATCAATGGCTAGTTGTGACCAAGGCTTCTATAGTTCTTTTCTCAAATAATGCGCGGAAACTAAAACTAAGTAGAACCTAGACAGAACTTTTTGTTTGATAATAACTTTTCCCACGATAAAGTGTTGATTTTTTTTATTTCATTATACAAATTTCTATTTGCAAGCTAGTTCGAAATTTTGTTAAGTTACCTCCTTGGTTGTCATGATTCGGAGTAAAGATCGTTCCATTTTTAAATTACACGACCGATATGAGATTTTTATGTAATTTATTTGGCCGCTAAACCACGACAGATATGGATTTTCATACTTTTGCCGGCCGCTGCTCGCCAGTACAGCTATTTCGATTTATCTCGAAGAAGGTTGTCAAAATAATGCCCAAATTTCCAAGCATTATTGAGAAAAATACAGATTTATATTATTGTAACTTAGCATAATTATTGGGTTTTAATAAATAAAAAAATAATAACAAATTTCATTTTTTTAGTTTTATTAAGAAAATATCTACGTCTCTACTCTAAGTTTTGCTCTGTTTTTCTTTAAATATTTTTGGTACACATATATCTTTGAGGCCGTATTACGTAGGTACAATCTTTTCTACGGTATCTTGCGCAGGCATCTGCGAGTGGATCTGATGTTACGTAACTAACAGATGTCCTCATTCCTCCACAGAAATATTTGAGCCGAGACTCGACTTACGTCGTCAAGGCATGAGAAATTGCGTTAAGAGCCAATACAACGCCAAAATGCTTAAAATGGCTTAGCTTGAAGCAGTGTCCTGTCAACAATATTGCAACAATGACTTTGAAATTAATATATGGTAAAGTTCATGACTAATGCTACTGCAAATGTATAGTGAAAACACGAATTAATAAAATTTTCTCGATAGAAAAAAATTACAAAGTTACCTCCAAACCGTACAAATAAACAGCGATTATTCAATGAATACTTTAAATAAGATCATGAAACTTTGTGTAGTAGTTGAACTAAATATAATGGAGGGCTTATGTATAGCGGATTTTTAAAATACCCTTTATATTCAGTTTAATAATAAATTACCTAAACTATTGCGCGTTGGAACCAGTTTAACTTAGACCGCCCCTGCCGCTCGGCCCCTGGCTCATCCCCGCTTTGGCCTAGTACTATACATCTATTCTGTGGCTTTGACTTGAATTCGCGCTGGCCTTGCACTAGCCCTTAACTAGCTGTAAGTTTACAGCAGCGGTTCATTTCGAAAAAGGAAGCTTCGGAAATGTCCTTCTATTTCGTGTGAGCAAGCGGTTGGCCCTAGAAATTAAATACTGTATTAGGGACTTGCCTATTATGGTATTATCTGGAGGTGATCTCGGCTTGTGTAATGTACTACTTTTTATGCCGCCAAAGCGTATATTATCAATATTAATTTTTTCGTTCGTTAAACAGTATTAGTCCATCAATTTTCTTTGCGTTTAGTTTTCTATGTTCTTGGTTTCTATACCGCCGCCACTCTGCTGATTTGCCTTTTTCTGTCATCTTCGAAACAGATATCAAATTAAGTTCGATATTTACATTTATAATTTTAAAATATATTTTGGTATTAATTGATATATTTTCCGTCTTGCCTTGGTGGTAATATTTTTTGTTTTGACATAGCTAATATTATCCGAGCAGTTTTATTCGTTTTTCTTGTGCTTAAATTCTGCTATAAGTAGGTATTGAATTTCGAAATGTTTAGTTTCAGTTTTATAATTAAACCGCTTACTCCCCTACCAAACACCGCACACCAATACATAGGGTCTAGAAACCACTTAAAAGAAGCATTGACAGCAGAAAGCCTTCAATCTCCTAGTGCTTACACATGACGCAGTGATCTAGATTTTAAACATTTTATCCTAGGTATTCCAGGTAGCCTAGAAACGTTCACAATAGCTCCGGACTATTTTTAGGTCTTTGAGGAAACTTTCAGTTTGTAAAATGTATTTCTGTTTTTATTTTTACCTTTACTTAGTTCTGTGATTATTACGTGTTCATTTCATAGAATGTTTTGAAAGACCTTGGAACTACTACAATTCATTAATAATGCAAACGTGCTATAATTTTATTGGCGTACATTACACGGTATATTTTACTATCAGTTTACCACACACTGGTTTTTTTTATGTAAACGAATGACGTGACGAGCTAGTCGTTCGCCTGGTGTTAAGCGTCACGGCCGCCCATTACAGATTGCAGTGTCACTCGGAAATCTAAATTAAAATTTCGCGTGACTCTGCTCACTGCGCACGTCATCCTGAGACATCACACAGTCTAAAAAAGATTTCTAGACTGTGAGATCAGTTCTTAAGTCTCATTTGCCCAGTAATTTCACTAGCTACAATGCCTTTCAAACCGGAACACGGTAGTACTTGCACACTACTGCTTGGCGGCAGAATAACTGGCAAAGTGGCGGTACCTACCTAGACGAACTTTACAGAAAAGTCCTACCACCTAGTAAATAACATGACATGGTATCATGACGGACAACCTGCCGTCTAAATGCCTTGACTGGTGCTAAGTGAAAATTTTGCAACATTCACCATCTTTGTTTATCGTTTTATGGCTGATACTGAGTAAGTTAAATCTTCATCAACCTTCATTCACTATCACTTTTTATCAGTCATAATTTCTGTAGCGTTTTTTTTTACTGATGATGATGATGCAGTCAGAATAACCGTATGTAATGCTAATAGCTATCTGTTTCATCAATCAATCACCATCAGTCATGAGTTATGGAATTGAGTGACGGTGAATGAACGTAATTGACGCTTTATAATAATTATGAGACTGATTAATCGCACAGAACAGCTTATAAATCCAACTATGGTAATTAATAGTTATAGGTACAGAAGAATTTCGTCTCTCTTAATTAAAACTGTCGCTACAAAGCCAGATATGACAACACTGGAATGAATACATAAAACGCAAAGTGCAAGAGTTCAAGGAACAGACATTCCATCTCAGTTCAGCCATACCATCACTTCTTAGCGGTTCTAATGAAGACTAAAGTAAATCGCTATAGCTCAAATTGTATTGTATTGTTGTTTACTCATTCGTGGAACTGACAACCGATGGGGAAGAAAGGTTCTCGAGTGGCGACCACGAACCGGAAGACGCAGCGTAGGCTGGCCCCCCACTAGGTGGACCAACGACCACACCGCGAGAGCTGATTTATGGAAGAGGCCTATGTGCAGCAGCAAACGTTGAAAAGTGCAATCAGAATCTTCCACAACTATTTCACAAAACAAGTGTATCCTGCTAGCTTCATGCAAGTAGTACAATCAGCCACAAAAGTTTCTGAATAACAAAGCACTCAATTTTCCCACTCAAAAACTTTCTTTACACGCATTAAAAAGGTGAGTTGATTTTTCCATTTTGGTCAGTTATTTATCTCGCTGACTCTACCGCTATACAGGTAGTAACGCGTGCCCCAACCGGTTTGGCCGATCTTTCCCCGACCTACTCTACATTCTTACCTTCACTAGAGCTTGCTTGCAGTGTGTTTACTGCCTCTTGCATTGCTGCGTAGGGCGTGGAAGGTGCGGCTACTACAAAGCCTTTGCCGCGACTAAAAGAGGTTAGCTATATGAACACACATATCTAAACGTAATAGTACCTATTAGTATATTAATTACTACAGACTAGATGCGCCCCGTGGTTTAAAATATAAATGTTTTTCCGCGTAGATTTTAAACTTTATTACGTTAAGTTGATCTTGATAGTGTAGAATAGTGTAAAATAGTAAATTGTTGTACAGGGGTCTAAAATTACCCTGTCTATGATTACCCATATTATAATTATATAGTAATCGCAGGAATAGGACCCATTTACAATGTATACGATGTAGTTTTATTCCAGAGCTTTAGCGAGGAAATGAAATGGAAATCAAGTTATAATGGGTTTTTAATTTTGTTATTTTTTGTTGTCGTTACTTTTCCGTTAAGATTGCGTTAAAAAAGCAGTACTTACTTACATTTTATTTTAAAAAATGGAGCTAAAAGCGGCAATCTCACTGTAATGCGTGTGTTGCGTAAAAAAATATTGTTTTGATGGTAAAAGACAAAAAACCATTTCCTTTAACCTTTCGAAAATATGCTATTTTCCCCCCCTCTGGTACCCAATATTGACGGACTTTTTGAAGCAAAAAAAAATGAAAAATACATTGAAATAGGTTCAGCTGTCTAGGCCTGAAAGCCACTTTACTTATTTAGGGGTGCACTAAGAAATAATTTTGATAATTCACCTCCTATGTAAACGGAGTTAAAGTTTTTTTAAAAAACTTGCAGTACCGCTAGCTGCCTTTGGTAGAATATAGAAACATCGATGATGATGATTGAGACCACACCCGATATAACCATCCGGAAATATCACGCAAGATTCCTTAGTAGCATATCATCCGAGTAACGTTATATCAATTCGCCGCAAATGTCGGTAATTTTCGCATTAGTACACCGAGCTTTTCCGGTTGGAGACGGCCTGGCCTACCCTACCGTAATCACAGAATAAATAATACTTTCCATAACGCTGAAACGTGCGCCCGCGCGAGCAGTTCAATGCAATAGGTATTACCATACATATTACTAGTCAGCATTAGGTTAGGTACCAAGTACCTACTAGATTTTTAAGAAAGTAAGTTCTATGGTGTGTCTTATCTGCAAGTTGTTTGGTTTTGATTACATCTGTAAAGAATAATGAACAAGACACTTTACAGTGACTCAGTGATGTATTTCTTACATTTTTTGTTTGTTTAAAATGTTATAGGTACCTACAATTTATATTTTGGTATACAATTGATCAAAAAGTACAAAGTAATAGGTAATATGCATAGGTAGATAGGTAGTATAGGTAGGTATATAGTAAAGGGTAATATGTAGGTTTGTTATTAAATCATAGGATTTAATAACAAAGAGCCTGGGGTGTTTACGATAAGCTTTTTTGTCACACACTACTATTTATTGCCATTTTCAAACCACAATATCAATACTTGCGTTACGTAAACTCATTGAATGCCACCTAAATATTATCATAATTTATAGTTACACTACTTAATTTACAAAAAGAACACGTTAAACCTCTTGAATCAAGGTTAATTTAGTCATCGATGTTTATAAAATTACCACGTTTATCGATCGAGTAGGTACTAAGTACTAACCGGCTACTCAAACCGTTTGTTTTATATATAACGTCATATTTATCTAAGTAAACGATCAAAATGAAACGAGACGTATGAAATCTTTCAATCGTTGAACTTTTTAAATATCATGAATTGTATTTTCTCTTACCTGTGTCCAGTAGGTATCCAACACATTGATCATGTATTTTGTATTCAACATTATTATTTGCGTTGACGCAATTTGATGTCATTTACAGTCAATTATTGTATGAAAAAACAGCAATTAACAGCTGCGTGTCAAGGGCATCTGATGGTGACGATTCCAAGAATCTGAGGTTGAAGGTAACTGTGATTACAGAATACGTTGGTAATCTAAAAGTCAAGGAAAATACGATGTAAAAGTAAAAAAAAGATCCATAGTGGAGAAGTTCCTTGAAAAAAAGGGGGACGGGGGCATAACATACATTAAAGTTCAAGTGGCAATAGATTACCGATGAAATAAATTAGATGCACTTGAAAAGCGAAACATTGAAAAAGTTATTCCATACAAATAATTATTCTGCGAAACCATAAAATACATAATAGTATGGTCTATAAGTAACAAAACAACAAACTAAATATTTATATTCAACAAAACTAACCGGGTAGATATACTGACATGAATAAACTCCACATAAAGTTCTAAACTTTTATATCGCTTGCAAAACTTTACCATTCAATTCACCCATTGACTGCGTGTTCATAAAGGCCAGGAAGTAGGAAGTACGTGACGTATTGTCTATGGTAGAGTCACCATAGAGACTGCACCTTTGTCATGCAAACCTTCTCTTTCATGTGGGTAGAGTATTGTGGGAAGAGTGAAAGGGACGAGAGGTATAAAGAAGGTGCATTGGGGACGCAGTCAGGTGTGTTATTAATGGAAGTTGTCAATGGTTATGGTTTGGTATGGTTTTGATTCGATGATGTAGGTAAGTACCTAAGTGCATAAAGTGCGAGTTAAAATGGGCTGTCCGATAATAATGTTCAATGTTTTTCCGAGGTTTTTCTTTTATGAAATCGAAAACTACAAAGACTATATATATTTTTCAGAAGCGACCAATCTTCATTGACACGTTGAACAGTCTTGATTAGTCATGAGCTCGTCCGCTCGACCGCCACCAAAAGTACTGCTCAAAAAGGCATCCTAGAAATTTTCAGCATTACGCGCCCATTCCACTAAATTAGTAAATCACACACTTGTAAAACACGTGTAAATAATTACGAGTTCTTAATTAATGCCTTATTGAATCCCTACCAAAATGGTCAGATCACCGGCCACCTCAGCATCCCAAATATCCGTGGTCCCTAAAGACTGCTGCCAGCGTCCCAAAGTCCCAAAATACAGTCAGCATTTCCGGCTACCCTCTATTTGTCACTTATGCCTAAGGTAACTCTAAGGGTAGGCCCTTGGGCCCTTGGGGACCTTAATTATCTACTTTTTGGTTAGTGAATCCAATCTTTGCTTAATTAGTTTGCGTGAGAACTTGACTGGAGTTTAGGTGGTAAAATGGTTTAATTATTCTACCGAAATAATAAGCTCGATGTTTTCTGTTCATTCATTTTGTAACACATATATTTAGTTATAGTCAGCTCTGGTTAACAAGGCTTTTACCATTTTTTTTTTATATTTTAACGCACCAACATTCTAACAAAATCTAACATGATTTTCAAATAATAAAAGTCGTACCCTACCCACAAACGGTGTTAGTTGGGGCATATTTCACCCTGCTCCTTTAATATTCTCTACAATAAAGGCTGCCAAATGTTTATGACACCACCGCGTGAATACTATAGTCATCCAAAATACACGCAACACTACATAAAAGTTTACTGTTTTAAAAAAAAGAGCAACGCTTTTGTGCGCAAAAACATTTTATATTTCTACTTCAACTCAAAACGCAAATTGCGAACAAATGCATCGCCTAAAATTTTCATGCGGCTGATACTTTTAACAAACTATTTTCAGTTTTGTTTCATAGAGATAAAGTTAAAATTGGGTTGCTCTTGTTTGGTAAGCGATTATAATTTTATCATGCAAAGATAGGAAACAGGTACCTATAGTTTGACGTGATCTATGGAAAATAATATTTTGAGAGCATAATGAGCTGATGGAAATTTAATATCAACGGGGTACATAATACCTACCACCATTTTAGGTTTCTGCGACAATGGCAAAATGACAATAGAACAACACCATTAAAACAGAAATAAGCAAAATATTCATACAAAAATAAATGTTCAAGTCTAGAGTATCAGCAGCATTCGTTTGTGGTCTACTAGAAAGTTGAATGCCCGCAAAATAGCATTAATTTTTCAACATAACAATTTGTGGTAATTTTGATATTTCGTCGTATCGTGAACGTTAAAAACATATTAGATTCCCGTGGTCCCGGCCCTGGGATATTTACGATTGGTATAAACTACTCAGTTGCCCGTTCCCCGGGGAAATGGATCGTACTCCGGGAGATCGTTAGTTATAGACCTTTTTTCGCAGATACTAAGTTAAGTACTTCAAGGGACTCCCTGTAATTTTGTGAGCACGAAATAAAAGGAAACTAGAGGTCAACCGCGTTTGAGCTAGGTATTATGTTTCTTTTTGTGAAACTAAGCAGATTTGACGAAGTTATAATATCACCAATTTGACCAAGTCATGAACATTTAAGAGTTTAACATAAATCTTAATTGACATCCTTTCTAAAATTGTCTCATTTACAGCTCATAAAGTTAACACATTATTGGACATGTTTCAAATACAAAACAGATAACCAAAATAATTCAAACACTGTGTTCAAACACGACAAAAACCACAGACTAAAACTAATCAATTAATATTGCAAAGAATGAGTTGATTTTGTGCTCAATACATATAATACTAGTCTATGATACAGAATGTCAATGTAATTTCTGTGCCGAGGTCACAGATTAGAGAAAAAAACAATCGACTAGTGGCCAAGGTCCAGCACCTGCATTCTGAAATGAAAAATGTGACATCTGCAGGCATTGAGATAGGCATTGGGCTAGTAACCACAGACCTAGAATACACATATATTAACATACATAACAATATACCTGCAGACAGGCAGTCTTGTGTAGATTGGTACGTTAGTTCCACCAGCTGAAGTAGGTATTTATCGGATAACTTCACGTATTGTTTTCAAGGTGTCAAAGTGCCACATTTAAAGCCTGACTGCTGACAGATGTCTAACAATCACCTGCTTGAGCTATTTACGGCGCAGTGTTGCCAGCTAAAAGACATATAACATCTGATATAGGTATCTATTAAAAGCATGATTGCGTCAACATAGTACGTCGTTGTAAGGTTTTGTAGCAAGCCTTGTGAAAGGCAAATTGGATTGGCAGGGATATACTATGGCTACACAGAACCTGTGTTTCATAAAGGCTTCATTACATTTTTGTATAATGTTTCTCTATAGCCACATTGTGGAGAACAGTTGCTAGCATTTTAATTAATGGTTAGGTAAGAACGTTTCTTTGGTGACGTTTTTTTATAAAACTTAATAGGTATGGAATGATTATGTTTTCAAATTAGCATGTAATTTAATTAACATTACCTTCTTAGATTGATGTAATTATAATAGGGTCGATCAATCAGTTTGTTTCCAAACAAATGCGCTTCATAAAACGCCCCCTCGCGTTTAGCGTACCTACCTCGCGCTATCGTCATCAGAACATATCGGCCGTAACAATATCTGCCGTGACGAACTCGAGATAGCCAGCCTCTGATAACAGCCAGTATTCACACACTTTTCCGACGGATTACACGACTGCTTTTTCCTAATTTAAAACAAAAGTACCTACTTATTAGAGAAAAAAATCGCCGAAAATGTGAGTGTTGCTAGGACAAAAACCAAAGTGTAAAATGGCGAAAGTAATGCAAACGCTAAACGCGTTTTTTCTGGACACTACAAAATGTTGCATGAGTGTTGACAGATTGAAACATTTTTGTTTGTGCCGTAGATACGAAGGGGAGACTGAGGTAGGTTACATTTCATAAATAAGAGTGCTTTTTCAAGTTTGGTTCCGAGGCATCTCGCTGACGCAGTTACACTGTCTGTTTATTTCCTGTCGATAAAGTCTTTATTTATGACCATAAAATTGTTTTCATCCTCTCGACGATGTTTACGGGATAAACTCGGTTAGAATCCAGAAAGGACACTGATATAATTTATGACTAACGCATGTAAAGGACTCTTATCTTATACATTTTAACACGTTTTTGATCGCGTTATTATTTTAATATCTGTCAGGTTGATATCTATTTTATCAATGGCCTAAATGTCCTTGAAAGGAATTCAATTAATAATCTTTGTTAAAAAACATCAACTTCTTTTCAGAATCGTTAACAAAACAAGCACCTTTTAGCACAATTACTTTTTGGAAAATTCAATGAATATGAAGGAACAATTTTTTGTTCCCATAAAATAAGAACAATGACAATGGTTTCCATTCAACAGACACACTGTTTGTATGTCACTGAATTGAATCGATCATTGATATTTGTCTCTGTACTTGTTTTTGTCAGGTTGTTCACATGCCACCTTAAACAATTTTCACCAGACAAGTTACATGTGTTCGTACCTACTGAGAATTTTTATTTCAATGCGTTATTCATCTGAGTTCCTCATATTATATCAAACGGCTTTTGAAAACCCTTACCAAGCTCTGAACATGAGTTATACCCTAAAACCCTGACTTTTCTGATTTCTTTGACGAGTATACCTTGCCCAGATTGAATTAAAGCTGGTAAAATCGGCAATATTCGGAGTTTTCACGATTTCTCCTACCTACAGTATTTCGGATACAACCATTAACGCTCGTGAAAGGTCTTCTGGGGGCAATGCGAATAAAATACTTTTGAGTTTTAGTATTATGTGCCTGAGATTACGAGGCTCCTGGGCCTCGGATATAGCACGGGAAAACTCGAATTTATTGTAGTCTGCCGTGCGTCATTCGATGAAAGAACTTTTTAATTAATTGCCAACTTTAGCGGTATGCTTAGCTCGATGCCTTTGAAGCGGCAATGGTTAACAATGTTATTAGTATTAATTATTGTTAACTTAACTAACATGGTTTATATATTGTTATGTTGATATATATTGACTGGCCTGATAGCTCAGTTGGTAGTAACCCTGCCTTCTGATCTGTAGGTTGTGGGTTTGATTCCCACTCGGGACAAACATTTGTGTGATGAACATCGATGTTTGTTCTGTGCCTGGGTGTTATATTGTATTCTATTATTTACAAACAAAAAGTATCTAAGTATTATATCAGTTATCTGGTTCCCATAGTACAAGCTATGCTTAGTTTGGGGCTAGATGGCGCTGTGTGAAATGTCCACACATATATTAAAAAAAAATATTACGTATATATAGAAAAAAAATAAAGAGTGAGTTACGGAAAATTCTTTAAAACCGTATCGTCAATCAAAAGATATCGAAGATATACAGTATTCCTGCGATAAGGTGATCCGCATTGATAAATAAAGAGTGAGTTACGGAAAATTCTTTAAAACCGTATCGTCAATCAAAAGATATCGAAGATATACAGTATTCCTGCGATAAGGTGATCCGCATTGATACCTTATCGCTCTCTCGCTTACAGGTGATAAGATATTCTTGGATAGTGACACAATAAAACAGATGTTTTTTTTTCCATTTTTATGTACATTCCTATAAATTATTTATTTACCCTACGCTCGCCTTACTCTACTAAACTATACACAGACAAACATAAAAGTCTTTGTTTAAGTATTTTAAATTCGGGATCGACAAAAAACCTGCACTGCACATCTCATCAATGCCCAATGGAATGACTAGTTATTGTATGTATGATACAGTTGACATTTATTTATCAATACAAATCACGAGGGTTATTTGATTAAATAATACATTCCTGATTGTTCTGATAATGGCATGAATGAATTACTTCCAGATCAATCGAATAAGGCAAAAGTAGTTGATAGAGTTTTATTTTTAAATCGGGCAACATTATGACAGAGAAGCTGTTTGCGAAGTGTCCTTTAGCGGCTGGCGGATATTAATTTTCCCCTATTTTTAATTATGGTTTCCACAGCCAAGTCTTCTCGAGGAATCCGGAAATTGGAGAAAGATGAAACGTCCGAGGCGTCAAGTCTTTCATTACTAGGAAAATAAACCTATTATCATGTTATTTTCTAGAAAGCATCAAAGTGAACCAAAATTATAGACGCGAAGTTAAAAGGGTTCTTGATGAATTAATCATCATTTCTTTAAATGACAATAAATACCTAATTTAGCGACAGGAACAATAATCCACATCGATGCAGAAGATTTTGATTCGTGGTCGATAAAACACATGAACAATACAATGAACAATATTATTTTACTAAAATGTTGTTCTGAAGTGTTTGACTTGCATTAGACGACTGTGACGCCATTATAAAAAAAATATTTGCAAACCATAACATTTCCAAGTCCACTAGCAGGGTTAGCACGGCCGGTAGACAAAATTGTCTTTCCCCGTTTTACGTCACTTTCTTCATACTTGCTTGGAGTAAAACAGGGGAAAGACAGTTTTGTCTACCGGCCGTGCTAACCCTACTGTTGTACCGTACAAATGTAGGTATATTAGCAGATTAGGAATTTTACTTATTGATACAGAAACATACTTAAGAAGCATTGTGTGTGCACATATTTTCTATTGTATTTTCTAAAATATTTTTTTTGTAAATATAAAGTTAGTAGCTAGTCTAGTAATTATATTCTTATGATTATAGTTTCATCTCCATAAATGCAATACACAATTACGGCCAGTTACGTCTGTTGTGTAGTTACTGTCAACTGTCAAAGTGTTTAGCTAATGTCAACGTAAGTGGCCCGGGGCTGCGTCCCCCCGCCTCCCCGTTCTGAATAAACGAGTGCATAAATGGCCGTCTAATTGTTTACATCACCGTTCCTCCCAAATACCTAACAGTGGCGACGATTAGGGAAAAATGGCCCAATTCGGCGTGTTATCGACGTTCGATCATAATGTGCAAAGCTGGGAGACATATAAGTGCAGATTAACGCAGTGGTTTATTGCAAATGACATAGGTATAAAAACCGACCGCGAGGGAACGAAACAACGCGCCATTTTGTTAAGTGCACTCACTGACGCTACCTACAAGCTTGCAACGGATCTCGCATTGCCAAGAAACCTGCAAGAAGTACCATACGACGAGATTATCAATCTTTTAAATGACCACTTCACACCGAAGCGCTGCGGGTTCACCGAACGTTACAATTTTTACGCGGCAACGCAGCGCGTCGGCGAGTCGCATCAACAGTGGGCGGCAAGACTTCGTGGTCTCACTGCGCATTGTGGCTTCGCAAATGTGGAAGAAGCACTGCGCGACCGCTTCGTGATGGGCATCACACCGGGTCCCGAAAGGGACAAGTTGTTTGCGAGTGATTTGAAAGAGTTGACGCTGGCCAAGGCCGTCGAAATCGCGGTTAGCATACATGGCGCGCGAGTCGCGGCCGCGACCGCCGCGCCGGCGGCACCGCCGAGCCAGGATCACCTGTTCAAAATGGGAAGAGGATCTGCGTCGTCGGGTAATAGTGAGCGCACCATAGTGAAAGAAAAGTGTTCGGTTTGTGGTCGTAACAATCATAAGTCTTCACAGTGCCGTTATGCAAATTACAAGTGTAAAAAGTGTAATAATAAAGGGCATCTACGTAACATGTGTAAAGTGAAGTACGTTACGACGACCGGCGATGATGTGAGTGAGGACGACGACGGTAAGTCCTTGAACAATATACGCACCGTGCGGGGCGAGCCCATGACAGAATCGGTAGGCATTAATGGGAGGCGGCTAGTCTTTGAAATTGATAGTGGCGCTCCCGTTACCGTCATCTCTGACGACACATATAGGGAATACTTCAGCGGCCTTCCTCTTGCTAAGGTTAGAAATCCACTATATTCCTACGTCGGAGGCCGAATGGAATGCTTAGGTGTGGCAGTGATGCCTATCACCTACATGAATATGACCCATGCACTAAATGTGCATGTCATCCGGAACGGCGGCCCGCCCTTACTCGGTAGAGATTTTTTATCAATATTCAACTTGCAATTAACACCATGCAACTTTGTTAGTAATTCTGATAAGGTAACGATACAATGTAATGACGATGTAATGCCACAACTGGAGGTGCGTTATCCCGATTTGTTTGCAGACAAACTAGGCACATTCAACAAATATAAAGTGAAGTTAAGGTTGTGCGATAACGCGAAACCCGTATTTTGTAAAGCGCGTCCGATGGCTTTTGCTTTACGCGCGGCCGTAGACGGGGAAATTGACCGATTATTAGAGTTAGGTATTATTGAGCCGGTCGAACACAGCGAGTACGCGTCTCCGATAGTCCCCGTACTCAAACGCGACGGGTCGGTCAGGTTGTGCGCAGACTATTCCGTGTCAATAAATAAACAGCTGATAATCGAACATTATCCCTTGCCTACAGTTCGTGAGTTGTTCTCAAAGTTACACGGCGGGCAACAGTACTCAAAGCTAGACCTATCTATGGCTTATAAACAGCTTTGTTTACATGAAGACTCACAAAATATAACATGCGTCAATACACATCGCGGTTTATTCAAATATACACGATTAGTGTTTGGTCTGGCGAGTGCGCCGTCTATTTTCCAGCGGACAATGGAAAATTTACTGTCCGGCATGGACGGCGTGCTGTGCCTGCTCGATGACATTCTAATAACGGCCCCTAACCCCACCCTCCACATGGAAAGATTACACGCAGTTCTCCAAAGACTACAAGATGCAGGATTAACCGTGAGAAAAGATAAATGCGAGTTTTTTAAAAACGAAATAAAATATCTAGGCTACGTGTTAGACAAAACTGGCTTGAAAAAAGCTCCAGAAAAAGTAAAGGCCATAACTGACGCACCAGTGCCGATCAACGTGAACAAGTTGCAGTCTTTCTTAGGACTAGTCAACTATTATAGGAACTTTGTACCCAACGCATCAGCCATCCTCAATCCTTTATATGATTTATTAAAGAAAGGGTCAAAATGGACTTGGAATAGAGAACATAATAACGCATTTGTCAAAATAAAAAATCTTTTAGCTTCCGACCAGGTCTTAGCACATTTTAATCCCGAGGCAAACTTAATCTTAACCGTGGACGCCTCACCTAGCGGATTAGGGGCAATATTGTCCCAAACAGATTCGGACGGGGTGGAGCGACCGATATCGTTTGCATCGCGAACTCTGAATGCGGCCGAGAAACGTTATTCTCAAATTCAAAAAGAAGCTACGGCGATAATATTCGGGGTTCGTCGGTTTCATCAATATTTATATGGGAGATCCGTACCATTTACACTGCGCACAGACCACAAGCCGCTTATTTCTATCTTCGGTCCTTATAAAGGGGTTCCCGAAGTATCCGCTAATCGCCTGCAGAGATATGCAATCTTCCTAAGCGCGTACAATTATAAAATCGAATATATTCGAAGCGCCGATAACAGCGCGGATTATCTATCGCGCGCCAGCCTCCCCGAGCCGGCGCCGGCGCCTGCGATGGCACAGTGCGCGCGCGGTGACGCGAGCGTCCAGTGCGGGTTCCGACGCGAAGAGGATACCGGCCACATCGATTTAGCTACGTACGTGAATTTTGTAGTTGAAGGGAACCTTCCAATTAGACTGTGTGACCTGCGGGAGGAAACGCGTAAAGATGCTATTCTAAGTAAAGTCACACATTTTGTTTTACACGGATGGCCCAACAAAGTTTGTGACTTACACATTAGGCCATATTTTTTGTGTAGAACGCAGTTATCTGTCGAAAATGATTGTCTCATGAGGGGGCATAAAGTCGTAGTGCCGGAAAAATTACGCGCAAAAATTTTAGCTGAGCTTCACAGCTCGCACATAGGCATCGTAAAAACAAAAGCTGAAGCTCGCTCCCGTTTCTGGTATCCGGGCATAGACGCGGCGTTAGAAGAGTTGATAGGTTCGTGTGACGTATGCAACCGGCTGCGGCCATCGCCACCCCGAGCGCCCCTCGCTCCTTGGAAATATCCACCTAAACCGTTCTATAGGATACACATAGATTTTTTGGGCCCACTAAACGGACATATGTATTTAGTAATGGTGGATGCGTACTCTAAATGGGTAGAGGTGTTCGACATGAACAACAACACAAGCTCGGTGGCAACCATCGATAAGATCTATGAGTTCATGTCTAGATTCGGGTTGATGAAAACGCTAGTAAGTGATAATGCAGCTGTTTTCGGATCCTATGAGTTCCAATCCTTTTGCACACTAAACGGGATAACGCATCTCACTTCACCTGCCTATCACCCGGCGAGCAATGGACAGGCCGAAAGCTACGTCAAAATCGTAAAGAAAGGTATAAAATCCAGTGTTCTCTCCTCTACAAATAACAATGAAGCAAGGAATAGGCTGCTGAAGTATCTTTTTGACTACCGCAACTCTGCCCATTCTGTCACTGGGTTCTCTCCGGCTCAACTGGTGTTCGGACACAAGATGAGGTCGCGACTGGACCTCTGCGATCCTCTTAGTGATGGAACTTCGCCGACGTCACCCCCACTCACATCACCAGCTGATAACGTCCAACGCAAACAGTGCTTACAGGGTAAAGCGTACGGTGGACATAATAAAAACACTTTTGACTCTGGTGACCAAGTTTTATATAAAAAATATATCAATAAAAATAAATTTGTTTGGTGCAGAGGAACTGTGTTAAGGAAAAATGGAAAAGTTATGTATCTCGTTGAAGATCATGCGTCTTCATCAACTGTGACCAAACACCAAAACCAAATGTTAAAATATAAAGGCAGTGGACACCTACAGGGAAACAACATTATAGATTTAGACTATATACCCTCACAGGAGTTCCTACACGTACCCACCAGGTCATTAGAAGAGGAGGGAAGTGACTGCGAGTCCGAAAGCAGGGCGTCTTCGCCTTCAGCGACGACACCACCAACACCACCTCCACCTCCGACCGTCAGCCGGACATTCAGGAGCTCCCGTAGGTTATTACGAGAAATCCCACGAGTGGATTATAGGGCTCTCCATGAGAGGGGAGAATGATGTTGTGTAGTTACTGTCAACTGTCAAAGTGTTTAGCTAATGTCAACGTAAGTGGCCCGGGGCTGCGTCCCCCCGCCTCCCCGTTCTGAATAAACGAGTGCATAAATGGCCGTCTAATTGTTTACATCACCGTTCCTCCCAAATACCTAACAACGTCATTAAAAGTTTAGTTAGCAAAAGGTTAAAATGGAAAATAATACATATACGATATCAAACTAGAAGCCGAAATATTCGTAGTTACATTAGATGATTTCGTAACCACGACCTTGCTATCGATAAATACCAGAGTTTGACGTTTCACTTTTACCGAGCACAGTTTGCACGGCAGACGTCTGAATGCTGCATCACGCCTTGGCAAACGAACAAGAGTTTATGGTAGACCTATACTTTACTACGTATGGGGCCCGTGCAGTTTTCAATCCGACTCACCCTGTATTGCATGGCTAGCATGAGATATGAAAATCGATACCTCTTCTTACGAGAAAACTTTTGAGCAATGAAAATCCAACTAAATGCTTATGCCGTGATCCGTGTGAGTGATCGTTCATTTATCAATCGCTTTCTCGCGAAAAGAGTCGAACTATGTCGATTTTATAGTTCTGCTAGCCTTGCTGGTTCGATTTTCGCTCAGCATCTCAGCAAAGACGCTTCAAAAAACATCGCGCGGTAATCGACACGTTCTAGAATCCAAATTGGAGGACGTGTTATCGAGGAACCCCAATCAGCTAAAGCGTGACTTTTTTATAGGATCTGTGTTAGCGTGGTTCTCGGTTGGCCGTTCTCTAAGAGAAGGCCTGGGTTTCAGCAGCTGTGAAAACGTATGGGCTTATGACATTACAGCATCCTCTCAGTCCCAGTCTCAATCACAACTCAACACTGCAACCATATGGCTCGAATCGAACTGTCGCAGTAGACATTGCACACTTCTTTTTAAACTGTGATGTGTGTTGGCATTTTTTATAATAATTGGTTTACTTCATTTACAGCGTTTTCATCACAGAACTTGTCTCATCATTATTCCTTCAAACACAATTTTCTTGGTAGTATTAGCAAATCAGTCTTAGATAAAACATAAGTAGGTACCTACAAACAAATCGAATAATTCGACAAATCTAGATTTGTATATCCCGAGACCCTACAAAAAAGGATAACACCGCAACACACTAAAATACTCTCCAAATGAAAAAACAAACATTTAAATAACCTAAAGTATTTTGTAGTGTCACCTTGCACCATTGCAAGCTACTTGAATCATCTCTTGTAGATGCTAAAGGCTAATGATGATCTACATAGTACGTCGTACCTAGGTAGGTTCTATATATCTATTCTGTGATTGTACTGCGGAAGTCGGAAGTATTTTCTTATTTTTCTTGATCATTCACGCTGACATTAATTACATAATCTCTTTTGTAATCCATTACGTTATTAGTGAATGATTTAGCGGAACTGGTTTCCATGCAACTCAATTAAATCAATGTTGGATGCACGATAAAGTTCTCTGCAGCGATATATTATGCCGATTTCCAATTATTATGCAGCTATGAAATGATTTTATGTAAAATTTACAAAGACATAAATAGTGATAATTAATACTGATGCATTGTATAAATTGGGCATGGAATTTTTTGCATGAACGTATCATCTTTTGTAATGATAACGAGAGTAAAGGAAATATTTAAAGATGTTCGAATTTTACTGGCAAACACAGCAACAACACAACCAAACTTTCATCGTCCATAGAACGCCAACATTCCGAAAATAGACAACAATAAAATTGTTCAACCAAAATGTATTCATCTGGTGTGTGTCCCAAAAAAGTGCAGTTATAATCTCGCAATGGCGTAGGTACGCATCCGTCGCTCTCACAGCCATATCGTGATCCGATCCAAGCGAGTCGGATCGCAGCGTGCATGGTCGTGATCGATGCTGGGTGGATCGTGATCGTAGACCATGGTGTCGTCGTCACCGCGCGCGCAAGCTCGCACGCACGACGTCGACCCCGAGAGGATAAAGGCTTACTCGGTGAGTATTGTCACAGTTACATCAGCAGGCAATGTCACACCATGGTGGATTTATGAATGTTAAACAGTCTTACATAATTATTATTGTACTGTGTGATTTTAATTTAACACAGCACTCAAGATTAATTATCGGTTCTTACCTACAATTTAATGTAGTCGACTCTATAAATAGATAAACAGAAAAATACAGCGCAGAGAGCGGCTCTATGTTGTCGCCATATCAACACAGTACATACATTATCCGCATTCTGGAAATCACTTGATGCTCGGAGCTTACGTGAGTTGTAAATTTTTTCACAATATTAGCACTGGCCGTACCTATAGAATAAAATGACTACGTGGTAGCATTTAACATTCCTTACTGGCTATATTTTAACTGTGGTGTTGTGCGTTGCGCAACCGGTGCGGAGTGCAGCCTTAAATGGAGGCCATGTGGAAAGTGCTTGCCTGAGTGGGAAGAGATCGAAAGGGCCGCGCCGGTAATGTAGAGACACGCAATGGTAACATTTTAACTGATAAAAATACATAGGCACATTACGATTATTTAAAAAGTCAGACTAGATTTTTCGGTTCCAAATTTTCTCGTACTGGGCTTAATTAGAATGTACAAAATAATATTTATGTTTTCGACAAATGTATTAATCTAACATTTGCGTTCAAATAGCCTTTAGGTTCCAAATCAAGTTGGTAATAGTTTACTATAAAAGAAGGTGTGCCTGCCCATACCTGGCTTGTAAAATAGGAATCTAACCCTGGATGTCGTCACTGTCAGAGCTATCGAGGAATAACCACAGATCTAATGAGCGGGTGATGATTTACTTTACTAGGTATGTAAGCGCGATGCAAGCACAGAATTCGCCCTATTTACATAGGTCGTTGCAAGACTTGCAAGAAAGGCACTGGAAACCAAAAATACAAAACGGTCGTCAAACATAAACATAGACATAGAGATCATTATTCCAAACATCAAGGAAGCTTCCACTCAAGGAAAACAAATAAAAACAATGTTTTTTTATCAAAAGAATTGTTCAGAAAGATTTAATTTCAAGCATTCTGAGCACAAAGGGTCCACAGGACTGGCAATATCGCTGCGTTTACATTTTTACAACGTACTTAATTTGTATGTTAATGTTCCAGTAAGTTTTACAGGGTACTTGACATATTTTTACATAAATCAAGTCTAGTGTAAATAATGTTTTTGTGACAATGCGAAATTGTTAATATGAAAACACGAATGGTATTTTGTAATGTCGAATATCGAATAATTCAGTGAGCTTGCAAGAGGATAGAGAGAGGTGTCACTGATTTATAATTCAGCCAGACTGTAAAAGTAGGTCTTCAAATAAAATAATATAAATAAAGGAGCCTTTGTTTCTACTGCATATTTAGGATTTACATGTTTAGCTTTGTACCTACACTTATTTTATTATTTTTGCTGCAGAAGTTCCTCCAGCTGGGTTAGCACGGATGGTAGACAAAATTGTCTTTCCCCTGTTTTATTTCACTTGACAAGTAAGCAAGTATAAAGAAAGTGACATAAAACGGGGAAAGACAATTTGTCTACCGTCCGTGCTAACCCAGCGGCATAGGCCTCCCCTGTCCTTCTCCACTCTTCTCATTCTCTAGCTTGCATCCAGTCTGGTCCACATATTTCCGTAAAAATATCTCTCCATCTTTTTCTCTGTCTTCCTTGATTTCTTTTCCCATCTAATAAAATCCATTCTGGGAGCTTTTGAGTCCATCTTGTATTTTCAAGTCCATAAATATGTCCCGCCCATTTAAATTTTAGAAGTCGCGTCCGTTCTGATATGTCATCAAGCAAGTTCCATAGTATATTCTATATGTATGGAACTACCTTTTATGTCCTATAGGTGTTCTCGTTTTGTTTATTGGAATTTAAAAAAAATAACCGAATTATGAGGTATTCCATTCGAGATAAGTAAGTTATAAAATCAATCAAACTAATGGATTTTCCAACAAAAATTGCACGTGCGCTTCGTCTTGGATAGATATATCCATTGTTCGATTGGTACCTTTATGTTGCGTGAACTTTTTTTTTATTCCCATTGGGTTAAAGAACAATAAAGAACTTCATTTAAAATAACTCGGTGAAGGCCACAAGTAATAGGTTGTATTTAGTTATTTTTGATTTAACAAAATCAATTTTGTATTTATATACATTCCCTTTGCTTACGCAAAGGGAATAATTTAAACTCGGAGTCTTCTCGGAGTCAAAGAAACAGTAGTAATTTATTTAAATTGGACTTTACATTTGTCAACGTAAAAATACTATAACATTTTAATGTCTGCAAAATTGGACATGAATTTTTCAGAAGAACAATTTTTCATAATTTTATTTTTCAGACGGTTGAGTCTTCTGAACTTCTTTATGTATAAGTTACTTACAGTTTATCACTCGTGTAAAATAAATTGAAAACGATATTAATTTCTTTAAAAGTGTGCCCGGCGTTCAATATTTATTCACTCTAATTCTATGACTGCAATCTGGGAACTGCTTATTCACGACGCGTTCGAATTCGTCACATTGCAAAACACAAGCAGCTCGATGTTTGTAACCACTTTCCCCTTACATCAACCGCCGTTGGGCTCGTTGATTGCTAAATAGCATGTTAATGATTTTGTTATTCATGATTATTGATATATCAATATCATGCGAGCCCTTCGAGTGGTGAAAAATTACTTCTGTGAGATCTTCTCTGGCCTGTATTCTAGCAACACGCTAGTCGTGAATAAATAAAGAATAAAGACTAGTGTTCAAGTCGAGATTACATTTGATTCACGACTATTCGAGTCATTAGACTTACGCAGAAAATATGTCTCAAACTGAACAGTGGAACATTTTGATGACATATTTTGCCATTTAGTCCAATAGGACCTTAATACAGCTGATAGTTAGACCGTGTTATAGCTATCCAGTAACTTTATTAATGTATGCAACGTCTCATTTTCAATTTACCAGTAAAAATTTCCAGACGTGTCTGCTATTCATATATTTAAATTCTTGAATTTGCACTAAATACCAAACAATGAAAACCATATTGGAACAACATTGCATGAATGACGTGGAATATCATTAATACCTATGTACTGTATGCATTTTACTTTAACTTATGGATAAAATATATAGCAACCGTATTGAATTTGGCAACAGAAAAATGATGTTCTTGAATATTAGGTGGTGTAGGTAGAGCCTTACTTACGATTAGGACATTGAGAATATTGAGATGAACTAACTTCAACTTCAAAAACTATTCAACAATTCAAAAGTAATACGGAAAATGTAGAATATGAAAACAACATCGTCATCATCATCATCTTTGTCTTTTCCCATTTGTTATTGGGGTCGGCTCCCAATCTAACCTGTAGCGGCGAGCTACCAGAATTACAGATTAATATGCAAAAAAAAAACAGATTGCAGAATATTAATAATGTGGGCAATAAGTACTACTAACACTATCTTGGAAAATTAATAACTCGGAAAGTATCGCTGATACCAGTGATACTAATTCTAAAGTTACAAAATACAAGACTAACAATACAACTTTGAATGAAACTACTATAATACCAACTACCACTGAATGCTTCTAGATATTATATTGGCTTCAGCCATCAAAAAAGTGTCTTATGCAATACCCACCACACACTACTTATAGTCTCTCATAGACTTAAAGACATAAAGGACATTGATGATGATGATGATGATGATGACACTACTTACTACATAAAACACTTGAACTGTATGCTGGCCGCGCTGACCTATAATAGACAGTCCAAAATGCAGCCTATACTCTATACTCTAGCAGTAGCTGCAGTAGGTAGCGTATATGTTATTCATTAGAGGATGAGGTTTCAAAAACTATCGCGAGTATAATCAATAGCTCAACAATAGTGGAAGGGGTCTGCCTAAAATCACCTATATTGCTATGAAAATAAAGTTTATTGTCAGCATTGGCAATAACCGTAAATTTTGGAAATTTGATTCCTCTCTGACTCTACACGCTGTATACATTGTTCCTCAATATGTACCTATTTTATTTCCTCCCACTTTCGTTACGTAGTATTATTTATTCTGTGCCCCAGTCAAATATTAAATTATGGTTTAGCCCTAGTTTGCCAAAATTGCTTCGGAAATTCCTTCATATGAAGGAATTTGCAGCAACAATGAAACAGTACCTACCTACCTACCTACTATCAATAGAATATCGTCAGGACAATTTATTTAAAAGAAATGGTATCAAATTGTTTTACACATTGTTTTATGACAGCGAATACTAACAGAACGGAATGAATCCACTAGTAAAAAAAAATTACTCGAATGCACCCTAGTAACAGTAAATGTATTCTGTCAACAATGGTCAAATAATTAAAAACAAAAATTTTGAATAAGTAAATTATCATATTCTTTTATTAAATCTTCAATCTTTATTTGATGTTGCCCTTGCCTGCCTGGATAGATGTCACTTGCCCGAGTCTAGGGAACCGATGTTATAACTGTAGGTACTCCGTAGTCTAATGTTGGATTAAAAACGTCTTGATCCCTTGAGCTTCCCGCACGTAGCCATATCCATACTATTTTCATAATGTACACAATAATGTAAGGTACCTTATTATGAGATTCACGCCATTCGTCCCGGTTTTGCATGCATCTATTCAGATATTGCTATCCTAGTCCAGCATTCTGATTCTGTATTGTGTGAGAATTGAGAACGGCTCTAATATGAATACCTAGCTGATATGAGTTTACAAACTTATTCCAAGCTGTGAAGCTATGTGTATTGTAACTATATATATATTGCATTCGAGTAGGATGCTTTGCGGTCAGCCTCAAGGCCGTCTTTAACCTATTGGAGGCCCTGGGCACTTGGGATAGTGGGACCCCTAGTCATAGTATGACCTGGACAGGGCTCAATACGCGAGTGAAGCGAGCGCCAAAAATTACACATAATATAGTTTAGTTATATTTAAAATTAGAGCTCACAATATGAAATAACTGATATGAAAACGCATGCGAAGTTAGTGCAAAAACTTCAGTAGTTTAAAGACAAGGAATCGATCGAAATACGCGAGCGAAGCGAGCGCCGAAAATATGCACGTATACAAGTTCATCTAGGTAAAACACGATATAATTTAGTTACATTTAAAATTAGAGCTCCCAATCATAATCAAATTACTGAAATGAAAACGCATGCGATGTTAGTGCAAAAACTTCATGAAACAGTGATCTTAACATGTACTGATATTGGAAAATTTTATTTTCTGACGAGATAAAGTAACTTCGCGCATGCAAAGGCTAACAAACCAGCAGGTATTGTAGTCAGTCATTCTCGTTTGATTTTTTTGAAATATTAATGTTTTTCTGTTATCGTTGCTGATCAGGCAGGAACTAGGGGGCCCTATCGATCGCGGGGCCCTGGGCAAGTGCCCAGAGTGCCCAGTGGGAAAGAAGGGCCTGGTCAGCCTGCATAGCTTATAATACCTCTATGTCACGACCTCGTGTCTTCCTATAGCCCAGTTTGAATATAACCGATTTATCTATCCAGCCATAGACTAAAAACACCTACAATCGATTATCAGTACCCGGTTATTCTGCATTTTTTTGCCAATTTCAACCGATATAATCTGCAAATGGACAAACATCCATTTTATCACGGAGCAGCTTTGTGGTCTGAAAGCTTATTTGTCAGCATCAATTTCGTCTCACAACACCACCGCCATGACATACATCCGTCCAGTGATCCCACTTTATAGCCAGTGTTTTGGGTATTTCGTAATTCGTCCAAATTGGGGTCGTATGGGCTGTGGTGGCTGCTGTGACCGCAGCCGCCCTGTGATGGAAGATGGATGGGCGTTTCCGATGTTGAGCCACCCCCGGGTTTACGACTGACCTTCCATCAGCAAAATAAACAAACATGACTTAGCTGAGACATGAAAATTGACACTTGGATCACACATAAAGTAATAGGAGGAGGGAAGGTCTTTGCGTGTCTTTATTGCTGTCACAAGATTTTTTAAATTTCAATTTAACAACAGGTTATTTTTTCAAGTAAATAATTAACATTGGTGAGTTCCAAAAATACTTGTGTGTTTTTGATCGAAACTATAAAGTGAATTATGAATTTGGTGATTTAAAAGATGAGAAAACGTTTCTATCATTCTATAAGTATCTATATTTCTCTGACACCCGCCAAAATTAATGTTTCGTCATGAAAACTTTGCCGTTGCATTAGTACACCCCAATATCCCGGACATCCCCGTGCATTGCCCGAAGCGTTACCCTACTAAAGCGAATGACGTCATTCCGAAGGGGCAGAGAGGGACGTTCCACGTTCTACGTCACGGACGGTTTGCAGCAAGTACTTTTGGCCCAGTTTTCCTAAGCTCACAAGTCATTGTGTGTGTAATCCTTTGACACTCTCGGGTTGGATCATCAATCAATTCCGTAAGTGAAGACACTGACAAAGAAAGCAAAGCTTTTGTGCTTCAGATATGTCATAGAACATTGTGAGCTGTGACATGTCATATTAGAGTGGGACGGACCTTTGTTTTCTCGTCTTATGTCAAACAAAACACTTCTTTTTGGCATTACCGTTACCTCATCATGGTAATCGTAATGATCTGTACGATATGAATTCGTAATTTCTTTTAATTCTCAAACCACCATCGCATCATATACCAGAATAGAAAATTTACTTGCTCTAGAAATTATAAATGTAAGTACCTATAGCTGTGTTTAAAATCGTGAAATCTTTCAACAAACTAGATATCATTTTTCAAAACCACTTATAGAGTATTGCAGAAGTATTACAAGACCTGTGCGCTTGTGAGAACCGGCCCCACTACACCACGCGAGCGGCGCGGGTCACTGAGTTAATACGATGTTTATAATTATGTTAGTGTTGTAATACGTAGAAGCTGTGAGGACTTGGATGTCACACTGTCTTTGTAGAGAGTCAATGAACTTCTATTCTTGAGAAGCATATTGTAGATGTAGTGTAGACTATGGAACATTTTTGCTATCTTTACGACAGTCTGCTGAAATATATGGATGCCATGGATTCGCAGATGATATATTCTGCACACTAAAACTAAACAGCTTGCTAAACTACTCACTACATAAAACAATCGGTCGGACTGAATATGACTATGACCGCTGGTATAAAGACAATATTTCAAATGCTCCTGAAAAACTTGCTTCTTACCGTTCGCCAAATTGTATTGGAAAAGTCCTAGCATTTTGGATAAGCCCAAGACCTCGGCGAGAGTTCTCCGCAGTTCAGGATCTTAATGATAAATGCAGAATGAAGAGCTATAATTTTTGATTGGATCTTCTCTGGGAACAGTGTATTTTATGCGGTATTGCGTGCAGCAAAATAGACAGCTTGTCTAACTACCTAACAGTGTGCGAATTCAAAACGATAATAGAAATGTTGTCAACGCACGTAATCGTAAACATAATGAATCTTCAAAGATTCAGATGCAATCTTAGCTTGTTGATTCAATTTAAATGATTATGGTGACAGGGTTTTGATATTTACACGTTTAAATCATCGTTAATTTACGGACTTCCTTAGATTTAATAAAAACCATTAGAAAGTTTCCGAAGTTTATGAGTTATTTGTTTTGATAGGAAGCGGGGAGACAAGTAAAGTAACATTAATCATTATGAATAGCGGGTACCTTACAAAATTAAATGTTGTTTGTAATTATCCGCTAGCTAGATAACTTCTATCTTGGAGAAGCCAGATTTAAATCATATATAGTTATCTATAGTTGTAATGATAAAATTATAATCTGAAGCTTAACCCCGGCTTGAAGATTATTGATTAGGTTATGATACCTATAGATAGATAAACGTTAAATGAAATAATAGATACTTAATATTTCCATCCTGTAGTGCCAGAGAATTTATAGCCACTGATTTGAAGTTTGATTTAGATAGTGCAGACTTGCGGATCGCAGAGCAACTATAGGCGAATTGCTGCGAATAAAATGATATTTAATTTTAACAAGTTAAAGCCGATCGTAGACATAATATCTGTTAGGAATAATATTTGGTAAAGAGACTCCCTTTTGTGATTCTACCAAAAACCTTATCAACATTTTTAAGATATTTGAAGACTACCTACATCCTACATATTATTATACATATTACTTTCCAAGAAGTACGTTGACGGATTAATTTGAATGCTTCCAGTGGCTTCCCAATCTGTTAATATTGGATTAACAAACCACTGGCAAGGCCATCAACCCTCCGTTGTAGCTAGAGTTGAAATATTTCACACCTTGAGGTTTGAAGCAACTTGCTCCCACGTTCGATCCTCCCTTGAGGCTGACTTGTAGGGTGAAACACTTCGCACCAATATCCGCATTAATTTTGTTGTATAATTAAAGGTTTGTTTACAATATCTGATTAAGGTCGTTCCACTGGATGTTGCAGATTAATTTGGGCTAAACGAGTTTTGTGGTGTTTAGCGAAGGCGGCGGCATAGCGTGTAAGTATAGGTACAATGTAAACAAAATGAAATAAATTGTTTTTCTTTAGTATCGGTCATGGACTAACATAGAAAAACAATATACAACATGTGCAGTCTGATTTTTTATATGATTACAATAACAATGATGTGCAAAATAGATGTTGTATCTGTGGGAAATTGTGATCTTTGACATCAGTTAAAAAAGTGGTTTATAACGCCATTTCACACGTTGTTTGAGTTCCATAGCTTTGTGTCTTCTTTGGTATTGATAGGTACTGCGTTTTAAAATACAAAAATATACTTGATCACTATTTATGCTTGTAATTCTCTAATTGAGTTCTTTGCTTGAGCTAAGCTTGATTTTGTTAGCATCTTAAATCTTACCTAATAAATAAATTCAGATATACATACTTACAGACATCTGCAGATGTCTGCATCTAAAGCTAATTAACATGTAAATTTTATTGCTTATATAAATGGGACAGGACCCGATGAAGCAATATTGAACCGTTTCCATTACCTGCTAGGCGATCATGTAACTTGATTGCAACCAATAGAAACACAAAAATGTATGGATTTGACAGTTTCAATACGCAGTTTATGTAAATAGTTACTGTGAACATTTTCAAATTCAGAATGAAATTTCTTCTGTTGCGTTGCTATCAAAGTTACATGATCACCCCGCTAACTACTTACATAGTAAAAGTTTGTGACAAAATTGGGGCTATTAGTAAAATGTTTACTGAGCACTGGCCGTTTGTACAGAAACAAATTTTCACAGCAACCCTGGATCCACATTGCTCCTAGTTTCTAACCCGTGACTTACGAAATACAGCTTAGCCAGATAGTCTTAAAGTTATGACATTTCGGAGAGAAAACACTCAGTGAAATTGGTAATTACCCGGTGTTGTTAGAAAATTGCAACCATTCTACTACCTAAATGGGGTGAGCGTTAAATGAAAATTTCTCCTAAAAGATTCCGCCTAATTAGCACTACTAAATTTTTTAGCAGTAATTAGGCTTACTATCTACGCTGAATCCTAATTCCAGTTTGTATGGCATGAATGGTGATCTAAATTCCGCTTTGAGATATCGTAAAGTTTGGTAGACATGTAAGAACGATGGAAGAGTCCCTTTTGTATTGGGGTCGGTGCTATTCATTTTTTTACCAGAAAAATCAATAATCAAGTATGGGTTGAAGCCAGTGCGAATAATAATGCAGTTGGACCTCACTATACGCCGCTATGCGAAGCAATTCTAAAAAGAATTAGAGGCTCATATTCACCATTCAGGTTCACAAACACAATTCTGAAAATCAACCAGACAAGAAGCCGGGTCCAGTAACAGGTCGACACGTTCTTTTCACTTACTCATTACTTTAGTAAACAAGGTCTACACTAAAATACGTACAGACCTAGCTATGTTATAATCAAGTTGTATAATATATAACTTGTTAGTTTTTGATCGTGACTCGTCGTTGCCGCTCACTCTATGAACAAAGAACGTAGGAGAGATACCATAAATGATGTAACAAAACTTTGCCCAAATTATCTCCACCAATATATATACACGTCCGTGTTACAAAGCTCCCTAAAATTGCTCAATTTAACTACTAAAAACAACAAAAAAAGCCTTTTGTTAATCCCAAAGGTAACTGTCTTATCTCCGTTAACACTCCAGCGCCCGTGGCGGATGATGTCACAGCAAACAAGCCAGTGGCCGACCCTGATAACGTACCACCTGCCACCAACATTACCGCGGAATATACTGACGTACCTTGGACGTACCTAACTGCGGGTATTGTATGTAAAACGAGCATTCTGGCGGTTGCCATAAAACAATACTTAATTAATTCGTGTGTCTTGTTGTGGTTGCGTGCTGGGATTCCCTCTTATTCCAAGAATGACGACCGGATGCTTTCAAATCTAACAAGTACTTAAATAAAAATTAACATATTGTTTTATCTGAAGGCATGATCTGCACTAAGCTACGTATAATCATAGAAGATTTACTAGTACAGTTAATAACAATCAATTTCGTTTTATTATACGATTACATCATAAATCATCATTCATCATCATTATCGGTATGTGATAATTGCGCTAATGAAAAGCGTGCAGTATTCAGATAGAAATAAATAGTTCATTTTATAACTGAAATCTAATTACGCGCATATTTTGACCGCGGTCTCACCTCCTGACGAAAGTGACGACGCGGTCTAGGTAGGATGGTTGCCTGGAAGATTCACTCGCGACTTGAAGAGCTCCAGATTGTATCTACTTTATCTGGAAACAAATATGTTCAATACGAAACAAACAAACGGATACATATTCACTGAGTTTTGTTCATTATTAGTGAAAGTTGACACAGCAGAGATAATTTTAAAAATTGTAGAGTATATAATAAGTAGGTACTTAATTTATCATGAACTTCTCTATAGGCCCTGATTATCAAGTTACAGCAACAGCTGCCAAAGCAAATGAATACAGTTGGTAAATAGGTAATTGTGCTTAAAAAATATAATATGGTAACACATTTACGTGTTAGGAATTTTGGAATATAATAGAGGTATTTTATCAATAGATTTCTACAGCGTAAGGTTAGATAAGGCAAAGCAAGTTGTTGGCTGGAGTAGGTACTTATAGCCTATACCTACATCTACGGCTTCGACAAGTCGAGACTAAAAAGATAAAGATGAAGATGATATAAATGTCGTTAGTTGTAGATGATGTTGAAAATGAAGGTACCTATATAGTATACGAAACAAATGAAACCGTAATCATATTTTCGTTCCCATCGCATTGCAGGGAGAAGCAATGAATGAATACGGATTATCGTGAATAACAAATTGCAACATTATTCCACAAAGCTGTAACACCATTGAACATCGAATTCTCATTATCCTACGCTGCATTGCATTGTCTTCGTAAACGAGTGACTCTTTTTCATGAGAGTTATAATGTAGTTACAGAGATCGCCCCCGTTCTATCACCAGACAAAAGCAATTAAAGAATCTAAAGAGTTATTACATCACTTGGCCTGCTTAAGCTGTTTTATTTAAATGTTGATTCCTTGCCAGGCTTGTTAATATCGTGCTTGAATTTAAACGATAGTGTTTTCGGTACCTACGATAGTAACATGTAGGTCTGTGCTTACATAGATATTGACTATAGGTACTTATGAAGTAGCTTTCCATTCGACAACGTTCTATTGTAAACTTTCTCTATGCCCCAAATGAGGGCGGACTGACCTTTTAGTACTGGGTGGCGCAAAAGTAAAGACCCTATTTGGTTCAGCTATAACATTTTTTCTAAATTAGAAAACTAGATTTAGGTTTTTTTAAATGTATATTTGTGCCATTAAATTTCGTACCATTAGGATTTAAAGATGATGTCTTTTAAATGGTGACCTCCAGAGTTGATACACATTTGAGCCCTATTTATGACATTTTGCATAACTTGCCGTAACACTTCCTGCGATATGTTCGTTATTTCTTGACGAATGTTTTCTTTTAGAGCTGCGAGAGTCTGTGGCTTGTTCACATACACCCGAGATTTCAAAAAACCCCAAAGAAAGAAGTCTGGACTGGTCAGATCGGGTGATCTTGCAGGCCAAGGCAAATCGCCAAAACGAGAGATAACTCGGCTTGGAAAAGCGTCCCTCACTAAGTCCATAGTGTCGCGCGCTGTGTGTGCCGTAGCGCCGTCTTGTTGAAACCAGATGTGCTCCAGCCCCAATTCGTCCAAACTGGGTATCAAAAACTCACGTAACATGGTTCTGTAGCGTTCTCCAGTGACAGTTATCGCATTGCCTCCAGCGTCTTCGAAAAAATAGGGTCCGATCACTCTGTCAACACAGATGCCACACCATACAGTAACTTTTAGTGGGTGTAGAGGTGTTTCTTGAATAATGCGCGGATTATCAGTGCCCCAGAACCGAGTATTCTGCTTATTGACATGCCCTGAGAGATGGAAATGCGCTTCGTCACTCATAACCAATTTTGAAGGAAAATCATCTTGCAAAATGTCATAAATAGGGCTCAAATGTGTATCAACTCTGGAGGTCACCATTTAAAAGACATCATCTTTAAATCCTAATGGTACGAAATTTAATGGCACAAATATACATTTAAAAAAACCTAAATCTAGTTTTCTAATTTAGAAAAAATGTTATAGCTGAACCAAATAGGGTCTTTACTTTTGCGCCACCCAGTACTTTTACCTTCGTTTTACATTGTACCTACCTGCATCAGAGATAGCTGTTTACTGGCTGGCTTAGTAGCCAGCTGCGATGCGCTGGCAAGAAGGCATATCGCGTCTCACGTCACGGACCTTGTCGTTTTATAAGGATTTAATATAATATGTGCATTGCATGTAATGTACTTTTTTACGGGCAAAGTGCCTTTATTCTTTGACCTTAACTACTACGATAATGTCAATAACACCAACTACTACTGCTACTACTAGCTATTATACCAGCAACGGGCTACAGTAACCTACTACAAAAACATTTGGACTGCCCCTATACCAGCCGCGATGACCTATACTTACCTACTCGTACATTACGATTCGTCTTACGCTCCAAATACCCAATTCTGGTTTAGCGTGTTTCATTTTAGTATCTAATTACCTCTATTTATGGTCGGTTTATGAGCTTGTTCTCACTATGCTGGGCCAATTAAAGCATCGCAATACTCCTGTTAGTATGCAATTTAACACTCCTTAATAATAGCCATTCATTTTTTTTATTGGTTTGAAATCTGACATGGTGGAATAGCCAGAGTTTCCACATCTAATACCGAACTGACATCTAAAGACTTTGGTATGACTAAGATCCCGCAACACAGATTAGCCTAAATTGTTTGTAACATAACAGAGTGGTCCGTCTATTTACTCGGCAGTTTCAAACAAAGTTGAGGAACTTGCATAGTTCAGCTTTTAGTTAAATTAACTTCGGTTTGCGTCAAATAGTTTTAGGTTAATCTGGCGGACGACCTTTACCGATCCTTAGAAGGTGTGTTCACTAAAGCAGGGTACAGACACATTCTTCTGGGACGTGCACCCTACTACTTGATGTCGTATTAATGTTAAGCCTTCATAACGTTACATTTCTTTGTACCTAAGTATATCGCGTTTCATCAGATGAGTCGGACACAGAAAGCAATTGTACCGCTTACCTGCTCAATGGTTCATCTGGTTTAGAGACAATAACCCTACCAGTTATACCATCAATGGTACTAGTGGGACAATTCAGTTCCAATTCCAACTGAACCATCAGTGGTACTTCTCAATGGTAGATCTGATGGAACGGCGGCGAATTGAAGATTTGTCGCAAATCTTTAGCAAAGTCACCATTACCAGCAAAGTTTGCCTGCCCAAATACCATTCCGTTAAAACAAAGTTTCTAACATCCACCTTCTCTTGCAGGAGCAACTTCGGCAGCGAAAAGAGGTTGAAGAGCGGATCGCACAGCAGAATGAGTTCCTCCGGGCTTCCTTGCGGAGTTCCGCGAAGCTCCAGGCTCTGGAAACTACACCACCTTTATCGGGGACAGCCTTTGTCAACGACGCGTATGAAGAGGACACGAGTGACGAGTCTGTCCAACTTTATGCTATTGTTGGTAAGAATCTATATTCTTTTTGATTAAGGTAATTTATCGTCCCTAGTTCACTAAAGTAGACTTAAATTTCCATTAAATTTCCGGATCCATTGAGAGAACTTTAGTTCTGTAGCTGTTCATATTTGTTTTGTGATACTTATCTTCACCTGTAAGTGCAAAGCAAATGTTTTAGCATGACACCCATAAAGGTCTAGATATATTAGGTGTTGATAGTGTTATTTAATCCAATTTCGTGTCAAAGAACAATACTGGCCTGATTTTCTTCTGGCTTGCCCATAGTCCATTGAAGCGTAGAGGTTATACCTACCTATACCTTACCTACTTTATGAGAAATGCTTACCCTTACACACCATAAAGTTACCTTAGGTATCTAAACCAGCTTAAAAAGTGACCGGCAGCGGTGGCTAAATATAGACAACAAACCCACAGCTGTATAATTAAAATTACGCGAACTGCAGGTGGTCACCGCATTAGTTACAGTTCACATGTCGATAGTTCCATGTTCAATACACCGGTTAGTGGTTATATTAGGTGTAAAGTGGGACTTAAGCTGCTGTTTATATACTGTGGATTTTAGCCGCACCGTTCCACCGACCTGATGATTATTATTATATAATCTGTCTTTGCACGTTAATGTCTTTGACCTCCAAAAGCCGTGCTCCCAAATTCCTTAGCTTTGATGTCGCAAGAGATTGGATAACTTTGGAAATTAATATGCTGAATAGTACCGCGAGATGTTGTCCGTAAAGGTCAAGTGGCCTGAAGTTGTATGCCATACTTGAAAGAAGTTGTGACACGGAATAAACATGGGTGTGTGTTCGAAGACTTTGAAGGAATTGTAAAAGTTTGTGGGTCAGGAGTTCTTAAGAAAGCGGGTAAGGTACTGTGTTATCTACGAGTGACGCCAAACCCATTTGCAAATGCAGCTTTCTAGTTGGGCTCAACCGCGCTATTTGTATCATAGTCATAGTCATAGTCATTTATTCATATAAAAAATACACGTAAATATCCAAAGCGGATTACCAATCAGATCCGTGGTAGTTAAATGAACACGACGACTATATATTGACTCGGTTCTAGCGGTGAAATGGTTGGTTGTCTGGTACGAGAATCCTGTTGGCAATTTGACCCTGCTTTATTAATCTGCACACCATGAATAGGTGATCTGATGGGACTAAACCACAAATCGCGTACGTATTGACAGGATTCATGTGGATTGAAAAGCGAGTTTAGCTGCTCTCGATGTCGATGACTTCTCGACTCCTGGCAGGCTGTGTGAGCCTTTGTGTCAAAGTTTGTTAGAGGTAAAGTGTGAAACGTCTAATGGAGCTTGGTGTCTCCTACGAGCGCATTAATCTGCAGGTCGAAAAAGTTTTATAGTATAAGCTGCAATTCCTGGGGACAGTTGGAGCTTTTTCCAAAGCTTGGTCACTTGATTATCTGACGCTATTTTTCGTAACCCGAAGTTCAAATATTTAATAAGGATAATTAAAGGCCGCTTTCCCTACAAATATAATATAAGAAACTAATAGGTGCTACTGAAAGCACCTATTAGTTTCTTATATTATATTTGTTAGTTATTATATTTGAACTAATAGGTGCTTTCAGTAGCACCCAGTGTTGCCAACGGTTTCACTAGCTCTCCACCAGATTCTACTTCTAAAACCACCAGAAAACCACTAACAAAAACGGCCCTATTTTCGATTTCGCTAGATTTTCCACTAAACTAATTTTTATTAGTTTTTACCAGTTTTTACGAAAGAAAATAATGTATAATAGCAATTGTAATCAGTAAAGAAGCATAAAATTATTAGAATCAACAAGTCAAAGTGAGTTTCGAATGATCACTGACCACGTATCTTGTAGTTCCAGGCATGTATAGGTACCCTATCGTAGGACATGTCATTGCTTAACAACATCAGGCGAGACAGTGGTCAAATGCTTGAACCAACTGCAACTAGTAGTTCTGCGAACAGTAGACCTCACGACAGGCGCGGATTCAGAAATAGATAACCTAAACCAAATCCTGGTTATCCAAATAAAATAAAAATCTTGGTTGGTCCAAGTTTCTGAAACGACAGTGCGAGCGCAGCGAGCGCGACAATTCACCTAGGTAATCAGCGCCATAGAAATAGTATATGTAGAAATGAACACTACTGTAACACAAGACACATAAGGAACAACTAAATTGTAAAGCGCGAGCGGAGCGAGCGCCAAAAATTTTTCAATCACACCCAGACAGAATTTGGCAAAATAAATTTAGGAAGAACTCAAATGCTTGTGTGTTGAGCTTGACCACAAACCCCCTGTATCTGTCACTGCTCAGAAATATTAGTGTTTGAAAGAACTTATTCCTTTCTCGTAATTTTTATCAAAATCGAAACTTGCGCTTACCTACATTAGAGCCTTTGAGCTTAGATTATCAACCGTATTCACAAAAACAACTTTGCCATTTTCTAATCCATCTTTCCATTTTTTAATTAAGCCATTTTCACACTATGTTGCGCTAAATGCGGCTCTATGATTAGAAAATTTGAGCTACTCTGTTCAAATTAAAACTACATTATTTGACAACAACTAATGCCATGAAATTCCGCCGCCATATTACCAACTAGCTGACCCGCCCCGGCTTCGCATGGGTTAATTAGTCTTACGCCTTATCTCAGTATAAAGAAAGAGAGAAGGAAAAAGATAAGGGAAAAGGATGAATAGATGAAACGGCGCCTTCACTTTCATCCCTTCTCTCTTTCTCATAGTACAGAAGGTGATAGGAGAGGCTTTGGATCTAATACTGAAGGTTGCATGTCTGTAATTTTAGAACCACACAATCGACAACCTCGAAATATTTACGGAACAATATTTAACGTACCCCTATCTAACAAAAAAAAAATCGGTCTACGCGTTAAAGAATTACAACTAAGTACATAATCAAAAATAATCATCCTCATTTTCTCTCCCGTGGGAACCGTGATGGATTTCAAGGTTAAAAGTATTCTATAGCCTACCTCGTAATATGAACTTGGGAACCCTCCAAAAAAATTTGCAAAATATCTTCAATGTACAGAATTGGACCTGTTACAGTTTTATTGTAAGTATAGATAGTAGTAGTAGTAAGTAGGTACATTTTTGTTGAGAAATCCTTGGGTCTGACTTCACACGATTTCAATAATTTGAATCGCAAAAGTTAATACTTAATTTAAAAAAAACAACGGCTAATGAGTAATTTTTGTCTGTAATTTCGTCATCGTTGGTTTCAGATTGATACGATTCTTAGTACCGATTTCTTCATTTGATTAGAACTACTATATAAAACACACAAAACACCACACCACCACCACTAGAAAAAACCACCAGCCACTAAACGCAATTTTTCGCCACTAAACGAAGGGTCGAAACCACCAGTTCTAGTGGTAAAACCACTAAGGTGGTAACACTGGTAGCACCTATTAGTTTCTTATATTATATTTGTAGGGAAAGCGGCCTTAAATTATCCTTATTAAATATTTGAACTTCGGGTTACGAAAAATATAGCGGGAAAGTAGGATAGTAGGGAAAGCGGCCTTAAATTATCCTTTACGGAAAGCATCATGATGAAATCATGACATGATGGTAAGGCATTTAATAGTTGGTACCTAATACTCGTCTGGCTAGCTACCACTCTCAAGTTAGCTCTAGCTTGCAACAACTCACTTGCGCGGCCCGGCGCTAATATGTTCACTTTTCCCATTCAGGCGAAGTTTGGTTCCATCAGGTAAAATGAGGCCAAACAGACAGAGTACAGTCTGATATAAAAAAAAACAATTTTTAGCATCGATTTATTTCTGAAGGTTTCCCCGTCCACCTTCCAGACTACCAAGAAGTATGCGCAGCGTTGGGCCGCATTCAGAAGGCACTGGGCGCGAGTGGAGAGGCGGCCCTAGCGGCGCGGGTGGCGGGCGCGGCTGGAGCCCTACTCTGTCCCGCGTTGAGGACTGCGCTGGCTACGCGAGCGGCTGTGCTGACGGCGACGAGACACAAGCGACCGGGGCTGGCGCCTCCGCACACGCCTAGGGCTTCTGACCGGTTGAAAGACGTAAGTTAGTAATATATTGACTGCGCTCAGGGTGGTATAAAATCCCAGAAGATATCGATAGATTAATATTTTTAAACATTTTCTTACCAAAGCAATGCTTACAGTATATGACGGATGGTATGAAGATCACTTGCTCACACGTGGAGGAGAAGGATGTGTCTTAGATTTATTGTCTGTAACAATAACCATGTCCAACAGTGCATGGACGTCCTGGGCGCACAATCGGCAACAGGTGGCGAGACGTCAGCCATCGCGGCGGAACTGCTGTCTATTCTGGGAGGGCTGGAGTTGGAGAGCCTCATCCAGGCGCACGACCAGGCGGCCGTCTTGTTAGACTCCGCCTGCTTCAACAGGGGGAAGAGGCATAAGGTAAGGCACATTGAAGATGTAAATCATTACTTAATAATTTTAAAAGCCCGATTCTTGGTGACATTTTGAATGTATTGTAGACGAGACATAAAGAAACACATAGTACCTATATAATATAGACGACGAGTATTTTTGCATTTGCAAAAACTGGGCATTTTTTCTGTTAAAAAGCAGAAAAATGTCCAGTTCTAATTGCTTAGGTCACTTTTTATATCGGTTCTGTGGTTTTGGTCAAATTTTGAGAACACTGGCTTTTGGCTAGGCATTTTGATTTTAGCGTCATCGAGATTGTAAAAGGGGTCCCTAAGCCTAACCTAATTCTAAACATACAAAGTAACAAAACAATGCATTTTTCAGACTGGCAACAATTTTAACCACAAAGACGACAAAAACGTGGCAAATTCGACGGACGATCCTGGCGACCACATCAAGATCATCAAAATAGAGAAGACTAACGAACCACTTGGTAAGATCGTCTTTATATTATTTCTATTTCTTATTTCCCTTTCTATTTTTACTCAAAAAGAAGACAAGAAAATAATTACCTACATGTAGGTACCTATTATATAAATAATCGTTTTATTATTCAAAGATTGTTATACTCTTTACCTTGGTGTCTTGTGTGGTAACTTAGTCCTTCCTTATTTCTTGTTTCAGGTGCTACAGTAAGAAACGAAGGAGAGGCAGTTATTATCGGTAGGATAGTGCGCGGCGGTGCCGCTGAGAAATCAGGGTTATTACACGAAGGAGATGAGGTAAGATAATATAGTACCTACCTAAATACACCTATTTAATCTATAATACCGCAGAGCCTCAAAACAAAGGTTTAGTGTTTGCGTGTTGCCAGTGATGACTTATTTATGGTACAGAGACGTTTGTCTCGTTAGTAAGCTCAAAGTCGAGTAACGAGCTATGGGAAGGGCAATACTTGTGGTTTTTTGCCTGCTAACATTCAAAATGACGAGATCCGCAGGAGAACTAAAGTTACTGACATACCCTCTGTAGCGTGCTGACCACTTAGTACACCAGTAGGTAGGTACACAACAAAGAGTAGTTAGTACTAGTATTATTTATTGTTGTATATAACTCCGGCAGCTCCTGGAAGTGAACGGCGTGGGCATGCGCGGCAAGTCGGTGCACGAGGTGTGCCAGGTGCTGGGCGCGCTGTCGGGCACGCTGAGCGTGGTGGTGGCGGCGCGCGCGGGCGCGGCGGGCGGCGCGCGCGCGGGGGGCGCCGCGCGCGCGCCGCCCGCCCCGCGCGTGCTGCACGTGCGCGCGCACTTCGACTACGATCCCGAGGACGATGTCTATATACCCTGCAGGGAACTGGGTAAGAAACGAATACCAGGTACAGGTGCCGGCGGAAAATCGAGCTAAAGAGGGAGATAAACGGCAAGTTTTGGCTTTGTAGAGCGTCAGCTCATGGAGCACTAGAGCGGTAAAACGTCACATAATGTGCATGAGTGGAAAAGATAACGCTTAACGAAGCCGACACTATACCGTGATACCGTTCCGATTGTACTATTATCATTAATAGAATTAGGTACGTAAACGTAATAATCAATACGATACCTACTAGTGCTAGTAATTTCAATACTAGGAACAAAAACAAACTGAAAGTGCCAAGATTCAGACTGCAGAAAGTTAATGGTTCATTCATGAGAAACTGTATACGCTTTTTTAACAAGTTGCCTAAAGGTGTTGAACATTTGTCAATGCGTAAATTGAAATCATTCGTCAAGTCAAATTTGATGAAAAAAGCCTATTACATTATAAATGATTATTGCCAGACAAAAAAGCTTGGCCTGACTGCCCCAAGCTCAATATTTTGAAATCTTAGATACCGTGTCTATTGCATGTCATTGGCATTGGCTATACCTATAATTTTTATTTTCTACTTGTATTTTTGTATTAAGATCATTCTAATATTCCTCTTACACTGGTGTGTATGTAGTTACCTACTTTTTAGTATGTTCAATTTTGTTGCAACAAATTATAAATGTTGTAAACTTAAAAAAAATGGAACAAGAAATGACACTGTAAAGTTTCTTGTAGCTTCTTCTTTATAGATGTAATCGAAGCTACGGTTCGGAGTTTTCTATTATACATTGTGCCGGATTGCTTGCACCTGATGTGGGGAAGAGAACTTTTTTTTTCAAACTCGTATTGTAATAGGCTTGTTATAATATTTTGACATTTTTGACATTAAGCACTGTGTAAGTTTGTTTAATTATGCTTGCTTAGAATGTACAATAAAATATTTTTTATTATATTTAAATACATTATCTAGTTTTGACTTGTAAAAGTGCTAAAAATAGCCAATTTGCAATAAAAAAAATTGATTTGATTTGTTTTGATTTGATTTGATAAATGTACATTTTGATTTAGCTTTGATGAATTCCATGAAGCACAATATTATTTGGAATGTGAAATTTTAACAAAACGAAACTTCATGGGCGTGAGCTGTCAAAAAACCATTCATAAAATGGACAAGGTATAGCCGGTTATGTCCCTCTGAGTGATAGAGACGACACTACAAAGCCGACTACTAGCCTAATCTCCCTCGTTAGCTCATGTAGATTTTACCGCGGTAAACTAAGACATTTAAGATATCAGCTAGGACATCACGTAATTTACTTGCAATCGTTAGAAACACTGGCTTTAACAGTCTCAATACGCATTGATTTATCTTACGTAAATTCAGTCATGCAATATCTTCAAAAATATCACAACGCGCGAGCGAGTCATAAGATCCAGGTACTTACAGTACTTCCTTAAACATAAACTAAACCGAACTTCCTATTCCCAGGTATCAGCTTCCAGAAAGGCGACGTGCTACACGTCATCAGCCGCGAGGACCCGAACTGGTGGCAAGCGTTCCGGGAAGGTGAAGAGGACCAAACACTTGCAGGGCTCATACCCAGCCAGGCCTTTCAGCACCAGTTAGTATACCTTGTTTTACTAGGATTTACATCACTTTACTTGTGGAGTTTTGATTTAAAAGGTGACTTCGATCATGGTCTTTATCTTACAGACGAGAATCGATGAAGCTGACCCTAGCAGGCGAGGTAGCAGCGCGAGACAAACCACGCAAGGGAGGCACTCTTCTCTGCGCGAAGAAACCACCGCGGAAGAAGAAGGGAAAGAAGGCCACAAGCGAAGCCGGATACCCTCTGTACTCCACCTCGGGGGGCGACGGTGAGCATCAATAGCTGTAATATCTGTGAAAAGACAAAACGCTGTTGTTAGTTCATTGGTACCTATACTTCACTAACATGGTGTAAGTAAAGCCTATGCCAGAGTGCCACAGCATGAAAGATGATAAATCTATAAAATGTTAATATCATGTTGTTGTCCAGTCAAACTTTGTCCAAAATCTGCAAAAATAGTAGCCAAAATTTTAAAAGACACATATTATTGTAGTTTTAATGCATTCATGCATACGACGGAGATCATACGACGGTCATCATTATATTTACTTATTACATTCTCATTCTTACTTTAAGCACTATCGCAATCACAACTCGTCTAAATAGAGCTCCACTGATTTTAAAATCTAGCAATTTCGATTGTCCTTGCAGAGTTTGAACAGGAGGAGATCCTAACTTACGAAGAAGTAGCGTTGTATTACCCGCGTGCCTCACACAAGCGGCCTATCGTACTCATAGGCCCGCCCAATATAGGCCGGCATGAGCTGCGACAGAGGCTAATGGAAGATAGCTCGCGATTCGCAGCCGCTGTACCACGTAAGTATTTTACTGCCATTATATTATTTTTGTATTTCATCTGCTGCATCTGCACTGGCACTTTAAGCTGTTGGACCCGGCTGTTGTCGTAAGACAAAAGTCGTTAAGCCAAGTCAGAAGCATTTGAGCGGTCTAAAAATTCTGAGACCAGAGCTGACCACTTGCCTACCCGAGAAGAAGAAGATAATCTACTATTGTCCATTGCTATTGCTATATTCCCAGTTGAAGGCAGCAGTGGGAGTGGTAGTAGCAGGTAGTTTTGGTCAATACGAAAACTACCTTTGAGATATACACATTTAAATTTTTTTCTCTATTGACAATGTAAATGTTTGATTTGAGTCAAAAGGACTTATTAGAAGATTGGAAGGATATCATTAGATAAAAGAAGCATTGCAGTTTGCATACGCTGCGTGAGAATACTGCTCCGAAGAATAAGACCTTGAAATCTAATCCAATCCCAATTTATTCTAGTAGTGACATGATAGAATTTAACAAGCATACTTCCAAACCATCCAAGATATTAAAGCAAGGTATACTTATTATCACAATCTGTATATCACTGGTAATCAACTTCCAACATTTTCAGACACGTCCCGACCGCGGAAAGACCACGAAGTACCCGGCCAAGACTACCATTTCATCTCGCGCACGCAGTTTGAATCCGATATACTCAACCGGAAATTTGTCGAGCACGGGGAATATGAGAAAGCTTATTATGGTATGTCTGCTTTTATTTTTGTCCAGTTGTGAATTTAGCACATAGTCTCAGTCTAATAAACTTACAATGGGCTACTCCGCTGAAATGAATACGCTAACACAATTAATTTATGGGCGGAGAGTATATTTTACTTTACTTTGTATAATATAATACTTATGTAAGTATGATACAAAATTGCTTTTGCTAACAAAACGGTATTGACTTCCAGGTACATCGTTAGAAGCGATACGAGAAGTAGTAAACTCTGGGAAGATCTGCGTGCTGAATCTGCATCCTCAGTCGCTGAAGATCCTCAGGAGTTCCGACCTGAAGCCCTACACGGTGTTTGTGGCACCACCTAGTTTGGAGAAATTAAGGCAAAAGAAGATTAGAAACGGAGAAGCTTTCAAGGTAAAAATAATTTATATTATCAGGCTAGGCTCAGTAAAAGCATATTTTCAAGTTACGTAGTTGAGATTTATTCACTACAGTATTGATTGATAAAAGTTTTCATTACATTTTAAAAGAGAAATAAAGCAATCGTGCTAATTCAACAAAATAAACATCAATTCTAAAGCAATATAAAACTGATTTACAATAATATTTTTTCTTTTCGCATACCTGGATGACGTCGTCATATACAGCAACATGTTTTTCAAAAACCCTAATAAACGTATCTAACCATTTTATTACAGGAAGAGGAATTGAAAGAGATAATCGCGACCGCAAGAGACATGGAACTTAGATGGGGCCACTTATTCGACATGATAATTATAAATAACGACACACAACGTGCCTACCAGCAGCTGCTGAACGAGATCAACAGCTTGGAGCGGGAGCCGCAATGGGTGCCGGCGCACTGGCTCAAGCACACCTAGCGCACCGTCGGCACCGCCACCGCGGTACAAACTAAACACAAAAGACACTTCCGTATGTTCAAATTGGTGTTGATGTTGGATTTAATAGCGCAAATGGTTTTACATTTGCTTTTCTATTTTCTAAACGCCTGTAACGTTCAGAGATTTACGAATGTGAAAAGGGATAAAGCGGAGGAGGACTTTTTAGTTAGAAGTAGTGAAGTTAGTAGCGACCCAGGTGTTTCGAATTCATCGGCGTTAGAGCGGTATATAGATAATAGAAATGTGTTCCCGGATTCTTTAGTTGATGAAAGTGAATGCGTGAAAACATAGGAATGTAATAGACTTTTGGCGTAATATTTAAGTGCGTATCTCTATCGAAATGTTTGATCCCAGCGATGAAATATTTTGATGGATATATTTTTATTCGATTGATTCAAAGACATCACTTTAGTTAAGAGTTATTTATCGATGTTTTCAAATATTGTATTTAGATGTATCAAGTGCGGTGCAAATAACTTATGAAATGTTTATAAAAGTTAATCTTGAGAGAGGTATAGTAATACAAAGTAATTAATTCGTGTCGATGGACTAAACCACTGCGTTCCACGTTGTAATCGCCTTAAAAAGAGTTTATAAAAAACATTACCTATAAAAAATTATTCATAAATCGTGTTTTTTTTTTGTATTTTAGGTATAGGGTTAAAAATTGTAAAGTTTGTCTGAATCTTATCTAGGTACCAACCAATAATTCCAGATTATCCATTTGTATCTTTCAAATATCTAGTTTTTACCAAGGTTTTATTAATAGTATCGTGAAATCATAACATCATTTCAGTTTCAGTTTAAATCTCCATGTTCTATGTGAATACAAAGATCGATTGCACTCGATGTAATTGTTGTTAGAATTTTGTAATAAATCTGCCAAAATATAAAGACTGTTTGCTGTTTTAAATAATATCATACTTTGTCCCTTGCATGTCCTAGATAGAGAGATTTCGGCGTTGTTAGTGAGTTCATAGAGCGCTTCTAATGAATCCTTCTAATAAATCTTATATCGTAGGTATTGCCACTTGTGAAAAACATTTCCATAAAATAAAAAAATACGTCGTGTACTTAATAATAAAAATAAATTCTAAAATAGTATTAATAAATTGTTGAATTTTTACATATAATAATGCTACACAAACAATAATGCGACGGAATTTATAGTTTGCAACGTATTAAAATAGATAGTAAATAAATTACGATGCGATAACAATAAAATATTTCTCTATTACATTTGTACGGTAGATATAAATATTAGAATTTTTCGGAAATATCTCCCGTAGTCTTCTCGTGAGTTCTCTATAAGATCTATAGAATTACTATAATCGTCTCAATAAACCAATTTAAATAAGACACTGCTTGTTGTAGTGTGTAGAAAAGCAATATTTTATATTCATATATCGAATACTATGAAGCAAATTTATACGTACAGCTTTATACAAATCTCATACTTTCCTACAAACGTAGCAATTGTATACTTTATTGTTGCAAATACTATGACCTACCTACCAAATGATCGTTAGGTAATTAAATAATGATTTGTAAGAACTGGACGTATCACGTTGTCTAATAGTATTTGTTATAATATCGATTTACCCAACAACTGTACAACGACATATCTGTTTTTATATATATATCTATTTCAATTTAATGTACTTGGCCAATCGTGTTTCGTTTTTGGCAAATTTACCAGGTGAAATGTATACCTATAGATACAATAATGTATAGTACCTAAATAGTCGGGAAATTGGTGTTTTACGGCTTAGATCCAAATAAATCTTCCATTTTAATAATTAGCTCTAACCTGGCAACACTAATGAGCAGCTCAGAATTCTGATTTACACATACATTAATGTTATAATAGACCTAGGAAAATTATAAAACTAGAAATGAACCACTATTACTTATTAGACTGGCAAAAGCTCTTATTAGTGTTACCAGGTTATAGGCACCAATGTTAGAAAATTAAAGTCCTAATTAAATGCGCAATAACAAACTGAAACATTATTCTAAAATACAACGTTAAATAATTTAGTCCCAAACATCGTTTGTATATTATTAATTTAGATAGATTTGTGCATCCCAAATAATATAGTGCCAAATAAAATTGTCACTTTATAATAGTGACGTCTACATACATTTTTTATAATCACAATTTTTGAAGTTATATCATTATTTTTTATGGTGAATATAAAGCAGTTGTAATATATTATTTTCTTCTCTTGCATAGGCTTAAATAGTACTAGTGAAGTTTTACATTGGCAACTCTAACTAACTTAAATCTAAAGGAGATCGGCCCCTTTTACCGTCTGGTCTAATGGGGTAATTTCCGCGGTGTTTAGTACTTATGGTTATTTTCAATGCACCCAATAATAAAATTCGTTTCACTGTTTCTAATTATGCCTATGAAAGCTGTTTATGTGTACTGATTTTGAGGTATCGTGTCGTCATATTAAGTCATTCTTTTTATTGATTGGAATATATTTTATTAGCTGAGTAAGTTCAATATATCAGTGGTAGCCTGGTAGCATGTGGAGGTGCTAAAACTTTGAATTTACTTGTTTTGTAATTTCTGTGTTTCATATTTCTGTTATGCTGGTAAGTGGATGAACTGTCAAAAAAATGTAAGAAATACATATTCTGATATTGTGTAGGAACATACTTGCATCATTAAGTGATTTGTAGTGGCAATACGAAGCTCAGAAAATAGAATCGAATGTTATGATGCATACATGAATCTGGGAAAATCTTGAGAAAAAGGCTTCTTATCCAGATTCTTGGATCTCAACATTGGCAACTCAGTGCCTATCTAACTCTTCCTGGCAAAGACTATTGATAAGTTCCTGGCAAATATCCTCGCATGACAGTACACCGTGTCGAAGCAAGATTTTAAAATATATTTTTGGGTTATTTAATATATCTTTCTAGTTCTTATAACTTAGGTATGTATTATTAAGTTTTGTTTAAATGTTCTTGCACTTATCAGCAAACAGGATTTGTCTTCGCCGGTTACTTCACAGTATTGATATTATTATCTAATTTATAAATAGTCCTGTATATAATTTATTAACAACTGAATAAAAAATATTATAAATAACATGTTAATAGAACAATTTCATGTAAATAATAGAGTACCTATTAAATTTAATATCAGATAATGGTGGTTTTATTTGAACAAAACAAAATTCACTCGAGGACAAAACTTGTGCTGAATTAACCCAAATCCAAAGTCCAAAGCTCTCAAATAGATCCACATAAACTGAAACCCGCGCTACTTTACTTAATTATAACATCCCAAAACAGGAAACATTTTGTGTATAGATTTTATGTGGAAGTCAATTTTTAACCCTCTACTAAATTGAGGGGTGTATGGTGTAAATAAGCGCAAAATGTGTGCCGGGGTCGGGTTGTGGGGTGTACATGTGTGTTTGTTTGTTACTTCTTCACGCTCAAACGGCTAAGTGAATTTGGATGAAGTTTACTACCGAAATAGCTAATACCCTGGATTAACACATGCTTAATATCCCGGAAATGTAACGTTTTCCCATGGAAACGCATAATACACTCAACTTCGTAAATGCTTGATTATTTGCAATAATTTTTTTTTGGTTTGATTTGTAAATTAAATAAGGTAAAATTTATAGAGGATGTAGCATTTACTAAAATAACAAACAAAAAAGTGGTTCATGCCACAGAAATTAATAGTTCCTGTGGGATAGAGGTTTTTTTTTAAATCATCGACCACTCATCAAACCTATATGAGTTAAATTTAATACGGACAAGGTTTTCTTTTTAGGTTTTTTTTACAGAAATTAAATATATATGAGACAAAATATCTTCCTGCGTCACGTTTTCAAGAAGAGTCGCGTCTCACGAAAGAAGTCATGGTGCGAGAGCCCACTGCAAAAAAAAGTACTTCATCGGGTACCCCAATAAGCTACCTTTAGATCGTTAACTGACACTTAAACATGTACAAAATAATAGGTCTGCCAGTTCCGATTCTGCCTGCGGGGTAATTACGTATGCAACTGCGCAACTGCAATAGTAGCAAAGCAACAGCAGTAGCGAAGCATATATGCGCGACACCACTAATGATGTATGACAGCAATCATCGCGCAATTTACGTCTGTTGCAAACCTGTTGCGAGTTAGGTAATTACGGCCGCCGGTCATGGAAATAATCCACCTCCACCAACTTCAAATGCCTTGAATACCTACTAAGTTTCGCCAAGTTTAGACCTGGCAGACCTTTTAATCCATTATCAGGGTCATCTTGGCTATTATTGGGCGTAGGTTTCATCGGGGTATTCGCTGAGGCAGGTAAAGGGTGTGAAGGGCACAGTCTTAGGGGTCTGCCAGGTACTTCCGGCAGGGTGCGCAATGGCAGACCCATTTTTTTACATTATTAATCAATGGCTAACTGTTGCCAGCACTTTCATTCGGGTACCTTATGACGTAATTTTGAGAAAAAAATATGTAAAACGTCAAAAAAATTCAATTATTTCCATGACCCGGCAGGATTGGCACTGGTAGACCTGTTTTTTTTTCCATATTTAGGTGTTGGTTAACGATCTAAAGATAGCCTATTGGGGTACCCGACGACGTAGGTTTTTGTGCAGTGGGCTCTCGCCTCGCACATCACGCCACAGTCGCGCGACGGAATGTTGGTAACCTCTAGGGGGAGGGGGGGGGGCAGACTGATGCAGAAATTCAAAACCCATTATCACATGATAAAACATGTTAATGTACTGTTTTTTAAGCTAAGCATATCGCTAGGTTCAAGATCTTTAAAATGTGTATCATTAATACCGCTCAAACCTTACGATGAAGCTTTTATTAGGTCTCAACTAAAAAATGGCGTTTGTATCTATGTGCCCCCGTATTCCCGTTAGGAGGTGATAGGAGTGACTATTTGCGATAATTTTAACCTCCCATATGTATTATGCAAAAGTGGACCGTTATTGAGTTATCATGTTTTTTTAGCTTTTTTCAAAATAAGTCACAATAGCAACTTCAATCATTTATTTTAAAAAATTATTGATTGAAATCTCATTTTTTCTTCTGATTTATAAAAACGATTAAACACTGGCTATTTATTAATCAATATTAAAACAACAATTATCGATCCAAATTTAAACTCAAAATTCAAATTTAAAATTTCACGTTCAGTTATAAGCTAATATTGGCAAAAGAACGCAAGAAAATTTGAATTTGCCGCGCTAGTGAAACGTTCCACCTTAAGTGCTGAATTACGAGCATGAGTGTGGGCAAGTAGACTTATGGCCACCCAGACTGACTAAGGGTGGGTTTTTTCACCAATACTTAAAGTAACCAATGGTTGAAAACTCTAAAAAATTCTAACCAATGGTCAAAATTTGTTAGAGTTTTTACCCATTATTTACCTCAACTATTGGTGAAAAAACCCACCCTATGACTTGACTTTACATGAAATATTCTATTACACGATAAAAAATTATTGTATATAAATTGACACTGGCTAAATACACTATAGGTGGAGCCAAAATAAAAAAAGATCTTGTTGACTGTCAACACAACTGTCAAGCCTCTGTCAAGCAGTCAAATTGTTAATGTCAACTTCTAATTTTTTGACGTTTTGACGTTTCAATTTTTTTTGTTCGAATCCGATTCGAGGCTAAAACTCTGATAAATTCCTTAAAATATCAAAAGGTTTCAAGACACTTCTTTGTTGTGTGAACTGTGAAGTTTGAGTAATAAACAATAATGCCTTCAATGAAAGTGGAGGGTGATAGTGACGGGGACGGGGACATGTCTGGCGGAGACACAGAAAGGTCTGGAGGTTCCTCCAGAGGCCCTGACCGTGACTCCAGCGCTGAGGAGGCTGATGAGCCTGACTCTGATGACTCCTCAGAGATGGACGAGAGTGAGTGCGAGAGGAGACGGAACGAGTGCCTCGACAACCTTGGTAAGTTTTGGTGGGAAAATTTTGAGGTTATGTTTACAAAACAATCACAGTTACTTTATTTGTTTACGCGTACATAACAAAGATAAAATAACAATTGGATTAGCGTGTGAAGTTGCAGTACTCCTGCTGTTAAATTTGCAAAGTTTATAATATAGTACCTACATTAGATATTTAACGAATTGTAGACCAACATACCTACGCTGAGTTTTACCACTTGCAGTATAGATAAAGCCGTGTAAGGAATTTACAAAAATGTCTATGTAATCAGTGGTCTCTTATAATATGCTTACCTTGTCTGATTTACCTTGAATAAATAGACCAACCAACTACATATTCCATATAAAATTTAGAAAGGGAAATTGTACTAAAAGAATAACCAACTGATGTAGCTACTTTTACTTTTATTTGCTTCTACATAAATTAGGTATAGTTCTGTATATTTTCAGATATTAGGAAAATATTATATTAGCATCAGCACACTCTTCATTTTAATTAGAGGTGACACAATTAGAGTCTCCTTGGGCTAAGTGGACTTGGATATCTACTCAGATGCAACTCGTATTGTGGAAACCTATGATCCAAGCACACTCGGACAACTGTATCCAATCTGTGTAGACTCAGACCACACTCTACTTATCTGAGCTAGCTAGGTGGATTACTACAATTCCAATAATGTTCAATACAAAATAAATAAATAAAACATTTTGGCTTTGAGCAACAATGAAAAGTATGAAGGAAATAATCCCAGTGAACTGATAATGGCAACCGGTATCTCATACGAAGCTTACTCCTATGAGTCCACTCAGTCCAAGAAGACTGCTTGTGTCACCGCGGCTTTAGATCACAGTGCAATTAAACCATATTGAAACACACTATGACAATACCTTACAAAGCAGTTTGAATTTTAAAATCTTAAAACCTACATTGAAATCCATTTAGCATGTGGAGCAAAACACAATTTTTTATTTTATTTAGTTATTCATCTCTCAAGCTTAGTTTTTGTGTATTGGGCTCACAGAAATTATATAGAGTTCTGATACTGTAATATGTCACATAAAAAATATAATAAATTCAACAATCACATACAAAATCTGTCCCATTCCTAGGACTTCTCTTAATATTACATGAAATGTGGTAAAACACAATCCTGCCTATATTAAAACAAACATAAAATAATGAATGTATTCTTTGATTTTCAGCAAACCTGGAGCGCCAGTTCTCCCAACTTCGTGAACAGCTTTACTTTGAGAGAGTGAAGCAAGTGGACCATCAGCTCGATGAGGTGCGAGGTGGCCGGTCCCAGGAGTATCTTGGTCCTCTGCGGAGGCTGCAGGAAAATATGAGAATTAGGTATAGCAGTCTTCAAAAGCCACACTTATAAATTATAAAATTGTATAAATAAGAAATTATTATTATATTAGTATTAAATTTTTTTGATTAAGTATTGAATAGAATAGAATAGAATAGAATAGAAGAATGCTTTATTGTACACCAAAACATACACAAAGATACATGACAATATGAATTATTTATTATTATTGTATTGAATGTATGTTTTAAATATTATATTCATTTTATGTGTAAATTGTAAACTATAAATATTGGAAAACCTTAGCTCTCATAATTATTCTCATATAATTGCATTAAAGACTTGATACAAATTACTGCCAAAAAGATAACAAAAAATCTACCAATATGATCCTAAAATCAGCAACATGAATGTGAACTCTGTTCATTCACATTCAGATTACTGCATAAATCTTTATAAAGTGTAGGACTGAGCCTAACTAAGAAGACAGAATGCTTTGTGTAATTGAAGCCTCAAGTCTTCTTTTCTGCATTGTGCTGGATTGCTAGCACTAGTAGTGGAAAAGAGAACTTTTTATTTCGAAATTCATATATTACAACAGGTTTGCTATCTTTGACAGCTCTGCATAATTGTATAATATGCTTCAAACATTATCATAAATACTAAGTTTACTGTATATTTTAGTTTAACTGATTTTTGACTTGTAAAAGTGCTAAAATTAGCCTAGTTACAAATAAATTGTTTGAATGTTAATTTTTGTTGCAGAATCGAAGTGGCTGGAGTGCTGAAGCAGATGCGTATAGATAACATCAAACACAAGTATGAGGCAGAGGAGCAGGCGGCCCATCAGAACTTCAAGGTAAGATAGATTGTAAGGATCTCACTCTTGGAAGGAAAAACCTCACATATTGAACAAAAAACAAGTACTTAAATAATAAATAAATGTTTATTTGCAAGAAGATTAACTAAATTATAACAAATTGCGCTACATGGTTTACAGAATAGCATCGACACAATATAAAAAAAAATTGAATTGTGATTTCCAAATAAAGCTAAGCGCATGTATCTTGGGTCTCAGAGATACAATTTCTACAAAAGAGATTAGATTATTGCAAACTCATGTGAAGTGAAATTTAGCTACGTAAAACTAAATTAACATTAACAAAATGCGACTATGATATAACAATATAAAACATTAAACTGTGTATAACTTACTTGTACTTGATATTCATGTTTGAAAATATTAATTAACTGGAAGACTGCACTGTTTTGAAGGTTTTGGATTGACTATATAAACACCAGTCACTAGGAAACTATTTTCATAGTGAAGGTAGATATTTTCAATAAGTGCATCAGACCACAGAATATAATAACAGTACTTTCAGATTTGGCAGTATACTTTTCTGTTCACTTTGAAAACAAAACAATAAATAAATAAATAAACAAGCCAAGTCAGAAGCCTTTGGGCGGCCAAAAAATTCTGACACCAGGGCTGACCACTTGCCTACACGAGAAGAAGAAGAAGAATAAATAAATAATACATTGTAACTGTATTTTTGGTGACATTAGCGTTATTAGTGTGTATGTGTGGAGTTTAATGAAATGACTTTTACATTATGAATATATTTATGATACATCTTATTTCTGAATCTATTTGTGAAGTAACATTGTAAGTATTGTGGATTTAATCTGTGAAGAAGACTAGAAAATCCTGGATGCGTGTATTTTGAGGTAAGTCAGCTAGTTTTATAATTATGATTCACTATTCGGGCTACCTATAATAATTATTTGCAAATAAAAATGTTTCTTTTTATAATCTTCTTGAAAAGAGTACTAGATGTCGCTGTTCTAAATTATGTGCAAGTCGAAGTCCAACCTTTCCGCGTCTCGATAGCATTATGTAGCGCTCGAAAAGTTTAGTGCCTCTCTCGCTAGATGTCGCTATGAGTATTAAAACATTGTAATTTCTCGAGAATCGAATGACCTCCGTTTTACAAACTAACAGGGTTTTTATGTATTTAAAATCTATACCAGCAGCTTTTAACGACCTACTTGAGTGTCCATGGGGCATCTCGTTAAAGTTCCAGGGTCGATTATCGGAAAATGTCGTGCACGACATGACGTCAATGTCGAGGGCATTATAAACTTTGTATGAGCGTCATTCGGTGCGTGACGTCATTTGACTTTGATGGTTGACCTCCGTAGATACGTAAGCCACGTAGGCGGTCTACGTATGACTACGTAAGTATTATTGTCTATTCTGTGGCAAGACAATGATTAAATCCCGTAGATCGACACGTTTGTACTTTACGATATTAAGTAGGTACCTATCTAATTTTACAGGGTTCGTAAAACTTACGATTTATCACAGATCCAATAAAAAAGTGTTTTGTTTACTTATCTAACTTGGATAAAAGTTTGGTCTTCTGATTACATTGTTTATGTAGTTCTAGCGAAAATAGAGGCCTAGTACCCTGCTAGTACCTATATTAGGTGGGTAGGTAGGTAGAGGTAAATACCTACTTTACATGTCGAGTGCTGTCGATAGATTTTGATTTAAAAAAGTAATTATTCTCGTCCTTGCTATTACACGTTTTGCGCCCACAGCGGTTTCACTAACAAGCTACCAGTTAATCCCCGTGGGTTTTTTTTAATAATTCAGTAAGTAGACTAGGTACTGCTTATCCTTTATCGATGGAACTTTTAGCCATCTGCAGCAATTATGCCATGCAATATGCAACTACAAAACCATTTCTAGGCTAGGAATAGGCTTACTTACTGACTTCGATCAGTAGGGTTAGCACGGCCGGTAGACAAAACTGTCTTTCCCCTGTTTTACTCCTAGCAAGTATGAAAAAGTGACGTAAACCGGGGAAAGACAATTTTGTCTACCGTCCATGCTAACCCCGTAGGGATACACCTATATCCCTGATCCTAGGGTGTATCCTTGATCGAAGCTTACTGATCAATAACTTAAAAAAATCAAAATTAGGTTTGGATTATTAGTATTTCCGGTTTTAATTGAACGATTTTCATTTGTCTTTATGATGATGTCACTTGTTGCTACATGGAAGAAATGCCTCAGCCTATGTGAAGAAAACCAAGAAAAGAAAAAATAAGATTTTATGGGAACATGGCATTATTGACATTGACACATTGAGTAACATTTTTTTATTATGTAGAGACAACGGCCCTAAACTGGGATTAGCAAAGTATGACGTCATCAGCTGCGGGAAATTTCCAAATATCAATAATTAATTATGAATTAACTACAACGAATTGAACAAAACAAATGAAATTAGTTTCTTCTATTGCTCAATATTTTCATCACCTAAAATAAAAATGGTGGTCGAGAAATTTAGGACATATCCCTTTAACGGCATGGTGCTTTATGTGCCTGCCTGCCTTATTATTAGGTGGATAGGTTGAACAGTTAGGAATACCTAGTCCAATGATAAGAGAAATTCAGCAGAAGAAATCTAATTAACTCTTTTAGCTGTAGCTTGTAGCTCGTTCAAGTGCTTCCACATCTTCCGGTCCAAAGCGGTTTGTTTTATAAAAATCCTTTAAAGTTTAATTGAATTATAGAAAGCCAACTTCACCTATTGTAGTTACACACAAGAATACACAAATAAAACCATCAAGTGAACATAGACTATATTATTATGTAGATACAGTAGATGGTCGTGGACGACGTTGAAGTCTTTTGCGGGGACCCGAGGTCATTGTGATCTTTCCAAATATCTGGTGCCGCATGCCGGTGACTGAGACTATATAATATAGGTAGTTAGTGCCGTCTACACTCTGCAGTATGTCGCGTCCCTTGAATCCTTTTTTATCAATTACACTAGGCTTTGACAGCTCTTATAAGGTTGCACACATTGACTATAAATCCAGGCAACCAATGAGCGTTCAATATTTAGTCTGCCAAGTTGACACTTGAACAATTGTACGGAAACCCGGGGGAAAGTGTTACTTCGCTAAGTTGTATCTTATATAATAGACTTCAGTAGAGGCACTAGTAAGTGGCATAGACCCAACGTAGACCCCAAGAGAAGATATGCGCACAAAATTCGGCGTCGTAGTTCTTGTAGTTTCGAGATTTCATTGTGTTACCAGTATGTAGTATTTTTCTTATAAATAATAGTGTATGATCTTCCTGTTTTCTATAACATTAGGCAACCAGTCGTTGGCGTGCTGCATAAAATATTTATGACTACAATGACAGTTCGAAAATCGGACAAGAAATTCAAAAAATTGTGTGTGTGAAAAACTGTTGTTATGATTAAGATCTTAAATATTTGTGACAAACTAACTGTAGTATTGAACCTACCTATAGGCCCCCATAGTTTTTTAAATAAAATAGCAGGCATTTTATTTAATGAGATCCTTCAAACTTTGAAATAAATTTACTAAATAATAAAAAAAACTAAAACACTGAAATATTGCGATATATTGGAAGGAGCATTCTCAATCTACAAAATAAACAGGTTTTACATCTAGATACCACCTCAAAGTTAACAAAATATGACTATTAATAATGCAATAAATGGGATGAATTTGCTGTGATAGGTGTATTTGTTCGGGTTAGTATGTTTTGTAACATCAAATTCATTTACAGAATATTATTTAAAAGGTGCAAAAATGGTATTTTGCACTTTGATAACGGAATTATGCGAACATGATCAATATGCTCTTCGTCGTGAAACAGATTGAGCCGATGTGGGCTCTTCTTGTGCTAGTACTCTGACACATCCGCCATTATTTCACTATCTCTTTTCCTCTCGGGCAGTGGTGTACTTGATTTGTACTTCTCGCTCCCACGCTTCGTGAGTCTTTTGAGAGTAACGAAAAATTCTAGGTCTGTGATACTAGCACAGAATTCGCCCTATTTACCTATGTAAATAGGGCGAATTCTGTGCTAGTACCTATAGACCAATGTCCAGATGATTAGGTAGCTCTCGGTTTAAATGAGGCGTTTTATTAAAAAAAGAAATTGTATTTTATGTATGACCCAATAGATGGCGCCAGTTGTGGTTTTACCAAAATCTGTCACTGCCACTGTTTCAAGCTTATACCACAGGTTAGAGGAAATGTGTCACGATACTGACTGACAACTCTAAACTCTAATTTTAATTTTATTTTAGTTTCGCTTTGGGATACCTCTGCTTTATTTTGGATCATAACATTAACGTTTATATATCTCACAGATCTACTGTACTTCAATTTACTTAATAAGAATGCACCACAGACTACTTAGGAGATACTACAGGCAATGTACACGTTCTTTTTAGGTAGTCTAAGCATTTTCTTATGTTTAAACTACTCTGTGGTTTAAAAGGTTTAAACACAGGGTTTAAGCGATATACTTACTGCGCCATCTACAAAGGTAGCGGAACTAGTGTTTTTTTAAAATAAAACGCCTTATTAAAATAAAATACCGAACCATGAAAGAACTTAACTAAAAGTTTTAGTGATATTTTTGTTTGTTGGAAGTTTATTAACTGTGGTATTTTCTTTGAAATTGATCACTTATACATGTTGTCAATTTCAGAGAAAAAAAAAAGAGTTTATAGGGCTTTATCGGCTTAATTACATGCTGACCCCTCAGAATGTAGTAGGTAGGATATGTTTGGCAGTGGACGTCTTGCTTGAGGCTGATGACGATGATGATGGTGATGATGAAAATGATAATCGTTATCGTACATAATTCGTCTCTGTACACACATTGTAGGGGAAAATAACATAGTAAGCCAAGAACTGAATAAATTAGCCGTCTTGTCTTTCTCGCGTAGCTCGTAGCGACCTTACTACGGGCGCAGACTAACAATAATAGTATACAGGTCCTACGGTAGTTCCTCGATGTACGGGCTTCATCGTTTATGATATACTTATATTGTTATTTTTAGGGTTCCGTACCCAAAGAGTAATATGGACCCTATTACTAAGGCTCCGCTGTCCGTCTGTCACCAGGCTGTATCTCATGAACCGTGACAGTTAGACAGTTGAAATTTGCACAGATGATGTATTTCTGTTGCCGCTATAACAACAAATACTAAAAACAGAATAAAATACATATTTAAGAGGGCTCCTATACAACAAACTTGATTTTTTTGCTCGTTTACCAGATGAGTCATAGATGGCGCTGCATTAAATAGTACTGCTACTCAACTCTAGATGGCAGGGATAGATACTGGTTCGGAGTTCTACGTGCGCGAGACCGTCTCGCACTTGGTCGGTTATTTTATGTTAATGAATGACGGGATGAGCTAGTCGTAGCAGTGTCACTCGGAACTCCATAAAATATAAAGTTTTGCGTGACACTTTACTGCCTCATCTTAAGACCCGCCGATCTTTTGGGCCAGTTCTTAACTTGTCTATTTCCAAAATTGTCCTCTTCCCAACTTGTCTTGATCCCACGTCAATTTTCAAAGCCTCCACTTCCAAACTTGTTCACTTCCTAATTGGTCCTTTTCTTATCTCGTCCATTTCCTAAGTTGTCCACTTTCTTTCCTAATTTATCTTCATCCTAATTTGGGAATTTCTAAAGCCACTTCCTAATATGTTAGCTTCCGACATCAGCACAGTCTAGTAATAAAATTAATAGACTGAGATCTGGTTACAAAGTTTCATTTGCCCAGTAATTTCACTAGCTTCAGTACCCTTCAAACCGGATCACAGTAATGCTTGCACACTAGTGCCTGGCGGTAGAATAACTGGCAAAGCGGTGACACCTACCTAGACGAACTTTGCAGAAAAGTCCTACCACCAGCTAGTGAAATTTGTTGTACAGATTATCAATAATTAAAACTAATGAAGTAACCAATGCAACGGTTCGTAAAAGTTGCACAAATGCACACCCGTGGCGTTGATTACGTAATAGTTGTTGCATAACTCGTGGTCTCTAGAATAAGCCTTGTTTAAACAGATGTTTGATGTGGGATTTTAATTTTATTTAAATTTATTGTTGGTTATTAAATGGAGTTAAATAGGTAACTAATTTATAGATTGTCATTTGTTATTATTACTTCGGGTACTAGGTATTATATTATCTGTGCTTCAGGTGACTTTACATAAAATTCTTACGTAAATCTTGTTTCCTAGTCTGAGAGCATAACTTATTCAATTTGCGTTCGCTTTGTTACCTTCGAGTCAATAAGCTAGTATTGATCTTGCTTCGCTAGTAAAGGCTCGGGCAGCGCACAGTGGCCGATATATCGAGCTTCCCTTTCATAGGATTTTCGAAAAAAAAAGTTGTAATTTTGAGTGTTTTTAGTATGCAGTTTTGTTGAGCACATCAAAACATTAAATAAATTTATGACTACAAGCTTTTTTTTTGAGTATTAATTGTAAAATATCAGTTTGAATATTTCAAATGTATGAAACCGGAATTTGTTTTCCTCATAACTTTTTTTTTTACCGTACGGTCAGGCTGGAATTGTTAGTCCCCCTTGCCGAGTCCAAGACGAAGCCACATGACCTTTGCCCTTTACCTCGGACGGCCACTTTTAGAAAATATGGATGAATGAAAAATGCATGGTTTGACAATATTGTTCTACGGGTGATGTGCTTCCAGAAATCAGTTTTTTGACCATTATTGTTACCATACCGATGAAACTCAATCTCTTTTATTTATTGACCTTATAAATGAGCGTATTTTATCAAAAAATACCTATGTTTTTGGATTTTTTCTTTCATTTTTTTTGAAAACGGCTCCTAAATTCACGTCCTCGTCTAATTTTTCACTTTTAAGTATACAATTATGTTAAAAACTGCAAAATGTTGTATAAGTATATGGTTGCCGAGTATTTTTTTCGAGTTTTCATAATAAAATATCAGTTTGAACATTTTATATGTATGAAACCGGAGTTATGTTTCTCGTAACTTTTTTTTTTATCGTACGGTCAGGCTGGAATTGTTAGTCCCCCTTGCTGAGTCCAAGACGGAGCCACATGACTTTTGTCCTTGACCTCGGACGGCCACGTTTAGAAAATATGGATGAGTGAAAAATGCATGTTTTGACAATATTTGTCTACGGGTGATGTGCTTGAAACGGGGCAGTCCGAGGTCAAGGTCAAAGGTCATGTGGCTTCGTCTTAGACTCGGCAATAGGGACTAATAATTCCAGCCTTACCGTACGGTAAAATAAAAAGTTACGAGAAACATAACTCCGGTTTCATACATATAAAATGTTCAAACTGATATTTTATTATGAAAACTCGAAAAAAATACTCGGCAACCATATACTTATACAACATTTTGCAGTTTTTAACATAATTGTATACTTAAAAGTGAAAAATTAGACGAGGACGTGAATTTAGGAGCCGTTTTCAAAAAAAATTAAAGAAAAAATCCAAAAACATAGGTATTTTTTGATAAAATATGCTCATTTTTAAGGTCAATAGATAAAAGAGAATGAGTTTCATCGGTATGGTAACAATAATGGTCAAAAAACTGATTTATGGAAGCACATCACCCATAGAACAATATTGTCAAAACATGCGTTTTTCATTCACCCATATTTTCTAAACGTGGCCGTCCGAGGTCAAGGGCAAAGGTCATGTGGCTTCGTCTTGGACTCGGCAAGGGGGACTAACAATTCCAGCCTGACCGTACGGTAAAAAAAAAAGTTATGAGGAAAACAAATTCCGGTTTCATACATTTGAAATATTCAAACTGATATTTTACAATTAATACTCAAAAAAAAAAGCTTGTAGGCATAAATTTATTTAATATTTTGATGTGCTCAACAAAACTGCATACTAAAAACACTCAAAATTACAACTTTTTTTTTCGAAAATCCTATGAAAGGGAAGCTCGATATATCGGCCACTGTGCAGCGTGCCGACGACTTCTGTAGAGTAGAATCCTAAGCGTAGCGAGGGATTCAAAGTACGTCGCTCGAGTCTAAATAATCTCGGTAACGTGTGGCACAATCTGCTTTTCCTACCCCTCTATGAGAAAAGCGATGCGCTCATCGTCATGCGTTTTGTCACTCAATGTTATAGTGCGCCTAAATGACCCGTTTCAGGCGCACTTATCGAGGAACCCTTCGCCTGTTTTCGAATATGATGGGATAAACAAGAAATTTTATAGTTCCAGTGACCACTCAGGTTGAATATTCTCCGCAATATTTTACGTAAAGGAAAAGAAAACGAATACGTTTCTCGTCACTCGTTAAATTTTAATTGCCAGTTACGATGCTGGTGACATTGCGGATAATGGGCCCACGCCATGGACCTTGTTACTGCCGAGGTTACGTTTCTGTTTGAAGCTTTTGTTTCTCATCGTAGGTTTCAACACTTTTTATTCAATTTTGAATTAGAACTTGATAGAAAAATGAATAATCAAGAATAACTAGTATAAGTCCCCTAAAACAAACAAATAGATAGATTAATTTCCTCATGATCATCATTTCATTTTCATTTCATTTATTCCAAAACAATAATTTGTATTTAAAATTCATATCATTTACCTGCAGTCACAATTTTAGGTATACCTACATACTATATAGACATAAAAATTAACAACAATAAGCACTTATCTGTCATGCCCCAAATAAGTACATGGCACGGTTCATGGATAACTGATGTTACAAACAGCGCTATAGCCAACACAAAACTCGAAAACAAACAAATTCTTTACCCGTTACTGTCTATAAATTGAGTATTGATTTATCATGGATCGATTTTTAAGTGTAAACCACACTTCCGGTATAAAGATGTTATAGTTCTTAACATTTTAGCAACCAGCGGGATTTGAACCCGCGCCTTCTAACTCACCGGATTAGACGCCCTACCAATTAGGCTATTGTCGCATGACCGCTAGCTGCGAAAATCTTAAGGACTGTGTTCACCGACTAAGTAGTCGTGGCGACATCTAATATCATCTTTTTATGATTGTTGATTGTCATCAGCCTGAAGTCTTTCACCATTGAACATATGGCTCCCCTATATAGCGCCGCTATGAGTGGTTATGCTTGCCTCTTTCATCGGCTCCCTGCGGTTTTCACCACTTCGTCCGTCCACATAGCGGGGGGCTGGTACGGTTCGTGGTCGTCACTCAAGAACCATTCTTATGTGGCCTGCCCACTGCCATTGCAACTTGTTCATTCTAAGATGTTAAATGTATATTAAACATTGCAACCGATTGTTCGTATAGATGCCCCAATATTTGTTTCTTTTTAGTGGAGTTACTTTAGATATTCTTGTTTTATTCTGACGTCACGCCGGAGTCAATCGATAGCCAGAGCTTTATTTTACATCAGGGTAACTTTCTCCAGTAGGCCTAATTTACAAAATTAAATCGTAACATTTAGTAAAAACTCTTAAGAATGTTTTCATAGATAAACAGACAGATTTTTTTCTGCGAAAAATTGCAGTTGCTTTGTATATTCAGGACGAGACAGTAACCTTAACCGTTGTAGCTACAGGAAAACGAAAGAAACTGTCTCTAACTTTTGGATGTAAGTAGTTTATGTTTTGTTTATTATGCAAAGCATTTGACCGCTATTTCACCTAATAGAGAGTGATGACGCGGTCTTCGATGGAGCATGTTTACCCAGCTAGAAGAAACCCACCTTTTCACTCTTGACTTTTAAGACTCCCAGATATATAGCGAAGTGGTTATGTCATCATCAACAGCCTGAATACGTCCACTGCTGAACATAGGCATCCCCCAGAGAGTGCTACTTTGAGCGGCTGCTTGCCGCCTGCATCTATCGGCTCCGTGCGGTTTTCACCAGGTCGTCGGTCCACCTAGTGGGGGGCCGGCTTACGCTGCGTCTTCCGGTTCGTGGTCGCCACTCGAGAACCTTTCTTCCCCATGGGTTGTCAGTTCTACGAGCGATGTGGCCTGCCCATTGCCATTTCAACTAGTGGTAGTGTAAGTGGTTATGTACTCTTTGATTATTAGTATTTTCTCTGTAACATCAAGAAAATGGGCAACATTTTCCAGGAGCTATAACAACGGCTAAGGTCCCATTATTTTACCCCACCCCCTATAACTTGTATACATTGTCACACACTTACGAATAAGTGTCTTCAAGTTAATAACTTCGCTGTCGGAAGGTCAACGAATCAGAAGCAAAGAAAAATCGATATAATTATTTCAAGCTCAACCTGAATCATCTATTTACTACGCTGAAACTTACATACATATTTGAAACTAGCATTCTACCGTAATGTCGCCGAAACTGACGCCCTGAACTTAGGCTCTCCAACGATTCGCTTATCGTCATCAATATTTTTAAAAGTTCTTTGGTAAAATGTTTAGCGGCAACAGAAATACATCATCTGTAAACATTTCAACTGTCTATCATGGTTCAGCCTAATGACAGACGGACAGACAGACAGCGGAGCCTTAGTAAAAGGGTCCGTTTTACCCTTTACGGTACGGTACCCTAAAAAAGGTAGATAGTATCCGCACCGCATTATTTAGATGTAGTGCTTTTATTTCGTAGTATCGAATAAGACTCTTTCTCAACACTCTACTTTACGAAGATTTATATGTGAAATGTCAACAAGCAGCGCTGTATAGTGTAAGGATAGGCTTAGGCACCCAATGCAGCAACAATATTCTCTTGTTAGCCTACGGTGGCTCCTGAGAACAACTTAAAAAATCAGTCTCATAGCTCTATTAGTGGAAAATAGTCCTTATTAATAAGCTATTACGTCAGTGCTATTAGGTACCTACCTACATTCGATAGACCTGGATGTTCATCAATTGCAAAATGATACCATGAGAATGTATTTTAGTGTAGCTCCGCTAAACATAGCAATAATTAACAATGTTTAACGAAGTACCACCAATCGCCAACACTCAAATATTATCATGTCTACCTTTGCCGTGAAGTTACGGTCCTCGAAACTTTCAGATCTATCCCCGGCGCAAAGTGCGTCGCGTCGTTGCCCAACATCCGCACCCCTAGGTATATTTCAGTCTGCAAGGGGTGAGTCCCGCCGAAAAACGATAAATATTCGCCGTAGGGTGTTTTTGTTCACCCCTCCAACGTCTGTCGATACAGCGTTTTGTAAATCGTCAATTTAGGATTTACAAGCTAAATATGTGGTGTTAAAATAGCGAGTAATAGGCTAATTGCCTGCTATTGAAAATCAACAAGTAAACATTATTTTCATAAAGTAGGTTAAAAATGAATGCAATAATTGAAAAAATAAGTAAAATCGGTAATTAAATCAAGGAGTAATAAGAGTTTTAAAGTTTCTGGAGGGGCATCGCCTGTCCCTTTCCGCAAAACAGAAGATTCCCCACAGTTACTACGAAAACGCACGTTGTGAAGTCACATGGCAAAAAGACTGAATGTAAAGTTACCACAGCTTAGTAATGAGGTACTATGAAGGAGCAAGAGTGACGTCACTGCATGTTTGAGCTGTCTTTTTCTATTCCTGCATTTTAAAATGCTTGTAACTTTGTCGTTTATTAAGATATTTAATTTTTGTTTTCACGACTGTTTAGTTTTTGATGAATATTCATAATTTATGCAATAAAAAACACTAGTCTATTGCTTTGTGTACTACTAAAGTATTCTGATATTTTTAGGGCGCCTGAAGCCAGTGAAACTTAGCGAAACCGTGTTAGTGACGAATGTACCTAGACGGCTCTCGGTCAGGTATTACATCAACAGCCGGAAAATTTCCACCCGGCAATACTTGTGTGTGTGTGTGTGTAAGATGTCGAATTCAATCTCGCTCGTCCACTGGAAGGAGCGGCCGACGACGGCCGCGTCGTTGAGTTCCCTGTTCAAAGTTCCCAATACGAACTATGAACTAAATCACTCCTGGGACTAGGAGTTACGTTGCGGGCGGACGCAACTCCCAGTCCCACCGCTCGCTTGACTATTGAGTTCACCGAGTTAGAGCTGGGAACGACTGAACGAAAACAGTCCGTGGAGGTGAAAGAGTTCATTTCGTTCACCACAACTGAGCAGTTCTTGGGTGCGACTCGTTCAGGAGTTACACAAGTCTACTTCCACTGCTGAGTTTTATGGGGACATGGCCTGTGTTCAGCAGTGGACTTCTTCCGATGTGTGGGCAAAAGTTAGTAAAATTTAGCAATAAATGTTTTTTCTATTCTATTATTCCACGTTGAACTAGTTACAAACTGTATCACGGTGTTCTGATTGAGTCGTCTAAATTTACTATCCATATTTAATAGCATACCTACGTACCGGTCTTGCCGTCTTCCAGACAGTTTCCGGTCTATATACTTTTTCTGAGATTAGCGATTGTAGATTAGACAAAATAGACAAAAACTAAACTTAGCTGTTAAAATATTTTTCTTCTAAAAGCTGTACTCTTCTATATAAAATCTGAGGTTGTGTCACCCTTTGTACGTGTCATTGATTAAAAACGTACTAACTTTACAATAAGTGTGAGACAAGAATACGTGACATTCATGCGTGTGAGTAAGACGGACGGACGTACTTATCGTAAATTTTTAATAGTCGTTGTACTAGCCTTTTGGGTTTAGGCTGATGAGATTTAGAACCCCTCTTTAGGTTAGCTAGAGCTTTTCTAAATGAAAGCTCTTTTTGATTTTTGATGTGAAATACAAGCCGAAAAGAGTCACAAGCATATTTTATTTTGCCTTTTGTTTAACAGTTTTCTTTATCAAATCCAATTAAATTCTTCTTTGGTTTCAACAATATTTTATTTATTGTTTTAAAAGTTCTTTTTTCCCGTTTAATTCTGAACGGGGAATTGGCCTGCACTGACGTCCCGCATAGATTGTTTTGTGAATCCCCGTGCCATTCCTATTTTCGCCCTAACCAGCCCTTTCATGGGTTAAATAGGCCCTAATCAAGCTCAAAACATTCCTTTCAAAGTTGTACGTGTTGAAACTTGGCAACTTCCCACGTCCACCGAATAGTCCGTCCCTTGTCCCGCTATCAGTATTCGGTCCAATGTAAACCGCATTGATAACATCAGGCACCTATACGCTGTATGTTTAGATACAGACACATAACGACTCGACGATAAGCCGCGTGTGTCATGTGGCACAATGCGGCCGGTGTCATCGACATCGCGCTATTCATGCGCGTGACGTCACGTCCGCCGCGCGCTTGCGGTGGGCACGCGCATAAGTTTTTGATCAGGAAAATCAGGATATTTCAGATGTTTCCTCTGTTGTTTGTAGGATTTTCTCATAGGAATTTACTTTTCTTAATCAGAAAGATAATTTTTAAATCTTAGGTTTTCAGATGTTAATGCTTGAATTAATATTTTCAAATCAAAGCTACTTTAATAGTAGTGTATCGGCAAAGCATCAGTGATACGCTGCCAATTTCGGAAGCTAATGTCTCGATAATGAGAAAATGGCGAAAAATAAAAGATTTTGATGTTTAGTGGTTTGGTAGATACCGGGGTTTGGTGGCTTGCCCTGCACCCTTAACACAGACCGGGTGCAAAAATGTTATCCTTGTTTTATTTGCTTTTTGTTCCATGAAAGTGGATTAAAAAGGGGACAAGAGCTTTTTTCTATAGTCCGTATCCGTGCTAAGGATGAAGGGATGCTAGTGACACAATTTCTAAGATTCCCTAAAACGGCCAAGGTATGTGAATGGTAATAAATAATATCCTCACTAGATGGGCCGATGACCTGGTCAGCACCGCGTGGAGCCGATGGATGCAAGAGGCAAGCAGCTGCTCAAAGTTGCGCTCTGGGGGGGAGGCCTGTGTTCAACAGTGGACGTCTTCAGGCTGTTCATGAATAAATAATTATAAAACTGATAAGGTCTCCAATCTGGTTTGTGGTAATAATTTTTAAATACTTTTAATTAATTGCGCACTTGGCATTAACCATCGTCATTCTTTCTTAGTTTATACAAATCGAGACATCAATAATAGCCAATCTCAAAGTTGAAACCGAATCCGCAGCAGTAAGTTATGATGAAATCGCGATCTCTGAAGTTCCCAACTCGTGGAATTAGTTTGTGGTTGCTCAAGTTAGTCCCTATCAAGTAACTGCTAAGTAAGAGTTTGTTGTGAAGTTTTCGGGGAAATTGTTAATGGTGTTGATTTTTTTACGTCTGATTTTGGTTGTTACTTAAAATTGTATAGAAAGTTGGCATAAATAGAACTTGACAAATAGACTAGAAAAGGACCTTTTTTTAAATATTGATTTGTTTTGGGGCTTTTACTCATTCTGGTATACCAGCCCCATCATACCCTAACCTAGTTTACACGTATCGTATTTATTAGTAATTCGCAAATTTAATTGCAGCATTGTTAGTAGGATTCGCTAATAATGTAATATATGGACCAATATCATATTTGTTCAGAAAAGGACCTAGGAAGGTAATTTTACTAAAATAAATATACACGGATTAAAGAAAATATAATGTACTGAGAGTTGCATTATTATACTCGTCAGACCGTTCATTTTTTTTCGGTCCGGTTGGTCAGACTAACCTAACCACCATACCAATATGACCACTGGGAAGCACCTGCAGGTCCTATGCTTAAACCCTGGCGCCTTAGTATGTATAGTACCCACTAATAGTTATAGCCTAACATGCATGTATTGCTCGGTATTACATTAAGACACAATCATGTCGATCTAATGTCTTTAAAAAAAAGGAAATTATTATTTAAATCCTGATTTACACAAATATTTACCGAATAATGTTTAGCGAATGGATTCGCTGAAGAAGAAAACAATTTTGAAACACTTGGACAAGATAAAATGAATTTTTAGGACGCAGCTTGTAATAAACACATTTATTACAAGCTGCGTCTTAAAAACTCACCCTCGTGTTTTACACAAAACTTCCTCCCCTTTGCAACCTTTTACAAATAGATGAGCGAAGATAACGCAATAACTTTTTTAAATGGGCTAAAATTAGTGGCATTGCACACGATTTGCCTTGCGAAATAAGGAGATACAGCGTCTTGAGCGACAGATGAGTGCTGCGCAGGATTAGTTTTTGAGTAAATAGCAATGTGGGGATGTCTTTTCTCCCTTTAGTGCATGCCAAGTAGTAGGGATCATGGTATATTTCCAGCAAATTTCAAATAGTTTGTCTGTCAGCTCTACATTATTGTGCTAGTTACAACATCCACAAATCTTTTGTCACCTTTTCCTTTTTGGTAAAAGTATAGCTCGATGCAAACTTCAAATTGCAACGAATGGTAAATTCAGCTTTTATTTCGGTTCGTTGTACTGACATGCCGAATATTCGACTGTGTTCGCATCGAGCGAATGCATATGCCAGTCGCCGTCGTTAGCGTTGCTGTACTGAATCCGCGCGCCTTTATCCTTTTTCATCAAATATTCACTGGAACTTGCGAATCAGCGATTAAATTAATGGGTGTCAAAATGATACCGAACTGGTCATACGTTATTTTCGCCATACCGAACACCGAACATTCAATATAAAATTTTCTTGCGTTTTTTGCCAATAATAACCTAACTACGTGATTACATGAAAACTCATTTAGCGCAAATAAATAGAATGTATCAATAAAGTTAAAAATAGCACCTAGATATCATTGGTTTAGCGACAAATGGCAATAGACTGTAAAGCCAAGACGAAATTTGTTTACTGCCATTTGTTGCTAAACCAATGATATTTAGGTGATACCTTTAATCGTAATTTGTTGATATACATTCTTTTTGTTTACGTTCAATCAGTTTTCATGTAATCACGTTTAGTAAATAAGCTATAATTGCCCACAAACGCAAGAAAATTTTAATTTGCCGCGCTGAGTAAAACGTTTCACCTTAAGTGACCGATATAGCTCTTAGAATTAGCAAGTTGAAATGGCAATAGGCAGGCCACATCGCTCGTAGAACTGACAACCGATGGGGAAGAAAGTTTATCGGGTGGCGACCACGAACCGGAAGACGCAGCGTAGGCCGGCCCCTCACTAGGTGGACCGACGATCTGGTGAAAGCCGCGGGGAGCCGATGGATGCAGGAGGCGAGCCGCCGCTCGAAATGGCGTTCTCTTGGAGAGGCCTTTGTTCAGCAGTGGACGTCTTCAAGCTGTTGTTAATGATGATGAACACCGAACATACTTACAAACTGAACACACAACCCAGCTTGGAACTCCTGAAAAGTAACTTGTCTTTAATTCTGAACTGAAGTAGAGCTTACATTACTTATGTTTAGAGTGTTTTATGGGAACACATTTTCACTAATTGTTAATCCGCCATAACGCCCTTTCAAGGTTTAGGTTATAGTGTCTTCTAAGTTTGCATGCTACATCTTCGCCTGTCTTTACCATCAGATGAGATGGTGGTCAAATAATATAGACCAAAATACATTGTCGCCTAACATCAGCAGAAATGTGGTAAAACGCAAATCTATCTAGTATACAAAACTCTCAAAAACTTTAAAAATAGTTAAATTGTTATATAAATATAACAATTTAATTATTTTTAAAGTTTTTGAGAATTGGCACTTTTTAGCAGCTTCTTTAAAAAGAAGCTGCTAAAAAGTGCCAATTTGAATTGATTCAGACAACCGCCCTAAATTAATTGATAAATGTTGCAATGAAAACTTACCTACTTATCATAAACAATACGAACCATAAAGAGACAAAAAAAAAAAAAACACCTATAAATTAAAAAAAAGCGTTTCACAGCCGCACAAAGAAAGCGTATCTGAAACGATTGACGCGTCAGTGCGTTGACCGGGGAGCGTTGAACCTATTGGCCGGGGCACTCTACTAACATTCGGGGGTCACACAGCCCAGTATACCACCGTCGCAAGCGTTGTACCACTGGAGCTTAATCATTTTACGCCAGGGAAGCTATCTAGAACTTAATTAGTTTGTAAGTGCATTATATGACTATTATTCTCGGTCTTGGGATAGAGTTTTCGCTAGGCTAGCGCTAGGGCCTATATTATAATCATCATCATCAACACGTCCACTGCTGAATATAACCCTTCCCCAGAGAGCGCCATTTTGAGTGGCTGCTCGCCTCTTGCATCCATCGGCTCCCCGTGGTTTTCAGCAGATCGACGGTCCACCTAGTGGGGGGCATACGCTGCGTCTTGCGGTTCGTAGTCGCCACTCGCGAACCTTTCTTCCCCATCGGTTGTCAGTTCTACGAGGGATGTGGCCTGTCCATTACCATTTCAACTTGCTAATTCTAAGAGCTATATCGGTCACTTTAGTTCTCCTCCGGATCTTCTCATCATCATCATCATCATCAACAGCCTGAAGACGTCCACTGCTGAACATAGGCCTCCCCCAGAGCACGCCACCTTGAGCGGCTGCTCGCCTCCTGCATCCATCGGCTCCCCGCGGCTTTCACCAGGTCGTCGGTCCACCGAGTGGGGGGCCGGCCTACGCTGCGTCTTCCGGTTCGTGGTCGCCACTCGAGATCTCGAGATCGGATCTTCTCATACTGGATCTTATCTCGCAGGGAAACACCGAGCATAGCACTAGCATTATAATAGGTGTCTGTAATAGAGAAACGGAGGGTCGAAATCAGCAATAATTTCGACCAGCCATTTTTAGTATAGTCAGTCAGCGACCGGATCATCCGGATCATCCGGATGAGACTTATGCCCGTTCAGTCTGCACTTTTACTAGGTGGTAGGACTTTTCTGCAAAGTTCGTCTAGGTAGGTACCACCGCTTTGCCAGTTATTCTGCCGCCAAGCAGTAGTGTGCAAGCACTACTGTGTTCCGGTTTGAAGGGCATTGTAGCTAGTGAAATTACTGGGCAAATGAGACTTTATGATCTGATCACTCAGTCTAGTAATCCGATTACTAGACTGTGTGATGTCTCAGGATGACGTGCGCAGTGCAGTGCCACGCGAAACTTTATTGTTTTAAAGTTCCGAGTGACACTGCAATTGTTATGGGCGGCCGTGTTGCTTAACATCAGGTGAACGACTAGCTCGCCACGTCATTCAATCGCATAAAAAAAAAAAAAAACTAAAGTTTGACAGTTTTTAAATTCGTACTTATGTATCTATCTCTCTAGGTCCTAGAGAGATAGATAGATGACCTAGAGAGATAGATCGATAAGTACGAACTTAAGAACTATTTGCATTTGGGTACGTCCTAGAGTCTAAGACGTGCCTAAATGCGATGCAGTAGGTACCTACGTCATGGAGGGATAAATGCGAACTTAGAAGCTGTCAAGCTTTAGTGCAGACGGCATGAAAGACCCTGTTCATAACTGTCTTAAGTGCCCTTTTCATAACTGACTTAAGTGCCCTGGGGGCGTACCGTGAGCTCTTAGCGCGATTCAAAACAGAGCCTATACTGGATCGCTTGTCCAAATCCCCATACAAAAAAAAAACAAAGCGATCCAATATAGGCTCAGTTTTGAATCGCGCTAAGAGCTCACGGTACGCCCCCTGTTCATAATTAATAGTTGCCGTATTACAGGGCTATGGTTAGTTGTAAATTGGTGCTCGAATCAGTACATTTCGCTCACAAATTGATAATTTTGTGTATCAATGTTTTTGTGATTGAAATCTCATCTTGAGCATCGATTCACAACTGAGTAGTTCTGTAACATGGGCCTAAAACTCTAAACGGGAGTAAGAAGCAGGTGCACGAAGCTAGTGTAGGTACAATACAACCGCATGAGGGGGTATAGCACCGATCAGGGGGTAGTAGTGTAGTGAACTATTTTAAAATGTCAATAATGAAAGTTGACTTTTCTATTTGTTCTGAATTAAAAAGTCTTTAAACATTGCTTCTCCAAAGAAATACTTATAAGTGAACCGTAAAATAATAATTTAAAAGTAGACAGATAGGTATAGATAAATTTATATGTATATTTCGTAAATTTCGTTAGACGTAAATTAAGTATGGACCCGACCCCAAGTGAACTGGAAACTTGAACAGGAAGAAGAAAAATAAGAAGAAGAAAATTAAATGTCATAATGAAAAATAAACGATAATTATTATAAAACTAGCTGACCTGCCCCGGCTTTGCACACATTCCTATGTCCTATACCCCTTATAATATGGAGTCAAATCCTACCAAGTTTCATTTGAATCCATTCAGTAGTTTCGGTGGGATGCTCAGCCAAGATACAGATTACATACAGACAGACAGACAGACAGAAGGACAGACAGACAGACAAAAATCACAGATTTGGCTTCAGCATCGATTATACAGAGCCCCCCCAAAAAAAGTTTCAAAATATCTTCAATGTATAGCATTGGACCTGCTATAGTTTTGTTATAAGAATAGCTAGTACTATAAAATATACTACTTATTTCAATTTATTTTGAACGTTAGCTGCGTGGCGGCTTCAGTTTATCGACTATGGTTTATCGCGATAAAAATTAGGATACTTTTGTCTCCTTACCATAGTCATGAAAACTTAACAAACATGAATAAACTTACAGAGAGACGGACAGATTTACTTTCGAATTTATAATATTAGTACGAACACGTGTGCCTCAATATGCATCTCTATAGTACCACTTGACTTTAATTGCTTCGAGGGTTAATTGGCATGTTGACTCATCAATTGTCTAATTAACAGCTCTTATAGCCAACCAACCTGAAGGAAATTTTTGAGTAGAGGGATGCATTGCATAACAATAATCCATCAATCCATTGGTAAAATACCAAACCAAAAGCAACTTTACAGGAAATTGCAACGTGATCTAAACTGGATTGGAAATTATAGCTCTAAAGTTTAGTGACGCATCCGTAACACTAACACACCGCTTGGCGTCGATTCTAACTTGAGGGCTTCATTTTTTCCACGGTACCTACCCTACTAATATGAATGTTGAGGCATGCGTTTAGTATGCCAGCTGATATTCTCCTTGCGATAGATAGAGGAGTTATTTTATATTAGATAGATAGCCGAAAATCGCCTGCTATCAAAACGACACCACCCATCACTTTAAACTTCCCTTGCTACCATCTGCTTCCACCGTAACTCGTAGTAAGCTTTCTGAAGTTTTTATTCTAAATTACTAAGTCATTTTAATTAAAATGAAATCGCTGTACGTATAGCTAACATGTATAAAGTGACCCACTTCGGAACAATAGAGGCGTAAGGAGCGCGTCACTTCCGGCGAACGCGTTGCAAAACAATAACACCGCTGTTGCACTGCCCCTGCCAAATTGTTTTAAATATACGTAGACTATAACTGCGGGACAATGAACTACTAAATGTACCTACCCTTTTCGTGCAAATGATTTGAATTTTGCCTCAATCAATTTATATCATACTGGCTGAGCCCGAGGCGGGTTTGCCAGTGGAGATCGAAATTTATTTGGCCGTTTAACTCAATGCCGATATAACATCGAAATAACCTACTTTCTTATAATTTTGCGGATCCGACAGCATCCAGCTCTGCCTTCTGAACTTATAGGTTGTGGGTTCGATTATCCAGGACAAACATTTGTGTGATGAACATAGGTGTTTGTTCTGTGTCTGGGTGTTAATATTGTATTCTATTTATGTATGTACAAACAAAATATTTCTATCAGTTATCTGGTCGCCATAGTACAGGCTTTGCTTAGTTTGGGGCTAGATGGAGCTGTGTGAAATGTCCACACATATTTATTTATTAGTATTATTTATTAATAGAATTTAATTAACAATTAAACAAATTCACCAAATAAATTGTTTTCGAAAGAAGCCTTGATATTTTTACCACTAGAATGAATATTATCTTGATTGGAAAAACTGCATCCGGAACCCCAGTGCCTATTATCCATATTCTTAGAAGTAATAAAATGTTATTTACTCTATTGTGTTGTGGCAGCATAACGGATCGAAATGGAATGAAATGAAATTGAATATTTATGCGTTTCATTGTGGCTGTAACCATAGGCCTTGAAGTGGAATATAACTAGTAGACTAGTTAGTAGTTATTGGAATGAATGCAGGCAAAGGCATTTTGACTGACAAAATAGGACTGCAATAACATAACCGTACTTTTTACTCACTTGACATAGACACAACTAAAACGCGATAGAAAGCCATTAAACGAAGATGTAGAAGCCACACAGTAAAATGGTGGATATTTTACTCCCAATAACAGTAATTTGTGATATTCCAATAACAGTCATTTGTGTGACGTCATCATATTACTGCAATCAATCCTAAAGCTAGACTTCTGACCAGACCGCCTCCGGTGTTACTGTCGCAGCGACGGTGGCGCCGCGTCACTGACGCTCGGCGATAGCAGCAGTGGCATTTTTTTTTGAACGGACTAATAATGATGTTGGTCTCTACCGACCTTTGCAGCGTCACTGGGCGGGAGGGCAAGCGCTTAAGGCGCCCAGCCGTTAAAAGTGAGAGGCAACTAGTTCAAGAGCCACCCTGGGGTGCGAGCCTCGGCTTGGCCCGTTGCCGGGGTAAGAGGATCGAGAAGGCTACGTCCACTGGAAGAGTGGACCCTATGGAAAGTCGTGATCGTCCTAGCTAATCTACGGGGGGTACGTCGGCCTTGCCGGTGGGTTCGGTGTCTGATTGTGTTACGCTGGTATCCTATATCGGTGCCGAAAGCGGTATCTGAGCCAGAAGAACTAGACTGGTCCGGTGATCCTATAGCCGAAACAACGGCTGCTATAGGACCATCCGGGTCGCTCAAGCGTGTCTTGGGCGGCGACGACGGGTGCGGCCGTGCCATGTTTGCGCAAATTCTTATATTATAATATAGAAACACAACAGCACCACCGTTAGGTATGTGATTAACAACCGTAGCTGAAGCCATTTCTGCGACACTGACGCAGCGGCTCTGACGTGGCCGTTGCGATAGAGGCGTGCAGGTCGAAAGTCTAGCTTAAAGTTCACTCATTTAGGCTGCTTCATGGCCTTTCTGGTTCTCGATTAGTCTGCAACATGATTCAGAATACACAGGGTAACTTCCGAGTGGAAATCTACACTCTTCTTTTCTTTCATTCTACATGTAAACGAAGGAGATGTAAAGTATATATTTTGAAGTGGTACCATTCGGATGGATTGAAAATCGGCGTGATATGGTCTGCAATTTGCCTGGAGTGTTATCTTAGTTTAGCACTTTGTCTATAATATATTGTACCTTAGAGACAACCCTATTTTTCACGTGTCAATTGAAAAGTGAGCTGTTTTGGACACCCACCAAACTGTATGTAGGGCGCCTCTATTAATGTACCGTACGACGTATGGACGATCATCTCCCAACGGGGCTACGAATAGGGGATATGAGGAACTTTATGGCTAAAAAACATGTATACATGAGCTTTGCATGGGCTTTTGGAGGAATTTAGTAATCAATATATGAAATTTAAAGAAAATCAGAATGAGTAGTACGTACGAGGCAAACACAGAACATCCTTTTGAAATCAGTTGAAATTCAGTACAATATATAAAAAATCAACACGTTACACTACAAAATGGGAACCAAGCTTGTGTAATTTGTAATGATTCGACCTCAATCAGGATAACGCCTTTCAAAAAGTTTCCTCTCAAATATAATGTCAAACACCGTAATATTGAATTCATTATCATCATCCGCCTGACCATATAGAATAGAATAGAATAGAAAATATTTATTCCTGACAAAAGGCACAAAAATAAGGCAAAGTTATATTGGATTACTATCGCTAAAATAACCTCTAAATGACGATACTCTAATGGTGAAACCATAAGAATGCTCCCATCTATTGGACACAGTTATGTAATGTAATCGTGAGCGGACAAGTAACGGTCCCCCGCATACATTTCACCAGCTTCGCGTCTATTCCAATGTATTATTCGTAGAATTAGGATTCACTTCATCGAATGACCGCTCTCGCAATGTTCGAATTTATTTAACACTTTCGTTGACCGAAAGCAAGTTTTGGAAAGGATAGGTACAACTATTTCTTCCTTGGTACAACACAATAACGATTTCTTATTGATTATTAATGGTGGGGTTCCTTTTGTTTCATTTGATTTTCCGTTTGCTTTGTCAGCCTCCGTACTCTATCCTAATCTAAGTTCACACACAGCAAAAACAATGATTGTCCAAAAATTAATTCACTTTTATATAAACATAAAATCGAACAATGGCGTTCAAATATTTGTATGGCATCTTGATATTCTAAATTCGTATCAATCGATTTGAGAATGGTTCACCTTTCATCTTCACTTCCGCGCAAACTATAGATGCTGGAAATTCACCTTTGTTTATTAAAGATACACAAAACAAATAATAGTAGAGTCGGTGATTTACACTGGCTTTACAGAGAATCTTGTTAAAAACCGGGATTGTATGTAGGAATGTAAGGAGCTACAAATGAATAAAACTCAACACCCAGAATGTTCATCAAAACACTATAGATAGATAGATGGAAAATGCTTTATTGCACAATTGCACAAGAGTAAACCAAGTACATAGGGGAACTTAATGCCTATGTACTTGGTACACTATAGTAGGTCTAGATACCTATTCTTGTTAATCAGAAGTGCATTACAAAACAATAATATGAGGTAGTCATTCTTAAAAGAACGATTTTAATAAAGTTTTAACTGATGGAAAGGGCACCTAAAATATTTAGCCGCAGAACAAAACAGGGTTACCGGCAAAAGTTCAACACTCAGTCTCTTGCTAAATCAATAAAAACTCCGTCTCATCATAAAATATTGAAATACCTAATGATGATTTTCATCATTCGGCGCCTGACAAATACAATCTGGGAGTTTACCCATCTGCCCAACTCGTGCTTCTGGGGGATTTTAACGCCCACCATCAGGCTCTTTCCACACCAGTGCACTGACCACGCTGGGAAAGAAACGCGCAAGTTGGCCTTGACGCTTAATCTCACCCAATTGGTACAGGGGGCAACAAGGGTACCAGATGTAGATGGGCACGCAGCCAATTGTTTAGACCTTCTGTTGACAACGGATCCAGACCGCTACGCAGTGTCAGTATCATCACCTTTAGGTAGCTCTGACCACCGTCTGGTGAAATCTGTGTCGCTGTACTCCCCGCCAGACCCATGCCCGAAAGGCAGCCGACGAGTATGGCGATACAAGTCAGCAGATTGGGGTGAAATGAAATGCGCTCGTTCTTTGCAGCTTATCCCTGGCAGCCGATTTGCTTCTCTTCTTGCGATCCTTCCACTTGTGCGGATGCTGTGACGGATGTGGTACGTCAGGCGATGGAGTATTTTATTCCATTTGCTGATATGCCACAGTCCAGCAAAGCTCGCCCATGGTTTGGGGCAAATGTGGACGCGCTGAGGCGCTGAATCATTCGGCGTACCTCGATTGGGCTGAAGCTCGAACCCATAAGGGTAAGGACATCCGTGAAAAGAAAAGAGCCTTTAATAGGGCTGCCAAGGCTTGCAAAAAGGCCCAAAAAAAGGCTCGCTTTAACCACATTAGCCGGATTGGGACCAAGCTTGCTTCATATCCCGCGGGGAGTAAACCATTCTGGTCCCTGGCTAAATCAGTCGAAGCGAACTTTTGCCGCTCCTCTCTGCCTCCGCTGCTGAAACCTGATGGGTCACTAGCACATACCGCAGAAGAAAAAGCAAACTTATTTGCTGCACTCTTCGCGGAGAATTCTCGTCTAGACACTGCTGGAGAAACACCTCCATGTCTACCTCGGTGCGAGGCCTCTATGCCGGAAATCCGCATCCGTCAGACTGAGGTTCGCCGAGCACTGCGTTGTCTGGACGTGAATAAAGCTAGTGGCCCTGATGGGTTACCAGCAATAGTCCTCAAAACTTGTGCACCCGAGCTAGCGCCAGTACTAACTCGTCTATTTCGCCTTTCACTAGAAACTGGTCAAGTGCCGAAATCCTGAAGGCTCGCAAACGTGCAACCTGTGCCCAAAAAAGGAACGCGTGCTGACCCTCCAACTACAGGCCTATCTCAGTTACATCTATACTCTCCAAGACTATGGAACGTGTTCTGAATAGCAGACTCCTAGCATACCTGGAAGCGAATGATCTCTTCAGTGACCGGTAATACGGATTTCGCCGAAATCGGTCTACTGGGGATCTTCTTGCGTATGCCACGTATATCTGGAGTGAAGCCATTGAGAAGTACGGGGAAGCACTCGCTGTTTCTCTGGACGTTTCAAAGGCTTTTGATAGGGTCTGGCACGATAGCCTTGTCAGCAAACTTCCTTCATACGGCTTACCCGCTGGCTTGAGTGTATGGATATCGGACTTCCTGAGGAATTGATCGATACGAGTTGTCGTTGACGGGTGCTCGTCTGATCAATTGGCAATCAATGCCGGGGTCCCTCAGGGGTCGGTTTTTTCTGCAACCCTTTTTCTGCTGCATATCAACGATTTGCTAAAACCCGGAATCATTGGGTACGCCGACGACAGCACGGTTACAGAAAGATACATATCCGATGCTCGAGCTGGTGGTGCACATATCCAGTCTCTTAGAGAGGCCATGGTCGATCGCGTGAACTTGCAGGCAGTCTCCGACTGGGGCGATGCCAATCTGGTCAAGTTTAATGCTAGTAAGACTCAGGCGTGCTTGTTCACTGCAAAACGGAGTCCCTTTCAACTGTCTCCGACTTTCCAGGATGTGGTAGTACCGATAACTTGACCTTGATTGACTTGACTTGACTTGTTACCTTGAGCTGTTGGGTGTTATTTTGACATCCAATCTCAACTTTGGCTTGTACAATGAGTCCAAGGCTAAATTAGCTGCGAAAAAGCTAGGAATCCTAGGAAAGGTGCGGCAGTATTTCACATCAGAGCAGCTCTTAAGCCTCTATGTTGCACAAGTCAGATCCTGTGTGGAATACTGTAGTCATCTCTGGGATAGTTCGGCTAAATACCAGCTCGAAGCCTTGGACTCTATTCAGAGACGGGCCAAAAGGCTCATCGGTAATGATGCGTTGGTCGAAGCTAAGCTCCAGAGCTTGGGGCACCGATGAAAAGTTGCTAGCTTATCGGTATTTTATAGGCTGCATTTTGGAGAGTGTGCGTTGAAATTACACGAACTAATTCCTTCATCTCCATTCTTTTATCGGACTACAAGGCGCACAGACACTCGGCATCCTTATATCGTTAATATTCCTACAGCCCGCACGAAGCGCTTCGCATCAAACTTTATAGTGCGTACAGCGAATGAGTGGAATACCTTGCCGGAGTCCTTGTTTCCAGCTGACTATAACCTGGGAGTCTTCAAGTCACGAGTGAACAGGTATCTTCTAGGCAAGCATGCACCATCGTAGGCCGCATCATCACTTACCATCAGGTAGGACAGTGGTCAAATGCTATGCCTATAAATTGTAAAAAAAAAAAAGTTTTTAAGGCTACAGTGAACCGGTATCTTCTAGACAAGCATACTCCATCGTCGACCATCAGATAAGACCCTGGTCAAATGTTAGTGGCCTATGGTTGATTAAAGAAACATGATCTAGATCAGCTTTAGGCTTTCTAGACATTTCTTTCACTTTGTTTGCCTATTTTATTGTTTAGTAGTTTTCATTTTATTCAAGGCTACCATACGCCTCTAACGTTTTTCACTGCGATCTGCCAATTAATACAATTATGTATGCGCACTCTTCAGCCAGATCTGTGAGTCGTGACATTGTAACTAATTAGTTCATTTCTATAATGGATGCAATGTATACAATACAAGGTGACTTGTTTGTAAAGGGCATTGTAGTACATTTAAAGAAAGGAATGGGTTTACTTTTAAATTGTTTGTCCATACAAAAAGCACCAACGTTTTTCTACCCCTAAAATGTTATCCGATTTTAATCATTTTTTCACATGTTGTCTACACAGTAAAAAACTACGCTTGTACGTTTTTCTTTTTGAGTTTTTGCAATGTCTTAGTTCTTGGTAAATAAAGTTATCTAGAGGACGAATTATTTGTGTCGTCAAAATTATAATGATGAGAAGAAGTTGCAATTCAAAATATATTTTCAAAAAATTCAAAAATTAACGATTGACCCCAAAAACAAAAACAAGATTTAGAAGGTGAAAAGTTGAAAACCGTTTTCCTGCAAAACAGGTTCTATTGTCTCTATCACACGTGTAGCAGAGCGACGCGACAGCAATAACATTTTCAAATAACAGGATACAGGACGGTCCTCTTAAGATTATAATTTTGGAAATTCGTTATGTTGACCTATGTTGACAGATTTCGGAAATTTTAGACGGAATTACGGATAAATAGTATTAGTATCTGCGTTCTGTAATTATGTAGGTACTAACTAAGTACTCACTAATTTATTTTGGCTGGACGTTTACAACTAGACTGGGCCTTTTGGGTGTTTTGGTATCTTGACATTTTGAGCACTAGGCGTTTGGGCAAGTAGTTGTCTTGGTATTATGCCTACTGGGTGGTTTGACGATTGGACGTTTATGACATTGTTTTTCGATATTCTTGAAATAAAATCGCTATATCTCTGATAAATATAATTCAATAACACCATTTCATGTACTTGTATAAATTGTTTGAGTAACATATAAATTATACTTCACAGAAGAATCTTCCATGATAATCAACCTTATAATTACTATATTATAGCTCGCTGTATCAAAATTGTTTTAATTAAAAAATTATTAAAAAATTATTAATAAGTAAAAATTATTACAGACTAACAGACCCGCCCCGGCTTCGCACAGGTTAATTAGTTTTACGCCTCTCTCAGTCTAAAGGAAGGGGGATGGAAGATGAAAAGATAAGAGAAAAGGATGAATGGATGAAACAGCGAACACCTTCATCCATTGATCCTTTCCCCTAACCTTTTCCCCCTCCCTTCTCTTTTTCCCCATCCCTTCTCTCTTTCCCATAGTACAGGATATGAGTGGCTTTGGATCTAATACTGAAGGTTGGATGCCTGTAATCTAATTACTGAACCACAAAACCGACGAACTTGAAATATTTACGGGACAATATTTAAAGTACCCCTTTCTAACAAAAAAAAAACATGAATGAAATCGGACCACGCGTTAATGAATTACAACTAAGTACATATTTTTACTTTCATCCCCTCCGAGGGAACCGTGCTGACTTTCGGGATCGAAAGTATCCCATAGCCTACCTCGTAATATCAATTCAAATCATGCCAAGTTTAATTTGAATCCATTCAGTAGCTTCGGCGTGACGCTCAGCCAAGATCTATATCTTGGCATTCTATATCTATATCTTTATAGACAGATAGACAAAAACGAAAAAAATATGGTTTTGGCTTCAGCATCGATAATAGGGTGCCCACCAAAAATAATTTACAAAATATCTTCAATGTACAGAATTCGACCTGTTACAGTTTTATTATAAATATAGATACGAAACTTTACAGGTATTACGTATAATGATTATTCTGAAGGATGTTACTGTGAATGCATTACTGATTCTCCTTCAGACGCCCTCTGCCCCGAGTTTAATGCCTGCACTCGGCATATTTCGCTTTTACGATTTTCATAACGATGTAAACAGCTAGTGATGACGTGATGACGATATGATAATTGGTTTTGTTTATCGATTATTATTTAAATGGAAGAGCAACGGGTCTTAGAATTTTGTAGATTTCCAAGAATTCAATTGTACATTTTGCCGCCCAATGGGTTAGAGATTGATTGGGAATTCAAAGAATTGGAAACATTAAATGCTACGTAATTTATAGGTACCTAGGTATTTAATACTTTTGTTGTGTTCATTTAGATTTTAATAATTTGTGATACGTCGACTAGAGCCTGCTGGGAGTGTCGCCATCGTTACTTCATACCCCTACAGCTTGGATTTACAAAAACCCTTTCTTAATACATCTCTACGCCGTAAAAGGAAGTTACCCTCCAAAATATCAAGTCTACGTTCCTACGTGGTTTGGGCTATACGCTATACCTATATGTTATAAGTCCCTACGTTACAGTCAGCCAGCTACTCAGGTTAAAGCCTTTCATTATAGAATTACTTTTAATTATTTAATTAGAATCTTATCTCGCGGGGTAACACCGAGCATAGCTCTCTACAAAGGGATAAGATCCGGAATGAGGAGATCCGCAGGAGAACTAAAAGGACCGATATAGCTCTTAAAATTAGCAAGTTGAAATGGCAATGGGCAGGCCACATGACTCGTAGAACTGTGATCACCATGTGCCACGTGTGGCAACCACGAACCGAAAGACGCAGCGTAGGCCGGCCCCTCACTAGGTGGACCGACGACCTGGTGAAAACCGCGGGGAGCAATGGATGCAAGAGTCGAGCAGCCGTGTGGCGCTCTCTGGGGTAGCCCTATGTTCAACAGTGGACGTCTTCAGGCTGTTGATGATTTAACAAACTTTTTTATCATCCACCCGCATCTACAGTCTACCGTCAACATGGTGCATTTAACTGTGCCGAAATATCGGGAACTCCGAAATGATTCAAATCACGGTAAAGATCCCGTAAGCAATATTATAAACGTGTTGATGATTTAATTAGAAGTAAGCTGAGAAAGTAAATTATCTCTCAAGGTAAAAAGCAAATGGCATTGAAATCTAAATCAATACCATTGACATCGTTTCTCAACTCCTAAGATATAATTCATTCTGTCATACCTACTACTACCTATGCGGTGCATCAATATTATTCAGTATCAACGTACGACGTGATCGCCATAGTCGTTTCAATACTGCAATAAACAAATACATTTCCCAAACGCCTCTACGAACCTTTGGTCACGATGAAAACTCGTACAACTACATACCTCCTACGTAGAAACAAAAATACGATAATAAGACCACTGAACACAATTAAATTAGGTGGCCTGCCTGACTACGTGAATATGTTTATAAATAACTCGAGCTCGCGACCTGCGCCGCGCCGGGCTTATAACCTTGCCGCGGTGTTCCCAAGTTACGAGATAGATGGCAGCACGGGTCGCGAACATTTCAACGCTATCACGTTTTCAGGATAAAACACAAGTTATTCATTAACTTATTCCTTTTATGTACATCACATGTAGTTTTAGATTATACTATCCGCGTTGAAAAGCATTTTGCTTGTAATTTAATTGGGTTTTCATAGAATTTTGTCGTAGAATATTATGTACGTTCCACGTAGGTACAGTAATTGTGTTATCTTATCGGTTTTATATTGTGGAGATAATTTATTATGTATTCAATTATTCAATATTCATATGCGCAATAGCTTGTTGTGTCGCATTATGTATGTTTTACTGCTGTTTGTGAAGAGCATACATCTTATTGCGACTCAAAACTATTTCACCTATGTAGATGCTTGACAATATTTAGAATAGGACATCAGATTGGTTTCTCATTAAATGATCTATTAGTGTACGCCTCATTAAGCCTCGTGGTTCCACGAAGTAGTGCCTAGGTACCTTATCTAACACCTGCCTGTTACGTAATGCTATGATTGCGCCCCGTAACTCGTGCATAGCTACAACGTGAATCACAAATAAAACAGCATAGCCCAGTGTGATGTGAAAACCAATGCAAATTGTACCATTTGGATGGAATTTTAACGAATATATAGTAGATTTATATAGTTTTATTTTAATAAGAACATGCTGAACGTAACAAAATGGATTGGAACGGCTAGTAACCGGTTCAAGTCTCTATTCAAAGGTAAACACGTAAAGCAATCAACGTGGCATCGTAAAATTTAAACAAATAAAGAGGCTCCAAAATAAAAACGCTGTCAGCAAAAGGAACAACAAAATGGCGGCCGCTATTAAGCCGCGTAGCGTTTCTGAAAGCGTCGTCTACGGCGCGCGCCCCATCCCGCTCGCTCGTAGCAGCTACGAGAGCGCGCGAGTGAGATAGCTGTAAAACCCCGTCGGGCCTCGTGTCAAGGTGACGTACCCTCGCACGCACACATGCAACCGCCTGCGCCGGCGCAGCGCACCGAGGTTGTTCCAATTTGCGAATTTTGCTTTTGTTCTCTCACTCTTTTATAATCGACCTCTCGATTCAGTCGTTTGTTATTTGATGAACTGAAACGTATTATAAAATGCAAATGATTAGCGCTGGGGACGGACAATTTACATTATTTAGGCGCAAGGTTACTCTGGTACTGGTTTCCAGTTTAATAATGAAGCGCTTTTACTATAAGCGTTTTTATGAGGAGATAAATCTTGGTTAGTACTGAGATTATGTTTTGATATACGATGTGCGAACGGCTCGAAGCGGTTATTGTTATCGCAGGAGATTTGCTCATTATTTTTGCCTTTTCGATTTACTCGTATCTAAATGTTGATGTTTGCTTTCGGTGAATCAGGCTTACCTAATTGAACGCAACCGGAAATTTTATTGATTGAACTTAAATATATACTTACCAACTAATTAGTGGGTGTTAATAATAATGTTTCAATCTATTATTATTTTTAATTTACTGGAAACCTTTTAGAGCGTAGCTCATATAATTTTTGACCACTATCTCACCTGATGTTAAGTAACGATGCGGTCTAGGATGTAACGCGCTTGTATAGAAGATACCTGTTCACTCTCGATTTGAAGACATTTAGATGGCGTTGTGTGAAATGTCCACAAATATTGATTTATTTATTTATTTTATTATATATTTATTTAAACAAACATGAGACGACTTTTTTCTACCGTTTTTGTAAATTTAAATTAACTTTGTATAAAAGGCTTTGTCCTGACTGGGTGACAGACAACGTACAGCCCAAAGCGCTAAACGTAAATACTTGTTTGGAGGGTGTCTTTCTTTTGACGTAGGCGCGTGCTAAGGATTTTTGAAAATTCAATCTCTAAGTAGGTGTAAAGGGTCAAAAACGTTTGTATGAAAAATCTACATGTCATTTTGAAACTTGGTGCACTAATAAGTATAAAAATAAAAGAAATGGCATTATTTAGTTTTTCGAAATGCAACCTTTAAGAGAGTCAAATAAGTCGATAAATTTTATAAGGAAGTTTAAAAAAAATTGACTGTATCATACTGAAATTTGTAATGTGTAAAGAACATACAAAATCAAAAGATACAGGTCTTGAATTTCAGTTTTAGAATTTCATCCCCTAAAGGGGTAATAAATATACAACAAAGTCTCACCGTAAGACACTCGCACAGCCTAAACCGCTGAAGCTAAAATCTTGAAATTTCCAAGATAGGTATTTGAAAGTAACCTATTTAGTTAAAGCGCTTTTTAAATGACTCCTAACAAAGGAGGGTTGAGATAATTTTATCCCAGAAAAATAAATGGTTCTGGAAGGATAGTCCACGCGGGCGAAGCCGCGGGCATAAGCTATTAATATTATATAAGTAAGGTCAATGAACCCCTATTGCTTTGTAAACAGATGACAGTGATTGATGAAATCTAGTTCCAGGTCATCTTAGGTATATTATAATAGATAGCCAGCTCTTAACTGACAGTTCTCTTTCTCTCAGCTACAAATGTAAGAAATCACAATTTCTGAAAATAAAGACGGACTTTTTGCTAAGAAGTCATTTCATCCGGAATACAACGTATTGAACACCGCGGCGAAAACTGCGGGAGCCGATGAATGCAGGAAGCGAGCAGCTGCTCAAAGTGGCGCTCACTCGGGGAGGCCTATGTTCAGCAATGGATGTCTTCAGACTGTTGATGATGATGACGATGACAACGTCTTTAATACGTTGTCCTCATTATCATCAACATCTCTCATCAAACTCTATGAAACAACCATTACCTACAATTGAGTTTTGGTTTTAATCTCTCGTCTATTGAAACTCTCCTAACAGCTTCTGCTCCCCTGGTACTTATTAATCATAAAAACTAGAGATGCGCCGAATATTCGTTAATTATTCGTATTCGGCATATTCGGCATGTTCTATCATGTTCGGTATTCGGCCGAATATTCAGTTGAAATGCCGAATAATAACCGAATATTTTATAGAAAGTTTTCCTTTAAATTTTAAAAAAATATCTTTTGGGGGGTCCTTCTAAGATAATCAGAATACTCAGCACTTTAAAAACCCGGTTTTCTATATCATCATCATCATCATCATCATGCGTTATAGGGTGCGATTTTGTCCGATATGTAATCTAGATTATTTTTTTAGTTAATTGCATTCATAATACAAAAATGCCCAAAATACAACGTTTCAATTGTTTCTAAAATTTCTGTTATTTTAATTTTGATTGTAATCAATTTGCGTAGATATTAACAATTACATACGAAACGTTCAATATCGATAGAAAATATGCACTAAAAAAATAAATTCAAAATCATTTCCATTGCAGTGAAGCTTTTGTTGGAGTTTTATTGCGACAATTGCGAATGTACGGCAAAGTTCGCGTAAAATGAACCGAATAGTTCGGCCGAATATTCGGTTCTGTTCAAAAACCCATGTTCAGTGCATCCCTAATATTTATAACCTTTATAACTTTTTAGATTCAATGAACCCATATATTTTTTTATTCTCAAAAATCCTGGGATACATAAAGCTATAAATAATATAATAAATTAGATTGCTAAGTCTTGTATTTTATAGGTAACAATTATCATAATTTTTGGATCACCTCACCAGCATTTCCATGCAAAAATAACATGAGAAAACGGGTGCAACTGTGCAAACCGGGCTTAGCTAGTTTATATAAGTTTCCTATGTAAGGGACTTTGTGACGTTTGAGTTCCTTCCATTCTTGTTTCCATTTGAGGATTGAAGAAAGTAGGTAATCAGAGCATACAAGGTCTTATCTCTTACCTACACGTTAAGGAAGGGTACAGAGATGGAGCGTTAACCTACTTATTGTTTTTCTAGTCTGTACCAAAATGCGGTACGAAAACTTATGTAGAAAACACTTACGATACAAACCAAGATAAGACGAGCTAAAGGTCATTTATAATTAACGCGGCGACACCAGACGTTTAATTTCCATAACTATTTAAGTATAGTTATTGTCATGCTGATCAAATATTTTTCAACGTAATCTGTGAACTTGTCTTTTGTTACTTTTCTGCGTCTTCCTCTATGCCCATGTTACTTTCAAAGTGGTTAGGAAATAATTTCATACAAAGTTTCTTGACGTGACCACTCTGCTGGAGCTTCGGGCTCATAATATTATGATGCTTCAGCTATTTAACCGTTATACCGCGACACAGTTCATAAACTAACGCTTGGTGTTTACTTTTCCAACAAAACGGTACGCCCATGGGTATTTGTTCTATTAAAAGTATATTTCCCACAGCTATAGCTCCATAAAGGAAAATTCAGTTACAACGCATCCTGTGGCTTTGGCTATTTCTCCCCCGCTGGCTGCTTGGGCCACCCTCCCCAGTTTCCCATTAGATTCATCCCTCGTATCGACTTGATGGTGTTTGTAGCCCTAAACTTGCTCAAAAGTAAACTACCTAATAACATGAACAAACATTTTTATGTTTCAACATACTCAACTAGGCTTGGCCATTATTTCATTTAATAGACCCTGAACCTTGAACCCTGATCAAACAGAGGAGTGCTATAAGTTAAATTAGTTTAACATGTGCTTTTTCTGAGCACCTTTGTGTACACTGACACGGTCAGTGGCTTCGTAGCTCCCAATCGGATGAATCGATTTTGGTTTTGGCTTGATCGAGACTGTTTTAAACAATAATTCAACAAAATCTATTTAACCGTTTGAAGATCTCTACAGCCAAAACGTTATACCCACCGATGGTGCTTTAGGTCCTCTCTTTTGAGTCAAATGGAGCATTGATCTCAGTCTTCTTTAGTCGGGTACGGGATGATACATGAAGATCCGATATAATAATAATAATAAATCGTTTATTTTCAGACACAAAAGATCCATAATTGACATATCAGTAAAATTAATGAGTAAATAAAAATTAAATGAACCCAAAAATAAACAAAAAAAAAATAAACTAAGTATACCCTAAAATTATTAATTTCATTATATACAATTAAATACAATTCAACATAAATAAATTAAATTAAATTTATTAAAAAATGAGAATGACGAAATTGATGTTTAAATATGAGAGATGATAATTTCTTTCTTACAAATGCATTTTTATCACTGTTCTTAGGATGTGAAGGAATTTCACGTCATACGCACATCTTAATATTTATGTGAAATATAATTATTTTCTCTTGTACTAAATAATTTTTTCTACTTCTGCATCTGTAGTAAATACAAGTGTTAGTACAAATTAATAAGGCGCATGCAGACGAGTCATGTTTTAGCCATAAAGTCAGATTATCAAGGAAGGTGACTTCACGGGTAAGTCTGAAGCACTTTTATGGCGTCATCTGTTCACGGAACTGATATAACTGGATAAACGGTTAACGTCTAGATAAACATTTTGAATCAAATGGGATGGTTTAATGTAAATTAAATGAAACTAATATGATTTTGCAAAAATATGAATTGAGTTGTAGGCAAAATGGTGCAACCAATAAATCGTGCCAAGCTTATAGTATCTGCACATATTTGTCAGAATGATGAATATAAAAAAAGAAATTTGCGTCTAACGAAACTAAAAAAAAAAAACACACACAAACACACAAGCAAGCTGGGCTGGGCTGGTGGGGCTTTTTTGTGTGTGTTGTTGAAATTATATTATGATATGATACAGCACAACATCATTTTCCATGTATACTCGTGGCAGTCGCCTGATTATGCGAAATTGCAATATCAAGAGACACATCGAAAGTTTTCTCAAACGATAAAGATTTATTACACGTATTTTGAATAACTGGGCAGTTTGTGAATTCGCCAAGTTTTGCGACACTGCACTGTGACGTCAGCAAATATACTAGTGTGTAATATAACTTCCTAACCTTGTTGGACAAAGAGGTGGCGCGAAGAATCCAACTCGGCTGGGCAGCGTTCGGGAAGCTTCGTCCTAACTTTTCGTCCAAAATACCGCAGAGCCTGAAAACAAAAGTTTTCAATCAGTGTGTGTTGCCAGTGATGACTTATGGAACTGAGACATGGTCTCTTACTGTTGGCCTCATTAGTAAGCTCAAAGTCGCGCAGCGAGCTATGGAGCGAGCTATGCTCGGTGTTTCCCTGCGAGATAAGCTCCGGAACGAGGAGATCCGCAGGAGAACTAAAGTGACCGATATAGCTCTTAGAGTTAGTAAGTTGAAGTGGCAATGGGCAGGCCACATCGGTCGTAGAACTGACAACCGATGGGGAAGAAAGGTTCTCGAGTGGCGACCACGAACCGGAAGACGCAGCGTAGGCCGGCCCCCCACTCGGTGGACCGACGACCTGGTGAGGGCCGCGGGGAGCCGATGGATGCAGGAGGCGAGCAGCCGCTCAAGGTGGCGTGCTCTGGGGGAGGCCTATGTTCAGCAGTGGACGTCTTCAGGCTGTTATGCCTGCTCATCGCTCCCATACCACCATATATGTATTGTATATGCTATACCACCCAGTAAATACACATTATTTTTATTTGGGCGTTTACGCATTTACTTTCCTTTCTAAAATATTTATAAACCTAGAGAACAAAATATAAACAAGCTCCCTTACAAAAAAAAATTGTGTAACGGAGGAATAGTTATTTGGTGTTTGACCTTGTTTATTCGATTTGAAACGGGCAAAGATAAAACAAGAGAAAACAGTGAGTTATTCAACTGTTATGCAGCGTTTATCAGTAAGGGGTCGTTCCTTTCAGTTACAGTAATCGATCGGTGTTTCCAAGTAACCGTAGTAGCGCTCGGTATTTTCCACCACGTAACCACGTTTTGTCATATATGTACTTTAGCAGCGTTCCACGGTTACAACCGCAATGGAATTTAGGATACCAGCTGGCTAATTACGTAACTCGCAACAAGTTTGCAATAGGCGTAAATTTTGCAACCATTGCTGTCAAACATCACTTTGGCAGAGCAGAAAGCGATCCTGCGCTAGATAGAATTATTTTGTTTCAATCTATTGCTGTTCTGTTGCTAGTGGCGCTAGTATGAAAGGCCAAATGCATTCAACGACAAGCGAGCAACAGACGGGCGACTGCGACCGTGTTTGCGGTCGCTTTGATACTACTGTTGCTTTGCTACTGCTGTTGTAACTTTTACATAATACGGCTGCGGGAATACACAATACGTTTCATACTCTATAAAATAAATTAGGATAAGGGGTAGGTAGTTTTATTTAAGTATTTTTTCAGGGTTCTTCCTCGTGGTCAAACTGGATAGTCAAATGGATTTGTCCGACAGGAAAAAAATCCTTGTGGTCAAATTGCTGGGATAATTAACTATTTTTAAACACCATATGTCATTACAGTCATTAGCATTATGTACAGTTAGAAATAAATTAGTTGTTTAAAAGTAAGTCCATTTATAGATAGATAGATAGAAAATGCTTTATTGCACAATATAATCAAGTACATAGGCGAACTTAATGCTAAGTAGCATTTTCTTCCAGTTAACCTTTGTGTAGTGTGGAACGAGTGGTAGTGCTGGTTGAAAAAAGAAAAAGAATTGATTACCCAAAATAAAAAAATAATAATAAGAGGTAGATAACATTAATAGTTTAGATATTATAAGGTTTTAAATAATAATACAATATAATACATACAATATCTTACATATTACATTTACTTACATAAAGTTTTATGATATATATATAAATATATACATACGTTTATCAATTTTTTAAGGTTCCATTCTGCATAACTGTTGTCCTTGCAGCTGGTCGGAGAGGAAATACTCCGTTCCAATCCGACATCAACTGAACTGACCAATCAGTTATTAAAGAAGATGCGAAAAACACGAGTGTAAATCATTATTATCATCAACAGCCTGCAGACGTCTACTGCAGAACATAGGCCTCTCCCACAGAGCACCACGCCACTTTGAGCGGCTGCTAGGCCCGTGCATCCATCGGTTCCCCGCGGGTCTTCCGGTTCGTGGTCGCCACTTGAGAACCTTTCTTCCCCATCATCGGTTGTCAAGAGTAAACGGGATAGTAATATTAATTCCAATAGCAATAATAATAATTTTACTATGTGGCAGGACTTTTCTGCAAAGTTCGTCTAGGTAGATACCACCGCTTTGCCATTTATTCTGCCGCCAAGCAGTAGTGTGCAAGCACTACTGTGTTCCGGTTTGAAGGGCATTGTAGCTAGTGACATTACTGGGCAAATAAGACTTTTACGATCTGATCACACAGTAGTAATCTTATTACTAGACTGTGTGAAGTCTCAGGATGACGTGCGCAGTGCAGTGTCACGCAAAACTATATTAATTTAGAGTTCCGAGTGATACTGCAATCTGTTATGGGCAGCCGTGACGCTTAACATCAGGCGAATGACTAGCTCGTCATGTCATTCATTTACATAAAAAAAACCTGCGCTTCAACGGTTTTCCAGGATCCAGGACCTTATCCCATTTGCTAATAAACATTTGATAGCGTAGAAATACTAGTTATCAAACGTCTTCAAAAAAAGCATCTCTTTTATGTTGTACTTTTTATGTTTTGTACTTTTTTTTACCTCTTAACGCTTTTGCTTATAAACCGATTAGGAAAAATATATAAAGGATTTCAGATTGATCATTCCCATACAAATTTCATCAAGATCGGTTCAATATATTTTTAAATTTTGTTTTTGGGAAAATATGTCGTCTAAGTACTTCTCGGTATGAAATTGAAGTAGTTTTTAACAGCTCCTATTAAAAAGAGAATTGTACAATTTTTTCAATATTATTTAGTGTTTTGTTTCTCCCCATCAAGTTTGAAATATGCAAAGATAAAACTATAAAGAATAAATAAATAAATACATAAAGATAAAACACTGAGCCCCAATTTCACCAAACTAGAATAAATTTTATTCCAGGTATAACTTTCCGAGAACAAACGTTTTACGCGAATATAGCCCTTATACCACCAATTTTGTGAAGGAATAAGACTTATTCCTTGGATACAATCAAAATGGCGTCTTTGTGTAATTTCATTTGTCAATTAGCTGTATCCAAGTGTAACGAATAGCCTTATACTTGGAATAAACGTTGGTGAAATCGGGCCTGAGTAGATTAGATATTCGACTTTTATGCAGCGTTTATTAGTCAGGGAGGAAATTGCCTATATTGTACTACAGACAGTACATAATAGCTATGTTTTGTGATAATAGTACCTACACCATACATACCATGGAATTATGAGAGAGACAGAGGTACACACCGTTTTCATGAAAATCTGTCTGGAGTGGTATAGTATAACAACCGTCAATAAGTCTGTACAGACCGTTCACCATAAGTTGTCCCCTGATGTATTTATATTTTTTTTTTAGCGATCACATACATAGGTCCCGGACCCTAACTAGGATTCCCTGTATCTAGGGACCCAGGAACTATGAGGACCATGCTCCCACAACACCCAGACACAGAACAAGTATTTGTGCTTTCTTTTTCATGTGCACAAATACTTGTCCTGTCGCGCGAATCGAACCCGCAGCCTCCACGTTATGAGCCGACCTGCTCAACCACCACACCATAGAGGCTGTAATATTATTACATACATGCCATATTATTTAAAAATATGCAAGTATTATCGTAAATTTGAAGTAATATGTAAGCATTGGGTAAAGAAATAAGCATTATCTAAACTTATACACGACGTACCCACCACAGATTAATATGTTTTACTTGCATATTCTTAAATAATATAAGTACATCAGGGGACAAGTTACGGTGAACGGTCTGTAGTATTAGTATCTAAAGTTTGATAGCTGCTAAGTACGCATTTATCTCTCTAGCCCCCAGTTTTTTTTCTTATGTTTTGGCTCCACATATAGTGTATTTAGCCAGTGTCAAGTATTGTAATGTTTCATCGTGCTATAGAATATGTCACGGAAAGTCAAGTCTAGGTCACAGTTTGGGTAGTCATAGTCCAGTAAAAGTCAGGTAGTCATAGTCCCGCCTAAGTCATGCCCTAGTAAAGCTGTGGCAGTCTACTAGAAGCATGAAATTTTGGAAGCAACACGAAAAGCCATGTTTCAACACAACGTATCACTTGCCCACGCTCGTGCTCGTAATTCAGCACTTAATGCGTAAAGCGCCACCAATTTTGAACATTAACACTGGTAAAAGCACATGCTTTGAAAAATAACACAATGCAACGATGTGAACTTTTCCGCATTCGGATTATTTGTCAAACTCGTGTCAAGTCAACAAATGAAATACTGTGCGCTCATTGGTTGAAGACAGCCGATGATCAACAGGCAACCAATGAGCGTTAAGTTTTAAACGTAAACGTACGAGACCCCAGGGGAATAGTGTTGCTTAGCTAAGTGTTATTTTAGTAGACTACACAGATGGGCATTAGATACACTCGTAGAAAATTTCGTAGTCTACACCACTATTATAAAGAGGAAAGATTTGTATGTTTGTAATGAATAAACTCAAAAACCGCCGATTTCTAAAATTCTTTCACCATTGGAAAGCTACATTCACCCTGAGTAACATAGGCTACACCACTACACGTGCGAAGCCGGGGCGAGCCGCTAGTTATAAATAAAATACTTAAATAAATAAGTATTTAGTATTGCATTAGTTCCAACGTCTGTGTCCCTTCTTCTCTGCTAATATTAGGTCTTAGTACGTCGCTACTAATATTATAAAAGTGATTCGTCTTTCGTCTTTGTGTGGCTTTCATACTAAAGCGGCTGAACGTATTTTGATGAAATTTTTCACACAGATTGCTTACACTATCGAATTTAACATAGGATCCTTTTTATCCCGGAAAATTATGAGTTTTCTCACAAAAAATGGGTAATAGCGTAACCCGGGGCGTCCCTAGTTGTGAAGAAAAGCTTCATTAGCGTAAAATGTTATGCTATGCCTATAAATTAAAAAAAAATGACTAAGAGTTTACTAACGGCTGGTTTAATAAACGATCATTGGCTGGAAGCTGTCGATCGATCTAAATTCTAGCTGTCTTTATTGTCCGAAACAATATTCAACGGCAGCCAATCAAAATAGCTAGAATTTAGATCGATCGACAGTTTCTATCCAAATCAACATAAAGCACTTTTTTCAAAGTCCAGTATGCCGTGAATGATGTGTCAAAATAATCATATAAAAAAATTGTGTGTAGGTATAGAAAATAAAAAAAAAACAGAAATTACCGAACAATACTTAACCAAGTCCTTAGTTTTACTAAAATAAAGATGTTCTAATGACCCCAAAAAAATCCGTCATATCAACACATTTTTTATTTATTTATGAAAGTATTTATTTATTTAATGGCACACAGAACAGAATGCAATCGGTACAACTACAGAATATTAAGATAATTATTATTTTACTAATTAAATAGCCAGACTTGTATTCTAAAGGAAACCAGATAAAATATTTATTTGATATGCATATTTCAAATTAAGAAAAAAACTAACACAACTTAGAAGCCCCAAAAAGCCCTCAACGCCTGGCGTCTGGACTTAAAAGTCTCATTTGCTCAGTGAAATTACTGGGCAAATGAGACTTGAGAACTGATCTCACAGTCTAGAAATCTTTTTTAGACTGTGTGATATCTCAGGATTACGTGCGCAGTGCGCGGTGTCACGCGAAATTTTAATTTTGATTTCCGAGTGACAACTGACACTGCAATCTGTAATGGGCGGCCGTGACGCTTAACACCAGGCGAATGACTAGCTCGTCACGTCATTCGTTTACGTAAAAAAAAAAACACATTTTCTAGCGCAGACCGAGTTTTGCATAAAATTATGGTTTGCGATTTTCAACTTTAAACAAAGCCCTCTAGAGACTCCATCAAAAAATTGCGATGACGCGGCCTTCAACGTGCATCAATAATCCAAGGAACAGAGAAATCCGTCAGTTTCAGGAATTTGCGCAACCTTCGATTGGCGGATGGTCTTCCTCCGACCTTCAGCCGTCGTTGGTGATAGTATCTATCGGTTTTACTTGGAGGGTTAAATTTACCGTTATTGTGAGGATTTGTTACCTACCGCACGAAAACTGTCAAGGCAATGAATGCAAGAATGATCCGAAATCGCTAGAAAACCGACCATCTGCCACCCCGTACTGCTCTGACTGATAGTCTGGGGTAGATTATGGCATTATGGCCCATTCTCTTTGAAACTGTAGTGGGATTGAAGTTGGTATAATTATGATTTCTATGGGATCATGCATATTGTGTTGAGATGTAAGTACCAACTTTTTATTTGGAACAGTGTCCTTGCTTTATTACTAACTAGCTGCGCCCCGCGGTTTCGCCGCGGGTAAAAATTAGCCTGCGTTAATCCAGTACACAAGCTATCTATATTCCAAATTTCACCCGAATCCGTCCAGCCGTTTAAGCGTGAAGGAGTAACAAACATACACACATACAAACTTTCGCCTTTATAATATTAGTAGTGTTAAGTGTGATTAATAGGTCTTTGAGATCGGTTGAATATTATTGAATAAATGGGTTCTGTTTGGTTGAACTCGTATGTATAAGTATTATAGGCTACCTACTTAGGTACCTACCTACCTAACATGACATTTTATTTTTATTTCGAAGAGAGCAATGGTTTTGGCAGTACGTTTATATCGAGACGAAAATTAGGGAATAGTAAAAGATATTCATCCTTGCTTCAAGTTTGAGTTATTCGTTTCATTTTGATACCAGTGTGATGGTATCACAGAATAAATAGTAGTATGTACTACCACAGAATATCTAATAGCACTACGTAGTTTTATTATGCCATTTCAGAATGTGATGCCATAGAATTAAAAAATCCATGTGTGATGCATCGTGATTCGCCATTAGTCGCTCGCTCGCTACCTTCGCAAGTCTATAAATAACACGTGTACACTCCGTATACAGTAACCTACCTAGTTGATTGAAAACATTGCTTGCTGAGCCAATAAATTTTAATAAATCGTACTAATATCATTTAAAAATCGAATTAAAAATATAGATCCAGCAGGTCATATAGCCGTCTCCATTTAAAATTGAAACTCCTTCGCCATGTAAACGGAATACATAACAAAATGGCGTGGGTCATGCCCGCGCCGCTCCGCTCGGCGCTCGCCGCCCAATGCACTCTGTTTTATCGCGCGTCGTATCGAGATTCGTGAAGCGACTTGGCAACGCTCGGCCGCATTCCTGCAGCCGCGTGGCAACGTCGCAATCGCAAGCGCCTAGCCCCCCGACCACAGCCCGTGCCTTTGTTGATTGTCGTGACGTGCGATGATAAAGCGAAGGAAAATCGCCGATTGAAAGGTTAAGAAATGGTAGTTTTCTGGAAAGTAAGTCGTATGTCAGCGATGGTTGGCCGAAGACGACGTTGCAATGGGGTGGAAAGTGCGCTTTCTCTTGAGTATTCGTTCAGAAACCGATACATTGTCGCTCTGCGTACGTACGCGACTCGAATACTATTTTTAAACGCGCGCATTTTGTAAACATTGCAATGATGCACATTGTTATTGCGATTTGCTTAAAGATTTAAATAATAGTGACAAAGGGACTAGCTTATTTGTAGTTCTTTATGGGATAGTGGGGAAAAATTAACAATATTTCAATTTTGTTTTATTTCCTTTATGAGTCTGGAACCTGTGGGGATACAAAAACGGAATCGTAATTAAAAATTTTAAGCAATGGTGAACAAAGCAAAATATAAGTAGCTACTTACATTTGTTTGTCGTTTGCTTCTCCTGATTCGCTTAACAGTGCGTTAAATTATCGCTTTTAGGCTTACCAATGTACCAAATTTTTAAATGCCTGATGCCTGCACAAATTTGGCTTTGCTTATAGGAATGTTTCTGATAGGACCTGTAGGAATGACCCAGCGAAATCTTGTAGCGTTATCGTGCATTTCTAAGGTTTTATCTCGAAGGGTAGTTTAGAAATGGCACGGGGGCAAGGCAAACTACTTAGCAAGCTATAGGTACTTTTGCCGGTACATCTTATACAAATTGGTTTATGACCTTACTATCATTTTGAAAAAGTTTATTCAATGACACGCACCACACGACACGAGTGGGTGTACATTTTTGTTAACTCAATATTCATTATTGATTTTTGATTCATTTTCAAAATTAACAACTTTTAAATTACTTATTAAACGACACCTCACATAATGGAGTCCGGTGAAAATAAATTTTTCAGTTCTTTTTTTACATGTATAATGTAAAACAGATGTTTATTATTTTTTTATTTAATGTTGAGTTAGCTACTTACACTATAGTTATACATCGTTGTGCAAAATATCATGCATATATAATTATATGCGTTTGCGACTCGAAGTTATAAGCCTGTAAATGGTTCAGACGGACAGACAGACAGACGGACTTGATGGTTTTATAAGTGTCCCCTGTTCCTATAGATCCTTAAAAACCTAGTCAAAACGTATTATGAAAGGCACTTCCAATCCGATCGTATACCACCCGATAGGTACTGCTAATGTAGTGTAAATGCGGTTTTAATTAAGCCGACCCATTAAGTATTTAATGAACTCTATTAGAGCTATTTTGAGCTGAGTACACAGCCTGTGTTCATTTTGTTGTAACTGGTTGTAATTTGATAGTCTTGATCTGGGGTAATCATTTATAATTGATGGATGGATGAGATCGGCACAGGACCGGAATGGTTTGATAAAGAAGAGGAATATGTCAAAGACTTCTCCCCAATCTAAGCACACATAGGCTAAATTATGTTTTGGTGGGTTTCCTTTAAGTTTATATCTCTTGTAGACTGAGATTTCTGAAAATATTTATATGTAGAGAATAATGAAATAATCGCGATCTGGTGAAAGCCGCGGGGAGCCGATGGATGCAGGAGGCGAGCGGCTGCTCAAGGTGGCGCTCTCTGGCGCGCTCTGGTGGCGCTTTTATTTAGTTATTTTTTTGATTCTATTACACAAAATAATAATTAAACTTCAATCGCTTTAATTTCATACTGAAAAATACTTGGATGATTATAACTATAATATGGGGTGGGGGCGGTAAGGCCTGCGCTGACCTCCCGCTTGGGTTCTATTGTGCGGCTTTGGTGTGCTGACACAACTGCTCCAGTGTCGGTGTCACAGGTGTTGATGATAATGTGGGTGCTAAGTTTTTGTGATTGTTCACGCAATTCGGTTTTAAGTCTTATTTCTTCCGTGGCCTCGCAGTAAAACATCACATGCTCCACGGTCTCGTCCTCCTGCAGGCAGCCCCAGCAGTGCGGACTGCCTGTCGCTCCACTTTTATTCAAATGATAATTTAAGTTGGAATGACCCGTAATAAGGGCATATGATTAGGCAAAGGTCATGCCGTGTAAGATTTAGTAAGCTGTTTGTCCCTTCCCATCTTCCCATCCTTACTTGTTTTTTATTTATGTAATCGAATGACGTGACGAGCTAGTCGTTCACCTGGTGTTAATCGTCACGGCGGTTTAGAGTTCCAAGTGCCACTGCAATCAGTTTTGCAGTTTTTACACCGCGTACGTCATCCTGAGACATCACACAATCTAAAAAAGATTTCTAGACTGTGAGATCAGTTGATAAGTCTCATTTGCCCAGTAATTTCACTAGCTACAATGCCCTTCAAACCGGAACACAGTAGTGCTTGCCTGGCGGTAGAATAACTGGCAAAGCGGTGGTACCTACCTAGACGAACTTTGCAGAAAAGTCCTACCACCTAGTAAAATGATATTATCCTTATAATTTTCCAAATATTTTGAATTAAAAACCGATGTCGATGCAATATGGGACCATTGTGAACGTATATCCTTTCAAATAAAACTGAATCGTAGCGTAGGTAACAAACATTTAAAAAATGCAACCGTTTTGAGAACCTCCTCTTTTTTAAGTCGTAAGTTAAGTTGTAAAGTGAGCCATCACGTAGGCGTGGCAATGAGGACCTACCCTGACGTGACCTCCACTTAAGGGGGTACAGAACATGGTGAATAGCGTACTAATGAAATGAATACGCAAATCCTTTGACGAGGAACTTGCTTCGTGAATCTGTATTATTCAAAAGCTTAGTACATATGCACATAATATGGTAGGACGTATATATGTATATGCATATACCTAATAGTATTAGTCACGAATATCTACAGATATTAAACGATGGAGGCGCTGCGTGGTAATACTACTATTACTATACAGGGTGCAATTTAATTCATTGGCATACATTGAGTGCACCATGATAGTACATCATTTATTGATAATTATTAAAGGGTAATGAGTCGAAAAGAAAATATTTTTATTGAAATTTATAAACATTGCGTGACGTAGTTGTCACGAATGATTTTGATCGTTTTAACAATTTTTTTAACCTTGTATGTACTAACTAAAGACAGGACTTCATTATTTAAATTTAATTTTGTACTGTAGCAATTGACTAAGTTTTCCCATTTTTCGGAGTTATTATCAATAGCAAAACGATGCGTTAGATTTCATAAATTTTGGTCCACACGTGACCAGTCTCAGGAGTAGGTACCTAGTTTCAAAGGGTGCTAATGAATTCAATTACACCCAGAATATCTGTTCTGTGGAAATACACACCTACCCGCGGTTTTACCCGCTGTGGGCGGCTGTTCTTACACGGGAACTTGGAGTTTTCTAGATTAAAAATATCATATTTTGTTTTCAGCAGTATTTATCAATCATAGGCAACCACGATGTGGGTTCATTCAAGAATCAGGTTTCAAAAGTCTCAAAGAGGTCTTTTAAAAGGAAGTAGTATAATGTGTAGTATTTATACGTCATTCTCCTGATCTCTCTATTTACTAGTATAATAGAGGTCAGTGCGTCATTTATTGACCTTAAAAAAATACAAAAAAAGAATTGCTAGCTAATAAGTACTTGCAAATAAATGAATATGAATACTTACCTACTTATAGGTACTCTTTTTTATTCAGCTTTTTTATATTCAAAATTTCTTGCTTTAATACGTTCTACTATTATTTATTCTACGCTTTAACCTCTTATCAATATTATACCTACTTATCATGTATGTTTTATAACTAATACACTCGTCTACGATTATGTAGGTCTATTCCGGTTTGATCTAGGTAGATTGTGGTGCATAATATCTACCTATACTATACCTACTTTTAATAAAACTGTAACAGGTCCAATTCTTTACATTGAAGCTATTTTGAAATGTATTATTGATGCTGAAGTCAAAACTATATTTTTCTTTTTTTTTGTATCTTGGACCTTGGACGATTTTAGGCTGTTGCTGATGATGATGATGATGAAATATTTCAAAATCTTCGGTTTTGGAGTCCAGAAATTACAGACATCCACCCTTCAGTATTAGGTCCAAAGCAACTCCTATCCTGTACTATGGGAAAGAGAGAAGGGAGGGGGGAAAAAGATAGATAGAAAATGCTTTATTGCACAAAAGTAACCCAAGTACATAGGTGAACTTAATGCTAAGTAGCATTTTCTTCCAGTTAACCTTATAAGGGAAAACGATGAATGGTTGAAGGTGAAAGGAGGTGGGTGCCCCAGCACGGCGCAATAAGGCGTAAAACTAATAAACTCATTGGAAGCCGGGCCGGGTCAGCTAGTCATTTAATATGTATTAAATTTTAATTTTTCCACCCGTAGAGAATAGTTAATTGAAGTTTAAAATAGGCATTAATATTATGTGACCTAATATTAAGGACATTATAGCCCTCAAACCGGTATCCCGCCTGCACATTTGGTTTTATTGTAGAGTTTGGAGTTTTTACTGTTTTGTGAATTAAGTGACAAATTCAGGGACTGACAGGAATTATTGTATCTTGTTTGTCCCCGAATTTCGAGGGGACAGGCGCGGGGACAAACAGGAACAACCCAAAAGAATTTCAAATAAAAACAAATAACTGGTGATATGTTTTAAACAATAGTCTAGTTAGCTATTTAATTCTTTATAAAAGTGTTGTTATCACTGATAATTTGGAACACTACTACTTTTGGTACTTCAAAGTATTTTTCAGGGTCATAGACAGATACTACGATTTCATTTTGGAAAACCAAACTACTTTTTTTTTTTGTTTCGTATATTTTGGCTCCACACATAGTGTATTTAGCCAGTGTCAAGTATTGTAGTTTTTCATCGTATTATGAAATATTTCATGTAATGTCAAGTCTTAGTCACAGTCATAAGTTTTGTGAAATAATACAATGCAACGACGTGAACTTTTTCACGTTCCCGCCAAAACTCCAAAATCAAACTACTTAGTTATATTGTATTTGGTGACCGTTCTTCTTCGTTTTATATCCTGTTTACAGATATTTTTTTTCATTTACTTATTTTGTTTTGTCGCTCACACTGGGCTTTCAAAGTGTTTTTTGTGATTAGACCGCCTTAAGTATTCGCAAACTTGCACTGAAAAGAATAAACGGTACAAAAATAACCCGTTAATAAAAAAACATTAATCAAATAGATCGCTTCTTTTGGGAATAAAAAGAACAATTCAAATTCGTTCACAAAAGAGCCCCTACGGTTTGCTAGCCTGCGGTGAAATGATTGGACGCGCTATCATGCCCGGTACCACAGAGTAAGTAATAGTACTCCGTTGCTGCGCTAACTGCGCCGCACAAAACGTGACCTCGAACAGTTTCCTGCGCGCAGCCGACACGCGCGCACCGCGCAGTTTCATTCCTACGCCGCCCGTTTTCCGTCGCTGTTTATTAACCAACTGTTGAAGCATGGAAGAGCTCATAGAAAAAGTACGAGAAAGAGAAGTACTATACGATACAAACCACCCCGAGTACATGTTGAAAGCGTTAAAGGATACCGTTTGGCAAAAGATCGCGGAAGAATTAAACTATAGGGATGGTGAGTAAATTATTATATATAATCGTAGCGTAGTCTGTGTAGTTATGTAGTATATAATGTGTGATGGCAAAATTTCATGTTATGCTCTGTGTGCCTGTTGCTATGTATTAGTCACTTAGGCCGGGTTTCCTCTTGCAAGAAAACTTCTGCAAGAAGCGTCCGACCGTCTATTAGACTGTAGCTTATAAATGTACCTAAACTAGTGTAAATTACAATTACAATAGTTTACACGTTCAAGCTCCAGTCTGATAGACGGTCGGACACTTCTTGCAGAAGTTTTCTTGCAGGTGGAAATCCGGCCTTAGTAAGTGTCACCTACAACCACGGCACGCACTATTAAGTATTCTATACCCAGTCTCGGGTATGGCGTAGTTTTATTTGTTAGTATAATGATTAAGAGTTTCGGTTATTATTTAGACTACTTTAGTGTCATCATCATAGTCATCATCATCATCATCATCATCATCATCATCATCATCATCATCTGCTTAACTTAGGCCATAGAATACTACTTTTGTAAGTACATGGTTTATTGATAATCATTTGTGGGGCTGTGTTTTGGATGGATTATAAACCAACTTCAAAAAGGAAGGTTCTCATTTTTTTTTGTTACCTCAGACAGAACTCCGTTTATTAATTTTTGGAAAATTCTTTTCTTTTTGGTTTAAACGATGTACTTTCAAGTTTATTCATTTTATATTTATTATTTATGTATTAAATTTGTTTATTATTATATTTTAGAACTCTGAGTGACACTGCAACTGTTACGGGCAGCCGTGTCGGTTAACATCTGGTGAACGCCTGGCTCTTCACCTCATCCATAAAAAAAACTAATGTAGGTATTTGGTCTTGCAGAAATTTCATCAAGATTGGTTCAGTAGTTAGGTTTTTTAAATCAGAAGAACTGAAATAAATGATGATAATATCATCCTAGTATTTCTCAGTAAGAAATAAAGGCGATTGAAGTTTAACCCCATTTTCAATGGACTTCAAAAAAAGAGGTTCTCTATTCGGTTGTAGCTTTTTTCTTTTTTTGTATTTGTTACCTTGGGTACCGTCATTTATGTAAACCAATTGGTATTCGTGAAACAGTCGGATATAATAGATAGTTTGGTTTTTAAATTAACATAAATAGAAAATAAAATATCATAACGAAATCAAAGTATTTCTCAGTTATGAAATTAAGGCTCGATTTCACCAAAGTAGAATAAATTTTATTCCAGGAATAACTTTCCGAGAACAACCAAGTTACACGAATATAGCCCTTATACCGCCTTATTACATGAATAAGGCTTATTCCTTGGATACAATCAAAATGGCGTCTTTTTTGTGTAAATTCATTTGTCAATCAGCTGTATCCGAAAGTAACGAATAGCTTTATACTTGGAATAAACCTTATTCTACTTTGGTGAAATCGCGCCTAAGGCAATTAAAGTCGAAAACTATTTTTTTTAATGATATTATTTACTAGTGTAAAAGCGACGGCCATTTTTAATGTTTATATCATTTTCTAATTCAAAGGTTTTGCGATACGTTTTATATGGTACCATTCCGATATTTTAATGCAAGCGCTCCGTTTCGGGGTTTTCCAAAAGGTACCTACTATTGGTGTCGATTCCTTGTCATGTCCGACATGTGTGACATTATCAGCCAGAATATGTATGCTGCCTTCCCAAATAAAATGCCACTTTAGACGCTTATCATAGGGGGGAATTCGCCATAATCACCACGCTGTGCAGGCTGCTTGGTGATCGCAGAAGATGTACCTAGGAGAATACTGCTGCCCATTTGGATGTTCCCTTGGCCGGATCTTACGGCACCTACGGGAACAGATGGAGTGGTCCTATTCGCAAACCTCGACCACACGGCCTATGCATCCTCTTTATTTCTTTTTGATTATTTTTTTACATCAAACCTTACCTAGCATTTGACCACGCTCTCAATTGATTTGAAGTGATGCGGTTGAAGGACCGCCATACTTTTAGATAGGTACTTTATGTTTAGCTAGAGAATGCGACATTATTGTAGTCTGATAGCACAGTTGGTTGGTAGTAAGTAGCTTTGCTTTCTGAACTGTAGGCTGTGGGTTCGATTCCCACCCAGAACAAACATCTGTGTGTTGAACATAGGTGTTTGTTTGTTCTGTGTCTCTGTGTTATATTGTATTCTACGTATGTATTTACAAACAAAAAAGTATCTAAGTATTCTACAGAATCAGTTATCTAGTTTCCATAGTACAAGCTTTGCTTATTTTGGGGCTAGATGGCGCTGTGTGAAATGTTCACAAATATTTATTTGCTTAATATTTAAGTATTAATTTATTTATTTAATATGGTTTGATATTTTAAGTATAAATTTTAATTAATATTACATATTTCCACCTCGTTTTATTTTCAGGAGAGCAGGTCAAAACGTTATGGTTGAAGCTACGCAACTGTCACAGGGATGCTTTAAGAAGGAAAAACAGTAAAATCAAAAGTGGTATCACAGTCAAAACATGGAAATATGAACATCAAATGAAATTTCTATTGAAACATATGTTTAAAACGACATTATTGATAAACGCTCAAAATGCAACACTCAATGAGATAAATCAAACAACCGAACCGAATCATATCAGCGTGAATGAAGAAGAAAATGCGGATTCAGAAACAACCGTTGTCAAAATAGAACCAGATGATATTGAACCTGAATGTTCGTTAGAGTCTGATGGATATTCATCAGAAACATACATATACATGTATGATGAAAACAAAATTGATAATTCATTCGAAGGTGGTAAATCTAATCTCAACAAGGAGTTTAATAAATCTTGTAGTAGAGAAACTAAAACTTATCAAGCTCAAGCAAAGGAAATAGCATCAAGATGCCAAAATAAAGATGATGAGTTATACCATTTCTATATGTCGATGTATGGAATGACAAAGAAGTTACCACTAGATCGTCAACTGAACATAAAAAAGAAGATTTTCGAAATCGTTGCTGAAGAGCAGGAACAAGAATTTCAATAATTTATATCAAGTACCTCAATACAGTAATTATAATTAGATAATAATTACTTTAATGTGTAGGGCCTCAACATAATATTATAAGCGATACTCAATTTGAAATATCTTTAAATAAAAAAAAAAACACATTTTTAATAGATTTTCAATTGTATATTAGACTGTTCGAAAATCGATGAATATTTATTCCCATATGGACGGCACATCGGAGGTAACACACACTACACACTCACGTCACACTACATATCATTATCATGACATCTTAAAAACAACAATGAAACAAGCATACCGCAACAACAACAACCAGAAGAGAAACAGGTGGTGGAGGTCTAGGTAGACCAACGATCTGATGAAAACCGCAGGGAGCCGATGAATGCAGAACGCGAGCAGCGGCTCAAAGTGACGCTCTGTGGGGGAGAAGGCCTATGTTCAGCAGTGACGTCTTGAGGCTGTTGATGGTGAACAGCAACATTCGGTTGCAATTGCCCCAACATAGATTACCTTATTGTTTGTTTTTAGCGGAATTACACTAGATAAGTATTCTTGTTTCATTTTATATATCAAAGGTTTCTTGTAACTTAACAATTCAATGAAAAAAATAGCTTTTTTTAATTCGAGCATGATGAAGCACATTATAATTATCTTTAGCTATCAACCCGTTCTCAGTCAAACATGTTAAAATGTGGTTAAAATGCACAAGCAGGATAATGATATCTAATTATAATACAATTGCGCGCTGTGGTTTTACCCGCGATTAAATTAGTGTTAATCTAGTGTAAAAGCTATCTTCATTTCAAATGTCATTCAAATCCATTCAACCGTTACAGCGTCAAGAGGGACAAACACACACTTTTGCAATTATAATATTAGTTAATGTGATTAGTGTGGTGTGATGTGATAAAACTAAAGGCGAAGTAAGTATTGTTTGGAGGAAGATACAGTTTTTTATTCTGCCATGTTCAGAGACTCGGAGCTTACTGAACATTTAATAGGCATACTTGACCCTCTCTGTAATTCCAATAACAGAGGGACCTAAGAAAATGGTTGGACACTTTCTATTATTGGTTTGATATTCAGCTTAGTTGTTAAGAGTTCTGGGACCTACCATCGATGCCAACATACAGAATTCGTGCACTGCACCTTACCATCACCTGCTAGCGCAATTCAATTCAAGTAATACAATACAATTTGTACTGCAGCTTAGGTCTTCATTTAAACCGTGCTAAGTGGTGAAGTTACGGCCCCAGACCCAGGTAAGAAAAGCTTCTTAAAATGTTATTCTCATATATTGCTTCATGCATTCCAGACTCGTAAATTAATGAACGTTTTGAGTGATGACTCGTGAATTTCGATACAAAACAACATTCATCAGTAATAGTCACTCAAGAAGTTATGTAAAGGTTTATGCTTAAATTTTCTCTAATCTGGTATAGAGCCACTACTTACACCACATCGCTGGCAGTTTGGATAGATAGACCGGGCCCAATGACGTGAATTCGGAGAGGCCTATAGTTCCAACGATAATATTTTGAAAGCTGTATATATCCTCTTCAGGAGAACTAAAGTGACCGATATAGCTCTTAGAGTTAGTAAGTTGAAGTGGCAATGGGCAGGCCACATCGCTCGTAGAACTGACAACCGATGGGGAAGAAAGGTTCTCGAGTGGCGACCACGAACCGGAAGACGCAGCGTAGGCCGGCCCCCTACTCGATGGACCGACGACCTGGTGAAAGCCGCGGGGAGCCGATGGATGCAGGAGGCGAGCAGCCGCTCAAGGTGGCGTGCTCTGGGGGAGGCCTATGTTCAGCAGTGGACGTCTTCAGGCTGTTGATGATGATGATGATGATATCCTCTTCTGGTTCCCTTCTGAGATACAGCATTATTACATGCATAATATGAACGCAGGATCCCGTTAAATAGCCGCGGAACCCAAAAAGTAGCGAATTGATAAACATTGACCTAATGTACTTTATTATCCTCCTTTTGTCACTAATTACGCACATTGGTGAATACATTGGTCATACAATCTGGGCAGTATATGCAGGTGTTTTATTCATTATACAGTCACTATTCGCACAGTCCCTCGGTCGTTTTTCTCTAAATAATTACTGCAAAATGATAGGGCGACTGAGCACGGTGACCGAAGCATTCTGGCTGACCGGGTTAAGCTTCTCGACGCTCGGTCTGATCTGTCAAGTAGTACTTTACTTCCTGATACCGTGCAGCAGAAAGTTAGACCAGAAGCTACTGACGCAACTGACGGTGGCAAGAATCCTGAACGTGGTATTTGAATTCGCCTACATAAATGTGGATGAAATAGAACCTACCGTCTTGGACACAGTGTTAACATTTTACGTACACACGGACGCCGTCATGATATGCTGGATGTTTGTCTTCACGAAGAATTTGTACGACAAAGTGATAAATGTGTTTAACCAAACGCAGAACTGTAGTTTCACCACAATGTCACTAACCATATGGATCGTGACGTTTCCAATAGGCCTCCTGTGCCCCATTGCACTCAACATGGAGATGAGCGATATAACTGGACCACCATATTTTACTTATTTCTACAAAGGGTATTGTATTGTAAAATTTGTTATTTTAACAGTGAATCTTTTATTGTTTTTTATAATGTTCGCAGTGGCTTTATCAAAATCATTAGAAAGACGCTCGAGCCTAATTAAGAGTTGTGTGGTTGCTTTCATACTAATTAGTATATCGAGTGTGCAAGTCTTCTTAACGGATCTGCTCTCGTTCTTTGTACATAGAGTGCCACAAGTATCATTTTATTTCGCTGTGGTCAATTCGTATCAGGGAATAGCTATTACTTCTATTTTTATAATTTTAGTGAATAGTGCGTGTGAGGAATCACTTTCCAAGAAGATTACCAAAAAGTTTACAAAAGAAACTGTTTAGCTATAAGTATATAATACAAACCAATTTATTAAATTCGAACTCTAGAAAACTGGGGTAGCGTAGGAGATCTTAAGTGACCGATATACTTAGAATTACCAAGTTGAATTGGCTATGGGCAGGCCACATCGCTCGTATAACTGAAAACCGGTAGGTAAGAAAGGTTTTCGAGTGGCGACCACGAACCGGAAGACGCAGCGTAGGCCGGCACCCCACTAGGTGGACTGACGGTCTGGTCAAAACTGCGGGGAGCCGATGGATGCAGGAGGCAAGCAGGCGCTCAAAGTGGTGCTCTGTGGGGGAGGCCTATGTTCAGCAGTGGACGTCTTCAGGCTGTTGATGATGGGGTAATGTAGCATGAACATAGAGCAAATTACTTGATATGTATGCATAATGCATACTTATTCTTCTATTGAACTTAATTTTATTATAGCCTTAAGTTTATTCTAGCACTGTATTGTATATTTAGAAGTCATGTTTCATAGGCTTTTACTTTTAAACATTAGTTATTTATTTTATTTTGATTATAATTAAACTAATACCCTGTCCTGAATTTGCTCGTGACATTTCACGTCGGGGAGAAGTTAACAAGAACATTTTAAGCATTGATTAAATTTAACTAACGTTTATAAGTACTTAACATTAGTTTTTACACAAATATATATGATTTATATGCTATACCACCCCATTAGTGATGCTAATTTTTCCTTGACATTAAAATTGGTCGTTGTTTTTACATTAGTAACAAAAACTAACATCAATTGAAAAACAATGTTTATATTTTTTAAATGTATACCTACAGCGCCACAAAAGTGTTTCAATGCAGTTTTTTCCTGTTTTTTGACCAGTTCTTCCTTCCTTCTCGGTTTAATTTTGGTTTAAAATTTGTTCCGTCGCTATGGTGTCGTTTTTTTCTCTTATATGAATGAATGACGTGACTAGCTAGTCGTTCGCCTGATGTTAAGCGAAACGGCCGCCCATAACGGTTGCAGTGTCACCCGGAACTTTATAATATAAAGTTTCGCGTGACATGGCACTGCGCACGATCCTGAGACATCAGCACGTCGCAGTTTGCACAGTCTTTACTAGACTGTGAGATGTATAAAGTCTCATTTCACTAGGTACAGTGGCCTTCAAACCGGAACACAATAGTGCTCGCACACTACTTTTGGCGGCAGAATAACTGGCAAAGTGGTGATGATGGTAAGTGACAATGTCTAGGATGTAACAGGTGGTGGATGGTGAGTTTAGAGTCAAATAGAGCTGATCTACACACACGCAATCATGTTTGTAAAGTTGACATTACTTGTTAGTGTTTTGTTTGTTTAAGCGGTTGCCCACTGTGTTGTAAGCTTGGACTAGATATATACTAGATGGTGGGATTTTTCTGTAAAGTTCGTCTAGGTAGGTACCACCGCTTTGCCAGTTATTCTGCCGCCAAGCAGTAGTGTGCAAGCACTACTGTGTTCCAGTTTGAAGGGCATTGTAGCTAGTGAAATTCCTGGTCAAATGAGACTTAAGAACTGATCTCACAGTCTAGAAATCTTTTATAGACTGTGATGTCTCAGGATGACGTGCGCAGTGCGCAGTGTCACGCGAAGCTTTAATTTAGATTTCCGAGTGACACTGCAACCTGTAATGGGCGGCCGTGACGCTTAACACCAGGCGAACGACTATCTCGTCACGTCATTCGTTAACATAAAAAAAAAACTAAAACGATAAAAAAAGTAGTATACGTGATAGTAAAATCCAATGTCTTTTAACGTTCGAACTATACTCCTTACTCGTAGGCCTCGTAGCTACTTTTCAGGAGGTGCTAAGGAATACGCGATGAACGTTTATGGCGAGTCAGAATCGTGCTGCATCGGGATGAATCCCGTACATAAATTGTTTTTCCGACTCTGGCACGTGTGGTTACATAGTTTGACAGCGTGGTGGTTGAGCAAGTTGGCTCATAACTCGGAGGCGGCGGTTCGATTCCTGCGACAGGACAAGTAATATTCATCATTCGCATACTAATATGCGTATCTTCTCTTCTTCCATGCCAGTCCAAACGATTCCCTTATATAACTTTTCTGTCAGTGGTGCGATCTTCGAACTCCCTAATTACTTTGTAACAACACAGAATAATAATTAGTATGTTCTGCCGTAGTATCAGTAAGTGTTGTGGAGAGTTGAGAGTTGGGCATGACGTTGCAAAATTCAAACGAATACTTGTTAGTTATTTGCGCAACGAGCACCTTGGACTTTCATTATCTTTATCTAGCCGCGACCTTTACGTGCAATCGATAACTAACGCTTCTGCTATAAGTACAACATAAATACAATATATATTATATTTCACTATTTTTCTAGTTTTATGATCTCGTTTAATTTAGGTTTTTAATCTTCTCCTTCTTATGGTGGCTACCGGAGGTCGGCTATCATTAAGGCAATCCTTATTTTGGAGGCTGCTGCTCGGAACAGGGATCTCGTGCTCATCCTAAACCACGTGCGAAGGTTTTTGAGCCATGAGGTACGTCTTCTTCCTGGTCTTCTGTTTCCTTGGATTTTACCTTGCATTATAAGCTGGAGCGGGTGGCATTTGTCATTTCGCATAAGGTGACCAAAATATTGCAATTTACCAAAGACTATGTATACACTAGACAGCACATCTCTAACTTGCACTGTCAACCACTGCAAATATAGCCGGGCCAGCATCTTCTCGCTCATACGATGCTCGGCACTCAAAGCGACTGCACGTGCAGCAGCGAATAGCAGTAAAAATTATGATCCGAATATGCCATTGCACTAGCGCTGCGTGTTGGGATCGTTCGTTAGACGATTTAATCTCGTAAAGCGCTGTAACGGATTTTAGTTTAATTATACAAAAAATTGCAACTAATTGTGCTTCGAATAGCTTCTCTAGTACGTAGTATCTCTTTGCAATTTACGGGTTTTTATAGTGTTAAGATCTCCACCTTTTTGTTCAATCTCCTTACAACCTCTTCATTTGAAACTATATCCGACCACTCTAGGCGTCTATACGTTCGTCTAGGTTTTATAATGCGAACGGCTACGGAGTGGAACACTACCAGCGTCTGTGTCTCCGAATAGCTATAACCTGGATGTATCCAAGACGAGAGTGAACAGAGGTTCACGGTTATAATACCTAATTAGACAATGGGATTTTCTTAATAGCATCCGGCAATCAAACTTATCGCAAATCAGCCTTGATTTTAGCTACTACATTGTAGGTACCGGTTAAAATAGCTAAATACTATACAAGTATACATACCAGATTCCCCGCGGTTTACCTACCATTTTTTCTGCGGGAGCTTTTATTTACCGGGATAAAAAGTATGTTTATTTTGATATTCTATGTACCTAGTCTGTGTTCAAAGTTTCATCCAATCCTGTTCTGTTGTTTCGGTGTGAGATCGCATTTCCTGTTAGTTAACGAATATTTACTACCGACGCCGACGGGTTCAGTTCAGTGGTAAGACGGGAAATTATATTTTCAACACATTTGCTCAAAAAATTCATTTACAAAGCCTGTATACATTGTTCGAAAGTTAAACATTACGCACCATACAACGGAGCGTGCGGTAAAATAGGTACTCTCACCTAAGTACCTATTTTACCGCATCGTTCCTTGTATAGCGCCGTGCGTAACCTTTACGGTTTTTTTTTAATTTCAATAAAACATATATATAAGAATTTCACCAAGGAGTTTCACATTACGAGATTTACGAGAATAAATAAGCTTTAATACTAAAATCACTTTAATACTAAAGAGAAAATGAAACTAAAGATGTAGTTCTAATTTTCACCACACGCACGTGGCGCCATTTGAATTGTAAATGCGCGCCATTTTAGTCCATTTTCATATTAGATTAGGAATATCAAAGATTGTTTGTTGCGACTTTCCCACTAATAAACAAAAGTTTGTTTCATTACCTATTGTACTGTTTTCTCGCAAATATGTTGAAATACGTTGTATGATACACGGGCGAAAATTGGTTTCTACAAACTCGTGACTATGGTAAGCCCTCGACTTCGTCTCGAGCTTACATTTGTCTACTCGTTTGTAAAACCCAACTTACCGCCCTAATATCATAAATAACTATAATTTATAATATTATTCTAAACATATTAAATTACAAAGTGCTTAATGTCAAAAATAGCAAGTCCATAATTATAATAAATGAGTTTAAAATAAAAGTCCTCTTTCCCACTACTGGTGCAAGACTACACACATCATCCGGCACAGCACATAAAAGGAAACTAATCCGCAGTAGTATGTACACGTGTGGTAATACGAGCAATAATACTTTACCTATTATATATAATATCAGTTTATCGGGTTTTTATAGACTGCATTTTGGAGAGTGTGCGAAGGAATTACACGACCTTATTCCTCCATTTCCCTTCTTTCATCGGATATCAAGACGCACAAAAACACGGCACCCATGTATGGTTGAAATTCCATCAACCCGCACTAATCGTTTTTCTATGCACTTTATAGTGCGAAGATCTAATGAGTGGAACATCTTGCCGGCGTCCTTGTTTCCAGCTAACTATGATCTGGGAGTCTTCAAGTCAATTACAGTAAACTAAACCCTTAAAGGGGTTGTTCCTTTTCTTCCCACTGTCAAATATTATGTTTCATAGTGGGGAGAAAAGGCGTTTACTTTTTATTTTTCCTTTTCTCCCCACTGGTGGTACAGAGCTGGTGGAGAGAAAAGGATCAACACAATTAAAGTATGTGCAGTCAAGTATGAAGTTTTATAGTTCTTTTGTGCCAAGCGATTTTCTAAGCGTTTTGCTATGCACTTTATAGTGCGAACAGCCAATGTGGAATACCTTGCCGGCGTCCTTGTTTCCTGTTAACTATGATCTGGGAGTCAAGTCGAGAATGAACAGGTATCTTCTAGGCAAGCATGCACCATCGTAGAGTGCGTCATCACTTACCATCAGGTGAGACAGTGGTCAAATGCTTTGCCTATAAAGAATAAAATAATATATCAAGTATATTGGTAAGTATTAATTGTCTTTGGCAATATTAAGTTGGCAATCACTACATACCTTACTAAATATGGATTATAAAAAAATACTATTTATGCTTTTGGGATACGCAGCACCGTCTTTACAAATAAGTTATCGAATGAAATTAATTATAGTAAAATGTTAATCAATTTAATACTGTCATATTATCTGACGAACGAATCTATTTCCCAGAAACCACGGCTCAATTGTTGTTTCACACGACAACGCTATACAAAAAACGCAATTCGTGTTTTTGTGCTTTCACAATAATATAGACAAGAGCGACCTACTTTATTAGTGTAAATGAAACCATGGGCTTCATCGGCGTCATTAAAACACAAGGTAACAACAAAATTATGACTCTGACTATGGTTTACATTAATACCTTCCCTCCCTATCATTATCAGCTGAAATACGTCCACTGCTGAATACAGGCACCGCTTTGTAAATAACTTCATATAAATATTTGCACGCCTGCTTGCGGGATACACACATACAAATTACATTTTAGATTTCAGGTAATGTCACAGTCACTGACCCAGGCCGCAACCAGGCGTAATATAATATTATAATTGGTATAAACGTCCAAATCATAATTACCCCCCCCCCCCCCCCCCCCCTAGTAAACCTCTCCCTAGACCCCCTCTTACTAAATAAACGATTATGACTTGGACGCTTATACCATAGCGGGGAAATTATCAGCTTGCCTAGTATAGTATAAAGCTTTTAGTGGTTTTTATATTTGAGTTGTTTTCCCCGTATTTCTTTCTTTCTGTTTTTTTTTTAGTTTTGTAATGTAGGGTTGTAATAACGCACGTTCTGTGAAAATTTCAGCCGGTTACCTATTACGGTTCAAGAGGTACAGCCGTTGTAGGTCTGACGGAGGCACATACGGACAGACAGACACCGGAAGCTATTTTATACTGAGAGCATAATGTTTGGTTTGGATAATAGCATAAGCAAACTTAAAAATGTTTTCCCAAACCAACGTTATGCTCGAATCTGTAACATTACAGTTTGCGCACTGTAACGCTCGGTTCCCTCACTGATGTAATAATGCTCTACTCTGTAACGTTAGGTACATTACAGGCGAATGCTCCAAGTGCAGCACTTAATACATACTTTTTTTTAGTTATTTTGGATTAAAACCCAAACTACTGAACCGACTTTGATAAAGACTATATTGGAACAATCTGAAATGAATATACTTTCATACAAATAAAAAATAATCCATATCCGTTTAAAAAAACATACAACTGAATTGAGAACCTCCTCTTTTTTGTCGGTTGAAAATAAGCCGCTGCCATTTATTTAATCTATAGTTTTATCATTCGTCTCTATTAGATGCTTGAATCTTGAAAAATTAGAGGAAAATATATGTATAATTAGGTAATATTGTAATATTTTTTACTGCAGGTTGTTATTGGCTTACTAATATTTATCTATCCTCCTCTCTTCTAATGTTGCGTGCCCGACAGAGCCCGTGGTGAGCTAATTTAATTTAAGAAAATATAACATCTGTAAACAACATTGTGGAATGCAAATAAACAGTTGAAATTGAATCAAAGGACACTACAGAGTATAGAGTACCCAGGTCATCATAGTGTAATAGACCGTTGCTAGAGTATACAGCGAAGCGGAATGGTATGGCTCTGCTATTTGGTGTGACTGTTCAGATCTAGTTGTACCGCACACCGCCTTTCAGTGTGAGCCACGTCCTTACAACTCGATAAGATTGAAAGATCGAAACACGTAGGCGAGTGACGCGACTCGGCGTCGCTTACGTAACGACAAATCCCCAGTTTATGTGCCATCAGTAGGTATTTTTATCGCTGACCGCAGTGTCACATATATTTGACACATTATACAGCAATTAAATTAGTCCGAATGTGTTTTTCGTTCGTACTTATGAGCAAGTCTTGTTTGTCGCATATGTTTTTTTGGATTTTCCTTGATTTGTTTGTGCTATTTAGATTGTGCAGCTTGATTTAGCGTAGTATAAAGTGGCGGTTTATGGGGTACGCTCAGCTGGTCAGCAGTGGACGTCTTCCGGTTGTGGATGTGATCATGCACAGTCTGAACACAATTATTTTTGCAAAAACGTTTGTGCTCGCGAGTTCTATATACCGTTCGCAGAACTATTAGTATAAGGCTACCTCTTGTAGGCAGCCAAAGAACGTACCCCCGTAGGTTAGCTAGAACGGTCGTGACTTTCCATGGGGTCCACTCTTCCAGTGGACGTAGCCTTCTCGATCCTCTTATCGACAACGGCCCAAGCCGAGGCTCGCACCCCAGAGGTGCCCTTGAGCTAGTTGCCTCCCACTTTTGACAGGGGGGCACCTTAAGCGCCTGCCCTTTCGCCCGGTGACGCTGTAAAGGTCGGTGGAGACCAACAGCATTAGTCCGTTCAAAAAAACAGCCAATAAGAAAGGTTATGTACCTATGTTTTAGCATTATAATGTATGTTGGTATTACCGTATATTACACCGTAGCGTAGACCGAAGTAGAACAGCCTAAATAAGAGGAACAAACAAGAATAATGCTAATATGTAGTAGCTAATACACGTATTTACCGCCGTATTGCCGTGAGGCCCCGGCGGTGTGAGAATGGGAACACCCCATCTCTTTCCGTGGGTGCCATAAGCCAACCAAGGAAATGTTCACAGAATGGACAGCAGCATTCTCCTGGGTAGATAAAAATCTTCTGCGATCACCAAGCCACCTACCAAGCGCGATGATCATGGCCAGAAACCCCCTATATGATAACTTGATAAGCGTCCATAGTGGCGTTTATGGGGGAGGCCTTATGTTCAGGGGTGGACTTCTGGCTGTTGCTGTGATCTATGATACTTTTATCCTGGAAAAGCAATTCCCGCGTGATTGACAGTCAAACCGCGAGTATGTAAGATGTAACTTAATTTTACTTCGTCGTCGTAGTCTTCGTCGTCGTCAACAACCCAAAGAATGCAGGGGCATGGGCCGGCTCTCTAATGTTTCGTACTAGTCCTACCATAATTTTACATTCTTGATTTTATAGGAAAATAATATGACGCATTTGCGACCTGTAATTTCTTACTTTGGGGCTAGATGGCGCTGTGTGAATGAAATGTCCATAAGCATTAATATTATTATATACATTCCTAGCCTACTCTTTTTTTAAAATATTTTTATAATAATATTTAAAAAATCTCAACCTGAAGTCAACCTTTGTGTTTGTCTTTAATTTTTGTAATTATAATTTATGGTTTACCTAGTACCTAAATACCGCAATGTCTTTGTCGTAACAGCAACACTGCAATGCATACGGGATTGGCCATTGAATCAATGGTGCTACGATCGATGTTTCTTTCCAGTCGCATTGACCTGCTAACTTTCCATCCATCACTGGCTTAGTCTAGTTTCTCTAGCCCAACTTAAACTTGTGTTTTTAGGTGACATGACCTGTGCAGGTCAAAAAATCATTCAATCAGTCTTATTTTAAAGAAATAAAGCTTAAAAGCTTGTAAGAAAGCTCAGGTTATTCTGAATAATACAATAAACTGATGATTTGTTTCTAAGTACCTACCAACTTTAACAGATTGCAATGCAATTTAAATAGTATCTAAGTATATGAAAAATGCAAACTTGTCAATGCTGCAAAGTATGAGCAAACGTAATAAAACATTTGCTAGTTTGTGTTTGTTTGCAAAACATAAAACGTGAAGTTTGGGTATTGGAGGATTGAAGGTCTCAGTTCCGGTGGTTATCCGAGTAAAAGTTTCCAAAAATGTTTATAAGTACACCAAAATTAAGTGATCATTCAGCAAAGAGCTTCTAAATGCCAGCCGCCCATAAAAATGGTTTAATATTAAATAAAATCCGAAGGCTTGCCTTCTTGGTTCTCTGCCAAGGAGCGTATTTATTTCTGTAGCGAAAGTCTGCGCCAGCGCACCATGTCGTAGCTGGGAAAAAGAGCCGTTAACCGAGCGGGGAGCGGAAACGGCCGAGCACACACGAACGCCGGGCGATGCGACTTCAAAACCACTCATGTGCTCAAAACATTTTAAATCGTCTGTTTTCAACTTATTCCAGCCGTTTGAGATCGAATTTTTCCTCATTTTCTGTTGCACTAATTTCTGTTGTAATAATATCATGAAGAGATTACGAGTTTGCTATTGAAACGGAGGCGTTATCTTCGTTTAAAACTGCGATACAGCGGTGCACATGCGCATTTTTGTTCGTGTCATTCTATTTACATTATCAGCGGAAGACGCAGCCCCTGTGTCGAGAGCGGTTTTTTCTCTCGTTTATTATTATTAACTTGGCCGTGTCTGCGCGGCTGGCGCACATCGTGGAAATAAGTCTATGTCACCTCTATGCCGATGCACTTGGATTCAAAGTGGAACCGTCCTGTTGTGGAAACGTACATAAGTGCCTGGTTAGATGTATGACTCGTCCGCTTTGTTCCTCGCCTTGGGAAGACTCTGCTCGCGCGTGACTGATGGAATTAACGCCAAATATAAACAATTTATAGGTTGTAGTTGTAGAAGGACGCCCGGCCGCCTCTTATTCGATTTACTGCACTACAGATAATATAAACTGCACGTTATCTAGGCGAAGAAAACTTTAAAAGATATATGGAAGACTATATATACCTATTGTAATATATTTTGTAGCTGCTTTTGAACGTTGAAAGTAGTAAGTGCTAACGCATTTATATAGGTATTTTAGCATCAGGACGTCAACGTTGTGCGATTAAGCATAAATTGCAGATCGAAGGGTTAGGTATATTATTAAATTATTCAGGAGCCCTTTTTGTACAACCATATATAACTATAGGTAGTTACTTAACGAACTACGTACTCATAGAGCTTTTTTATGTTAAGCTACAACTATGTAAGCTTTACCGACCGGACCGAGGTATTATTAATAGTGGCTGCTCTAGATATAGGCACAATATAATCAAATATTGCAAGACGTTTTCAAATAGGTACGTAGTACCTACCTATGGGGTCATAGCCTATGCGAAAGCCGTACTTTGTAGTTTGTTTGCTGATGCTTACCTACGTCAATATGCGAAAGCATCATAAATAAGTATATAGTATTTTATAAATTAATAAAGTTAAGTAAAGGTAAGTGCTTACTTAATTTTTTAAATTACTAGTTAGCTGGTAGTTCAAATACAAAGTAATAAGAGTAGGTGGGGGGCGATAATGTAATGTTTTCAGCAGTAATAAAACATGATTTTATTTTAGTAAGCACTTATTCCGTTTAAAAAGTTCACCTTATTTTCACCAAGCAGTAGTGCTTGCACACTACTGCTTGGAGGCAGAATAACTGGCAAGGCGGTGGTACCTACCTAGACGAACTTTGCAAAAGAGTCCTACCACCTAGAAAATTGAAATTACTGACTGATTATTGAAATACCGCGCCTAAGTGCAAAATACTTTCTTCTGGAGAACATCTTCATTACTTAATGACTATTTAAAGACTAATAAAGGTTTTGACGTTTTCTTTGATGGGGTGCGTTCCATAAGGCAAAAACTGGCAGCTGAATTTCGGTTCTCAAGCTTAAGCGGTACTGTTATTATTAACTTGCTCTACCGGTTGGTTCATGTGGACTTCATTAGCTACCTACTACGGGGTTAATTATTTATATAAGTTACTTCTATAGGTGGAAACTTGTAATTGGCCTAGTTTCTTTTATTGTTTACTTTTTTTGTTACTGTTTAATTGGCTGTAAGTTTTCCTATGATGAATAAATAAAATAAATAAATAAATTAACATAGTATACATACGTAGGTAAGTACCTACGTGGGTACTGTACAATAAGCTCGCTCGGAGTTTGTCCGAGAGACATGGCTATGTATATAGTGTTACAAAGCCTATTGTTGTAATGTAATAGGATTCCCCATTTAGCTTATTTGTTTCGTAAATAATGTAGGTAATAGGTAAATTTGACATAAAATCAGTTCTAATAAATATTAAAATTCTGCCTAGGCAGATTTGCTGTACATTACAATTACCTATAAACAGACGCTTCTAGGTCACTTTTAGTGGCATAAGCCTCGACCTCGGTTCAGATGCAATGATCTGTTTTTGGCGGTTATCTGCTGCATTCTTTTCTCGCAAACTGTGCTACGTCGTCAGTTCATCTTATGATACAATTTAAGATTATGTCCAATTTATTTCCTATAGTCATGTGATACAATGCAAGAGGCAAGCCAGCAGCGATTCAAAGCGGCGGCGCTCTATGGGGTAGGCGTATACAGTGGACGCCTGCCGGCTGATGATGATGATGATACAAAAAAGAGAAAGAAAGATGCAACATCATCATCATCATCATCAACAACAGCCTGAAGACGTCCACTGCTGAACATAGGCCTCCCCCAGAGCGCGTCACCTTGAGCGGCTGCTTGCCTCCTGCTTCCATCGATCGGCTCCCCGCGGCTTTCACCAGGTCGTCGGTCCACTACTAAACCTATTTTGATTTAATTTCTACGGTACAAATCTGAAAGAAATAGATATCCTTTCAAATATAAAAACTTTACAAATCGATTTATATGATAAATGAAGGAAATCTGAATTAACCAATATTTTAAAAATACTCGAGAATCGATAACCGCCTCTTTTCGAAGTCGGATGAAAAGTATGAATAAAATGTTGCTTATTTAGGTTTATAGGGATCAAAATCCACAGGAGAACTAAAGTGACCGATATAGCTCTTAGAATTAGCAAGTTGAAATGGCAATGGGCAGGCCACACCGCTTGTAGAACTGGAAGTCTAATAAATGGTGTACATAAAGTTAATTTATTAATTTTTGCTAGCATTAAGTTCGCCTTTGTACTTACTATATTTTGTTGTCTCTGCAATAAAGCATTAATTTTTATCTATTTATCTAATGTTTAGGTATAATTAATATTTATTTTTCTAATTTCAAATGGCTTCGCGATCAAGTCTATAACCAAATAATAAGACAAATTCGTTCAAAAATTCGATTCTATATACCTAGTGAACGTATCGGAAAGACTTAGAAATGTGTTGCCCTTAGAGTATACATAAGGAAGCAAGGATTTGTTTTTTTTTTATTATTATTGTTTGATAGGCTTGCGCTTGACCACTATCTCACCTGATGTTAAGTGACTGCTTGACGGCTGATGATGCGGTCTAGGATGTAACGCGCTTGCCTAGAAGATACCTGTTCACTCTCGATTTGAAGACTCCAAGATTGTAGTCCTCGGGAAATACAGAAGCCGGCAAAGCGTTCCACTCTTTGGCTGTTCCCATGATAAACGTGGAAGCAAAACGCTTTGTTCGCACATGCGGGATGTTAACCATGTAGCGATGGCGTTTTTTCGTACATCTACATGTGCTTACGGTTCATATGTAGTAAGGCGTGCTCTATATCTTGCTTATGTATAGTCTAAGGTTTTGCCCAGTTCTGCCCTTTAAACATTTTGCATCCAATTGCTTATACTTAAATGTTTTTTGTGTGTAGTGTAGTATCGTGGTCGGTATAATCTTAGTAATAAAACTCATAAAACTCAAAACTCGATCATTTTATTGCAAATAGGCTATCATTAGCACCTTTACAAGTCAATAATCAGATAAGATATTTAAAAATATTAAAATAAATTATTGTACCATACTAAGCAACCATAATACGAGTTTGAAAAAAGAAGTTCTCCTTCCCACAACAGGCACTATACCTGTAAAAAAATTATATAAAGCCTTCAAATATCGACATCTCCCATCAAAATTGAAAACCCATGTGGATCATAGTCTGAAGCGCTGATTATGTACCTATCGGTCGTCTCCAATCCCTTTCCATAGCTCACATAAAACTTATCTGTCTTATAAATACCCGTGCCGTACATAGAATCATTTATTAACATTCTTCGTGAGTCGCGTGAGACCGTCCCGATTTCATTTTATGAAAACACTCACGTTGGAACATACGCGTGTGTGGGTCTGTGTGTGTGTGTGTGCGTCATCTCGAGCGGGGTGGTGGCGTGGCGGCCGGTGGCATTGCTTTCGATAGATGGCGCTTGTGACTCCGTTTTTAGGCTTTGCTTAGTATAACCATTACTTAATTATATGCTGGGGCTGGTAAATAAGCTCTAGACTCTAGAACACAGTATGTTTGCTATTGATTGGTAGAGTTTTTAAGTTTTCATGGCGACATATTTTATTTCTAAGTGCTGTCCATGTTACTCGATGGTCACCAAATTATTGATTTATACGGCATTGCAGTAAATGGTAATATATTAACGAATTTATAATTAACCTAGCTGGCCTAACCCCTACTTGGGCCTTGGCTGGCCTCTACTTTTGGGCCAAAGGTTGAGAGCATTGCCATTCACGGCAATGCTGCCATTATTTCTGGCGGTATATTCCCAGTAGCCCCCGCATGGATAGCCCCCGGGTGACAATCGGGAATAAAATTCCCAGTTGCCACCGGTACATATATATATATATTGTACTTAATTTGATAATACTTAAATTTTAATAAATAATAACTTAATATATTTTTTTATTTTTAGTTTAATTTGCTATAGATAATTATAATAAACAAAATATGTTATTCAAACACAAAGTAGGTAGCCACCTAACATTCCAAATTAATTAACTTATTCTAATTCGTAGATATACTAGCATTCGTGTTCTAGTGGTATTCGTATGCTGCAAGTTAACCTTTAGGTTATGACCTAATCAATGCGGAAAACATCAGAAACAGCGAAGTAATTTTTCCTGTTTTTTAAAACGCAAAATCTTTATAAAATACATAAGATAGAAAATAGCCATTTTAGGTAACCGGTTCCTTATTAATAGGTAAGCGGTGAAATAATAAATGCTGTTTTATTGATCTTGATATAAATATAATTATAATGCAAGAGTATCTATCAACCCACCCAGGCTGTGTCAGAGAACTTCTCATGGTAGAAGCAGTAAAGATGGATAAATCTAGTTTATTTCATGTCAGACTAGGTTTTATCCGCGACTTTACACGCGTGGTGTCCATTATTCTGGATTAAAAGCTGTGCGTCTAATCTGTTTACATACCAAAAGAATATGGCCACTTCCTTCCTGCCTGTTTAACAAACAAAAAAGCCACAAAGGTACATGCATTTAACATATTCAAACAATAAAAACTTGATAAGGCTTAACCATTTTAAGAGACGGCTGGTCCGTCGATGAAATCTGTTTAGGGTAAATGTACCCATAATCATTTATTAAAGGGGAAATTCGGCACAAGGGCCCGATATTGAGGGCGAGATGTACCCTCATAACTTAAACCATTTTTAATACCTGTTTTTCCTTTGCTAAGCAGAACTAAGAAAGGAAAAGTTCGTAATTTAATTTAATTTAATTTAACCACTTCTCTGTTTTAATCATGACGCTAAACTAGGCTTTGCAGCGTGTAGTAGAGCTTCCCATTATTTTTACTATGTAATTCTTTTGCCGTGCTAGTTTGTCTATCAAAATAAGACAGGTAATTACATAGAGAAAGTTTGACAGTTTTCCTACGTAAAGAACATCGTATCTTTTGTGGGGCTAACTTGTGTGGAGATTCGCCTATATCCTTTACATCTTCACCTCGTGGACCCGTGGAAATCTCGCTAAGTCCGTTTTTCGAGATCATTTCTGACGCCAGTCACACAAGGTGGGGAATGAGCTACCCTCGGAGGTGATTCCGCTGAGCTACATAAATTGGGGCACTTCAAACAACCAGTAAATAGAGTCCAACACATCGGCAGTGCCCCTGGTGTTGCAAGTGTCTGTAGGTGACGGTCACTGCTTGCGATCAAGCGGGCCGTCATCTTGTTTGTCTGACCATGTTTAAGGAAAAACAACATTCGTTCAGCTGTTACAAAATTGAATTAATGCGAGCGTATAGTGCATGCAGCACAATAAATATCTATCACTAAAAGCTTTTTATCATCAGATCATCGAAATTTCGATGCATCGGATCTGTAATTCCAGTTAATACCTTCTACAAACATATTTCAAAGATGTAGGTTGGAACCTCTACATACAGTTGGAAAGAAGGTATGACCAGTATTAACATTTACATATACTGGGTGGCGCAAAAGTAAAGACCCTATTTGGTTCAGCTATAACATTTTTTCTAAATTAGAAAACTAGATTTAGGTTTTTTTAAATGTATATTTGTGCCATTAAATTTCGTACCATTAGGATTTAAAGATGATGTCTTTTAAATGGTGACCTCCAGAGTTGATACACATTTGAGCCCTATTTATGACATTTTGCATAACTTGCCGTAACACTTCCTGCGATATGTTCGTTATTTCTTGACGAATGTTTTCTTTTAGAGCTGCGAGAGTCTGTGGCTTGTTCACATACACCCGAGATTTCAAAAAACCCCAAAGAAAGAAGTCTGGACTGGTCAGATCGGGTGATCTTGCAGGCCAAGGCAAATCGCCAAAACGAGAGATAACTCGGCTTGGAAAAGCGTCCCTCACTAAGTCCATAGTGTCGCGCGCTGTGTGTGCCGTAGCGCCGTCTTGTTGAAACCAGATGTGCTCCAGCCCCAATTCGTCCAAACTGGGTATCAAAAACTCACGTAACATGGTTCTGTAGCGTTCTCCAGTGACAGTTATCGCATTGCCTCCAGCGTCTTCGAAAAAATAGGGTCCGATCACTCTGTCAACACAGATGCCACACCATACAGTAACTTTTGTGGGTGTAGAGGTGTTTCTTGAATAATGCGCGGATTATCAGTGCCCCAGAACCGAGTATTCTGCTTATTGACATGCCCTGAGAAGTGTTACGGCAAGTTATGCAAAATGTCATAAATAGGGCTCAAATGTGTATCAACTCTGGAGGTCACCATTTAAAAGACATCATCTTTAAATCCTAATGGTACGAAATTTAATGGCACAAATATACATTTAAAAAAACCTAAATCTAGTTTTCTAATTTAGAAAAAATGTTATAGCTGAACCAAATAGGGTCTTTACTTTTGCGCCACCCAGTATTTCAATTCTGTAAGAAAATTCCATTCAGGTTGGTCGATTTGGGAGCTTTCAGCCTCTAAATGAGTCTTGCCATTTGCGCCAAGCGATAATCGATTTTGACGATTCTTTTTAAACTCTTCTATTGTGCCTATAGGATAGTCCCACTTTTTACTGAAGATCTGATGATGGAGTACGAGATCTGGAAATTCCTCAGTGAATCGCAGCAAATATTTGCAATGTAACCAAATGACGTGACGAGCTGGTCGTTCGCCTGGTGTTAAGTGTTACAGCTGCCCATAACAGATTGCAGTGTAACTCAGAACTTCAAAGTTTCGCGTGACACTGCGCACTGCGCACGTCATCCTGAGACATCACAGTCTAAAAAAGATTTCTAGACTGTGAGATCAGTTCATAAGTCTCATTTGCCCAGTAATTTCACTAGCTAAAATGCCCTTCAAACCGGAACACAGTAGTGCTTGCACACTACTGCTTGGCGGCAGAATAACTGGCAAAGCGGTGGTACCTACCTAGACGAACTTTGCAGAAAAGTCCTACCTAGTAAAGTTAGTAAAAAATTTAAAATTTAATGTAGTTTGTTATGTGTATTACAAATCTCTAGCGGATATCTATTTAGGGATACCATGCGGAAATCCGCCGTGTGCTAGCCGTGTGGCCCGAGCGTGAGAATAGAACCACCCCATCTCTTCCCGCGGGCGCCCTCAGAGTAGGCATTCTTCTCGATCTGCATTACAATTCACTGCGATCACTAAGGGTGGGTTTTTTGATCCGTAGTTAAGGTAACCAATGGTTAAAAACCCTAACAAATTTTGACCATTAGTTAGAATTTGTTAGCATTTTTAACCATTGGTTACCTTAAGTACGAATCAAAAAACCCACCCTAAGACGTCTGCCAATTTTGGTGATCTGGCAACACAGTATCGGCTCAGCCTATAGGGAGTTTTGGCGGGAACGCGAAAAAGTTCACGCCATTGCATTGTATTATTTTTTTTAAATTGTGCTTTTTTCCACTGTTTATGTTTAAAATTGGCGGTGTTTTACGCATTAAGTGCTGAATTCCGAGCATGAGTGTGGGCAAGTGATATAATGTGGTGAAACGTAGTTTTTCGTGTTGCTTCTAAAACTCAGGGCTTGGCATTAACTGGACTATGATTGCCTGGACTGTGACTAGGCACCCAAACTGTGACTAAGACTACGTCAAATATAATACATTATAATGCAGACTTTGTAGGCTTTTTAATATTGCGACTGAAAGACTTTGTATCCAGGTCAAGAATTAAATTTTTAAAAAAACAGTGGTGGAGACTTCAAGAGTTGGCCAAAAGGACACTGAATCGAGGCCCATTAAACAAAAGAAAATCAGCGTTATAGCTCACTCGATTTTCATTAAGCACCATGGTTTGAATCCAGGCCAGCCCACTGAGTTTGCGCTCGCTCTTACAACATGAGTGGGACAGCAGCGTACCTAATGGAGCCCATGATCTACTCAATACTCAATTATTTATTGCTAACATATCTAAATATTCTGTAATACAGGTGTTATGATAATATGATAGTATGTGTTACATAATAATGTATGTGTGTGCAAAACATATGACCCCATTAGGGTATGGCAACAGCTTAGGCGATGATCAGGCCGATCCAATAAATCTACAAACACCTGCCCATATTTTATAGGACCTAATTAATATTTAGAATGTGTCGTAGGGTAGGTAATTAATTTTAATAAACAATATTTATCTGGAAAGCGTTAAGTAAATGTAATAACCATTGTTGAAATGTGTCATTGAAACAAACAGTTGATGTTTGTATTTTGATATGAGTGTTACCACTGTGCACAACGCACATACCTACCTACCTACTACTTAATCATTGTTATACTTACCTACGTAATTATATTAGTGATTTAGTTATAAAACAGATAAAGTATGACGGTAACCAAGAATTGAATATGGTCGGAAAACCTATTCCATTATCATGGAATTGATAGTCGTAAAGATTTCCGCAGTCAGCGGTCATGTGACCATAGCTCAGTTGGCAGAGCGTCTAATCCGGTCAGTCAGAAGGCGCGGGTTCAAACCCCGCTGGTTGCTAAAATTTTAAGAACTATAATGTCTTTGCCGATTCCATTAGTTAAGAGTTTAACATGCGCCAATGACCTTGAGCGTTGGACACAAAGTTATTAAAAAGAGCCACCTGGGGCACCACACTCGTAGGTTTGACAATGAGCTAGAGTTTGTCAAAGATTAAAACAATTCCTGATGAAACTCCGTGAAAAATATATCTACCTATTATAATAATATTATGGTGCCCGGTTTATTACTTATATAATATATCTATCTATATTACTTATAATAAAACTGTAACAGGTCCAAATCTGTACATTGTAGATAATGTATAGAAATTTTTTTTTGAGGGCTCCATTTTGATGGCCTTGATAGCTCAGTTGGTGATGGCTCTGCCTTCTGAACTATAGGTTGTGGGTTCAATTCCCACCTGGGAATGAACATCGATGTTTGTTCTGGTGCTGGGTGTTGTATTGTATTCTGTGTATGTATTTACAATCAAAAAAAGTATCTAAGTATACATAAAAAAATATTATTTTGGAGGCTTGCATTAAATAAAATTAAGCAACATGTTTTTAAAATATATTTTACAAAATACAATCAATCGTAACACTTTTTAAACTTTTGTGACTTTAACTCATATTATTAGGTTGGGGAAAAAGTCTTTTCGCATTATAGTAAGTATGAACTTGTAATAAAATTTCTTTGGCTGTACTATTTGTATCTGGCTGGTTTTATCATTAAAAGTTTAAATTTTAAAGAAGATAATTCCATATTCAAATTAGGAAAATGTGTGATTTTTATTTGTTTTTCGTACTGTGAAGATGAGTGAATCTAATGAAGAAACTCTATACATTTTAAAATTTTACTACAAAAAACATGGACCTAATAAAAAAAGAAGGACGGAGTCCCTATTGATCCCGAACCGAGGTACCCTTAGGAAGTCGGAACGCTAATAAGTACAAGCGGACACGCACACACTCACATCATAGGAAGTCTATCGCCTGCCATTACTGCTACGGACGTCGCCCAAGACGCTTAGAAAAAAAATTATAAAATGCTGTCTTGCGTTGTGAAAAGTTGTCGGAATCATAATAGTTTGATAAAAAAAACTCAAGGGATCACTTTTCACAAGTAAGCTTGTTATTATTCCACCAATTTTTTGCTTTATCGATAAAATTATTGAGATGCAACCAATACACAAAACCAGCTTAGTGTTGCCAACAATCTCAATCAAACTTGCAAATTACCCGGAAGTATGGGAGACTGACGAAATTGTGTTCGAATACAAGTTATTCACATATATTGATCATAATTAGAGAACTGACTATATGCAAATGCATATTTCCATTATGCATATTATGCATGTGTTGGCCTTTTTCAGGTTAATAAATATTTTACCTGTAATGGACCTACTAATCGTGCATATTTGAGCAGGTTTTCTTTAACGTAAAAAAAGTAAAGTGTCGTGAAATTTATTAATAGATACTTACTTTTAAAAATTAAGACGTGTTTTTGACTTTTTTGGTTGGCAAACTGTCAGAAGAGCCATGATTGGTTGATACTTGATAGGTTGGTAGTGTTGGTACCATCAGCCAATCATGGATTGTCCCGCTCAAAAAAAATTGAGTTTGCTGGGGAGTCCAGCCATTACGAAAATGTCGAAAAAGCAGTTAATTCCCGTTGAGCAGCAGTGGCGTCAAGACATATGACACTTACTAGTATTGGAAGTTTGTATAAGAAATAACAAATATACATAATGGAAGATGCAAGTTTCATTTCAAAAGTAAAGTAGAAAAATACGATAGTGATGTGTTCATAAAACATTTTCAGCAAAAGCCTGGCTATAATTCTTTGTGCGAAATAAACAGTTTTATTGACTGACTAGCAGACCCGACCCGGTTAGTTAGTTTTACGCCCTAGCCCTGTCCAAAGGAAGAAAGAAATGGGAGAGGAAAAGCCTGAATGGAGGCAGGTGCGCCTCTGTTTACCATCATACATTCATCCTTTTCCCCTATCTTTTTCGCTCTCCCTTCCTCTTCCCTATAGCATAAAGGATAATATGGAGTGGCGTCAACTTCGTTGCTGACGATGTTTTATCGTAGTGTATGGATTACATCGCGCAGGTATAACTGTAACTACAAGGGCTGCACTGCCAAAGCTCACCGTACTATCGTACACCATGAAATTACCGCTAGGATTAAAAATTTAGTTATCTTTTGGCAACATCTGACTCTAAGCCTATACGATAAATAATGCACACCAGCTCTAGGTCATCGTAAAGTAGGTAGGTACCCTATAAGTTGCATCTAATATGGACAGACTGATACACAACAAACTAATCCTATACGGGTTCCATTTTCATACTGAAACGGAGCAAATATAGCATTAATAGCGTATAAAAGGATATATATATTTATGTCATATTAGTTTTTTACAAATTCAGATAGGACTAACCCTGAGGGATGAAAAATAAAATGACATAAGTTATTAAATTTTGACTACCCTGTTACAAGATCGCGTAGCTTTTTGGTCATACAAAAAGTCACACCAACGTCAGATCTTTTTTTGTCGGTTTCGGGTAATTTTCTTACATGGCAATTCTTTAATCCGTCACACATGTTTAGGTGTCCGCCATTGCTGTACGTCAGTTCGATGTCAATCAAAACTCATTCCTGTTTTTTTTAATTCTATGACAAAAACGGAAAAAATGCAAAGCAAGCCGCGAAAAAAAATTGCGATGTTTATGGACCTAGTGCAGTGTCTGTGAGAGTAGCACAAATTTGGTTTAAGCGTTTTCAATCCGGAAATTTTGATGTCAAAGATGCACCTCGCTCTGGTCGCCCTATTACGGATAAAATGGATGCCATTTTTTTAAAAAAGTGGAGCAAGATCGGCATATCAGTAGTTACGACGTAGCTGAAGAACTGGGAATTGACCACAAAACAGTTTTGGCGCATTTGAAAAAAAATGGGTAGGTACACAAAAAAGCTCGATATTTGGGTCCCTCACGAGCTCACTGAAGGAAACCTAATGAACCGTGTACTCATCTGTGATTATTTATTACGACGTAATGAAACCGAACCATTTTTGAAGAAGCTGATAACTGGTGATGGTAACACGTTCAATTTTATAGATCAATAAAATTGACGAGACCACTTAAGTCAATGTTTTCTCCATACTGTAAACCGAAGAACATTGACCAATACTAACCCTAAACGATCAATAAAATTGATCAATCACAAAGATTGATCAATAAAATGTAACGTGTATGGGGCCTAACGCTAATTTAGTTCGACTGGAACCCTACCCTGCCAAAAGAGTTTAAAATACCTATACTGACCTTCTGTGCTAACGATCTATTATTGTTCCAAATACTTTTACTGACATTAAAGTCACTAAGAACTAATCAAATGGCTCTAAAACCGACTTTTTCGTATAGTCAATACCTATTTATTGGCTGTTTAATTGATAATTTTCATACAAATAAGAAAAACATGTAAAATATTTTATGAAAAACAGCAGCGCGTCCACCCGTTGGCACATGCCGGGGCAGACTAACTCACGCCCCGCCAAGGGCCTCGCCCTTGGCTCGCCGCAAAATAACGCAAAATATTACTAAACAGACTTAATTTTGGCTCTAAAAATAAAATGATCAATTGAGCTTGTATATTTTTAAATTTCCTATCCGAGGGTGTAAAAATATTTAATGACGCAATCTTCCTTTACGCGGCATTGTACACTGTGTGACTGGAAAGGCGTTCTAAAAGTATTTTTTTTATTCATAATGTACCTAGTAATCGAATATTTTGTTCAATTGATAAGTACAGGTGCAGAATGATCTTATTGGTGATATTTTTTTCATGTCTGTAGAATTCATAGGTTCTTCAGTATGATTAGTTAAAAAGACGCGTTTGGCCTATGTTAAAGGCTTAAACTGAGGATATTTGAATACCTAACTAAAAATACGCATTGTAGTTCATAATAATACTCAGGTAGGTAGGATACCGGCATATTCAATAATCACAATATTTATACAACATGTCTCATCCAACCTACCCGCACTTGGCCAGTGGTCTAAACGCTCTCCTTTGAGAGAAGGTTCTTGTCCCAGCAGTGGAAACATGCAATTTTGTTGGTCGTTTAAGGCGATTTTTTATTTAATAATCTAGCACATTCATTTGTTGATGTTGTATTACATTTACATTTATTAATTTCCCCCCAAAAAGGCGGAAGTTTGCTGCGGCGTCAATTAGCGGCTGTTTTTAAATTATTTGTCAAAAACATTGGGTTCTCCATGTACTTACGGGGTACTCAATCCTAAATATTTTTCAAATATGAGCAGTATTGTTCAAGGGATTGTCAAGATAATAAGGGCGTGAGGCATGAGCTCGGGAGCACAGTTGTTGCAAGAAGGTTTGTATTCGCGAGGTCTCTACGTTCGCCGAACTACTGGATAGTAACGTATCATTATTATAATGTAATAGCAATTATTTAATCGTTACCTACCGTTAGATACATGTTTTTAAACTGGGCTAGATCCCATGCTTTTTTGTCACTTAATTAATAATCATCTACCTTATAGTAAGCCTTATTTGTAAGCATTGATTTTACTGTTTTCTTTAATTTAGTTTCCGTCAAATTCAGATTGCTAGGTGGGATTTGATTATAGAAGTTATGCTATAGACCAAAAAGGACTTGCTGAATATTTCCTTACGGCGCAATAGGCACTTTACCCGTTTAACATTACGATTAATAGGTGATTTTCAGTTGGAAATAGTGATACTATGTGAACAAAGCTGCTGGCAAAGTATTGTAGGTATAATAATAATATGTTGCCGCGCAGATTGGAACAGCACAAGAGAATGCACTAACGAACGGTGCAACCTACATAACGCGGAAACGTAACTGTAAACGGCCGCCGAGCAGTACCGTAACGATACCTACTTCTATGCCGATATATTATTTATCCTACCACAGTGCTTAGAGAGCTTAGAAAAGTGTCTAGACAGACACAAACGACAAAATCTAGTGTCTAGTTTTCTAGACACTGCTAGCGTGTTATTATAGAGTACTGTATTTTCAGACGCTTTAAAAACTATCGAGTTCTCAGATCAATTTTAATGGGGCCGCATCCATCCGTCCCTAAAGCCGAGACATGCTTTTCTTAAGCTAACGTGAAAAATTTAGAAAATAATCGCATGTCCAATGTACTCTATAACTTTTTTTATGTAAGCAAAGGACTTGACGAGGTAGTCGTTCACCTAAAGCTAAGTGTTCACGGCGCACGTAACAGTTGAACGAAACCGGTAGGTACCACCAAAGGCATAGGATTGATATTTGAGAGTAACGAAAATATTCTGGGTGAGTGGGTACCGCTTTGCAAAATAATACCCTGGACCCCTAGACGACCGCTTGCAGAAAAGTCCCACCATCTATCTATTTCCAAAATACTAGAAAACATTCAATAATAAAAGTTGAAAATAATATTTTCCTACAAATTATCAAACTTATACCACAATCAAATTAACTTAAGGTGGAACGTTTCACTAGCGCGGTAAATTGAAATTTTCTTACGTTCTTTTTCCAATAATAGTTTAATTACTCAACGTGATTACATAAAAACTAATTTTGCGCAAATAAATAGAATTTACCAATAAATTACAATTAAAAGTATCACCTGCATATTTTATCATTGTTTTAGCGACAAAATATGGCAATAGACTGAAAAACTAAGACGAAATTTGTTTATTGCCATTTGTCGCTAAACCAATGATATCTAGGAGATACTTTAAATCGTGATCTGTTGATACATTCTATTTCTTTACGTTAAATTAGTTTTAATATAATCACGTTTAGTAATTAAGCTATTATTGGCAAAAGAACGCAAGAAAATTTCAATTTGCCGCGCTAGTGAAACGTTCCACCTCTAATCTGCCCGGTACCGAGGCTAGGGCACCATGTCAAAGATAGCAGGTTTAAAGGTTTTAAGAAGCCCATTTTCATCCTCATAAACAATGACTTGTGAAATTACTTTTGGCAAGTAATTCGGAATGTTATTTTTATGATAACGAATGACGCGGGAGCTAGTCGTTCTCCTGATGTTAAGTTCACGCACGGCTGCCCATAACACAGTTAGTTACAGTATCACTCGGAACTCTAAATTATAAAGTTTCGCGAGACACAATACACTTCGCACTTCTCCCTAAGACATCAAGACAAGGTTAACATATTTTCATTTTTTTTTCATACGATTACTAGACTGTGAGATAAGATCATAAAGTCTCATTTGCCCTAGTAATTAGGTTTTGCTAGACAACCGATGGGGAAGAAAGGTTCTCGAGTGGCGACCACGAACCGGAAGACGCAGTAGGCCGGCCCCACTAGGTGGACCAACGATCTGGTCAATCCCGGAAAATTAAGTTTCCGTGGGAAAATAGCGGACTTTAGGTGAATCCACGGGGTGTCTGTAGTAACAACATAATTTAAGCAAGCTGACGTATTCGCTAATTTATCTCTTAAATGGTCAGTCGGGTCGAAACACCACGTTTAGGAAAACCGTTTCCTTTCTATATATTTCAATAAAGTCAGGTAGTAAGTGCAGTTAGGCAACATAATGTAGGTGCGACCGTTCTTACTGGTGACGTTTGCTACTAATTGTTAATTACTGTGGCAACGGGCCCCAGTGGGGGCCGGTTGGGATTAATCCACATTAGTTAGTCAATATTAAAAAAAAGTATTAGTAAAAGCGCAAAGTCGGAAGAACGTTATAGATAACATTAGCAAAGCCTGAAAGTACTTCAGTTTCTTAGCACGGAAATAACTAAGTAGGTACGTACATGTGCTAATAGGCTGAGGAAAATTATCCATAAAAATATATACCATTTTTCAGTTTCAAACTAAAACCAAAACGAGCTTTGTTGTTTAAAATAAGCTCTTTATAGATGAGGCCGTTGCTCAGCACTAGATGCCTTATGATGTGATGTATGATACGCTAAGACTAAAGTAGATGTGAAGCGTGTGATAGTAACTTAACGTACTCGCTTGGAAATTCCGCCCAATTTACCTCACGTAACTTTGTCATCGCACGAGCGTAGATGTTCAGGTTGCTTACACACTATTATGTACCTAGATCTACCGATATTTCAGGTGGGTTGCGGTTATCGCGGTTACGAGGCCAAAATATTATGACAATAGGATTATAATTTATTCAAATTATAAAACCATGACTGTTGAAAATTACTGAAAATCATGGCCCGAATTGACGTCGAAATGATAGCTAACGTCACGGTACTATTATTTCGCTTGACTTTACTAGACCTAGCTATAACCACTGCTATATAGTAAAATTGCTTGTTACTATAAGGTTACTGTAGGCCGTTAGAATATCTTAATACACCTATTAGCGCGGAACTTCCGTCGCCAGCAGAGTTGTTGTATAATAGAAAACTTCGTACTATTTTACCAAGATCAACGACATTTTATGAGCCTAAAGTACATACCAACATACATAAAAAACTATTAGATCGTCAAACATATCAGAAGCATTACTATGACAGAGGGTCAAGGGACTTAAAGCCATTGCATATTGGACAGAAAGTAAAAGTCAGATTAGGGAATAGATGGGAGCCGGGCACCGTAGAATCTATAGTAGGCATACGTTCATATTTGATAAAAATGGTTTCAGGTAATAGGTTGAGCCGTAATAGGAAGCACTTAACAATCGACTCTGACCAACGAATAGATCCATTGCCGGGCTACACATCACAATATGATGATATCTTACCAAGCGTACCTAACAGTGGGGTGGGTTCCCCCGCGCACAGCTCCAGTGTCCCTCCACCGTCCACCTCTTCTAATTTCCGTACTCGTTCCGGCAGGGAAGTGATACCTCCTGATCGGTGGGGCTACCCTGAGAAGTTGCGCATTCGCACCCGCGCTCGCTAGTGTTCATGTGTAACATACCTACATATACAAGTGAAAGTGTTGGCAGTGTTGGTACCTACATACTAAAAAACATATAATTGTATTAACCTAGATGAATAAGTTATATACTACACTAACAATAGGAAATTTGTATAGAAATAGCATAAAAGTACCGAAAAAAAAATAATTAATAAATATATATAAGTAGGTAACTATAAAATAATAAAATATAATTATAAAATGCATGTTATTATAAGAAAATTGTAAAGAGAAATATTGAATAATCAGGAACACAACTGGTACAGCACTCAGCATGTACGGTAAATAAAAAATAAATAGAAAAAAAATATTACAATAATAATCTATACATAAAAAAAAAAAAAAAAAAAAAAAAACTGAATTATATAATATCTCGCTAATCTAAGAAATATCTACTTACTATCCTAAATGTAAAATGTATATTTCCAAAAGTTGTTTACTTATTTATACATATTGTTTATCTATACATAATCATAACCACCACCATCATCATAACTCATAGGTTTCACTATCATAACATTCTAAATTTAAACATTTCTAAAACTAAATAATTATAGGTAATTATTAACTACCTACCTACTTACTTTCGTTTGTGAACGTGAAGTTATGTTGGTAAGGGATAGGTAGGATTAAGTTTAAAATAAAAGATTTAAATGATGTAGAAAATAATTTAATCGAAATAAGCAAACTAATGTATCATGTTCTTATTATGCAATTAGTGATTTGTAAAAAATCATGTCTATGGTGAACATAGTCTGTTTAATTAGAATTGTAATTACTTAATCATTCACTATTCTATTTCTTAATAGCATTATTGTGAATTAATTATAAACCTAAATTATATACCTACTTACATCACTTTATTGTTTGATAAGGGGATTGTAGGTAGATCTATTCAATATATGATTGTGTAAATGTGGGTAGATCGAATAAATCAGTTATGGCTAAGCATCTTGTTTCGTTTGATTTTGCTCTCCAAATATTATTACTTTTACAGTTACAACTGCTATCTTGTTTCGTCGTCTCACCCACCTTCTCTTTTGGGGTTGAATACCCAGGCTTATGTGGCAGTCCACCCGACATTATTCTGTGACATTTGTGTTTATTGTGTAATTCAATTGCTAATGCAGACTGAGTTGAACTGGCTACATAGGAATATTATTGCTTAGAAGAAGACTGGTTTGTTTTTCTAGTCGACTTAGCCCCGATTTCACCAAACTAAAATAAATTTTATTCCAGGTATAACTTTCCGAGAACAACCGATTTACGCGAATATAGCCCTTATACCACCAATTTAGTGAAGGAATAAGACTTATTCCTTGGATACAATCAAAATGGCGTCTTTTTTGTGTAATTTCATTTGTCAATTAGCTGTATCCAAGAGGAACGAATAGCCTTATATTTTGAATAAACGTTGGTGAAATCGGGCCTTAATAAATTAAAAAAAAGTTTTTAATTCAAGCTTATCATGTTTTCTCATGTTGTACATTTGTGAGATTTCTTGATCGATTTGCGTATTCTCCGAACCACCACAGCTTACAAAAATTTCAAAGAAAATCATTTTGATGGAAGTTTTTGCTTCAGATAATAATGAGCTATTATTAAATACATGTTAAATAATGGGCAGTAAGGTCGTATGTCGTAGTTTGTAATGAGTGCTATAGGAAAGTGTAATAATTGCACATAGTACAAATAAAGAGTTCAAAAGTGAATGGCAAATTAAAGAAGAGGTATAAGTCACAAAAAATATTTTTCTTTCTTTCAAATCTTAAAAATTAGGCCTTTCCTTTAATTTGCCTATAACCTTACTTCCCAGAAACAAACCATACCATCTAGAACGCACCGAACATGTAACCTATCCTTGAGATGAAAATGATTTTTACATCTCTCATATTCGGTAAGTAGGTCCTTATTACCACCCCCAAATGGGGCTTGTAGGTAACCAATTGGCGCTCTAGGGTAATAATGTAGCTAGAAAAGCCCTAGGGCGGTAAGTAATTAAAAAAAACTCTTCACTCTTTCAAAAAGTTCGCGTACATCTAACCATCATACTGGCAATAGACATCATGCATTCAGCCCAATGACAAAAGAGGTCGCTTCGCTATTCAGCCTTGTCTTCGTATGAGTATAATAGTCATCAATTTTAAATATCGAACGGCGAAGCTCAATTTCGTTCTTGAAAAAAAAAAGATGAAAATAAGGCGGGAATAGAAAACTTTTACTTTAAATATTGTTTGTTTTTGGGATTTTTTTTATAATTACATGCTAATTAGGAAAAATACATGAGTTCTGCAAGTGACGAAGATATAAGCTGCACTCCCGATTCAATGAAAATGGAAGCCGAAGCAGCAATTAACAATATTTTGCCTGAAAGTTCTAAAATTTTTTATTCTCGTAATGCCGGTTTTTTTCTACTTACCTCACAATCGAGATGTAAAGCAGAGTAGTTAGCTCGGGTGTAAGCATCAATGCCTTACAGCCCTTGGCTACTAATCTACTATTCATTACTCATACTCGGAAAGTAGGTCTGAAGCTGCTTGGGGAGCGGGTTGAAAGTAATACTTTTCAGCCCTAGGGAGAATCATTTTCAACTTATAAAAGCTCAAGCTGTCAAATTATTAAAAATAATACTAGTTCTATTTTCACATTTCTATTGAACCCTGTTCCAACTTTCTCTACAGCTACTCAATTACAGCGCTATGTAAAATTGAAATACTAAAGTATTAATTCAAAAATATTGTTTTTTTTTTATATATATTATAATTTAGTTTCAACTAATATTTCTTTAAAATAACTTAGATTTTGGCAAAATATTTGCAATTTTTTCAATGATGAAAGTGAGAAATAATGGCTAAATAACTGGCCGGCCACAGATAAAAAAAACCAAAATAGGCGGAATTGCGGCAATCCGCTGTCGTATTACATAAAAGTTGCAACAGCAGTAGCAAAGCAACAGTAGTAACAAAGCGACAGCAAACACTTAGCAATCGGTGGCAGTGTCCCGCCTGTTGCTCGCCTGTCGCTGAATGCATTTGGCCTTTCATACTAGCGCCACTAAACAGAACAGCAATAGATGGAAACAAAATAATGCCCTTTTTAGTTATCGATTGTCCGACGGTAATGATTGCGAAATTTACGCCTGTTGCAGCCAGCCGATCTTCATTTGTTATTTCGAGTTGTCGTTGTTTATACTTCCGTATAACAGGATTTGTATTCACTCATTTTTTTCTTTAGCTAATTCATGTTTTAATTTTACTTTCCTTGTATTCGTAATGAAAAGCACAGAGTTTACCTCGGGTTTAAAGACTTATTTAGTCCCTCTAACTATCGCCAAACCCCGGCTCGGGACTAAATCAGTTACTTTCATCCCTAGGGTAACAATGTACTATATTTACATTGAATACTATGGCAACGGTGAGCAAATCATTCGGATCAGTCGCGTGATGGTTTTGCGATGCATGAACGTGGCCTACTGACACAGTTTCAGCTGAGATATCGTTTGTATACATACCATACTAAGTAAATACACTAAGCTACTGCATTCCGATATAAAGAGAGATATAGCATAAGCTAACTTAGATAAAAAACAGTGGTACGGCCAGAGTACGGCCATCTTTTATGGTTGGGCGCTAAAAAGGACCACGTGAATCGCGCGGTGCGCAGACATCACCATAAGAAGAAACTAGTGATGATCAAAAAAACTTACTAAGTGAAGTGCGATCAAAATGATATGAACGGATTCATTGATATTTCTCTTCAGCTTTAAGGGTGCTCTATGGGGGAGGCCTATGTTCAGCAGTGGACGTCTTCAGGCTGTTGATGATATTTCTCTTGCAATCTTTTCTTTTATTTATTTATTTATTTATTTATATATAGGTACACAAAACAAATTACAATCAACGACTTATTCCAAATAGGTAAATATACAAACAAATCTGTTCTGGATTGTAGCTTAAACTATGTGTACACAGAAAAAATATAAATTACACAATCACTACCGAGACATGCAAATGAAAGTAGGCACCCATCAGCAAAACCACAAGCTTTGCTGATGGGTACCCAATGACAACGGTATACTAAATTTTTTTTTTTTTTTTTTTTTTTTAATAATAAAGTATGTCAAAATCTATCACGTATCTCAATCAATACAAGTAGGAAGGTTTCCTGGGACAGTTTCATTGATATCAATGAAACTTTGTCGCCCTAAAAATAGTGACCATGGTTGAGCAGTGAGCACTGAGGAGCAGTAGTGTTTTTCATACAATATATTTATTTTTTACTGTTACCAACATAATACACCTTAACACCGTTACCAATAATAACACTCGTAAAATATGCTGTATCTACGTAGCAACATGCAACATCGTTACGTTGATATCACAACACATTACTGCAGCGGCCAGCAACAGAGGCATTGATGGACGAACGTGTAAATGTGGGCACACATATACGTAAGTCCATCAATGCCTAGTTGTGGCCAAGGCTTGTATAGTAATTTTCTCAAATAATACGCGGAAATTAAAACTAAGGCAGAATTTTTACTTGAACTTATTTTTTCCCACCATAAAGTGTTATTTTTTTTCAATAAACAGCTTTCTATTTGCAAGCCGATTCGAAATTTAAATAAAATCTTTGTTAAGTTACCTCCTTGATAGCCATGTTTCGGAGTAAAAGATCGTTCCATTTTTAAATTACACGACAGATATGAGTTTACTATGTAATTTATTTGGCAGCTAAACCACGACAGATATGGACTTTCGTACAACTTTTGCCGGCCGCTGCTCGCCAGTACAGCAATTTCGATTTGTCTCGAAGAAGGTTGTCAAAATAATGCTTTTTCCAAGCATGTTTGAAAAAATCATATTTTAATATCAGTCGCTTAACATCAGGCTAACGACTGGCGACTCATGGCATTCATTAACATAAAAAAAAGTATAAGTAGCACCACTATATTTGGAAATGCTATAAGTGATACAATATGACACACAACCAGAACAAAAGAATTCAACGACTCGTGAAACACCAGAGCGGATATTTGTCTAAAGTTCAAATTAAGTATATTTCGATTTATGAAACTTGTATAAAGGGCGAGAAAGGGCATTTCTCACGTTACGTTACGATGCATCCTGTTAATGAATTTTGGGTAAGGATTCTTTTGGTTTGTCGATTTTAATCGATAGTTTTATTATGATCGAGGGTGAGAGCCAAAAAATAATAACAATATTTCTTAATCCCATCTATTTGAAAAGTGTAGTAATTAAATAAAACCAGTGAATAAGTATAAGGAAATAATTATTAAAGTAATTCAACAAAGAACACAGAGCTTGATAAATCGAATGACCGAATACAAAGAGTATAAAAACGTATATGTATGTGGCGCCACGAGTTGGCAGCCTAAGGAACTATTTTTTACTTTTCTTAATGCTGTGGCTTGTGTCTATTCAACATCCTCCCTTAGACACAATCCCATGTTGGCCGAACAGAAAGCCAACTTTGAGTGTGATATGGCCTTGGTGAGTGCATCTGCAACCATCAGATTGGTGCTTATGTGGCGCACGTCGATAGACCCTCCAAGAACCTTGTCCCGAACAAAATGATGTCGAACGTCGATATGTTTTGTTCTGGAATGATAACCATCGGTACCTGCAAGTTTTAAACAGCTTTGATTATCGTTGTAGATGACCATGGCTTCGCTTTTTAACTGTGGCCAGAAGTCCTCTTGAAGTTGCCTTAGCCATAAGGCTTCTTGAACACATGATGATAATGACATATATTCTGCCTCTGTTGTGGACAGAGCGACAGTAGGCTGACGTCTCGAATTCCAGGTGATTGATCCTCCCTGGAACAGAAAAGTGTAACCCGTACATGAACGCCTATTGTCTGACTCTGAACTGGCCCAGTCTGCATCACAGTATGCGTGTGGCATTGACTCATCAGGGCACTGTTTGTAACTCAGTCTGTAATCTTGAGTGCCTTTCAAGTAACGTAGGACACGCTTTAATGCAAGCCAGTGCTGCATTTGCGGTTTGTTATTATATCGGCTTAACATATTAATAACAAAACTTATGTCCGGGCGTGTAATCTGTGATATGTACAAGAGGCTGCCGATCACTTCCTGATAAGGTATGTCATATAATATTTCATCATCTTCTTTCAATAATTTAGTATTCATATCAATAGGAGTTTTTACAGGGTTGCAATCAGACATACCATATTTGCGTAACACTTCTAGTATGTACTTTTTCTGATCTAAATATATAATCCCTTTCTTTCTATCTCTTTCTACATGTATTCCAATACAGGAACGCAACTCCCCAAGATCCTTCATTTTAAATTTTTTATTTAATTCATTTTTGGTAAAGTTCTTTGAGTTTTTATTGTTTGTAAATATTAATAAGTCGTCTACATATATGGCTACAAATAATATATTGTTTTTATCAATAAGATTGTGATAAATGCAGGGGTCCAATTTTGATTGCAGGAGCCCCATTTCTTTTAGTGCAGCGTCCAACTTTTTGTTCCATTGTCGGCTAGCTTGTTTTAAACCATATAATGATTTTTTTAATAAGCAAACTTTCTCACCTTTTCCATACATAGGTGGTTGAGCCATATAAATCTCCTCTTCTATGTCACCCTGCAGTCTATTCCCTTTTTTTGTGAGCATCCTTTAACAACTAATCTTGCCTTATATTTTATTATATCTCCATTTTCATTTGTTTTTGTTTTAAAAACCCACTTGCATGGTATAGCCCTTTTATTAGATGGCAAAGTAGTCAGCTCCCAGGTAATATTATCCATTAGCGACTTGTATTCCTCATCCATTGCCTCTTTCCAGTGCTGAGCTTCAGCGCTATCCATAGCCTCTTCGACTGTCAGTGGATCTGAAGCCTGCGTGATACACAAAAAATTATTACCTTTTGCAGATGTGCTACGTGTTTGGTGGGGTCTCAATGTTATATTTGACTCAAAAAACTCTCCACTATCATACCCATCACTTGTATTTGGGTAGTATGTTTCATCTTTTGTACAGCAGCTATCAAAAGAAGTTTCTGAACTTATAGGTGACAATGTTGCATTTTGTGATTTATTCTCCAAACTGCTTTCTGATCTAGTTTCCTGTTCCCTCTCTTGAGTGCAGATACTCAACTCTGAACTATCATTATTTAAATTGAGGGGAACTGTAGCAAGCTGTGGCGATGGTACAGATTCCTGGGCAACATTATTTAAACTTTTAAAATTTTCAATGAATATTACATCTCTACTTATAGTAGTTTTTTTAGTTTTAGGATCATACAGCCTGTAGCCTTTTGTATTGTCACAGTATCCTGTGAAGATCATCTCACGTGATTTACGGTCCCATTTTTGTCTATTTTGCTTTGGGATGTGTACCATGGCTTTGGAACCAAAAATGCGTACATTAGATAAATTGGGTTTTTTACCAGTCCACTCTTCATACGGAGTTACCTCGTCCAGGACGCGTGATGGTGAGCGATTCACGACGTAAGCGGCTGTAGCTACCGCTTCTGCCCAATATGATTTTTGTAGATTTGCATCAAACAGCATACACTTTGCTCGTTCCACCAGCGTCCTGTTCATTCGTTCCGCTAGGCCGTTCTGCTCAGGCGTGTAAGGAGTGCTGGTTTGATGCTTGATGCCAGAATCTGCTAAGAATTTCAAGAAAATTTTATTACAATATTCCGTACCATTGTCTGTTCGTAGTATTTTAATTTTCTTTTCTAATTCTGTTTCTACTTTATTTTTAAATGTTTCAAATACTGCCTTTATGTCCATTTTGTTCTTTAGAAAATAAACAAACACTTTTCGGGAGTAATCATCTATGAAGGTTATGAAGTATTTTGCTCCACCAGCTGATGGTGTCTCCATCGGACCACATAAATCGGAATGAATTACTTCTAGCAGTGTTTCAGCTCGTGAACCAGACTGTGGAAATGGAAGTCTGGTTTGTTTACCCTCGCAACATGGTACACATAATGAACTTTCATCTTTTTTAGTTATATTAATACCTTCAGCACATGATTCTAACCTCTTTGTGTCAGCCATGTTTAAATGACCCATTCGCCTATGCCAGGTGACAATATCAGCTTTACTCTCCTTCGAAGAAGCAGCATATACATTGCCAGCAGAAATATTGAGTCTGTACATATTATTACAAAGCTTAGCTGTAGCTATTAGTGAGCCTTTTGAGTTGTATATATTACAGCCCGCATCAGTGAACTCAACTTTACAGCCATTTTTGGTTAGCTGGCTAACTGACAACAGATTAGCACTGAGGTTTGGAATATACAGCACATTTCTCACCTGAATCAAATGTTCATCATTACTCACAATGGTTTTAATGTTAATATTGCCCATTTTTTCTACTGAAACTTCATCATTGTTTGCCACCATTATCTTGTGTATTGAAGGTGGTTGTAAATCATACATCCAATCTGGCCGCCTTGACATGTGCATTGTTGCACCGGAGTCAATATACCAGTCATCCTGATTTACACAAGTATATGCTGAAAAAATAGCTGAAAAAACATTATTAGGAGGTTTCTTCTGTGTGCACTGATTCTTGAAATGTCCATACTTATTACAGTTAAAGCAACGTGGACCTTTCCCTTTTGGTTTGGGGTGATAACTTGGTTGATTCTTGTTCTCATTCATCTTATTGTTTTTTGTAAAAAACGCAGAAGACTCAGAAACCTTCACTTCTTGTAAAAGCTTTGTCTTTATAAAATCTGATGATATTTTCAAGCTGGAACTCTCTATTCCCATGATCATTGGTTTATAATTGTCCGGTAAACCAGCCAACATGAGGGTTCCCAACCATTCGTCATCTACTTTGAACCCAATATTCCTTAATTTGTGCGCCGTACTCATTATTTTATTCACATACTCTTCTATGTTAGCACAACTGTCTAAAGACGTATTGATTAAATCTTTTAACAAGCCCACTTTTCGTGACAGCCCAGAATCCTCGAAGACCTTTTGGAGGTTTTCCCACACTTCTCGCGCCGTTTTGGCACTTTCGATGTGAATGTAATTTATCGGTTCCACCAACAAAATTATTTTGGATTTGGCTTTAATGTCCTTCTTGCAATCGATTTCAATAGCGGCACTTGGATCCACGCATTGCCATAACTCCTCATGTTCTAGATAAGATCTAACAGCGAACTTCCAAGTTGTATAATTTTCTCTTCAGTCAGATCAGTTTTTCTATTTGTAGGCTATGTGGATGCGAATGGGAAGCCATTTTTGTGCACGCGGTCGCAACACGACACGGATTATACCTATTAAATTTGATAAACTGTACTTTACGGTAATTACTACTTTCCAAATTTACTCAAAGGTATATGGGGCGGCCCATAACCTGTAGTAATTAAATAAAACCAGTGAATAAGTATAAGGAAATAATTATTAAAGTAATTCAACAAAGAACACAGAGCTTGATAAATCGAATGACCGAATACAAAGAGTATAAAAACGTATATGTATGTGGCGCCACGAGTTGGCAGCCTAAGGAACTATTTTTTACTTTTCTTAATGCTGTGGCTTGTGTCTATTCAACAAAAAGAGGTGAAAGGTTTCCTCGATAAGTGCGGTAATGGGTCGTTTACGCGCACTTAATAACAGTGGCAAAATGACTTTTCTCATAGAAGGGGACAAAAAGCAGAGTGTGCCACCCGGTACTGAAATTATTTAACCTCGAGCTATGTACTTTGAATACTTCGTTACGCTTAGGATTCTACTCTAGAATCCTTCGCTTCGCTCTGGATTCAAACAATCGCTTGCGACGTAAATACATTACTTTGGTCCCTTGTGACATAATTTCTTTTATACATACTCAATACACTAAAGATAAATGATTACAAAGTGTTTATCCTACCATCTGGTATTCCTGTTTGTATTTTTTCATTATCCTCTTTGCCTTTTCCCATTTGTTATTGGGGTCGGCTCCCAATCTAACCTGTAGTGGCGAGCTACCAGAATTACACGAGCGACTGCCATCTGACCTCGCAACACATAAGGAACCGGTAACAGGGATGGTTAGAACAGGTGTCAGATTCTATCAGGGCGTCTGACTACTCGTAACGATTGCCACAGATGTTCTTATGACAACCGGGACCGACGCGACGGCTTAACGTGCTCTCCGGAGGCACGGAGCGATGGCATCGAAAACTGCACATAACTTACTAGATAAGTCTTTGGTGCAGGGCCGAGGATCGAACCCGGTGCCGTAAGTTTGCGAAGCGCACATGTTACCGCTCGGCCACCATCGCTCTCCTATTTGTATTTTTTCTCAGGCAATAATAGCATCACATACATTATCATGAAAACTTTGAGGACGCTTTCATTATTGAAATGTACCAAGTGCGGTGTGAAACGCCCCATTAACCAATAATACTATCTAATATTTTCTCACCATGCGCCATGTAAAAGCTTGAAATCAATTTGTAAACAGTTGTATTAGTATTGGTATGCACATGTCAACTAGATATTTGAATTGTAAAGCATTGGAAATCAGGGAAAATACTGTTTATGCTGTTTTGAAAGCATGTGTAAATATGGCTTCTGGGGGCATCGGTCACTGTACTAGATACACTATATTTAGGTATATCTGTCTGTATGTGTGTATCTGTACAAGTTTTGCAATCGCTGTGATTGACGCTAATGAAAAATTTTTGACCATCCACCAATTGAAATCAATTGAACTGCCTGCCAAGCGAATCTCAATTCTGACCTCAAATTATGTGGTGGATTTTACAACTTCCACGCTCGATATATTGGCCGAATAATTCGTCCCAGTTCCATATAATGCAATAAGCATTTTAGATTCAAAACTGCACTTCAACAAGGGCATTGCCCCTGAACCTATTTTGGATCCATATGCAGTTGCGGTGGAGAGATAGCTACAGTAACTTAATAGATAACACACCAATCACAAAGCATGCAGCCATTCTGAGTGATAACACGTCAATAAACAACAGTTTAATTAACTTAAACCATCAACTGTGGGCGTGATCTAGGCCGTGTGGTCTCGGTTTGCGAATAGGACCACTCCATCTCTTCCAGTGGCCGCCGTAAGGCCGTCCATACACGTTCAATTTTATTGATCAATCTTTATGATTGATCAATATTATTGATGTGTAGGGTTAGTATTGGTCAATTTTTTTCGGTTTACAGTATGGAAAATACATTGACGGAAGTGGTCTCGTCAACTTTATTGATCAATAAATTGAATGTGTATGGGGGGCCTAAGAGTCGGTCAATGGAATATCCAGGGAATGGGCAGCAGCATTCACCTGGGTACATTGAAATCTTCTGCGATCACCAAGCCGCCTGCCAAGCGTAGTGATTATGGTAAATCCTCCCTATGATTGTTTTATAAATAAAGACTGTTTTTATAATTTTTCTTCTATCATTTCCATAATCCCGCCACCATATATTAACATAGATTTTTGTCTCCTCTCGTCCCCATCGCGCTCACTGCCTCTCTTTCTTTTAAAACTACCTAATGCTATTACATGATAACAATGATAAGCGTCCTAAGTGGTGTTTTATGGTGGAGGCCTATGTTCAGCAGTGGACGTATTTCGGGCTGATGATGATGAAACCATCAACAAAGATGAAGTAACCTTGCCTCTGACTTAAAACGACCCTAGGCAACGTCTACCTAAATCTCTTTAACAATAATTTAATCTCATTCACTTCATACACTAAATCTATATAAATCAGTCATATGTATGGATCATTTCACTCAAGCATGTGAAAAATCATATGAAAACCTTTGTCATTAATCGCACCTGCTACTTTCCTTATAATGAATCGTGAATGTCAATGTAAATATTTATAAGAAAAAACACAGACCACTAACAATCTAATCAAACAGCTAATTATTAGACTAAGAATTTAAACATTTCCCCTTGTTATATAGGAAATAGGGTTCAAATTCTGGCGATAATGTAAACAACTTCTGTTGGACATCTCGTGATTAAAAACTTAACAACAGTTATGTTTTATTAAAACATGTTTAGATTAAACGCTACTAGTAATTCATAGTTTGCCTGGAGGAGATTAATTGTAACTTATTAGAGAAAGTAAACGTTACTTTGAGAAGGAGTTTTTCATACAAGTTTTTACACAAAAGAATTAAATAAGTAACACACAAAGCCAAACCAAAAGTACATAAAAGGCAGCATAATAACTTTAACCACTAGTGAAAATTACTAGGCCGGCCGGCCTCCTCACCCCCCCCTCCCCCCCTCGGTGGTCCGACGATCTGGCGAAATCCGCGTGGAGCCGATCGATGCAGGTGACGCTCTCTGGGGGAGGCCTATGTTCAGCAGTGGACGTCTTCAGGCTGTTGATGATGATGATGATGAGTTAAGTAGGGTATATTCATGGCTTCTATTTTTAAAGGACCAATTGATAGTGTTGCTGCTAAAATAATTATGATAATTTTAATGTAATGATATTATATGTTAATATTTCGCTAAATAAGTTTAAATCCATTCTCTTCAAATGCCCAGTAAACATAATTAGAATCGTCCAAAGTTCAAGCGTACCTATGTAAATAAGGTAAGTATTCACCGTGCTGTCGCCCACTCTGAATATAAATGCCAGCTACAAAGTAACCGGTCGCGTAAACAAACGCCTCCATTGTGATTTCTAGAAGTAAAAATATCGCGCAATTACTTCTTGCTGATACAAACATGTTTGAAAGTTCTGATGAACCTAAAATAACAATATATCACCACCCAAAGATGTAACATCAACAGCTGGAAGACGTCCAGTGCTGAACATAGGCCTCCCCCTCAAAACGCCGTTTTGGAAGCTTATCATAGGGAGGGGGGGGGGGGGGGGGGGAATTTGCCATAATCACCACGATTGGCAGGCGGCTTGTTGATTGCAGTGCATTATGCGTGGTGTGGTATAAAGACTGAGGAGAATGCTGGTGCCCATTCCCTGTAAAGAAACTTGTTTCGATTAATATGTTTTTGTTGAACATTTGTAATTTTATTCATGAAAATATAGTTTAGCCAGATTTTGAATGGAGGTGCGTATACAGCAGCCTTAAGTATAGACAGTGTGGCTCAGTCATAACCCGTGCGACATTCAAGCCGACGTACTCAGATTCATATTCCGCTTGGCCCTGCTTTAATGGCTTTTTATGTTTGCACGAATTTGCGCTCACTCCCATGGTGGCACTTTACATCGCTAGTAGTGTTCGCGTATGCGTCTTATTTGGCCGAATACAAAAAAGTAAAGTTACTCTATTCGCCTATATTTGTCTATTTTCACGAAGACGAATACACAAATACACTGGTATCCGCCGGTTGTCGGTTTTTGGTCACATATCAAAGGATTGCGAATATACTGTGAATGTTCAGATTGTTCGGCATACATATTCGCTGCTCACGATGCGTGGACAGTGTGTTCGAGTTATTTAGACGTCTAATCTACATAACCGAATTAAACACCGTAAAAAGCGCGAATAGCGATGTTAAGTTCCACCAGTACAGCGGTGAAGGGAAACATTGTGAGGAAACGGCATGTTCACAAATCTCAAAATTCGAGAATATGATGTATTGTCACCCCCCAACCCGCACTTAGACAGCGAGGTGGATCATGTCTACCTCTCTGCATTAATAAGAGAATGCCCGTTTCCCACTTCCCGTTACAGTAAAAATTACAAATAGGTAATATATTAACGTTGACTAAGGTAATAATGAGGTGACCATATTTCCATTTTATTAAATTCACCAATAAACCTACAACCGTTGTAATTTACCAAGAAATAAATCCTTAAACCCGCCACACACATACTTAACTGAACAGAAATTGCTCGTCCATAGCCATACAGCAAAAAGTGCCGCTCTCTGGGGGAGGCCTATTTTTAGCAGTGAACGCCTTCAGGCTGTTGATGATGATGACGATGAGCCTTACAGCCTTATTATTTAGATTTCTATGCAGCCTACACATCTTCGTCCATATAGCCCAAAGCCCACACTACCTATACAGAACTGCGCGGTTTTACTTGCTATATAAACACCGAGTTCTAACTAAGGGATAAGATCCAAAATGAGATCTGTAGGAGAACTTAAGTGACCAATATAGCTCTTAGAATTAGCAAGTTGAAATAGCAATGGGCAGGCCACATCCGGCTCGTAGAACTGACAACCGATGGGGAAGAATGGTTCTTGAGTGGCCGATGGATGCCGGAGACGAGCAGCCGCTCAAAGTGATAGTCTCTGCGGGAAGCCTATGTTCAGCAGTGGAAGTCTTCAGGCTGTTGATGATGAGCTTTAACGGTACAGTTGAACTGTTTGTTCTATACACCTAGAACTGAACTGGTCGGAACTGAAGGTGTGTAGCGGGCTTTACTTACACAAAAGTTACGCAATAATGGTGCAGGATTACCGGGCAACCCCACAAACTTACTTGTTTATTACATTAGTGGACTCAGCTGAACTGGACTTATAGTAGTGGGTAGTTTGTATTTACGCCGGTCGTCTTTTAATAATAATAATATATACTTACCCTTCTTGGAGGGGTCTCCTATGCCAATTTCGGCCACGGAGACTCCTGCTAGTTTTAAGAGCAAATTATGGATTTTAAACGGAAACCACTTTAAATAAATAAAAGTCATAAATTTATTTCGGGCAATAAACCCTTTCTATTTACTTTATACATGACTAGCAGAGCCGCCCCGGCTTCGCACGGGTTAATTAGCTTTGTTTTGTTTTGTTTTGTCAATAAAAAATGTGAAAATTTTATTTTCTTGGAAATGGTGACTCTGCGACGAAAGTAGATTTAACTTGTGATCATCTTTAGAATCCATTTTGGATAAGTGGTATCGTCATTAGAAAGCCGTTGAAAAGGACGTGCGAAGTGTCATTAGAGAAAATGAGGTTTTTTTATGCAATTAAAATTAAAAACACACTACTCTCTACATACGCTCTACATAACGCTCTACGCTAACTGGCAAAGCGGTGGTACCTATCTAGACTAACTTTGCAGAAAAGTCCTACCACCTAATAAAAAATAGCCTATCTTTACAGACGATAGACCTATTTAAACATCCTGAAAGGAAACTGTCTACCAACCAATCATTCTGTATAAAGAAATATTCTTTATTTCGTCAGTCTACATTTTTAAGTATTAAAGATAATGGTTAGTTTATAAAATCAAATCGTAAAGGATTCGTAGACGAGAACACACAAGATTATTAGATTTAATTATATGATTAATCAGTAATACATTACGTAAATGGTGGTAGGACTTTTCCGAGTTGGTCTAGGTTAGATATTCTGCCGTCAAGCAGTAGTTTGCAACCTTTACTGTGCTCCGTTTCGTGTGAAATTATTGGGAGAAATCATATTACTAGACTGTCCTAATATATCAGGATGACGTGCGCAATGCAGTGTCACGCAAAACTTTGTTTAGTTTTCAGGGTGGCACGGCCACTGTTATCGGCAGCCGTGACGCTTAACATCAGGCGAACTGCTAGCTCGTCACGCACGTCATTCGGTAACATAATGATATCATTAAAAAAATAGTGGTTATATCACAGACACCTAATACTATAAGCAGTTAACATAAGAGAAATATTGCGTGCCACTTTATACAACATACACACGTCACACACAAAAATGCACATCAAAACTTACTTGTGAATTGATAATTCAGGTGTTTGCCTAAATGAAACGTTGCCGCACAATGGTGCACTACATATTTTAGTGTTTGTAGCACTTAATATCAATTATAACACAAAAATATTGCAAAAAAAAAAAACAGGCCGCACGTTGTCTGTTTGTGTGTTGTGAACGAGATAAAGCTATCAAATTTTAATAAGAGCGAAAGTAATGGATATATCATTTTTTCTCGTTTATGTAGTAGTGAAGATAATGTTAGGTCTGCTTACTGTATAGTACTAGATGTCTGTGAGTTATATACTGACTTCAATCTTTCATACTAAATAATAGTACTGGAACGATTTTGATACAATTTCTATAATAATAAAATAAAATGAATCGAGAAACTCCTCTTTTTTAGGGTTCCGTACCCAAAGGGTAAAACGGACCCTATTACTAAAGCTCCACTGTCTGTCTGTCTGTCTGTCCGTCTGTCACCAGGCTGTATCTCATGAACCGTGATAGTTAGACAGTTTAAATTTTCACAGACGATGTGTTTCTGTTGCCGCTATAATAACAAATACTAAAAAACAGAATAAAATAGCATAAAATAGAATAAATATTCAAGGGGGCTCCCATACAACAAACGTGATTTCTTGCTCGTTTACCAGATGAGTCATAGGTGGCGCTGCTTTAAATAGTACTGCTACTCAACACTAGATGGCAGGGATAGACAATGGTACGGAACCCTTCGTACGCGAGTCCAACTCGCACTGGGCTGGTTATTTTTAAATCGATCAATCCATATGCTTCATGTATCTTAGAAAACCTTCATAGATTGATTTCTAGTGTCCTTAAACGTGATTATCATTTTAATAAATAACACTAATGGGTCGATGTAACTCGTAATGATACGAAATGTTTCATTTGCTTCGGCACGTGTTGAAATAATGTTGTTAATTAGATAGTAATGTTGGATATGTCTGCCACTACCTTATATACTTATTGACTACAACAGTGTAGAAATGGACATCTCACCTGATGGTAAGTGTAGATGAAACCTAAGGTGGGACACGCTTACCCAGAAGATACCTATTCACTCTGCTCTTGAATACGCCTAGATTGTATGTGGAAGGAAATACCGTTGCGACCAGCAAGTTCCATTCCTTAGATGTACGGTTTATGAACGAACTTCCAAACGATTTGGGCGAGCATGGGGCACGTTCACGACATAAGGATGGAAGGCTTCACCACGTCTAGTTGTTCTATGACGGAATGGAGAGGATGGGATGAGATCATGGAGCTCCTGAGAATACTCTCCAAAATTGCATAACAGTCGTTATTATTTGTTTTCGTATAGGTACAGTCCACAAAAAAATGTTTCTTTAGCCCCTTTGCCTGGCCTTGCCATATTCTCTTCAGTAAACAAAACTACCAGTATAATATTGCTATCTGTACAAAACCTAATGTCATATAACCTTGAAAGTACATTTATCATATTTTGTTAGTACATAACATATCCTAAGATGTGCATAGAAACGTCCACAAGTTCTTTAAATCCTTAATTTTTTTGTAACGAACATAATAAATAGGTAGCAAATGATTAACCGGTTTAACCAACGTACGTAGTACATATACCTCTTTGGGCTTAACATTGATTTAGCTAGTTAGCATTCCTTTCTAATAACATTTATTTATATATACTTCAGCACAAAATAATGTACAAGGAGAATAATATTTTAATGGTAAAACTTTCTAAAGTTCAAAACCAATTAATAATGTGCGTTTGTAAAGCAATTTGTAAAGTAGATATCTAGCTTTTGTGCAGGGCTCTATGCCTCACACAAAATAACAAGCGATTCAAAAATCTAACTTTCCATGATGAATTCGGAAAAAGAAAAACTAACGAGAACTAAGCTGCAGACGTAGCTAGTAAAAATGAGAGTACAATATTCTAAAGAGTAAAGTTATTAGGTGACTATGTAGTTGAAAGTAAATAAGTGTCTAGTACATACAGGATCAGGGCATCGATCGCGCGGCCCGGCCGAGCCGAGTGCGCAGGCTCGCGAGTCAAGCGACGCGCTCGCCGGACGCCTGACGTCATCGCGTCACCCGCCCGCCACCGGCGCGCGGCGGCCGCCATCTTGCACAACACAAGTTCACAATTCACAAGCGTGGCCATGCGTTTATTATAATCATCCGATTTTACAAGTGGTTTATGTAATCAGAGTTATAACTGAACGTTGCAAGTTGATTGTTTTAAGTAAACGGGATATGCTTTTGGCATTTGAATACCTATTATGAAGAATTTGGATGGAATAGATATCAGGCACTGTTTTTGAGGTTATGAAATTTTCGTTTTTTCGTGCCTAAAATTGCAAACTTGGATAATGGATAAAGTCGTCGGCAAAATTATAGTACTTCGAGAAATATGCGAACATAAAAGCGTACTTTTCGGCCCGTTTGGTGAAGAAATTTCTGCACAAAGGAAACTTGACATATGGAATAAAGTACTGAACAAGGCGAAATCGCTTGGGCTCGTGTCTTATGATAAAGATTACAAGTACATGAGAGATGTTTACTGGCAGAATATCAAAAGAGGCGCATTAGGGAAGAAAGGGAATGTTAACAAATCGGGGCGAGAAAAAAAGTACAGTCCAATCGATGATTTGGTGTTCGAGATACTAGAGAAGTCGACGGCCCCTGTGCCGCCAATGCCGGCAATAGCAGAAACATTGACGGCGAAAGAAGAACATGACTGCTTCGACCCGACAGCCCTCGACCCAACAGCCTCTGATTCAGGGCCCCTCGATTCCACGAAGCAGGATGAAGACATCAACCACAACCAGAACGTTGTCTACCTGGAGGATACAGAAACCATCTCTCCAGTTAGAAAGAAGAGGAAAAGAACCATTCAATCAAAATTCCTGAACGAAGAGACTTTGAGGAAGAAGAAGATGACGCTTCAGCTAGAGTACATGGAGATGCAAAATTACAAGATGAAGCTTGAAGTCTTAGAAATAGAGCAGAAGCTTGGTATCAACCCATCTAAGTACACGAAGGAGATAGCAAAGACGTTTAACAATGTTTTCAAGGACGAAGATGATTCCGAGCAAGCATGTGATTCTGATGATTAAATACATGTTATTAAAGGTTATTTTGTATTAAATTTGATAAAAAAATTGAAATATTTGTTTTATTTATTATAGTAAATAAAGTATTAAGTTAATTACATTTTAATCTGTCATGGTAACTAACATTTCTAAAATCATTCACCATTTATTCATGAACAGCATGAAGACGTCCACTGTTGAACATAGGCCTCCCCCAGAGAGTGCCACTTTATGCGGCTGCTCGCCTCTTGCAATCATCGGCTCCCCGCAGTTTTCACCAGAACGTCGGTCCACCTAGGGGGGGGGGCGGCCTACGCTGCGTCTTCCGGCTCGTGGTCGCCACTCGAGAACCTTTCTTCCCCATCGGTTGTTAGTTCTACGAGCAATGTGGCCTGCCCATTGCCATTTCAACTTGCTAATTCTAAGAGGTATATTGATCACATTAGTTCTCCACATTGCTGATCTATCTCGTAGGGAAACACCGAGCATAGCTCTCTTCATAGCTCGTTGCGTGACTTTGAGCTTACTAATGAGGCCAACAGTAAGAGACCACATCTCAGTTCCATAAGTCATCACTGGCAACACACACTGATCGAAAACCTTTGTTTTCACGCTCTGCGGTACTTTGAACGAATAGAATTGAATTTCTAAAATGTTGGATAAATTATTGTACCTACAATTTCTTTGTATAGTTAGGTACTAACTGAAACTACAAAAAAAAGAAAAATATTGCCTTCTCGAGGGGGGCAACGGGAATAAAAAAAGACCTTTGTAGTTAGTTGTCAAATAATATGAACGTAACAAGGCGAACGGGAATATAAGCTACCTAAGTAAACTTCTTGTAATTAACATGAAGCCTAATCCATTGCGTAGACATTGTTTCTAGTTCACATCAATTAATAACGGGATCCTATATAGTTAACGCTCACAAATGTGTATAATATGAACCTTACACCCTCAGAAATATGACCCACCAACATCTTTACAAAAAATGAGATAAAAGTTGAAGTGTAATTTTGAACCTTACGCGTACAGAAATACGAGTCACCGTACTCCTTAACTAAAAAGAGAGATACACTGTAAAATGGCAGTCTATTTCGATGCAGTGAACGTAAAAAAATAACGATACTTTTTATTGTTCGTTTTCGAATCGATCAATGACCTTCGTAGCTCGTAGCACTTTCGTAGCAGCTCCGGTGCTACGAACATGTTTGTATAATTTTTTATTTGTGTACGAATGTATAATAATTGTTTTTATTAAATATAAAACATTGTATATACATGTTTTAGGACGTATACAAGTGGAAATAAAGAGTTATGACATTAAAAATCTAATCCTGTAAGTTTATGAAATTTGCAAAATGTATATGAAACCAAAAGATGTAAGATTTTAAATTCATAGGTTTAAAAAACATATTTATTTAGTATTATAATAAAACAGATCTTTCTAATACCGGAAGAACGCGATATCGATCCGTCCAAGGCCTGCTTTTAAGTCAGATACAGATTCAGTCTATTGAAATATACTCAGTCAAGTTCATTTAAATTATTCTAGATCTGTAACTTGATCCATAATATTCATCCATACTTCCATAAAGCTATTATAAACTAGCTGCGTCCCGAGGTTTCACCCGCGGTTAAAAAGTAGCCTATGTGTTACTGCATTATGTAACCTATCTCTATTCCAAATTCCATCCAAATTTGTTTCAATTCGATTGTATTTTTTTATGTTTATCATCAAGATGTCCGTCACCCGATTTGTTTTTTTTTTTTGAAACTATTTGCTATATTATTAGTCCTATGGAAACATCAAAATCGTAGTTTGATGATTGAATAAAAAAATTAAATATCATTCAAGTGTTTCTCACTTCGATCAGGTATACAATGTTTCTCAGTATGAAATTAAGGGTCAATTCAGCCAGAGCACCAAATTCTCGAGCAATTTTTTAAGTGCTATTGGAATATCAACCTTAATTCATTAAGACAAAGCTGAAAATCGGATGCAACATTAAAATAGGTAAGATTTTCGAGCATTTTGCTGCTCCGTCTGAATTGACCCTAAGGCGACGGAAGTTGGTTTAATTAATCTTTTTATTGAAAGAATCTATAAAAAATTCATGCTTCATATTGTAGACCTCCTGAATGGCCAAGGCTACGCACGGGTTATCTAGTTTTATGCCCTACATGGAAGACAGGAGGCAGGTGCGCACTTGCCTTCCTTCACTGTCATAGTAGCTCTCTTAGGCTTCCCGCACACGGGCCACCGACCACAACCACAAAACGCCGCCACCGGCATATTTCCTATAGTTTTCATACATTTTATATGGACTCGCCGCACACGGTTGACGCCGGTGGCCGCCACACGTTACCATTGTCGCTGCTCGCTTCTTGTGGCCCGCACCGGCCACTAAACGCCGACACACAACGCCGCCACACGCCACTCGCGTGATTCCGCACCCCTTTCTCCTTCCTCCCTACCTCAGTAAACCTGTTAAAGTCGACGGCAACGAACGCACGTAGTCTGGTGTTCATTTAAATAAATATGGATATAGAATTATTTATATCAGAGTCCATTATGATACTGACTGCTTTGGTTAAAAAAAGTAGCAGCCAACGACCGCAAGTGTCGACCACCGGTCACAAGTGGCTGTCGCGCGCTTCAGCTACCTCTGTAGCCGCTTCTAGCTTTTCGTGGCTGCGTTTGTGGCTGTCGCGAGTGGCTCGTGTGCGGCGACACTTAGGGAAGCGCGACTAGCCGTTTCTAACCTAACCGATCGGTAAAGTTAAGCAACGTTCGCTGCGGTCACTACTGTGACGGGTGAATGCTACAAATAGTGGTGTTTATATTTACAACTGAGCGATACCGTGCTTCGGAGGGCATCTAAGCCGTCGGTCCCGGCTATTGTCATAGTAGTCGTTAAGCCAAGTCAGAAGCCATTGGACGGCATAAAAATTCTAAAACCAGTGCTGACAACTTGCCTACACGAGAAGAAGAAGTGGACCGCCGTTGTTTCATCCAAATAGATTCAACCGTTTTAGCGAAAGCGACACAAATAAACAGGGAAAGTTTCACTTTTATATATTTTAAAAAAAGTAGGGATATATGATGTTGTTGTTATGTTGTTTAACTGGTGAACTGTAGTTCAGCCGTGCGAAACCGCGGGCTGCAGCTAGTTAGTTACAATAACACAATAGGTAACTATCCTTTTCCATTTTGTAATTAGTTTTATGACAGCTTATAATAGATAATTGTGGAAAAACTGTCCTAGCGTTTAGAAAATAAAAACCATACAAATATCTAAATAGGCACATTTAGCATTACCTCTTTAAAAGGGCTACGTCGTTCGAAAAAAATTGAGGGATGTGATCAGTAGAAAAAATGTAGTATCGGTTGATCGTGAGTAGTGATCGGATAATCGAATGAAAGTTTACCGTAACTTCCTTGGTTTGCTATATACCTATAGCCCGAAAACCTCGTATTTGTTGGGTGTGAACGAGATGACTGCGTTTTTTCCAATAAATTATATTAATGAAATTAAAATAAAACAGTGAATTACCTAAAAAATATCATATTCACTATGAATACTTTATAATGTACTTATGTTGATTATTTCGTTACAATAAACAAAAAAGCGATACCTAATATTCTATTTTTTATTAGAGACTTTTAGTAATCGATTTCGATTGTAACATCTCTATATCGAGGGCCTAGAAGGGAAATTAGATAACGAACAAAACCATTATCGCGAGAAAACAACGATTTAGTGATTTTTTTCGACAAATTTAGCAATAAAATTACGTTATGATGTAAAACTGAATTACGAGCTTTATACATTTTATGTGACGACAAAATGGTGATTCTGTGAAATTATACATTATTTGGTCAGTTATTCACTTATTCCTCTCAAGTTTTACAGCTATTATTGAAGGTTCATTTCTGTTACAAAAATACCTTTTTTGGAATAATTTTGGCACGGAATAATATATTCGAGCTAGGGTAAGACCAAAAGATGCGTCGTGATTTGGGCTTTATCGTCATGCAAAAAAGTCGATTTCGCAAAAAGTGTTAGTTATCTAATTTCCCCTCTACACTCTCGATATATTAATATTTTCTTGCAATCACTAGTTCAATCTGTCTAGAATACAATAACATAGTGGAAGGAGCATACATGAAATGACACGAGCCATAATTGCCACGCCGCTTCCGAGTGTAACCCGATAACACGCGGTTATCTCGAGTCATTCGAATCGTTGATCGACGAACTACAACATTCACACAATTATATATTTTACATTTACATGAACGTGTACTTAATGTATGTATCATAAATGTATGTGTCTTCTTTGCGTATCAATGTGTGCAAGATCTTTGGGAGTTAATTGACGATTGATTCACATTGTTGCGCTGGCGTCAACGTTAATGAAATTGAATTGAAATAATTCATCTAAGACTTATTTAACGTCTGACTTAATGGTGCGTTGCGTTGTGTTTCAATTTCAACATAAACGTTACGTTCTCTACTTTTTTTTCGTATAGTTTGGCTTTACACATAGTGTATTTAGCCAGTGTCAAGTATTGTACTTTTTCATCATGTTATCAAATATTTATCACGTAAAGTCTTAGTCACAGTCTGGGTCATATATTTTAATCATAGTCCAGTTTAAGTCATGCCCTAGTAAAGTGGTGGCGACTTTACTAAAAGCTTCCATGGAATTTTGGAAGCAACACGAAAAACCACGTTTCACCACATTATACGACTTGCCCACACGCATGCTCGTAATTGCGCAAAACGCCACCAATTTTAAACATTAACACTGGAAAAGCACAAGTTTTGAAAAATAATACAATGCAGCGACGTGAACTTTCCGCGTTCCCGCCAAAACTCTTCTTTCCACTTGATGATGGGATGTAGTAAATATACTATAATAAAATTTGGTTTGGTTTGGTATAGTAACTTAAGGTTGATTTTGATTTGATGCTGCCTTGAATCCGCAGAATGGGTACTCAACTCCTCACCAATTTACAGCAGAGGAATCGTGTCTGGGCTCAATTGGAATGGTTCAGTGAGTAGAGGTAGATAGAGATCAGATACTTAGGGTGAGTGGGATTTTTGATCCGTGTTGTAGTGTCATTCAAGCCCCTCCTTTTAGTATATTCATCAATACACTTTAAAGTATAACTGTGCCAATTTTCAAGACTACATGAATTATGTCGGCTGATTGCCAAATTTTTAGCGAATTTTCTTACACTATGAGGTGGAATGGTAGGTAGGGTATACAATCCGCCATGTTGAATCTAATGTAACGTAATGTACCATATGTCGCCCAGAATGTTAATACGCATCGATTGGTATCAAATTTGATAAAATATGATAAGTAGTTTAGGTACAACGAGGGAACAACAGAGACAGAAAATTCGCGCCCATTTCCATTCATACCCCCTTACCAATAAACATTGCATAACAGTGGAATAGCTACTCAGTATTTTCTATTCTTTTATCTTTGCCCATTTCAAACTCAACAGAGAAAGACAAAACACTAAATAACTATTCATCCGCTACTCAACGTTTATTAGTAAGGCCGTACGACTTTACATAGTTACACTGAGATATGAAAATTATGGAAAAATATTAAAGAGGTGGCACGAAGAATCCAAGTCGGCTAGGCAGTGTTCGAGAAGCTTCGTCCTATCTTTTCGTCCAAAATACCACAGAGCCTGCAAACGAAGGTTTTCAATCAGTGTGTGTTGCCAGTGACGACTTATGGAACTGAGACATGGTCTCTTACTGTTGGCTTCATTAGTAAGCTCAAAGTCGCGCAGCGAGCTATGGAGCCAGCTATGCTCGGTATTTCCCTGCGAGATAAGCTCCGGAACGAGGAGATCCGCAGGAGAACTAAAGTAACCGATATAGCTCTTAGAATTAGTAAGTTGAAATGGCAATGGGCAGGCCACATCGCTCGTAGAACTGACAACCGATAGGGAAGAAAGGTTCTCAAGTGGCGACCATAAACCGGAAGACGCAGCGTAGGCCGGCCCCCCCTCGGTAGACCGATGATTTGGTGAAAGCCGCGGGGAGCCGATGGATGCAGGAGGCGAGCAGTCGCTCAAGGTGGCGCGCTCTGGGGGAGGCCTATGTTCAGCAGTGGACTTCTTTTTTTTTAATATATATTGTTTGATAGGCTGTTCAGGCTGTTGATGATGATAATGATGAAAATTATACATACTCGAAACGTACTCATTGATACCAAACATGACGTATTTAAGTTCGATTCCACATTATTCCTCAGCTGTATGTCTCTTTCTTACATTACCGAGGCCAAAATAGAGGATACTAACATTTTCAAAAAATATGATTTTCATGAGATAACGGGAAACCGTGGCGCTCTGCAGGTGCTATACATTGTTCTTATTTGTGTGCGAGGTACCTAAATTTTGCTTCTAAAATCAGATAATGCTGTACATAAATACACTCCATTTATATTCATAAAAGGTTCCGCCCGTAATTTGACATTCTCAATGCCCAACTGAGCCTTGAAACTAAAAATACAGTTTCCAATTTCTTCCTGATATAGATGTACATCTTGAGACGGGATTCTTGGAATACGAGAAACTTGCTATCAAATGTATTATTTCATTAATATTACTGATATTGATTAACGAAATAGTTAAGTCATTAATTAATTACAGCAATTAGTTATCGTAGAAACGAATCACGTTTTAAAAATAGCCATGACCCTTAAATGTCATTTACATTTCGGTAATAAAAACAGTGCATCTAAGTCCAATTATAGCAAGAGTGAACGTTGTTTTTCATTTCATAATACTATTCAGATTTCATCAGAACTGCGTTTTAATGAGGCATGTATATAATATAGATTGCACCATGATTTCAAAATGTTTGTAACCATCACTAGTTATTCCACATTCGTCCAGCGTAGTTTCGGACCGCATAAAGAAATCCGCTTCCGGCCTACCTTTAAATTTCGCTTTTAGCTCATACAATATCTATATATAGTAGTATATTCTAGTAATAAACTCTTGTTTCGTCCCATTTGCTGACCAGAAAACAATAAATATTTGTGAACATTTCACACAACCCCATCTAGCCCCAAACTTTCTTGTTTGGGCTTTCTTGCTTTCTTGTTTGATACAAACCAAACATCTATGTTCATTACACAAATGTTTGTCCTGCGTGGGAATCTGACCCACAGCCTATGTATGGGCGTAACCCTATCAAGACGTCTTTTCATACTTCTCTGCTTTTACAAGTGTCCATCCCTGTAACCGTACAAACTTGAAAGCTCTGCCATCCCAATAAGAGTTTGATCGTTAAACTCTTTGAGCACGATCTTGTTTGAACATAAAACAAAACGTTTTCCAATGTAGTCACCGTGCAATCATCCATTTATCCATCGAAATCCCTGTGAGTCACCGCAGGCCGCCTAACAAAGTGCATGCTTCCGCGAACGGTTCGCTTCCAATGAATCAGGCTGGATACATTGTGCATAACTCGTGATAATGTAAACATATTGGTGCTTCACGGCTCAGTTATCACGACAATTTACTTTGTAATGTTCTGCGTATTACTGACTGATCTGTCTGTGATTTTACATAATTTATAAGTTGGAAAGGTGTTTTGGTTTCTGGCAAATAGCTCTGGTTACTGTGTCGATATTTTTAGAATTACGTGCCCAGTGACATGTCACGCAAAACTTTAAAAATCTGATATACGAGATGCACTGTAACTGTTATGTGCTGCCCTGACGTTTAACATTGGGTGAATGACAAGCTCGTTACATTATTCGTTTGCATTACAAAATTGTATCTTTTCTTCAATTTGCGTCCACTCTCCACAGCTCGCTGCCATATTAAGCATGCAGGAGCATTCAATTTCAGATATTTGGTGTCGTTCCCAAGTCGTGGGGATTCCGGGACAAAGTTTGTACCGCGTAATAGTTGCAGGTTCAACTACTGACTGTGTTGCAAAGTCTTTACTTTCCAATAATTAACTGAACGCATTTATATAAAATTATTGAACACAATTATTTAAAATCACGCTCGAAACCTAAAAATATGTTCTCACATATTTTTAGTTTTCGACCTTGTTTACCTAAGTTAAATGCCGTGTGTGGCGCTGGCGTTTCCAATTATATTCATTGAAAAGTTCCTCAACCAGTTCTTCTTCCACTAAAAACAGTGAACAACGTAGAAGCATAATAAAAGATCAATTAAGAAATTGGTAGCAGTGCCCGGTGGTGGTGAATGTATAGGTAGGTGTACTTATTTTGATGAATAGGACACGCGATCTCATGCGGGCACTCGGACACTCGCTGAATGAAACATGGATCGGTTGCATTGCACCAATAGCTTTTACATTTTACTGATTCTATTAATGTTTCGTTAACTAGGCCACAGGTTTGTTGGATCTGTCCCACTAGCCCCATCAAGTTTCAACAACACGTACGTAGGTGACAACTTGTTAGTAAACTATGGGACCAAGCTGAAAAAAAATCTAATCGGTTTATAAATGACGGAGTTCTGGGGAAACAAACTAAAAATAACCGGCCAAGTGCGAGTAGGACTCGCGCACGAAGGGTTCCGTACAATTATCTATAAAAATGAGCAAAAAATCACGTTTGTTGTATGGGAGCTCCCTTAAATATCTATTTTATTCTGTTGTTTAGTATTTGTTGTTACAGTGACAATACAAATACATCATCACCATCACGGTTCATGAGATACAGCCTGGTAACTGACGGACAGGCAGACAGACAGCGGAGCCTTAGTAGTAGGGTCCGTTTTACCCTCTAATTACGGAACCCTAAAAATACAACCGAAATGAGAACATCCTTGTTTTCGAACTCGGTAAAAGTAAAACTGACCATTTAAAACCCACTTCCGTTTACAACCGCTTAGAAACTGGTGACATTTCAAATGCAAAAACGACGTAACCTCGCATGGCACAAGTAAACAATGTGCTAATTAGACATCCATTCCAGCCTGATTACAAACCAAACGTCGCCTTGGCAGCGTCCATCGCTGCGGTATTAAAAACACGATTTACATAAGCTTTTGCATGTCGATAGTAAATTGCTAAGGTTAGCCAAGATAGCGACGTCGTGGGTGAGACAGTATGGAAACATGTAACGTACGGCTTTAATGAAGAGTCAATGCGTAAAGACTTTAGGAAGTAGATGAATTAGGATTTGAAGGATGACAACTAGAAAAACCCCGGCCAAGTGCGAGTCGGACTCGCACACGAAGGGTTCTGTACCATTATCTATAAAAACGGCAAAAAATCACGTTCGTTGTATGGAAGCCCCCTTAAATATTTATTTTATTCTGTTGTTTAGTATTTGTTGTTATAGAGGCAACAGAAATACATCATCTGTGAAAATTTCAACGGTTTTAACTATTACGGTTCATGAGATACAGCCTGGTGATAGACGGACAGACAGACGGACGGACAGCGGAGCCTTAGTAATAGCGTCTTTGGGTACGGAACCATAAAAAAGACGTTGCAGGAGTGGACAAATCAGGAAGAGGACAAGTTTGGAAAAGGACAAGTTAAGAAGTGGCCCAAGTCGACCGGAGGGTGTGGTCAAACGTATTCTAAGTGGCTTCTATAAAAATAAAAAAAAACGTCTTGCAAGTCGTCGCGTCGCGTCGGTCGTCTCGAACAAACATTTGACGTTGTACATTATTAGACATTATATTATCACTGTACTACATACACTACGCCTAATTAAAATTGCGCAAGAGCCAGTAAAACAGACTATGATGTTGTGTTTTTACTACAGCCGCCACAGGAAGTACTATTATATATACTGTGCCGCAGTCGTCTACGCAAGTAACGCACCAACAAATGGTATTCGCTGAGAAATTTTTTACAATTGCATGGCTAACATAGCTGCTTGCGTACATTCTAGTGAACGGTCGACTAATGCTTGTATATTGCCTACTGAGTACTGACTAACGGATAAAATAATTGTCTGCTGATTTGAGAGCAGCAGAATACTTTTCGATTTTCAACACGATATCAAAATGTTCTTCGATAACTTATGGCTTCATGGGTATTATATGACAGAAAATTGTGCGTTTTATTGCCGTAGTACCTTTAGTTAGTTCAATTGTCTTTAGATGTAGCTACTGGACAAATCTTATGAACTTCAAGTACTGCGCATGATTGTAGTTCGGCAGTCGCGCGCGGTCGTTGCTCGACCTCGCGCCGCTTCCGGGAAATGGCCGCGCCGCCATCTTGTAGAGCTGCGTGTGCGCGTCCCTCCGGCTTGTATTGACCACTGCCCAGGGTCCACGACAGGGTTAATTAGATTCACTCAACGGCATTTATGATTATAAAGGTTTATGATTTATAGCAGTGTCGCCTGCAGGGTGATCTGCGTGCCATTAGTGCACCATTTTTTTAATTATGTAGGTATTAAGTATGTCTATGTATGGTTACAGACTACAATCATACATAGACATACTCAATAAAGTCAAATATTCAGCCCAGTTTAATATAACCACCAACCTGAGCAGTAGGAATCGCTGGTTACGTTACGACATATAGAAAGAAAAAAATTGTATATTAAATTAAGGTGGAACGTTTCACTAGCGCGGCAAATTCAAATTTTCATGCGTTCTTTTGCTTAATTACTCAACGCATGAAACATGAAAACTCATTTTGCGCAATAAATAGAATGTATCGATAAATTACAATTTAAAGCAGGTATCACCTATATCATTGGTTTACCGACAAATGGCAATAGACTGAAAAACTAAGACGAAATTTGTTTATCGCCATTTGTCGCTAAATCAATGATATCTAAGAGATACTTTTAATTGTAGTTTGTTAATACATTCTATTTCTTTACGTTAAATCAGTTTTAATGTAATCACGTTTAGTAATTAAGCTATTACTGCTGTTTTCTGTTTTGCTTTTATTTTTGTTATTATTTGTTGCTTTTTACTTTCTGTATTTATATGTATCTGTTTTCATGTCTGGTGTACAATAAAGAATTTTGTATTGTATTGTATTGTATTATTGGCAAAAGAACGCAAGAAAATTTGAATTTGCCGAGCTAGTGAAACGTTCCACCGTAATAGAGAATTTATTTCTAAAATTAAGTCACCCTTGACAGCTAAACGGTCTAGTGTTCGCAGTTAGCAAGTGGTATTTTATGAAATTATACACTTTCTCCTTGTGAGATAACTAAGAATGCCTGTGTCTGGGACATTTCCCAGAGTTCTAGCATTGGAAGTATATCTACAGTCATGTCAACAACAACTTGCCTGAAGTTTGCTTTGTTTGGTTGTGTTTGGTTGCATTTCTTCATGCAACTGTAAAAATATCGTATGCCGTCAGTGCTACACGCACGAATGCCTGACTTCAAAGCAGCAAAATTTCATGGACATCACTGTAAGATACGCTGATTTAACATTATTGTAAAAACCTAAGGTTATAATGATCTAGAATGTAAATTATAACGAGAAGATGTACAAATTTATGTTTTGATAAATAAACAATTTATACAAACTACGTTGAATGTTTTGGATCGAGTCGTCGATAACATGGAAAGCCTGTAGAGATAAGTGCCGTTTCTCAGAATTCCTAAATGTTACGATAAGATAACGGACGAGCTGGCACACTGAGGATATCATCGATTTGCAACATTTAAGTGCCACAATAAATAATTATTTGAAAATGAAAAACTGGTTTTCGATTATTTTGTCACTATATAGGTACCTATAGACGTACCTAATATGTTAATGACGTCATATTATGTGTAATAATATGACACAGTTGTAATTTACACATAATTATGATGAAATTAAGTGTGGGGTAATTAATATGAGTAGACGAGATTTTCGGAATTAAGAAATCAGTAAAATTGTGTGTGAATATATTGATGGAATAATAATAATAATAATAGCGCCCAACGATCACATACATAGATCCTGGACCTTAACTAGGATTTCCTGTATCTAGGGACCCAGGAACTACGAGGACCATGGTCCCACAACACCCAGACACAGAACAAGTATTTGCGCTTTTTTTCGCATGCGCAAATACTTGTCCTGTTGCGGGAATCGATCCCGCCGCCTCCGGGTTATGAGCTGACCCGCTCAACCACCACACCACAGAGGCTGTCATAATAAGTATATCTACTTATTGATTATTTTTTTATTTAGGTTTACCTATTTATTTATAACTACTCATCCTGTCAAAGGGAAGAGAGAAGGGAAAAGGATGAATGGATAAAGACTGCCTTCCTTCGCGGCCCATCCATTCATCCTTTTCCCCTTTCGAGTCACTCTTCCCGAGAACAGGGTTAGAACGTAAAACTAATCAACCCGAGCGAAGCCGGGGTGGGTCAACTAGTCAGGTATATATAGCCTCCATCTAACTATCGTGAAAACACATGTGTTTAAATAACTTCAGAAGTTATAAGGTTTTAAATCTTTCTCTTAGAAATGCCGAGTATCCCCCCCAGTGGAAACTGTCTAGGGTGACGCCGATCCCCAAAAATAATAATCGGACGCTGGTTGACGAATACCGTCCTATTGCAATCTTATGTGCGCCTGCCAAGGTTTTCGAGTACATTCTCCACCAGGCAATATATAGGCAGATAAAACAGCTAATAGGTGACGAGCAACATGGTTTCAGACCAGGTCGATCCGTGAATACGAACCTGTTATGCCTTGTTGACTATATATCCAACGCCATGGATCGCGGGCTGCAGGTAGATGTTATTTATTTTGATTTTCAAAAGGCTTTCGATAGAATTGATAACGATCTATTGTTACACAAGCTTTCAGCTATCGCTTTCACTCCCGGTCTCCTAGATTTTTTCTCGGACTATATGAGGGACCGGCGTCAGTATGTAAAGCATGGCACACACGTATCTGGACCATATCACACTCGATCCGGTGTGAGTCAAGGCTCAGTCCTTGGCCCACTCCTTTTTCTGATTATGATCCATGACCTACCAAAAGTACTGTCTGCCGCCAAGTGTCTCTTGTACGCTGACGATCTAAAGCTTTTTCTCGAAATACGATCTCCCAGTGACTGCCTCACTTTACAAAATGATATTGACCAAATTTATAAATGGAGTTTGACAAATAAAATGCTTTTTAATGATAACAAATGTAATGTAATGACTTTTGACCGCAGGAAAAATCTCTCATAAACTCTTCTCAGTTGATAGCGGTCGTACAAGGGCAAGAGCGATGTCGCCCTCTGCGCCACCTCAATGCACTCCGTGACGCCAACACTGATTTTGACTTTTCTTTTGACAAGTGGTCTGACATTGTTGCTGCAGTATTGACATATTGTGAAAGCATGAGTGACCAATGGAGCAATACGGGTAATCCCGATAGTAGTGACAGTGAATAACATTTCTTATTATTATTATTATTTTTATTTTATTTTTTTTGTTTAATTCTGACTTTATTTTATTTGACATTTGTAATAATCCATTGTACCTATTTTTTATTATTTAATACTTTGACATGTTTATTCTGTATGAAATGTTTTGTGGTAATTGTATTTGATTTTGTCGTTTTTATCACAATAAATAAATAAATAAATAAATAATAAGGTTAATAAGGTTGTTTTAGTCGGACATGACGACCTTATAAGGATTCCTTGAAAGGCTGCCCCCACATTGGGCGGTTTTGGTGTCGCCGCGATATCGCTGCGATATCGCCGCGCTATCGCTGCGACATTTTACCATAGTTCGGCGTGTGTCGCAACCGCCCAATGTGGGGGCAGCCTTAGTCTGTACTATTCTGTACTACTCTACCGTGGATTATCCAAATTATACCTAAAGGGCATTGTAGCTAGTTAAATTATTGGGCAAATGAGACTTTATGAACTGATCTCACAGTCTAGAAAAGTTTTTTAGGGCGGGTGATGTCTCAGGATGACGTGCGCCGCCGTGCCCAGTGTCACGCGAAACCAAGCAATTGCAATCTGTTATGAGCGGCCGTGACGCTCAACATCAGGCGAACGACTAGCTCGTCACGTCATTCATTTGCATTTTAAAAAATGGGTTTAAATTACAAAAAATACAATAATGCAATCTGATCCAAACCCACTTTAGTAGTAAAGTCGCCATTACTACTTGCAAAGTTGCTACACGCCCCTCAACCCAGCACTGACATAACTAAATCAATTCAATAATGATACACCACCAAAGAGAAATACCAGATCATTATTATTAGCTGTCCACATCTACACAATACCAAGTATTATATATTCTGTGACAATACAGGCAGATGTACGACGCATGAAGTATTATTAGCCGCTTTGTCCCGCCGCCTACCTGCGGCTGCGCCATTTCACAGGATACGTATTGCAGTTCTATACAATTAGTTTTTACTGCGGGGACGGTCTGTGACGGGGTACGTTTTTTATGATACCTTTAACGTAAGACTCAAGTATTATCAAGGTGAGGTGTACGATGTATCCAGCGTTAAAACTAACGCGGATGATAAGGTTTTTTTAACCGACTTCAAAAAAATGAGGAGGGTCTCAACTCGATTGCATTTTTTATGTTTGTTACCTCTCTCTCCGACATTTATGAAACGATTTTTTTATTTGAAATGATTTAGGTACTTTCGCATTGGTCCCATAGAAATCTTATCAAACGATTTGTCGAAGTGATTTGTTACTGTTTTTGCCTTTTACTGTGGCCTTGTTGCCGGCCCACTCTTTAAGTGTTTTTTTTAATAAATCAATTATTGAAAGAAAGTACTTAATCACACAAAATAATATTCTGATTTTTTATTTACTGACTAAATACAACAATCCACGTAATTATATTAAGTATTCAATATTATATTTAGGCATAGTTCAGATGCTCATCAGTTAGCTTGGATCTATAAACATTTTTTGTGTACCTACTTCATTTTGGAGAATGTTTTTTCGCATCTAAGTCGTTCCAAAAGGGGATAAAAGCCACGAGCAAGTTTATACAATTGGTCAAATTACGTGAGTGGAAGACGCGAATGACGACTTTTGATACCTTTCTTTATAAATATCGCTAGGTACCTACATTGCAAATCGATCGACCACTGACCAGAAAAACAGATCACGCTCGCGCCCTGATAGAGGCGAAAGTATAACGAAATGGAAATATGAGCGAAATTCAATACTGCATATAACTTACTTCAATATTTGAAACTGTTATGGTATGTTTACCTGATGAGCTATCTAGATTTTGGCCCTTGGGGCTTTGTGGAGCAATCAGTATGGTCCTTAAGCTAAAAAGTTTGGAGACCCCTGTCCTAGACCTATGAGAAAGCTGCCCATTTTCTGGATATTCTCTATTTATACGCCGACACCATGCTGTCGTAGGTATAGATAGTGTGTAGTGTAAGTAGGTAAAACATACGAAAAAAACTTTGCATGACGCAAAATATCTTTGAAGGAAAGCTTAAATGGATTTTCCTACTCCAACAAATAGGTAATCAAGTACGCAATGTCTACGCCAGTCGATGTTTACATTCAAAAGTCTGAAAACAGTCTTGCGATCTGAAAATAAATCCCGCATAGAGCGCGCACTCGGCCTGCCAAGTAGAAATATAACTTGAGGCATCTACTTTTTTCAATAAACATAACACTCAGGTAGCTTGGAACCGGTTTGCTTCGACGAAAATTGCTTGAGTAGCGCCACAGATTAGATCATAGTTTGTTCTATAGCTTGTGATGTAGAATCGTTTTATGGATTATGAAGAGAGGCATGTTTATTGAGTGGCTTTAAGACTTTTAAGTATTTTGACGCAGTTTATTCCCCATTTATTTTTATCATGGTTTAATTTTATGAGTAGATTTTATACCCGTACGTTTAGCCAGACCTCTAAGTAGCCAGATATTTGTATTTAAATGAACAGCGTGTTAGGTAAATTGGCTTTACGTTTATGAGGTGAGTATGAAAATATTGCTTGATCTTGCTTTTATAGAGAGCAGACTTGGTTCTTGGTTCTAGCCTGAGTAAAATGAAATCCGTTAGCCTTATCAAACTTGGCTAGATGCTGGCGTCATGGATTGCAGGCCCCTAGCTTTACACCCGTGACAGAAACTGGCAAATATGTATGGAAAACAGTAAGAGTCGAGGAGGCCTTTGCCCCGCAGGAAGTGGGACAGCGCAGGCTAGAGACAACAACAACATTTTTATTGGAATCTATCGTGAATCACAGTTTTAAAATTACCTTCCTTCTTTTATAACCCCCCTCCTGGTGATACATGGTGAGGTTTTACTAACACCCCTCCCCCATGCAAAACTATGTGTACCTACTATTTTGAAACAAAGTACTTTTTTTTATTTTCATCACTCACGCGTTCAACGAAAAATGAATATACACGGGATATACCACTACAGCCCCCTCCCCCCTGGGGGGGCGTACCGTGAGCTCTTAGCGCGATTCAAAACAGAGCCTATACTGGATCTCTTGTCAAAATCTCCATACAAAAAAAACAAAGTGATCCAATATAGGCTCAGTTTTGAATCGCGCTATGAGCTCACGGTACGGCCCCTGGTCATGTTTCGTAATTTTTCTGAACCCCCACTCCCTCCTTTTGAACCTCACGTGATTAATAGATGATCTCTAATAAGTAACACACGTATACAAAAAATTACGTATCAGTTCTGTGAAAAAGAACAGTTCATTACGCATGATAGAATTAAGGAAAACCCTAATTGATGCATTATGGGAAAACCATAACTCGTTCATTCCTAGTTTGTACCAATTTTCGATTTAGAAAAAACTAAACAACACGTATACTTCGTATAGTATAGACGTAGTTTCATACATAATGTAAATTAAGAAATGTAATTATTTAATTATGATATGTGCTATCTGTGGCCGGTTGCGTAATGCGTAGTAAGCGTTACTAAACGCTTGTATCGAGCCCAACTCGCATGTCGGCGCTGCTGCAACTGTGCCATGTACCAATGACGTCATACATTACTCAAATTAGCTTTTACTACGTCGGTGGACCGACGATCTGGTGAAAGCCGCGGGGAGCCGATGGATGCAGGAGGCGAGCAGCCGCTCAAGGTGGCGCGCTCTAGGGGAGGCCTATGTTCAGCAGTGGACGTCTTCAGGCTGTTAATGATGATGATGATGATGATGAGCTTTTACTACGGGGTAAAATATGAATTACATAAATTACTGAGCTTTCAAATATTCAACTGCACAAGTTTTCAACCTTTCAGTACAGGATCGTCGTAAACTGTATCAGGTTCTCCCAAATGGATAAGTGCACTACGGTTCACCCTTGGGAAAATACAAGTGGGTCCGACTCGAGTCCTTGCACAAATTTTTTGAAAAGAAAAACTTTTAATCTCAGACTATCGTTTATTCTACCCGTTCAACCTTTGGTTATTTACCTGTCATCAAAGCTTCAAAGCTTTGTTGAAACCAAGGGCGATTTTGAATTTGAACTGACCATAGCTTCGAAATAGTCCTTTCCTTTCACTTTGCAAACTATACTTACCTAGACCAGCATGCCTGTCCCGGTTTCGCACGGAATAGTTAAAAAAAATTGTCCATCTGTCTATGGTGGGAGAGGAAAAAATCTTCATCTTGCCCCTGCTTTTCGCTTATTTTCTTACCCTTCTGTACCTATTCCCTTCCCCTATCTGATTATATAGGTTCTTATCAAAATTATCTGGTGAAACCAAAACGATTGAGTTATCAAAAAAATTTAGAAGCCCGTCTTTCTTTTGTCAACAGAGCGAGAAATGGCTGACGTTTGAGAACATGAAGGAGGAGATAATGGAGAAGATGCGCAAGCTAGAGGAGGAGCGGCACACGGTGGACCTGTGGAACTGCGGCCCCGAGTGGGGCAAGAAGCGCCGGAGACGACAGGTAAGGGCATACCACACGCCTTCGAGATCTAGAATGAGCTATACTGGGTGTAATTGAATTCATTAGCATCCTTTGAAACTAGGTACCTACTCCTGACACCGGTCACGTGGGAACTAAAATTTTTGAAATCTATCACATCGGTTTGGTATTGATAATAAGTCCAAAAAATAGGATAACTTATTTAATCAACTGCTACAGTACAAAATTAAATTAAAATATTTAAGTACTGTTTTTAATTATTACATGCAAGGTAAAATAACTCTTAACAGTATAAAAATCGTTCGTGTCAACTACGTTAGGCACCGCGGCAATCTTCATAATTTTCTATAAAAAATATTTTCATTTGCACTCTTTGCTCTTTAATAATCATCAATAAATTATGTACTATCATGGTGCACTCAACTTATGCTAATGAATTAAATTGCATCCTGTATAGGTAGTTAAGTCAGGTATTTTTTGAAATTTTCGCGATTTGAACATTTGTTTAAAATTTATCCCCCAAAAATTTCAAATGGGGTGCTTATGATTCTAGATTGTATAAAGAAACGTGGATGAACCCTCTGCTATCTCTCCAGGTGTCTACTTTAGAATGAAATTAGGTACCGTTGTTTAGTTGTCATCAGATTTTTTGCAAAACAGATACTAATACTACCACCTCCCAAGACCATTATGAAATACATACCTACCTATCTTAATCAGGAGAAATCTGTTTCATCATCATCATCATCAACAGCCTGAAGATGTCCACTGCTGAATATAGGCCTCCCCCACAGAGCGCCACTTCAAGTGGCTGCTCGCCTTTTAGATTCATCGGCTCTCTGTATTTTTTACCAGATTGTCGGTCCACCTAGTGGGGCTAGCTGGCCTACGCTGCGTCTTCTGGTTCGTGGTCGCCACTCGAGAACCTTTTTTCTCCATCGGTTGTCGGTTAATCGTCTAATTTATCCATAACAGGTGACAGTGGCGCCCCCGTACGTGGTGTACATGCTACCTGACTCCGACATCATGGAGGACTGGCGGCTGGTCAGAAAACTGCTGGAGAGAGGCGACTGACGGCGCGACTACGGGACCAAGAGTTCCACCAACGGTAAGAAGAGGCGTGTCAAATAGAACTTTACCATGATGGATTGCGAAAGAGGATCGTTTTTATGTTATAGTTATTATGGAAAAAATCAAGCAATAATAGTTGTTTTTTATATATTATTACCTGATTTTTACCTACCTAAGTATTTAGTTATTGTACATTGTATGCCTAGGTTTTTCGCGGCCTCATGAAAAACTGGATTATTACATAACATTGATTAATTGATTTGATACAACGCAACTCGTGGCATTATCTCTTGTTGTAGTACATTTTTATTTATTTTATTTGGAATATCAAATAGATGTACACTTAAGTATAATAGTCTTGTACACATCTGCACTAAAGTTTGACAGCTCCTATGTTCGCACTTATCCCTCTATGACGTACCTAAGCTGTAACGCATTTGGATACCTCTAGATTCTAGAGAGATAATATCAAGAGATCCATACAATCAATATTGTTTCAATCAAGTTATGTAATCGCCTAGCAACAGTTATCTGATTATTGAAAATTGAAAAAGATTATCCGATTAAACCGCGCCGTGACCGCCGTTCACAGCATCCTGCAAGTTATATTCTCGGGTATCTAGAAAAGCATCATTGAAACGCGGTTATGACTTACGATTGGATAAATTTAAATTGTATTAGAGAAAAAGAAAATTTAACTTCTGTCATAAAAAGTATCCTCTTTTGCATTCACACAATTAGGTACTTACCATATTAATATAGCTATGTAAAAAAACACACCAAGTTCATTTAAATAACAGCTGTTTTAAATTAACACTTTTGGGCCAGTTTTAAAGGCTTTAGGCCTGATATAGACCTTGATTTAGACCAAAATAGAATATATTTTATTCCGCAAGTATAAAGCTACTGGTTATACTCTCGGATAGAGGTGATTGACACATGAAATGACAATTAAAAAGGCGCCATTTTGATCGTATCCAAGGAATAAGCTTCTTATTCCTTCAAAATTGGTGGTTTAGGATTATACTCGTGTAACTCGGTTGTTCTCGGAAAGTTATACATGGAATAAAATTTATTCTACTTTGGTATAATCGAGCCTTAGTTGACAGATCTAAAACTCCTAAAACTGTCGCTGTTCTTGTCAATTAGACAACAATGTAAGAGACGGATATATTTTAAGTAGGTCGATTGTCAACTAAATGCCTTCAAAATTGGACCTACTGATTCCTAAAACAAAACTATGATAAACCTAAAATGTGTAACGAATCGACGATGTACCCCTTTACAAAAAACGTCTAGTATTCAGATTACCAGACTGTGAAACCAGGTCATAAAGTCTCATTTGCCTAGTAATATATAGACCGACTTTAGGTATGAATTATGATACATATATACACACACACACACACAGATACACAGACACACAGATAAACAGTTTAATAAAGTAGGATCCGAAATACCGACAAGCTAGCTTGACAAACGTGCTACACCTTCGACCGAATCATCGCTTCCCATCAGGTGAGATCGTGGTGAAACGCTTCGCGTAAAGAGTTTAATGAACAGCCTGTATGTACCTACAGCATATGCAAAAACTAGAAAAATATTTTTTTTATAAGCAATTTTATCGTTTAATGTCCGAAAACCTTAGGTTCCTTGATCAAAGGTTGTTTGTTAAAACGTATAATTATAAATTCTATGATATAAATTATTATCACAAAAAATGGTTTTATTTTACATGACCCTGTAAATTGTGTTAAACACACATTAAACAGCTTCCTTATTCAGACAAATTTAATTATTTTTGGTAACCTTCAATAACTACGCATTCACATGCGAATGCGGTACATAATACGGTAAGAATATTAAAATTACCTACTTCAATTATGTATTTAACACATTTTAACTTTTTATGAATAAAATTCTTAAATTTTTTTAAGTAAGTCTTCCACGAAACAAATTGTAAAGTAAGTATCCACTCTTCTACGAAATACTCTGAAAAATATTCTTCATGGGATTTGTACATAATCCAGTTTGAAATGGACGTTGTACTATACGAAAAATTGCACCAGCATCAGTCCCTGTCTAACTCCCATTATCAGAAAGGGGAAATATCACTACTGTAGGGTTAGCACGGCCGGTAGACAAAACTGTCTTTCCCCTGTTTTACTCCAAGCAAGTATGAAGAAAGTGACGTAAAACGGGGAAAGACAATTTTGTCTACCGTCCATGCTAACCCAGCTGGTGTCTTTATTGGATGAGACAGTGTAAAAATGTACATAATCGATTTGTTACAGATAGGTACAATAAAAATCTTGGTTTGTTGGGCAACTATTTTTTTAAATACATTTATTGACACATAACGGGATAAAAAGATAGAGTTTTTTGCAAAAAAAGTAATTTGGTTCGTTATATATGTATTTAAGTAATTAGCTAATTGAATTGTGAAAAATACATGTATAAAAATTACCATAGTAAGTAGGTGTTGACTTAAAACTATTTATTATTCTTTATAATTAAAACTATTATAGCGGTGTTGATTTTTCTGTGCAAAATTGTTTACTAAATATCATTTGACAGTTCTATATTGCGGTCCCTTTCATATACATAAAAATAACAAGGACCGCGACGCGATAGTTTTGAATTGTCAAATTATGTTTAGGATTTTGTCAATAGGCCACTTTTTCATTTACTTTACCCAAACTTAGGGTCGTATTACAGAACGCTGCTCAGTCGTCAATCAATGCTCAAGTCAAGATTTCATTCACAATTTTTTTTATAACTGATTAGGCCCGCATTCGACCGTAATTTCACCTGCTAGAAAGTGACGACGCGGTCTGCGATGGTACATGCTTGCCTAGAAGATACCTATTCACTCGCGACTTGAACAGCTCCAGATTGTACTTATAATTCTTTATAATATAATTCTTTATTTCACAAGATATAGACATTTAAGCCATAGATATTAAAGCTAAGGCAAAAAGATATACACTTGCAATTTGTGTTGGGTAGCTGCTGCCGAACTAGACTTATCGTCTGTGTTTCAGCGTACAGTGCCCTCCCCCGAGAAGTTGTTTAAAAACTAGCCTTATTATTAAAGTTGTTGGTACAGTTTACTTAATTACGTTATGGTAGAAACAAAGAAGAATATCGGGAAACAAAGACGCTGGTAAAGTGTTCCATTCCTTCGCTGCTCGGATTATAAATGTCGAGTCAAACCACTTTGTGCGAATCGAAGGAATATCAACCATAAATAGATGGCGTGTAGCTGTACGTCTTGTCGTACGATTGTGAAATGGAGATGGTGGAATTAGACTGTGTAGCTCCGCAGTACACTCACCGACGCTGTAACCTGTAGAACACTGATAGGCTGGCAACTTTACGACGGTACTCTAAGCTCTGGAGCCTAGCCCTCACCATTGTATCGCCACCTATGAGCTTTTTTTGCTCGCCTTTCAATTGAGTCCAAGGCCTGAAGCTGGTATTTAGCTGAACCCTCCCAGAGATGGCCGCAGTATTCCATACAAGATCGGACTTGTGCTTGGTATAAGTTTAAAAGCTGTCCAGGAGTGAAATATTGGCGGACCTTCCCGAGAACCCCTATTTTTACATTAAAAAATCAAAATCAAAACTGATCATTTTGTGAATGAAATCTCGACTTGAGCACCGATCGATGACTAAGCGTCGAACTAGTCTCAATGTAAAAAGTTGAAGAAGGCTAAAAGAACAAAATAGACTGAGCCGAAAATTAGAAAGTGAAGCCTAAAAAGCAATACGAATACTTAAAATGAGGTTATACTCACAAGTTAGTGTACGTATTATTATAGCTGATAGTGAAGCTCAGAAGACCTAGATGGCTATTTATAATACTTGTCAAGTTCCAAACAGTTTACTTAGTTAAAATGTGTGTCAGAAACGTGACAGAAAAGTGTTCTTTCCATCATTGGCAAGTCTGCTACAGTCCGTTCTGGTACGGAATTTTAGGGCAGTTTGGTTTAAGACCTATAAAAGCTCATGCTACTCGTATAAGAGCCCAGATCACGTAAGGCCTTTTTTCCCATCAATGCATAAATTATTGACCAAGTTATAAATAAAGGGCGTCGAGCTACGACCCTTTTTCTTAATTTCAAAAGTTAAATTGTCTACAGTAAGTGTTAGGGTGTCCCATCACGTATTCGTATTACACTTTGGGTTTAGGTTGCTGGAGATTACGCAGTCTTTAATGTTCTTTAAGTCTGAGTATGACCTTTGAGATTTACAAGATTTTAGAAAAAGTATTAACAGTTTCCATGTTGAATTTGGCTATTAGAATATTTTTTGTTTTTATTAATTTTTACCTTCAATTGTATTAGTAATACTTATTGTAAATTTGTTAATAAAAAACAATACTAGATAACGTTGTAAAAAAATACATATAAGAAAACATTGTCATAAATCTTTTCTAGAATTAAAAAAAATAATCAATTTTTGTTTCTTGTAATTTCGTGATTATTTTTTCTCTGTTTTTATAATACAGTAGGAACATTTATGTTACGAAACTAGATAGCGCATATTATTATAGAAAATGTATAATTGTATAAAAAATATATATAAACAAATTTAAACTTAGAACTGGTTTATGAAACGAATGTATATAAATACAGGAATGTTTTAAAGTTATACTAACTAAAACAATGAATAGTACCTACGCAACGCGGTGTTTCAAAGTACTTTAATTGAAGTAACCAAAAGTAATATATGTATAAATCTAGATCTCCAAGGGGATTTTTTAAATCTTAGATACAGAGGACTTTCGTCCTAGGTATGTGATTTTGTTTTCGTTCAAATAGCTGTATTTCGAGACACACTTGCACATACTTTTATTACATGCGTGTGATTGCAGCGCATATTATAAGTATTACGTAACTTTAGTATAAGTTATTAACTTATTGTGTCAATTAGTTTATTGGTAGTCGATAATTTGAGTAATTATTGTCATTTTAAGGAACTTTACAGACAGAGAGCGGTTCGCGCGTTCCACGTTCCTATCGGGTTATGCGTAGTAGTTGTGTTGTAAAGGTTGTCTCAGTAAGAACACACTTTTCCTTTTTAAACTAAAAACACGTATTTTTTTGAGATAGTTGTGATTTTTTTATTGGATTGTAAAGAGGATATGTTCCGATTAAGTACTTATGGAATAAAATATCCGTCAAATATCTCGGATTCGAGCTCAGGAATAGTTTCTGGTTTATTCGCATTTTAATTTGGGGCTTTGTGAAATTTTGGAATATAAACCAGAAACAATTCCTGAGCTCCAACGCGTCATCGGGGAGATACAGCCACATCTCTGCGAAAAAGTCATGGAAAATTTCATGAAAAGAGTAATAGCCTGTCATCAGAGCCGTGGAGGACATTTGACGGGTATTTTATTCCATACTTAATCGGTACATGTCTTCTTTACAATCCAATAAAAAAATTACAACTCTCTCAAACAATACGTGTTTCTATTTTAAAATCAAAAAGTGCATTCTTACTGAGATTCCCAATATTATTACATAGCTTTGGCCCCGCGCCGCCGGCGCGTCTGCAAAGCGGCAGCGTTAGCGACGCGAAATTATTCAATACTCATCCCTGCCCGCGGCGATCGCGGTGCGACCGTCTATAACACAGGTGGCGACTTGACGCGCCGGTGTGGGAGTTATTATCAATACCAAACCGATGCGTTACATTTTGGTCCACACGTGACCGGTGTCAGGAGTAGGTAGGTACCTACCTATAGATCAGCCAAATTCAAGATGCAATATTTACTAACATTGCACTGACAGCTGAATCAGCTGATAGCAGGGATTACAAACATTTTTTGGGGCTGTGGCGTACTCGCCCATGAAAAAGTTTGCATGCCAGCTTAATAAAGAACCTTTTGGTTGCTAAGGGCGACGGATCGTAGTCAAAAAGTAACCAATTCTTTCTTACCCAGGACGTCAAAACTGAGACTCGTTATGGTTGGCACTGATAAATCTCTGGTGATTTTAATCTTCGTTTTTGATCACCTATTGAAGATTTCTAAATTCAAGGTATTCATAGGTATTCATTTTTCATAGAATTGACGTAACTATTGAAAATCTTGACAAATCTGATAGATTTTATAGGTAAAATCATCGTAATTCTGATATCACTCAACCATTCCGTGAACCCTAAAAATCAGGTGATTCAACTGTCAGTGCAATGTTGGTAAATATTGCATGTTGAATATGGCTTTGGTATAGTTTCAAAGGATGCTAATGAATTCAATTACGACCAGTATAAGACCTTTTTGCGTTTTATAAACTTAAGAGCTTTTATATTTTGTCCACTTTTCATAGCTCGAATGTAACACAACCTACTGCAAGTGTGTCTTTAGTGTATACTTTTTATCCTCTTGTTTTATTAGGTTAAGGTATAGATATAGTTTTGCATTTAGTTGGTAATAAATACTTTAAAAATCACATATTATTTTATTTAAACCCCATGGAACATTATGGTAATACAGGAGAGAAAGGCAACCAGGTTCTGGGCCGCAACTATACAATCTGAGGTTGAATTGGTATATTATCCCGAAAGGGGGTAAATTTACTCCCCAAGGTAGACAATGTTTCTTCTACGACTTTTCTAAATTAATAGTTTTTCATTGACGAAATGCCATCTAAAGTTTAGGTTAATAGAAAGTTTACCCAAACACATCGAAGATAGCCCTAGCACAGCTGGGTGTAGTTGAACTTCGTCCTTGACCGAATGCACTTAAATGAGTTCGACGACCTGTGTTTAGAAACTGCCGTGGCGATGGCACGTGCATTTTTGTTAGTGGTTTTTTTTTGTAGGATTAGAAACACGCAGTTTCAAGTAAGGCTCTCACTAATTGTGGGCCCATCATGGTCCCAGTCCCCCACTTTCGGGATAACATACCAATTCAAACTCGCCTTGTATAACGTTTTTTGGCATCGACACGCAAGAAGAAGGAGAGAAACAAAAAGGTGGTCACTGGTCAGTATAATCAGAGGGAGAAAGAGAGAGAGAGAGTTTAGGCTATAACCCACCATGCTGGCCAACCGCGGGTTGGTGGATGACACAATATCCTCGAATCTTGTGATTTTTGAACATACGGGGTTTCCTCACGAACGTTTTCCGTCACCGTTGTAAGAGCGAGTGTGGGTTCCGCACATAACTTGGAAAGTCATTGGTCTAGGGCCGAGCGGGATTTGAACCTGGAGTGCTTCGGATTGAAAGTCGCACGAACTACCGCTGAGCCTCACTTGCTCAAGCTCTATTCTTATATTATTTAGTGTATAATTGATGAACAAACGAAATTAGGTACTAACTACCCCAGTTTCTCGTACGTTTGCTAAAGTCAAACTGTCAAACTCATGTCAAAAATACGGTACGCTCAGCATTCAGTATTATTAGGTTGAAATGAGTAACTTTAACAATTGTATGAGAAACCGGGGTTAGGGTGGTGGGGTGGGGATTCGTAGTTAAGGTAACCAACCAAAAAACCCACCTGTAAAATTCGATAAATATTAGATGAACGGTTTCATTCGAAGCCATTTTGGTATACTATACCTACTTAGTATAATAGATATAGAGAAGTATACATACATAGTAGTAATAGATAATTTAGCCACAGTGTTATTTCGTCTTAGAATTAACATTATAAAAAACCTATTAAAAAAAGCCCATTTACCCAGACGTAAGAAAACTATTTCATGATTTCTAGGAATTTATAACTGTACGAAAAACTTAATAGGTCAAAGAAGTCTTATTAACGTAATAAAAGTTCTTTACGTACTTACTTATCAAACTTGGGCTTTTTACTGACCTTTATGAAGCTTAATTATATTTTAATAGCGTTTTTGTTTCAACAGATCGTACTAGGGCAGTAGTCGGCAACCTTATTATCCTAAAGAGCCAAATATAGACAATATACAACTGAAATTTATTCAGAATCATAATTTTAAACGTAAGCGTTGCTAACGGAAATAATAAAAAGAATCATCATCATCAACAGCCTGAAGACGTCCACTGCTGCATAGGCCTCCCCTATATAGCGCCACTTTGAGCGGCTGCTCGCCTCCTGCATCCATCTGCTTCCCGCTTTCACCCAGTCCCGCTTTCATCAGTCTCATGACCTGGTGAAAGCCGTGGGGAGCTGATGGATGCTGGAGGCGAGCAGCCGCTCAAGGTGGCGCGCTCTGGGGGAGGCCTATGTTCAGCAGTGGACGTCTTCAGACTGATGATGATGATGATGAAAATGAAAACTAGATCCACACCAAATCAAAAGTTTTGAAAAATTGATTGACGCAAAGATGTAGGTCAAATATTTTTATTGAAAATAGGTTATTTTTGGCACTTTCACAAGTCAAAATAAGATTAAGTAGGTACATGAGTTATTGTTCAAGCTACTGGCATTGGAATTGACTCGTCTATTCCCAGTAGTTGAATTATTAATTCCATTGACTGTACTAGTGGGATCTCATTAATTAATTTAATGGCAGTTGATTGTACTGTTATTCTGGGTCTTTTAGGATTACAACACGGAGTCCTTAAAAAGTTATAGTCCTTAAGAGTTCGGCAAACTACACAGAGCGTTAAAAAATATGATGCATAATTTTTTTTATTGCCCTGTGGTATCATTAGTGTGCCTAGTGTTGTAAATGTTGAACGACAGAGATCACTTACCATCAGATTGACCGTCTGCTTGTTTGCCACTCGTATGAAGGAATTACCACCAAGAAAACCCCCTTTATGATGAGCGTCCAAAGTGGCTTTTTATGGTATACTGGTTTGGGGCAGTGGTAGGCCTATGTTTAGCAGTTGGTGATGATGATGATCAATTTTGTAGGTGAGTTAGATCGTAGAAGGGATATGTTATAGATAGTTTTTGTTTAACACAGATCTTAATCGCGCTAAAAACATTGTTTATTTATCTCGACGTTTCAACCAAGTGTTTTCTATGTGTTTAAATCGCGAGAGTGTAAGAAATGCTATGTATTACATAGTTTGTATTATATTCTTGGTCTATATTTATGGTTATAAAGAACTTTTGAAGCCTTCTGGCATCCTAATATAAGTAGCTATATGTTGCAATCGCAATTGATCAAGTTAACCGACGATTAAATATTGGTTTTACTTGTCCCATGAGACTACTGGGATAAAATAGAACCAAATGGTATGCCTGTTATAGGGAAAGGTGGGACAGACAGCTGGTGCTATCTATCTACACTAATAATTATACTATAAGAAGTAGGTAGTTAAATTGTGTATTTGTATGTGCTAAACTCCGCAATTACTAAACCAATACTGAAAATACTTTCACTGATAGAAAACTACATTACCTACTTTACTTACCAGCTTTAGCCCGCGACGCTCGCGTTATGTTTGGTACTATCTAATTTAAATCGGGTATTATCCGAGGACCACCTGCTCAGTTCACCTGGGTGGACCACGGGTATTTTTTTCCCCGTGGTCCACTGGTGGTGGTGTTGGGTGAACCACGGTCATCATCATTATCAATAGCCTGAAGACGTCCACTGATGAACATAGGCCTCCCCCAGATAGCGCCACTTTGAGCGGCTGCTCGACTCCTGCATCCACGGCTCCCCGCGGATTTCACCAGATCGTCGGTCAACCTAGTGGGAGGGCCGGCCTACGCTGCATCTTCCGGTTCGTGGTCGCCATGTGGTCGTGGTAATTTTAATGCTTAGGAATAGGAAAGACTGTATTATTATTCTGATACCACGAATGGGAAGCGGAGGGCAGGAGCTAGTAGTAAGTAATCTATAAACAGCGGTAAATAGCTACCTATATCTACGCTGTTACCTCAACTCAAGGAGGATGACACCAGCTGCAAACGTTTCCACCGAAGATTGAAGCAAAGGTTAGTACCTACCAAAATTAACCATTTCACTTGCATATTCTGTAACAAAAATAAGAAAATGTCGTATGTATAACGCCCAATGATCACATAGATAGAACCTGGACCCTAACTAGGATTCCTTGTATCTAGGGACCCAGGAACTACGAGGACCATAGTCCCATAACACCCAGACACAGAACAAGTATTTGCGCTTTTTTTCATTATGCAACATAATTTCAAATTTTTTAGTAACCTAATTGTAATTAATTACTTACCTACAACTTTTGCTATAGATATAAAAGCCTTTAATACCTAATTATCTGACCCGCCCCAGCTTCGCTCGGGTTATCTCAAATCTTCCAGGGATCCACTCGAACGCAAACTTCAGTAAAATTGCCCAGTCTTTCAGAAGTGTCCCCCGAAGCATGGTATTAGTGCTGTCGTAAACATAGCACTTTTTACAGCTGTCACCCATCCAAGTAGTGATCACAGCGAACGTTGCTTAACGTTACCGATTGGTTAAGAATGGCTAGTCGTGCTTCGCTATGCGCTACACACTTAGAGTGGGTTAAGGTAACCAATCAGTTCAAAACTCTAACGAATTTTGACCATTTTAGAAGTTTTTAGGGTTTTTAACTAATGGTTAACCTTAACTATCGGTGAAAAACCCCACCCTTACGAATTCAGATCATAAGCCGAACAGAGCCACTCTCTATGAGTAGAGTGTTAAAATGTATATTTACCCCCGGTTTCTCGTACGATTGTTAAAGTTAAACTCGTGGAGATAGCCGATGATCAACAAGCAACCAATGAGCGTCCCGTATTTTTAAGTTGACTTGAGTTTAACAAACGTAGGTATCAGAACCTGGGGGTGAGACTCCCAGACTCGAGATCACCAGCTGGAACTAAATCCACCCGGACCTCGTGTTTTCAGCCGTATTTTTCCGTTCACCTCCAGCTTAGAATCAAATTTTGTTGGTTTAAAAATCTCATCCGCAGAATCCTGATCCTAAACCCCATGTTAGTTTCAGTAAGTGTAATCAATCATTGTGAAAAATTTGTCCAAATCAGTATAGAGTCGTTTTGAAATAAAAGCCACAAAAATAACGAGCTTCACGTCAAAACACTGAACCCGGTTTGGATGAAACCAACCTAGGATATCTACTTACTACATTACCATATTACCTTAGCAAACAAATAAATACAAAATAAAATAAGCGCAAATAACAGCACGCTTAACAATTATAAATAACTAGCGGTCCGCCCCGGCTTCGCACAGGTATGATAGTTTCACAGCGCATGCGATGTAAAGAAACTTTTTTACACCTTGGGTCACATTATTGGAATTTTAGTAAGGATCCCGAATTTTTTTGAAAATATAATATAGCCTATGTCACCCGGGGATAGTGTAGCTTCTCAAGTTCCCAACAGTGAAAGAATTTTTCAAATCGGTTTAGTAGTTTCTTTCGGAGCCTATTCAATGCAAACAAACAAACAATCAAATCTTTCCTCTTTTTAATATTGGTATAGATAAGATAAATAATCAAGAATAGGTACCTCAGAGATCTGTGTGGAAAAATAATCCATACTAATCTTCCAGGAGATCTATGTGGACAAAATATCCAAGTAAATCCCCCAGAGGATCGGTCTGCAGAAAAAAGCCAATTTAGTAGCCAGCAGGATCCAAGTTAGTGGTTAGACCTCATTCGCACGAGCGCTTAAAAAGCGTTGTGTCAAACTAGCGTTAGGCTTTTAAAACGTTAGTAGCACTTTGCTTGTTCATATGATCGCTTTTTGATCACCTTTGTCTCATTTCTCGCTACACGCTCAGCGTTTCAAATCAAATAATGCCCGATAAAAAAGCGTCGCGTTGAAAAGTGCTATCGTGTGAATAGAATACTTGACGTGCATTTGTTTCATTTCAACGCTTTTTTATCGGACGTTGAACAAGCGCTCGTTTGAATGAGGTTAAGAAAAAAACGGTGTCATTTTTTACAAACAAATGAGCATCAATAGTAGTTCAGTGTCTATATTTTCGTTGTGTCTACTTATATGCCGTCTGAAACGTGGCATCAGTGCGTACCGTATACCGTACCTATCTAGAAGTTTTAAACAGAACCGCTCTGTATTAGCTTCACAATAATCACAATGATGAACAAAGATACTCAATAAATAATAATGCCACACAACTTACACACCTCTCCTCACCTCATGTGAAGTTGTACCCAATTTCAGTAGGTAACGTTGTCGTTGAAATCTTTCCTTCGTGGACTCGTAGCCGGGACAAGATGTCACGAAATTAATAATTTTACTCATTCCAAAAGTTCTAACCACTTCATGGTAGGTATTTGTTTATATATTCTTATTCTTATATTTTGGCTCCACACATAGTGTATTTAGCGAGTGTCAAGTATTGTAGTTTTTCATCGTATTATGAAATATTTCATGTAAAGTCAAGTCTTAGTCACAGTCAGTCAGGGTAGTCATAGTCCAGTCTAAGTCAGGTAGTCATAATCCAGTCTAAGTCATGTCCTAGTAAAGTAGTGGCAACTTTACTAGGGGCTTCTGTGGAATTTTGGAAGCAACACGAAAAACCACGTTTCACTACATTATATCACTTGCCAACACTTATACTCGTAATTCAGCACTTAATGCGTAAAATGCCACTAATTTTAAACATTAACACTAGAAAAAGCATAAGTTTTGTGAAATAATACAATGCAACGACGTGAACTTTTTCACGTTCCCGCCAAAACTAGGTATTTGTTTTACAATATTTTTCTGATCGAATGGAATGACTTTAAATTAAGTAGGTATTTTTCTTTTTTTTATGCCGATGCAACTTTGACCAAAAAGTTTTCTGGTACTCGTTATAAATACTTAACCTCTTTACGTATTATTTTACTTACAGCTTCATTCAATACGGCTTTCTAAAAATATAATAATTTAGGTAATTAACATTAAAAAGCAAGAGAAAGTAATTATTTAATTACATATTTAAAAAAACATTAAGTATAATTAAGTTACTCACATTTAAGTAGGTGTGCCTACTAGAGATGCGCCGAATTAATATTTGGTAATGATTCGTATTCGGTGTATAAGCCTGTAATGACACGTATACTGTGAACATCTACAGATTAACTAAAACTTCGATGATTAAAATGTGATAAGTAGCTATATTATGTAAGTGATCATAATCTGCGGTTAGTAGAAGACCAATTACTTATTTAACAACAGAAATGAATCTTTTGCTCACATGACTAAATCGTGCTAATAACATTTATTAAGATAAGCATTGCCATCCAAGATAAGCATTGCCATCCAGCGTGGTAATGCTGCCAGCATTCTGGGCACTTTTCCCTCCGCCAACGGTTTATTTTAGGTTTAATACTTTAGTTTTAAAGTTTTTAGGTATAGTTTAGTTTTTAGGTCTAGTCTAGTTTAGTATATACATGTTATTTAAGTTTTTACATCCAATAAAGGAGTTATTAAGGAACATTTATTTTTTGGAATTGCATTGGGCTGGGGGAATAATTCCCCCAGCCCCTTTTTACCATCGTACATCTAGACGCACGGAAACACGGCATCCGTATATGGTAGAAATTCCTAGAATACGTACAAAGCGTTTTGATTCCTCGTTTATAATTCGGACAGCAAAAAAAATGGAACACCTTACCAGCGTCATTGTTTCCTGACAAATATAATCTGGGAATTTTTAAGGCTATGAACCGGCTAGAGTGAACCGGTATCTTGTAGGCAAGCATGCTCCATCGTCGACCGCGTCGTCACTTACCATCAGGTGAGACCGTGGTCAAATTTTAGCCTATCGTTGATAAAATAGGTATATTTATTTACCTCGACGTTTCGACCAAGTTGCATTGGCTAAAGTTAAATCTCTTTATTTAGGTATGTTTTAAAACTTTTAAGTCCAAATTAAAACATTTACAGAAGATTTGCCTACATTTTGTCTTTTGACTGGCCTGATAGCTCAGTTGCTAGTAGCTCTGCCTTCTGAACTATAAGGTTGTGGGTTCGATTCGATTCCCACCCAGAACAAACATTTGTGTGTTTGTTCTGTGTTTGGCTGTCATATTCTATTTCTATGTATGTATTTACACACAAAAAGTATCTAAGTATTCCATCAGTTATCTGGTTCCCATAGTAAAGGTATGCTTAGTTTGGGGCTAGATGGCGCTGTGTGAAATGTCCACACATATATATTTATTTTTATTTACCTACTCCTAATGCAGCATAGGCTGCAACTGAATATCTGGCCGAATTCAATTATGTATTTGAATTCGGCCAAATATTTGGTTTGGTTTGGCAGCGTAGGCCAGTCCCCCACTCGGTGGACCGACGATCTGGTGAAAGCCGCGGGGAGCCGATAGATGCAATAGGCGAGCAGCCGCTCAAGGTGGCGCGCTCTGGGGGAGGCCTATGTTCAGCAGTGGACGTCTTCAGGCTGTTAATGATGAAGATGAAATATTTGGTTGAAGTGCCGAACATGCTGTTTTGCAAGGACTTCCGTGTCCGACCTAACACAAAAAATGCACAATGTAAGACTGAACCAACCTATGTTCGTTTACGGTTCGGTTTAGGAACCCAATGTTATTATATAAGTAAGGAGCAAATAATAGTGCTAATGACATACTTAATCATCATCATCATCATCAACAACAGCCTGAAGGCGTCCACCTTCCCCACGGAGCGCCACCTTGAGCGGCAGCTTGCCTCCTGCATCTTTCGGCTCCCTGCGGTTTTAACTAGATCGTCGGTCCACCTAGTGGGGGCCGGCCTGCGCTGCGCCTTCCGGTTCGTGGTCGCCATGAGAGAACCTTTCTAAATAAACATGAAATAATAAGTTGTGAGTAATGACAACATTGTGCTCAAAGTCGCTATAAGATCTTGGAGTCTCTCCTACAGGGTGTGAAAAACTGTGCAATCGAATTTACTACAATCTATAAAAACAGCCAAAATGACGATACGGGATAAAGACGATGAATGATGTTCCGGGGAAACTATTATTATTCTTAGCTTCGCCAAAATGAATGAATGAATGAATGATTTTGAATGAAAATGACGTCACTATGACTGTGTAAGCTAGTCTTTAGAGTCTAGACATAGAATTACGGAAATCTAGACTAGAACGATGGTATTTAGTATTGTTTAATACATTCAAACGGCAGATCACTCAGATCAGATGAGAATAATTATAATAAAGCATTACCTACCTACTTATCTATATGATAAAACTGTAACCAAGGAAAAGTTGTACACAAAGGGGAACATAGGAAAAACCTATTTTGGACTTTAAATTGATGGCAATTTAAACTCCAAAAAAGGTTTTTCTAGCAGGACCATAAAATTACATCGTTTTTAGAATTCTTGTCTGTCTGTTCAGAATTCGTCAAAAAGAAACCAAAGATGGTTTCAATGCCGTTGGCTTGGCTGGAATAGCGTTATTCTGAAGTTAGTGATGTCATGATGATGGGTTCCGACTGAAAATCAGTTATTGAGGTCCTACGACCTTAATTGCATGATAAGTCGGGACCTGTATCATGACGTCACGCAACATTATATTTTAGTGTCTTTTTTTGTGCGATTTGTCTTGTGCACCTACTTGTAAAAATGTAATGTTGTGTGATGTCTTGAATAAATGTATTTTCTTTCTTTCTTTCTTTCTATTCTTCTATGCTATGGTATTAGGTATATTTATTATTTATTTACACAATACATATTATACAAAACATCAACATATTGCAAGAACACAATAATTATATTATAATTGGGCAAACATTTAAAACACACCATATTTATTTTGCATTTAAGCACAGAATAAATACCTAATTGATAATAATACAATGACTAATTATATTATATATCTGTATTTTTATGTAGGTAGGTACATAATAACAATCATATGATACGGGGATACGGCGCAGTATAGAGGATAACTTCGTCATAGGATTGGCGAGCCGCCCAAGTTGGCTACGGAGCGGCGGAGGGCGGAGGGCGGGGAGACGTCGCGTCGTGACGCGGCGTTCTAGGAAGAGTCTAGTTATTGCCATATCTGCAGTACACAGTCATCTACTACGCACAGTAAGTGAATAATATAGTTGACCCGCCCCGGCTTCGCACGGTTAATTAGTTTTGCATTCGAACGCTGTTCATGGGAAGAGGGAAGCGAAAAAGGAGAAAGATTATTTCCCCTTCAACAGGATGAGTCAAAATAAATAGGAAATGAAAAACAATATACAAACAATAAAATCTTGCTTAAAGATTACGTCCTTGTTTCTTGGTGCGACCCACACTTGGTCGTTTTAGAAAACAAAAAGTATCCTAATTGTTATTCTGAAAAATTAGCTAAGTATAGCCGTACAGTGAAATCCGTTCTGTAGTTCCAGCGTGATTATGTGTTCAAAGAGACAGACAGGCAGAAAGACAAAAAATTCAAAAAAAAAAATTCTATTTCTGTATCGATAAAGAAGCGTAATGCTATTAAAATTTTCAAAAAATATTCAATGTATAGATTTAGCCCAGTTACCAGTTTTATTATAGGTATGTGTCTACTCTGTGACAAAGCTGTAACTGGGCTATTATTGATAGATATAGGTACATATTGTTGTGCCATACAGGGTCAATAATTGGTCCATAATGATTTTACCTATAGGTACCACCTATCTATATCTATTGTAACATTATAGCAACATTACTATTTTAAAAACATTTAGATTTTGAATTTGAACTACACTCGACTTTTCGTTTCATGGGAATACCCGTTTTATGTATATACGAATAGACAGACCAACGGTATCACTTTGACCTATTCACTGAGCCTTGAAGAGACCCAAATTATATTTGTCAAAAAGCAAGGAGGTGGGAGTTAGTTCCATTCCCAGGCAGGTCGCATAATAAATGAGTCAGCGAAACGCTTAGGCAGTGCGACATGCAATAAATTCACCACTATGCCTACCTAGTAAATTTGCCAACACCTTGTAGACCTATTTTCTTTATAAGTAGGTACTAAGAAATACAAATTGCATCATCAACATAGGCCTCCCTCACAGAGCGCCGCTTTAAACGGCTGCTCGCCTCCTGCATCCATAGGCTCCCCGCGGTTTTCACCAGATCGTCGGTCCACCTAATGGGGGGCCGGCCTACGCTGCGTCTTCCGGTTCGTCGTCGCCACTCTTGAACCTTTCTTCCCCATCGGTTGTCAGTTCTACGAGCGATGTGGCCTACTATATATAATTCTATGTGGCCTACCCATTGCCATTTCAACTTGTTATTCTAAGAGCTATATCGTTCACTTTAGTTCTCCTGCGGATCTCCTCATTACGGATCTTATCTCGCAAGGAAACACTGAGTATAGCTCTCTTCCATAGCTCGTTGTGCGACGCTGAGCTTACTAATGAGGCCAACAGTAACAGACCACGTCTCAGTTCCATAAGTTATCACTGGCAACACAAACTGATCGAAAACCTTTGTTTTCAGGCTCTGCGGTATTTTGGACGAAAAGATAGGTCGAAGCTTCCCGACGCTGCCCAGCCGAGTTAGATTCTTCGTGCGACCTCTGTCAAAATTGGACCTACCTATAATTGAACAGTCTGACCTAGATAGATATATTTGTCGACAACTTCGAGAGTATCGTTCCCAACATATACCGGTATAGGTGCAACATGGGCATTAGACATGATTTTAGTCTTGTCCATGTTCATCTTAAGACCATCCTGTTGGGATACTTTGCTGAGGTCGTTGAGCATGGTACTAAGGTCCTCGAGCGACTCCGCCATTATGACTATATCATCGGCAAAACGAAGGTTAGTGATGTACTCGCCATTTATCCTGATGCCAGAGCCAGATCCTTCCCACTCCAAGAGCTTGAAAACCATTTTTTATAGGTAGCAAACAGGCACACGGCTCTGCTGATGGGAAGAGGTCACCGTACAGGGTACGGAATCGAATAACAAAACCCTAGAAAACTGTAAATAGAAACGTACGCAGTACATAAAAGTGTTTGCGCAGTTAATACATAGGTAGCCGGCTTGATTAGTTATCCAGATCTAGGTTACAGGCGGGGTCGCGGCCTCGCGGCTAAGGTCACAAGGACTTATTTAGGGCGGGTGGTGAATTGAATAGGATTTTAAATGGTAGATAGCTGGGTATTTAGTCTAGTTATTTTTCTTTATTAGCTCTACTACTTATACCCAGTAATATATAACTTAGACTTTTTGTAGTTGGCTTTCACGCTAAAACGGATGTAGGTAGGTACTTATTTAATGGATAAAATTTTGAGCACAGATCGTTAATTTTTCTGTGTTGACAGACCACATACCTTTTTTGGGTTTAATGACGTGAGTGCACAGTGCAGTGTCACCTGGAATTCTAAAATTAAAGTTTCGCGTGACACTGCACCATGCGCAATTGCGTATATACGTCATCCTGAGACATCAGCACAGTCGCAATCTAGTAATCACATTACTAGAGTTGCAGGCACATGACACATATTTTATATCATAATTATACATAAGTAGTAACTTCATTCAAGTCTACTAATTTATTTTTATCTATATTACCTGTATATCTATGTACACTAAGCCTAAGAAAACAAAATAAGTGAGTAATAAAAAGTTATAATTAGAAAACAGAATTCAGGTCAGTATCTGCGGGTAGCGTGCCCAAAAAGCTGGCGACATTCCCTCGTTGAATTGCCAGGCTAATTCGTTGGCCGAGGTATGTGCCAGCCCTTTGGTCACGCGTCAGCTCGACTAAACGCCTGGACAGCTCCCTGACCAGAAGTCGTGCCTGTGGGCCCCAGGGACCCATTGTCTCAACCCCAAACGGAACAAATATGTAACCTTTACCTAGGGATTCATATTTCCTCCGTTTGAGATTTTCTGCAGCTTCTGCCGCTGCGCATGCCGCCCGAGCTGAGTTGTCAATGTGGGAAGGCGCCAGTGTGTCAACGCAGGTAGCATCCCACACTAGCGGCCTTCCACGACACCACTAGACTTTGAGATCAGGTCATAATAATCTTTGGGTCATAAAGTCTCACTTGCCCAGTAATTTCATTTGTTACAGTGCCCTTCAAACTGGAACACAGTAGTGCTTGTAGACTACCACAAACCTATAATTTTTTCGTTGTACATCATAAGTCCATGCACACTACTGCTTGGCGGCAGAATGACTGGCAAAGCGTTGGTAGGTACTTACCTACTTCGTTTGTACCGACCTGGCCCCGTATTGTGTAACTCAAGCGTAATCGATGAATGGGCTTCATTTGGTCATTTCTGGTTGTGTAAAATCCTCATCCATCGGTATTATGGCACAAAATACATTATGGTCCCTTAGACGGAGAACTGAATAGACAAAACATTGATTAACTATAATAATGAGAAATAGTTACAAAATACTAATGAATGGAGATGTTACACAATGCCAACTTGCCAGAAATTACGGAATGAAGCCCATTCATCGATTACGATTGGCTTAGACGTTAGCCCCGCTGGATGAACTTACAGAAAAGTCCTACCACATAGTAAATTTTTAACTCTAAATACCACCTAGTAAGTTTTACAATAGAGTACAGTACATAACAGTCGACCTTTAAATTTCTGTGACCCACATACATAATCATCATGCTATCACACTATCATACTTCACTTCACAATATTATATATCACATCACATCACACAATCACACTAATATTATAAAGGCGAAAGTTTGCGTGTATGTGTGTATGTTTATTACTCCTTCACGCTCAAACGGTTGGACGGATTTACATGAAATTTGAAATAGAGATAGCTTATATACTGGATTCCTTTTTTTGCAGCTAGTATTATATAGCGGTTGATTAAAATGCTGTCTCGCTTTCGCTCGTGATATTTCACGTCAGCAAAGGATAAGCATTGATTAGGTAAATTTCATAACTAACGTGTATAAGAAGGGCTGGAATTAAGCAATAGTTACTTTACTACTTGACTGGCACAATAAATGGAAGTCACGACATTTGTCAAATTACTTATTGACCAAATCCTTGATTAGTCAAATTGTACATTTAGGTATATGGTTGAACTATGGTACCTATATGGTTAAAATTCCATCAACCCGCGCTAAACGTCGAACAAGCGAACAGCCAATGAGTGGAACAACTTGCCGGCGCGGCGTCCTTGTTTCCAGTTAACTATGATCTGGGAGTCTTCAAGTCGAGAGTGAACAGGTAGGTGTCTTCTATTCTAGGCAAGCATGCTCCATCGTAGAGTGCGTCATCACTTTCCATCAGGTGAGACAGCGGTCAAGTGCTTTGTCTATAAACTATAACAAAAAAAACTAAGGACGTTCATTTTCAGGTTAACTGCGTTTTTGCCCATGGGACTCCTACCTGCAAGATAATATGTAATTGTTAAATGTTACCTAAAGGTTTCATACAAAAACGATGTAAGTACGTAACTTTTTTTGTGGGAATGAATGACGTGACTATCTAGTCGTTCACCTGATGTTAAGCGACACGGCTGCCCATAACAGTTGCAGTGTCACTCGGAACTTTACAATAATAAAGTTTCGCGTGACAGCGCACTGCGCACGTCATCCTGAAACATCACACAGTCTAGTAATCAGATTACTAGACTGTGAAATCAGGTCACAAAGTCTCATTTGCCCAGTAATTTCACCTACCTACCTACCTTACCTACCGTACCTATACTTATTCTAAGTACTTATACATCAATGTACATTAACAGTTAGCCTTCCCGCTATCTATTTATAGGCTGTGAAATGCATGCATCTACACATTGCCTAGGTGTATAGAATAGGTACCGGAATCTACAGATTACCGGTAGCATCTTTAGCTTTCCCGTCAAAACAACGGTTGGGTTGAAATTTTACACTACCTAATATTATTTTTATGTAAGTAATCGAATGACGTGACGAGCTAGTCGGTCGTCACAGCCGCCCATAACACATTGCATCAGTGTCACGTGGAACTGCCAAATATAAAGTTTCGCGTGACACTGCGCACTGCGCACGTTATCCTGAGACATCACAGTCGAAAATAGATTTTTAGACTGTTAGATCAGTTCAAAAGCTCATTTGCCCAGTAATTTCACTAGCTACAATGCCCTTCAAACCGGAACACAGTAGTGTTTGCAATTATTTTGTATTTATGTACCCTTTTTATAATTTTTTTTTATTGGGTGTACTATTTTTAGAAATCAAATCAAAATCAAATCAAATCAAAACGTTTATTCGCTAAAATACATGTATAGTAGATGTTACAGCAAGTTTTGTTCATGTATTTAGTCTGCAAGCAGACGTGCAAATGTTATTTAATAACTAATTACAATTTTATTATTTATAATTTATAAGTAAACATTGGTACAAAACTCATTATAATCCTTAACACTATAAAAACAGTTGCATTGAAGCCAGTCAGTCAAACATTTCTTAAACTTGTTACCCTCTAATATCTTTATGTCATTTGGAATATTATTGTAAATGGTTATGCACATATTATATACATTTCTCTTATACAAGTATTTTCGAGCAGGAGGTTGATATAATAAGTTAGTAAACTTAGTCCTTTTTTGGCGGGTCATAACTTCACCATGCTTCTTAAAAAACTCAGGGTGTTCTTTCGTAAAAATACCAATTTCTTTAATGTACATACATGGTAAAGGGAGCACATTGCATCGCAGAAGCTCGAGTGGACGAATTAGGAAACTGTAAAGTCCACTCGAAGGTATGGCATTCATTCAAATGAATAAATAAATAAATACTGCTTGGCGGCAGAATAACTGGCAAAGCGGTGGTACCTACCTAGACTTTACAGAACAGTCCTACTACCTACTGAAATTTTCACGGAAATAGGAAAATATCCGGTGAAACCGCAGTGCGTCTTTGTACAAGTTTAGTTGTCGGTACGTATGGTATCTTCTAGGCAAGCATGTACTATCGTAGATCGCATCGTCACTTCCCATCAGGGCCATAATTCTGTCTGAAAACACAGATTCCACACGATACAGAAACCACGTCGTTATCGTGCCTTGTTCAAATCGTGTCACACCAAGGAATCGTCAATTTTTGTATTCTGTATAATCTAAGACACATTGGTGTCAAGCGCGACGGTCTGGTGAAAATCACGGCGAGCCGATGGATGCACGAGGCGAGCAGCCGCTCAAAGTGGCACTCAGTGGGGGAGGCCTATGTTCAGCAGTGGACGTCTTCAAGCTGGATGATGGTGATTATGATGATCATGATGATGATGATGAGTTATGGTAAAGGCATTATAAAACTAGCCCGGCCCCCCACGGGGTGGACCGACGATCTGGCGATAATCACGTCGAGCCGATGGATGCACGAGGCGAGCAGCCGCTCAAAGTGGCACTCTGTGGGTAAGGCCTATGTTCAGCAGTGGACGTCTTCAAGCTGGATGATGGTGATGATGATGATGATGATGATGATGATGATGATGAGTAATAGTAAAGGCGTATAAAACTAGCCCGGCCCCCACAGGGTGGACCGACGATCTGGTGATAATCACGTCGAGCCGATGGATGCACGAAGCGAGCAGCCGCTCAAAGTGGCACTCTATGGGTAAGGCCTATGTTCAGCAGTGGACGTCTTCAAGCTGGATGATGGTGATGATGATGATGATGATGATGATGATGATGAGTTATAGTAAAGGCGTATAAAACTAGCCTAGCCCCCCACAGGGTGGACCGACGATCTGGTGATAATCACGTCGAGCCGATGGATGCACGAGGCGAGCAGCCGCTCAAAGTGGCACTCTGTGGGTAAGGCCTATGTTCAGCAGTGGACGTCTTCAAGCTGGATGATGGTGATGATGATGATGATGATGATGATGAGTTATAGTAAAGGCGTATAAAACTAGCCCAGCCCCCCACAGGGTGGACCGACGATCTGGTGATAATCACGTCAAGCCGATGGATGCACGAGGCGAGCAGCCGCTCAAAGTGGCACTCTGTGGGTAAGGCCTATTAATTAATATTGGCATAAGCCTGAGCGGAACATGATTTTTGACAGTTCAAATCGCGCCAATCCCAGTTAATTCCACATTCATTTCGCGCGGTTTCGTTCTTATTTCATAGAGAATAGAGTTTTGCAGATTTCTTATGTAAGACAAGGAATTCGCGTGGTTTCGAAGCAAGGAATCGTAAATTGGTCATACAGAATTAGGGTCCAGGTGAGATTGCGGTCAAATGTCAGGCCCTATTTAGTTATAAAAAAAATATCAAGTACCTAATCGCACATTAAGCCATGTAGGTACAGGTCTTATGCATTGTCTACGACGACGCCAAGCAGGAAAATAAATAAAAATGTAGACTATAGGTACATTTAATACTTACACACCTATTAAATTTAAAACAGGATGGATTTTTCCAGTGGGCGTGGATGGCTAAATTCGAAACTACGAGCATTAGCGAAAAGTACTCAAAGGTGCCTAGATTCTATGATGTCTAGAGCCCGATTTTACTAAAACTAAGACTGCATAATTGGATATTTGAAAGATCAATATTGCTTATAGCAAGGAACCGAACCCGGCAATTTAAAAAAAACGGCACTGTTTTTACCTTACACCATTAGATAATGTCTCTAATAAGGATCAAAATCTGGAAAGTAATGATGGTGCGAGAGCCCACTGCACAAATACCTACGTCATCGAGTACCCCAATAGGCTGTCTTTAGATCGTTAACCGACACTTAACATGTAAAAAAGATCAGGTCTGCCAGTTCTGATCCTGCCGGGTCATGGAAATAATTGGAATTTTTTTACGTATTTATTTTTGTCAAAATTTACCCGAATGAAATTGCTGGCAACAGTTAACCATTGATTAGTTATGTAAAAAAAAATTGGTCTGCCATTGCGCACCCTGCCGGAAGTACCTGGCAGACCCCTAAGAATGTGCCCTTCACACCCTTTACCTACCTCAGCGAATACCTCGATGAAACCTACGCCTAATAATAGCCAAGGTGACCCTGATAATAAATTAAAAGGTCTGCCAGGTCTAAACTTGGCGAAACTTAGTATTCAATTCAATTCAATTCATTTATTAATAAGCGATTCACTTACATGTCAATAAATTATCATATAATTATGTACCTATACCTAGGTATATTAATTATAAATGGATGATCATTGTTTAACCATTATTAAAAATTACAATTAATATAACTAATTCCGTTTTATAGTTGTTTGACTTACAGTATTGTAAATTGCTTGTAAATTACAATGTCATTATAATAAACGCACATCACAAACAAAAATATGGTCTAATATTTTAATGATTTATCAGCAAAGTACTCGTCTACACTGTAATATGCTTTGGCGAGCAGCAGCATTTTTAACTTGGCGTGAAATGAGCTCGAGCTGGACGCACTAGTAATGTCATCGGGAAGCGTGTTGTACATCTTCAGACCGATGTAATCAACCCGCTTCTGTGACTTAGTAAGTCGGACGGAAGGCAGCCTGAGATGATGCTGATTCCGCGTGAAGTGGCTATGGGAGTCCGCCCACGTTGGGAACCGTTCAAGATTGTTTCTAACGTAAGTAACAGCTTGCAATATAAATTGACAAGGTAAGGTGAGAATTTTTAAATCCTTGAACAGCTCCCTCGCGGGGTGGTCCCACTCCACTCCACAGAGAATTCGAACCGCCCGCTTTTGAGTTCTAAATAATCTGTCACGCTCGGCAGCTAGTCCCCAGAACTCAACCCCATAAAGCATGATCGAATGGAAGTATCCGTAGTATGCCTTTTTTATGTTGTCGAGACGGAGAGTGCCACTCAGGCGCGACAGTGCGAAACAAGCAGATGACAGTCGGCTACAGGTGAGCTCAATGTGGGGGGTCCACGTCAGTCCTTCGTCCACAACAAAGCCTAAGTACTTTACGTGGGTTACCTGTGGAACGTTTAACCCGTTGCACGTGACATTAAGACGTTTTAAGGCATTTGAAGTTGGTGGAGGTGGATTATTTCCATGACCCGGCAGGATCGGAACTGGCGGACCTGTTTTTTTTTACATATTTAAGTGTCGGTTAACGATCTAAAGATAGCTTATTGGGGTACCCGATGACGTAGGTTTTTTTGCAGTGGGCTCTCGCACCATGAGAAGTGTGTGTGTGTGTAATGTAGTAAGTAGTATTGGTAATGATGATTAAGTATAAAATGAAACGAAATGAAATATTTATTGCAGAAACTGTGTATAAGTAGGTCTTAAAAAATAACTAATATTATTAGCATAATAGAGTCAACAGTTTGCCCATGACGGACATGGAATATTTTATTGAATATACATTAAGAATTAATTGTAATAAAAATTGTAATAAGTTGCATTTAAATTAATAATGATCATAATGTCAAATAACTACTTAATATAACACACAAAATATTTGAATTTGGAAATAATAATAAAAATAACATAATTGGTCACAATAACAACTCTTTGATGTCATAAAAACATTTCTCTACCAGCCACTTAAACAGTTTTGTCTTAAATTGCCGAGTAGGTAATTCCCTTATCTCTCTTGGTAATTTATTAAAAACTTTGATACACGGTTTTTGGCGGGAACGTGAAAAAGTTCACGTCGGTGCATTGTATTATTTCACAAAACTTATGCTTTTTCTAGTGTTAATATTTAAAATTAGTGGCATTTTACGCATTAAGTGCTGAATTACGAGTATAAGTGGCAAGTGATATAATGTAGTGAAACGTGGTTTTTCGTGTTGCTTCCAAAATTCCATAGAAGCCTCTAGTAAAGTTGCCACTACTTTACTAGGACATGACTTAGACTGGATTATGACTACCTGACTTAGACTGGACTATGACTACCCTGACTGACTGTGACTAAGACTTGACTTTACATGAAATACTTCATAATACGATGAAAAACTACAATACTTGACACTGGCTAAATACACTATGTGTGGAGCCAAAATATAAGAAAAAAAAAACTTTGATACACGTCATGAAACAATTTCTATGACTCTAGGCAGATTTACGCAAGGGCATCATTAGCTTTGTAGGGTCTGTACATCATAATCTAGGATTGACTTTTTCTTTGAGCAGTTAAAAAAATGTTGGATGTTCCCTCACAAAACATCCAATCTGAAAAATATATAGACCAGGTAGACATAGCTGGATTAATCTTTTAAAAATAGGTTTACAGGATTCTAATGGTCTGAGACCACATACAGCTCGAACACATTTTTTTGAACAATGAAAGCTCTTTTTATGTGGGTAGAGTTACCCCAAATGATAAGACCATATACAGGATTAAAAATAATTGCTATGCTAAAACTAAACCAGGCAGGTACCTACAAGCAACACATGTATTTATTTCGAAACAATTATGCATCATAATGGATGTAATGAAAGGGAAGCGTGCATAGAAAATGGAAACCCGCACCTGCGCAGTAGAGTGCGCCCGTAACCCCACTCACTATACATAGACGTCGTCTGGCCAGGATAGCCATGCTGCGACCTTTTCTGGCACGGATTGCGTCACTGCACACTGCACGTGTTGCGTTGTTTTCTACATATAAATAAATGTAAGATACGTACTTTTAATAATAATGTAATAATGGCCGCGCCTTGAACGACATCTTACGTCCGTCGGTTGGCTTGACGTTAGTTCCTTGGAGCCGTGAACGACCTTTTTTTTTTATGAACGATAGGCTAACATTTGATCACGGTCTCACCAGATGGTAAGTGACGACGCGGTCGACGATGGAGCATGCTTGCCTAGAAGATACCGGTTCACTCCAGCCTTAAAAACTTCCAGATTATATTTGTCAGGAAACAATGACGCTGGTAAGGTGTTCCATTCCTTTGCTGTCCGAATTATAAACGAGGAACGACTTTTGGTCTGGGATGCCACGTGCGTCGAAACTCTAGCTAGCAGCTTCACAACTCCAGGGGGCGTACCGTGAGCTCTTAGCGCGATTCAAAACAGAGCCTATACTGGCTCGCTTGTCAAAATCCCCATACAAAAAAAAACAAACGATCCAATATAGCCTCTGTTTTGAATCGCGCTAAGAGCTCACGGTACGCCCCCAGGGCACTTCAAAGGCGGCTGGTGCAGCGGCGGAAGTGGCGGAAAACCTCAAACGGACGATATATGAATCTCGGCGAGGGATACATATTTCTTCAGTTTGGGGTAGAAGCTATGGGACCATGGGGTCCCTCCGCCCGCGGTTTCGTGAAGGAGCTGTCCAGACGCCCAATAGAAATTACAGGTGACCATAGAGCTGGCTCTTACCTCGGCCAAAGACTAAGTATGGCCATTCAACGAGGTAATGTCGCCAGCTTTTTGGGCACCTTACCCGCAGTTGGATATTTGTAGTTTTAGTTTTAGATAAGTACTTAGTTTATTTTAATTTAGATTTAATTTAGTTTTATTCATGCGCTCTGATAGACTTTGGAAAACGCGATGCGACGCGTGACCAAAATGCTGGCACTTATTTGGCCCAACGCATCAGCATTGCAATTCAACGTGGCAATGCGGCCAGCATGTTGGGTACGCTACCTACCGGTAGTGGGCTGGTGCACTTGGACTGTCTATAGGCCATCGCGGCTATTATACAGTCCATAAGTGTTCTTTGTAATAGGTAGTGTAGCTAGTTTAGTTTAGTTTAGCTTAGTTTAGCTTAGTTTAGTTTAGTTTAGTTTTTATTGTTGTAGTAGTTAGCTTGAGTAATAAAGGCAATTTGCCCGTTAAAAAAAAATACTATATTAAAAAAAAGTTTTATTCATTATATTTTGTTTTTTAAGTACTTAAGTAAGTTATGTGCAGTAAATTGTCAAAGATACCTACGTACTTATTAATTTCGACGAGAATGAAGAACAATTATTTATGTCTATGTATATTTATTTATTTCATTTTGGAAGACCAACAGCTGATGTAATAATATAGAAATTCAATTCTAAAAAAATAAGCCATATAAAGGTCACGGATAGACGTTATTAAAAAAATAATACAATTGAAATGAAGTGAACACCTAAGAGCGCTACCTACACGCTGCATGTAATTATTTACTAAGGTTAAAATCTCCAACAAATTTTAACCATTGGTTAGAATTTGTTAGCATTTTTAACCATTAGTTAAATTAACTACGGATCAAAAACCCCACTCTAAGTTATACATATACATAATAATCACACTAATATTATAAAGGCGAAAGTTTGTGTGTATGTGTGTATGTGAAATTTAGTATGGAGGTAGCTTATACCCTAGATTAAAACATAGGCTACTTTTTATCCCAATAACGGGAACGGTTCCTGTAGGAACGCGGGTGGAACCGCGGGGCGCTGCTAGTTAATTATAAGTAAATAAATAACGATTTAGCTCTTAGAATTAGCAAGTTGAAATGGCAATGGGCAGGCCAGATCGCTCGTAGATCTGACAACCGATGGGGAAGAAAGGTTCTCGAGTGGCGACCACGAACAGGAAGACGCAGCGTAGGCCGGCCCTCCACTCGGTGGACCGACGATCTGGTGAAAGCCGCGGGGAGCCGATGGATGCAGGAGGCGAGCAGCCGCTCAGGTGGCGCGCTCTGGGAGAGGCCTATGTTCAGCAGTGGACGTCTTCAGGCTGTTGATGATGATGAAATAAATAACTAAGGTAGCAGCTAAGCCTAATAGTGATTAAGAATATAACGGTTACCATTACGCATTAATTGGTCAAAAAGTTCACTGCTCCTAAAATAACTCTTCTATCTATATAAATAACTCTTCTTCGTTTTCGTCGCGTGTGGCTTAGCTAAAGTGTCAACCAACATTTGGTGTCTTTAGACAGCTATCAGGGACTGGCCGCAAACGAAGCTCGGTAGGTGCTCCACTTGTAAAGTTAGCGGTCACTCACCCAACTGATGATGATCCCAGCAAAAAAAACTGTCTGAAACGGGAAACCCAAATGATTTTTACAAATCCAGTCTCAAAATACCTAACTTACAAAATAAATACGAAATGATGCGCCGCTAATACACTACTCCTATATTACTTTTATTTTCTTTTGGAGTTTTCTATTCTGCATTCCGCCGGATTGCTTGCACCAGAAGTAACAGTGAACTTTTTTTTAAACTCACATATTGTAATAGACTTGCTATATAATATTTGACATTAAGCACTTGTAATGTTACCCTAATATCTACAATAATTAAATTTTTATATTTTAAGTACCAACCTAATATCATCTTGCCTTGTAAAAGTGCTAATAATAGCTTAGGTACCTATTTTCAATAAGAAACATTGACTTTCACTTCGCACGGGTTTTTTTTTTTTTTAAACCTTTATTAAAGGGCTTTAATCAGTTTGATTATGTCGCCCTGGTACATGAAAATTGACATCGTGCTTAACATCATAATTTTAAAATTTGATTACGTATCTATATATCTCGCACGGGTTAATTAGTTTTACGCCTTAACCCGGCTCATGGGAAGATGGAAGCGAAAAGCAAAGAGACGGCGCCAAGGAAGGACCTCCCTTCTGTTGCCAACCCATCCATTCATTCTTTTCCCCTATATTTTTCCCTTTCCTTTCTCTTCCCTGCGACAGAATGAGTTTAAAAAAATCATAAAATAATATACTAACAAAAAGTTCTTCCATAAAAATAAAGTAGGTAGGTATAAATGGTATGCTGAAAAATTAGCTATACCATAAGCATACCAAAATTCAGCGAAATTATTCAGTAGTTCCAGCGTGATGCGCGTTCAAAGGGACAGACAACAGACAAACAGACAAAAAAATTTGTTTATTTTTTATACCAATCTATCTTTTTTGTTCACTGACTCACACAGTTTCAACTAGTTCGGGAGCCTATGGGTTCATCATAACTTTGTACCTAACCAATATGTCAATAAATGATTTGTATTTGTATTTGTATATACTTATCGATAAAGAAGTGTAATGCAATCAAAATTTTCAAACCGGTAGTGGGCTGGAGCACTTGGACTGTCTATAGGCCAGCGCGGCTATTATACAGTCCATAAGTGTTCTTTGTAGTACGTAGTGTAGCTAGTTTAGTTTAGTTTAGCTTAGTTTAGTTTAGTTTAGTTTTAATTATTGTAGTAGTTAGCTTGAGTAATAAAGGCAATTTGCCCGTAAAAAAAAAATATTCAATGTAGGTACAGCTTTAACCCAGTTACAGATTTATTATATGTATAGATAGATAAATGTGATAACTTTTTCGGGATAATCCGAAAACTATTAATATTTAAGAACTCGACTGCCGTCTGCACTACAGTTTTACAGCTCCTAAGATCGCTCTATGGCCTATTTACTGCAACGCATTTGGGTATCTAACACAGATCTACAATTTTTTTCGTTACTGTACATCCTAAGTCTATGGTATCTACGTCCTATCTAGAGAGATACCTAGGTGCAAACTTACGATCTATACCTGCCTATGCCAGCTTTCACTAAAGATTGACAAGCTCTTGATCAAACTTTAGTACAAACTGATATAGGTCTTATGTAAAAATGTGTGGGTATATTGATATGTATAGGTATGCAATAGACCTATGTAAATAGGGTGAATTCCGCAGAGCTTAACCAAATTTTGGAGCTGTTTCGTAGACGACACAAGTAAGTAACCGTTCGTGAAATTTAACTTACCTAACACTTATCTAAGTAATTATGTTTACTAATTTAAATACTTACCTTACCCATAATCACTTCTAAACGATTAAAAAACAATTATTTTTATTTTGAATTGCCTTCTAAGAACTACGATGAGGTACGTACGTGAGTAGGTAGGTACATACCTACATTAATTATATTTCTTGAACTGATTTTGCTAGATTTTTAACTTTACACTTTTTCACTTCCAACATTACTAAAATACCGAAACACCGGCAACTCGAAACAAATATATCCCGTTAATAACCCCGTTATTTCCCGTTATTTTAGTAATTTTGCTCGCCCTTGTTTAGAAAGACTAAACAAATCAGCATGTTTGCCTTATCGTCCCCAATCTTCAAACCTTATTTGTCTAGTACTTATTAAATATTAAGCTACCTATACCAAAGGTACCTAAGGTAGGTATCTATACTTATAATAAGTTCTTATTCCACTTTTGCGTGCATCTGTTCGACTTAACCATTGCATTCTACCTACGTAATGTGTCCTATCGTATTCCTACGATAATAAGAAATGCTTTTTCAAGATTTTTTTTAAACGTGAATACCTAATTAGGTACATAGGTACATACTTACCTACGTTTGACAGGGTGTGCGTCTTCTACGGAACCCTGCGCAATGCGCATGGCACGGAATGCTCCTGCATGAGAAGTTATTTTTAGATACGGCGCATAGATTAGAGAAAAAACAATATATACGTACGGCCATGGTACGGCCTTAGTTGTGAGATTGGTAATACTCACAGAGCATTTGCGAAGCGTATTTTTTTGTTGCTCTGTGGTAACACTCATCATAAAACTTCAGATGTTAATTTTTTTTGAGCCTCTTTTGATTTTCATATTGGTGCTTTAGGGCTTGAAAGGTCTACTATAGAGGCATTCCAAAGGCGCTGGAAAAGGGGTTGCTCCCTCTTACCAGGGTGCACTTGCACCCTTGAGAAAATACTAAAAATACTGATTTTCGATCAGTTATGTATGGTTAATAGTTATTTATTGAAGACAGACGCAGCGTAGGCTGGCCTACGTAGACTGCTATCTCGCCCCATCCCGGCAGCGGATGGATCACGGGGGGGCTATGTGGGTCGAGTCCCACATACCTCCTGCCATCACCCCCGTGGTGGCAGGGTACTGCGACGGCATTTCGCCCTCCCCTCAAAAATAAGGTGGATTGACGATCTGGTTAAAACCGCGGGGAGCCGATGCAGGAGGCGCCACGAGCAGCACGCAAAAGTTGCGCTCTCTGGGGGAGGCCTATGTTCAGCAGTGGACGTCTTCATTCAGGTTCTGAGGTAAATAGGTACTTTATTAGACAGCTAAGTCATACTTATTGTATGTAGTACTTGGGTTGGTAAGTATATTAATAATCTGTAGGTACCTACTAATATTATTTATGAAAATGCGAATGCTAATGCACTAAAGTTTGACAGCCCTTAAGTTCGCACTTATCTCTCTAGGACGTACCTAATTGCGTTGAAGTAGGTACGTCGTAGAAATAAGTGCGTAGTACGTAGTTCCTGCTTACATAGGAGCTGTCAAGCTTTAGTGCAGGCGGCCATAAGTAAAGTTTGTTGTGTTGTGTGTTATGGACTCATGTACCATATTATACATACAAGTATTTATAGATATATGTTACTAGGTATTACGTATTACCTATGTAAGTTCTACCAAATGCTTAAATCTAATTACCATGCCCTAATTATTTACTGTGCATACAGCCTACCTATAGGTAAGTAGTACTTATAGTTAGGTCCCATACATAAGTAGAATAAAGACCACTTAGCCCTAAGATATTTTTACCTGAATAACTCACTAACTTGGTCCATGTCATTAGGTAATTATAATAAGTATTCATGTAGGTATGTAGTTATGTACTATTATTTTATTCTTTGCCTATATACCTATATATACATACTTATAAAATAGTTAATTATCCACCTACTAATTAACTATACTTAGGTACCTACATTAGATCACAATTTTATTTAATTAAAAAGGATTTTTTGTGACATTGGTAGGTACTTAGGTGCCTCAAAAACGAAAGGTAGGGCAGGTACCTACCCAGGTAAGGTATAGGACCTATAGTACCTATTAGACCTATTGAACTCGAAGAGGGAGGAAGGATTTAAGTATTTACGTAGGTACACCTAGACAACTAGGTCACATGGTAATTACATACTTTTTAAAAGTAAGTACCTACCTACCTAAGTATACCTAACAGTTCAATATAGATCTCTTCCTGGTAGTACCTACCTACTTATTATATTAAGTATAGGCATCAGTGTTGTCTGAGTACCTAGGTTACCTAGGTACCTACCTACCTATAGCCTTTGGTAGTACCTAGTACCTACCCAATTACCTAAACACAGTTGTCTATAAAACAAATTAGAAGTTCTTACCTACTTCTGCAGAACAGAAGGTAAAGTTTATACCTACCTAGCTAAAGTAGATACAGGTACCTATTTAATTAGGTAGGTACCTATTAAACCAGAACAACCCTCAGACTCCGTCTCACGTAAGTAGCCAGTTTTATTATTGATTAGTGCAATTTATAATGGCTAGAATGTGTACACGTGTGCGACTGAAAGCGCCTGACCTTGGAAATCATTATGTAGTTTATACTTCATAAGTAGTAGGTACATAGGTACATAAAGTTACGTAACGTATCCGTAAACGGTCGACTATCGATCATTGATTAGCTCACCCGAACTAAAACGATAACTTTAGTAAAGTTTCAACGATACTAACTACCTATATAAAACAATGCAATCATATTTCGCAAGATTTCAACAAGATTTTATTAACCTAAATTGCTAAAAGTTATTTCGTGTCGTATTAAGAACCATTTTAGCCGTGAAAAGCGTGGCATAGCGTTTATTAAACGCGTTTACGATGCAGAAAAGTTGTTTTTAACAAAGACAGAGTATTATCGGGTCGAAAATATAATTCGTGGGGACTTGGAGAGGCCCACAACTCGGGCGGATGTTATATAGCTACGTAGATAAAACCTTCCGTCGTCACCAGCGCCCCTGGCGGCGGCTGAATAAAACGAACTTCATGCGGCGTGTACACCTCTCCGCGCAAGTTTGATTTCGGGAACCACGTATTATTTATTTTCATAGAAGAGTGTGAAATATTGTTTTTCTCGTTTAGACTCCTTTTGAAAGTTTCTCTAGCCTAGATTAGTTTACTGCTTTTGTCAGAGGGTTGTATATGTCTAGATTTACTGACTATACTTGGATTAATAAAGGACTCTAATCTATCTACAACTTCTGCAAGGTAAGTATTTAAAATTTATAGCGTGAACGCTAAAGATCGAACTCATTCAAATTGTGATAATATCAATATGTCCATTCAATATTGTTGTAGATTCTGTTCATGTTGTGCAAATCCTAAACTGAGGACTGCAATAGTTATAGAATGACAATTTTTTTAGAATTTATGCCATGGGTTCTATGTTTACTTTTTTTTATATATTTGCGATTGGACCGCTTCTCCAGCCTTGGGGAATCGCTTTTAAAAAGTTTTCAAGTCTAAATAATTCGCATTTAGTATTTAAAAAGATCTACTGCCAGAAAAACAAATATATTCATAAATATAAGTATATTATTATGTATTACTTTCATACAAAATTTCCTTTAACTGTTATCCGGTATCGAACCGAACCGACCTACTCACGAAGTTACGTCATACGAAGATACGACAGGTCGTACACTTAATTATTCATCTATGGTGATGCAAATTAATGGCATTCGACGGGTTAAAAGAATTCTATTATTAGGAAACTAAATTGCTGACTGTTAGTTACCCAGAAGAGCAGTGGGATGTTATTATGGTCAAGAATTCGATACACTATTCGTGAGTAGGTGCCAATTAGCCTAGTAGTCGGTGATTTATTAATGAGGCATTTTATTAAAAAATAAAGAAATTGACTTGACTTCTTGATTATGGCCTCTGCGACGGAATGATGTCGCAATTTCGCCAGTGTCACGTACCATACTGGATTGACAAGTGATGGAGAATAATCTGTCTGAGCAACTTGTATGTACGGTGTAAAAAAATGGGAGAATCAAATTGTAATTTATGTATGTATGACCCAATAGATGGCGCTAAATGTAGTTTTACCAAAATCTGCCACTGTCACTGTTTCAAGCATAGACCATAGATTAGAGGAAATGTCTCAAGGTTATACTTACTGACAACTAAACTCTTGTTTTTTTATTCCCATTGCGCGATAGCTCGGCTTTATTTTTAATCGTAATATTAACGTTTATCTATCTTGCAGTTCTACTAGAATTCATTTTACTTACATGACCTTTGTGACTTCGCATAAGTGCCATCGAATTTTTCGATGGACACTATCATAGTTGCTCTAATCTAATCCAGTACCACTTCATGGTTTCGGGAGGCAGGAATATACGACCAAGGGGCATATTAACGCTATGCTAGATACGCGACTAAAGTAGATATTGCACAGTCCGTATTGGACGGCCTGGAATTGGTGTACAGGCTTTCAAATATCAGTCTGTGCAATACGGGTCGTACAATATACGGGCAATAATGTACGGCCCGTAATACAAAGTCCGGAATCCGTGCACATGGCTTTGAAATACCGAAAAACAGGTGCATTATAGGTCGTACAATATTGGCAACGAAATATCGACACTGACCGATAATGCACGGGTGTAATTAAAAAATGGGGTCCTGAGTTAAATGAGCGCACGAGAGTAGGACGTAGCGAGAGGAGGAGGTGGCGAGCGAAGCGAGCTGGCGGCCTCTTGATTGGAGAGAATGTTAATTGCACTAGTCTAGCGAAGGGACGATGAAGCGAGAGTTCTGGCGAAAGCCTACTTAGCAAAATATTTCAATTTTTTATAGTTTTATTCATATTTATATAGTTGAAAGTCGATTACTTTTAGACTATGGGTGATAAATATAGATTATAAATGTTGTGGTCTACTCGCACAAAGCAAACGAGGCTTTGATTTTGACATTTCAATATACCATGTACCTACATGAGTTCCTGGCTGTACATTTCTGGTCATGCATTATTTCCTGTACCTACCCATTTTATACAGCCCGTATTGTACCAACAGGAATGTACGGCGCGGAACTGGTGTTGCATAGCCCGATATTTGGAAGCCATGTAGTTCCCAAATATCAGGCCTGTGCAAAATTTGTACTGGCAATAATTTACGACCTGGAACGTACAACAAGGAATCCATGTACATGGTTTCAAAATGCTGGGTTGTGCAATACAGGCCATACAATACTAGCCGTGCATCATGTAGTCGCGCATTCCTGGCTGTATAATACAGTGACACATAATTTCATCAGTGGGAAATGTGTAAACGCCTTTATTATTATTGCCTGTTGCAAAGGCATAGGTACGCACGCATTTTATATTTGCGATAGTACCTATGAAGCCTATTTTAAAAAAAGTACGACGAGAAGTAACTCACTGACAACAATTTGTTACTCTGTGAGTCCGCTCGAGTGATTATGGCAGTTTTTGGCATCTGTTTCTGCGACATCTAGTAGCAACGGCGGACTAGTTATTTATTTTAGTAAAACGCTTCATGTAGAGTAAATCATACTCATAAGAACATTCATGAGTAAGTACTAAGATAGGAAAATAAAACAAAAAGTATTCAATAAGCTTCTAATTTATTGACTAAATATGAATAAATGCTTTTCATGGCAATTTTAAATTCTAAAATCCTTTAGATAACGCCCATTCTCGTAAATAATTCACAAAATCTCCCTTAGCTTCTATATTTCTCGTTACTTCATGGACTCTAGTTTCCACATGACGATTGTTGTTATTCTTCTTCAAATATGCTTTGATTTCATCATTCATAAGCCAAATGTCTCCATCGATATTTTTAATTTTAGAAATTTTGCGCATTCCACGATAAGTAATTTCTAGGTAAATAGGTAGCTCACAGTTTTTTGTTCTTTCTATAAAATATGGCTGATTAATAGCCTCCTCTTTAGGCGGAACCCAGCCAGACGGGTACTCTTCTTTTGGTGTGAACTTCGGTATAGTTTCAAATGGCAGTAATCTTTCTACGTATTTCCATTCCGTTGGATTTTTATCAATTTCGTATTCATATTGTTCTTTAATTTTTCTGACAAATGGTGAGTGCGCATAGTTTGAATACTCGCGGAGGATCTATAACAAATATACATTATTAAAGTAACAAATAAAATTGTGCGGCAGACCTATAGGTAAGTCAAAAGATTCAGAAAGCCAGGTAAAAATCGTCACTATATAATATGTTCGCGCAGTCAATGTAACAAAAGTATTGAATTTTAGGGTTCCGTAGTACTACAAGGAATCCTAATAAGTGCGTTGTGTCTGTCTGTCTGTCTATCTATTTGAATCCTTTACAGCTTTAACACTTTTCTTTTTTAAACAAATATTGAAAAATATGGATCTCAAGTTTAAACAATTATAGAATATTCTGTTTTGTGTGTATTATACCGATTATACGGGTAGCTCACATGGATGTGAAGCGAGTATAATATTTTTTTATACTTTTTTTGTAAGGTAAATTTTTGTAATTTTTCAATAATGTAATAGGTAGGTACGTTGTTCGTTTGTAAGCTAAATACCTATGCCTCTACGGAACCTAAGGACTATGCATGCCCGACATGTTCTTGACAAGTTATTTGAATTTCAGTTAATCATAGGTTATACTTTGATAATGTTTAATAATTACATTACATTACACACAAATAATTACATCACTATCTTATTTTTACAAAAACACAATATAACTTCAAATAACAATTAAAAATAAAAATAATAATAAATTTTGTGAAAGAAACCTGTGTGGAGGGCTGTACGACCATCGCTTTGTCACATGTCGCGGTCAAAGCAACATTACTGCACGAAACGAGTGAAAATATAATAAAATAATTACCGATTGTGATCCTGGAATAAGTTTTGTACCCGAATCAGTCGCGTTGTTCAGGATTTGACCGGTTTTTCCAACAAAAAGACGCAAAAACGTGCACTGTGATCGCAACATCGTCGCCATTTTGAATAGCGAATAGAGCGAATTGCTACAAGAGCAATAAGAACTATATTATTCGTTTCGAAGGAAACATTATGGCGGACGCCTGCAGACATTCGGGCTTTTCAAAAATCGTTTTTTAAGTTTAATCGCGAGTTTATATTGAACTTTTTCGCATATTAAGGTGCATTGTGTATCTAAATAACTGTTTATTGTGGTTTTCGAGTGTTTCATTGGATATTTGGTGAGTATTTTGTGAGGACATAGCAGAGGTGCGCCACGGCTAGGGAAATGATTTGGTGCTTTCGTTCGTCGACGCACACGCACTCGCGCTCAGCTGGTAGGTGGCGTTAGGTGTCACTAGCGACCTCATAATATCAAAACATCGAGTTTTTCATGAGTTTTCCGGCGCGATTTTCTGTGTACTATGCAATGTAAACAAATAATTTAGTTCTTGTTTACCTGCACTATCGTATCCTGATGCTAAATGAATTGAAATGAGACATGATAAAGTCGAAATGTATGCTGTATTAATGCGCGAACTTGTTGATTATCACTCCCTCACTTTTGTTTACCACGATTTGTAGATGCGATTTATGAGTGAATTGGGTTGAATTAGACGTTAATTGACCTCAAAATATGTTCGACTAGTGTCTTTTGTCTGTATATATCAAACAAATTCCAAGATTCCAACTTTAATGTCCAAGTTATTTGACTGTTGTTCAACAGGTATCAGATATTACCACGTCGCTAATTATAGAGTACTATATGGATTTTCATTGTTTTTTATCACGTTCCAGGTCCAAATGGCATATTTTGGAAGCGTGTTGTGGAATTTTGCTGTCCAAATACAAAGATCAAAGAGCCATTGAGATAGAAGACTTCTAGTTCTCTAAGGAAAGGTGGTAGAGGCTGATACTCAGCCTCAGGAGGGCTTTGTGAAAGATAATTAGCTGTTCAGATTAGTGACTGCTAGCCAGGCTATTTGGCCTAAAGGTAGTTCTTAGCAAGCACAAGGGAGGCACTTCGGTCACCCTCAATCACAAAAAACTTCAAAGCTTAGCAGCAGCCTGTACCTAATGTCGAGGAAACGGGGATATCTCCCTCCACACATTCCATCATGAAAACTAAGCAGGCAAAAGAAGAGCAGGACAAAGGCATTGATGAGGATGCTGTCCCCATAGAACCCAAGACTCGAGCCCGCAAGAAGGCATCGGACATTGAAGAAGATAAAAACAAACCAAGCCACGATGAGCCCAAGACATCCAAAGATAAGAAAACCCAACCTAAACCTAGAGCAGTAGTGAAGAAACGTCCACTTGGCATCCGGAAGGCTCTCAGGAGTAAAAAAGCTGCTGTGGTTAAGGAAAAAGTTAAGCATGTCATAAAGCAGACCGGGAAACGTGGCAGGAAGCCTGCTATTAAAACCGAACCAGACACTTCTCAAGACAAGGACATCCCGCTGATACCTGCATCTGAAATAAAGAAAGAGCCGGTTGAGGATAACACTCCCAACTCAAGGTCTTCCAGCCCCAAGACAGCTGGCAGGAGGCAAAGAGTCGGTTCTGATATGGCCATGATGAAAACTTTGCTCAGTGACTCACCAAGCACTCTGGTGCTTGGGCCACGGACCAGTCCATACTCCATGAGGTCAGAGAGGAGTAATAGCCCATCACTTTTTGAAGGCAAAAACCTCCGCAGTGGGAAGCCCAGGAAAGTTAAAAACAACTTACTAAATGAAGTTGTCAAAAAGGAACAAAAAAAGAGGCGCAGACTGCTTTCAGATTCAAAGAATCCGGAAACCGCTGAGGGTGACGATTGTAAAAAATTAAAAAGGGGCCGCTCCTGTTCCCGGGAAGGCAGTGAGATTTCCAAATGCTCAGACAACACAGAATCTGACCTGAGCATGAGCGAAACACTCAATGACTCAGATAGCAGGGAGCTCAACAAAAAACTAGATAAATCTAAGACTGACCTAGATGTAGATATTGAAAATAATGTTCAGATCTCAACTATTGATAAAGTGCCTTCTCTTAATGTTGAATCTAAATTAGCTGAACCAACACTGGGTGCAGATACCAGTCCCATTATAAATGAGAAAAACAAGAAACTGAGCTTAACAAGAAGTACTTCATTAGACTCCGACAACAATAATAGTAATAGGTTAAAGTTAGAAACTTTAAATTCACCAGACATAGAAGACAAACAATTGTTGAAGACTGAAAATGATACGCTTTTTCAAGCTCGTAGTAGTATATTGACTATAATGTCCGAGACATTCAATTCAAAAGCCTTGGCTAAGAACATCAGAAGGGCGAGGCGAGGGAAAAAGGCTGCGGCCGAAGCAAGAAAACCAACACCAAAAGAGACAGCCAAGAACTACACACCCAGCCCAATTATAAAGGAAACAATTGATGATAAACAGGAAACCATAGAGACCTTGTCTAAAGACATTGATGATCTTATCAAGGACTTGGACCAAAACATTGACCGAGATCATCAGCTTATCTCTGGAACTCCTGTAACTGAAAGCACACCTGATCCCATGGAGACTAAATCAGTTTCTAAATTCTATGGATTGAACAAACCACTGAGCAATGTGGATGACAACAGTGTTGCCACTCCTGAGACACCAGTTAAAGACAAAGAAGTAGTCTCCTCTATAATAAACGAAATTACACCTTCAAAGAATGATGATAGTGAGAATATCAGACTGCATTATGAAGAGGATTCAGTAGAAAAAGGAGACGGCGGCAGACATGAAATAGCTTTCAAATGCAATTCTGTAGCAAGCATAGATAAGCTCATGGATAGACTGAAAGAGTTTGAAGAGTTTGACAAGAGAAGGCAAAGACAAGAATCAGAATCAAAATCGAGTGACAGCAAGCCAATGATGGTGACTAACGATGTGGTACTGATTACCAAGTCAGGTACTGACATCAAACAACTAAAGGACATCCAATCTATGCGATCGCCAGAGAAGCCTTTTGAAAAAGAAAATTTACTCAGCTGCTTCGAAAACAATTCAGCTATTTCTATTGTCAAGAGGGATCATGTAAGAAAATCGCTTGATATTGATCTTCCAAATTCAGTAACTCTGATTAAAAGGAAGAACAGCGTCAGCGCTAGGAAAGAGTCAACCAGCTCCAATCATTCACGAGAGTGTGACGCAATAAGCATTTTTGAGAAGTCACTTGGAAAAGACGTAACTTTGACTGAAATTAGAAAGTCTGTAGATAAATCCGGTACAACCGCGCAAGTAGATTTACATCAGTTTGCCGTCTTACATCCTACCACTACGAGTCAAATCGGAGGAGTTCTATTGGATTCTAGCCAGATATCCATCACTCCAAGAGTGCCCGAGCCCAAGATCAGTGGCTCCAGTGTCCAGATTGTCACTAAACGCAAATCTAGAGAAGAGCCCATATTGCGGAAGACTTCCGAGCCAACAAACGAAAGAGACGATAAAATAGCAGTAGAAGAGAAAATCAAATCCCCAACACACCACTCACCTGCAATTTCCATCACCCCCGCTCCAGTTGCAATCAAATCACCTGAAGCTGCACCCACAGAGGCTGAGGCTCTGCCGCCACCACCACCAGTGGAGACTATCAAACCTGTTCCAGATGAAATACCCGTCCTGGTAACTCCTGAAAAACTAACCACCGAAATTTTGAAAGAAATAACTATATTGGAAAACGTAACAGATGTAAAACCCGAAGAAAAAATGGATGTGATCGCTAAAGTTGAGGAGCAAACTGAAAAAATTACTGAAGAGAAAGTTGAAACGCCAGAATTACCAGTAAAGGAAATCGAAGCTCCTGAGAAAATGGAGGTCGAAGATAAACCTGTTGAAAACGCCCCAGAAGAAATACTTGAACCGAAACCTCAGGAATTAACAGAAGGAGTACCTAAAGTAGAAGATGAACAAATCAAAGAGAAAGAGTCACAAATCGAGATCAAATCGGTAGAAACCAAAGTGGAAGAATTAAAACCGGTTAAATGTCCTGGAAGACCGCCGAAATCGGCACGAAACTCCATCGAAAGCCTCGCCGGTCCCAGCAATGCGCTAAACGAAACTCCTGAAAGCCAGAAACGTAAAGAAAACGTACTAAGAACTTTAGGTCTGTTAACACACAAAGCTGCTAAAGAGGCTAAGATAGAGAAGCTTCGAGAAAAGGAGAGGATTTACAGTGGGATAATGTCAAATAAGGGAAAAGCGGCGAAGTCTTCAGGGGATTACACGGGGACGCTGAAAACTGTGATAAAGCTGAACAGGACTGGTGGGGAAAGGGAGAAGAAGAAGCACAACCGGACTTCATTGAAGATGACCTTCCAGAAGAGCAAGTACCGCAGTGGAAAGCAGATCACGGATGTTGGGGAAGCAGCCAATGAGGACGACACTTTCTACACCATCGAGAGGCGGGAGGTGAGATACTTTTCTTTTCCATTTTATTTGTTTGTTTGCAATTTACAAAAGAAATGTGAAATTTCCTTCTGATTTTTCTAAAATGCTACATTTGTGTTCTCCGTAGGTAACCAAAGGTTTTCTTTCTTCTGTGTTATTTTTATAACAGTAAAAAGAAAGCCAGAAAAGAGAATTGCCTAGCCTTGCCTTATTTCTGTTTAAATGTTTGAAATTCAATTTTGGTTGATTATAATTATATACCTGCAGCGTTTTGCTAAAAATCTTTAATAGTCTTTTGTCGCGTTTTCTTTTATATTCCTGACGTTTTAAACCAAAGAGTATGGTACATTTTTTGAACTGTTTTCTTTAGGAGACAAATAGTTCTGGGACCTCTGTGGTATGTGGCGAGACCAAGGAGTATAACAATAGGCTAGTGTCCTGCTATTTTTTTATTGCATAAATTAATAATATTCCACAAAAAATAAACAGCCGTGGAAACAAAAGTTAAACATCTCGAAAAATGACAATGTTACTATCATTTTAAAATACAGGAATAGAAAGAGACAGCTCAAACATGCAGTGACATCAATCTTGCTCCTTCATAGTACTTCATTACTAAGCTGTGGTAGGTTTACATACAGTCTCTGACATGTGACTTCACAACATGCGTTTTCATAGTAACTGTGGGGAATCCCCTGTTTTGCGAGAAAGGGACAGGCGACTCACACTCCAGAAACTTTAAGCTTATTACTCCTTAATTTATTTACCGATTTTAATTATTTTTTCAATTATTGCATTTATTTTTAACCTACTTTATGAAAATAATATTAACTTGTTAATTTTTAATTGCAGGCATCTAGCATATTATACACTTAGGCTATTTCGTTCTGCCTTTGCTTTTTATTTTCATGGGGAAGAGGGGGACACAGCTAATAGAGATACTGAGCTCTATGATTAAGCTTTTTGGCACCACTTGCAACCGGTGTATAGTGTAAAAACATACTATTAGTAAAAATACAGTAGTACGTGAACGGGTGGTCTTATTGCTTAGAGCTCCAGTTTCTTTCAGACAACAATTGGATATTAGAAACATATCCAAATATAAATTTATAAAAATACAGTTTAGTCACACGATTACTTACTACTATTTTATTGGTAGGTACTTGCATACAGATGTTTCTGAACTGTGTGCATTCTATTTATACTTACACAGATTCAAAAAATTTGGTTCTTATTCAATTTCAATTGTTTATTTGCATTCCACAGTATGTAATGTATATTTAATTTTATAATACATAATTTTTTTCATGAATCGGGCTAGTCATCGTTGTCCTGTTTTAATTTCGCAGTGAATGCTTTAGAAGGGGTTGACAAAGTCGAGGCGGGGTCCCATATGAGTTGTATTTACTTCGGTCGAGTAGGTTTTGTGTAAATCTATTTGTAGTTTATTCTAGGTACACAAAGTTAATTTATCTTATACTAAAAGCTCCTTTGAGGTAAAAGCTCTATTAAGCTCTGAGATACTGTAAAATATTTTATTATTTTCTTCAGGTATTGTTTTAGGTCCAGGTGTAAGTGTATCTAGTCTTATTGTATACAAGACTTATTAGGTCAAAGTGTCATTGTTCCCAAGTCATTACTTCCAAGTCTCATTTAGTCTGAGTCTTATTTTGTCCTAGTTCTATTTTGTCTGTCTCATTGTGTCCAAGTCGTATACTAAGTCCAAGTCTCATTGTGAGATAGTCATAAGAATTATTATAAGAAGCATTTAAGTACATGTTTTAGCCTGCATGGCTAGCATGGCCAGATAATAAGACTCCACTTATGAATAGTTAAATATTCCTCTGGCTTAGTATATCTTTTCTGGCGTCGGTTAAGTATTGTATAGCAAGTGTTTAATTTTTTCTTATCAAGGATTTTATGTACGATCTTCAGCCTGCATGGCTAGCATGGCCAGATAACAAGACTCAAGTTATGAATATGTAAATTTCCCCTGGCTTAGTAAAACTTTTCTGGCGTCGTTTAAGTATCGTATAGGAGGCGTTTTATGTTTTCTTACGAAGCATAATTATGTACAATTTTCAGTCTGCCTGAATAGCATGACCAGATAACAAGTCTCAAGTTATGCAAAGTAAACAAAACATCCTTAATTTTCATTAAGTTGTGTAAAACTTTTCAAGTGTGTGTAGTTCCTGCGTCGTTTTAGAACCATCTAGGAAGTGTTTTGTCTTTTCTTCTCTGAATAAAACTTAATTTTACTAGGTGGTAGGACTTTTCTGCAAAGTTCGTCTAGGTAGGTACCATCGCTTTGCCAGTTATTCTGCCGCCAACAGTAGTGTGCAAGCACTACTGTGTTCCGGTTAGAAGGGCTTTGTAGCTAGTGAAATTACTGGGCAAATGAGACTTAAGAACTGATCTCACAGACTAAAAATCTTTTTTTGATTGTGTGATGTCTCAGGATGACGTGCCCTGTGCCCGTGGATGTTCCTTTAGAACACCAGTCTAGCTATTTTTTTTAATGCGTTGAGCATTTGCAGTACTGTGTTTATTGAGTATTTTTTGGGGTCATTAGAACGATTTTATTTTAGAAAACTTAAATACTTAGTTAAGTTTTGTTCGGTCTTTCCTGTTTTTCGTATTATTTTTTATTTACACACCTTTTTTCATATGATTATTTTTACACGTTAGTGACGTCAAAGAAGTGCTTATTGTTGATTTCTGGCATACACCGCGCCTTAGTACTACTATTGTGTACGCTGCGCTGTGCTTCATCTGTCCACGCATTTTTGTCCTCAATGTAGTATTTGTATTGTAACATATAAATTATACTCGTTGTTTTGTCCGCAGGCAGCCAGCGCGAGCGCAACTGACGGTGGGCAAAGAAAGTCGCATTACAGTAACCGCCTTAACCATGGTTTGTGGTTTGTCACGCCGCCCTAACCCCGCTCTATGTGCAAACATCCACGCTTACTCTCACTGGCATTTGGGGCCGTCTATAAATTACGTGAGGCGTTTAGGGGGGGAAGCCCAATCTCACGTGGGGAAGAAGCAAATCTCACGTATTTGTTTAACTTCAAAGAACCGTGTAAAATCCTGTTTATTGAAAATGATGTTTATTCAAATAAATCCAACGCAATCAAGCATAGATGAACGTATTTACACTAAAAAATGGCATTTGGTAAATCTCACGTGAGATTAATAAGGGGGGGAGAGGCTGGAGGGAGTCGAGACAAATCTCACAGCATACTACCAAGGGGAAGGGGCGGGGGTCTAAAAATCACCAGAATCACCTCACGTATTTTATGGACGCCTACTTTACAACGTAAACTACAGATTATATATAATGTAAATGAAAAATACAATCACGAACGGGATTTGAAACCGCATCCATCCGTCCCTAAAGCTGCGTGTAAATCTTTGTACATTTTTTTTAAAAGTTACTCGGAGAACGATAATCATACCATATGCCATACAGATAGACTATAAAGTTACACAATATACTTACAAGTTATATTTACTTTTCAAATTCTAAAAAAGGTTAGAATAATCGTTTAAGGTGATGACATTTTGTTTTAGTTCCTTCAGAAACATCTGCTAAAGTTTTGGACTAGATTACTTTTCAATCAATGTATTTAAAAAAAACATATTTTCAGCGTGATGTTTGCACATGGATTACATTTATCAGGATCATCAATGCTTTCTTCAAAGTTTGTATAACTTGCGCCATTGGCAAAGCGATTCTGATGAAAGCTAGAGAATATTGTATTCCTGCTTCCACCATTATGTCGAATGTGTAGCGGGAGTGAGACAGCTATACACTCGGCTGCTCTTATAGTATTTTTAATGGCGGGCGTATTACAAATTTTTTACTTCTAATCTTAAAGACAGCTTGGCGATTACGTAACTCTATTCAACATTTTTTTATAACATTTTTATGACAGTTGCCTAAGTCATATAACTATTGCAAATAGGTTATTTTTTTCTGGTCATAGTTAAGTTAATATTTTCAATTTTAAAAGTGATTTCGGCTTCGAATCTAGCACTTGCGGTAAAGGTGGAGCCAATACCTAAATACCGATGTGTGTCGAATTCTAATATCGCTATCTCTCTCGGTGGATCTCAACTTTCTTTTGTTAGTGATCTTACGGTATTGACAGAAAAATGTTTGAAAAAACTATTTCTACCTACAGTTTTATAATATCTGCATTGTTATTAAAGTTACGTAATCAAAGTTGTATTATACTCCAAAAAAAGTTATGATAACTTATCTGTGATATGATAATCCTGATAAATAAGCTGTTTACTTAATGAATTACTGTTTGTACAATAACTTTCATTTATTAAGTTACAGTTGCATTCATTTTTTGTTCAATTAACATAAATAGTTCTGTCTGGTAAAGGTGTTGTTATGGTGCTAACTGTTATTTTAATAAGACACACTAGCTATATAGAATGGCCAATTCTAATTCTCAAAATTGTCGAGTACCTTCAAATGTCGAATGATATACGCTATTGTTTTCTTTCGAACGTCGGTCGATATTTTTGCTAGAACCTTCCCTGCCAGGCTGCTGACGCAGTGCATTGTCACGCGAAACTAAGAGTTCCGAGTGACGCTGCAATCTGTTATGTCCAGACGTGACGCTTAACACCAGGTGACGGACTAACTATTCACGTCAGTGGTTTATTTAAAAAATGTACAGGTTCCTAATCATCAATATAAAACAGTTAACATCTCAATGACTGGCCATATAAGGTTCAGTCACATTTGTCAGCATTGAGTCGTATTTTTTCGTGCTTTATCCTTTTCTATCGCTTAGGGTCGTCATACCCTGGAGTGAGAAGGATAGTGCGAATGGTATCGCGCGCGGGAGCGTCAGTGAAGCATCTTTCTCGCTCTCGCGAGGTGACGATTTTGAGCAATAGACAAGAATACAGTGTGGTGAAATGACTGATGTAGCTGAACCCTTAATATTGTTGTCAATGTTTCTTCGAATTGCATCCAACAGTGACTCCTTCATGGCATGATTCAAAAATAGATTATCAAAATTGTTTTTCTTAACTCATTAATCAAATTGGTGTTAGTAACAAAAACGTTTTAAGATTGGCATGAAAATTATTTGCATGTTTTTTGTGAAAATTGGCATGTGGCTAAATTATTCGTTTGTTCGTTTATGTTATGCGATCCTTAATTTTAATTATACTTGTTCTTTGTTTTCGAAAAAAACTTGCTTCCAAGTCGTTATACTTTAGCAAAGTTTCGAAACTTAAAAATCTTAAGAGGGAGATAGCTGGCTAGTGTTGGCTATGTAGAGCGTCGTGTCTGTCACATGGAGCACCTGAGCGACAAAACGTCACACTGACGTCACAATGTACTAAGTGACAGAGATGCGCCCTACAAAGCCTACACTAGCCGATTATGTGGGTACAGTCATGTCAATGAAACTCATATATAAATGTATATGCGTAAAGCTTAAGGCCGCTTGTCCACCGCACCGTTCGCGTCACCGAGACGTAACTCGAGAACGAGATGAGACGGCGCCCAAGTGCCGGTACATAAACCCCCGGTTTCTGGTACGTTTGTTAAAGTTAAACTCATGTCAAAAATACTGAACGCTCATTGGTTGCCTGTTGATCATCGGCTATCGTCAACCAATGAGTGTATAATATTAGGTCTGTTAAGTTATCATGAGTTTGACAAACGTACGAGAAACCAGGGGTTACTATGGCAGCTTGTCCACTGCACTCCCGTTATACATTTACTATGGCAGTTTGTCTACTGCACGACCGTACGGACGACCGGTGACGGGCGTGCAGTGGACAAGCTGCCACAGTAAGTTATGTTCCGGAACTTCGGCGACGTCATCTTGTTCTCGGGTGACGTCTCGGTCACGCACGGTGCGGTGGACAAACGGCTTAACTTTAAAGCTGCAAAGTTTCGTTGAAATATTTAGATACCTACTGTAAAAAACCTACAATGGTTATATAAGTTTATTTTCAAAAACTACTTTTTAGTATATTTTTTGACGGTCAAATTATTTCAAGCAAGGATATACATTTTATAGCTGACTGTACACTGTAGCGTTTAATGTCGCTGAGCGTACATAATAATCTAAGATCCGCGCAGGGGAACTTCCCCTCCATTACGACACTTTTGCGCGACTTTCATTCGTACGAGTCTACAACCGCGAATAAATAGGTATTCCTTGTCTTTTTCCTGGGTTCAAACTATCTCATATATCATCATTATCGGTCGAGCCGCTTATTGTAACTAATGAAATTTTTGTGTCGCTATTCTTCTTGGTCTATTTATTAGTTTGTATCACGGCTATCAAATTTTCTTTTAAGATTAATAAAATATAAATTTAATTAATGTGTCAGTGGAACTCGATCCTCAATACCATACTCTACTTATAGTTGCCGCTAGTGGCGCCACTGTGCTAGATTTCATGTCAATCGCGAATCTGCAATAAATGTAAAAAAAACCTATAGACTTCAATGTCTTTAATGTCGAATTACACTCGTCTAAATAATGCGTTTTCGCTTAAGAGTTCTAGTGAAAATGCATTAACTTCCGAGCATCAATTCCCAGGGTTCCGATTCTCGCCATTCGACATTTCTCATGTCCTTATCGTTCAAATCGATTTTGGAATACGTAAAAAGAACAATAAACAAGTCGAATAGGCGAATATGGCTTTGGTTTGACCATCCATACTCCCACAGATGCGGAAGCAGTGCCAGAGCCAACAGAACCAAAGGAGATCCTCAACCTGGTGATCCCGGAGAAGGCTTCATCTTTCAGCATTCACCCTGGGAGGCTGTGTCAGGATCAGTGTTTCTACTGTGGAGGGAAGTTCGGCCTCTTCGACACACCCTGCCACATCGCACAGATTAAAAGCAGTGAGCGGCAGAAAAAGGTTTTGGATAGTAAGTGTTATTTGTCACTTCAGTTAATTTTTTTTTAGTGTCATCATTATGATCAACCTGCTTTAGTCCACTGCTAGAGGTAGGCTTCAGAATAATAGGCTTGTCGTGCTATTTTTTTATTGCACAATTCAATTATATTACTCAAAAAATAAACAGTCGTGAAAACAAAAATTACATATCACAAAAAATGACAAAGTTACAAGCATTTTAAAATACAGGAATAGGAAGAGACAGTTCAAACGTGCAGTTACGCAAGTTCTTGATCCTTCATAGTACTTCATTACTAAGCTGTGGTAGCTCTACATAGTCTCTTTGGCATGTGACGTCACTAACGTTGTCGTTTTCATAGTAACTGTGGGGAAGTTCTTAACTAATCTTTTGGACAAAACCTGTCACCTTCATTGTTTTGCACTCCTGCATAAAAATCTCATAACTCTAGAGACCGGATTGTGATATGCAAGATAAAAAAGTCGATATATTTGTGCATGCATGCATTATATAATACATCATAAATGCTAATTATTTTATGATAGTTTTAGGGTTTCGTACCCAAAAGATAAAACGGACCCTATTACTGAGGCTCCTCTGTCTGTCTGTCTGTCCGCCTGTCACCAGGCTGTATCCCATGAACCGTGATAGTTAGACAGTTGAAATTTTCACAGATGATGTATTTCTGTTGCCGCTATAACAACAAATACTAAAAACAAGATAAAAAAAGTTTAAGGGGCTCCCATATAACAAACGTATTTTTTTTGTTCGTTTTGATAATGGTACGGAACCCTTCGTGCGCGAGTCCGACTTGCATTTGGCTGGTTTTATTATTATTATGAATTAAACAATAACAGCAATAGGTACTCTGTGTTTTATATTATTTTGTCGTTACCTGTTCCTCAATAAATAGCAAGCCCAAAAACAAAACATAAAAAATCTAAACAATACATAACAGAGGAATAGCTCTTAGTGTTTTTACTATTTTGTCTTTACCCATTCCATACAGCGAAAAACAAAGAAAAATATACAAAAAGAGAGTCCTGATTTCACTGGACGAATCTCTTTTCATAGTCTGCTGTACGAGTTTAAACGTTATCGACATAGAGTAAAGTAAGACGGTGTCGTTGTGCAGACGAGGAGAAGTTGACGATAGACAGCTGCCTGTGCGACGCGTGCTACCGGCACGTGGACCGGCGCGCCAACTGCCCCTCGTACCGCAAGCGGCCGCTCCCCAAGCACGGCGTGCCTCCGCCCCCGCCGCCTCTAGAGTGAGTATGTTGTACCACCACTAGTGGCCCGGCTCCATCCCTAGTGGCCCGGCTCCATCCCTAGTGTTGGTAGTAGGCATGGATCAAATCACAAGGAGAAGGTGAAAAATCATATGATTTCATTTTTCATAAATCACTCTGCTACTTTTTGTCAGACACTCTGCTATAAATCACAGTGTGATAATCACACTTAATTGAATCATGGCTTCGGATTTCATAATACGAGAGTAGCATAAGCGGTGAATATCAAAACATATAGATTTATTTATACTTCAGTAAACAAACTGAGACCTAAAGAGTATAATTTTATTAACATTGTGGTGTAGCGGTGAACTTTGATCTTGTTTAACTTAAGAGAGTAGCGTTACATTGCTTGTAATCATTTGTAGCAGGTCGCAACTTCACTAGGTTGCCCCTAAACCACATCTCTGTTCTATTTCATAAAGCACAGCCAATCGTCATTGATCATAAATTCATTAGGCATATGAAAAATCGCAAGCTGTGAAAAATCACAGGTGAAATCACAGTGACTAAAATAAATCGTAATGATGAAATGACTGATTTAAAGTAGCAATCATTTCCATGACTAGTTAGTAGTCTGTGGTGCTTTCTCTCTCTCGTACGCGATCTTAGCAATAATTGCAGGCTAAATATGTTTCAACTGTATCTTGTTGTAATAAAACTAGTGTTTGTTGTTTGTTGTTTGTTGTTGAATATTGTATCAAGTGTTTATTATTTAATTCAACATAATCAAAGACGAGAAGCTCGTGGGTTCTTCACCACCAGTAACTGCGCCACAACTGCCCCCGTCAAATGTACTTACTTCTAATTTTTGACCCCAATATTTATTAGCTGTATTAAAAGTTAGCTAATAAATAACAGACAAGTATTTTTTTATTTTCATTTGAATGCGGTAGACAATTATCTAGAATTTTATGTTTTGGGTATAGTGAAGCTAAATGAAGATTTTAGCAAGAAGCTAGAGGAAAAACCCCGTTCGGTGGACCGACGACCTGGTGAAAACCGCGGGGACCCGATGGACGCAGGAGGCAAGCAGCCGCTCAAAGTGGCGATGTGTGTGGAGGCCTATGTTCCGCAGTTGACGTCGTCAGGCCTATGATGATGATGAGAGGAAATAAGTTCAACGTCTTTGTTTTGATACTTCTTTTATGGCTGGCTGTCATTGGCCTGACTAAGTATATAGTCATCTGTGGTCATTGGCGCACAGATTTACACCACAGATTACTATATACATTACATGTAGCTTCAAACGTCGATTATCATTTAATCTCACCATAACTGTCTTGAGAAATACTGATATAAAAAAATCTAAAAATGTTTATATCGTCGCTCGTATGACTAAAGGTCCTATCTCACTTTTTGGCTGTTTTGAGTTAGTCAACGCAAAATTCTCTATCCATCTGAATAATCGTTGTACCTCTTAACATTTTGGATCACAGGATAATTAATAATTAATTCATTAATTAATTTATTATTATTACAATTAAACTTCATAATATTCAATTACCTATTGCAACCTCAAAATAAGGCTAATTAAGTAGTTTTTTATTGTTAGGTACTTGGTAAAGTTATGGTGTTGTGTTGAATTAAATACAGTATTGTAGCATTAAACTTACTAAAACTTACTAAAAAAAAAAAAAAACACAAATAAAGCATTAACAACATAAATTATGTATGTTTATTTCCATACTTAGTCTAAAAAAAGTAAAAAGTACTTGAAATTATATACAAAAGCATATAAAAATAAATATGCTGGACTTGCGAGGAACGAAACTATCTGAAAGTTAGAAATGTCAAAACCTTAAAACGCGTTTTCTGAACGATGGACAAAAATGAGATAGGACCTTTAGTCATACGAGCGACGATATGAGCTGTTTAGAGGATAACCTCGAAATGGCTTTCGTATTTTGGTACCTTTCAAAAAATTGAAATGTTGTCATTGCCCCCGCCATCTTTACCAACCCCCCATTACTAAGACCATGGAACAAGGAGGAGAGGAATGCCAATACACCAAGAGAACAGCGTAGATCAGAAAAGTGGCAAAAAACCGTTTTAAACCTAGATGGCATTGCAAAATAAGCGGGCTATACGGCTAGCTACAGCGGGCTAGGTTTAAAACGGGTTTTTGGCATATTTTTGATCTACGCTCAACTTATAGCCCGCTCATTTTGCAGTGCCATCTAGGTTTATAACGGTTTTGGCATATTTATGATCTACGCTGTTTTCTTGGTGTTTGGCATTCCTGTCCTCCTTATTCCATGGTAAGACTACGAACACCATAAACTTAGGATGTACGTACAATGAAAAATTCTAGGTCTGCGACGAACACCAAAGAAACTAATGTGGTCGGTATGAGATACTAGTACGTTTCGGGTGACCATCGCACATTTTCAAGGTTAAACTACTGAATTTACTTACGCAAATTCTGTCTAATTAAACCCTCAAAACTAAACATTGCAAATGTTCACCAAAAATATATTAATCCAAATAAGTTTTCATACCTAAAAAAAGAATAGATCGAAAAATAACTTTGACTCCATCTCAATGCGCGAGCTAGATAGATGATCCAGGCATAGGTTATTTTTCTTCTAATATCATGTCTTCTTCTCCAGTTCAACAGAGAAGCCGTCAAGTCCCCCACAAGAAGAAGAAAGCGAAGAGGAGCCCGGACCAGCCGTGCCCACTGGAAGAATCGCCACCTGTCACACAGAAGGCTGTGTGGCCGCAGCTGATAACTCCATCCGGCGGAAGTGGCTCATTAAAATGAGGAGCAGTGTTAATAAAGTGGTAAGTCAATAATTTATTGCAAATAGCATATTTTTATCATTTAACCATATACATGATAGATAGCTGATAAGCTCCGGAACGAAGAGATCCGCAAGAGAACTAAAGTGACCGATATAGCTCTTAGAATTAGTAAGCTGAAATGGCAATGGGCAGGCCACATCGCTCGTAGAACCGACAACCGATGGGGAAGATAGGTTCTCTAATGGCGACCACGAACCGGAAGACGCAGCGTAGGCCCCCCACTCGGTGCACCGACGATCTGGTGAAAACTGTGGGGAGCCGATGGATGCAGGAGGCGAGCAGCTCCTCAAGGTGGCGTGCTCTGCGAGAGGCCAATGTTCAGCAGTGGACGTCAAGGCTGTTGATGATGACTTTATAGATGAAAAAAATGAAATTTTAAGTGAATCTACACTAATGTCTGAAAATGCTGAACCTAAAAAATGTTACTACTACTATATGTTCCACTTTTCCCAATTATTAAAGGATATATTTTATTGTGAACCTAGCTTTACATTGGATGAACTTTGATGAAAGATATTTAATTTGATACAATACACTTACTTTCGTATTGGTACCATAGAAATTCCATGAAAATCAGTTATGTAGTTTGATTTTTAAATGAAATCGAAATATTTTGACTTTTTTAAGCGGGAACGTGCCTATTTTGAGTCACTACCAAAATAATAAGTAATACTAAATACTACTAGCTACACTACTACACAAAAAATTTGCAGTGTATCCTAGCAGCTAATCAAAATATGCACTTAATTGAAAAAAATATGTCATCGAAGTATTTATCATTTCACAATACGTAGTTAAGACGATTGAAATAGCTTAAACCAACTTTTCAATAGTATTATTTAAGTTTACTAATTAATTTCTAACTAATAACTAACTAAATTGTTTACAGTTGAAGCTAAAGGGCGACTACCCAGGTCTCCACACCATACCACTATGCGGCGAGCATTACCGTGCGTTATCACCACTAATGGCGTGCGCACTTTGCCGCCGTCGCCTCACCAAACATCACAACTTACACTTTATACACCATGTGAGTTACTTACTAAGTTACTACTTACCTTCAGATAGGTGTACCGAAGACCTACATACTCATGATAAAAAATTCAGTCGATCGGTGTCCTGAACCAAAAGATTATTGGACTGAACAGCACCATGTCATCTGCATAACTTAAGTTTTGACCTAGATTTTGACTACTCAAATGATGTCTTTCCAGTCTTAATTTTATTTTCTTTGTGTTTTTTTACGCGCGTATTTGAAAAAGTGTTATAGATGCAAACTAAAAAAATATTGTTTTCTCTGTTTCACCACTATGTTGATAGTGTAGTGGGATTGGGATACCAATAGAAACGCCCGCTCTTCTCAGAACTTTTTATAGAGGTGCTAGTATTATATACATCATGGTCATCATCATGATCATGATCATCATAATCAGCTTGTATTATTGGATATACAAGATGAGTTTGAATTGGTATGTCATCCCGAAAGGGGGACTGGGACCATGATAGCCCACAAGCTGTGAGAGCTTTACTTGAAACTGCATGTTTCCAAACCACCATACTAAAAAAAAATCCACTCACAGAATTGCTCGTGCGATCGTTACAAATTCATTTCTAAACACAGGTCGTCAAACTCATTTAAGTGCATTCGATCAACGACGAAGTTCAACCACCCAGCTGCGCTAGGGCTATCTTCGAACGTAAACTTTACATGGCATTTCTTCAATGAAAAACTATTAATTTAGAAAAGTAGAAGAAACATCGTCTACCTTGGGGAGTAGATTTACTCCCTTTCGGGATAATATACCGATTCCAACTCAGATAGTAGTATGGTAATATAGCATAGACCTTTCTCTGAACTTTAAAGTTAACCTTTGGCTCTTCATCAAATTAAGTAATAGTAAATAGCCTAAGCTTGTCTTCTAATCGAATACAGGGCCATAATTCTGTATGAAAACACAGGTTCCACACGATACAGAAACCACCTCGTTATCGTGTCTTGTTCAAATCGTGTCACAGCCAGGAATCGTCAATTTTTGTATTCTGTATGATCTAAGACAAATTAACTATGACCGATTTTGGATCCCTCGAGTGCATTCCAAATTAGACTAAAAGATTTCTCATTCCAAAACCGGTAAAAATTAAAATAAAGGTTTAGCTTATATTTATGTTGTGATATAACGAAGCCATGGGGTTTCGTTATATCACAACATATATCACCCATGTAATCATTAAAAATTGTTAGAAAAACTTTAGAAGTACCTTCACGTTACATTAAAATTATTTTTATTTTGAATAATTAGTATTGACATAAGTGGTGGTAACTTTTGACGTGTTGATGTTTCGGAACGCGCCTCAGTCGTACATATGATTTTTGACAGTTCAAATCGCGCCAATTCCAGTTAATTCCACATTCATTTCGAGCGGTTTCGTTTTAATTTCATAGAGAATAGATTTTTGCAGATTTGTAAGACAAGGAATTTGCGTGGTTTCAAAGCAAGGAATCGTAAAGTGGTGATACAGAATGATGAGCCAGATAATAAAGCCAGGTTTCGCCCCCTAGGGCTACACGGAGCTGAACCCGCTGCTGGCGGCGGCGTCGCTGCCCGTGCAGTTCGGGTCGCGCGTGGTGCTGTGCAAGGCGTGCCGCTACTACTGCACGCTGCTGCAGCGGCCCGGACACAACGACTCCTACGCCACGGGGTACCGCCGCAAGTGCGTACACACACCTTACTCCTTACTCCACCCCTTGTGCCACTGCGCAGGTCTAGCTCACTTATAAAGAAAATAATTCGAAAACTGTTTCGAGATTATCTTCTAAACAACACATATAAAAATAGCTGGTTTTTATATATAGTATTTCACAAGTTATGGTTAGAAAACAAAGTTAAAGTTTAAGCATTCTAATTATGTTACAATATAGCTATCTATTTGGCTAATGAGTAATTTTAATTTAACCTAAACTTCTAATATAATAATTGTCTAACAATGTGTCCAATAACACGTTTCTTATTGTCTCTATTAGGGTGAAGACACATTGTTCTTGTGTTATTTTCGAGTGGCACTTATTAGACTATCACATAATTATAATATCACATGACTATCAATTAATTAAGAAAACAAAGTGAGGCTAAATCATAATGAAAACTCAAAAAAATTATTGCAAATAAGCTTATTTCAGCATTTCTATAAGTCAAAGAAAAACCAGTTAAACAAAAATATACAGAAAACTTAGTATTTATGATATTGTTCGCTTATTATAAAATTGCGAAGTTGTTAATGTTAAGCCTATTATAAAAAATGAGATTGAAAAAGAAAAGTTCATATTCCCACTAGCAACGTGTGCGTCGAACATCGACGTGTGAAAGCCTACTTTGCGTCCATAGAATTCAAATCAAAAGCGTTGATTTTTTTTCCTTCTAGCTTCCTGCTAAAATCTTCATTTAGCCGCCTCACACAAAGTTAAATATAACATGAAAAACAAAATAAAAAATACATGACGGTTATTTTTCAAGTAACTTTTAATTAAACTAATAATACTATGGAGTAAATAATTTTAAATCTTGTCCATTAGAATGTCTGTGAATGGTAATTCTAAACTAAAAGAGCGGGGTGGTTTGATAGCAATGCATCACGAGAAACTTCATTCCTTTGAGAATTTCCACAGTAATTATCTATGTACATAAACTGCGCATTGAAACTATCAAATCCATACATTTTTGTGCTTCTATCGTTTGCAACCAAGTTACATGATCGCCTAGCTGGGCTTAGGTTAGGATTGCTACCCACTAGAATCGACCTGCTAGCTCCAAAATATTTCATACATTTTCCTTTTTTTCTCACTTTAGAGGTATAGCTATAGTTAAAATGGCTTCGAATGGTGATCGTAAACTTTAAGATTGAGCTTAGGTTAGGATGGCACCCCTTAGAATATACCTGTTGGCTCCATAAAACCAGTATCAATGCGCTCAACAGCACCATGTCGTCTGCGTAACTTAAGTTTTTACCTATGCATTATCGGGTGGGTTTTCAAAGACAGCATCGTTGCTGTGTTGCTATGATGCGTGGTGCTATTAATAATAAAAAAATCTTCAATTCAACTGTAAATGCTACAACACTTAAATTTTACCCCAACCTAAAAGTAACTGAAATGAGCCACAAAACTGATCCCTAAACCAGCGATGTCATAAAATAAATCTTTCTATTCCAGACTATTACTAGTATACAACATCGAGCTCCCGCCTGATCAATCCATCGAACCTGATGGGACAATAGACGATCTCAACAAACACAAGAAAAAGCAACGGAACAAATCCAAACAACGCAAATCCACAGATCCCGAAAGCAACAGCAGCGAAACCTCCGACAAGGCAAGCGATAGCACGCCGGAGAAGAGAGAAAAGGACAGCGAATCTGACAGCAAACAACCTCCGGTAGAAGAAGATATAGAAAGTCTCATATCTTCAAATAAGATCCTAGTCCCTGGAGCGGCGAAGACAAGTGAAACCACTCCTAGTGATGGATCAGAAAACGAGGGTATGTTCGATTTTGACGCACCAATGGTACCCGTGGACAAACAGACAGAATTGCAGTACTTACTGCAAAAACAAAATAATCCTGCGCAATTCATGCATGGACAACCGAATTTAACCCAAAAACAAAAGAACTTCCTCAAATTGCAAACCGTATCTGGAATCCAAAAACCGGGACACCACCATAGGATCAGCGAAAAGAACGCAAAGAGAATACAAAAGCTCGGACTCATGATTTCGAAGGAAAAGATCCACCGCAAGGAGGAAATGGAAATCTTTGAGGAAAAGTCTGGAGATGGCGTCCCAGTCCTCAAAAACATACTAAACGACGAGTGCACCATCGAAAGCATTCCAAACAAGAGACCAGCCGACATCAATACGCTGAAAAACAAATGGCAAATGTTTGAAAGCTTCACCCAAGTCAAGAGAAATCTCAGCGAGCTATCCAAAAAGCTGGACAAGGATCCGAAAAAACCTACCGAAGTGAAATACTCGAATCCGGTGAAGCGACTGGAGACGAATCCGTCTATATCCGTCCGGGAATTATTCCCTGGCGAAGAAGAAATGAACCTGCAGTGCAATATAGAGTTTAATAACGTGAAAGGGGTAACCCCAGAAGGTTGGGAGAAGTGTAATACGGTAATCCAATACGATTTAGAAACTAAAAGAATGTGGAACGAGTTGCAGCGACCGTATGGGAATCAATCAAGTTTCCTCCGCCATTTGGTGTTGCTAGAAAAGTATTTCCGTTCGGGAGATTTGGTTTTATCTAGTAACGCAGCGCCTAATGCTGCTAATTATAGTGATTCTGTCCAAAGTCGGTTGCGAGCGTATGATAACGTGGTGAATGATGCGCCTAGACGGAGCGAGCCGGCCATCAGTCTGATAGAGTTCCGTAAGAAGCCGTCTATAAATGGGAAGAGCTTGTTAAAGTCTAATCAGAGCGAGGATAAAGACCCGAAGAAGTTCATGCCGCCTCCGCAGACGCCTAAATCGAAAGGTATCAAGTCGTTTTTAACCTATTATCATTTACATTATGATGCTTAGAGTAATCAAAAAAAATTACAAATTTTTTTAAATGTAAAATAGTCCTACTTATTGCATAGGCTACTTTCTGATCCAAATTATGTAGAAAATATTCCAATAAGAGGGTGTAATTTTTGATCATTAACTAACTTTTTGGCAGAATTGTGGTGGGATGGCAACACCACAGAGGCCATTAACCAAGAGTTGGAAGTTGAACTTTATTTCACCATTTTGTTAATTTGTGTTTAACCGTTTTCAATAATTATTTACAAAAAAGAATATAATATTTCTATAATTAATTATGGAAATGCATTATTTTATCTCGTAATACACCAATTACCGATCACATAGTTATGTAATATGCGCCTAATTGCTTAGTAATTTCTTCAATTAATGTTATTTTGTTTCATTCCAAAGGGAAAGAGAAGGGGAAGAGCAAGCCGCTGCCACCGGAACTGATTGCCATCAACACCCCCAATGCTCAGGGGAGGAAAGCGATACAAAACGTACTACACAACATCCAACAATTAGTCAAGGGGGTATCGGCTTCTGATCCTACAGAAGTGGCCTCCGCTCCCTTGCCTCCGCCTATATTTGAGCCTTCCCAAATTCTCCAAACTCCTCAAATTCCTCAAATTCCCCAACTTCCCCAGGCTCCCCAAATTCCCCAACCGCCCCTAGCTACTTTGCCTCCCCCGCCTCCCCCGCCGATGCCGAAAGAGAAGAAAGACTCGAAATCTGACACCCCTAAGAAGTCAAAGACTAGTAGTAAGCCATGGAGGCCTACGCTTATGCCCATCACGCAGGTAAGCTTGGCGTCCCTTTTGTTTTATATAGACTGGCCTGATAGCTCAGTTGGTAGTAGCTCTGCCTTCTGAACTATAGGTTGTGGGTTCGATTCCCACTCAGGACAAACATTTGTGTGATGAACATAGGTGTTAGTTTTGTGTCTGGATGTTATATTGTATTCTATGCATGTATTTACAAACAAAAAGTATAAATAAGTTTTCCATCAGTTAACTGATTCCCTTTTAAATGTCCACAAATATTTATTTATTTCTTGTTCATTAGCTGCGTTCCAACACAACTTTTCCGCTATTTATATCCGAAAGATAGAAATAAATAAATGTGGTCAAACGATAACCTATCTAAAAAATACATTACATTAATAAAGTAACATCCAACCATTTTAGCGCTTAGTAGTACTGGATTCCACAAAGTATTTATAAAAGATCTTTTCACTAAATGATTCCTTAATTCAGTGCCAGTTTAGTCAACAAACTTACTGACATTTTGTAATATTTTTGGAAGTCAATTATACTTTAAAACCTTAAAACTTGTTAAAAGTCATAACTGTGAGTGTCGTTGCCTTCACCCTTCTAATAAACACTCCATAACAGTGGAATAGAAAGAAAGAAAGAAAGAAAAATGTTTTAATAGCAACTCAGTGTTTTATCTCGTTTTATCTTGGCCATTTCAAACTTGATAGAGTAAAACAAAATACAAACTAACTATTCCTCCCCTATACAAGGTGAACTTGTGTTGGTATGTTATCTCGAAAGGGGGGACTGGGACCATGATAGCCCACAAGTTATGAGAGCTTTGAAACTACGTGTTTTCAAACCTCCGTACTAAAAACTAAATCCACTCACAAAATTGCACGTGCGTTCGCTACGAGAGTTAACAAGATACTATAAATTCATTTCTAAACACAGGCCGTTAAACTCATTTAAGTGTATTCGGTCAAGGACGAAGTTCAACCACCCAGCTGCGCTGGGGCTATCTTCCAACGTAACCTTACATGGCATTTCTTCAATGAAAAACTTAATTTAGAAGTCGTAGAAGAAACATTATCTACCTTGGGGAGTTGATTAACCCCCTTTTGGGATAATATACCAATTCAAACTCAGATAGTATTGCTTTAGTAAGGCTTTGGTATACTACCCCACCAAAAAAACGGATTTGAAACCTCCTTTTTTGCAGTAGGTTAAAACTCTTCGGAAACAAAAACGAGACTTTTTAACTTGGTAGCCATTTTAGAGCTGCAGGCACATTAAGTAGTTTTCAAATAAAAAAAATTGACATAATCCTTATGTAATTCCAGGAGAACCTAGCCCGGATAGCGCGCGAGCCGACGCAAATAGCCGTCGACGGTCGCACCCTACCCTCGCTGGTGCAAGTGATGTCTTCCGGCAAACGATACCATATCACCCTACAAGACTACAACAAAATGTGCATAATGCGCCGCGAGAAACTCCAACAGTTGCAAGACGGACGGCGGCCGGACGACGCCATCGTCACAGAACTCCCACCGTCCACCATGCTCGGCAACGGTGGCACCGTCACGCAGCACGACGAAAAAAAGGAAACGGAAATCAGCGCCAACGCCGCCAATATACTCAAAAACGTTGGCCTGAAAAACATAACCATCGCCCCGGTGAAAACTTCCACCGTGACGTCGTCCTCGCCTTCTCTATCAAGCATCAGAATTCCTCAACTAAGCTCATCGGTGTCGATAACAAGTGAGACTGTATTGACTCCGAACATGCCGTTGATGACAAGTCAGATGATTATGCCGAAGATACCTAAATCACTGACAGTGATTCCGCAGACTGTCATGGCTGGCATGCAGCAAGGGGTAGTGTTGACAAGTGCGACCCCCCAAGTGTTGCAAGCGGATGCGCGTCCATAACGAAACGTCATCTTCGTGGTTCTATAGCCACGGCCCGATGTGCCGCTGCAGCGCTTACAGTGAAGTGTTGTGCGTCACAAACGATTATAAAACTTAAATTATTGTGTAGTGATATACTCGTGAAAGTTTAGTGATGGAACAGTGATCACCGTTTGAGCCTTAATAATAATACTGTGTACATATTAGTGTAGCAAGAGACGAGCTGTGAATAGACTTGGCGGGATGATAACTGTTTGTGTAAGTGATACGAGGAATTCCGCTTCATTATGTGTTCCTAACGGCATCTGATTCTGTAGAACACCTGACTGGTCCAAACATATACTTAGAATTGAAATGATTCCTTCAAAATTGTCTAGTCAGGTCCCGATTGCATTTATAATTTATTAGTACCCTTCCATCTCGGATGTTTCTCGTATCATTTGCTCGAACTTGATAACTGTAAAGAAATGTATAGCTTAATTACTAGTGCGAATATCACATGCATATTTTTCCATTGTTGTTATGTGTAAGGTGTTTAGAAACTCATAAACAGCACATGGCATTTTTCTTAGAGATGGAGTAAAATATAACAATTGTTTTTCAAATACATTTTAATCATGAATTAAAATACCTATTTTATATAAAAGGGTTTGCTTATTATACCGTACATACATATTTATAAATAGGTAATGCCTGGGTCAAGGTCCGGGCAGTAGTATAATGTTATAACTTACATACTAAATGTAACAATATTTGAATAAGGCCTGACCTCTATTTATCTTCCTAAACACTACTCTATATAGCTTATGTCTTATTATGATTAGTAGCGAAATATAGATTTTCATGTATCTTATTAAATGTCCTAAACTATATTGGTCCAAAACTCCCTATACATATAAATAACATTATAAATAATCACATTTTAGATTACAAAATAATTTGTACAGTCTACATAGTAAATTGTGTTTAGTAACATAGCAATAAGCTACAGTGTTACTCGCTGTTTAAGACAAATTAAGATTTAAAAATATTTTTGCCAAGAACAGAAACGAAAAATGTCGCCATTTGATAGGCTTCTTATTTTTATATCTAAAATCTGCTATAAATAGCCAATACGAGTCGATTATAGTTACTTACATAAAATGTATTATAAAACCGATGCGATAAGTTAACAACACAGCGGCTACATAATATGTAAATACAGGCGAGATCGAGTCGAGTTCGATCGTTGTCCTGCCACCACTTAGGGTGTGTTTTTTGAACCTTGGTTAGGTAACCAATGGTTAAAAATGCTAACAAATTTTGACCATTGGTTAGAACCCTTAGTAGATATTGGGAATCAACCTTGCTTACACAGGAGCTAAAATTTAAAAGACCAATTTGTTTTTTCTATATAAATTGATAATACTATAAATAGAGACAAGCAACAATCAGTGATACTGCGATGTGGTATCTTCAATTCTGTGGGAATAAAATAAATGCAATATCCACAAATAATTGACGCAATTTCATTCTACCACATTACTGTCTTACCACAAAAACAAAGCTTCGACAACAATTAAAAGGCCCGTATTGCAAACCCGACGCTGTCATGAATCTGTGTTCAAGTCTAAATTTAAAGGCCCGTATTCTGCCATGAAATATAGGACACCCCGTCAAAACAAGACATATGCCTTGTTTCTGCTTTCAGTCGCGTGTGACCACGCCTAATGGAAGTAATGTAACTCACATATTATTGTTTTACATTGCTATTACAGGGTGCTATGGTTCAATATTAAAATGGAGCAACCTCTTGTGGACTCCATTATCTGGAGGTGGAGAGGTATGTATCTGTATAGTGTCCCCTCGGCAATGCCTACAGATACATGCCTCTCCAGCTAATATAAAATAGTCCACAAGCGGTTGTTTCATTTTAATAATGAACCATAGCATCCTGTTAGCGTTGTAAATCAATAATATGTGAATTACATCACTTCAATTAGGCGCGGTCACACACGACTGAAAGCAAAAACAAGGCCAAAGGCAAAGGCAGGCTTGTTTAAACGGTGCCATTTTCGAGGTGGCGATCGTGAGTCTACCCTATATATTTCAACGCAGTAAAAACCTGAAGTTTTAACACTTCTAAAGCCCATCTGTATTAAAGTTCGACAGCAGCTAAGTTCGCTCTCTCACTTCTAGAGCATTCAGTATTTGCTCTGCCAAGTTGAAACAATAAAGCCTTAAATTAACAAACTTATACGAGAACCCGGCGAAAGTTACTTAGCTAAGTTGTATTTTAATAAACTTTAGTCATCATTATCACATCGCTCGTAGAACTGACAATCTATGGGGAAGAAAGGTTCTCGAGTGGCGACCACGAACCTGAAGACGCAGCGTAGGCCCCCCACTCGGTGGACCGACGACCTGGTGAAAACCGCGGGGAGTCGATGAATGCAGGAGGCGAGCAGCCGCTCTGGGGGAGGCATATGTTCAGCAGTGGACGTCTTCAGGCTGTTAATGATGATGATGATCATCATCACCAGATCGTCGGTCCACCTAGTGGGGGGCCGGCATACGCTGCGTCTTCCGGTTCGTGGTCGCCAATCGAGAACTTCCTTCCGCATAGGTCGTCAGTTCTACGAGCGATGTGGCCTCCCATTGCCATTTCAACTTGCTAATTCTAAGAGCTATATCGGTCACTTTAGTTCTCCTGCGGATATCCTCGTTCCGGAGCTTATCTCGCAGGGAAACACCGAGCATAGCTCTCTCCATAGCTCGCTGCGCGACTTGAAACTTTAGTACGACTGTCTAACCTTGTTTTGTGATATAACTGTTCCCCTTACTAAACACTGCAGAACAGTGGAATAGCTACTCAGTGTTTTGTCTTCTTCTATATTTGCTTATTTCAGACATAGTAGAGAGAAACAAAACACAAAATAATTATTATTCCGCTACACCTGTGGCTACACACTTATGTTTATTTGTGAAGGAGTTAGTGTTTACAAATTATGTAGTTGACTGTACAACTCGGCCAGTGTCGGTGCACTGTGAAACAATGGAATGAAAACTGCGCGACATGGTAGGGTCACATAAAATAGTGATTAAACTCGTGCCTGTCAGATGGACATATACTTTTAAAATAAAACAATCCCACTGTATATAAACACATGTAGTATATAACTGTCGAGGTTTTTTATATAAAATAACCGTCTTGAATGCTCATGGTTGAAAATCACTGTCGTTACTTTTAAACTTTATTCTTTCAATTAATTTAATGCATACATTAATTTAATACTACATGTTGCCGCTGCAACATATGTTTTAACTCGGAAGTTAGCAATAAGTGTTTTGAGAGGACTAAACCCCCCCGTACAGTCCGAAGATTAAGTCCGAAGACTTTAATTTCTTTTTCAAATTTCTTTTGTACCTATATCAATAACAGTTTCTGTCCCCTTGTTATAATGTTATAACACGGAAGTTAGCTGCAGTGTTTGTCCCTTTGCTTTAACTCGGAAGTTAGCTACAACAGTGCTAACTTCCGTATAAAGTAACTAGGTATGTGTTTATTATTAAATAATCCAACATTGTTTTCATAAAATAAAGGTAAAGTTTAAAAGTGCGATGTATATTATATCTGTTGTTAAAAAGTTAGTATTTTATTGTTTGGTCCAACATTATAGGATGCGGTCCAAATGTTACGATTAGATATTGTACAGAAATTATTATGTTTTGTTCGGGCGATGTTTTGGTGGTGTTTTATGGCCGTCTGCACCAAAGTAGATGCTCCTAAGATCGCACTTATCTCTATGTTTTACTACAACGCATTTGGGTGAGTTTTTTGATCCATAGTTAAGGTAACCATTGATTAAAAACTCTAACAAATTGTAACCAATGGTCAAAATTTGTAAGAGATTTTAAATATTAGTTACTTTAACTACGGATAAAAAACCCGCCCTTAGAGAGTTAAGTACGAACACTACTACTAACTCCAGATCAGTATAGAAATGATTTTATAAATGAAATATGTAAATGTATCTTTAATAATGAATAGATATGTGTACATCATTTTAATAGATTTTTTCTGATAGAAGCATCGCCCCAACGAAACGCATTGAATGTTATACTATACCTAATACTGCTAGTATATTAGTATTTTGGAAGTTTCAATCAAGCATTGTTGTTTATTATTGATTTTTTTCGACATTTTTTGCTATTGTTTGTGAAAATTTACGGTTTCGAACAATCTGTAGGCCTCATAGCCCGGTTTAGTTTCTTCCAAAGATAGTGTGTTAGTTTACAATATTATAATTACGGTTATTTTAGTTTTTATTTTAGACGCGTTGTGTTCACGTCTAAGGTATGAATTTGTCTAATAAACATATCCTTATCTCATGAATGTCTGTGTTTCTTTTTTATTTGATTAAAAATGTACATGGTAAGTGGGGATTGCTATCCGGAAAACCGGATCCGGCGTCATTAAACGTTTACCGGATCCGGTACCAATACACCGGATCCGGTCACCGGACTCTGGATGCCTATTTAGAGTCAATTCAGACAGAGCAGCAAAATGCTCGAGCACTTTTTAAGTGCTATTGGAATATCAACCTGGGATGCTTTCACTAAATTGTAAACTGGTTGATGTACTCGATTTATATTTTAAATGAAGAAAAAAGTAAAAACTGGTTAAGTACCAGTCGACCAGAAATACTGAGGATGTCAGGGTAATAAGCAAAATGTAAAAAGTACGAAGTAAGTCTTCAGTATATGTGAATTCACTTCTTTTTCGCTTATCTGTGTGTGGTAATTATTCACTTTCTAACTCTTTCTCATTAGATTAAATTGTAAGTAAGTTATTTCGTTTTGGTTCTTGTTTTATAAAGCAAAATTGATGGTTCTCTACCCCTGCCTGACTGCCGTCAGTCACCATAAACAATGGATTTTCATTTTCTTTTGTTTCCGAGTCACCTGGCAATCGTGTTAAATATGTGGCTAAATAAGTAAGCCATTATCTAAGTCTGTTTTTGGGGTAAGACAGTCTTTAATAGTTGTCGGATTAAGTTAATTATTCATCATGTCTCCTTAGAACATTATACAGTTTCTACTTTAATTCCATATTATTATGAGCTTGTAAAATCGCTGGTTATATTAGTGTGGTCCTTCTTCTTGTGTTTCGAGCCGCCTTTGGTTCTCTTCCATTTCATTCGCCGGTTTTGAAACCACACCTTTACCTGGACAAATATAAAACTTGAATGTAAGGACACTAGATAAACAAGAATTAACCATACCTAGCCATAAGCTCAGTTGCACACAGTACCTACCTACTATTATTTACAATGCAATCCTAGGGTTGCGGGTTCGAATCCTGCAATGAACTTGAGTTTATTTGAGCTAGGAATCGCTGATGGATAAACAATACTGAAGAGCACCTTTTCATGCACTAATCATACCAAGCTTGAGGCTTGTATGTAGGTAGGTATATACTATACAGTGTAGTTATGGTAGTAAGAGGTAGTATAGTCTATACTACCTCTTACTACCATAATATTTGAGATAAAAAAAAACCATTATAAACACGTTTTCTTTATGCTCTTAGTATTTTGCTAGGTAATCCGCCGTACCGTAAATATCAACGCACATTCTGTGAAAATGTCAGCCTATTTCAAAAGATACAGCCGCGTAGTTGATTTGTTTCCTACAGACAGACAAGCGAGACATGGAAGGTTAGTAATTATTTAGTCCCAGCTCCACATTTCATCATTGGTACGTTTTTCAAGATATTAAATAATAGAATTAACTACAAAACTAACTACTACTACGCAAAATCTGGCTAAACTATCATATTATTATTACATTAGGTACCTACAACTGTTCAACAAAAATATATTAATACAAACGATATTTAACAAATACAACGGTATCACATTTTTTTTCATTCGTAACCGTTTTTATGTACATATGAATAGTTGATTGGATAAATATGATAGTTTTGTTGAATATTTGTAACGTTATTCATGATAATATTGTTTAACCAGATTGTGCGTAAGTAAATTCAATTATTTAATATCATCAAAAATGTCGCAATGCGCGAGCGAGCTAGTGGATCTGCGTATACCTACAGCAACCTTAAGATATGGAATCCTAAAAAAAACTGTGAGAGTAGTGGTACCTACCTGTCTCTCAGTGAGGTGCAACGCGACAGCGATCTCGTACCTCCTCAGCCTCGTAAGGTAGTTGGCTCGAGAGAACTCTGCCTCCAAGCTCCGCACCTGAGCCTTCGTGAACGCTGTGCGCTCCTTACGGCTGCTGGACGCTGACCGAACTTCTGCATCAATGTTTAATTTCAGTTTATCAACAGCCTGAAGACGTCCACTGCTGAACATAGGCCTCCCCATAGAGCGCCACTTTGAGCGGCTGCCGGCTTATAAGGGGACGGCGGTCCATCGCTACGCTTGGCAGTCGGCTTGGTGATTGCAATAGATTGTAAAGAAGACTGAACAGAATGAATAAATAACGCCCAACGATCACATACATAGATCCTGGACCCTAACTAGGATTCCCTGTATCTAGGGACCCAGGGACTACGAGGACCATGCTCCCACAACACGCAGACGCAGAACTAGTATTTCCGCTTTTTTCTGTGCATTAATACCTACTTGTCCTGTCGCGGGAATCGAACCCGCCGCCTCCGGGTTAGAGCTGACCTGCTCAACCACCACACCACGGAGGCTGTCCAGAATGCTGCAATTTAATTATACTATATAGGGTATTGCTACGGTATTCTAAAGATCAATTCAGGATATTTTATTCTTCTCAGTAGGTACAGGATAGGTACTCGTATCTATGTAGGTATAAGGTATTTAATAGATAAAACAAATATGGCTCTAAAAATTTGCTTCGCTGATGTGGTCTGCAGCTGGTGTGGCAATTATTGAATCTTTGGTGGTGATAGAGTTCTAGAAAGTTAGGTTAGGTTGTTAGAGATATCTCAATAGGTAGTCAAGATCGGGACAGCGACAGCCGCTTTATTAAGACACCAAACAACTACACAACAAAACAACTTTGACCTTATAATACTTGGTTTGATATTACAACAAAATAGCTAAAATCATATATAAAATCAATCATATATAATATGCTATGTTTAGCACGCACAAAGGCAAAATGCTTCTTGTTTTGAATGTCAGGCATAGTTACTACTTCCTGACCCCCCAGCATGCGCACCGCGAGAAAACTTGTCGTCGCTGTTAGAGTGAGACACACTTAGGCGCTACCATAGTCTTGTCACGGTCTCTCACGAGATAAAGTTTCGAGAAAATTTTGTTGCGGTGCGCATGCTGGCCGGGCAGGTCATCCCACTAAGGGCAGTTTCCTAGTCAACCCATTCTTTAGGTAAAATGGTTATGTTGGCAGCTCGATCAAAAGGGGAACTACCTACTAGTCCCAAGTTTTTGGTATTATGGATCAGGTATATAAGAAATCTCTAACAGGAAATAACTGAATATTATACACCTAGATGAGTCTAAGGACTCATCTCATCATTAACAGCCTGAAGACGTCCACTGCTAAACATAGGCCTCCCCCAGAGCACGCCACCTTGAGCGGCTGCTCGCCTCCTGCATCCATCGGCTCCCCGCGGCTTTCACCAGGTCGTCGGTCCATCGAGTGGGGGGCTGACCTACGCTGCGTCTTCCGGTTCGTGGTCGCCACTCGAGAACCTTTCTTCCCCATCGGTTGTCAGTTCTACTAGCAATGTGGCCTGCCCATTGCCACTTCAACTTACTAACCGTAAGAGCTATATCGGTCACTTTAGTTCTCCTGCGGATCTCCTCGTTCCGGAGCTTATCTCGCAGGGAAACACCGAGCATAGCTCGCTCCATAGCTCGCTGCGCGACTTTGAGCTTACTAATGAGGCCAACAGTAAGAGATCATGTTTCAGTTCCATAAGTCATCACTGGCAACACACACTGATTGAAAACTTTCGTTTTCAGGCTCTGCAGTATTTTGGACGAAAAGATAGGACGAAGCTTCCCGAACGCTGGCCAACCGAGTTGGATTCTTCGTGCCACCTCTTTGTCGAAGTTGGACCTACCTAATTGGACAGTCATCTAGGTGCATAATATTCAGATAGGTACCTACCTAATAATCTAACTGTTAGTATCAGGTCATAAAGGAAACTTGTTAACAACTAACAGATGGGGCGACAGCGCCGGCGCCTATAGGTATGTTTATGTCATTGATGGCGCGATATCCTGGATCGGACACACAGGTGGGTTTTATAGCTTTGTCACAGAATCAAAATCAAGGTTTTTAGAGGTTATTGTACATCAATCACTAGGCTTACGTTTGACCATATTTCGTGAAAATGCGGTTGACAATGTAGGTGAAAACTGTAGGTTACCTCTCCTCCGAGCCGTCCCCAATAACAAATGGGAAAAGGCAGAGAGGACGGACGGATCCGTTGGGAGCTACCCGTCATTTAAAAGCGGCTTAGAAAATTCTTTCTTTATTTGCAACGTAATACTTAGAGATTGGTTCCATACAAATTTCATCAAAATCGGTTTTGTAGTTTGGTATATATAACTCAAAATAGCTGGAAAATATACCTATAGGAAGGTATATACTGGGTGGCGCAAAAGTAAAGACCCTATTTGGTTCAGCTATAACATTTTTTCTAAATTAGAAAACTAGATTTAGGTTTTTTTAAATGTATATTTGTGCCATTAAATTTCGTACCATTAGGATTTAAAGATGATGTCTTTTAAATGGTGACCTCCAGAGTTGATACACATTTGAGCCCTATTTATGACATTTTGCATAACTTGCCGTAACACTTCCTGCGATATGTTCGTTATTTCTTGACGAATGTTTTCTTTTAGAGCTGCGAGAGTCTGTGGCTTGTTCACATACACCCGAGATTTCAAAAAACCCCAAAGAAAGAAGTCTGGACTGGTCAGATCGGGTGATCTTGCAGGCCAAGGCAAATCGCCAAAACGAGAGATAACTCGGCTTGGAAAAGCGTCCCTCACTAAGTCCATAGTGTCGCGCGCTGTGTGTGCCGTAGCGCCGTCTTGTTGAAACCAGATGTGCTCCAGCCCCAATTCGTCCAAACTGGGTATCAAAAACTCACGTAACATGGTTCTGTAGCGTTCTCCAGTGCAGGACCCCTATTCTCACGAATCGAGAAGAAATCTCGTCTGGGAATAAATCTCGAGACTCGAGTTTTCGGTATTCTCATGCAATATCTCGATTGCTAGCGCACGAGATGACTCGAGTGATGGAAGCATTAGCGTATAGTAGTCTGTGGATCGGAGGCAGTCGAGAGATCAGAACGAGATAACGCTATATGTAAGACAGCGACCACAAAGTCTATACTCAGAATCAAGAACTTGAAAATTGACACTGGAACATGAATCAAACTATAGAATATAAAAGTAAGTTGAGTTGAGGTCATGGACCTACTAAAAAAAGAAGGACAGAGTCCCAATTGATCCCGAACCGAGGTACCCATAGGAAGTCGGAACGCTAATAAGTACGAGCGGACACGCACACACTCACATCGTAGGAAGTCTATCGCCTGCCATTACTGCTCCGAACCTCGCCCAAGACGCATAGAAAAAAATATTATAAAATGCCGTCTTGCGTTGTGAAAAGTTGTCGGAATCAGTGGTTTGATAAAAAAAAGTCAGGGGATCACTTTTCACAAATAAGCTTGTTAATATTTCGCTAATTTCTTGCTTTTTAGATAAAACTATTGAGATGCAATCAATACACAAAACCAGCTAGTGTTACCAACAATCAAACTTGCAAATTACCCGGAAGTGTGGGAGAATGACCAAATTATGTTCGAATACAACTTATTCACCTATATTGATCATAATTAGAGATCTGACTATATGCAAATGCATATTTCCATTATGCATATGCATGTGCTGGACTTTGCAGGTTAAAATAAATATTGTACCGGTAATGGACCTACTAATCGTACATATTTGTGCAGGTTTTCTATAATGTAGAAAAAGTAAAGTAACGTAGAATACGATTTATGTGTTCATAAAACATTTTAAGCAACACCCTGGCTATAAATCTTTGTGCCAAGTTTTATTAACTGACTGGCTGACCCGACCCTGTCCAAAGGAAGAAAGAACTGGGAACTTCTCTCTTCGCTATAGCGTACAGGGTATATTCCCAGTTGCCCCCACATGCTTCGCCCCCGGGTGGCAACTGGGAACAAAATTCCCAGTTGCCACCCGGTGGAGACTGGGAAGCTATTGCTTCCATTTCATTCGCCGTACATTGCTGCGTAGATTGCCAACCCCTTAATTACTGTCCAAATGTAATCTATACATGGTTCTTGGGGGGAGGGGGGCAAGTGCGGGGGGAGGCAGGGCAAGTAGGGGGGTGGACTAAGTGAGGGGGGAGGTGGTGGCAAGTGCAGGGGGTGGCGAGGAAAGTGAGGGGGAGGTGGGGCAAGTGTGGGGGAGGAGGGTAAGTACGGAGTAGGCGAGGAAAGTGCGGGGCGGGCGGACTAAGTGAGGGGGGGGGGGGGCAAGTGTGGGGGAGGGGAGATTGCAGATTCCTTTATTGTGCGTGCGGCTATGGAATGGAACTCACTCCCGACGTCGGTATTTCCATTCACTTACAACTTAAGTGTCTTCAAATCAAAAGTAAATAGGTTTATTCTAGGCGTCCTCCACCTTCGACCTCATCATCACTTACCATCAGGTGAGATGTAGTCAAACGCTAACCTATCGAAAGTAAAAAAAAAATAAGCCATTCAATTTTGACTACTCTGTTATAAGCTCGCGTAGCTTTTTGGTCATACGAAAAGTCACACCAACAACAGATTTTTTTTTTGTCGGATTCGGGTAATTTTCTTCACATGGCAATCCTTTAATCAGTCACACATGTTTATGCGGCCGCCATTGCTGTACGTCAGTTCGATGTCAATCAAGATTCCATCCTGCTTTTTTTATAATTCTATGGTTGAGGTTATATTATTGTGATTTTCTTGTGTTCGTTATAGAAAAACGGTAAAACTGTGCAAAATGCTATAATGGTGCATCCGGAGATGTGAACGTGCGATTCCACAGGTTTTCTCTGCCTGGCAAACATGGATCTTTCAAGTAAGTAAGCCTAATAACCTACGCAAAATCCAAAAAGGTACATACATAAAAGATAATACTTTCTCAAAATCACGCTGCTTACACCCGTATCTCGCTCTATAGATTAAATGTTTATTATTTAATTTTTTCAGGGCGTGATTATGGGCTGAATAATGGTATCCAGCTGGGAGCTAGACTTCTGAGGAATCACTGAAACAACTACACCAACAGCGTATAGGTATGCTATATGCAGAAGGCACCTGATTTATGGAAACAAATTTTATAATCCCAACCCCGATTGGAGCAGTAGATGTATTGTTGAAGTGCCGCCAAGAAAAACGTGCAACTTGTAACTTCACCTATGAATGTGTCAGGCTCAAACCTTCAAGTAAATTAATTTCAATTACCTGAATAAAAGTTTTCCCAGGCCGTGAGGCTATGGACCGAAGTTGATGGAAGTATTATGTTAAATCAGATAGATCCTGTGACCATGATCCTCAGTAATGAGGAACCAACCAGAGAGAGAGAGAGAAATAAAAGTATGTAAAAATCCAGTTCATACCAATGATATTGACACAGTTGCCTGTTGGATTTATTTTATACCAAAGGATAGGGGAATATGAGGGTTTTTCCCGTGTCTTGAGTGGGAAGCAAACTGATGGAAATGGGCCGGCAGCAGCACAGTGGAAGGCCCAGAGGATTAAATAATTAACTATAGTGATTAAGCTGTAAACGATTTATATTTTGGCCAAAGAGTAAAGTATATCAATTACAAGAAAAATTTTCTAACAACCTGTTGCTTAGTAACGGACGGAACAAAGACTATAAAATTACACGCAATAAAAACTATTTTCAACACCCCCACTTAAGTTCATAGTCTTCGTAATCCCATACAGTTAAAACAAAAATTATGTTTAACCCTGTTTACAGGTTTTGTTAAAGCATCAGCAGGCATGGAATTAGTTTCACAGTAGTCTATAACTATTTCCTTTGCCTCAGCTAACTCTTTAACATAATTGTATCTTATGTTAATATGCTTGCTTCTCTTATGAGTAACTGGATTGTAAATCATCTTGCTAGCACTTTGACTATCATTTTTGTCCAATGGTCGGTTTACAATATCCCAAGTTTCATTTTCTATCAGAGAATTATATTCGTCCACCATTGCTGAATACCATAGCTCTTTATCAGTCCTGTCCATTGCATCTTGTAGAGAATGCGGGTCTGGATCATCCGAAACATGAAAGTTATAGACCATGTCCTTTTCTTCCTTTCGGCGTCTTTCCCGTAGTGGATATCGGCGATTACTTACGATTTCCTGTACTTCAGGCTCTACCCTTATTTCAGTATCATCTGAATGAGCCACAGGTTCATTAATTAATTGCTGATCTGAACCCATATCTATCGAATCCTGAAAATCGTCAGCATCGTCTATTTCTTCTGCATCTCTCTCTGAACTCTCCTGTTCCCTCTCTGAACTCACCTGTTCCCGTTCTGAACTCATATGTTCCCGTTCCGAATATTCAACTTCAGTAACATGAGTATCAGTTGGTACACTTCTTACTGGGTCAGATCCTCTTGCTAGGATCTCTGTGATATCTACTACTTGTGGTGTTTTCTCATTTGACACTTCAGTGTTGCATGACATTCCTTCAACAAATACAACATCTCGAGCAACAATTACTCGTTTCACATTATTTACGTCCTCTACAAATCTGTATCCCTTTTGATTCTCACTGTAGCCAACCATAGTCATTTCATTAGACTTCGAATCAAATTTCTTTCTTTTGTTGTCCTTTATTAGAACATGTGCCTTGCTTCCGAAAATCTTTAAATGTGACACGTCTTGTTTCTTACCTGTCCACATCTCTTCAGGTACAGTCGAGATTGCCATTGATGGCGATCTATTTTTTAGGTATATTGCCGCATTGACAGCCTCTCCCCAAAAACGCTTATTTAATTTCGCATCTTGAAGCATGCACCTCGCTTTCTCAACAATAGTACGGATAGTGCGTTCCGCTACTCCATTTTGTTGAGGAGTGTGAGCTACACTCGTCTTATGACATACGCCATTTTGTTTCAAAAACGATTGAAACTCGTTTCCAGTATATTCAGTCCCGTTGTCACTTCTGAGGCATTTAATCCTCTTGTTTGTCTCATTCTCCACCAAGGCCTTAAATTCTTTAAATTTACTGAGAACCTCAGTTTTGGATTTAAGTAGATAACCAAAAACTTTTCTACTATAGTCATCAACAAAAATCAGACAATACCTTGCGCCTCCCCATGATACTTCCTCCATAGGTCCTGCTAGGTCAGTGTGGACTATCTCCAAGAGCTCCTTAGCTCTGTGTGCTTTCCCTTTTGGGAATTTCTTCACGCACTGTTTTCCCTTACAGCATGCTCCGCATGGTTCCGTGTTCTCCACTCCAAAGTTAAGCCCATCTACTAATGGTTTCAACTTACGCATTTGTACCCTGGAAAGATGACCAAGCCTCCGGTGCCATAGTTCGTGTGCACCCATCTTCACCCTGTCATCAAGAACAACCATTGCTTTATCAATATTCTGATCTAAAACATAGAGCCCATTTTTAACTGATGCTGTTAACAATGCATTACCTACATGTAAAGAAACATCTTCCGTTTTAAAAACTTTACAAGAATTTTTATCAAAAACAACAATATGACCATGTGCCGCAATCTTACTTACAGATAGTAAATTCATCAAAATATCCGGTACATACAAAACGTCTCTAAAATTAATGTTGACATGTCGTCCGTCATTGTTTACAGTCGTCTTCATGTTCCCCTGTAAAGTAGAAACAACTTTTTCACTACCGGCTGTACTGATGCAACGTCGGTCATTTTTGACATCTGTCAACAAATCTCTTATAGAAGTCATGTGCGATGACGCTCCGGAATCTAGAATCCACTCACTTGACTGTCTAACAATGGCAGCTGTCTCTGCACAGCTCATGCTGCTTTCTCCCGTAGAAGGTCCTCCAGTAGCAGCCGTATTTCTTCCCTTTTTGGATTCCTGGTACTGCTTACATTGCCACTTGAAATGCCCCTTTTTGTCACAAAAATGGCATACTATCACCTTCTTATTCTTTGTAGGTTCCTTTTTTATCTTTGACATTAAGACAGAATCACCATTGTCATGTACTTTGCGTTGCCCCTCCTTCATGAGTGCAGCCATAACGCTACTTGACGTGATCTTGACACTTGAATGCTCTAAAGCCATTACTAATGGGTTGTATGCTTCTGGAAGTCCAGCTAACATTATAATTCCCAGAAATTCATCTTCTAAACCTGCCTTTATCGCCTGTAGGGCTTGCTGAGTCGCTTGTATTTCTGTACAATAAACCTCCATGTTCGGGTAGTCGTTTAGTTTAACACTGAACAACTTACGTAAAAGCGACAACCTCCGTGTCAACCCGCTGTCCGCATACGCATTCTTGAGGGCTATCCACGTCTCTTTAGCTGTTTGTGCATTTACAATTAGGGGGTATACACTCTCAGTACACATGAGGCAAATTTTAGATCTGGCTTTTGCATCCCGCTTTTTGGTCTCATCGTTTACCTCAGTCACAGTATCCTTTATGCAGTCCCACAGGTCGCAGTCAATCAGGAACATCTCCATAGCAAATGCCCAAGTCCCATAGTTGGACTGGCCGGACAACTTCGTAAAAGTTGGACTCTGCATATCTGTAACTCATGAACTTTATCACTTAGCTATGAGCTGGGCCCATAACCTGATGGAAATGGGCCGGCAGCAGCACAGTGGAAGGCCCAGAGGATTAAATAATTAACTATAGTGATTAAGCTGTAAACGATTTATATTTTGGCCAAAGAGTAAAGTATATCAATTACAAGAAAAATTTTCTAACAACCTGTTGCTTAGTAACGGACGGAACAAAGACTATAAAATTACACGCAATAAAAACTATTTTCAACACGAACCAACAACCTACAGCACAGTTGATGGAGCTTGCCTTAAGGCTATCTAAATAATATTTTCTTTTTTGCTTCAGGTACTCAATGAAGGCTTCTAGGCTGGTGTTACTATTGCTACTGCAATAACTACATCTTACTTACTGTAAAGCTTCCGGAACAATTTTCTGAAAATGCTGTGAATGTGTGCTGTGATAATATAAAGTCACAGAAGAATCTTAAATCGCCACTGTATTAGACAGTGAGTGACTGTCTATGTTACCATCTTCGTCATCATCATTTCCATATGTGCCACTGTAACTATTACACCAGTGGCGCTGAGGCTGATTTCGTTGGTTTAAAATTATTGATGTAAAAAGTAAAAATAAAGTTAAAATAGCCATCTTTGCTTTACGGCATTGTTTTACAACACTTTTAATGATGGCAGGATTGTATTTTGAGACTGCATGTTTCTTCATTTTATGTATTTGGTAATAATAACTTTAGAACTAAACTAGGCCCAAAGTTGTTACCTACTCATATAAATATGTATAAGATAATGCGATTATATATGAGTTATGTGGCTTTTATTTATTATGGTACCTTTATAAGGGTGGGTTTTTTACCCGTTGTTAAAGTAACCAATCAAAAATGCTAACAAATTCTAACTAACAGTCAAGATTTGTTAGAGGTTTTAACCATTGGTTACCTTGAAGTAGTGTTCTGTGGTTTATTCCATCTGTGATAAGGATAATCACAGATTAGAGAAAAAAACAAAAGGATAATAGCACAGGATAATATAATAGTGTTCTGTGCACCACAGAGTATTTTTATAGCTGTGCATACCATAGAGTAGTATAAGTTGGTGCCATACACAGAATTCCCACTAGCCACAGATTGTTTTTTTCTCTAATCTGTGGTTGGTGCACTATACAATGCAAAACACCATATTATTTTTTCTAATTTGTGAAAACACTATTGGCAAACAATGAGCAACTTCGTTTGATTTGATAGGCACGGAGCAAAGAGTATATAACACTTAGGGATGTTCCGATACTAGTGAATACGAGTATGTACTTGATACTTTTCTTTCAATACCAAGTACTTTTTACCATCGAATCATTCTTTCGATACTTACTTGCTGTCGGAAAGAAAGTACTAATAGCGAATCGAATCAATGCTGCTAAGTCAAAACAGGATAGAACCACAGGATAAAAATTCAATGCCAAGCAGCTTTATTTCGCTATAATATTTTTTTCCTTAAAGAAACATAGTATGGCCTAACTTTAAGTCAAGTAGAATAAAAATGTGATATTTTAATGTATACTTAGGGTTAAAACAACCCTATTTTTAATTTAAGTAGGATTCAATGTAGTATAAATTAGTGTAAAGGTAAAAATACATGTAAAGGTAGAATGTGAGTAGGATTTAACTTAATTTAATTGTAATTCAAAGCGTTGAATACAGTTAATACACACAAATAGTATAGTTAAGGTAGTTGTTATACTTAATTAAAATAATAAAATAAAATAAAAACAAACCATTCTCGCGATACCTATTTGGTATCGGAAAGAAAGAATTTGTATCGGAAAGAGTACTTTTATCAAATATCGTCAAATAACATATCCTTAGTGTTCAAATGTCCGATTCTTCGCGCCAAAACACTTGAAAATGTAGATCAGTCATAGAAACAACCAAACTTTGCTGCAATAAGGTAAAATTTGTTTATTTTTTCCGTATTGATAAATAAAAAAAAAATGTATCGATATGAGTGGGTATCGATACTTTTAGGGTATTCATATGAGTAGTACCTATCGAATCATGATTTGAGTACTACTCATATGAGTAGGTATCGATACTTTGGTGGTATCGGAACATCCCTAATAACGCTTGGCATGGCAAAAAGTATAACTATAACTTCTGTCGCCCAGACAAACTAACCAACGAAGAAAAAAGTAAAGAAAAGAAGAAAAAAGTAAGAAGACAAGAAAAGACAAGAAGAAAAAGAAAAGAAAGAAAAAACGAAAAGAAGAAGAAAAGTTGCCATGCCATTAGCTTCAATGTCAATAAAATGGCAACAAATGAGCCTAAAAGTAAAGGCAAAAGCGCGTCTCATGGTGGTCTCGACTGCCTCCGACCACACGAGACATCTCGTGCGCTAGCAATCGAGAATATCACAAATTTGAAGCTTGAGTCTCGAATTTCGAGATTTATTGTGAGATGACATTGGGTCTCGATTCTCTACGAGCCATCTCGTGCGCTAGTCAATCGAGAATATCATGAATTTTAAGCTTGGGAGTAGAGACAACTCGAGTCTCGAGATTTATTATGAGATGACATTGCATCTCGATTCGTGAGAATAGGGGTCCTGTTATCGCATTGCCTCCAGCGTCTTCGAAAAAATAGGGTCCGATCACTCTGTCAACACAGATGCCACACCATACAGTAACTTTTAGTGGGTGTAGAGGTGTTTCTTGAATAATGCGCGGATTATCAGTGCCCCAGAACCGAGTATTCTGCTTATTGACATGCCCTGAGAGATGGAAATGCGCTTCGTCACTCATAACCAATTTTGAAGGAAAATCATCCTCTTCAAGGTTGAGGTTTATGACGCGCTGGCAGTAATCTAGACGAGCTCGGTGGTCAGCAGGCAGCAGTTGATGAGTCATTTGAGTTTTATACGGGAACATCTTTAAGTCTTTCACCAAAATACGCTGCAGGGTCCGTCTGGAAATGCCCAATTGCGTGGCACGTCGCCTCGTTGATGTTTCTGGACACTCTTCCACATCTTCGCGCACAGCATCGATATTTTCAGCTGAACGGCCTGTTCTTGGTCTCCCAGACTTAGGTCTATCCAATGTTGAGCCAGTTGCTTCAAGGCGTGTGGCAAAGCGTCGAATTGTGCGACCAATCGGTGCCGGACGGTGGGGAAATCGTCGACGAAATTCACGTTGTGTTCTTATCACTGATGAATTATTCCGTAAGAACATTGACACAATTATTCCACGTTCTTGGGGAGTAAAACGGTCCATGTTTATTTTCAGTGTATTTTACATTTGTTCACTACACAATTTTCAACAACAGAATGACAGAAAATGTCATATAAAAAAAATAAAAGTATTTTCTATAGTGCCAGTACTTTTGCGCCACCCAGTACATGTACCATCCATTACTCAGTATCCAATTAAAGCGATTTAACTCGGTTTTACCCATTAATTTGGTATTAAGATATAAGTAGATAAACCCCAGGGAAGATCTTTACATTATTCTATCACGATAATAAAATAACTTATCCGTGCGGGCTAAGCTGGAGGCAATGGCTTGTACATAAAGCCACGCTCACGTTACTATTTCCACTAAACGTTTAACAATAGGTAGGTACTTATTTTCATAAAAAAAATGAATTTATTTAAAAACTATATAGCTGACCGAAAATCAGCGCCAGTGTTGAGTACGCTGGCATGAATGCTGAGTTAAACCCTTTTCAACACCACTTTATCTATATAATATCTACACTTCTTATTATTCTTCTCATAACTACTGTTCCTACTTACTTGTGTATATTGAGTGTTGAATAAATATTTTTTCTTTCTTTCTTTCTTCTGACCCAAAAAATAATATAATATGAAAAAATATTCAATGTACCTACAGATTTAGCCCAATTACAGTTTTATAACAGACTAGCTGACCCGGCAGACTTCGTACTGCTTATATGGGAAAAAGAAAAGGGCTGTTTTTAGGGGTTTCCCAGCAATTATTCGAATTTTTCTCACCTTTTAAACCTTCCCTAGACCTCCACGAACATTTCAAGACCAAGATAAGATAAATCCGTTCAGCCGTTCTCGAGTTTTAGCGAGAAAAAAGAACAGCAGTTGATTTTTATATATATAGATACATAGATAATAATAAGTACCTATATGATAGATTACCTTCTTCACTGAAGCTCCCACCAGCCCCCTCCTCCTTCACCTCGAGAGGCTCCCCCCACTCCCACTGGCATGGTTCCCTGCACTCGTAGAGGAAGGGCCAGTATCCCGGAGAACACTCCTGGCCTGTCGGAACTGGGTCGTACTGGCTGAACGGCTCGTAGCAACGCTCCGGGGCTTCCGTTGCAGAAAATGTGGTGCGTATGTATTCCATACTGATATTATCTAACCATATGTGTTTTGAATAAAATCGGTATATGGCACTTATGTGTAAGACATTCGCTATCTTCGTCACTATACACACTATTTTATTTTTCTTTTATAATCATGTACCTATTAGTGAAACAGTTCAAGCCCCCGTTTTATAAGTCTATTTTGGTGATAAAATAAAATATTTTTCCAAATAAACGCACAATAGTTATTTGTGCAACAAGAGAGTAAAGTTGATATTGTATCGAGTGCGGATGTTGAATCCCGAGCAAGCGAAGGATTCTAGTATTGAATCACGGACGTAGCGAGTGATTCTAAGTTAGAATCCTGAGCGAGCGAGGGATTCAAAGGCACGAGATGCAGTAAACTTTGCTCTCCAGTAGCACATACCTACAACTTTTCACCTCAGCAACGAGAACATAATTACAGGTACTTACGTAAGAAAAACATATAACCAAAATGTAAATTTTTTTATCATTGGCAACCTTGCATTAAATTTGATCACTTTTGTTTGTTTTAATTTTTAAATGAGCCAACGGTAAATAATTTACAATAACACAAGTTGTGGTAAATACATAACATTAAATTACCACAGATAGATAATAATAATACTAAGTACCGAAACATTTATCGCGTTTGAGTGGACAGCGGTCGGCGGTTGAAAACTACTTACCTACCGGACAGTTTGTATTGTACCAGCACCAAGCGGGAATTATGTACGGATGGTTGCTTTTATTATTATGTACGCGTTAATAGTTCTGGTATTGCGTTATCTAGGGTACCCAAGATGCAGGCTTTTGCCTAGTTTGGGGCCCGTTGGATTCTTAGTACATATAGTATAACAATAAATCTAATCTAATATTTTTGTAATAATGATAAACACTTATATTTTTTTCTGGAAATAAATTATTCTTATTCTTATTCTTATTCTTATTTTCGCGTTCCCGCTAAAAGTATGACCAAAAAAAAACAACCATAAAAATATTTTCGTGTTTTCCCCAAAACTCAATATAAATGTATCATAAAGCCTCACACACCTGGCCACACTTACCGCAAAGTCGTAATATTAAAAAATCACTTTTTCTTACGCAGTGAGCATATCATCCATAAATTACAATTATAAGTATCACCTACTTATCATTGGTTTAGCGACAAATGGCAATAGACTGAAAAACTAAGAAGAAAACTGTTTATTGCCATTTGTCGCTAAACCAATGATAAGTAGGTGATACTTTTAATTGTAATTTATTGATACACTATATTTATTTGCGTAAAATTAGTTTTCATGTAATCACGTTGAGTAATTAAGCTATTATTGGCAGAAGAATGCAAGAAAATTTGAATTTGCCGCGCGAGTGTGACGTTCCCCCTTAAGCACACTGTTTTCACGCAGTGTGCCTGTTCCAGCTGCTGAGGTAAAAATAAAATGGCACAAAAAAGCCTTCGTTATCACTTATTTTCTCTACTATTTAAACCTACTTTGTTCCACATTTAAAAAGTTTCACATTGTATACATTTTAGCTTTCGTATTTTGTTGTTTTAAACCAATTTAATTTTATCACTCACACAGTTTTTTTTTCTCAAAAGATACTCAATTAAAATTTTATTAATAAAAAGAGACAAAGTTTCACGTCCGCGTAATCACACTTACAGCGCACAAATGCGGCGATCCTGAAACCTGAAAGCGTCCAGCCAGGCGCGCACGCGCATCTGTTGGGCGGAGCTTACAGGGCGGGATTCGATGAACATCATTGGGCCAACGCTTCCGTTATGTTTGGAAGATCAATTAATAGTATTTTAGGGATTTACGGTTACACCAACCGAGTATTTAGAAACTGCAAATAGATAAGTATAAACAGAAAGATAATATAAATAAAGATAACTGTTTATTATAGAACAAAAAAGAAAATAGAGAAACATAACCAACTTACACTAGTACAATCAGGGCCGTAGCCAGGAATTCACTTCGTGGGGGGTTCAGCTTGATTACCATAATTATATACCTGCCCGCATAGTCAAAACAAAATTTGCTTGTAATCATCATCATCATCAACCTGAAGACGTCCACTGCTCAACATAAGCCTCCCCCAAAGAGCGCCACTTTGAGCGGCTGCTCGCATCCTGCATCTATCGGCATTCGGCTCCCCGCGGTTCTGACTAGGTCGTCGATCCACCTAGTGGGCTGGTTGCTTCTTATACCTACTCGTAATGGAGAGCTGATAAAGTTAGTATGAAATCTTTCGCAGCACTCGAGTGGTAAAATAGATTTTATAATAATTTTATCAGCTCTCTATACATCTAGGTACCTACCTATGTGTATAAGAATCAAACTCATAAATATGTTTTTAAACGGTGTCGAAAATCGATTAGTAATTTTGGCAGTAATCTGTCATTGATGAATAAAAAAAATGTTGGTAACTACCTATTACCACATAACTGGTATCTGGTAACTGGTAAATAGCCACAGGAGAAACATTATAAGCGCGAGCGAAGCGAGCGCGAAAAATTTCATATTTGCCGTATTGTAGGTATTTCAGAAAACACGTATGACAATTCAAACATGAATTACATGTCAGTACAAACGCATTTGCTATATGACAAAATACAGTAGAAATATTAAAAGCGCGAGCGAAGCGAGCGCAAAAATTTCTATGTTGGCCGTATTATATTTCAGAAAACACGTATGGCAATTCAAACATGTCAGTCAGTACAAACGCGCTTGCTATAATTGCTTATAATAAAACATAGCAGGAACATAAAAAGCGCGAGCGTAGCGAGCGCGAAAATTTTTATATTTGTCTTATTGTATTTCAGAAAATATGTTTGGCAATTCTAACATTCTTGCTCTGCCCTTAAACCGGCGCAGATTTCGGGGGGGGGGGGGGGGGGGGTTTGAACCCCCAAAACCCCCCCCCCCCCCCTGCCTACGGCCATGAGTACAATAATAACAATTTCTAGGTACTTACCAAGCAAAATTACATTAGTACATTACTGCAGCGGCCGGCAACAGAGGCATTGATGGACGAACGTGTAAATGTGGCCGGCCACACACACACGTAAGTCGATCAATGCCTAGTTGTGGCCAAGGCTTGTATAGTACTTTTCTCAAATAATGCGTGGAAATTAAAACTAGGTAGTACCTAGGCAGAACTTCCTAGTGTTCATTGTTTTTTCAATGAACACCGTTCTATTTGCAAGTTCGAAATTTAAATAAAACCTTTGATATGTTACCTCGTTGGTTGCCATGTTTCGGAGTTAAAAGATCGTTCCATTTTTAAATCACACGACAGATATGAGTTTTGTATGTAATTTATTTGGCAGCTAAACCACGACAGATCTATGGATTTTCATACAACTTTTGCCGGCCGCTGCTCGCCAGTACAGCAATTTCGATTTATATCTCGAAGAAGGTAGTCAAAATAATACTCTTTCCAAACATGTTTGAGAAATATATAGTTATTATTAAGAGCGTGTATTCTTAACTTCCTTTCCGCCTAATGTAATCTCTATGAATCTATTCCAAATGTACCTAATCTCTATTTAACCCAAAGGCTAAGCATTGCCATTCAACGGGGCAATGCCGCCAGGATTTTGGACACATTGCTTACTGGTAGCGGCTTCTTAGATTAAGTTTATTACTCTTCTTCTTCTTCTGGTGTAGGCAAGCGGTCAGCCCTAGTGTCTGAATTTTTAGGCCGCCCAAAGGCTTCTGACTTGGCTTAACGACTGTTGTCTTAAGCAGCAGGGACCGAAGGGTTAACGTGCCCTCCGAAGCACGGTAGCGCTCAGTTGTAAATATCACTTTTTGTTGTAGCGGTCACCCATCAAGGTAGTGACCGCAGCGAACGTTGCTTAACTTTACCGATCAGTTCGAAATGGCTAGTCGTGCTTCGCTACGAGCGCTACATATCGCATTCGCTATGAGTTATTATTACTGAATTAATTTTAATTTTATAGCATAGCCATTATTTCTTTTACTATATAGGTATTTATGTATTTATTGTTGTTAAAAATAGACTAGATAATTTATTAATCTTGTTAATTCAAAAAGTTTTTTTTTTCAATTTATTTGGGTAAGCAAACAGTACCATATTCAAATAGCTTAGAAATAATATACAATGAAGTAGTAATCAATGTGACACCAGCACCGTTTACCACAGAGTAAAAAGTATTGCTTAGGTACCTATACCTCATTCGTTTTGCAGTAGGCATTTATAATGTGACATAGTCTGTAAGCTAAATATAGGTATTATATGAAATTGATAGTAAATAAATGTAAACAACAATCCAAACCCTACTAATAAATTTTAGATGATTTAGATGAGAACACGTCGGCGGCAACAATCAGTCGTCAGCAAGAGGTGGCGAACTCCCCCAGGAGCCCTATGACCCTCGGTTCCCACGCTCAGGGCTACAGGCTATTTATTGGTGATATTGAAAGGTTTATGCGTTTTCTAATTGGCTATTTTTATAATGGGAAGACAAGGAAAAAAGAGCGAGTGTGGCTCAGCGATCAAAGCTTTCGACTTTCAAACCGATGCCTCCAGCTCGAATCCTGCTTTGGCCACGCCAGTAACTTTTCAATTTATGTATGGAAATTGCACTCGCTTTTACAACGATGAAGGAAAACAATGATAAAAAATCGGTCTGTTAAAAAAAATCTAGGACAATTATTGTCGTCCACCGACCCGCGCTTGGCCTGCGTGGTGGGTTATGGCCTAGAAGGCCCACATCCCAGTAATGGAAACGGATAGTTATCACTTAAGAAAAAAAATTAAGACCTCAGGCTACAGATGGGAGGCTCGTGTCCTGCTATTAAAGGGTTAAAAATGAATGCAATAATTAATAAAATTAGTAAAATCGATAAATAAATCACGGAGTAATAAGCTTTTAAAGTTTCTGGAGGGGGTATCGCCTGTCCCTTTCTCGAAAAACAGAGCATCCCCACAGTTACTATGAAAACATGAAAACGCACGGTTGTGACGTAACATGCGAAAGAGATTGTATGTAAAGCTATCACAGCTTAGTAATGAGGTACTATTGAGAACACACTGACGTTACTGCACGTTTGAACTGTCTCTTTCGATTCCTGTATTTTAAAATGCTTGTAACTTTGTCATTTTTTGAGATATGTAATTTTTGTTTTCACGACTGTTCATTTTTTGAGTAATATAATTAGTTTGTGCAGTAAAAAAATAGCACGACACAAGCCTATTATCAATAATATGTGAGCCGAGATCGGTTTGTACAATACAGCACCTAATTAGGTACAAAATGGCAGATAGGTCGCTCAAATGAACCAGATGATTGGTAAAATCGACGATCCAATTAGCAGAATCCGTCCGGATAAGCGCGCTCTGTTGTGGTAGGTACCATAAAATGGTATGTACGACTTGTTTTATCCAGAAGTCTAATAGAATCATTTAAAACCCAAGTACTTAATAACCTAATTGACTGGCCTGTTAGCTCAGTTGGTAGTGGCTCTGCCTTCTGAACTATAGGTTGTCGGTCCGATTCCTACCCAGGACAAACATTTGTCTGATGAACATCAATGTTTGTTCTGTGTCTGGGTGTTATATTGTATTCTATGATATGTATTTAGAAACAAAAAAGTATCTAAGTCTATATCTACCAGTTATTTGGTTCCCATAGTACCTACAAGCTACTTTTGCTTAGTTTGGGCCTAGATGGCGCTGTGTGAAATGTCCACACATATTTATTTATTATATTTATCAATATACGTACTTTGAATAGGTATCTAGGTAGTTAGTAAATATGGTAAAACTTATTACTTTTAGGAGGTAAGAGCCTGATGAGCTCCCGATCCCTGGGTCCGTGGGGACTGGAAGCTCATCACGTTTTCCAAAGTTATCAGAGCGCCTGGTTGATGCGACGCGTGACCTAAATGCTGGCACTTATATGGCTCAACGAATCAGCATTGGAATTCAACGAGGCAACGCTGCCAGCATGTTGGGTACGCTGCCGGTAGTGAGCTGGAGCGTTTGGACTGTCTGAAGGTCATCGCGGCTAGTATACAGTCCAAATGCTCTTTGTAGGAGATAGTGTAGCTAGTTTACTAGTTTTTATTATTGTAGTAGTTAGTTTAAAGAATAAAGGCACAGTGTCTTGTAGTACGTATGCAATATAGGTAATGTGCACCCCATCCTTTACGACTTCGATGAATCTTCTCCATCCAAAGGTTGCCTGTAAGAGATCTCTCTTAGCGATAAGGTCGGCCATTTCCCCCCACTTCTTGTAAATCGATGTATTCTTTGTAACTTCTTTTTAATACTACAGTAAAGAGTTTATCTATCTAGGTATATGTATAAGTACTAGGTACAGAGTAGGCCTGTGGAGTACGCCACATACTTTCAATCTTATATTATTTAATCTGTGGAAGTAGTAGATATACATAATACGGATATCTTATGGCAAGCATCGACGCATGCGCCACCGTGGACTACGACATCACTTCCTGGGTTCAAATGCATTGTCAATAAAAACCTGCAACCTAGTTAATATTTAAATAAATCGAAATAATATTTATTAGAAATGTCATCTACGTCGTAGAACAACTGCATTGAAATGTATTAAAAATATAACAGACTTTCAAAATCAGTTAGCTATTACCGAAAAATTTACTAATTTTTATTAATTTTTTGTATGGTAAACTGTTATAATTAATTAAATAATTATAAAACAATATTGCGCCCCCACGGATAAAAAGTATCCTATGAGTTAATCCAGCGTATAAGCTAACTATATTCCAAATTTCATCAAAATTGGTGCAGTAGTTACGGTTAATGGTAACAAACATTCACACACACAAACTTTCACAATTACAATATTCAGTAGGATCATCATCATCATCATCATCATCATCATCATCAACAGCTTGAAGACGTTCCCTGCTGAACATAGGCCTCCGCCAGAGAGCGCCACTTGGAGCATCTGCTTGCCTCCTGCATCCATCGGCTCCCTGCGGCTTTTACCAGGTCGTCGGTCCACCGAGTGACGGGGCTGACCTACGCTGCGTCTTCCGGTTCGTGCCACTCGAGAACCGTTCTTCCCCATCGGTTGTCAGTTCTACGAGCGATGTGGCCTGCCCAATTGCCCATTGCCATTAAGTAGGTTAGGATAAGTAAATATGCGATAAAAAGTCTACCTATTTTTTCTCTTAACTCATAATTTTATTAACCTACCTACAAAAAAGAGTAGAAAATTCCATAGGTACTTATGTAATTTAACAAATTAACGGAGACTATTTGGCTTCATTTCACAAAAAAATGTTGTTGGGTAGTGACATGTGATGTCACAGAGTCCCCCTTCGGACACCTTGATACCTCCACAGTACTCGCCAGCATCTCCCATCCTGGTCTCAGTTTGGTTGTTGGGTTCACCAGATAGCCACTTGTCATAGCCAGCTTGGGGAAGAGTTTGTCCTGAAATTAAAATAAAAGTTGCATTTGTGGTTCTATCGGACACTTGCAGTTTTTTAAACGAATGACTTGACGACTGATGAGCTAGTCGTTCGCCTGGTGTTAAGCGTCACAGTCGCCCATAACAGCAGTGTCACTCAGAACCCTAAATTAAATATTCGCACGGCACTGCACTGCGCGCGTCATCCTGAGACATCAGCATCACAGTCTAGTAATATCATTCCTAGACTGCAAGATCACGTCATAAAGTCTCATTTGCCCAGTAATTTCACTAGCTACAATGCCCTTCAAACCGGAACACAATAGTGCTTGCTTGCACTCTACTGCTTGGTGGCAGAATAACTGGCAAAGCGGTGGTAGGTACCTATCTAGATGGACTTTGCAGAAAAGTCCTATCACCCTGCGGTTGCAGGAAGGTGATAGTTGAGTTTAAAACTTTTTTAAATGTTCCGACTGTGTTGTGCCTGCCACTAATAAATACCTACCCATAGAATTAGCGTTATTCATCTATGTACCTACCCATAACCTACCTGCATTTATGATCCGTTGATTGATAGGTACTGCTTGTATGACCAATATCAAGCTATGCTGATAGCCTGATTACAAGGTATTGTTGAGGCTATCGGTGATGAAAAACTTAAACGCAATTCATGCGCTCCTTTCTTTCACGAACCAGAAAGACGTGGAGTTATCTTCCTCCGGAGGCTTTTCCGCGTAAGTAACTACAGTATGGGGAGCTTCAAGAAAAGTGTTAAGAGTCCTCTCTATAAGGGATAAGGGTAGGCAACACACTGATAATGCCCTCGGTGATGTAGGTCCATAGGTGGCAGTGACCACTTACTATCAAGTGGGCTGCCTGCTCGTTTGTCACACATTCAATAAAAAGGCAAATATACCTTGTAACCTAAATTAAAAAATTGTGGCGCCTAATAGTGTATTTTCAGGTAGGCACATGCATGGTTGAATGACCTTTACCGTACCCTTTTGTAACCATTGAACAACTAGGTAAACCACGTAGGTGTTCCACGGGTAAGAAACCGAAGAATCAACCTTTTGTTTCCCTCTCTTTCTTTGATCGTCTGTTTAACAAAATAATTTACCGTGAATGGTGAGGAAGTTGTGGTGGACGCCCGTATCGTGTAACCCGAGTAGTGCGAAGGCAGGCCAGCGAGCGAAGACGGCGCTCTCAGGATACTTGCTCCTAATGCTCTTGAGCACAGACGCTTCTTCTTCGCTGTTGACGATGGCCAGGTAGCCGCCTTCGGCTGCGCAGGTCATGTACGCTTCTGACCAAGTCCGACTTTTTCCGTGGAATTTGTAGCAGCTGCCTGTTTCTGGTGCTAATATGTATTCTGAAATAATACAATCATCAAATTAATAACATGCATATTATGATCGGAAATAAATCATTAATAATAATAATAATTGTAATAAATAATAAAACGCCGTGCATTGCTCTATTGGGATCGCTCTATCATCACGGACAGGACTATTGTAGCCAATAAGCCTGATATCGTGCTGATAGACCGATCCCAACGCCGGCAGTGCTCGTTGACATCACCATTCCGCATGACGAGAACCTCGTGAAGGCTGAGAAGGACAAACTCAGCAAGTACCTTGACTTGGCTCACGAGGTAACCGCCATGTGGAATGTTGACTCAACAAGCACTGTCCCGATAGTCGTTACGGCGAACGGCCTTATAGCGAAGAGCCTCGACCAACACCTCGAGAGGCTCTCGCTAGACGGTTGGGTCAAGGGTCAGATTCAGAAGGCAGTACTCCTTGACACGGCACGTATTGTTAGGAGGTTCCTCACTCTGCAGCCCTGCCCACCGGTAGCTTGGGCCCTGCCCCGCTGCCGGCGGCACTCTAGGTTTAGGATTTTTTGATAGTATTTTTGTAATGTATTTTTATAACAATATTGTGGAAAAAACCTAAACCTAAGAAAAATGAATAAATGAGTAAATAATAATTTCATTTTATTACAGATAATTCAATCCAATTTGTTAGTAACACTAAGACTTACAGCTATATTAGTAGAATCATAATTATCAATACCATAAAATGTCAAAGAACTCACAAATTATATTACATTTTTTTTATATACTCAAAAAAATCACTTGACATGTCGATGCGTCGGCAACACAAGCATCCCCGTCCAATGCCTTAGAATCGGGCCATCCACCCTCTCGGCAACAGCGACCAGAAGGCTGTTGGTACTTCCCCGAATTCGCAGCATCAGGGAGGCTATACGCTTGCGCATGATGGCGTAAAAGTCATCCACGCGAGCCTCCGCGAACATACCCCCAGGCACTGCAATATCACGGCAGCCCCACCAGCGGCCTGAACGCGTGTTGTACTGGACCCGCAGTAATAATTAGTTTTAATTAAGTATTAATTTGGTTTTACAACAGTTTAAAAAAAATGTTTTAACAGGCAATGTGCCTTTACTCCACTAACTAACTACGACATTACGCCATACGCAAGTGAGACGTCGTTTTTAGGCAATTTGCTTTTTAGGCATTTTGCTTTGTAGGCAGTCGATCTGATCGTAAAGGGTAATCCCTAAGTACCCTTAACTACCACTAAGGGTGGGTTTTTTGATCTCTAACAAATTATGACCATTGGTTATTTGTTAGAGTTTTTAACCATTGGTTACCTTAACGTGGGTTTTATGATCCGTAGCTCATAAAACCCACCCTAAGTCAATATCTAAAACGATGCTTAGCCCAGAGTTAGGTCTATTAATAGCTTATAGCAAGGAGGCAAAGGTCATAAAGGTATGTAGAAGCTGTGGGTGAAACCAGTGGGTTCAGCTAGTGTAAGACCTGAGTTTAGTTTAACCAAGTAAAGAATATTTTACCTAGTTGGTAGATAAAGCTAAGCTCGATGTTTCCCTGCGAGACAAGATCCGAAATGAGGAGATCTGCAGGAGAAATAAAGTGACCGATGCTCTTAGAATTAGCAAGTTAAAAATAGCAATGGGTAGGCCACATCGCTCGCAGAACTGACAACCGATAGCGATGGGGAAGAAAGGTTCTCGAGGCGCAACTGCGAACCGGAAGACGCAGCGTAGGCCGGCCCCCCACTAGGTGGGCCGACGATCTGATCAGAACCGCGAGGAGCCGACGGACGCAGGAGGCAAGCAGCCGCTCAATGTGGCGCTCTATGGGGGTCTATGTTCTGCAGTGGACGTCTTCAGGCTGTTGATGATGATGATGATGAGATACCCGCCTGGGTCAGTAGTTCCACATTCGGTCGTGACCAATGGAGTGTACTTCTTATAGCAGACATAGGGTAGAACGTTGTCACAGCGTACATCAGCCATGGTACCGTTGTACATTGCGAGGCAGCTCTCCGAGTTATCATGATTGTTCGGTTCGCCCGGCGCCCATGTGATGTCCAAACGTAGCAGAGGCACTCCTGAATTTAAAAAAAAGAGTTGATAATGAACTTCAATTTGTTCCTAAAACATAACGATTATTATAGTAGATTGTTATACAAGGGGCTAAGAATATGTATACGATGTGTTTTACTCCCGAGATAAGCGAAGGAGTAAATAGAAACCGAGTTATTATGGGTATTTAAAAACCCATTATAACTCTTCTATTTTTATAATGAGTTGTTTGAAAATGGGGTTTGGCCATTTATTACTGGCTAGCTATATTTTGGACCAGCAGCTCGCTCGCCCAGCACGTGTAGTGGTGTAGGCTATGTTACTCAGGGTGAATGTAGCTTTACAATGATGAAAGAATTTTTGAAATCGGCACAGTAGTTTTTGAGTTTATTCATTACAAACATACAAAAATACAAATCTTTCCTCTTTATAATAGTGGTGTAGATTAAGACGCTGACAGGACCCAATTCGATCACGTTTATTACAGCAGTTGAACATGAAACGTATTCTGTACTAGATAGGGTCACTTTTTGCGTAGCAAAAACATGGCGATTACGCTTTGCGCTTCGACTTTTCCATTTTGCGGTACAAATAATTAGTTATAAAATAAATGCTTGTTTTTATTTAAAAAATAAGCCTTTAGATGGATGCATTGAAACGTAAATTATCACTATGATTTATTTCAATTAAGGTGTTTTATTATAATGTAACATTTTAGGCCTCAGGCTTGGATATTTCATGAGAGAGATAGAGAACTTCTATGGACAGTTATACACCTCGACACGTAAGCCCACTACTAACACAGCTCAGGACATCAGAGCCAAGTTAGTTGACACTATACCGAAGATATCCCGGACGTCAGCCTGTACGAGATTAGAATGGCCCTCAAACAGCTTAAAAACAACAAGGCATTAGGTTAAGATGGAATTACGACCGAACTTCTGAGAGCGGGTGGTAGACCGGTACTTTTAGTCCTCCAGAAATTATTTAATTCAGACATCCTTAAAGGTACAACGCCAGAGGCATGGCACAAGAGCGTGGTGGTGCTCTTCTTCAAAAAAGGCGATAACACCTTATTGAAGAACTATAGGCCCATCTCGCTCTTGAGTCATGTGTATAAGCTTTTTTCGAGAGTCATTACGAATCGTCTCGCACGCAGGTTTGATGAATTCCAGCCTCCCGAACAAGCCGGTTTCCGAAAAGGCTTTAGCACCATAGACCACATCCATACGCTGCGCCAGATTATACAGAAGACCGAAAAGTATAATCGGCCGTTATGCCTAGCGTTTGTGGACTATGAGAAAGCCTTCGATTCAATCGAGACTTGGGTGGTGCTGCAGTCCTTGCAGCGATGCCAAATTGACTATAGGTATATCGAAGTTTTGAAGTGTTTGTTCAGTAAGGCCGCTATGTCAGTCCGACTACAGGACCAGAGTACGGAACAAATTCCATTGCAAAGAGGTGTGAGACAGGGAGACGTTATTTCTCCGAAACTGTTCACAAACGCATTGGAGGATGTTTTCAAGCTCTTGGAGTGGAAAAGATCTGGCATCACCATAAATGGCGAGTACATCACTAACCTTCGTTTTGCCGATGATATAGTCATAATAGCGGAATCGCTTGAGGACCTTAGCACCATGCTCAACGACCTCAGTAGAGTCTCCCAGCAGGTTGGTCTTAAGATGAATATGGACAAGACAAAGATCATGTCTAATGCTCATGTTCCACCTATGCCGGTAATTGTTGAGATCGATACTCTCGAAGTTGCCGACAAGTATAGACATACTACCTAGGACAGACTATCCAATTACGTAGGTCCAACTTCGACAAAGAGGTGGCGCGAAGAATCCAACTCGGCTGGGCAGCGTTTGGGAAGCTTCGTCCTATCTTTTCGTCCAAAATACCGCAGAGCCTGAAAACGAAAGTTTTCAATCAGTGTGTGTTGCCAGTGATGACTTATGGAACTGAGACATGGTCTCTTACTGTTGGCCTCATTAGTGAGCTCAAAGTCGCGCAGCGAGCTATGGAGCGAGCTATGCTCGGTGTTTCACTGCGAGATAAGCTCCGGAACGAGGAGATTCGCAGGAGAACTAAAGTGACAGATATAGCTCTTAGAGTTAGTAAGTTGAACTGGCAATGGGCAGGCCACATCGCTCGTAGAACTGACAACCGATGGGGAAGAAAGGTTCTCGAGTGGCGACCGCGAACCGGAAGACGCAGCGTAGGCCGGCCCCCCACTCGGTGGACCGACGACCTGGTGAAAGCCGCGGGGAGCCGATGGATGCAGGAGGCGAGCAGCCGCTCAAGGTGGCGTGCTCTGGGGGAGGCCCATGTTCAGCAGTGGACGTCTTCAGGCTGTTAATGATGATGATGACATGATGAACATTTTAGGGCGTTTAAATGATTTTTTAGAGGTCACTTCACGGTTTTTCTCTATCGAGAAAACTTTTCGTAAACGTGTTTTTATTTCTGCAGATGGAAAGAAGATTATGACCACTATTAACATGCATTTTTTTCAATCTTGTAAATGACATATACATTTTGAGGCAATTACGTTCAAGTTAGTCGATTTGGGAGCATTCAGTACCTTAAGCACTTTGCAAATTTTATATGCTTAAAGCAATAATATAATTATATAAGTATTCTGTTGACTTGTAAACGTGCTAACATTAGCATATTAGCAATTATTATTTAGAATTTTGAATATTACAATACTAAAACCCAGTGTCTCGTCTGTGGCCAACAAAGAAACTCATTGCTACGACAATACACCCAACCCATTACCCCCCCCCCCCCCCCCCCCCCTACCTAACCCATTACACCCCACCAATACCCCTCCTACCCTCCACCCTCCCCCACCCATAGCCCCCCCCCATATTAATTTAACCTTATTTTAAATGAAAATGAACCTTCTATAGACGAGTAGTCTCCTTTGGAGTAGGTTGCGTGTACTCCAGAGAATATGACGCGATGTCCGTTGTAGGGCGGGGTGTGCTTCTGAACGAAGGTTACGATGGCTGCCTTCAACTCAGCGGTTAGAGGCGAAGCTAAAACAGCACCTGTCGAGGAATCGCCACACAAATTATACCTTACATATTTTAATTAAAAACAAGTCAATATGGAGGATAAAGAAAAAAAACTAAAAAATGATAATGCTCATTTTTACCTTTCCGGTAGGTACAATCCAAACGTATCTAAGTATTTCTATCAGATATCTGGTTCCCATAGTACAAGCTATGCTTAGTTTGGGGCTAGATGACACTGTGTGACATGTCCACACATATTTATTTATTTAAGGTTCAAAGTTCAAAGGCAACACTTACTTGTGCGTGACATGTTCTCTAACGAAATTTTAGCTCTGTGCTACAACAAACTATGCAGCGCCCGGCAGAGGTAGGTTACCTACTTAAAACTGCAACCCAAATTAATTAACAGCAGTAAACTACACAAACCTTCTGCAAAACACCGCATTCTTGCATCGTTCCAGGTGGCAGGGACGATATGGTACTTCAACCAGCCCTTCGCCTGCTGGTCGAACTCATAGTCGAATCTGAACTCATTGCCTGTAGAGAAAATAATTAACTGTCGGTTGTTAACTATGTTCGACCAATTACGACATTATTTAAGGGCTTGTGCAAGGCCAGCGCGAATTCAAGCCAAAGCCACAGAATAGATATATAGTACTAGGCCAAAGCGGGGATGAGCCAGGGGCCGAGCGGCAGGGGCGGTCTAAGTTAAAATGGTTCCAACGCGCAATAGTTTAGGTAATTTATTATTACACTGAATATAAAGAGTATTTTAAAAATCCGCTATACATAAGCCCTCCATTATATTTAGTTCAACTACTACACAAAGTTTCATGATCTTATTTAAAGTATTCATTGAATAATCGCTGTTTATTTGTACGGTTTGGAGGTAACTTTGTAATATTTTTCTATCGAGAAAATTTTATTAATTCGTGTTTTCACTATACATTTGCAGTAGCATTAGTCCTGAACTTTACATTTATTAATTTCAAAGTCATTGTTGCAATATTGTTGACAGGACACTGCTTCAAGCTAAGCCGTTTTAAGCAATTTGGCGTTGTATTGGCTCTTAAAAGGCATGCAGTTAAAAAATACTAGCCGATCTATTTATAACTACTCTATTTATTTTCCCTCATGAAAATAAATAAAGTAGTTATTTGAAGGGCATTGTAGCTAGTGAAATTACTGGGCACATGAGACTTTATTATCTGATCACTCAGTCTAGTAATCTGATTACTAAACTGGGTGCTGATGTCTCAGGATGACGTGCGTAGTGCAGTGTCGCGCGAAACTTTATTGTTGTAAAGTTCCGGGTGACACTGCAACTGTTATGGGCGGCCGTGTCACTTAACATCAGGTGAACGACTAGCTCGACACGTCATTCAATCACATAAAAAAAAGTTATAATTAGTTCTACACTACTACTAACAGAGCGACCATTCAGTACGAAGTTAATTTGTATAAACACGTTAGGGTCAATTCACATAGAGCGGCAAAATGCTCGCGCATGCTCGAACATGTTCTTGGTTCAATTCAGACAGAGCGGTAAAATACTCGCGCATGCTCGAGCATGCTCGAGCAGCCTCGCGCAACACCGCCGCCGCCGCCGCCGCCGATGTTGCCAACCATACGGTTTAAATCGTATTTATACGACCTTTATGGGCCTGGTACGAAGTACGATCGTGTATTCGAAATCGTATGTATGCAAAACATACGATCTTTTCAAACTTTTTTCTTTTTCTTTTTCTTTTTTTTTCTTGTAATCTTCGTAACAAAATAAAAAAAATGTAATAAATTACGTTCATTATGTCAAAAAGTCAATAACAATAGACTTGAAGGAACCATAAACTTCTTTTTGTTGGGTAGGTATTTTATGAACGCAACCAATAATTTTGTTAAACTTTGTCCCACTTGCACTTTATGGGCACGCAGCGTACCTCGTCGCTGGTACGGGAATTTGACGTCTAATCTGCTAGGCGAACATGTAACTTAATTGCAACCGATAGAAACACAAAATTGTACGGATTTGACAGTTTCAATATGCACTTTATGTGCATAGTTAGCATGGAAATTTTCGAATTAGGAATAATGTTTCCCCTGTTGCATTGCCATCGAAGTTCCATGACAACCCCGCTGTTCTTACCACCTTATTTATTTTATTATTTTACGTAATTGGTATTCAAAGTACACACACTACGTAGTCCGTATATTTTAATTTTATTTTGTTTTATAAATAGTTGTTGATTCGGAGTTTTATGATTTAAAAACGTACTGTTTTTTTTACCTTCGTGTGGATTTCCCTATGCAATTTGTCGTGATTCCGGTAACCAAAGTTCCAAAAAATCACTCATTGTGTGTATATAAAATACTAAAGTGCCTTTGCCAGTCATAAAATAAATACATATAAAGATTAAGACAACCAAAGACATGCCAAATATTTGATATTGTGTACCTTAAAATATTAATTCGTAGTTATTATAAATTACGGTACTTATTTAAATTATTTACCAATGTTTCATTGAAATTTCGATGCATCCTTTTTTCGGGTATTCATATCAAATTACGATCTTTTCAACTGAGAAGTACGATTCCCTAAAAAATAAAGTTGGCAACACTACCGCCGCGGCAACGCGAGCACGCGCGAGCATGCTCGAGCATGCTCGCGCTGCCGCGGCGTCGATGTTCGAACACGCGCTCCTGTCTTGTAGGTAAGATTTTAATGTTGCATACTATTTTCAGCTTTTTCTAATTGGAATAAGGTTTATATTCCAATAGCACTTAAAAACTACTCGAGCATTTTGACGCTCTATGTGAATTGACCCTTACTCTAACCAACGAGAATATTACCAACTCTTACCTCCACCACTTCAGTAATAAATAATAAAATAACATGTATTGTACTTTTTAATATAAAATAGTTTTGTACAGAATATATTCATGTAAGTAAACTATTAACTTTAAATTTATTGATAAGTATGAAACAAATACGTGTTAGTGTGCTTTGTAGATTCTGTACACTGTTTAATTTTTGTTTTACAGTTTGTGCGAAATCTAGATGCTGATTTTGCATTATTTTAATTATTTATTTTCCAGTTTTTTGTACGTCTTGACTTGATCACATTCGGAAATGCTTCACTCAAAATGGCGGAATCTTCGTTTTAGAAGAATTTGGTAAGTATTCATAGAATAATATATTGCAGTATTATCCGTAAGCTTTCTTTCTGTACTTATTATGATTTATTTCACTTTTCAGACCCAAACACCAGGCAGCTCATACAAAGAAAATACAAATCAGTCATGGTATACAACGATTACCTACAATTTTATCCCGCCTGTTACAGAGTGAATGGCACCACACTAAACATAAAGCGAGCGTAGCCGCGGCCGGAAGCTTGTATCAATATAAAACAATGGTGTAGCTTTCTATCACTGAAAGATTTTTTTCATCAGATCAGTAGCTCTAGAGATTAGCGTGTACTATATAAACTCAATAATAGAATTGTGGTAATAAATTAAATGATCTCCTAAAATAAAAATTGTAAGACTTGAGATAGATGTTAATAGATAATAATTATATCTGTAGGTATAAGTAAGCATTGGCGCGGGGACACTTTTGAGGTTTGATTTACATAGAGACTTTAAGCTGTTCGGCTACTAATTTTATTAGGTAGGTACTTACTACAATATCCAATCGCTGCCAGCAGAAGCACCAGTAATGAGGTTCCCTGAAACCGTACATTTGGTAGTTTTAATTCTTAATCCAAAATGTGTTCGAAAGGCTGGGTCGTTTGATCCGTAGAAAACTGCTAACAAATTCTAACCAATGGTCAAAATAGAGATTTTTAACAAATGGTTACCTTAACTATCAAAAACCCCACCCATAGGATAACGAAAATATTCTAAGTCGGAGAAAGGTTCACTAGCACATCAATTACTTATTTCACAAATTTTAAAAAATGTACTTACAACTGAAACCATTTTTCTTCATAAGAGATGCGTCACTTCAATAGTTGAACTGTGGATGATATGAGCCACCAGAAAATATTTATCACTTATATAGGGTGATACTTTTTACATAGAGTGTTCTTTAATGGATAAATCATTCGATCATTCTAGATGCCCCAGACTCCCCTCGGGTTTATCTATACCTATAACTAAGTTTTCTTCCCTGCCTCTCCACTTTATAGGTATTGTTCTTCAACCCATTTTCTTCTATTCCCTCCCTATAGCTTCTCTCTTCGCACTTTCTTCCTCCTAAAAGCTTGTCGAGGTCTCTAAAGAATACCTACAGTACCTGGAGCTACGGCCATACGTAAGTACCTACCTATCGTAAGTCCCCAAGGTGAGTTTGGGGGGGTGGGTAGATAGTATAAACATTTTTATTTATAATTCTGTAGCCAGACTATGTACTTCACCAACATTACAATTGAGGCGGACTCTGATCCCAATATCAACGAAAAACACTATTTTTGAAAACAAAATAATCAGAAAAAAAAGTATTTATAGGTAGGTAATAAGTGACCGGATACAACTCAACTAATTTACAGTTTGCCTGCCCTAAACAAGCCCAAAAACCGATGCAAAACCGCGAGGCACAGTTTTGTAAGTAAAAAGCTATCCCTGATTTATGACTATCCCTATTCCTAAAAATTCATTAATTCCTTAATCTATATTTGGATTAAGGAATTATTATTTTATTACCTATAGTTTTCGTCTGGTAGTAAGTTTAGGTAATATACCTAAACTTACTACTACCAGACGTAGTAAGTTTAGGTAATAGGTATACCTAAACTTAGGTACTACCAGACGAAAACTATAAAATTAACAATATAATACAAAACTAACCTAACAAACTACTACCAGTAGGTAGATTTAATTATTTAGATTGATAGAATAGTTGATGTATTTTTGTGGGCTGGACTTGGACTGTCTATAGGCCATCGCGGCTATTATACAGTCCATAAGTGTTCTTTGTAGTAGGTAGTGTAGCTAGTTTAGTTTAGTTTAGTTTTAATTATTGATGTATTTAGTTTATATGTCATGTTATTATTTTCTTTCAATATATTATAATAATATCATCAAAACCATTTTATTAAAGATTTATTATATTTTGAATCAGCCTGTGTATTAAAGTAGTAGTAATGACCCCCTTATCGCATTGTTAGGAAAAACAGGCATATGTGTAATAAACACTAATAGTAGGTCAACTTATTTGTTATACCGCAGAATACCTACAAGACCGTCTCGACGTCTAGTCCCTAAAAATAAGCAAGGGTTGTCAGGAAAACATTTTCTTAGATAGTAATTTTTGTTTCGTAATAATTTATTTTTCGTCACAGTTGCTCGTACAGTAGCGCTTATCACACCACTTTTAAGTTCATAATCCAAGATATTACGGACGCGTGCTTTTTTACTTTACATTACCGCACTACTGTTTTATGACGATATCTCGATTCAGTTAAGTCCTCAATATCTCACTACAAGTTATATATAGTATCATCATCATCAGCCTGAAGACGCCCACTGCGGAACATAGGACTCCCCCACAGAGCGCCACTTTGAGCAGCTACTCGCTTGTATCTATCGGCTCCCAGCAGTTTTTGCAGATTCTACGAGCGATGTGGGTTGCCATTTCCATTTCAACTTGCTAATTTAAAGATCTTACACAGAACGTAATTGCTGGGGACGAGGGGACGCTAGCGCCCCCTGTTCAAACCTGTGAAAAACGTATCCGGCGCGGCGCCGGCCGGCTAGTCATAAGTAAATTATATACTCTTTGGGGGATACAGGTCTGTGCCGGCGCCTCACCCCACGCCACCGGGCGTGGCATGGCATTACTTTTTTGTTTTGTTCTTCGGCGCCTTCTCTCTCCTCATAGTCATTAGTGTTAAGTATACTACTAATAATACTACTACTACTTACTACTAATTACTATGTGTAGTAATACTTTATAATTTAGTGGTGTCAAAATAAAACATTGCACGGAACTGAATCTTTGAGGTTGTATTGAGCTTCCCTGAGGAGTTTAGCCAGTGGGCTAAAAAGAAAAAGAAAAAGCTATATCGGTCACTTTAGATCTCCTGTATATCTCCTCCTTACAGATCTCATCTCGCAGGGAAACACCGCCGAGCATAGCTCTCTCCTAGCTCTCTCCATAGAGAGAGCTATGCTCGGTGGTCCTCTTGTCTGATGGCGGCTAATAAAAATATTACTATAGCACAGGAACATAGTCAAGAGGATTTCACATCTCTTTGTAAATGGTCTCACGATGCAGGACTGGTACTCAACGCTGATAAGACCAAATTCATTCATGTTCATTCTAGCCCCAACACTAGTCCAGATAAAGAGAGCGTAAAGGTAATAGCCCATAGTCATGACTGTTTACATCGACCTAGCATACAATGCGCAAATGACTGTTGTAACATTGAGCAAGTAGCCGAGCTGACCTATCTGGGGTTAGTTATAGATGAGCGCTTTAATTGGGCAAAGCACATAGATAAAACATGTACTAGATTGCGTGCAGTGCTGGCAAAAGTTTATGTAATAAGAAATCGAGTCACTTTTAACTCTCTGGTTGTCTTCTTGCGTTGCCACAAGGTAAGACGGTATCAGGGCTATTGCCCTCTCTCCCTGGCTCTTCTCAGCCCATGACGATGGGCCAGTCTATTTGGTAACACCTTCGGTTTAGCTTCTTTGGGAAAACTTCACCTCAGGTGACTACTCAGGTGAGACCCATGGTTAACCCATGGGAGGCCCGGTGAAGCCGATCCGCAAATGTGGCATTGCAGCCACCTTCGAATCCGTCCCAGCGTTCTCCAGCTTCTTCCTCCCTGGCTTCCTCATCCCCAGCGATGAGGTCGCGCTGGTACGGCGTTCTCTTCCTTCTCTCTGTCACGTCTGGTGGTCGCGCGTGAAGCGGAGCTATGCCCACTATGTAAGCATGACTTGTCGGCTGCTTGGAACATCTTCCTTGTCAATCTCTTCACGAAGGCTTCAATGTTCTCCTCCATGTGCAGATCTCTTGCGGTGGTGGTGTTGCGGACATACCTCGGCGCATCCACGATAGTCCTCAGCGTCTGATTCTTCTGGGCTTGCAATCTCTTCTTGTTCGATTCGGCCAAGTACGCATACCATGCTGGGGCGGCATACGTTAACCTTGGCCGGATGTACGTCTTGTAGATCATTAACATGGTGTTCAGCGGCAGGTTGGACCGCAGGATCGGGAAAAGTTTGGATCGCGCTCCTTTCGCCTTTCCCACGGTCGATTGCACATGGTGCCGGAAGCTCAGTCTTCTATCGAGGGTGACGCCAAGGTATTTCACCGTTCGTTGCCACGGTATCTCCTGTCCCTTCAGTTTCAGCGGCTGTGGTAGGTGCGTTCGGCCGAAGAGAATGGCTTGCGTTTTCCCCACGTTGACGCTCATTCTCCATTTATCCAGCCAAACGGGCAGCTCATCTAGGGTCGGTTGCAATCTCTTCACCGAGAACGCTGGTTTATCCCTTTTAACGTATTACTCACCTTGTATAAAGCCTTGGTTGAAAATATTATAGGTTATGGGTTAAGCAGCTACGGTCGCACGTACAAGACGTACCTTAACCAAATATATAACTTACAATATAGGTTACTTAAACTGATCGTTCCAAGCAAAATGAAACAAAAATACAAAGGACTTTTACAAAGGACGGGACTTTTTAAATTTTGCGGTATATTGCCAATACACAAAAAAATTGAGTACAATATTTTACTTAAACAGTATTTTCGTAATGAAATTCAAATTTTACCTCAAAAAAGTCATTCTAAGGCTATAAATAAAATACTGATATAACCTAAATTTAGCAACGAATATGGCAAAAGACGGTCTCAATACATAGTCCCTAATCTACTTAATAATCTTCCTAAAGAACTCAAGCTAAACATTAACAAAAATAATATTAAACTATACCTAAAGAAATATTTTCTTTCTTGATTTACCGTTTGCATAAAATGGAGCATCCTATTCCCACTAGTATTCAAAGTATATGAGCGTGCGCACACACACATCGATGAAGCACACGGCTGTCGGCTGCATCTAGCTTCGTTTCGTACTGACGCGTACAAACGGCAGAATTGTCGGGTAGGTTCCTAGCTGTCACCAGCTGACCAGCTAAGCGATCACGAATCTTGGTTGCAACTGATTGAAACACAGTATGGTTTTTTTTTTTTACATTATGAATATATTTTCTAAACCGGAGCGCCCCGGGCCAGGAGTCCAACCAACTATTTCTTCGATCGTAGGACTGTAGCTATGGCGGGCGGTCGGACTCGGCACCGACCCGGGGTTACGGCTCTTTGCGGCTGGGATTGGTCGAGGAAGAGTAAGAGTAAGAGTTTGTTATGAAACTAGGAATCTGGCCAGCGGGAGTTCTTCAGGGCGGCTGCAAGCTTCTATATTCTTCTTGAGATGTGGTCGGTCTCGCTGCCAGCAGTGGAGTGATCGCTACTAGCGATCACTCCACATCCACTCCACTCCTCATAAATATAGAGAGGCGAGGCGCTAGCGATTCGCTAGCGCCTCGCCTCTCTATATTTATGCTATCCCCCCGTGGTCTATCAAGGCGGCGAGTAAGCGCCGCCTAACCGACTGAATATCGGCCCTGTTAGAGGGGGATGGCAACAGTTCGCGAAAACAAGACGGGGCGCTGAGCGAGAGGTGTGGATGCGGGAAAGGGACATACCTATACTATTTTTTAGTCTACCTAACTTCGGTTTTGGACCTAGATTTACCTATTTTTCCCTTTCCCGCTCCTATTACCTACCTATTTCGTAGCCTCTTTTGCCCTAAATAAAACTCCCCGCGCCGCCAGAATCATTTATTTACATAAAACACAAATACAAGTCAATACAATCAAAAGTTACAGAGCAAATAAAAAAGAGCAATCTTAAGACTATAAAAAGGTGTAAAGAATATAAAACTGTATGAACAAGCTAAACTTAGAAACTAACTTATAAAACAATCCCGCACGCTATTTACACTTCACTATCACTGTATTTTCCTCTGGTGCTCGGTCGTCCGGAACAATTTCTCCTGTTGCATTGCAAGTAAGGTCCGTGATCACCCCACAGACATCTGCCAAGATATGTGTTGTGCTATCGCGCAAAAGTTTATTTACTTTTTAGTTTTTAATTTACGTTGGTATGTTGTAGGACTGGTACTCAAATCGGATCCGATAGTTGTCGAGAAACATATGTCTGGACAAACCTAACCTAAGTTTAAGGCATATTTTTACCGAATGTAAGTTTGTTTTTTAAATTTATTTGTTAAATAAATAAATAAATAATAGCTCGCTGCGCGTCTTTGAGCTTAGGTATTAATGAGGCCAATAGTAAGAGACCATGTCTCAGTTCCATAAGTCATCACTGGCAACACACACTGATTGAAAACCTCGTTATATCATCATCATTAACAGCCTGAAGACGTCCACTGCTGAACATAGGCCTCCCCCAGAGCACGCCACCTTGAGCGGCTGCTCGCCTCCTGCATCCATCGGCTCCCCGCGGCTTTCACCAGGTCGTCGGTCCACCGAGTGGGGGGCCGGCCTACGCTGCGTCTTCCGGTTCGTGGTCGCCACTCGAGAACCTTTCTTCCCCATCGGTTGTCAGTTCTACGAGCGATGTGGCCTGCCCATTGCCACTTTAACTTAGTAACTCTAAGAGCTCTGCGGTATTTTGGACGAAAAGATAGGACGAAGCTTCCCGAACGCTGCCCAGCCGAGTTGGATTCTTCGCGCCACCTCTTTGTCGAAGTTGGACCTACCTAATTGGACAATCTGTCCCAGGTAGACATACTTGTCGACAACTTCGAGAGTATCGTTCCCAACAATTACCGGTATAGGTGGAACATGAGCATTAGACATGATCTTTGTCTTGTCCATTATTCATCTTAAGACCAACCTGCTGGGAGACTCTACTGAGGTCGTTGAGCATGGTGCTAAGGTCCTCGAGCGATTCCGCCATTATGACTATATCATCGGCAAAACGAAGGTTAGTGATGTACTCGCCATTTATGTTGATGCCAGATCTTTTCCACTCCAAGAGCCTCTTTGCAATGGAATTTGTTCCGTACTCTGGTCCTGTAGTCGGACTGACATAGTGGCCTTACTGTACAAACACTTCAAAACTTCGATATACCTATAGTCAATTTGGCATCGCTGCAAGGACTGCAGCACCGCCCAAGTCTCGTTATATAGTTATTCGTATTTTGGACGAAAATATAGGTCGTAGTATTCTTCTTCTTCGAAGTATTCTTCTTCTATTCACGTAGTACGTTCAATATACGTTTAATAGAAGAATTCTTAATTCACTGATTCAGTATTATACTAACAAAGAGTTTTTATGCGGCTAAAATCGATACATAAGTACATACACATTTTCTTGAAGTAGGATCTAGGTAGGTAAGAGGTAGGTACTTCTTAGTAAACATTCAATTTTATTAAACTATATGCAAACAATGTAGTTCCATAGTATATTCTATACTAACGGATCGCAAGAGTAGCTTGAACATAATGCATGCAACTTGTTCTGTGTAAGTGACACGCCTGAATGGGCATACCGATACGCAAGCGAAGCCGGTCGGTACTACCGCAGACGTCGGGAGCAGGGGGGGACCTCCGCTCTCCTTCATACCGCACCCCATCGTTGCTCCGTCTAGCCGCCGAGTTGACTCACTATGGTATAAGTTCAGAATTCGTAGATATCCAGCTGTGTTATTCATCTTCAAAGTATAGCCACAAATATACACAGAAGGTATACACTCATACATATACATTTTTTGCTTACCTATCTGCTGTAAATACCTGGGTACCTACCTATTTACTATCTACATACTTTGTTCAAAGTACGTAGGTACCCACTCTAAATCACGTAACTAATTTTGACCATCGAATATAATTGTATAAGCCAAAATGTAACATTGTACATATTATTAAAAAAATTGAGTAGGCATGTTGGTAGGTCCTTTTCTTATGTTAATTATATAATATTATATTAAAGGTACCTACTTATATCATAAAAATCCGTAAATTCATGTAGTTTTTCTATCTGTTTGAAAACTCATCAAAGATAAACCACCGTATGAATCTAAATTTTATATACCTACTCTTTGAAGTTTGGAGGAGGTATTTACGTTGTGTTCGGGAAAATCAGACTACCCAAAAAGGTGCTGGAAATAATTTTAGACAAAGGCATCCACAGTCCACTCACACTTTACCACCAGAAGACAGACGATCGCAAATAATTTAATGAAGTAAGTATTTAATTTACCTATCTAGGGTTTGAATACTTTGGATCAGAGCCGGATCTTGTATGAGGGCAATTTGGGCTGCAGCCCAGGGCCCCGTGGATATAAAGGGCCCCCAGCCCCCACTGAAATTTTACGGGTTTTATATTTTACTCATAAATATATAAAATTTTGGTGCTCGCTTCGCTCATTCATTATTATCATCAGTACCGTTTGTTGTAATCAGATTCTTAATTAGCTAGGTACTCATAAAATGTAAAAATTCCTACAGCTATTTATAAACTACTGAAGTTTTTACGCAGGCTTCGCATACTTCTTGTTAATCATTACTATTAGGTGCTCTAATTTTGAAAATAGCGAAAAGTTCACGTGTTTTATGTAGATTTACTTATAAATGTGCAAAACTTTGGCGCTCGCTTCGCTGGCGCGTTATTATCAACTGTACAATTTCTTGTAATCGGATTCTTGCATCAAATTATGAACTACTGAAGTTTTTGCGCTGGTTTCGCATGCGTTTTCATGTCAGTAAAACTGGCAGCTCTTAGTTTGCAATTAGTTGAAATTTTATGAATTTTAATTAGATTTATTTATATTCTCTTTGCTCGCGGATATGTATACAGTGTGAATTTTCTTGGCCGTGGGAGGCAAAACCTTAAACTATGAGGGTTAACAATAAACAAAAACCTGAGAATTAGGCAATTTGTTGATATTATTAGATATGCCTCTTACAAGTATTAGCCCTGGGCCCCACAAGCTCGTGGTCCGGCCCTGCTTTGGATAAGGAAGGGAGAGCGTAGTAAGGACGAATAGATGTGGGCAAATAAAAGTTATAGGGAAGAGGTGGAGAAATAGGGAAAAGCTAGTAGTTATTCTGAGGGGAAAAGTATAGAAAAAGGACGAATAGTGTGGAGTAGTGGGATTACGGGAGGGAGCAGAGGCATAAAATTAATTAGCCCATGCGAACCCGGGGTGTCAGCTAGTTTAAAATATAACACATTATTTGGTACCTAACACTAGGAGTATAACAAGCAAAAGAGTAGTGTAACGATCCAGGCTGTCTCGTGACGTCACAAATATTATAAATTTTACCTAAAGTATAAAAATACTAAAATAATTTGATCAAAGCATCTTATGCTTAAAGAATAGTCCAAAAATAAAGGAAATAGTCGTTGGCATCGCATTAACTGATAGAGAAAATGTAGAGATAGGTGTAAAAGTGGTTATCCGTGGTAAAATAAGGTAACAGTAAAAGAAATCAAACCTTCTTTATATTTAGTTTTACTTTTTTACCTTTCTACCTTTAAAGTGTTTTTGACACTGACCTCTATAATACAAGTACGCTGGACTTCATACTCTCGGATGTTATGAGAAGCCATTTGATTTTCGCCATTTTGGCGCTGATAGCAGTGTGAGGGTCCATGGAACTAATATTAGGGATGAGACATGACTTTCGATGAAAATACGATATCGATATCACTACAGATTCAGACAGTTATTTAATTCCATGTGCATATACGGGTACTGAGACAAAAAAAACATACTATACATACCCAGTAAAATAAATAAGCGTTTTTTTAATATATTTGCGTTTAAGAAATCTACTTAATTATTGTTAACTAGCTGCACTCCACGTTAATCCAGCATAATATGTGTCTATGTGCCTATGTGTCTAGGGTTTTAGGTATTCTCAATTTCCGAATTCCATCATAATCAGTCCAGCCGTTTAAGCGTGAAGAAGTACGTGATGTGCATACAACTTCTTTAAAATATTAGATTGATAGTCCGATTTCATAAAGCCAGTTTTCCTTGTTCCTGTTGATTCAGTACTAGTAGGGGTAGGGTACTGGGTAATAAAATAAAAAACGCAGATAATAACATAACATTTATATTTTACACTAGCTTCTGCCCGCGGCTTCGCCCGTGTGGCCAATAGGAAATGAATGGAATATTTTTCTGCAAAAACAAACATTATAGATGCTCTCACTCTCTCTTGATATATTATACAAACTGACAATATCCCAAATAATGCAATAATATGAAATTTTCCGTACAAAACCTCTGGGATGAGTAGTATGGTTTCAACAGAACTCAAAGCGTGTGTGAATAGATCTAATTATGGAAGTCCCACAGGTCACTTTCGCTACACAGTCACCGCTTGCAACCCAGCGAACAAAGCAACCTCGAAAAAAAGTCGTTAATTTCTACCACAGGTCACCTTCGCTACACAGTTGCGGGCCGCTTGCGACCCAGCGAACACAGGGACCTCGAAATAAAAACGCCAACTTCTACCAGATGTCACCTTCACTACACAGTCGCGGGCCGCTTGCGGCCCAGTGAACACAGCAATCCTTTTTTATATTTTCCACCCATAATAGCTGCTTAGTAAGAGTGTCAGTGGGAAACCTAAAAGCACAAAGTAAAACTTAATAAAATATACAAAACAACATTATTAGTACTAGTGAGTTAAATATTTAGTTTATATTAATGAAAAAAAATCTGGAGCCAGATATTCATCGTAGATTATTCTGTACCTACGTACATTATTGAGCATTGCCGAAATTCTGCTAGTTACTCACTATCGAAGAACATTATCGACACATTATCGATATGAAACATTCACAACCTATGTACCTATTTCAATAGTATGAATTCATTGAATAACTAAATCCTACTTACATTTAAATGTGATGAAACTAAATAAACTAAGTATAAAATAGTATTAAAAACCTTCAGACATACAATAAACATAATAATGTAGCATTTTTTTATCGTGAGGTTTACTTACTTGTCGAAGGTTATTCCGCTGCCTTTTCGGTAGCGATTTGTACAAAATATGCATAACTTCATCACATACATGTACTGTAATCAAACACCAAACACAAAAAGTAGCCTTTTATCATCTTATTTTACGATTTTTCATCAGAGACGCAGCAAACTTACCAACATCCACTATGAAAAATGACAATTTTAGTACCCGAGACCCTCAAGAGGGGCGCTTTGAATCGGCACAAAAAAGAACTGTCATTTCCTAGAGAATATTTAGTCCAGCGTACTTGTATTATAGAGGTCAGTGGTTTTTGATATATAATAGGATTTTGAGATCTGTCAAGCTGTCAAACGCAGTCAGTTATGAAATCATTCACGGGGTTCGCAAGTCGAAACCTAGTAATAAAAATGCACATAAAATTTTCGGTTAAATTCTTAGATAAATTCGCCCTCTCAATTAATTCTGGATCTGGGGGGAAGTATGCCTCGGGTCCAGGAACTCAGTAAGAGATAAGTTGAAACATTGCAACGAAGCTTGTCTTCCCTTATTTTGCTTAGGGCATGCAGTTCGCGTGTTATGTGGAGACCTGCACCAGATTATGCCTCCGTTATAGGATCTGGATCCACCTTTTTGGTTTGGTTTGCATTCTGGCTGAAAGGAGGGCTGAAAAGATTAACTGTCCCGTCTTCGTGTATACGATACCCGGATCCTAAATGCAAATTAAGCTGAACTGTCCCAAGTGATAGGGTTTTGTCTTGTATGCTGCCCATGGACTCCGGTCCCGCATGCAAGATAAAAATTAGGTGGCAATAGGTTTTAGCTTTGGAGAGCTTTTGTCACAGCTCGTTCTCTCATAGGGTTAGATCAGGTATGTTCTCATTGCACACACCGAGAACAGACATGCACGTTTAAAAGCAAATGTGAGATTTGTAGCAATCTCCAGTGTTTGGGGGTACACACTAATGTATAGGGAAAAGCTATAAGTCGAGGAATACACACAGGAGGGGAAAGTTAGGGATAAAATATTGAAAATCGCGGAAAAATAATAGTGTTAGGGAAATAGATAAAATTCAATAAATAAATAAATAAATTTAAAGCGGTATAAAATATAAAAATACATTTAAAGATAAATTCATTATAATAAAATACTAATAAATAAAAGTGCAAATAAATACAATACGTAAGTGATCAAAATTATAAAAATATAATCCAAGTCTTCCCGAAGGTTGAAGCTGTGGGTGTTTATTGTAGGGCTAGTTTGTCGTGGACCTTGCTTTTGACGGAAAGCTGGGTGATCACAGAAGGTTTTAACGTACAGAGTATGAATACGTAATTCTATAAATCTATTTTGTGGTAAAAGTACGTTGTACTATATATCTATTCTGTGGTATAGGAAGGTATTTCTTTAGCTGGTTTTGCGATGTTCTACGGAGGACATGGGAAAGGTTCTATTTCTACACTGTGATAGTAAACGCTGATACAAAGCTCACATGAACAAGTTATGACACTACTGAGAAAATATTATTCTGTGCCTAATACTGAAGTACAAATACAACATAAATAGATAGGTATTTTCATAGCGGATTTTAGGCGGAATTTCACTGGTGAGATGGAGGGATCATATTCTTGCCAGGAAACGAACGTTTCCTTTTCTAGTTGCGAAATAGGTAATGCTTGAATGATAGTTAAGAAACTACCGGGAATTAGTAACGACTGGGAATTTATTCTTTATACTTACATAACTATCGGGAATTTATTCTCTGTTTGGAATCATTCGCGAGTAACTTAAATAAAATCGTAATTGAGTTTCGCTCTAGGATCGAAATACGTAATGCTTGTGCGAAAGTTAAATAACTACCGCGAATTTATTCATAGTTTAGGGTTGTTCGTGTTTGTTTATAGATCAATTTAGTGGAATTCAGGTTTGGGTTCGTTTGATTGAATTTTCAAAAGAGTTTTACCTTTTATTCTATAAAAACATTTAAAGTACTATTGATAAGAAATTGTCCTTCGTGTCTTGGGTCAAGCACAGCAGTACCTGTTAGTGATCTCCTTACCAAACGGATAGGGGTAGCTAATTTAAAGATTCGAATGAGAATATCTTGTTGTTAGGAAATAGCATCAATAATCTATAATATTATTTGAAGGGAACATGTCCTTATCGTATTTCATAATGGTGAAATATAATGCCTAAATTATATAAACGGGTTTTAGATTACTTTTCAATACAAGTTCTGGAAAATAGAGACAACCTGAATATCACTAACAGATCATTGAATTCAAATAAATATTTACAGTTAAAATTAATACTACTGTTTAGTCCACTACATGCTGTAGATATAGAATCTACGATAATATTGATAATCTTTAGACGAAAACTAGGAGATTTGAAAGTTGAGCTATTTTTAGAGTCTGTCATATACCGAATGTAGTACGTATTAGATAGACTCACAATTAACTAAGGTGATGTCTATTTTGTTAGGATTTGGAAAAAAATAATGTCCTCTTGTCCCTTGCACCTTTTTGGAGTCCAAACTTTAAGAATAGGTAGATGGGGTACCTGACGTACTGACTTGGGATAAATAGAACAAAATTTAGTAAAATCAAATTTCTCTTAGTGTGGGGGAATTTCACACACAGTACCTCCGTGTGGGAAATTTCAAGCACTAAATAGTGGAGGGTTAACCAGCCAGGTAGTCGAGACCCACAGCATTGGAGCGGTGGCGGGGCTCCTATGCCAGAGTTATGATAAACAAATAGAGTTTACTATGACTTTGCTATATAACAAACTCAAACTCAGTTAGCAATATACTTACTTACGTTTTACCTATGTTTCACTTTCTTGTCTTGTTAATTTCAACATACGTTCGTCATGAAGCTTTAATTTACTTTTAGTTTTGTTTATGACTAGGAACTATAATGTTCAATTTTTTGCAGGAAAAGATTATTCATTCCTACAATTGAAACCTTTCGAAAATATAGTAGGAAATATGTTGATTGATGCATAATATGATTTTATGTGGAAATTTCAGTTCGGTTACTCAGAGTATAGGAATAGTGTTCATCAGGGGATTAAATTGCAATTATTTGTAGGACGATGAATATTTTAAATTAATTTAATATTATTGAATAGGTTAGATGTTAGTTAGGTATTGTCTCATTACTTTAAAAGGATTTGGATTACTACATTATCACAACGTACGGTTCTACCATTTGTAGGAGACGATTCACAAGGCCGTAAACATTAAAATAGGTAGTCCAAAATAGTCAATCAACTTTGATAACCTTTTAGCGTCGTAAGATTAGGTTAGTATATTCGGTAATGCGGTGAATTTATTATAATTTATTATTAATTTATTTAATTAGATTAAGAGAGGGGTTCATTACAGTAGTAAGTAGTAGCACTACCTAAATGTTGTAGCATTTATGGCAATAGCACTCAATGGGTAGGTACCTAATTTCTCACCTGATTATGATTAACTCACCATTCACCTCCGCTCACCAATCACAAACTGTAGGTACTTTTTGGTTCACTTATCACAATAATATGAAGCATCCTTTAATTAGACAGAACCTTTAGGTATCTTTAGGTGTTTTAGGTGATATTTTTGAGATACAGGAAAGTGCTGTGTTATATAAATACAGCTTGTGACTCGCGCGCACACAAAAAACTAGCTTAACCACCTGTGACGTCATACCGCTGGGCTGTCTTTGTCTTTCGGTTTCTTAACTTTGTTATATCCTTAGAGTATAGACTAAAAGCATAGAGAGAACGCCATTATCTGTCAAGCGTACCACTTTTTGGACACTTTTTATATGAAGTGGACACTTTGATGTGAATGAGTCTGACAGATTTGTATAGAAAAAACAGTTGACTCGAGTCGAAAAAATGGTACGGTGACTTTTCGCAAGCGTAGCTAATTACTATATTTTTGTTTCTTTCCTTCGCCACTGACTTAGCGATACGTGTCAGCAGTACAAATATAATATCGTTTTGATTGATCCCTCTTTGCTTTTAGTCTATACTCTAAAGTTATATCACAAAAATCATAGAATTATATGATGACAATAATTATGTGGCCGTGTGATCCCGGCAGCGTGCGAATAGGGACCACCCCATCTCTTCCCGTGGGTGCCGTAAAAGGCGGCTAAGGGAACATCCAGGGAATGGGCAGCAGCATTCCCCTCGGTACATTTAAATCTTCTGCGATCACAAAGCCCTATCTCAATGATAATGATAAGCGTCCAAAGTGGTGTTTTATGGGGGAAGCCTGTGTTCAGTAGACGTCTTCCGGCTTTTGATGATGATGAGTAATTATGTATGTAAGTACTTAAATACATACTATGTTTTTTCTCTATGTTTCTATGTGTAGTTTCTGGGGGACCTATAGTTACTAAAACAAACCTCCGCTAGATTTACTGGTATATATATACACATATTATAAGCCATACTATTTATAGATAATTAAAATTTGTTACGAAAATAATTTTGTTGTAATTCAAATTCAAATTCAAATATTTTTATTTCAGTCTATAACACACAAAATTATATTATAGTCCATATTCTTATTAATACATCAAAAATTATTAAATTATCATTATTACACACATTCAGAAGTCCATTATAAAAAGCTGAAAGTCACAAAATTATCAAAGTCACTTAAATATCAATGCAGGTGCTATACATTGACAGTTTCAATTGCACAAAACAAGGTAAATAGGATTAGATGAACGGACAGTATTCTTCACGATATGGACTCGTGTCCAATGCTTCGTGTCCACATCCATCCTTTCTGCAAGCAGTTGCAGGTAGCTGTTGCGGCTGCAGCGCACCCGGCGCATTACGGATGCAATTCTTTTGCGGAGTATCGCTGTGAAACTGTCATCTCTTGCATCCGCTAACATTCCTGATGCGCTGCAGAAGCGTGCAGCTGCAGAAGCTTTATAAAAAAGAGGAAAATCTTGGAGGAAAATAATGTTCAACGAACACTTCACTCACAGTATATACATAACTACTATAAATAACGCCCAATGATCACATATACTGTAGGATCCTGGACCCTAAGATTCCCTGTAGAACTACGAGGACCATAGTCCCTACAACATCAAGACTTGGAACAAGTATTTGCGCTTTTTTCTGTGCACATGTAGGTACTTGTCCTGTCACGGGAATCGAACCCGCCACCTCCGAGTTATGAGCCGTCCTGCTCAACCACCACACCACAGAGGATGTCAGAAACAGTAACAGAGTTCATAGTAAAATGCGTGTGTGGGTAGTACAGCTATACAAAGTGCAATTTAATTTATAAGCATAAATTGAGTACATGATAGTAGTACTTACATCATTTATTGATGTTTATTAAAGACTAAAAAGTACAAATGATTTTTTTTATTGAAAATTATGAAGATTGCCGCGGCACCTAACGTACTTGGCACGAGTGATTTTGATACTGTTAAACGTTTTTTTACCTTGTATGTGATAATAAAAAACAGTACTTGTTATTTTAATGTAATTTGGTACTGTAGCAGTTGATTAAGTAATTTGTTCTGATAATTTTTATTTTATTGTTTTTTAAAATGTAATTATGATTAGAGTAATTGGGTGTGTCCTCCGTTCTAATTGTAATAAATTAATCATCATCATCATCATCATCAACAGCCTGAAGACGTCCACTGCTGAACATAGGCCTCCCCCAGAGAGCGCCACTTTGAGCGGCTGCTCGCCTCCTGCATCCATCGGCTCCCCGCGGCTTTCACCAGATCGTCAGTCCACCGAGTGGGGGGCCGGCCTAGTAAATAAATAAATATAAATAAATAAATCCCATTTTTACTGCGATCAGGTATATACCCTGCATTTTTAGGAGTTATTGTCAAAACCAAATCAATGCGTTAGATTTCAAAAATGTTGGTGGCGGTGGTGTTGGTGGTGTCGTGACCGGTGGCAGGAGTAGGTAGGTACCTAGTTTCAAGGATGCTAATGAGTTCAATTACACCTAGTATAATACATTTCCTTATAAACTGTGGCAGTTATATAAGAAGGGTCAAAACAGAAATTAACACAAGAGTAACAGTAACACAGATTTTATTCGAGAATAGAAATTACATTGCAGAAAATTTTAATTGGACCTAGGTACATTGAAAACTTCAATAGGACCTTCTTTGAAAATTTCAATAGGACCTACTTTGAAAATTTCAATAGGACCTACTTTGTAAATTTCAACAGGACCTACTTTGAAAATCAATTAGCGAAGGCTGTTCGGGCGCATTTCACACATGAATGTTGTTGGAAGGTGACATGGCATGTCGTTAAACCCTAATCTACCATTTGAAACCCGGATAGCTCCACAGTGCTCGCCATCATCTCCCACCCTAGCATAAGTTACGTTGTTGGGTTCACCAGACTGCCAGTTGTCATATCCAGCTTCGACGACGGTTTGTCCTGAAATGTAAGATGTTGGATGTTGGTATTATTGGTGTGTTCCTTTTCCCGGAGACGTAAAGTTACAGGAATGTGACATTGGTTTGTTATGAAAGACTTAGGTACTATGAGTAGGAGTAAAACATATACCTCATTTTTAGCGCTCACTCCTACAGTACCTACTTTGATGGGTGGCCGTTACAGCAAAAAGTGGTATTTACAATTGAGCGCTACCGTGCTTCGGAGGGCACGTTAAACCGTCGGTCCCAGGTATTGTCGTAAGACAAAGTCGTTAAGCCAAGTCAGAAGCCTTTATGACTCTACTGTACTGACACTTAAACCATAGTTTTTAAAAACTGCTTAGAAAATTAAAAAATAAATAAAACATTAATAAATATTTATTAAATTAAACGTAAAACTTATTTTTTCAGAAAATAATGACCCTGGCATGAAAGATATCTCAAAAAGTTGACTGATTTTTTTTCAGGAAATTGTTTTAAAAAATGTCCTTGCGGCTTTCTAATGAGATACCAATTATCAAAAAATATTGATGGGTATGGTCTACGAACCAATCACCCTGTATATATGACGTCACTGCCAATTTTTCTGCCAGATATTATAATATCAAAATTGACCGATGAATAGCCCCACAGCAAATGTCCCCGTTTTTTTGGGAGAATACAGAGTTCTATGAACTTATAGAACCATGTATACTAAGTTAAAGTCCGTAATCTTCTCACACCTCTTATTGGGGGGGGGGGGGGGGGGGAGTGGGGAACCATTATCAGAGCTGGGCTTTTTGTATAGGATGTTCTTCCACACCCTGTAAAAACAGGGCAATCCTTGGGGGGGCGGTTACTTCCGCGTGGCTTCCTTCGGCTTAGTTTGGGCACCCAAGGGAGGGTGGTACCATCTGTGTGTGTCTACTTGGTGTCATAGGCGGAGGTATCCGCCACAGACTGTACGGCCCGGGCGAGTCATCCGTGCCAGGTGAGACCCCCGGCGAACTGGGGGAGGCCCAGCAAAACGACCCAGTAACCGGGCCCCTCTATGCCGTTCCTCCGCCGTCAGGGGCATCGTCGCTGTCCTCAGCAGTCGGGCGGTCTGTTTCGTCATCAAGATTTGTTGAAAACTACAACCTGTATACGTAGGTAGCAGGGTACGTACGAGTTGAAGCAGAGACATAATATCGCTGTTCGTTCCCTCCTTTGATCAGGTATACAACCTCAATCAACAAAAAAATTAGGTACTCTATTACCATGAATGGTCACGAAGTTGTGGTGGACGTCTACATCGTGAAACCCGAGCAGAGAGACTTCTGCGTGAGCGAACGAATCGATTACAGCTGCCTCTGTTGGACTGTTGACGATGGCCAGGTAGCCGCCCTCCGCTGCACAGGTCATGTACGCTTCTGACCAAATCCGAGCTTCTCTGTGGAACTTGTAGCAACTGCCTGTTGCTGGTGATAGAATGTATCCTGAAATAACAAAAAAGTACTTGCATGCTTTAGGTAGGTACTTACTTAAGTTACCGTGTCATGGTTAGCATGAACGCGGAAAGATAATTTTGTCTTTGCACCCTGAAACGTCTTTCTATTAGATTTGACGTTTTCGCACGAGATGTAACGATTCAAGAATTTCTAAAGGGAGGCGCTATCTTTACAGCTTTTTGTGTTGATATACACAAAAAGCCATGCTGGCTGGGTGGTTCTCAAAAATCTCTTAAAAGCTGACGCTGCCAACCCTGTCAGTTATTTGTAAAAGTTGAAGGATACATTTGGACATGAGATCGCCTGTCACGGTAGCTTAATGTTGTGTTGACGACAACGACAAAGAAGTTTGGGGAATGCTCCATAAACTTAGAGAACACTTGATAAACTCCAACATTACCTGGACGTATATAAGCGATATAATATCCGGAACGAGTAGGTCCGCAGGAGGACTAAAGTGACTGATATAGCTCTTAGAATTAGCAAGTTGAAATGGCAATGGGCAGTCCACATCACTCGCAGAACTGACAACCGATGGGAAGAAAGGTCATCGAGTGGTGACCACGAACCAGAAGTTACTAGCCAGCCCTCCACTCGGTGGACCAACGATCTGGTGAAAACTGAGGAGAGCCGATGGATGCAGGTGGCGAGAAGCCGCTCAAGGTAACGCTCTCTGGAGGAGGCCTACGTTCAGCAGTGGACGTCTTCAGGCTGTTGATGATGACCTGGACGAATGAAGACATTGCACCCCCCATCATAATGTTGGTATCTTGTATCATAACTTTGGTACCCACCTGGATCTGTAGTTCCACATTCAGTGACGATTAAGGGAGTGTACTTTTTATAACAGACATAGGGTAGAACGTTGCCACAGGGTACATCAGCCATGGTGCCGTTATTCATAGTGTCCATGATGAGGCAGCTCTCCGAGTTTTTGTAGTTGTTTGGCTCGCCTGGCGCCCACGTGATGGCTAGACGAAGCAGGGGCACTCCTGCATCAAAACATAATTATCAGTTGCCTTATGCATACGTTCAATTTTCTAATGACAAAATGTTCAAAAATGTTCAAATGTTGTTCTACTGGTAGAACAAATAGTAAAACAGATAGGAACTACCCACTTTAGTATCGATTATAGAGAGCCCTCCAACAAATTTTTTCAAAATATCTTTAATGTACAGAATTGACCCTGTTACAGTTCTGAGTGACAAGGATGATGCTCTACCAAGCCGACGCTAGCGTGATTGTCTCGATGTTCAGCTATAGCTTTAAGTAGGTCAACCAAGACTTATTTTTCCTACTTGTTCTATTAGTAGAACAGATGGGAACTACCCTACTAAAGTCAAAACAATTTTTTTTTAACTTTGTCTGTCTGTCTGTAACTTGGCTGAGCATCACGCCGAAGCGACTGAATGAATTCAAATGAAACTTGACATGATTTGAGTTCATGTTACGAGGTAGGCCATAGGATACTTTTAATCCCAACGTTCCCGCGGGAGAGAGGATGAAAGTAAAATTATGTACTTATTTGTAATTCATTAACGCGTGGTCTGATTTCATTCTTCATTCTTTTTTTGTTGAAAAGGCGGTGTTTTAAATATAGTTCCGTAAATATTTCAAGGTCGTCGGTTTTATGGATCAGAAATTACAGACATTCAAGCTTGAGTATTAGGTCCAAAGCCACTCCTATCCTGTACTATGGGAAAGAGAGAAGGGCAGGCGCGGATACAGAAATTTCTCAAGGGGGGGCGCAGTGCTGTAAATAGCCTTTTCTGCGGCCTGTGCGAGCTTCTATAACTGCGCCCTAGTTTTTTAGACATTATAGGTACCGTAGACAAGGCCGCAGTCATGGAACCCCTATACACATTAAATACGCGAGCGAAGCGAGCGTGAAAATTTTTATATTTGCCGAAGTGTATTTCAAAAACGCGTATGGCGATTCAAACATAAAATACATGTCAGTCAGTAGAAACGCGCTTGCTGACAAAATACAGTAAACACATTAAATACGCGAGCGAAGCAAGCGCGAAATTTTGTATATTTGCCGTATTGTTTTCAGAAAACGCGTATGGCAATTCAAACATGAATTCCATGGCAGTCAGTACAAACGCGCTTGCTATAAAACAAAATACATGAAAAATATTAAAAACGCGAGCGAAGCGAGCGCGAAATTTTTATATTTGCTGTATTGTATTTCAGAAAACGCGTATAGCAATTCAAACAAGAATTACATGTCAGTCAGCACAAACGCGCTTGCCATAAAACAAAATACAGAAAAACATTAAATACGCGAGCGAAGCGAGCGCGAAAATTTTTATATTTGTCGGATTGTATTTCAAAAAACGCGTATAGTAATTCAAACATGAATGACATGTTAGTCAGTACAATGATTACACGGCCTCATGCTTAGCCATTTTAAGCATTTTGACGTTGTATAGACTCTTAAGATTTCATTTTTGGGCCACTGCGGTCGGTCGGAGACTAAGTGATAGCCGGGCGGCCGCAAATACGCTCGTACGCTGGCAAAAAAATGAGCACGATGTTTTGTCTAATTTTTGATGATACTGAAGTGTAGGTACGTATGTGTTGGAATCGAGCACCAGGGACGCAGCGGGAACTTATCAGGAGCACACCGAAAAAATAATAGTCCTGCCTGGTCTGGCCGGCCATTCTTGCGCCCCCCAGAGTCTACGCCCTGTGCCTGGGCACCGGTGACACCACCCTATTTACGGCACGGGGGGGGAGGGGGGCGCACAAATCATTATAGTACGGGACCAATTTGTGACCAATTTGTGCTCTTTTCTTTAAATGAATTCCATGCACCTATATCTTCCTGGTAAATTGGATAATTACCGCGCTTGGTTCTGGACTGCCTGCGCCAAAGGGGGGGCCCCTGCGCCCCCCCCCCCCCCCTGTATCCGCGCCTGGAGAAGGGAGGGGGAAAATATAAAGGAAAAGATGAATGGATGAAGGTGAAAGGTGGCAGGTGCGCCAGCACCTGCCTCCTTTCACCGTTTCATGCATTCATCTTTTTCCCTTATCTTTTCCCTCTTCCTTCTCTCTTCCTTTAGACTGAGATAAGGCGTAAAACTAATTAACCCGTGCGAAGCCGGGGCGGGTCAACTAGTAGGTAGTAAATAAATACATTTCAATATGAATTGATTAGATACGTACCCGGCGACGTCACCATGGCGTCTCAGTAAGTTAGAGCCCGTACGGCATCCATGGCCGAAGAGACGAGAGTCCTATTTAACGCTGGGACCACACGGCCTCACAAAAAAGATCGCTCATTTGTTGGTAATAGACGTCATTCCAATTGGTCTTTATTTTGGTCTTTATTTTGGTTAAATCTAATTCTAATTTTACGTGGGGGTGATAAGTCCTGCCCTGACGTCCTGCTCGTGGTGTATTGTGCATTTCCCCCGCCAGCATCTACCCGAGCCATCCCAGCTCCTTAAAATAACGAAGTGTGGCTCTAGGTTGCTGGCACAGCTGCTCCAGTGGCACTGATGTTGGGTGTTGGAGTGACGATGATGAGGCATTCGAGATTTCTTGGACAGAATATTGAGCGTCTTTTCGTGTTAACATTTCTGATGTGTGTCTGGCTTTCTCTGTGGCTGTGCAATATCTTAGCACGTGTTCCACAGTCTCATTTTCACTCAGGCACCCTCTGCATAGGGGGCTGTCCATGGCGTCGGTCTTATACACATGGTAGTTCAACACAGATGGTAGTTCAACTGATAACATAATTATAGTTACCTTCTACAGACGAGTAGTCTCCTTTGGAGTAGGTTGCGTGAACTCCAGAGAATATGACAGTCTCTTCTTCATAGGGCGGGCTGTGCTTCTTAACGAAGGTTACGATGGCTGCCTTCAACTCAGCGGTCAGAGGCGAAGCTAAAACAGCACCTGTTGAGGATTCGCCAAAAAATGCAACAAACAAAAGAATTAAAATATTAAGTACCTAATTAAACCTACATATTAAGTTTGCTTCGCGTATTATGTTGTAGGCAGGGACAATATACTTCTTCCTGACTTCCTCGACCATAACTATTAAGGTAGTAAGTTAGGGTTACTCCCGCAGTAAGTTCCTACCCCGATCCCCGCCCGAGGCCCATGTCCCGGAGAACCACGATTTATTTTTATCATCTTATTAAAATTTAGTTTAGCTTAAAAGTACCGTCAGCAGATGAAGTGTTAAATAAGAACATAGTCTAAATAAATAAATAAATAAATATGTGTAGATATTTCACACAGCGCCATCTAGCCCCAAACTAAGCAAAGCTTGTGCTATGGGAATCAGATAACTGATACAATACTTAAATACTTTTTGTTTTGTAAATACATACATAGAATACAATATAACACCCAGACACAGAACAAACACATATGTTCATCACACAAATGTTTGTCCTGGGTAGGAATCGAACCCACAACCTACAGTTCAGAAGGCAGAGCTACTACCAACTGAGCTATATGGCCAGTCGATTTGTATAAGAAACTACTTACATACACATACTTACGTAGGTAATAGGTACCTATCTAAATTATACACATAATACAGGTTGAATTTTTCAAGAGTGCGTGGTAATGCCAATTCCGAAACTATGAGCTCCTACTGAAAGGAGTTTTGGGCCTGATTTTGTAAAAAAAAAACACATTCTTTATTATTACACCATCCGATAGAGTCTGTAATAAGGATTGAATTCTGGGAAGTAATGTAATGACATACTAAAGTGCTTAAACCATATTGCTGCTTAATTTCTGATTTACATTATCGGCCTGTGAAAAAACGCATAATAAGTACCTATAACGAAATTAGCAATATAACATTCTTCTTTTTTTTTTAGTTAAGTACTTGATATTTTATTCAGTATCGGAAGAATCGTCTTCACTGTCTAGCACCATGCCAAAAAAGTTGATGGCGATATTATTTAGAACTAAAAGAAGTGGAACTGTTGTAGTGGCAATTTATTGTTTGCTCCTTTGAACTGTAGTTATAGATCCTGCATCACTACGAGAAAAGCATCCCCGAGACGATCAACCGCGATTGACAATCGTTACGTTATTGATACCCATTGATGCAAATATTGATCGTTTACTTTGGTGATTGAAGCGATTGTCAAACTACTACGGCATTGACGGCGAATGATGAAAAATTTGATTGACAGAGATTGAAGCGCCGTGCATTGACGGTTGATTGACCGTCAATGATAGCAAATGACGATCGTTTGCTTTATTCTTGATCGCGCTCTCAATGAGCACCTGTGAACACGACTTTCCGAATGATAGTCCAACAAACGACTGAAGCAACCCCGAATGATACGCCTTCAATCGAACCTTCATTCGAAACGATCAACCACGTAACGATTGTCAATCGCGATAGATCGTCTCTGGGATGCTTTAGAAGTTCGCAGTTTTGACAAATGACATTTCGATAGCTACAAACCTTCTGCTTGACACCGCATGTTTGCTTCGTTCCATGTAGCAGGGATGACATGGTATTTCAACCAGCCGTTTGCCAGCTCGTCGAACTCATAGTCGAATCTGAACTCATGGCCTGTGGGGGCTGTAGGGCTTGTAGGGGCTGTAGGGTCTGTAGGGGCTGTAGGGGCTGTCGGGGCTGTAGGGTCTGTAGGTAATAATCATAGACTGTTGGTTATTACGACGAATTTACGATACAATTAAATCTCAACTTTTCGAAAATGGCTCATGAAGGCATGTATTGTTGAAATGAAATTAATTTATTTCAAGTAATTTAGACGCAAGGTACTCAATTAGGGATGCGCCGAACATAATTATTGGTTTTTGAATCGAACCGAATAACGAACATTAATCGGTTTAGCACTTACCGAACCAAATATTCGGCCGAACTATTCGGTTCATTTTACGCGAACTTTGCTGTACATTTAGTCGCAATAAAATTGCAATAAAAGCTACACTGCAATGGACTTATTTTCCATTTCATTTTTTCGTGCAAATTTTCTATATGATATTGCTACGTACCTACAAGAATTGATTTCAATCAAAATAAAACTAACAGATTTCTTAGAAACCAAAGCGTTGTATTTTGCGCGTTTTTGTATTGTGAATAGGTATGCAATTACCTAAAAAAAAATTATCAAGATGATCAAGATAGATATCGGAAAAAAATCGCACTCTATGAAGCTCTATAATTCGGTAGCACCCATTCGACAAAAATTACCATTATAATACATAGTGATTTGGTGATCAAGCGCCTAGAGTGTGTTAAAATTTAGAAAAACTACCTATTTAAAAGTGCTGAGTGTTCTGATTATCTTAGAATGAGTTCCTGTAAAAGATAATTATGTGAGTATTTAAAGGAAATTATTTAATAAAATATTCGGTTACTATTCGGCACTTCAATCGAATATTCGGCCGAATGCCGAACATGAAAAAACATGCCGAATATGCCGAATACGAATAATATCATTACTAATAAGTACCTACCTAAGAGTTAAATATATTAACAAAATTACAAAAGTAGCGACAGGTCTTTCACAGCAGTACGGCAATGTATAGAAACAAAAATTGTGCAAGCTTAAAATAAGTACCTATCCTAAATGTGCAAGAAAATGTGCATGTGTGTGTGATATATCTTCCCGCAAGCAAAAGAATCACAAGAGCTAAGATAGTCTGCGTTTGAACTGCACAGCATTTTATCCAAAATTGCAGTCTGGGTGTAGTTTTTGTGGAGTTGACATCTAGCTACATCGAAATTGCCGACGAGCTGGCAAGTGCCACTGAGCCGAGTCCACTCGCAGTCGGCGTGTATGACAATCACTAAATTAATTTGTAGAAGTGCTAAAATTTGCCTTGAATTTAGCCTTTAAATGAATTTAAGTTCTAATGACAGTGCAGTTGGATTCGGCTATGGCATTTTTCCAAAAACTGGCATACTGCAGTACCTGCCTATTGCAGCTGTCCGTCTATCTCGGCTCCGAAGTTGTGAATCTATTAGATGTTGTGGCTAAACCTTTTGTATTTATTACCTACTAGCTGCGCCCCGCGGTTTACCCGCGGATAAAAAATAGCCTATGTGTTAATCCAATATATAAGCTATGTATATCTATCTATATCTATCTATATTCTAAGTTAGTAGTGTATTATTGGGCATTCTACCCCACCACACGTTCGCTACGCTCACTTCCGTTCGCTTCGCTCACGGTGGGGTAGAATTCCCAATCGTATTTTTGAATATGATGATCGCGTTTCCGATGTTGGCGAACATCTCTATTCAGTGTTCCAATGTTGGCGAACATCTCTATTCAGTGTTCCGATGTTGGCGAACGTCTCTATGCAGTGAAACAATTTGCTTGCAAAACCAATACGCAAAACAACATTAGTTACTTACCTACGTTTATGCTGCCAATGGGCTACGTTTGCGATGCAGTTGTCGTGTGCACCTGATAATGATAAGCGTTCATAATATGACATAATGTCTAACTCGCAAATAGAACAGACATCCATCGTTCTGTTTACAATACCTACGTTATATACGGCGTTGAATGCACTATGTTGTTTCTCTAGCATGTAGGTATCATTTGTCAATGGTAATAAATGCAAATTAAATATCATGTCTAAACAAGTTTGTAGATATTTTTTATAAAATTTGTGTTCGGTGTCGCGAGGTATTCAAAGTTAGTTTGAACATAAGCACTAACATACGCATCTTGAGGCAACCTGTATTTTTACATTTAAAAAATAAATTGCAGTTAAATTAATGGAGTTTCCTGTGCCCAAGCATTCTCGATATGCGGCTGAAAACATACGTTTAAATAGTTTCAATAGCTGGCCTGTTGGCTTAGCTCAAAAACCACAAGATATGGCAGATGCTGGATTTTTTTACACTGGAGAAGGTGACAAAGTGATATGTTATTTCTGTGGTGCAGGACTGAAAGATTGGAGTCCCGAAGATTTGCCTTTACCAGAGCATTCTCGCTGGTTCCCAACTTGTCCTTTTGTTTTACTTGTAAAAGGAAAAGATTTCGTCGCAAATATTCGTAAAAATACGTGTGAAGAGAAAAAAAAGAAGCAGTCTGGAGAATATTTGAACAGAAGAAAAATAAGTGAGAGTGAATGTAATATAAAAAATGCAAGTGCAGATTATATGCCTACTGGAATGTATTGTAAGATCTGTTTGGAAGAAGACCTGAATATATGTTTTATACCATGTGGTCACGCAGTTAGCTGTAGTAAATGTGTTCTCTCATTAAAAAATAAATGCCCGATGTGTAGGCTTTCTTTTTTTAAGATAGTCAAATTGTACTTCTAACTTTTATTAATAGTTTAATTTTACTTTATTATTGTGTGATATTTTAATTACTTAAGTATTTAAATTAAAGAACTTAGAACAGTTTAGATTGTTTTTATGCATTACCTACCTACCGATAAACATAAGAAATAAATAATATTATACATTATAGTGAAAGCCTTAATTAAAACATAAGTAAGTAAGGTGATTTGAACCAGTTTTTACAGTATTTCTGCTGAATTAGTATAAACATAATAATTCTTGGCTTAAAAAACATTCTCAATATTGTACTTATTATCGTTTTTGGCTCAGATTCCTCTTTAGTTTTTTACATTTCGAGACCCTTTTGGCTCAAGGATACCTAATCGTAAAATTAGACCAGCTTGGCTCGTATCCTCCTCGAAATAATAAAAAACAAGTTTTAAATAATTTTATTTATTTTTTCTTTATTCGATACCAGATTGGCTCAAGGATACCTAATTGTAAATTAGACCAGGTTGGCTCGTATCCTCATCGAAATATTAAGAAACAAAATAAATAATTTCACTACTTTTTTTCCCTTGACTCGATACCAGCTTGGCTCAAGGATACCTAACTATGAATTAGACCCGGTTGGCTCGTATCCTCATCGAGAACGGAACAAAAATTCGTGAAAAATAATTTGTTATTTTTTTACTTCAAATTTGAGACCCCAATCGGCTCGAAGACACCTAAATTACTGCTTTCATTTAGACCAGCTTGGCTCGTACCCTTCACGAAATAAGCCACAAAAATATTTTGCGTTTTATATTCGTGGCCAGATTGGCTCAAAGGCACCTAAATTAGGACTGTAATTTAGACATGGTTTGTTCGTGTCTTCCTCAAAATCCAAAGTAAAAAAATACTCTTTGTTGCTTGTGAGAAATTTGAAGCAAACACGTAATAAAAATTAGACAATGTTTTCTATGCTAAATATTAATGCATCCGAAAATGTATTTTATAGAATTTTATTTACTGTTTATTATTTGTTTAATTCTTGCACTTGCACCAAACATGTACAAAGTTGACATAATGCTAACAGCATTTTAAACCAGTCAACTAAAAGTGCAGAAAGTAGATTAGGCATACACAAAATGAAATGAGCAAATTGTTGACCATGCAAAATAAATAAGAAAAACTAAGGCATCAATCTCATTTTTGTTTAAAAATGACATTTGTTATACATTATTTTATGTTATTTCTTATTAAATTCTTACTTATCAGTATGTACAAATAAATTAATTGAAATTGAAATATTTATTGTCATATTACAAAGAACTTTTCGTTTATTAAAGAATATTTTAAAATATCACACACATAACTTTAAAGTAAAATTACCCAAATTGTGCAAAATAGAACCAATGGTGTTAATTTTATTGAATAAGGTATTCATGACCTAGTATTTATAGGTATATATTGGCGAAATTTACAAAATAATTACAAATATTACCGACCTGAAGAATATCAAGCACTTACCATAACCGGTGGATTATTCGTGCACAAAACATGTTTTTTTATCATTTTAACAAACACTTTTATACATCAATTTCATTAAATTAAACTTGATTATATTATCTGCCACATTTTTTCTCACGAACACTACACTATTTATGACACTACGATATTATTGTTGCTACCTACGTGCATTGCATTTGCATGTGCGCGTCACGTAAGCCCTAGTACAGTCAAGTACAAACTCAAGTTGTTGACGTTCTTGGTTGTTGGTTCTTGTTGGTATTTAACTTATTGGGTGCCTACATTATTTTACCAACCTTATTATTATATCTTATGACCTAGCATATACCTACATACAGTAGGGATCCGATAGATGATGGAGGCGAGCAGCCGCTCAAAGTGGCGCTCTGTGGGGGAGGCCTATATTCAGCAGTGGATGTTTTTAGGCAGTTGATGATGACATTACATCATAGTTCAAAATTGACAGACAAGTGATATCACTTATTATTTTAAGTAGGTACCTATGTATTAATATCGTAACTTATGAATTACAAGAAAACTCGTCTATTATTCATTACTAAGTCGAATTTATAAATGAAGAGTATTCGATTTTTACATCATACATAATTATACGTATAAAACATAGGTAACCTACGTAATTCGGTATTCCTCGATTCATAGAGATACCTAAATATTGTGCATGCTAATCAATTTTGTATTTAAAATAGGTCCTACAATGCGTATAGAACTTGTTATTTAAAACATTACTTAAGTGAATTCACAAAAAACATCTGAAAGCTTATTTTTCCATTCGACTGTACAAACACACACTACTGCTGTTAAAGTTGCTTGTCAAGCCTTTTAAAGGGTTTTGTACAGTCAACTGAAATCTATTGTTATAGCAATTTGAAATATTGAAATAAGTCTTTATAAATCCATAAGTGTAGGTAGGTACAAGTACCTACTTGAAATTGGGTACCATTTGCTAACATTTGAGTAACATTTGGGTATGTAGTTTTGTGGTAATACCTTTTTTATTTGATTCACAACGCTCTATAAAGTATAATACATAATATAATTAACATATTCGAATATGCTGTCTCAAACTGGTCCTCTTTTAGCATACATGTATATAGAAGTTTTATTACATAATGCTTTTAGGATTAGCACCATTATTGTAACGTCGATGATTTTGTGCCAGACTGTACATCTGTACTTTACGTATTTATAGCACACAAGCAACGTTTTTGCAGAATGCTTATTAAATGATTTTATAGTTTCTCACCAACAAAGATCGTTTCAGATAACACAAAGCATATTCCGTGAAGTACAAAGTAATGCCGCCAGTTTAGATCTAAAACGTAATATGTACTAAATTAATTGATTCATATAATGACAAATTATGGGGTATTTTATGATTTATATTAGCTCGAATTAGAGAAATGATGACACGAATGCTACTGGTATAAACCCAAAACGTAATATGTACACAATTGTGTATTTTTATTAAATAATGACAGAATATGTTATTATTACGATTAATTTTTGTTCGAATTGGGGAAATGCTGACATTATAGATTTTTATGTTTAAAACGGCCTGTTTTCGCCACAAATCGCTACATTTAATTACATTGTCATATCAGTGACAAGTGCCTTCGGAGTTCCACAGCTGTTCTACATTTCTACTTAAAATGTTAGTAAGTGATAAAATATAATTTCAGTAATTAAATTAATTACTGAATAATTTTTTGACAATGAATAATTTTATTTAATGTGTTATTCTCTTCTCAGGTCTGATTCCGAGTACGATAGCGCCCCCTCGCCACTGCCAGTGCCTACGCCCACGCCACCACAGCCGAAAAAGAAGGCCGCGAAGCGGAAATCTGCACCCAACGCGGCTGGCTCTGCTGGCTACAATCTGACCGCGCCGGCACCACCGTCAACCAGCAGCGCTACTGCTACGGTTCACTCATCCAAGTAAGTTTCACAACATAATTGCATTTTATCAACAAATTCTTCTTAGTAGTGCAAATAAAGGTACCTTACCTACTTTAATTAGTGTATATTACCAACTTTTTCTACTATTAAAATAAACATTCATCACTCATTCACTACATTAAACTAGTAACAAACCTAAGCCTTAAAAAATATAAAAAGTACCTACTTTATTATCGAAAGTAATAGAAACATTTTCAATGTTTTATCGTGTTGTTAAATATTACCTTTATGTTACAGCATACGCAAACGGAAGGCTGACATCTTTGCCATACTGAAAGCCGAAGAACGTTTAAACAGCGCGGCACCACCACCGAGTTCGGCCAACACGTCCAGCTTCACTGCGCGCGTCTCTAACGGTCAGGTTAAGCGTAGCGTCACCCTTGACGGGAATTTTTTTATAGACCTAAAGATCTATAACACTGCCGACTGGGTGGCAAACAAGCCTGAGGAGCGTTACAAAAAAGCATTATCAAGTATAAAGCTTGCAACAGACGTTGACTCTCCCGAATGGGAGGCGATTCAACGTTTTATAGGGCTCGCTTTTACGCGATTTGAGAAGAGCGAGCCTGTATTTTACAAAAATACAAAATGAGCGTTAGAAAATATACTATTGTTGTTTTGTAACGCTCCTTTGAAAATAAGCCTTATCGTGTATGTTACATGTTAAACTTTATTCGATTATTTTAGATAGAATCCATCTAAATATTAGAAGAGGAAGGTCCAACAGTGGAACTATCTAGATTGTAACTTTATCTTTCATTTTAGGTAAAACATTAGTTTAGTTTGGTTGGTTTTAAACACTAAATATATATATCAGATACTTACACTTTTAACCTACATATTATAAAAGAAGATTAATTTCAGTAGTCCCTAAATTTCAGAAGTATTGTTTTAAAATGCCTTACTGCACGCTATGTGCAATATCAGTAAAAAATACATCCTGGGTAGGACATTTACGTAGTGATAAGCACAAACAAAATGATAGCAGCGTGACTCATCACGATGGTGTGGATATAGTCTCGTCAGCATTTCGGTCTCGCATAGCTACGTACAGAATTACTGCACCTGACGAACAAAGCTCGATAGAAGCGTTTTTCGATTCTATTAGTAAAAAAATAAAGTCTCTGTTAAATGAATCATTAAAAAAACATACGTGCTTAAAAGTAAACTTTGAACTTTATTCAATGTTTTTAATGATAAAAGATAATAAACAAGAAATGAAATCATTCGGAACTAAAAACGCTGTTTTGTATAGCAATTACGATTTTGATTCATTATGTGATGACATATTGAGCAAATTAAAAAATAAGATCGAAGAATTTACGGAGCGTGATAGTGGTTGGACGTTATTGAATCACTCGCATTTAGAGATAAATGTTAATAAGTATCAACCGTTGGGCGGATCGACCTTTATAGACTTGCCTAAAAATATAAAAAATAAAAAGGCTTGTCTTAATATACACAACTCTGATGAATTTTGTTTTATGTGGTGTGTGACAGCGGCTTTATTTCCAACTACAACGCACCCTGAAAGAGTGTCATCGTACCCAGATTTTCGCACCAAATTCAATGTCGATAAGATGCACTTTCCTGTAACTTTTGCTGATATTCAAGTGTTTGAAAAAAATAATCCAAACATAAAATTCATAGTCTATGGTATAAAAAATAAAAAATACATTGTAGGTCCTGTGTATAAATCGAACGAAATTAATGAAAATGACAAAATTATACATTTGTTATTGCTTGAAAATGATGTATCTTCCCACTACTGCTTAGTGAAAAATTTGTCACGACTCGTAAGGGGACAAATAACAGGCCACCATGGCAAGATACATTTTTGTGATACTTGTTTAGTATTTTTCAACACAACCAACGAGCTTGATAATCATTCATGTGGGGGTATAGTAACGATTTTACCTGAGAAAGGTTCAGTAATCAGTTTTAAAAATTACAATCACAAGCAGGATATTCCTTTTGTAATTTATGCTGATTTTGAATCATTGTTAGAAAAATGTGACAAACACGTGGAGCAATCTAAATCACCAAATACATGCACTTTGCAACGTCACGTTCCTGCGGCTTTCGGCTATCATATTGTATGCTCTATTGATGAAAGTTATAATCGTTATGTGTCATACCGAGGCCCTGATTGCGTCGATAAATTTATCGAGTCTTTATATCAAGACGTTTCTGAAATCAATAAAATATTAAGTAAACATGTTCGCATGATTTTTAATGAACAGAACGCAATTGACTTTGCCAATGCAATTCACTGCCACATATGTGAGCATTTTCTTTATTCAGATAAAGTCAGAGATCACTGTCACATATCAGGTAAATATCGTGGTGCTGCACATAGCTATTGTAATTTACAATATCAATTGCGAAAGTTTGTTCCAATATTCTTTCACAATTTGTCTGGATATGACTGCCATTTATTCATAAAAAAACTAGGAGAAGCTCCGGGCCCATAAAAATAATTCCTAAAACTAAGGAAAACTATATCTGTTTTACAAAATTCATTCCGGTTTTAGAAGGAGAGTTTGTTCAACTTCGATTTGTAGACTCGCTCAAGTTTTTAGGTACAAGCTTAGAGAAGCTAGCAAAAACAATTAATAAGAACGAATTTAAACATATGAGTAATTATTTTCCAAATGAGGCTGAATTGCAGTTGTTAATGCGTAAAGGAATATACCCATATGAGTATATGGACGATTGGACACGATATAGTGAACAATCGCTTCCGTCCAAGGAATGTTTTTACAGCTCACTCACAAATGAAAATATATCAAAAGAAGATTATAGACATGCTCAATTGGTTTGGCATACATTCAATATAAACAATTTAGGTGAGTATACAGATTTATATTTAAAAACAGACGTACTTTTGTTGAGTGAAATATTTGAACATTTTAGACAAACATGCAAGATTCACTATCACCTGGATCCAGCTTTCTATGTCACTGCACCTAGCCTATCTTTTGACGCGATGCTTTTGAAAACGGGTGTTGAGTTAGAGCTTATTGATAATTTAGAAATAATAAAAATGATCCAAAACGCTATTAGAGGCGGCGTCTGTATGTGTGCACACAGGCATGTTTTAGCCAATAACCACTATTTAGCAAATTATGATGAATCTCAAACAGATTCCTATATTGCTTATATTGACTGTAATAATTTGTACGGATTTAGCATGTGCCAGCCGTTACCTATATCAGATTTTAGATTGTTGGAACAAACAGAAATTTATAATTTGAACGTATTAAACATCTCAAATGACGCTCAGTATGGATTCATCCTCGAGGTCGATTTGATCTACCCAGACAACTTGCATGACACACATAATGATCTACCATTTTGTCCAGAGAAATGTGTTCCTCCTGGAGGAAAGCATTCTAAACTTGTGCCCAACTTGAATGACAAATATTTCTATGTGATACATTATGTTCATTTGAAAACGTGCCTCAAACATGGTATTGTTTTAAAAAAAATACATAGGGTTATATCTTTCAGACAAACGCCATTTTTGAAAAAATACATTGATTTTAATACAGCCCTTCGACAAAAAGCCACGTCAACTTTTGAACAAGATTTTTTTAAATTACTTAACAACAGCATATTCGGTAAAACATTGGAAAACAATGAAAAAAGAGTCAATGTAAAGTTGGTAAATACGTGGAATGATGATAATAATGTAACCAAAAAGAAGTTAGGTGCAAAAAAATTAATTTCGAGTCCTAGTTTTCATAGTGCATCTATTTTCACGGAAAATTTAGTTGCTATACAGCTAAAACCGGATCGTGTCGTTTTAGACAAACCAATTTACATTGGGTTTACAGTTCTGGAATTATCTAAAAGTCACATGTATGACTTTCACTATTCAGTTATCCAACCTCATTACAAAAATCGTGTACAGATGTGCTATACAGATACAGATAGTTTCATTTACCACATAGAAACCAAAGATTTCTATAAAGATATTAATGAAATATTTTTAGAATATTTTGACACAAGTAATTTTGACCCTAAAAACAAATTTGGTTTGCCTGCTATAAATAAGAAAGTACCGGGTCTTTTTAAAGATGAAATGAGTGGAAAAATAATTTCTGAATTTGTAGGTCTTCGAGCAAAGCTGTACTGTGTCGAGACCGGAGAGTATACTATAAAAAAAGCTAAAGGCGTGAAGGGTTGTGTAGTGCGTGATTTAGATGCTTCAGACTACAAAAAAACTTTATATAGTAATGATGTAGTTCGAAAAGTAAATGTTTTATTTAAATCCATAAAACACGAGATATACACTAGAACAGTAAATAAAGTTGCATTGTCTAGCAATGACGATAAACGTTTAATTAGCAAAGATAAAATCCACACCACAGCGTGGGGGCATGCCTCAATATTAAATATAAAACGTAGTAATCTTTAAGTGCTTCGTTATGGTACCAGGTTGATGATTGAAGCTAAAAAAACTACTTTTAAAAATAAAACTTGTATTTTATGTAGACCGTAGCATGTAAACTTATGTGTGTTAGATAACTAAGAAGACTTAACTTTAAGAAGTAGAAGTTCTATTATTTGTACGTTTTAGTATTAGTTTTGTAAAATGAAGACATAAATAAAAACGATATGTGCTTAATATTTTATGTTTTTTATTTGAAATATCCTATGGTCATTACAGTTATTTTTAAATAAAACCTAAATTATCACCTAGCACTTTGACAGTATAAAATACCTAATATGATACCAACCGTGAAATTTTAGCAATTGATTTAAATATAACTGGAATGATCTTCGTAATACATAATATAAGTAGGTACCTACGTTATTCTCAGAATAGATACAAGAGTAGATAAATCATTAATAGTTGCATAAAGTATGGTTAGAAACAAGTCGATTCCTGTTTGATAAAAAGTATCTAAGTACTTAAGTATATTTCCTTAACCATATTGTGTTCAATTTCATCATGTAAGCAGTTTGAGATCACCCGACACGCCTCTGTTTAAATGCGACATCGTTAAGATCAGCATTTTTATAGTAAGCAAGCTTAAAACAAGTACGGACTTGAATTATTAGTACCTAACAAGTCGATTCCTGTGAAAAGTGCCCGTCAATAGGTCAGCCCGTATAATATTTCATCAAGTAAGCAATTTGATACAAGTAATATCACTGCGCTGATTCATTAAATCATAACCATTTGCAGAAGGCACTAGTCACTTTAACTTTTACATCACAATTTATCTAATATTTCTATTTATTTTGAAACTGCAGAGTATCTACACGTTAATCTGAGTAAGTATTTAATATCTTGTATAAAATTATTATTTTAAAACGTTATTATGTTTATGATAATAATTATTTTTTATTTGATTACAGGAAAACAGTTATGGAATCCGAAACTGACCCAATGTGGGTGCAATGTGCTCAAGAACCCGTGACCTGGGAGGAATTAGAAAAATTAGGACAGGAGAGAAACGAACGTCATCGTCTTGAAGCTGCTAAGATTGTGGAAAAGCAAGGAAAGCCTTCCAAACGTAAAAATAAAGACTCCTTGTCATATATCATCAGCAAAGCGCCTAGGATTGGACACAGACTGATCAAAATACAAGTGCTTGACTATGATCAAAGATTACCGACCAATTACAGTGAAAGTGTTCGTCTTCAGTATGCTGTTGTAGATCCTATAGACGAAATAATGGACTTAACCGAAAATATTATTAACAAGATTTCAAAAAAATTGTCTGAAAGTTTAGTTTAATATAATAATTGTAAATAATGAACTGATTAAAATAAACTTTATTTATAATTGTGTTATTTAAGTATCAATAATGATTGTAAATAATTGAAATAAATTTTAATGTAATTAAATTGTGTAAAGTTTTATGGACCTACTTACTTTAAGTTATTTAAGTAATGAATAATAATGTATAATAATAATGATTGTAAATAATTAACCAATTGAAATAGTCCTTGAAAATAAATTTTGTGTAAATAATATTTTTTAGTTTTATTATACAATAAGGAAAGGTTTAGTAATAAATAAACTATAGTTTAAATCCATCACAATATATTTATAAGACAAACTTAAATTAAATAACAATCCCAACAATTCATATATTATAAGTATGTTACTTACATAATATTGTTAGTATTATTATCATTAAACCATTTCTTAATAACTACAACATTTTTTAAAGCACAATTTTTTTTATGATAAATACAATTATACAGTGTAATATTGTTATCTTGACAGTATTCATTATATAAACTTAAAAAATTAGGACAACCTTTTTCTCCAATGTCTTCTATAGAACAATCAGTAGATAATTGTTTTACCCATTTAATTTTTTCCAGTCCCTTCACTAATATATTTTTGTTTTCCAAAATTGGTTTAATAGTACGTTTAAACTCACGATAATCTATGAAGCCTTGTGACCAAAATATGCCACGCTCTCTTTCTAACCATGAAACTTGTTTCTTTTCTTGCCGTGATAAACTTGAATACGAATAAGGAGGCTTCACCAAAAACACTTGAGTATGTTCTCGTGTAGCTAATGCAAATTCTTTTACAATAAAGTTATTTGAACAATCTTTGAATCCCTGCAAATCAACTATAATACAGTTAGGATTCATGATACCTTTTTCACGATATTACTCAGAGGTTTGTATTCTATAATACAATCGTTAAGTATAAGGCAATATGCAGTAGCGTTTGCTGGGAATGGGGCGTCAGTTTCCAGGTCAACACGAACGTCTATTGGTCCTGCTTTCAGAGTTTCGTTTTGTCGCGAACAATCTATCACGAATAAAGGAGCTTTATTTTTAAAATCTGCAAAACTTAACAACGGTTCTAGACGACGACCATGGTATGACTGTTGGAATTTAGCATATTGTTCGTAAATTATAGCATAGTTATTATCCCCAAACCTCGTATTCAAATTTTCATAAGGAAAGTAACATGAATTTAGAAATACTTTAACATCACGTAAGGAACAGTGATCAAATTGTGACATGTCTTTATTAGCGTGACGGTTTCGATCCGTTTGTAAACCGATAATAACAAATCTAGGCTTTTCTATTTGGGAAGAAGTTTTTATTGACCAGGTATGTTTTGTAGTTTGCGGGATTGCAGAGTACTCGTAAAGATCCCAGTTTCTAAACACCATGCTGATTGGACGATCTTTTTCGAGGAGTCTAAGCAAATTAATTCTCTCACGGTCGGATACTTTGATATGAGGTACGCGCCAAGTAATGTGTTTAATTTCAACATCCTGAACAAATTCTCCAGTATTTAATTGCAAGGCGTTAAGATTTGTACTACTTCGTAGTAAAACTAATTCATGTTTACAATTCATAATAATTTTGTTATAATCTTCCGCAAATCCTAAAACTTTGCAAAGAGGTATTGATACCGAAAAACTACCCGAAACAGAAGTTGTTGATCCATTTATATCCCACCCCCAAGACTTAGACATCTTCGACTCATTTTCGTTCATGGATAGAAGGGATTTCATTGTGGTAGTTATACCGGCATTTTTAATTTTATCTATTTCCACTCCATTGAGTTCATACCGAATATCTTGGAAGAAGAAAAGAGTCGGGTTGTTTGTAAAATGGACCAGATCTATTTTCGCTTTTGTTTCCTTGTTAATCACGATGACATTGCCTTCCAAATACAATGTACTCGCAGAAGGTAATATATATAGATCTTGTTGATTGATTGGTATACGTATCTCATCATTTGTATTAAAGCTTGTAACATATGGTTTATAGGAATGAAATTCAATGCTTTCGACGGTATTGTCGTGCAAAACAGGAGCTGTTATATTAAGTATACTCATTTTAAGAGCCCAATCAGTTTGAGAAATTTCTTATTTTCTTTCGTTAACCTTATTTTAGGTCTTCTTTTAATGATGGTACGATTCGAAGTGATAGAATTCACTCTTGATATTGAGGTTTTATTAAAGTCAATCATGTTTTTTCTTCAGATGTAAATACAGTTGAATGTCTTCTCCTCGCAAATTAATCAAATTGTTATTTGCATCGACAATTCTAATAGTAATAGAACATATGCTATTTTGATTTACTGGAAAGTAGATAACGTTTCTTGGTATTTCAATAATTCTGTACCCTGGTGGCACGTTTGGTGCAAACTCGTGGATTATATGAGTAGGTTTTCCGTTAACATATGATCCGCTGACAATGTCACATTCGATTCTTAGCACAGTTGTTGATAGAATGCTGACAGGAAAGCGAGATACATTTAATATATTAGCTTTTAGTGTCTCTTTACCAAAACCTAATATTTTACCTAATGAAGGTTCTTTTTCAAAATGTATATCTTTTGAACAAAATATAGCTGTTTTTAGTGTGTTATTGTTACAAGTTAATTTAAACGAGCAATCTTTAATATTTTCACTCAAATAGTCACTTATGTCTTGAAGCTCATATGAACCTTCAGGTATTTCAATCACCCCACTATCACCATAGTGGAATTTGTTATTTGTACTGTCTATATTCGGTATGGAATTGAATGTTGAAAAATACAACAAACCACATTCATATTCACCATCTAGCTGAAGGGCTGGTGAATAATTTGTCGTTGAAGCTGAAGTCAAACTAGATATAGACAGTGTGAATGTCATCGTGCTACTAATAGCATTGCAAGAAGCCTATATCAATTTAAACAATTTTTCCAATAGCTTTTCAAATATTTTAGGCACAAGTGTCCACAATTTACGGTATCGTAACTTTGATACTTAACATAGTTATAATGAATATCTCGATTATTTAAATATTTTATTAGTTCTAATGGAGGTTTCAAATCACCAAAGCTATCGAAATACTCACAATAGTTGTTATCTTTAACATAAGCTACCCAATGAGTTCCTTGATTTTTATAATCATCTAAATTCAAGACACCGCATTCAACTCGTTTTGAACGTTTCGGCAATCGATTTCTCATAAAAACTCCTCTAAAATGCGGTATGTTACTGGCATGTTCTTTAATATCTACATCAGTAAGTGCACGATTGGGTAGCCGCTTCTTCAGTTTTTTGGATTAGTTAAGAATAAGCCACTACCTTTTTTATAAGGTTTAATGTACATGCCTTTGCCCAAGGCAATCGCTTCCATCATTCTGTTATGTCGTTCACATTCACTAAGATTTTTTTGACCTGCTTTGTAATCATTAACAGCCTTTGCAATACCAGCTGCTCCACCGGATAATGCGCCAATCGCAGAAAGTCCAGCAAATATCGGTATCAGCGGTAAAAATCCTCCTGTCTTAGGGATCGGTATAACTCGAGGTATGCTAACATTTTTTTTACCAAATAATTTTTTGGCTACTGAATATGCAACTTTGATGGCAGTCTTGAAATTTTTTGGTTTTGTTTTCTTGAGTTTTGAGTTAATCTTAGATATTATTGTTTTAAAGGATTTTCCACCAGCTCCTATTTTCACTTTTGATTTCATTACTTTGCTTACTAACCAAGACGCTAACTTCTCACCTTTGCTAGCGCTTTTTGATTTAGATCGTTGTTTAGCCATGTTCATAAGTTGTAAATCGGCTTTATGTCGGTCTTGCAGGTTAGAGCTATTTGAATAAGCTATGTCGTGTTGCTTACAAGCTTCGTCCAATTCATTAACCCCTTTATCACCTCTTTGTAACCGTTCCGATAGTTTCGTACCCGGTCCACAATAATTATATCCTGGCAAATGCAACTCAAACGGTAAATTATTTATTAAATTATTAATAAGTCCTCCCCCTTCCATTAGCAATACAATAATGAAAATTGTACGTAACTATTGTAGTTTTTATAGAATTATAACAGCGAGTTTTTATTGATCCATGAATTGTTACTCTCACTAAGACCTAACCATTTTACATACAGCTTATTACCACACCTCCTCAGCACTTTTTCAATCAAATAAATATTTGGATATTTTGTTTTTTGTAGCTCTTGTTCATAGAATGAGCCTAATATGTTCTGCTTCTGTTGATCTTCAATGTTATAAGTAGTTGGGTTGGTATTATTTACTTTTGTTATCGTAAAAAGTTCAATAGACCAATTAGGAGTGTATCCTTTTTGGAAAGCTCCTTTGTATTTACTGATGCGTACTTGATCGCCACATTGAAATTTTGTCTTCTTAAGTTTAAGGGTTTGCTGGGTTTTGTAAATATTATGCATCACTTGCACTGCATTTAGTGAGCTTACATCCACGGGTTTAAACTTTGTAGTACGATGCAGAGTGTTATTGTATTCTGTCATGATGCGTTCTAATGGTTTTCCAACCCATTTGTAGTTACCAACCAGATTAAAATATTTGTATAATTTGTTTTTTATAGTTCTTATTAATCTTTCCACAATTGATGCTTTTTTAACTGAATACGTAGAGTAATGGTTTATTTCATATACTTTCATTAAGTTTCGAAATACATCATTATAAAACTCTTTCCCATGGTCAGTTTGTAAATGTATCGGTCTTCTTCCCTTCGTAAGTAAACGTTCAAATGCAACTGATATTTCGTTTTTAGATTTAGATTTAACTGGAACAGTCCACGATAGTTTAGAAAAAGCATCAATTACAACCAAGATGTACTTAAACCCTTTGTTACTTTTTTGGACTTTTTGCATATCAATTAAATCTGCTTGCCACAAGTCATCAATTCCTTTTAAAACGACTGGACGGCGAATAAAGTTTCGACGTGCTTGTTTATGAATTTCCTCAACCAATTCTTGTTTGCTCATTTTTTATATTTGTTTTATTATTGGACTGAGATTATTTTCATCTTTAATAGAAGGTTTAGGTTGAAACTGATCAAATATCACTTGGATTTTACTTTTTATATTTATTATCTCTGTGTCTGTTTTTTGTTGCTTAATATAAAACTCTGTGAGTTTCTGATCAACGTATTGTTTGTTAACAGCATCATCAGGAAAAGATGGTAGTTTAACACCTTTCAGCCTTGTTAGCTTTAAATCAAATTCTCCATCGTCTGACTTGTTAAGCTTCATATCAGTCAAATCTGTGGGTAACCTCAACCTTTTATGGACGTGCTGTCCAAATTTATCCATATTTATATTATTGACCGCCTTTATGGCTTTGCAAAAGATAACTGAACAAAAATCAATATATACTCTGTACTATATCTAGCGAATGATGCCATTTTCTCGTAGTTCCTCAATAATAGATATTATTTCATTTTCGAGGCCAGTATTACCAGCATCACGAGATGCAAGTAATAATCTTAATCTTTCAACCAATTCATTGGGGTCGTCCCAATAAACATAATCTACATTTTCTTTAATTTTTTTCATGAGTGGCAGTCCTGAACCTTTATGAAGACTCTCGGTACTGGAAAGGTGCTGTTTACTTAACTTAAAAAGTGGTTTTATAATATGTAAGTATTTTAAACCTTTATTACTTTTGATTGGTTTTTTAGCATCAAAATCACGTCGATGTGCATTAGTACAAATTAATATTTGTTTATAATTATTCAAGTCATCTTCGGTCATTAAAGTCATATCAGGTGACTTTTTAAATAACAACTCGTTGAGCCCAGGCGTTTTATCATAACTTTGGCCACCAACTGAAATGGTATCATTGGTAACACTAACACGCGATGTTCCCATTTTAAGTTTACCACGATCCAATCTTACTCCAAAAGGAACATCTTGAAATACTTCAGAAGATAAAGACCATGCACTATTGCTGTTTGACTCATAATTAGACTCAAGTGACTTAAATGACGAAGCACTGATATCTTTTTCATTTACGTCAATGTCTGATAAATATTCATCCTCATCATCAGTGTTTGATATATTAATAACTGTCTGATCAGATTTTCTTTTTCTCGTATTAGTTAATGAATCAACTATAGTTTCATAGGACGGATAATCACCATCATCCCCTTTCACGTTTTTTACTTTGCTTAAATCAGGAGCTGTATTGTTCTCCACTCCATTCAAACTGTTATCCTTTACTATTTTATTAAGCGGATCTGTGATTGGTTTAAATACTGATTCCAGCACATTTTCATTATCAACCTTTAAATTTTGCATAATTTTCACCTTCTTTTTAACAGCATCAGCAGACTTTATAATTTGTTTTTTTAAATATTTTTCCGTATTCATTTTTAATCAGTACTTAGCTTTAACACGTCTAAGCCATAAATGAAGGTATATTTACTGTAGGATGTTATTATATGGCATTTATTTATCAAAAACTACAAAGGTATCAAAGTTTCTTCTATAACATCCTTTGTTTTTTTCACAATCTTTATTTATGACTAAATAGTTATAGGGAACACTCCAGATTTGAGCACACATATCACGAAACTGATTCCAAGACATATGAGTGTTAACATGTTCATCATAAACATGTCTAAGATTAATATCATCTTGTTTAAAAAGGACTAAGAGATTCGCATTATCTCTTATGAGTTGTTTTGGTATCTTGCTGTATGTTTGGTTTAAATAAAAACAATCTATGTTTTTGTGTCTCCCCATCGTAAAATAATCCCGTATATTATTTTGTTTCTCACAAGCTACATCATCAAATACTATTACTGAGTTAGGTCTTGCTTCATGTGGACTCAAAACTTTCTCATTTTCACTAAACTTAGAGAAAATAATTTCTGGAACTTTTTTAAAAACCTGTTCCAAGAACATGTATTTCGGTTGATATAAAGTTTTAGAATAAATGTATATGTTCAAGAATTGTAAACCTTCTTCATGTAAAAGAAGACCAACCAATAGATTAGTTTTACCGCAGTTGGATGGACCACAAATTAAACATCGAATCGTGTTAGGTAGCAGCGCCCCGTGTCTATTGTTACTCTTTCTGTTAAATGATACACATACGTTATCAAATTTTAAAGAACGTGATTGCTTTACAAATAGCATGTTCTTCTCATTACAATGCTGAGTTAAAAATGGATTAATGATACAAGATTCTACAGTTTTATACAAGAACTAGTTTTTAGATTTGAAAAAACACGTCGATTTTGATGAACAGAAACGTTCACCTACATCGCAAACGAATTCAAAAAATACGATAGGGCATTCTACCCCATAACCAAATTCAAAAAATGCGATTGGGCATTCTACCCCACCGGATGTTCGCCAACATCGGAAACGCGATAACCATATTCAAAATACGATTGGGCATTCTACCCCACCGGAGTGAGCGGAGCGAACGGACGTGAGCGTAGCGAGCGTGCGGTGGGGTAGAATGCCCAATAATACACTACTTAAGTTTCATCCAAATCCGTGCAGCTGTTTGAGCGTGAAGGAGTAACAAACATACACACATACAAATTTTCAGCTTTATAATATAAGTGTGATGTGTGAATGTGAAGTGTGATGTGATGTATGTTTTATTAATAATTACTTACTACAATATCCAGCCGCTGCCAGCAGGAGCACCAAGACCGAGCTCCCCTGAAACCAACACATTGGAATTTTTAAATAATATATTTACTAGGGACAGAGGTAGAGGCAACCCACAATTTCTTCATACAATCTTCGACACCTTGACACGCCATTTGAAACCTCTAAGGGTTGATTTCCATAAAAACCGGACGTGAATGATCATTGCTTCATCTCCTCCATTATCAACATCACAGGAACAGTTATACCAGCGACCCAAGGCCGTGCTGTGATATTTTAAGGGTTGGATAATTACTCATTAAGCTGTCTGGGCTGGCATAGAGGAAATGAAAAAATATATGAAAAATATATTCTTCTTCTTCTCCTTCTCGTGTAGGCAAGTGATCAGCCCTGGTGACAGTATTTTTAGGCCACCCAAAGGCTTCTGACTTGGCTTAACGACTGTTGTCTTACGACAACAGCCGGGACCGACGGCTTAACGTGCCCTCGCACGGTAAGCCGTCGGCTTACCGTGAAAAGTCACGTTAGCGCTCAGTTGTAAATACCACTTTTTGCTGTAGTGGTAACCCATCAAAGTAGTGACCGCAGCGAACATTGCTTAACTTTACCGATCGGTTAGAAACGGCTAGTCATGCTTCGCTATGAGCGCTCCAAAAAATACATTTATTTTGAATAAAATAGTAGGTACTTACAACTGCAGACGTCATTTTTGTTCACAAGAGATGCGACTCTGCGATGATAGAACTGTGCTAGCTGTTGTCAGTAATCAAAACAAACCCATTTAGATTTACATAGTATAAGGGTCCAGGGTGCAGGAGTAGGTAATTAATTAAACTGTAACGACTTCAACAACTCACAAGTTAGCATAATTATTAGTTAGGTACCTACGTGCCATAGACATATATATATATACTAGCTTAATGCCCGCGGCTTCGCCCGCGTAGTTCTTGAAAGAAAAAGAGTATTATAGTGTAAACGGAGATAATTGAGCCATAAACAGAATGTCTGAGACTAAGGTATAATATATTAGCGACTCAGATCACTTTTACAACAAAGTTAACGCCAACTTCTACAATATGTCACCTTCGCTACACAGTTACACACGCGCTCTTGTGGGCCACTTGCGTTGCGGCCCAGTTGTAATGCTTTACAATTGTTCGTGCAGTCCCTATAAGGGGTAAGGAAGAAAACACTACAATCTATCGGTTAGTGTCTTTATTCCGTTTCAAATAAAAGTCGTTCTCTTTAGAATGAGGCTAATATTCGATGGTGACGCGCAAGCGGCCAAATGGAGGCGGTGACTTGCCGCGACCACAAATCAGACGCAGGGCGCAGCTGCCTGTGGAAAGATGGAGATCCATGAAGCTACCAGGTTCTGAGCACGGCGCGGAGATGGAGCCCGGCTCGTGATTACAAGAAATTCTCATCAGAACTCACCTGCAGCAAAAGAAGGAGTTAGCTTGGTGGCCGTGGAGACGGGCCGAACTGTCAGGAGCTGCGCCCACGCCAATACCAACGAAAGTAACTCGAAGTTTGAACGACCTCCTGCTTTCCAAAGGTTAACCGTCGTTTTTACTGGGTGGATCTGCGTCACACTCCCCTGCCCTACCAGCCAACGTCGAATTCTCTCGAAAGTCCTTGCCCGCGTCCCTGACCACAAAAGTCACCACTCCGCATATCGCCAAAAGCGAAAGTCGAGCTGATGAGTCAAGGACTAGTATGAGCGCTACCTATAAAATATATCTACTTAATTATTACACTGTAGGTATGGATAAATGTTTCGTATGAGTCGGCACCGCATCATCATCGCGGATGTCCATAAGCAACGTGCGACGGTAACTACTTACCATCACAGGTGAACCGGCTACAATTCATCATCATCATCATCATCAGCCCGAAGACGTCCACTGCTGAACATAGGCCTCCCCCATATATAAAACGGCATTTTAGACGCTTTGGGGTTTGCCATAATCACTACTCTTGGCAGGTGGCTTGGTGATCGCAGAAGACTATAATGTAAATGTACCGAGGAAAATGCTGCTGCTCATCCCCTCGATATTTCCTTAGCCGGCTCTACAGCACGTTATTAGTAGGTGGTGGACTTTTCTGCAAAGTTCGTCTAGGTAGGTACCACCGCTTTGCCAGTTATTCTGCCGCAAAGCAGTAGTGTGCAAGCACTACTGTGTTCCGGTTTAAATAGTATTGTAGCTAGTGAAAATACTGGGCAAATGAGACTTTTATGATCTGATCACACTAAACTAACTAACCATAACTAACACACTAATTACTAGACTGTGTGATTGTGTGAAGTCTTAGGATGACAAATGGTGCAGTGTCATGCAAAACTATATTAGTTTAGAGTTCCGAGTGATACTGCAATCTGTTATGGGCAGCCGTGACGCTTAACATCAGGCGACCGACTACCTCGTCACGACATTCATTTAAATAAAAAAAAACCCACGGGAAGGAGATGGGGTGGTTCTATTCACCAACAGGGACCACGCCACAAAATACAACAGAAGGCAATCAACATAGGAAGTGCGCTCGAGCAACGCACACATAGACACCGCTCACCGACACGGTGTCTCGGAGTCTTTCGGAGTAGTGCGAGCGCGAGTGCCACCCGCTTGAGACACGCGTCTTTGAACTACCTTGTGCAAAAATCCAGCAACAAAAAAAAGCTATAATAATTGTTTAGTGGACGGTTGTTTAAATTCAACGTTAAACAGTGAATTGTCGTTTTTTAAGCTACTAGTTGTTTCAGAGAAGTAAGGTATTTGTTTGTATTTCGACGGTTCGTTTTAACGTAACAAAAAACAGTTAGGTAGGTAGGTAAGTAATTAAAGGTAGGATAGGTTTTGCTTGGCGAGCCGGCCGCGGCCGCCGCGCCGCGCCCGAGTTACGCGACTAACATTAAAATTGAAATATTTTAGTTATTATTTTAGTTGTTATATTCCCGTTCTTCCCGTTTCATTCTCAACAATAAATCAAACAACTAGATACGAGTGTCACTACTACGATAATTTTTTTGTGCATAAGCCAAAGCTGACTGCCCTAGCGCGAGCGCCGAGCGTAGGTATAAAAAGTGAAGTACATACATGTGATTGACTTCTGTTCTATTTTGTGACCACGCGGCGACTACAATAAAATTTTTAGATCATGAAACAGTAGTAGTAAGTTATAGTAGCCGACACATTTCACTGCACATGCATAGCTCCCGGTAGCGGTACCAACAGCTTCCTAACTCAAGAGTGCATCGATCAAACCGGCTAGATAAGTGATAAAATACATTATCCAATTAGCAGATCCGCCCGCATTATCGCGCTCTGTGATGTGCCGCCTGGTTACACGGTCTGTTTCTACTTCCCAGCGAGCGCTAGGTACCTACTTAGATTCAGATTCAGATTTTATTGCTCATATAGTATAGGTACATTAGATGATATAGGTATAAAGAAGTAAGAAACTTAAGAGCCTACTGAACGCCAAAATGCTTAAAATGGCTTAGCATGAGGCCGTGTCCTGTCAACAATATTGCAACTTAATGACTTTGAAATTAATATATATAGTAAAGTTCAGGACTAATGCTAAGGCTTAGGTATGTATAGTGAAAACACGAATTAATAAACCTTTCTCGATGGAAAAAATTACCTACATAGCTACCTCCAAACCGTACAAATGAACGACTAGCTCGTCACGCCATTCATTCCCATAAAAAAAAACCACGATTATTCAATGAATACTTTAAATAAGGTCATGAAACTTTGTGTAGTAGTTAACAACTACATATAATTATAACGCATTATTAGCTGCTGCGCCAGGTCAGGAGGTGTCAACCTAAATATAAATAAATGTGTGTGGACATTTCACACAGCGCCATCTAGCTCCAAACTAAGCCTAGCTTGCACTACCAATGGGAAGCAGATAACTGATAGAAATACTTTTGTTTCTAAATATGGAATAATATAACACAGATCAAACACCTATGTTCACCACACATATGCTTGTCCTGGATGGGAATCGAACCTACAACTTAGTTCAGAAAGCAGAGCAACTACCATCAGCTGAGCTAAATATCCGCTATCAGGTCAGTCGTTGTTTTCCCTTACAAAGTTAAAAAAGCTTCTATATTTATTGTCATCGACTCGCCACGTGCTCATATCAGTGCTCACCCTTGTTTTCGTGCCTGCTGTAGCTTGTTTAGGCAGCTGTGCTCGTTCTTGCGAGATGACGAGCAATATATTGGATCGCATTGAGCTTATTTATCGTTTCATTTGCTTTTTTGGATACCGCGGCGATGAGAGGCTGTCGGAGAATAACTTCACTCCCCGTTTATTGTTTCTTAATGATGACAAATAAGTAATAGGCACCTACTTTAAAATAATATGCGGTAAGTGTTTGTGTTTTATGCGAGGTAGGTTTAATAAATCTGAGTCTTTTATTATTCCTCGCACAACAAATTTTAGTTAGGTACCTATATGGTGATTGTATATAGGTAGGCAATATGGTATAAGAGCTGCCAGATAAGATCCGAAACGAGGAGATCCGCAGGAGAACTAAAGTGACCGATATAGCTCTTAGAATTAGCAAGTTAAAATGGCAATGGGCAGGCCACATCGCTCGTAGAACTGGCAACCGATGGCGAAGAAAGGTTCTCGAGTGGCGACCACGAACCGGAAGACGCAGCGTAGGCCGGCCCCGCTCTAGGTGGACTGACGACCTGGTGAAAACCGCGGGGAGCCGATGGATGTAGGAGGCAAGCAGCCGCTCAAAGTGGCGTTCTCTGGAGAAGACCTATGTTCAGCAGTGGACGTCTATAGACTGTTGATGATGATGATATGCAATAGCACCTACAACTACCCTACGTCATCAGCTAGCTCTCACAGAGAGAGCCACTTTATATAAATATTAGAGTTCCGATCTGACACTGTAACTGTTATGGCCAGCCGTGACACTTAGCATCAGGTGAACGACTAGCTCATCACGGCATTCATTTACATTACAAGAGTCGCTGGCGAAATGAGCGTTGATAGATTGAGACTCATTCTCGAATTTTACATGCTGGTTTCCTCACGGTATTTTCCTTCATCGTTTTGTACGAACGAGTGCAAATTCCGCACGTAACTTGAAAAATCAGTCAAAATGTATGGGATTGACATTTACTGCGGAAAAGTTTTCCGCAGGTTCCCATACATTTTGAGTTATCGTTTGGCGTTAACGCTAATGGAAAGATGTTTTTGCTAGACCCCCTATTCTGGACTCAAAGTATGGGCTAATTTGTTTTAATAGGCACCTACGGGCAATGACAGAGGCAGTAGGTAGGTATACCTACACATAGGCATGGCACCAGTATAGTACGTAGGTACGTAGTACCTATTAGTGTCTCTACATACTTCTTTATAGCCTTTTATGTGTTCTAATTCATATTTTAGGAGCTATTATTTATTTTTAATTTCGTCACAAGGATATTCATGATAGGGTTGTCCAATTCTGTTCGATGTTCTTGGTGTATGTATTACTGTGGATTTGTGAATGGATATAGAGTAGCGGAAGTTTTAAATACTTATAATTAAAGGAAAAAGAATTATAACATAAACACAACACATAATATTATACAACAATGATCATTATTATATTTTTTTATTTTTTTTTGTAATGTAATTCCTACCAAACTATGTATCATTTTTTTTTAAATTTATGTTTGAGAAAAAATAACTTATTAGGTAATGTACCTATTTAAATAATAATCTCCGAGTATACAAAAGATACCTGTAAAAGCAATAAAACTGTGGTAGGTACATATTTTTAATTTTCCAATTGACTGTTGCCTATAGGTATAATTGTTATTATTTAGGGTGCCTATTAAAGTTAGCAGGATAATTTTAACAAATTAAAAGTATACAGAGCTTATGAATATAATAGAAGGGTATCTATAACACCTACTTACTAAAGTAGGTATACAAGGTGAGTTGTGAAGCCCACAAGTTGTGAGAGTCTTACTTGAAACTGCGTGTTTCCAAACCTCCAAATTAAAAAAATAAATCCACTCACAAAATTGCACGTGCGATCGCTACGAGAGTTAACAAGATACTATAAATTCATTTCTAAACACAGGTCGTTAAACTCATTTAAGTGCTTTCGGTCAAGGACGAAGTCCGACCAACCAGCTGCGCTAGGGCTATCTTCGAACGTAATCTTTACATAGCATTTATTCAATTGTATCAAAAACTATTCATTTAGAAAAGTCGTAGAAGAAACATTGTCTACCTTCAGCTATTAAAAATTAATATTTTTTATTTGTAGTGTATGTGAACTTTGTGAACCCTACGTCCAAATCTCGTCGAAGCATCTGATGAGTTTAGCAGGCGCGGCCAACTCATGGCCCTCTTATTTATAGTGTCGGTCACTCCATTATGAGTCGACACGACATCACTGCGGGCCGCGGTTTGGCTATTTTTGATTATGTTGTAATGATCACATGGATTACAATTAAATTATTACAATGTTTTGCTGCGGACGAATTAAATATGGAAATGGATTGACCGAGGGTATTGGTAGGTATGTATTTAATTTATGTAAGTGGGTATATTTATGTCCTATGTAGGTCGTACGCTTCTTAATAACTACTATATATAGTACTAAAACCGAAATAAGATCTTTCGATTTATTTGTAATTCGATGAATTTTCGTACTGCGTGCAAAGTTTTTCTCAACTCCGTGCAGCGCGGCGCTACAACGTTCTTTGCAAAGGTTGTATGGACAGGGATGTTGCGGATACCGATTTTTTTCACATCCGCGGATGCCAATGCGGATGCGGATGTTTAAGACTTTATATAAATATAGTATATGAATGAAGAATTAAAACAATGATAAAGTAATTATTAACATTTTTATTAATGAAAATTAGTTTAAGTATAGTGCTCCTATTTTTTTAATGTCACTGACTAATTTTCTTATTAGTAAGTGAAGTTAAAAATAGGGTAAGTAAGGTCTTTCTTGTCGCAACTTGTATTACATCCGCATCCGCATGAACATCCGCATAAGATTATTGCGGATGCGGATGCGGGTGCAGATGTTCAAATGTATGCGGAAGCTCCGACTTTGCGGATGCGAATAATCGCATTCCTGGTATGGACCCCCGGTGTCTTCTCGACTATTGGTCTATTGGGTAGGTAAGTTATCTAAGTGCCTACTATAATTATTTTCATACTTTTTCTTTTGGTACTTTATCGACATTGGACATTAAAACACTGATTTCTGAATGTAGGTACTTTCAATTTCCAAACTGACTCATAGCATGGAAGAAAATAAAACTCGCCAAATTAATATGCTCAAAGTCACGCAATGAGCTAAGGAGAGAGCTATGCTCGATGTTTCCCCACATATTATTATAGCTCTTAGAATTAGCAAGTTGAAATGGCAATCGGCAGGCCACATCGCTCGTAGAACTGACAACCGATTGGGAATAAAGGTTCTCGATTTGCGACCAGCAACCGGAAGTCGCAGCGTAGGCCGGCCCCCTATTTGGTAGACGACGACCTGGTGAAAACCGCGGGGAGCCGATGGATGCAGGAGGCAAGCAGCCGCTCTAAGTGGTGCTCTGTGGGGGAGGCCTAAGATCAGCAGTGGCGTCTTCGGGCTGTTGATGATGATGATGAAATTGAGGCCTATAAAATCAAAGGCAGCTAAATCCAAGTCTGTCAAATAATCAGTAAGCTAGATAACTTTGTTCAGGTAGCTACAATATTCTATATTTTGACAGATTTGTAAAGAATGTGAATATTAGAAATAATCTGACTTTTAATTAATAAAGCTTCCTGTATATTTGAGTACAAAGTATAGTTAACTCATTTTACGATATTATGGCGTTTAGCTGCCTTTGATTTTATAGGCCTCAATTAATAATAGCCCAGAAAATGTGGTGAAAGGATATGGTTTGAGTATTTATAAAACAATCATATTTACTGTACCTATAAGCATACAATATGACACACCCGTACATTTATATGTAGGTAGGATACGATTCATACGATATATTATAGTAGGTAGGTACACACTACCTACCTAGAGTTAATAAAAATTAAATTGTAGGTAAGGAAGGAAATGACAAATCAACATTGTTCTTAGCAGAACAAACTTTATTATCATTAAAAAATTTAGTACACAATAACTCAGTCCAAATATCATAATTATTGTTCAAATCACAAAAGCCATAGCTTTTTGTTGAATTATGTATGCACATCGAGATAAAAAATGCAATTACAAAAGCTGCCATGATGAAAATTCTCCTCTACAATTGGAATGTCGAAATTAATCATTTTGCACAACAAAAGAAGAGGAAGAGGAAAACAAAAGTGCTTAATAATTACCTAAGTACCTATATTATAGCAAACTAAGCTGGGGAAGTAAATAAAGTCTTTAACACATAACCAAAAAAGACTGTTCTTGTAGGTGCCTATGTTTTTTTTAAATATCTAAAAGCTTATAACTAATTTTTACTTAAATAAAGTATTTGCATGTTATCATATTAACACACCGGGAAGCTGCGAAGCGAAGTTATAAAATTCAATAAAACCTTAGATGCTACCTACAGACGTACAAATTAAATAGGTACAGACTTCAAGTTATTTATATCTAGAGCACAAGATAACCTAAAATACTGTTTAATGAGGAATATTAAATCTGGAATGATGAAGCTTGTCTTTACGTAAACAAAGGTTAAAGGGGAGATAACATTATTATTTATTAGTATTGTAAGCACTTTGATTCTCTTCTCTGGGGATTTATTGCAATAACAAGTGGAATGCACGGGAATACCCACTTGATAACTAGGCCCCGTTAGTAGTGGTAATACCTACCACAGAGCTCGAAAAAAATACGCTTCGCAAGCGTCATATTTTTAATGCTCTGTGGTACCTACCTATCGATATTTAACCTTCGTATATTTAGCAATATTTAATCTGCTGTATACTATACTTGTACCTGACATTCAAAAGTGTACATAATGCCCAATTGAAATAAATTATTATGAATGATGCTGTACGTAATAAACTCACTATCGAGTGTACGTTCATATGAAATTCAGCACAGGCGAAATTTCGCCACTAGCAGTAAATAATTATGGGCAGGTAGGTACCTAACTACCTAAGAAAACAAAGATTTCATACAAATATTTTACTACACGCGATAGAACCTTAGGTACTTATATAGGTAGGTAGATTTTTCGTAAGTAAATACCCTTATATTTTTTTTAAATTGTAAGTGAGTATATAATTTGTAATTAGTGAATTTATTGGTAATTATGATTCTACTGATATAGCTGTGAGTCTTACTAACAAACTGGATTGAAATAAATGAAATTGAATTGAATAATTAATAAATAACACCCAAGATCACATACATACATAAATCCTGGACCCTAACTATAGGATTCCCTGTATAGTGTATATAGGGCGCCAGGATCTACGAGGACTATGGTCCCACAACACCCAGACACAGAACTAGTATAATTGCACTTTTTCCGTGCACTAGTAGGTAGGTACTTGGCCTGTTGCGGGAATTTAACCCGCCACCTTCGGGTTATGAGCCGACCTGCTCAACCGTCACACCACAGAGGTTGTCACATTACATACCTACTTACCTAAAGACAGAATACAATATGAATATAGAGAAAACCTTTATTTTATTAGGAGAAGCCACTGACTCCTGAAACTCAACATACTAATTCAGAAGTTCAACACTAGTTCAGGAGTCTATGGATTCACTACATGAATTGTAGATTTTTTTTATGTCAATAAATAATTTGTATTTGTATTCGTATTATCTTATTACTTATGTACCTGGTATAGGATAGGTAGGTATGTAATGTAATACTTACCTAAGCTGCAGCTGCAGGTATTACCTATACCTACGGTAGGTAAGTGTAGCACCTGCCTACCTATACGCATCTGTATTATGATAAAACATTGATCTCTGCACCTATCAACCTAGAAATATAAAGCCTATGAGTACCTACTTCATTTAAAACCTACTTTTTCTACAAAACTTTATGAAACTGGGGATTTTGGCAAACCTATGATAAGCGTCGATAGTGATGTTCTATGAGGAGGCCTATGTTCAGCAGTGGGCGTCTTCCAGCTGCTGGTGTGTACCTACTAGGAGAGCGATGCTATTTTTCTCATTCACGAATCGGTAAAATCCTCTCATAAAGTCTAAAACAAACGATTCAATACAGTCTATTGACATAAGTTCCATTGGCCTGAATAGTTTAGTTGACAGAGTTCATTCAACATAACTATACTGGGTGTAGGGGAGGGTCGGGTAAGACGGGGCAGTTAATGTTTGATTGTAAATAAAATCTATATTTTTTAACGATATGTAAAGGGAACGTACGGTCTGATGATATTGTTATTAAGCCTATGCTATATTGGGTGTAATTGAATTCATTAGCATCCTTTGAAACTAGGTAGTTATGAAATCAAACACATTGATTTAGTATTGATAATAACTCCAAAACTGGGATAACATAATGAACTTCTGCAGTACATAATTAAATGAATACAGCTAAGTAAGTTTTTAATTATTACATACAAGTTAATAAAAAACTTTTGTAAGTATCAAAATCATTCGTGCCAGCAATCTTCACAAATTTCAACAAAACATATATTTTCAAAGCACTCTTTACCTAATCTTTAATAACCTTCAATAAACGATGTACAGTCATGCTAATGAATTCAATTGATTACACTCTGTATAGGCAGATAGATATTATAATCTAGCTACTATGCACCAAATAGTACCTACCTATTTAACACTTACCTATACTAAGTTGCACCAGCACAAGAATAAAATATGTAGGTACCACTCAACTTTTGTGTACCTACCTAGTGTGGAACTTACACTGAGTTTTTTCTACTTTGTTCTGTCGACTGAACTAACACAGTAGCTATACTTACCAAGTAAAATATCGTGGACTATTGATAACTCCAGTGTAGAATTATGGGACATATCTTTAAATTGTAGTTTAACTCGGAGGATTGTTCCCAACGACCCCCACTGGGGGTGGCTGGCACAACAATCGGATACCTAAGTAGGTACCTACCAAATCGATCAATAGACACAAGAGATGGTTAAAATAAACCAACCGTTTTTGTAGATGCGGCGGCAGTAGGTATAACTTACTGTTCTTAGATAACATTCATCGCTACTTGATTTAAACCTATCTAGTTCCAAAAACACAATGTCAGGAGCGCAGTGCTAGTATTCTGACGAGCGTGCAAGTAGTGTATCTGAAGATGAACTTAGTTCTCGCCGCGGCGGTCAGCTACCGCGGCCGGTGGCTGTCAGGCGAGTTGCCAGGAGAGTTGCTGGAGCCAGGCGAGTTGCTTGAATTACTGAGCGCGGACAGGGAGCTTGCGCGCTTCATGCTATAGACAGGGAAAACGGGATAATTATGTTTAGTTACTGTTGGTTTGTTATTTCACAAACGCGACTGTTGTACTTACCGTTGGATACTAGTTGGTAGGTCTAGGTACTTTCCAATATAAAAGAGATATTCAGCGTTTTGCCGGAAAAAGCAGACTACAGATTGAAATAATTAGGTACATTACATATAAAAAAGCAGTTTTTACTAAAAAGCTTAGCATACAGCGCACTCAGGAAGCGGTTTTGAAAATATACGTGGCCAGGGCCGTGCACGGTACTGGTGGTACGACTGGGTTCCACGGTTACTAAACGGTTATTTGGTAGTAGTAGCCTGTTTCGTATTTCGTCGCAAATGCAGAGAATCTTACCAAAGAAAACACAAATGCCTATAGACACCAATCGTAGACGAGCGATACATTAACCTAAGGTTTCATTAAACCTGCAGGATTAATGCCCCACATTTATGACCCAGTGGGGCCAGTTTGAGTGGGGGCCGTTGGGAAGAATCCCTATTTTAGCATTAAGTTTTTCCGACAAAATGTATATAAACCGGCAGGGTTTTCAGTTAATATTTACAGTCCCCTAAGAGTCTAGGGCCCTAGACAAAAGCCAGTACGTTCTTTAAATACGATTCAGATCCCCTAGACTAGACCATAAGGTAAGGTGTTCAGTTGCGTTCCCGAGGAGCCCTGGCCGCGTGTTACCTGTCAGCTTGCGAGTAGTCTACGTCGGGCAGGTGCGCGGAATGGCGGCCCGCAAGGCGGCCGAGCAGGCGCGCCGAGGACCGCCGCAGCGACTCGCGGAGCATCGAGAAACTTCCGCTGCGAGCCACGCCCGGACCGCTTGACCCGCCCTGCCCCCGTGTTATGCAATTTACACTCCGGTTTTTAATTTTCTTGTATAAAACTCGAGACTATTATGAACAAGTCGCATTTCGATGGTGGATGTTATATATTTTAGCATGTTTTGATTATTTAATGTCGTAAGGCAGCAGGTACCTATTGACTAAATGTATTCTTTGAAGAAGATTATCTTCAGGCAAAGCAACGTCTTTATTTTTGTTGCCAGAAAAGTATAATATTGAACAAATGTTTAACTTTGCGTAGGTAATAATTATGATAAGTTTACAATTTAGATAGAATCAAAAGTTTCAAAGTGTATAAACAAAATTTTACTTACAAAGTTTTACGGAATAATACAATATAAAAATATTTATTTCAATGAATGCGGATGTTCATAAGATAAATAAATAGTAAGTTATGTCTACGATGATACATGATGAGTGTAGAAAAACTGGTGTAGATGAGATGGCATCATGCGTCTAAGACACGACTAACAGAGAAAGCTGCACTTTTCCAAAAATGTTGAACTGTCATGCCAATGTCGTCTTAAGTTTATCTATAGGTAGTTGTCATGTTCGTGTATTCGTAAAGCGAGTAAATTGCATAACACCGTAGACTCTCGTTTCAAACCAAAAAATAAAACGAAATCATAATGTTACATAAATATTTATTTTAACAATTTCAATAATAATTCGACGATTGATATCGAAACAGTATAAAAATCCAATAAATTTAAAATATTGTGACAGAAAAAGTGATTTTGGAGATTCTTTAGTAGGTTAACAGTACGTGTTAACACAGTGTTAACTGTGTAGCTTTTGATAATGCCGATCTTTTGTTATTATTTTTTTAAATTTAAATCTAGTGTACATAGAGTAAAAAACTCGCATACCCAAGCAGCACCCACATACACAATCAAAATCAATGTATATAAAAATACTATATACAATAACCTACTCTCACATAAAGCTTAGACCGATAACACTGGAATGAAAGTTTATAAGCACACAATTACCAACAAAATGACGTAAAACAAATATTACAATTTAGCATCGGTTAAACTGATAAAACGACATTCACAAATATAAAATCACTATCATTCATTCTTCTATTAAAAAGAATACGAATTAATATTTAAAAAAATAATATCAGCAAATTAAAATTGAATTGTAAGCAAATAAAATCGTTGTTTTAACATGCGCGATTGAAAATAATGCAATAAATATTGATGTACGCAAAAATCCACAACTAAATAAATGCTCGATTTAAAATAATCTTTATACATTATACATTGTATACATCGAATGAGACTAATATTGTATAACATTATAAACCATCTCTCGATGCATATATATATTTGTTCACGAGACTACGAACGTCACCGATTTAAAAACATAATCCTTTACCGTCGTAGAATTTAAGCCCTATTCAAACCGGCCCTTTATTCGTACCACTATGGTTAGCAGTATACCGCGCGGGATTCCGACCGGGTGTTTTGTACGAAGTTTCGCTCTAGCCGCGGTACTTTTATACAAAATACCGCACGGGATATTTATCGCTACCCACGGCGGTACGAAAAACGCGCCTGGTTTGAATAGGGCTTTATATAATGGCGTACGACGATATTACATAAAACTATGCCTTCAATTATTTCACTAAAGGATACTGATATTTGCAAAAAACACTCGCGCTTTAGCAGTTGGTTGCTAAACGTCAAAAAAGTTTTCGAAACGTCTACCAGTTGCTCACTGCTGTCGCTTGCCAATTGCAATCGCCAACGGTGCTAATAAAATACAAGCGTTACATTATGACTCCTAAATATTTTTGAACCAAGTTTAACTAGATAACCAAGTTTAATATTGGTGAGTTACGTTCTTAAATCATAAGATATTGAACATATAATTTTATGAAATATCGCGTACATTTATAATCTCTCATTTTACTATACAGGGACGGCGTACAAGCATGCTTCGATATAATCTATCACACTTCCATTTGTATTTTTTTAGATTTTTCATTATTAATTTCTTACAATAGTTCACTTAACAGCATGCTAATAAATAATTCTAAGCTATAATAAACGCCATCTTGATTTTTGCATTGCACGAAATAGCACTTAAAAATTATTCTAGAATTTAATAGTACCTAAAACATGAATGTATAAAATCTACGGATTCCGCATGGCCATAGACATAATTGAAGCACCAAAATGACGGCGGTGTATAAATGTGTGACTGAATAGCTCTCCGATTTTGAATAGTCTTGTAGTATTACTTGCAGTATTGTTTTCTTGCTTTTTGCAATGACATAATTTGTGGGGAAGAAAAAGACAAACATAATAATCGTTCATAAGTTTCAAATATCTGCCAACCGCGGCTATGACACCTGCGAGCCGAAGGGTTAAGTCGTTGATCATTTGATGTATTGATATAGGTACTTAGATGTCAATGTGTGAACCCGTGCCGATAAGAAAATCAGCGTATTTGAGGTGCTTCAAATGTAATTTCTGCGTTATCTATCCGGAGGTTGTATACATTCATGGTCTACAAATATCAAAATGGCTTCAATTAATTAAGTGTGGAACGCATTTGATCCTTTATTTTAACAAATGAGCGAACGTTTCTTTTGCTATTTGAGAGCGATGGCTTTTTACACATCTTTTACTACTATGAAAAAAATCTTTGTTCAAACTGGGAGTCAAGCCACGACACTAGTATAACTCAAGTAACTTTGTAGTATAGTTATCTTCATATTGTTTTTAACTAAATCAAAAGGAAGATCAGCCTGGATCAATTAGTAATTAAAGTTTTATTAAACTTGATTGTTTTTGTTAACTATATCAACATAAAATTAAATTTCCGCTAAATACAACCTGGAGGCCAAGCCAATTCTGATTAGGTAACTTTTTAAGCAAGCATAGCACCGTAGACCGCTTCGTCACTTTCCTTTAGGCGAGACAGCGAACAAATATAATTCAGAAAAATAATTATAAATGTTTTACTATAGAACTAATGCCATGGCTACATTGACAACCAATATTAATAAAAACCATCGCTCCCAATGCAAAGACAAGAAGGACAATCTACGTGTCAAATTAAGCAAGTGAGTTCCTAACCACTAAAGCCTTGTTCACGCCGATCGAGATTTCCCCACAAAAAACGTAGCTGGAGGCCGATTCAGGCCTAAAATATCGGTTAAAAAACTACATTTTGTGTGACATTTGAGATATCTCATCTTTGACATTTCCCGAGGTCTTCACCATGAAGATAAAGTTACCCGCGGTAAAACTGGAGTCAGGTCTATATACCGGTTTAATGCCGATTGACATTGGTTCTCGCCTCTTCTCTTTACTACGTGATCTACGGTTTAACCACTTTAAAATGACGTAAGACCACTCATAAGATCAGCGAGTGAAAATAAGGTATTCGAAGTATGGACTCCACGTTTGTCCATCTTCATGGTGTTCACCGATCGTCGCGTACAAGCTAGAAACCTAGGCGTAATCTAAGTCTAATCTAGACTACTGGTGCGGCGTGTTACTTCCTGTGTTGATGCCTAGGGCATTGAACAGCTTTGACTTTAGGTTCATGCGCGGTTCGCTCGCTTGGTTCGTGCCCTATACGTGAGAAACAAAAAAGAAAAGAAATAAACAAAATGAGCAAAGTAAAATGTGATGAAGCGTGAGATTATGTATGTGTTTGTTATATACTTTAATAGCAGTTTATATTATATGGAATAAATATAGATGGTAAAATATACGAACGTTATTTTAATAGCTATAAATATTATACAAGGTGAGTTTGAATTGGTATGTTATCCCGAAAGGGGGGGACTGGGACTATGATAGCGCACAAGTAGTGAGAGCCTTACTTGACACTGCGTGTTTCCAACCCTCCATACTAAAAGATAAATCCACTCAAAAAATTGCACGTGCGATCGCTACAAGAGTTATCATGACACTAAAATAAATAAACGAATTCATTTCTAAGCACAGGTTGTCAAACTCATTTAAGTGCATTCAAGGATGAAGTTCAACCACCCAGCTGCGAACGTAAACTTTACATGGCATTTCTTCAATGAAAAACTATTAATTTAGAAGTCGTAGAAGAAACATTGTCTACCTTGGGGAGTAGATTAACCCCCTTTCGGGATAATATACCAATTCAAACTCAGATAGTAGACATTTCTTATGTACTTTAGCATAGCATTAAAGTGCGTTAAACAATGAATTTGAAACTATTGTTGACTATGAAATATAAAAATGATATAATAGTATTACATTCGAATTATTTAGAGATATGTTGTGATATAAAAATTAGCAAAATATCAAAATAACTACATTTCAATAATGATTACAAGCATATTACACTATAAACAAATACATACACACTTATAATAACATATGTAAAATGTAAATGAAAACAGAAAACCGTACACATAATAAAATAAACATGCATGAAAAATTGCAACGCTGCCACGACATGAAACCGAGCATAATATCTAAAAACATTTATATTCTAATATTACTTGGACAAAACAAACATTGAATATAACCCGGTGGTTGTGCATTTTGTACAAACCTTATTGAACAGGTAATAAATGTTAGTTTCCCTAGCATGCATTGGTTAACACGGGAAGCGTGAAACGCAGAAAATCCGTTCGTCGAAATCATATTTCTGATCGCGCGCGTTTATGCCATAAGGCTGTTGGTTCACTATGAGGCGAGAAACTCAACATTTTACGGTTTTTTTTTACTTTTGCAACTAACATTAGGATGTTTTAATGACAACCTTTACGACTAGCATTATTCTTTACATCACGGCATCGTCTATTAAGGCCAGTATATTCGTGCATTCTCTATCACGCTCGCGCAATGCGACAATTTTGAAAGTATTAAATGGTAGAATTTAGTTACGAAAAATCTATCCATAGAAAAACCAAACAATTTTTCATACATACAAACAGGACAGAACGAGAAAACCTTTTGGTTCTGTTTTAATTTTTTTATTTAATTAATAATAATAACAAAATAATTGCCTAATAATAATACCGTACGTGTGTGCGACCTCATTTAAAAGAGAAGTCTTGTGAAAATTGTAAAATCACACCGTCTAACGCGTTCCTTTCCGCGCCACACACACCCACACAAAAGCTTCCTACGGGGCTACTTGTGTAAATGATTTATAAAATATTCGGCTACTAAATAAATGTAGAACTTTAATTGGGTGATTCAGTGTATGCAAAAGAAAAAAAAGTGGTAAAATCTTGACTTTTCCGTTTCAGAATGGACCATCCACCTTAGCTAGAAACCAGTAGGTGCAGGAAGACCAAATTTATATGTACACCTAAATGACACCAGGATCATCTATGTGCGGAGAAGAGCTCTTATTAAAGTAAAAAAAAACATGAAAACTCCCTTCATGGACAACCGATGGTGTTGAGACGGCTCGAATCTATGGTTTCTAGTAGTTATATCCTTGAAGTTAAAGTTGTCTGGATGAGACCGCCTCATAATTACATTTTAAGAAGTTTTGTTGTTTTGGCCACTAGATGGCGGTATTGTCGCGTCAGATTTAAGATTTATTCCATAATTTCAAGCGATATCAACAACGCCTTAGAGCGAATGTTACAAGACAGACAAGATGCGAATGGTTTGGCCACTAGATGGTGGTAGCATCGCGGCCGAGTTTCAATATTTATAGAAGCTGGTTATCATCCACAATTTCAAGCGATTTCAACGCCACATAGGCAAGGTAGCAAGACAATCAAGATGCGAGTGGTTGTGGTTATTTGGGCCACTAGATGGCGGTAGCAGCGAGCCTGACCTCGTCGTGATGGTCAGCGTGGTCGAGCGTGTCGCGCGGTTGTCGCGCCGCGCGGGCCCGGGATTGCTTCACGATGTCCAGCGCCTAGCGAGAACGGAACTATTACCACGGAAGACTTAACACTAAAACAGCTATTTTTTGACCCAGCGAGTGCGTAGCGTCTCCCGTTTCAGCTTGGGCCCCAATTCTCTATGGAAACACAGATTCCACACGATACGAAACCACGTTGTTAGTGTCTGGTTCAAATCGTATCACAGAATTAGAAACACCTTCACTTTACATTGCAGTTATTGTTATTTTGAATAATTTAATATTGACAAGTGGTGGTAACTTTTGACGTATTGATGTTTCGGAATGCGTCTCACTCAGTGGAACATTATAATTTTTGACAGTTCAAATTGCGCCGATTCCACATTCATTTTGCGCGGTTTCGTTTTCGTTCATCTTTGTAGGGAAGCATGTACCATCGTAGACCGCGTCCTCACTTTCCATCAGGTGAGATTGCGGTCAAATGCGGGGCCTATTTAGTTATTAAAAAAATAGAGAATACATTTTTGCAGATTTCTTATGTAAGACAAGGAATTCGCGTGGTTTCGAGGTAAGGAATAGTAAAGTGGTGATACAGAATTAGGGCCCTAGGCTAAAACTATTTCGTTCGTCTACCCGGCGGCGGATGTCCGGTTGTTCTCCTCTACATATGGCCTAGCATGCGCACCGCGAGAAAACTTGTCGTCGCTGTTAGAGTGAGACACACTTAGGGCTACCATAGTCTTGTCACGAGATAAAGTGTCGAGAAAATTTTGTCGCGGTGCGCATGCTAGCCGGGCTGGTAGCGATTCTCGTGAAATTTTGTGAGCAAGTTTGAAACTTTTTAGTCGTATGTTTGGAAGATTTTCAAAATGGCGGAACCATGGCGGAGCCATTGGTGTTGAAAACTCGCGACTCGCAAGGTCTACAGTTCACAGAGCCACTAGTTCTTATGTCAATGATTGTCGTGACGAGCTGTTCTAGCTAGATTCACTCCGGCAAGAACTTTCAAACAAATAGCGACTTATGCTACATCGCAATAAAGTGTAATTCAGCTAACATAGCGCTGCCAGCATTTATAATAAAAAAACTGTGCTTCTGCTGTATTGTTAACCTAAGGAAACAGTAGTTTTTAAAATTATCAAACTTTTATAGCCAATTGTCAGCCACCTGTAATAATTTTCAATAGTTATAATTCCTTATATGTAATTAGTGTCGTAATAGCATCTTATCCGTGACTTACTTGTTGTACGTGCTAGGCAGCGTGCAAAATACAGTGACATTATTAATTTGTGCTTTATAAACTAGCTAATAAGGTATAAAATTGTATAAATATAAATAAAATAATGTAATGCGACATAATAGATATTACATTATAAAATAATAGTGTGGCAAGATTATAAAAAATCCATAAACAATATGTTTCTGTATTGTCTATGGAAACCTAACAAGATGTCGCATAAAACAGTATATAGAATATAAATATAGAAAAGGTACAAAATAGTAGTGTTGTAATTATTAATGCATTTGTGTAGAGTAGTTAATAAAGCATTATAAATAAATCAAAAGAAAAACAGTGTTTGTGTAGAAAATCGAAACAGTGCGTAGAATTACCACACCCGACTCAAAAACCTTTTGCCGTCTGAAAGTGTGAGCGTGTGCCACTGAGTTAACTATAAGTATATTTCATAGAATTTTATTACTAAGTTTTGCCCTTTTTTAAAATCTGTTGAGTAATATTTAAATATAATAGTGGAAATCACAAATAATGTTGCGTATCTGCGCTCTTCTAAAGTTAACCCATCTGAAAATAGCTATAACTCTGTATGGAATTCTAACAATATTTTATTTTTAAGCCACCTTGATTATTTTCAAGGATCCTCCCGTTTAGCAATAAAGAATACTCTTAAACGCTTATATTTTAAGTTTAATTAAATACAATATAAATCCAACATCAGTTTCATAAGCTCACACATCCAAACACAAACCAAAGTAGATTAAAAACCGATCGCGTTTAGTAACAAACTCACAACTTGCGCCATTAAAAAGCTATTCTGAATATGAGAATACAATGTTCTCACTCGCACGTCTACGTACTGAGAGTGAAACAACCATATGCAAGTGTTTTCAGAACAGTTCTTCGACGGCGCTATGGTTACTCCCTGCACGGGTAGCAATGAGCTGAAGAACCCGACATTTATCTCGAGAAAGCGTTTCACCAATAAACGATCACTCGGATATGTCATAATCCTCTGAGTTTTCAATGGTCTATCGCTTTCTCCAGAGAGGAGATGTCGATATCTACAGCTCATGCTGGTCATGAAATCTACTCTGATCTCACCTCTTTACGGCTACGTAGCGCGCAGTCTTCGAGCGTCTCCGCCGCTTCATACTTCCCTTGACGTCGGTAGAGAGCGCCCAAGTTCTTCAGGGTTGTGGTCACGGTCGGGGAATCCACCTGGAAAGATGGGTATGACAGTTGATCACAGATCACACATCTTTAGCCGAATAAGTCCACTGCTGAACACAGGGCTTTTTTTATCAGCAATAGGCTTACATTTGACCACGGTCTCACCTGATGGTAAGCGACGACGCGGTCGACGATGGAGCATGCTTGCCTAGAAGATACCGGTTCACTCTAGCCTTAAAAACTCCCAGATTATATTTGTCAGGAAACAATGACGCTGGTAAGGTGTTCCATTCCTTTGCTGTCCGAATTATAAACGAGGAATCTTACGGCATCCACAAGAAGAGATGTGTTAGTTCTATTCGCACACCGGAACCACATGGGATGCTGGGTAATACGTTTGATGAATGGGGTTTGCAGCAAGATAAGAAACTGTAGCTCAGTGATAGCTAATGCGATTTTTTTATCTTACATACCACAGGTCTAGTCCCGCTCGTACCAATGGCTTAAATTACGTGCGGAATTTACACTCGCTCTTCGACAGGGAAGGAAAACATCGCGAGGAAACTAGCATGTTCAAGACTCTCCAAAATAGGCTAGTTCCTTGCTATTTACAGTGGTGCAAACAATAATTAAATATCTCTAAAAATAACAAAGTTACAAGCATTTTAAAACACAGGAATAGAAGGAGACAGCTCAAACATGCAGTGACGTCAATTCTTGGTCCTTCATAGAACCTCATTACTAAGCTGTGGTAGCTTTACATACAATCTTTATGCCATGTGACGTCACAACAAGTTTTCATAGTAACTGTGAGGACGCTCCACACGATCTGTTTTGCGAGAAAGGGACAGGCGATGCCCCCTCCAAAATCTTTAAAACATTACCCCGTGATTAATTTACCGATTTTACTTATATTTTCAATTACCAAATTCCAATCCAATCCAAATCCAATTCCAATTTTTTTTTCAATTTTTTTTTTATTTATTTCTTTTTTTTCTATTCTTTTTTTTCTTTTTTTTCTTATTTTTTTTTTTGGCTTGTTGCTTGCTGTTAAAAAATGAATGCAAATTCATTTTTTAATAGCAAGCAACAAGCCTATTCGAGGATATTTGTGTAACCCCCAAACCGCATTTGGCTACCTACCATGTTGGATTATGATTATGACCTGCACTTCCCTGTGTCAGAAGGCACATGGCAGTGGGCATTTAAGAGCTGATGTGATTATATTACTGCAAGATAAGAAAACAAGGGGAAGGTAGCTAAATTTAACAAAACTACCGATCGCAAACATATCACATAACAAAAAGTAATTCCCCCTCAAACCTAATCGCCTGATCTAACGTGCATTTAGGCTGAATATTGAATGCCTAAAAATCAACTTTCAATATTGAGAAATTAAACAAAATCCATTACGTTCAGTTCCAATAAGTTCCTACGTCGATGTGGTCGACTAGACTTGGTCAGTTGGCCTTGGTCACCTGCCCAGCCTTCTGAGCATGTTTTTGAAAAGGTGCAGAATGTCCATTTGTGGAAGGGTCTGGAAGGTTTTCAAAAGAGTTTCAGTAAGAAATCATGCTTAGATAAGACTGATGAAGGATAAATTACTTTTTTTTTGTCTAAAAAGGTGCAGATTACGTAAGCCAAATAGAGGTGCACCCACATTCATGCAAAATGGACCCCAAAAAATGATGCAGAAAACTGACAAATCTAACCGTAGCCAACCTGTCCAAACATTTCGACCTTACATCGAAGGAGCAAGACGTGACATTGTAAAGGTGTCTCAGTAAGAATACACTTTAGATTTTAAAATAAAAACACGCTTTTTGTTTTTTTCTTTGGGGTTTTGTGAAATCTCGGGTTTATGCGAATAAACCAGAAACAATTCCTGAGGTCAAATCCGAGATCCAACGCGTCATCGGTGAGATACAGCCACATCTCTGTGAAAAAGTCATGAAAAATTGACAAACGTAATGGCCTGTCATCAGAGCCGTGGGGGTCATTTGACGGATATTTTATTCCATACTTAATCGGAACATGGCTTCTTTACAATCCAATAATAAAATCACAACTATATCAAAAAATACGTGTTTTTAATTTAAAATTAAAAAGTGCATTCCTTCTGAGACACCCATTACAAGCGACGACCAAATATTATGGTCATTTTAAAATGGTATTAACAAAAGTATTCAGCCACTCGATGTCAGAGCTGAATATAAACCATTAAGGAGGTTGCCATAATACCCCAGTTTATTAGGGGTCTTGATGATCCATAGGGGGAGATACAGTTGAAAATTCTACAGTACCCGCGAAAAAGACTATTTTAGAAATTGTCTACTATCGTTATAAATAAAGTCGCATACTATCCAGCTCCAAAGCTAGCCATAGGTACCGACTACATAGAGTTGAAATTACCTTGGCAGCCTTATGCCAGCCTCCGTACTCTCCGTAAGGTGCATTTTCCTTCTGCAAATGTTTGTTTTCTTCGCGTTCCTCTGCGACTTGCCAAATCGGTTTGTTGTCGCCTGCGGGTGAAATGCCACAGATTAGTAAGCTGTTTGTATGTAAAAGTTGGATAAGAGAAAGCTAGAGGGAGCACGATCGAATCAGTTTTTTAAATCAAGCCGCTATTTATGAGCGAAAGCTCTCATACAAATCAAATACGTTTACCACAAGTTTTTACGTTCGTCTTAAACAAAGATGATTATGATAAAATTCGCGCGGAATTTGTAAAATATGGAAGAAAAACCAATCAGATCATGCTGCTCACATTAAAAGCAATTGAAAAACATAAACAGCACCGAAGTAAAGATGTGACACAAGTCGGGAAGGTGACACAATCGGCAAAAGAACAACAATAACGGAAAAAATACAACCAAAATAACAAAATTACAAAACAATTGAAAAAATAACGTCGGTTTTGCCTTTCCTACCTGTGCCACGCGAAATCCAAACTTGTGTCACTCACCTAGGCTTCATAATTGAACCACCCAACTCGCACCAACTGTGTATAATTTTTCTTTGGTTTGTAGCATAAAAACTTGATACAACGTATTTTAAGAAGCTGTTTTTTTATTGGAAAATAGTATCAATTTTTCTAGCTGCATCTATTTTGATTGAATTCCCAGAAACCTCATACAAGATAAAAAGTTTCTGTAATTTCAATTTATTGGAAACAAACAAAAATTAAAACAAAAATGCTCTATTCTATTTAAGTTTAATTAAAAGAAAACATATTTAAAAATCACATCATGCATCTACAATATAAATAACATTTTCTTTTACATTAAATCTGTAATTGTATTGCAACAAATATTTGGCATAACAGTTATTAAAATCCATAATATACATTGCCTTTTTTCAACATATCTTTTGGATGTTTTTGGTATTACAATAAACATTTTATTTTTTACAATCTAAAACTAAAATCAGGCATATAACAGCATAAAAATATCATTAGCATTGGCAAAAATAATAGCTGTCAATCCGTTTCACAATCGTACATAATACCTTTTAGTCTAGCAAAAGGCAAAAGTGATTGTTTGAAAAACACTCTTAAATCTATGAATCGTAGGTCCTATATTCATAGCTAAGATAATGTGTCATATACTTGTAGGTAATCTTATAGCTATGCACTAGAATAAAAAGCGTAATGATTAAAAGGCCTCAATCGGCAATTGAACTTTTAGACGAATGTATGGGCACAGCACCCCGCGTAACGATTCTGCTAATGGACATCGCCTGCCGTCCTGCACGCGCCAATGTAAAAGTCCGTGAGTGCGAGCAAGACAGCACACGAGCACCATCGCCACCAGACTTACACAATAAGGCCCCTGCCCGGCTAGCATGCGCACCGCGACAAATTTTTCTCTCGTGAGAGACCGTGACATGACTATGGTAGCGCCTAAGTGTGTCTCACTCTAACAGCAACGACAAGTTTTCTCGCGCGCATGCTAGGCCAACTAGTCGGGCCGATTTAAGATTGAATTTCACGTGCGAATTTACGTTACTATCGACACAGACAAAACTGAAGATGACTGAATCATGATCGTCACTGATTAGCGAATAGGCGTACAATATTTCATAACATCGATATTAAGCGTAAAATCAACATTAAAGCACCGAAGATGGGGAATTGCGAAATAAAAAAACATCGATTCTAAAACGACGTTAAATAAATTATTCGATTAAAAAAATTTACGTCGTCGTAGAGTAACAAGAGAATCGAAATAAAATTAAAAACATGAATCGTTATTTATTTATACTCAATTTCAATATACCAAACTATCGAATTATACGATTTCGTTTATTAGCAATCCCCATTTTCTAAAACCAGGCATTAGAGAGGTCACCCACAGAGGCTTTTTGCGGCGATTCAGTAGCAATGCAATCGCAAAAAGAGGGCGGTACAGTCGCGATTCTGTCGCTGGTCGTATAGCTTCGCCCCAGATAATCTGTGACCTTCGCCCACGTAACCACGATTTTGCCTCGCTACCGTTACGCCCCCGCTCTTCTTTTACCCGATGTCCCCCGAAACACGCGTTAGTAGCGATACTAAATCAATACAGCCGACACGCGACACAGCAAACACGCGTTGCAAATGCGACCAACGGCCAAAAGTAGCGATACAGACGCGCGTGCTACTTATCGCTACAAAACTCGTCGTGGGCGACCTCCCGAGAGTCACCGGGCACATTTAAAATCATGCATTATAAAGGCAACTATGGCATAAGCATGTATACATCAGCACTTTTTTCAAAATATTATAAAAATAACTATAAATTATAAAACCTATCATCTATTAGCTTACAATACTCATTAAAATATAATGAAATATAAAATACAATTCATCTAAAATAAAACATTCGAGCCTCAATCAAAATGCAAAAGAGATCTAGGAAAGAATGAATATATTACTACAAGATGTCAATGAGGCATTTTATTTAAAAGAAAACACTAGTTCCGCTTCTTTACTAGATGGCGCTGTAAGTACATAGTTTAAACATTTCAAACCACAGAGTAGTTTAAACATAAGAAAATGCTTAGACTACCTACAAAGAAATGTCAAATTCAGTTGAGTGGACCACGAGTATATTGTCTGTAGGGGTCTGTAGTATCTCCTAAGTAGTCTGTGGTGCATTCTTATTAAGTAAATTGATGTACAGTAGATCTGCGAGATAGATAAACGTTAATATTATGGTCCAAAATAAAGCCATGGTATTCCGCAATGAAACTAAAAAAAAAAAAACGAAAGAGTTTAGAGTTGTCAGTCAGTATCGTGACACATTTCCTTTAACCTGTGGTCTATGCTTGAAACAGTGACAGTGACAGATTTTAGCAAAAGCCACAACTGGCGCCATCTATTGGCTCATACATTAAACACGATTTCTTTTTTTTAATAAAACACCTCATTTAAAAAGTAGACAAATAATTAAAAAAAAAAGTGGTGGTAATTTGACCTTATTTCACCACCAATATTTTAGTTTTTTTTTTTAAATAGTATTCTAATCTAAGCGCATTAGTTATTAGTTTCTAATCAACGTTTAAAATACCTTGTCTTGTTTTCACTAGTGACTTTTATTGGTGTCAGCGACAAATGACAAGCACATGAACATTTTAAGTATAGGTAGATTAAATTATTTGTAATGTTAAAATGGTAATTTACAAGCGAGCCTTTTCGAGTGTTATTTTTATGACCTGACGAGCTAGTTGTTAAGCGTAACGGCCACCCATAACCGTTGCAGTGTCACTCGGAACTCTAACATACAAAGTTTCGCGAGACACTGCACTGCGCACGTCATCCTGAGACATCACCACAGTTTACTAAGAGATTATCTGTTGGCATAATATCCTGCAATTGAAAGGACGGTCTTTACTATCAATAGAGTAGATCTCAGATATATACTTTATGGGCCCAAAAAAACACGTTTCAAATATACTTATTTTTTTTACAAAAATTGCTTTTTTTACCTAATCAAGTAACTATATCTGACCAGCGTGAATCGTGATATAAGGCCCAATTTTGAAGGCTTTAGTTGACAGTCTTTAACTTACTAAAAATATACCCGTCTCTTACATTACCGTCTATTAGACAAGGACAGCAACAGTTTTAGGAGTTTTAGATCTGTCAACTAAAGCCTTTAAAATTGGCCCCATTGTATGTTTAAAATCCCCTGAGAAACTCGTACATTGACCTTTGAGCGGACTGCAGCGACTCTCAACCTATTTCGTGGTGGGTCGATTTATATTTTCAAATCCTCTGAGAAACTCGACATTGAAACAATGTCAAAACCGGTTTAGCGCCGCTGATTGAACTTGTCTCGCACACTTCCCTTTACCACGAGACGCGGTAGACGCGTAAACGACAGTGAGCTATGAATAATTATATGAAAAGCGATACTATCGCTTTTTTTCGGGCTAACATAATACCGGGGGGGCAATGCACGAGTTTCTCTGGGGATTTGAAACATACTATAGATCATTCGAAATCGGGCATGCTATGTTATCGACATTAAAATTATCTCGAGCATTGATGGTGAAATAAAGTATAGCTACCATATTCTATCTCCGTTTTAATATAGGACGCAATACTCATAAGAATATCATCTTATAACATTAATAAGGTTGCCATATCGGAAGTAGCGTTGCGTATAATAATACTAACTTAAATAAAAACTACAGTCATGCTTTATAACAATATGAAACCTACATTTTAATCTCACTAACAGTTTCAAACATTTTTTTTTTTTTCATTTTATTTTAAAACTTTATTATTATTTTAACTAATAGCACTAATGTCCGTCTGCGCTAAAGTTTGAAAGCTCTAAGTGCGAACTTATCCCTCTATGACGTACCTACTGCAACGCATTTGGGGACGTCTTAGGCCGGTCCTACACGTTCAATTTTATTGATCAATCTTTGTGATTGATCAATTTTATTGATCGTGTAGGGTTACTATTGTGCAATGTTTTTCATTTACTGTAAGGAAAAAATATTGACGGAAACGAACTCGTCAATTTTATTGATCAATAAAATTGAACGCATATGGGCCGGGCCGCCTTAGCGAAATAAGTACGAATTAAAGCCTGAAGACGTCCACTGCTGAACATAGGCCTCCTCCAGAGCACGCCACCTTGAGCGGCTGCTCGCCTCCTGCATCCATCGGCTCCCCGCGGCTTTCACCAGGTCGTCGGTCCACCGAGTGGGGGGCCGGCCTACGCTGCGTCTTCCGGTTCGTGGTCGCCACTCGAGAACCTTTCTTCCCCATCGGTTGTCAGTTCTACGAGCGATGTGGCCTGCCCATTGCCACTTCAACTTACTAACTCTAAGAGCTATATCGGTCACTTTAGTTCTCCTGCGGATCTCCTCGTTCCGGAGCTTATCTCGCAGGGAAACACCGAGCATAGCGCGCTACATAACGTTTGTTAACAAAAGGGCTTATCTGTAGACACACAGAGGCACAATAAACCCTGTCATTTTTTTTGTGCTTTACTAACAATTCAATTTTTAGTACCTATCAACCTTTTCAAAACTACAAATATTACAGTAAAATAACAAAATATTAATAAAATAGGAATGTAGTAACATTGTTACAATTTTTTTTATTAGCCTTTCTTTCTGTAAGGCGTGATTATCACTTATTTTCACAGATTTTCCCGTTTATGCATACGCTCGTTATGCTGTTGTAAATAAATATATGACCGGATTTCACGCTTGTGTAACATTTTTCGTCAGCAAGAAAACCATTTTCTAAGAGAGGTTCTATGTTTGTCTGTATGCATTTTTATATGTATGTTCAACGATATTTATATCAGATGCGGACCGATTTAGAAAATTCTTTTTTGTCTGAGAGTTTATACACCTGAAAGTGGCTCATTCACAGCAGTGCAGGCAGTCAGTTTAAATTCCAAAGGAAATTGTAAAATGTATGTTTCTCACTCACACCGCCATTATCCGAGTGAGACGACAACAGGTTCAATTTCTTTTCAAATATTAGGTTTCACTTTCGTTACTTTGGCGGAAGTTGTGATAACTTTACGGCGTCGGTCAAGAGTTCCATTGATTGTCATATTGGTGCAAGTAATAACCATTCCTTACAGAAACGAGAAGGCTGGGCTACCTTTGGGAGGCAACTGTAATGCTTACTCCACCATTAATATTATACTTAATTATAATAAAGCTAAATAATATAATACACACAAGAGATGCGGGGGTGGTTGTTATTTTTTTATAGGCGTTTTTAATGACGCTACATACTCTGAAATATTAAACAAAAATACGATGTAAAATGATGAATTAACACAAATTAATATAAATAAATAAATAAAAATACACAATGTCTTACCACAAAAATAAAAACAAAACTATGACATGTTTATAACCGACTTCAACAAACAAGAGGGAGTTATATGTTCGACTGTATGTATTTCTTACAAACATTTTTAATGTATGTTCACCGATTTCTCGGAGATTTCAGGACCGATTTACGTGATTTTTTTGTTTGGTAGAAGTGCCTTGTCCAGTGGTCGGTCCCGTGTATACAAGGTGAGTTTGAATTGGTTTGTTATCCCGAAAGGGGGGGACTGGGACCATGATAGCCCGCAAATTGTGAGAGCCTTACTTGAAACTGCGTGTTTCCAAACCTCCATACTAAAAAATAAACCCACTCACAAAATTGCACGTGCGATCGCTACGAGAGTTAACAAGATACTATAAATTCATTTCTAAACACAGGTCGTTAAAATAATTTAAGTGCATTCGATCAACGACGAAGTTCAACCACCCAGCTGTGCTAGGACTATCTTCGAACGTAAACTATTAATTTAGATAAGTCGTAGATGAAACATTGTCTACCTTGGGGAGTAGATTTACCCCCTTTCGGCATAATATACCAATTCAAACTCAGATAGTATATGGTGAGGATCAGATGAAGATCTTTGGAGATGGACAACGGAAATCCTTAATTCCAGTACCCCAATATGTCCCTCAATATGAATTGAAAGAAGATTTGAAGTCACTTTTACGCCATTTAAAAATGGATATAGTTGTTTCAAGTTTTGTTTATTTCTTTGGGGTAAGACAAACGTTTTTTATAAAAGGCATTTTTATAGGCATTTCAAGTGTTAAATATTCGATTAATATGTAAAATACAGAAATATGAACACAACAGCCTTATTTATGCAACTCTGCTAAAATTAACTGACATCAATTACGTTTAGTGCAATACAAAAATATATTAGAGCCAGCCAGTGTTTCAATGACTTGACCGGGACACATGATATTGACCTTTTTAACAACAATGCTAATCAGCTGAAGAAGCTGATGATTAGTGTATTTTTTGGTAATTAAGATGGTCATTAATGGTGTGTTTTTATTTGTATTTTGATTTTTTGGTAGGTATCTTCTATACCTACTTACAAGGCTTGGAAACGGGGTTAATTTTCGAACCGGTTAACGCCTAAGTACATAGGGAACTTTACTTTTCGGTTTCGTTCTACCGAAACCTCTATCACACGGTTTCTGGTTAAAAAATTTCGTAATAAAGGTTTCGTCGTTCAATAAACCGGTTTAGAACGGTTTTTGCACGCAGTGTTTTACAGTATCATAGATCGAGTCGCAACAAACGCACATGGGATGCGGTTATCGTTGGTCGCACAAACTGGAATACTACATAGTACAAAATATATTTTAACAATCAAGCCTTGCGTGCAGGCAGGATAAAGGTTTGGTAACTTTGTTAATCTAATATTTTTCATTAGTTTTTTAAGTGTCTAGCTCCATATATTAAGAACATCAATTGTAAAATTGTCTTTTTTGTGTGATCTCACCTCGGTCATACAGACAACCGGTGTGTACTTCTTCACTATACTCTTCTGATAGACCTAATTTACTGATTGAGAAAAGTCAACGGCAACGCGACGCTTGGACGCGAGTACTTCGTGGAATTAACCGGTTAACAATGGTTTTTCTAACGCTCTTTTAATAGTTTCACTCCGAAGGGAATATACGCTTAAACCGGTTTTTACCGGTAAATTGGAAACCGGTTCCAAGCCCTGCCTACTTACACAATTACATAGTTAAGTTTATTTTTTTTTTGGTTTGTGCGTCCGTCTTTTTAAGTGCACCCACTTAATTCATTATTTTTATTACCTATCTACGGAAACTTGTAATTGGCCTTCTTTATATGTTCATTTCTCTATACTTGTACATAGCTGTAAGTTTTCTTAAAATCTCAAAATATAATAAAATTTTAATTTTAAGGCTCAATTTACAGTGTCGATGTCGCGGAACGCAATGCGAAGGGAATTGTACACCGCATAATGAACTTTATATCAATCGTGTAACGTATAAACTAGTACGAGCTAAAAATAGGTCGCGCGTCTTCCAGGATCTTTTTTTCGTTTAGTTTGTACGTTACACAATTGAAATAAAGTTCATTATGCTATCTACAATTCCTTTCCCTTCCATTCCATTCCGCGGCAACGTAAATTGAACCTAAGAGGCTTTCACAAATAAGACCCAAAATGCCGGTACATTTTTATCAACATTATAATTTATCTTTTGTTACATTAGTATTTTCGAATAAAGTACACTCGACTTGCAATATTAGTTAATATTTACTATGCTTTACGGTTGAGCTTATGCATGTCCCAAGGAAACTTCAATAACTTAATTTTCTACAAACTTTTTTTTTGTATATTCAGGCTGCTTTATACGCAGATCCACATCTCGCTCGCGCATTGCGACATTTTTGGAGATATTAAATAACTGAATTTACTTACAAAAAAAAATCTGGCTAATCTATATTACCATGGTTATTCATGTACAAATGTTCAAAAAATATCATATTAATCCAAACAAGTTTTTTTATACATAAAAATGGTAACGAATGAACAAAACCTTCGATACTGTCGTATTTATGAAATCTTGATTAAGATGATATTTTTGTTGAATAGTTTTTTTTTTTTTTTTTTTTTTCTTATAGTTTGGCTCCACACATAGTGTATTTAGCCAGTGTCAAGTATTGTAGTTTTTCGTCGTATTATGAAATATTTTATGTAAAGTCAAGTCTTAGTCACAGTCAGTCAGGGTAGTCATAGTCCAGTCTAAGTGAGGTAGTCATAATCCAGTCTAATTCATGCCCTAGTAAAGTAGTGGCAACTTTACTAGAGGCTTCTATGGAATTTTGGAAGCAACTCGAAAAACCACGTTTCACTACATTATATCACTTGCCCACACTTATACTAATAATTCAGCACTTAATGCGTAAAATGCCACTAATTTTAAACATTAACACTAGAAAAAGCATAAGTTTTGTGAAATAATACAATGCAACGACGTGAACTTTTTCACGTTCCCGCCAAAAACTCTGTTGAATAGTTGTAATGTTATTAATGAGAATGTAGTTTAGCCAGATTTTGCGTCAGTAAATTCAGTTAATATCTTCAAAAATGTCGCAATGCGCGAGCGAGATAGTGGATCTGCGTATACAGCAGCCTTAATATTTTACAGCGATGCGCGGCACAATGGTCGTTCTAATCTGTCATCCCACTCTCTCATTTCCTTTCTCCTTCCTTCCTACCATTTGTTCATATACATACACACATGCTCACCGTGGAAATGCCGTAACCGTAAAGCATAGTAATGAGCCTAAACCATGAACAAATAAGGTATATTTTAGCGTGACTCACCATCGATAGTTCCGAACTCTCTCTCGTGCGCTCGAGTGAGCACCTGTTTGTATAATGTCTCGGCTTCCTTGTACTTGCCCTGGAACAATATATTAATTTCTATTTACCGTCGACTAGTAGGAGTCTTTAAAAATACGCCTCGAATATGAAGAACGTTCAAACAGAAATTCATCATTTAGGGCTATCTGACCACGAAACTGCGCAAGCGATAGCGCTGAAAGCAAATAAGCTGAGAGCCCTAACACATTGGTTTGAATACAAACGCGATTATAGTTGGGACAACATGAGGAAATTTGGTCAATGCATGTCATCACTGTCTTTTGGAGAAGTATATGGAAGTCAATCGCTACATGACTCATTTGACTATTTTTATAGTACCTTTCGATTGTTCTACGAGCTGTGCTTTCCGGTTATTAAAGTTAAAATTAGTAACAAACCTTCAAAACTAAACTGGTTGACAAAGGGAATTAAAAAATCTAGCAAAACGAAACGAATCTTGTATTTAAAATATAGAGAAGTAAACGTGAATAAGAGTAAAAATAAGGATAATTTTAAGAATTATAACAATTTATTTAAAAAATGCGTGCAGAAGGCTCAGAGAATAGTTAATTTTAGACGGATACAAAGTAATAAAAATAAATGTAAAGCCACTTGGGATGCAATTTCGTCTTCCGTAACAAGAAATTTAGATAAGAACGACATTGCACAAATTAATTTTAATGATAAGACTTTTGATGATCCGACTGACATTTGCAATATATTTAACAATTATTTTATCAATTTGACATCAATTCAACATGATAATCCAAATAATAAAGTTAATTTAAAATTCAGAAATCCACATTCAATGTTTATGTATCCTACGGATCCATATGAAATTTATAAAATCATCATGTCTCTAAACAATAGCAAAAGCAGCGGGTACGATGATATATCAACAAAGTTGTTGAAGTTTTGTGCCCATTTCATATGTAAGCCAATCGCGCACATAGTGAACCTATCGTTTGTGGAAGGTGTTTTCCCAGACGAACTTAAATTTTCTATTATTAAACCAATATTTAAAGCAGGTGATAAATTGGATATAAATAATTACCGGCCTATAGCTATTATTCCTATATTGTCAAAAATTTTTGAAAAAACAGCACATCTACGATTTAGTAACTTTTTAAATAAGTATGATGTACTCAAGAATGAGCAGTTCGGGTTTCGGAAAGGAAGCTCAACTGCACTTGCATGTTTCAATTTAATCAAAGAGGTGACAGAAAGCATTAATTGTGGATCGTCAGTAGTATCTCTTTTTCTCAATTTGAAAAGGGCGTTTGATTTTGTGAACCATACCAAGCTCTTAGGAAAACTTGATTGGTACGGAGTGAGGGGAGAAGCTTTAGAATGGTTGGCTAGCTATTTGCGGAATAGGAAGCAATGTACCGAAATAACTAAAATAGTCAAAGATAGGAACAATTTCTCCAAACATAAGTTCAGGTCAGGACCACTTATAAATAGCAAAGGAGTGCCACAAGGCAGTATCTTAGGTCCTTTACTTTTTCTTATTTACATTAACGATCTTCCAGAATACACTAGACACAAATGCATACTTTTTGCTGATGACACTACTGTAATTATAAAATGTGACAAGAAAGATGCTCCTCAGACGATTGTGGACGAAGCATTAGCGGATATAATTAGTTGGACAGAAAATAATAATTTAAATATTAATCTAAATAAAACTAAAATAATTCAATTTTCCTCTTATAATAACTATAAACATTCTATTGACATTACATATGGAAATCAAAAGGTAGAGGAAGTGGAAACATATAAGTTTTTGGGTATTCATCTAGACAGGCACTTGAATTGGAAACTACATGTCAATGAAGTCTGTCTAAAACTTAGCCGCTTTGTTTTTGCTCTAAAAAAACTGAGGCAGACGGTCTCTAAAGAAGCAGCGTTAACTGCATACCACGGATATGTGTCTTCGGTACTAAGCTATGGTCTTATGTTGTGGGGAAACTCAGTTGAGTCTCACAGAGCTTTCAAGATACAAAAAAGGTGCGTGAGGGCTATAAGTAAGGCTTGGTATTTGGACAGCTGCAAGCCACTATTTAGACGTTGTAATATTCTACCACTTCCATGTATGTATATTAGGGACTTGTGTATGTTTGCTAAAAATCACCCACAATATTTTATTATGCGAAATGAAATTATGCCTAGACAGAAGCGCTCTAAGTTCATGCATCTACTTTATCAACCTCCCTATCATAAAGACATTTATAAGAAGAACGTAGTTAATATGAGTATATTAGCGTATAATAAGTTACCGGATAATATTAAGATACTGCAGGGAAACATATTTAAAAGAAGTTTGTATAGTTGGCTGATCGACAATTGTTTTTACAACATGCAAGAATTTTTGAACTTTAAGTAGGTAATAAATTATGACATTGATAATATTAAGTAAAATAAATGACGTGTAATAATAATAATAATAGCAATTTGTAATATAATTAATATATAATTAATATAACTTCATATAAATATTTGCACGCCTGCTTGCGGGCTGGGTACAGTGACTGTGACATTACCTGTAATCTAAAATGTAATTTGTATGTGTGTATCCTAGCAAATAAACGATTGATTATGATTATGATTACGGTAGGGTTGTCGTGGTTGAGTTGAGGTTATCGAGGGTCGAGTTAGTATTGTCATGGGATAAGTTTGCGGTTGACGCGGATGAGTTTGTGGTTGTCGTGGACGAGTTTGTGGTTGTCCTGGATGAGTTAGTACTATCGTGGATACGTTTGAGATAGTCTTGGCTCAGTTAGTATTGTCGTGGATAAGTTTGAGATAGTCGTGGATCAGTTAGTATTGTCGTGGATAAGCATGAGGTTGTTGGGGTTGCGTTAGTATTGTCTTGGATAAGTTCAAGGTTGTTGTGGATGAGTTAGTGGTATCGTCGATGAGTTGGGGTTGTCGTGGACGAGTTGAGCATACCTGCTTGAGGTAGCAAGAGGCGAGGTTGTTCTTAGTCTTGGCGACGTTAGGATCGTCCGGCCCCAGCTTGCTCTCGTAGATCTCAAGCGCTCGCTGGTAGTACTGTTCTACTTCCTCGTACTTGTTCTGAAAAGATATGAAAAAGGTGTTTATTTGCTAAATTTGTTCTGGAAGGGAATACGAGTAATCGAGTAAACCGTGATTTTACTAGTATTAGTGAAAGATTTTGGACATTACTGAAATCACGAGAACAGGAAAAAAAGACGCTTCGCACCCAGATAGAGGCGCCTTGCTCAACACTTCATAAAACTCAAGCGTGGTCAAGACTTAGAATAAAACCTCTATTATATTTACTTGTGCAGATGACATAATTATTGACTGTCTTGATAGCTCAGTTGGTAGTAGCTCTGCCTTCTGAACTATAGGTTGTGGGTTCGATTCCCACTCGGGACAAATATTTGTGTGATGAACGTCGATGTTTGTTCCGTGTCCGGGTGTCGTATTGTATTCTATGTATGTATATACAAACAAAAAGTATCTATGTATTCTATCAGTTATCTGTTCCCCATAGTACAAGCTTTGCTTAGTTTGGGGATAGATGGCGCTGCGTGAAATGCCACCACATATTTATTTATTTTATTATAATAGATTGTCTTGACATTAGTGTGCGCTTCCAATCAAATCTTATTAATGTACACTAGCAATCGACTATGTGATTTACTAGGTGGTAGGACTTTTCTGCAAAGTTCTTCTAGGTAGGTACCACCGCTTTGCCAGTTATCCTGCCGCCAAGCAGTAGTGTGCAAGCACTACTGTGTTCCGGTTTGAAGGGCATCGTAGCTAGTGAAATTACTGGGCAAATGAGACCTTACGATCTGATCTCACGGTCTAGTAATCATATGTCTCACGATGACGTGCGCAGTGCAGTGTCACGTAAAACTTTATATTTTAGAGTTCCGGGTTACACTGCAATCTGTTATGGGCAGCCGTGAAGCTTAACATCAGGCGAACGACTCGCTCGTCACATCATTTGTTAACATAAAAAAATAGTTGTGGTACCTGGTTCTGGCAGAGCAGCGCGAGGTTGTTGAGCTGCTTGGCGACGTCGGGGTGGTCGCGGCCCAGCACGGCCTCGCGGATGCACAGCGCGCGCTTGCACAGCGGCTCCGCCTCGCGGTACTTGCCTGCGCGCACCGAGCGATACAAGCGCAGCCCACACACTCACCCTCGGTTTGTCGTACGTAACTTCAAAATACTGAACGCTCGTTGGTTGCATGTTGATCATCGGCTGTCTACTAATGAGCGTTGAGTATTTTTAAGCTGGCGTGAGTTTAACTCAAACGTACGAGAAACCGGAGGATTTTTGATCCATGGTTAAGGTAAATGTTAAAAATTGTAACAAACTTTGACGATTGGTTAGAATTTGTTACAATTTTTGACCTCTCGAAACCAAAACGCTTAATTAATACATGGGGGCATCTATTAACGTTTTGGTTTCAAGAGGTCAAAAATTCTAACAAATTCTAGACGGACCAATAAAACCAGGGTGGATTAAAAGTGGTAGTAGAGGGGTCTAAGGGTGGATTTACTGGTTCGTAGTTAAGGTACCCAAAAATTTGAACAAATTACCAAAATTTGTTAGAACTTTTGACCATTGGTTACCCTATGGATCAAAAAACTTACCCTTTAGTAATGACAATGTATGAAAGCATCCAATCTAATATATAATCTGGACTGTAGCCACCAAAGAAAACTGCCAAGTCATGAATCAAATTACAACTCCTATATGCTATGTTTACTGCTATAGTATTATATTATCTATGTCGAGGTATAGGAAAGGGTTTTTTGAAAATCTAACCTTAGATGAGGTGTTAAACATTGGATGATAAAACACTCATAGAAACCGTGAGCTGCAGTTATGAATACGTGTTGTTTGTTTGTATGTCTAACATGATAGCTGCAATTGGTAGTAGCTGTGTTTCTGAACTATAGGTTGTGGGTTCGATTCCCACTCAGGACAAACATTTGTGTGATGAACATCGATGTTTGTTTCGTGTCTGGGTGTTATATTGTATTCTATGCATGTATTTACAAACAAAAAGTATCTATGTATTCGTATCCGTTATCTGGTTCCCACAGTACAAGCTATGCTTAGTTAGGGGCTGTGTGATATGTCCACACATATTTATACGAAACCAACCTCGCTTCCCATACAAGACGGCCAAGTTGTTGAGGGTGGCCGCCACGGCGGGGTGGTTCTCCCCGAGGGTCTTCTCACGGATGGAGAGCGCATCGTTCAGCAAGTTGGCTGCTTCCTTATACTTGTTCTGGTCCCTGGGAATAAAGGTTCCAACATTTATGATATAGTAAACAACAGATTTAAGTCCTATTTCTGGATAGGACGGAGCTTGAAGCGTTATTCGCGACCGGTGTGGGTAGCTGTGGGTATGGTTAATATTCCACAGTAGGATAATATTGGGCATTCTATCCCACCCTGCTCGTTACACTCGCACCGCTCGTTCCACTCGCTTGGTGGGATAGCATGCCCAATATTACTTTTTAGTTTTACTGTTAATACGTAAAGCAGCATGCTCACGAAATTTTGCTTCAAGTTCATTGTACATAAATTACACAGAATCATAACATGACTGTAATTATGAAAACATGCAGTCATCGCAAAACGATGCTCAGCCACCTGATCACGGGACCGAGCTATCTGCAAGTTTACACAATGTTCGGACAAAATCGATATCCTTTCACTTTTTTCTCGGTGGCGAAGTACCTATAAGTTAGCAGGAAGAATATTCCCCTTATAGTTAACCAACGGTCAGGCGACATTGTTATATAACAATGCCTGGATATGTAGCTAAAAGCAAAACACAATCAAACTATTATTACACGCTGTAAAGATGGGTTAATGATATATAGGTGCTAATGTCATATTGAAACGATTTAGGTACCTACTGCACGAACAAAAATAGGTCAAGTTCAATGCGTTTATCAGCGGTGTTGAATGTATGACTCATCGTCACACGTAATGTAGATATATTTTATACTTAAGTAAGAACTTATTTAGAAGATGATGGGTAAATCGACTTTAACTTAAGATGCTGTTTATCGGTCACCTTAGATTTCAATACTTAGATTTCACATCCTTTTCAGGATTTAGCTTTTGAACAATGCTTAAAGATTTTTAACCAGATTGGCTCGAGTATCCCCTAGTAATCGAGCTTCTATGGTGCAGGACCTCCATAACATATAAAGTTAGCGAAACATTGCCAAAGTGAAATGACCACGAATTGGCTCAAGGTTCCCTTAGAAAATTTATATAAATCATGTTTCTAAACCTCGGATAGGCTCAGGTTTCTTCATAACACAGGTTAGCAAAGCATTGCCAAAGTGAAATGACCACGAATTGGCTCAAGGTTCCCTTAGAAAAATTTATATAAATCTTGTTTCTAAACCTCGGATAGGCTCAGGTTCCTTCATAACACAGGCTAGTAAAACATTGCCAAAGTGAAATGGCCACGAATTGGCTCAAGGTTCCCTTAGAAAAATTTATATAAATCTTGTTTCTAAACCTCGGATAGGCTCAGGTTCCTTCATACCACAGGTTAGCAAGATTCACCAAAAATTACGTTATGACCTGATTCGGCTCAAGGTCGCCCACAGAAACTATTTCACGTCCTGTTAGGATCATGTACTCCGACGACCCCAAAACATTAAAAAAACATTTGATTTTTTTAAATAGTTTGAATCCAGCGTGACCCTGCAGAATTTTATTTTTAATAAAAAATGGAAGTAGTCACATCTTGCAAAATCAATAAAAAAAAATCTACGCAAAATTTTCTAATTATTATATTCACCCATGAATTTTTAGCTTTGCACCAATCATTTTGAAATTAAGTTCTTACCTAGAAATATTTGCATAATAAAAGTAGTTTTTTTAAAAGGATACAATCCTGATTCTGGTTTCATACTGCTGAAAACACTGTTGTACACCGCTTCTGAACCTGCAATAAAAAACATGCTCAGGCCCAAAGTACCTACTTGTTTAAATAATTTACAGCTGGCAGACACATTGAATGCATTTATAATCGTTTAATTTTAAACCATCATACAGGCATTTAAGGGTAGTATTATAAATTATGTAATGGACATTTTTAACTGAGTGATTTAAATTTAAGTTTCTTTGCGAACATAATAAATATAATAAATTTATTTACTTAAATCATCAATCAAAAAATAACCAGAAAATTATTACATTGGTACTTTAAAGTAAATCCAAAATCAATAGGTCATGGAAACTTTACATAAACTGTGCATTTTTTAATGTAAGTTTATTTGCAAACAAAATGACAATGTTAGCCAGAATTTAATAAATTAATACTTTATCATGATATTTATGTATATAAATTTAGATTAATACTCACATAAATCGCAAAAAATCCGTGGGAAAATCTCATTTATCACGATCACTTCACAGTTCACACCATTGAATCACATAATGAAATAATGTACTTGTGTATTGCACAGCAATACAACAAAGTTAGTCGAAGAGTCACAGTACTTTCTTTCTCCTCTCTAAGCAGCTAGCCCTATTATTACATATTGGGTTAAAAATATTCACAAACTAGTTTAAATAGGTGGTATATAACCTAACATTTATAATACTTTGATTTAGTGATTATTTGTTGTATTTTTATCACAAATATGATATGGATAATATTAAAACACACGAATGTAAATGATTCACTTACGTATACCAAACTTTATATAAGTACTGATTTTAGTTTCATTCCTTACATAAGTAAAGAAATAACACTTAACGATCACATCTATAACTATTATAGATCCAAGAAATCCTAGTCATGGTCTGTAGAGGGAGCCGTGAACTACGAGGACCATATTTTATGGTTTTACAATACCCAGACACAGAACAAGTATTCACGTTTTTTTCTGTGCAGAAATATACTTGACCTGACACGGGAATCGAACCCGCCGCCTCTGGTTTATGAGTCGACCTGCTCATCCACCACACCATAGAGGCTGTCAATCCTTAAATTAAATTACATTGTCTCCTTGACTATAACTTCCAAGTAACAATAACATTACTCATGAATCTTCAGTTGTCAGCATTATCGCGTCACTGTGTCTTTCTACATAGGTACCGTCACAGAATAGACAATACTACTAAGTAGTACTGTACAATGCAGACGAGCTTTAAATTAATACACGGTGCCTTAGATGTAAGATGCAAAGTAGGTACCTAAGAGATAGAAGATAAGGCCCTAGCTCTTAGAAAGTGGTCTACTATTTACATAATTAATGCGTAGAACTGTAAAAATTTTTTTTTTATAGTTTACTGTTTTATTTAAATTCAATGATTGAAAAATATTATTTCTTGATGAAACCAACAAAATAAGTGTTTACACACATTATTTGATTTTACCGGGCTGCATAAAAACGCGCGTTTATAAACCGCTCGTATGCTTCAATTCATGAAAGCGGTGACGGTTCACGTTTGAAGAAAGACACAGGTGATCGATATTGCATAGTAAACAAATTTAGCATTTGTCCTTTTCTTTCCTGAAATGGTTATTGAAAGATGTCAAAATGAGATATCGATAATCGATTGATTGTATGATTTAGCTGTATTCAGCGAAAGCTTATATTTGTATGCTTCGTGAAGATGAGATGGTTAACTTTTGTTAGTGAAGATTATTGCTAACGATGCAATACTGATTGTTTTAAATACACTGTTTTGCCAGAACAAAATCATTCTTTTTCAAGAAAATAACCTTGCAGCAAGTGCAAAGTACTCAGTGCAAACTAACAAAAAGAAGAACCGGAGTTTTAAAATGTTAGTGAGTATTTATTTTTAATGTAATTTATTTATTTTGTATTCTAAATGTTTTTTTAATTTTTCTCTACTAATATGTTTTTTGTTTTCAGGTCTGACTCTGAGTACGAAAATACCATTTCGGCAGTAGCCCCTCAGTGCGCGCCGCCATCCAAAAAGGCAACAAAACGCGGCGCCCCCGTCGCCGCATCGCCAGCACCGAAAAAACAATCGAAAGCAAGAGCGAGAGTCCAGGAATTGTTCGGGTAATTATCTGCAGACTACAAATACGTGCATACCAAAATAATATTATTTTTTCGTTATCAACTAATGTGTGCTGTTATTTTTAAGGTCTGATTCTGAATCGGAACCCGAGAACCCAGCGGCGACGTCCTCCTCAACCTCATCCAAAAAGAGGCCGCAAAAGTCAAACAAAAAAGGAGCCGGTAGCGAGCAGCCTTCCAGCCTGTAAGTTTTCAAACGCCTGATTCAAAGTAAATTAACCTACGACTGAGTAATGTTCCATTATAAGAATTCTCGTATTAAGTTAAGCTGACAGTCATTATCTCGTTACTGGTGCTTAAAAACTTTTCAATGTTATAGGTACATGTATATTATTATGTATTACGCGTATTTTAACGCGGTAGCACTCGGCAGAAATTTTTATGTATTGTTTTACTTTCATTGTTACAGAAAAAAGTCCGGGTTCTTCAACTATATTTTGAAGGCGGAAGAAAAGGCTGCTCGGGAGAAAGAGGAGACGGCCGCGAAGGTTCTGTACTCGTCCTTTACGAGCAGGGTGGCGGCTGGGCGTCAGCGGCGCGCCAAAATAACGGAGGGCAACTTTTACATAGATTTGAAAATTTATAATACTGATGACGCGCTGACAGGGACCTCTCAAACTTTGTACAAAAAGGCCTTAGTGGCCATTAAACTCCAAACTGCAGAGGGCTCCCCGCCTTGGGAAAAAATACAGCAATTTATGGAGGACGCCTACGGCGTCTTCAAAGGCTCGGATCCGGTGGTCTACAAAGATTAGTCACCAATTTTATATAAACCTTGGTGACTAATCTTTGTATCCCATCGTTAAATTAGTTCATAGTAAGTAATAGTTTAGGTAATTTAAGTAGGTTAAGATAAGTAGGTAGGTACTTAATGTTACGATAGTATATAGGTTACCATATTGATACTTCAAATATATTATATTTTCTTATATGGCTTATATTTTTTGATTTTCTGGTTTTAGTTAGGCACAGTTAATAATACTTACAAAGATGCCTTATTGTGCAGTCTGTAGTACTTCCGTTGACGCAAAGTCTTGGATAGGGCACTTGCGAAGTAACGTTCATAGAAATAACAATAATAATTTTGTTGAACCACATAGCGAGGGTGTTGATATTATATCTTCGGCATTCCGCAAACGAATCGCCACTTACAGGTTAATATGTAATGAACAAGCTCTTAGTTCAATTGATGCGTTTTTTATTTCGATTCGCGATAAACTAAGCACTCTTTTAAACGCTTGTCTCAATAAACACATTTGCTTTAAAATAAACTTAGAGTACTTCGCTAAATTTCTTATGTTTAAAAATAACACTGAAGAAATGAAATCATTTCTGACTAAAAATATTATTCTATACAAAAACTCTAACTTTGATGTGTTCTTTTCAGACATGGTAAGTTCGTTAAAAGAAAAAGTAGAGTCATTTGAACATCAAGATTCAGGGTGGTCATTTTTACATAACACTCATTTGGAGGTCAATATTAACAAATATGAACCTCTACGCGGTTCCAGCTATATCGAATTACCGAAAAAAATTAAAAATAAAAAAGCATGTCTCAACATTCAAAATAAAGACAATTGTTGTTTCATGTGGTGTGTTACGGCTGCTTTATATCCAGCTAAGTCACACCCAGAGCGGGTAACATCTTATCCAGACTTCCGCACAGTATTGAATGTAAATGATGTGCAGTTTCCGGTTACGTTTTCTGATATACAAAAATTCGAGAGCAATAATTCGCAGCTCAGATTTATCGTATATGGGTTAAAAAATAACAAAATTATTGTGGGTCCTTTATACAAGTCGGAAAATAAAGAAGAATCTAGAAAGACCATTCATTTGTTGTTACTGGAAAACAACTCGGGAACGCAACATTATTGCTTAATCAAAAGCTTGTCTAAACTTGTTAGAAGTCAAATGACTAAACATCACGGAAAACTTTATTTTTGCGAAACGTGTTTAGTATTTTTTTCTAATGCTGCAGAGCTAAATAATCATGTTTGTGGTGGTGTTGTTACGGTGTTACCCGAGAAAGGATCGGTGATTAAATTCAAACATTTCGAACGTAAGCAGAATGTTCCTTTTGTTATATATGCAGATTTCGAATCTTTATTAGAACGAAACTCTGACCTTGACATTGACACATGTAACACGTCAACATTGCATCATCACTTACCAGCGGCGTTCGCCTATTACATTGTTTGTTCTGTTGATGAAAATTTAAATCGTTTTGTATCGCATCGCGGTCCCGATTGTGTAGAAAAATTCATTAAATGCATATTTGAAGACATGCAAAACATTCATAAGATTTTGAATAAAGCTACTCCAATGATTTACACTGAAAATAATGCACTTGATTTTCAAAATGCCACTCGTTGTCACATATGCGAACATTTTTTATTTTCAGACAAGGTTCGCGACCACTGTCATATCACCGGTCACTATCGTGGTGCAGCGCATAGTCTTTGCAATTTGCAATTCAAACGTCCATCGTTTGTACCAATATTTTTTCACAACTTGTCCGGCTATGATTGCCACTTGTTTATAAAAAAATTAGGGGAAGCTCCTGGTGCAATTAAGATCATTCCAAAGACGAAAGAAAATTACATATCCTTTACAAAAATTATTGCTGTGTCAAAAAACGAATTTATTCAACTCCGATTTGTTGATTCGTTGAAGTTCTTGGGAGCTAGTTTGGATAAACTAACAAAAACTTTGCATAAAGACAGCTTTAAACATTTGCGTGATTTTTTTCATGACGATAAAAAATTCCATCTGCTGTCGCGGAAAGGTGTTTACCCGTATGAGTACATGGATATGTGGGAACGTTATGAAGAGCGGTCTCTTCCCTCCAAAGACTGTTTTTATAGTTCTCTAACAAATGAAAACGTATCCGACGAGGACTATGAGCACGCGCAATTAGTTTGGACAGAGTTCAGAATGCATGATTTAGGACAGTATACGGATTTGTATTTAAAGACAGATGTTCTTTTACTAACCGACATTTTTGAAAATTTTAGAAAAACATGCAAACAGCATTACGATCTTGATCCTGCTTTCTATCTGACAGCACCGAGTTTGTCATTTGATGCAATGCTTCTTAAAACCGGAGTTCAACTTGAACTCATTGACGATTTGGCTATGCTGAGAATGATTCAACACGGGGTACGTGGTGGAATTTCGCTTTGTTCTCATAGAAATTGTTCCGCGAATCACGCTGCTCTTCCTGGTTATGACCGGACTAAACCGGATTCTTATATCATTTATATCGATTGCAATAATTTGTACGGATTCAGTATGAGTCAGTATTTACCATTATCGGGTTTCAAATTTATGGAGCAAAATGAAATCAATTCTTTGGATGTCACAGAAATCCCAGATGATTCTGTGCACGGCTTTATTCTAGAAGTCGATTTGATTTATCCGAACGAACTGCATAGTGCACACAACGATCTCCCGTTCTGTCCTGAAAAATGCATCCCTCCAGGTGGAAAAACGGAAAAACTTGTACCGAATTTGTATGACAAACATTTTTATGTTATCCATTACATCCATTTAAAAACCTGTCTGAAACATGGATTAATATTGCGTAAAATACACAGAGTAATAAAATTCGTGCAGGGACCGTATTTGAAAAAATATATTGATCTTAACACGCAGTTACGTCAACAGGCAACATCAACATTTGAGCAAGATTTTTTCAAGTTGCTAAACAATAGTATATTTGGAAAAACGCTAGAAAATAATGAAAAACGGGTTAATGTTAAATTAGTCAACGAATGGACAGACAAAAAAAATAGCACTAAAAAGAAAACGACGGCTGCAAAATTGATTGCAAGTCCACATTTTCATAGCGCATCTGTGTTCTCTAAAAATTTGGTCGCAGTGCAATTGAAACCAGATCGCATAGTTTTAGACAAACCAATCTATATCGGTTTTACCGTACTTGAGCTATCAAAAAGTCACATGTATGACTTTCATTACTCGGTATTTAGACCTGTCTATGATAATCGCATTAAGATGTGTTACACTGACACTGATAGTTTTATATATCATATTGAAACTAAAGACGTATACAAAGATCTAAAAGAAATCTTTATTTCGTATTTTGATACGAGTAACTATGCGATAAATAACGAGCACAACATTCCTCTTAAAAATAAAAAAGTTCCTGGCCTTTTTAAGGATGAGATGGGGGGAAAAATGATCACTGAATTTGTAGGTCTCCGTTCCAAACTTTACTGCGTGAAAACAGCTGACAGCATCATTAAAAAAGCAAAAGGTGTAAAAAATACTGTCGTTGACGAACTAGATCTGGCCGACTATAATAAAACCTTATATCACGGAAACGTTTTGAAAAAAACAAATGTTCTTTTTAAATCAATAAAACATGAGGTATTTACACAAAAAGTAAAGAAAGTGGCTTTGTCAGGAAACGATGATAAGCGTTTGATTTCTGCTGATAAGGTATCCACAAAAGCTTGGGGTAACTGCTCAATCCTTTTTAGGACAGGTAAAATTGATTAAAATCATTCATGTACCTACCTACTTTTTTTAAGGTATTCATACTCAAGTGAAATCAAACATTACGGAACAGCAGAGGTTGTAACTGGTCTTAGCTGCAATTATTGATATTGTTATTTTTAATTAAAACATTCACCAAGATTAAAACATGGAACTAAAACGGCCTGCTCATAGTCGTTATGCCCTGCAACAAACTCGTCTGCGGAGTTTTGACTCTTGGCCTAAAGGATTAGCTCAGTCACCAGAAGAAATGGCTGAGGCAGGTTTTTTCTACACAGGACAAAGTGATAAAGTGATTTGTTACTTCTGTGGTGGTGGTATCAAAGACTGGTCAGCTCCAGACCGACCTATGATAGAGCACGCACGATTTTTTCAAGACTGTTCCTATATTTTAATTTTGAAAGGTGAAAGATATATAAAAGATATAATAGAAAAAAAATATGATCAGTATCAAAAATCTGAGGCGTTCAATGTTAGTAGTGATAATATTAATGACGACGATGATATTCAAAGTAAAAAGTACTTTAAAATATGATTTGTAAAATTTGTTTCAATGATGAGATTTCATTATCGTTAAATTGTGGACATCTTAGCTGTGTAAAGTGTGCACTATCTTTGAAAAATACATGCCCATTTTGTCGTAAAATGTTTTTTAGAGTTATAAGATTATACTTTTAAAATATTGTTACCTACCCTAGCTTAATTAGTTTATAATTATATGTCCTAGGTTTAATAAATGTATGGTACCTATAATACTATTCAAATTGTTTTATTATTTAGTTTTAATATACCTACCCTGAATTAGGTATTAAAATAAACAGAATATTAGTCAGTATACTGCACAGGTGGTATGGTTTCCAATTACCGTTCTTATACACAACCAATTGCTTTGCAAGCAAATATTCTGCCATTGCTGTAACAAGTTTGAACTTGCTGATCTTATGCGCGCAGGTGGTATAGTTTCCAGTTACCATTCACAAACTGCATTGCTAGCAAATAACTGAATCTGAAGTGCACAGGTGGTACGGTTTCCAACTACCATTCTCATACACGATCAAACTGCTTTGCAAGCAAATATTCTGCCATTGCTGTAACAAGTTTGAACTTGCTGATCTTATGCGCGCAGGTGGTATAGTTTCTAGTTACCATTTGCAAACTGCATTGTTAGCAAATAACTGAATTTGAAGCACACAGGTGGTACGGTTTCCAATTACCAGTCTCATACACAATCAAACTGCTTTGCAAGCAAATATTCTGCCATTGCTGTAACACGTTTGAACACGCAGGTGGTATGGTTTCCAGTTATTATTAGCGTAGGTACACAACAAAACTGTATTGTAAGCATGTATGATTCAGACATTGTTAAAGTTATTTAATAACTGTAATGAATAACCGCATTCAAACGGGCGCAGGCAAACGGAGCAGCAGCAAGCAACAAAGCACAGCAAGGGTTATTTTTATTTCAACGAAAACCTATCTACCAAAACAAAGTACCTAATGGTGAGTTTTGTTGTTTTTAAGTTACTTTCTAAATAGTAAGTGTAAGTGTTTAGTAAATGTGTTTAAAATATTTTGTTTGTTTCAGGCTACTCAGAATTATGGTTTCTCGATTTTGTCCGACCCAGAAGAACGCGCTGTTTCACCGGATCCGTTTTCTCAGTGTGCTCAATACTTCGAGCCTCCGACACCGCCGAACTCCCATGAACTCTGCGATGTCATCAAGGCTCAGCAGAAGGCGAAATCTAAGAAGCCCAGCAAGAGAATGGCAAAAGGCCATGTAATAGAAAAACGTCAGCGTGGTTACGAGCCGTCGTTTGTTATTAATGGAGAACCATCTCGAGGAATACGACTAATCAAAATACAAATTTTAAATATGGATAAACCTCAGCGGCATTCGAGTGACTGCAAATGTGAGGAATGCGAAGACAATGTAATGCTTAGTGCCCAATACGTTGTGAGAAATGTAAATGATACTATATATGATCAAACACAAAATGTAATCAATAATATTTCAAAAAACTTATGTGGTTATAGTTATGATTTTTCATAAAATTATTGTAATGTACCTACGTAATTATTTCTGTTTTATGTTAATTAAATATATTAAATTTTAATAATACTTAATTTTTATCATCACAAAATGTACTTCAATGAAGTTATAAATGTAGTTATGTAGTTATGGTTATGAATTTTCATAAAATATTATAATGTTGTATCTAAGTAATAATTTTCGTATTTGTTAAGTAGATATAAGAAATAATATAATCATTATGTGTAATTTAAGCTTACTTATAAAATAAATGGTATTTAACTATAATAAAATCTTTTTTTCCTATTAGAGTAGATTAGGTAGGAAATAAAAAATAATGCTTATAATAGTTAAAATATTTATTACAATGAATAAACAATTTCTTAAATAAATAAGTTAAATTTAAAAATATCATTATCTTCACACCATTTTTTTATACAAATTACATTTCTTAATGCACATTGTTTTTTGTGATTAACACAGTTATAATATAAACTATCATACCGTGAGTGCAACTTCATAAAATTAGGACACCCTTTTTCGCCTATATCAACTACATCACAGGTCTCACAAAGCTCCTGAATCCATTTAATCTTCTCCTGGCCTTTAGTTATAACTTTTTTTCTAATCAAATATGGTACTATGGTACGCTTTAGTTCTCGGTGGTCTATGAAACCTTCGCTCCACATAATTCCACGGTTGTTTTCAATCCATTTCACTTGTCTTTTTTCTTCTTTTGTTAAGTTGTTATAGGAATAGGGAGGCTTCACCAAAAACGTTTGGCTATGATCTTCACTTGTAATTGCAATTTCTTTTATGATAAAATTGTTTCTTGAATCTTTGAATCCTTGAAGATCTACTATGATTGTATCAGGATTCATGTTATCTTTTTCACCAAGTTGCTTAGAGGCTTGTATTCCACAATACAGTCGTTAAGAATAAGACAGTATGCCGAAGTATTAGCAGGAATCTCTGTGTTGCTTTCAAACTCCACGCGTACGTTTACCACAGGTCCTGATTTTATATTGTCACACTGTCTAGAGCAATCAATAACGAAAAGTGGAGCTATTTCCTTAAAATTGGTTATACTTAACAAGGGCACGGTCCCACTACCGTAATAAGACTGTTGAAATCTGACATACTGCTCGTATAATATAGCATATTTGTGATCGGTAAAATTAACATTAAGGCTTTCGTAAGGAAAATACGTAGAATTGAGGTACACTTTCAAATCGCGTAAATTACAATGATCAAACTGTGACATATCTTTATCCCATTGATTTTTTCTATTTGTTTGAAGACCAACAATTACATATCTGGGTTTTTCTATTTGAGATGACGTTTTAATAGACCACGTGTGTTTTGTACTTTGAGGTAATAAAGGATACTCATATAGATCCCAGTTTCTAAAAGCGAGCATAATCGGTCGATCCTTTTCCAAAATTTTCAGTAAATTAATTTTTTCCTTGTCGGATACTTTAACATGTGGCATGCGCCAAATTATTTTATGAATTTCTATATTTTCTATAGTTTCTCCATTATTCAGTTTTACAGCATTTAAGTCTGTATTGCTACGTAGAAGAACCAATTCGTGTTTACAGTTAATGATAATTTTTTTATAATCTTCTGCGAATCCGAGAAAATTTCTGAGCGGTATTGATGCTGAAAAGTTCACTCCTTGTCTTGTTCCATGAATGTCCCATCCCCAAGCTTTTGCTACTCTAGAGTCATCTAAACTCATAGATATCAAAGATTTCATAGTAGTTGATATACCAGCATTTTTGATCTTATCTATTTCCACTCCGTTAAGCTCATACCTAATATCTTGAAACAAGTAAAGCAGAGGATTGTTTGTATATTCAACGTGATCAACCTTCTGTTTTATATCTTTTTTTAAAATATTCACAGTTCCTTCTAAATACAAAGTACTGGCTGACGGTAGCACGTATAAATCTTGCTGATTAATAGGAATACGAATTTCATCATTCCTGTTAAAACTTGTCACATAAGGCTTGTATGAATGGAATTCGATGCCGTCGATTGTGTTGTCGCAGACAGGTGTACTTGTTATATCTAAAATGCTCATTTTAGAAGCCCAATAAATTTCAAATATTTTTTATTTTCTTTACTTATTTTTATTTTCCGTTTAGATGTGTCTTTGCGAATTGTGCAATTAACACTGATTGCTCTTGATACAGGATTCACGTATTTATTGTAGTCAATCATTTCCTTTTAAGATGTAGATAGAGCTGTATTTCCTCACCTCTTAGATTAACCAAATTATCGTTTACGTCCAATACTCTAATATTAATAGAACTGATATTATGTTGATTGACAGGAAAATAAATGATGTTTTTAGGTATTTCTATGATTCTATATCCAGGAGGTACATTTGGCGCAAATTCATGAATAATATGACTTGATTTTCCGTTAATATATGATCCGCTTACTATATCACATTCGATCCTTACCACAGTCGTTGATAAAATGTTCACTGGAAGCTGCGACTCATGTATTATATTAGCTTTTAATACCTGTTTGCCGAAACCTAACAACATTCCAAGAGAACTTTCTTTCTCAAAATGTATGTCTTTAGTGCAATATATAAATGTTTTTAATGTATTGTTGTTGCAGTACAATTTAAGATTTGCATTTTTCATTTTGGTTTTCAAGTAGTCACAAATATCTTGAAGTTCATACGCTCCTTCGGGTATTACTATGATTTCATTATCATCGTAATAGAATTTATTATTTGTAATATCAATATTTGGAATTGAATTAAAAGTAGACAAATACAATAAAGCACACTCGTATTCTTCGTCAAGCTGTAATGCAGGCGAATAACTTGTTGATAAAAGTGATGTACTACCAGTTATGGACAGTGTGAAAGACATTGTAGTAATGACATAAATTAAAACAGTACTTTATATTTTATACATCTTTATTAATGTTTTCTAAATATTTACTCAACACAATAGTGGGGTTTTTCCAAAAATTTACAAGATATTTTATACACAGGTGTCCACAATTAAAAGAGTTAAAGCTTTGATATTTGCTATAATTGTATGTTACATCTTGTTTTAAATAATTAATCAATTCATAGGGTGGCTTTAAGTCACCGAAACTATCAAAATATTCACAATAATCTAAAAACTTAACGTAGGCTACCCAATGAGTTCCTTCGTTCGCCATACTATCCAAATTAACGACGGCACATTCAACTTTTCTAGGATGTTTTGGTAGCGTATCTCTCATATAAACACCTCTGAAGTAAGGTATGCGATGGACAGCATATTCTAGGATGTCTATGTTTGTGAGTGGACGATTAGGTAGCCGTTTCATTAGTTTTTTGATTTAACAAACAATCCATTACCCTTTTTATAAGGTTTCATATACAAGCCCTTTCCTAAGGCTATAGCTTCCATCACTTTATTATGACGCTGAGCTTCCTCCAAGTTGCGTTGAGCTGACTTATAATCGTTTACAGTTTTAGCGATTCCTGCTGCACCACCTGCCGCAGCGCCCAATGCAGATAATCCAGCGAAAATGGGTATTAAAGGTAAAATACCGCCTGTTTTTGGCACTGGTATAATGCGTGGCAGACTCATTCCTTTATTTTTGGAATTAATAAGTTTTTTCGCTGCTTTATATGCTAGTTTAATAGCCGTCGTGTTATTTTTTGGTTTTCTTTTCTTCAAACTGGAGCGAATTGAAGAAACCAATTTTTTGAAAGATTTCACTCCAGCTCCATGCTTTAATTTAGTTTTCATTACTTTACTTACTAGCCAGGAGGCTAGCTTTTCTCCTTTGCCAGCATCTTTAGATTTTATTCTCTGTTTTGCCATATTTAACAACTCCGAATCCGCTCTATGACGATCTTCTAAACTATTGTTAGCCGAGTATGCGATGTCGTGTTTCATACAAGCTTCATCCAATTTATTTATTCCTTTATCACCTCGCTGTAATCTTTCCTTCAGTTTCGTGCCCGGTCCGCAATAATTATATCCAGGTAAATGTAGTTCAAATGGTAAATTATTTATTACACTGTTAATAAGTCCTCTACCTCGCGTAACTGACATTATAATGTCCTCCAACTCGTTGTATCCTGATTTTTATACAATAGCTCGTCTATCAATCCAACTGTTTTCACTATTAGGCAAACCTAACCATTTTACAAATAGTTTGTTGCCTTTTCTTCTTATAACTTTTTCAATTAGATAAATACTTGGACAGTTAGTTCTTTGCAGTTCGTGCTCATAAAAACTTCCCAAAATTGGTTGCTTTTTAATATCTACTACTAAGTAAGTTATAGGGAATGTTTTATTAATTTTTTTAATCACGAACAGTTCTGTCGACCAGTTGGGGGTATAGCCCTTTTCGAAACTGCCTTTGTATTTGCTTATCCTCACATAATCCCCAATGCTAAATTTATTTCTTTTCAACATAAATATCTGTGATTTTCGAATATTATATCTGACAATGTTTTCATTCTCTTTATTTACGTCTACTGGTTTATGTTTGGTAATGCGGTGCTCTGTGTTGTTGTAGCATTTCACAACACTTTCTAAGGGCTTGCCAATCCATTTGTAACTACCGTTTAGACTAAAGTATTTGTATAATTTGTTTTTCAATGTTTTAATTAACCTTTCAACAATCGAAGCTTTTTTTACTGAATATGTAGAATAATGATTGATATTATACAAAAGCATGAGTTTCTTAAAGTTTTCATTGTAAAACTCTTTTCCCATGTCTGTTTGTAAGCTTATTGGAGAGCGATTAGTGATTTTTAAAATGTGTTCGAATGCATTTGATACTTCTGTTTTTGATTTTGTCTTGACTGGAACAGTTAAGCAAAGTTTTGAGAAGCAATCTATTATAACTAAAATGAATCCAAATCCATTATTGTATCGCTTTAAATTCTGTATATCAATAAGATCTGCTTGCCATAAGTCATCGATTCCCTTTAAAACCACAGGTCGCCTTGGGAAATTTCTTCTTGCTGTTTTGTGAATTTCATTTACTACTTCTTCCTTACTCATTTTAAGTTTAATTTTAAAATATTTTCTAACTCAGCTTTAGTACAATAATTTTCTTCAAGTTTACCGACTGAAATCAGTATGTCGTTTTTAATAGCATGAAGTAAATGTTGGACTTCTTGTTTACTGTAATAATTTTGTTTAATCCTGTCCACATAATCCTTGTTAACAGCATCACTATCCGCCGAAGGAGTTCTCACCCCTGTCAATCTTGTCTGTTGTAAATCGAATTCTTCGTTTTCCGTTTTTGTTAAAGTATTGTCAAATATACCTAGTAATTCTGTCAACCGTAAGCGTTTATGTATATGGTTACCAAATTTATCTGTATTCATTGCATCAGGTGAACCGCAATGTTTAAGTTATGAAATGGAAATGAGTTAATTTTGAAAATTTCAATGTATTTATTTATTTATTTATTACACCACTTTCACGCAATTCTTCGATGATTGATATTATTTCGTTATCTACTCCTGTGTTACCAGCATCACGTGAAGCAATTAATAATTTTAATCGTTCAATCAATTCATTTGGATCGTCCCAATATACATAATCAGTAGTTCTCTTCCATTTTTTTAACAGTGGCAATCCGGAACCTTGTCTTAAATCTTGATTACTGCCTTCAGTACTTGCAGAAACTTTTCGTAATTTAAATAATGGTTTTATAATGGCTAAGTACTTTCGTCCTCTGTTGCTTTTCATTGGCTTGTTTGGATCATAATCTCTTCTGTGAGCATTAGTATCTAACAGCATTGACTTATAGTGCATAGTATCTTCATCCGTGACCGCAGCTAAATCTGGGATCTTTCTAAATAACAGCTCGTATATTCCAGGGGTTTTTTTGTATTTACGTCCACTAACTTGTACGTAGTCATCAGTAACAGTAACACGAGATGACCCCATCATTAGCTTTCCGCGTTCATTCCTTACACCAAATGGAATGTTGCTCAAAACGTCTGGAGACAGAGACCAAGAAGATATATTATAATCTTCATTACTTTCACTAGATCCAACTGTCTTAAAAGATACATTGCTTGTATCTTTAGCATCACTTTCATCTTCTTCCTCACTCTCCTGATACTGATCTGAATTATCCGTTTTATCTTCTGAATCAGTGTCTTCATATTTTGTTGTATTGCCAACTGTGATATCAGACTGCCTCTTAATAAGAGTTTTATCAAAGTCTTTTGACTCAATGGATGTGTTGAGCTTATTATTATCTGCACTTGTATTCTCATTTTTCATAATTTGATTAAGTGGGTTAATTATTGGTTTAAAAACGTTTCTGATCACTTGATCATTTTCATTCTCTATATCTTTCATTTGACGTATTTTCTTTTTAACGGCTTCTGCAGCATTTACTATTTGTCTTTTTAGATCTTTTTCCATATTTATTATTTTGAAAATAATATGTACTTATCTTTGTACTGTTTAGTGTATAATGAAGTCCTATGTATGAAACTTTTATTTATAAGTACTAATTAAACTTGACAAATGTGTCAAAGTTTTTTCTGTAGGCACCTTTGTTTTTTTCACAATCTTTGTTAATCACTAGGTAGTTGTACGGTTTGCTCCAAATCCTTGAACACATTTCTCTGAACTCTAACCATGTCATGTCTGTAGTTACATGTTCATCATAAATATGTCTCATGTTTACATCATCTTGTTTAAAGAGTATAATTAAATTTGCATTATCTCTCACCAACTGTTTAGGTATTTTACTATAAGTTTGATTTAAATAAAAACAATCAATGTGTTTATGTCTACCCATAGCGAAATAATCTCGCATGTTCGACTGGTTTTCACATGCAACATCATCAAATATTATTATTGAATTAGGTTTGGCGTCCTGTGGACTAATAACGTCTTCATTAGCTTGATATTTGGTGAAACAAATATTAGGAACCATTTCCAGGACTTTTTCTAGAAATATATATTTCGGTTGATACAAAGTTTTAGAATATACATATATATTACGGTAACGTAATCCTTTTTCATGTAAAAGGAGACCAACCATTAAGTTTGTTTTTCCACAATTAGATGGTCCGATAATCAAACAGCGCATTGTGTTTGGAAGTAATTTTCCATGTCGAAAGATGTTTTTTTTACAATCTTCATATATTTTGTTAAAACTCAATGATTCCGCTTGTTTAATAAACTTCATTTTTATGTATCAATGTTAGGGATGTTTTCCATGCAATGATAATTTTTTCGTTGTTATGGTCGTTATATACGAGTCACCATCAAAGCTTGAACACTAAATTTTCTCGCCATAACAGGATTTCGAAAGCGAAGTAGAATTACTTCATCAACGACAATAAAATAAAATAATATTGGGTATGCTATCCCACCAAGCGAGTGGAACGAGCGGTGCGAGTGTAACGAGCAGGGTGGGATAGAATGCCCAATATTATCCTACTTTCCACATACATTCGTTGCTCGCTATGATTATTCTACGATATAATTATAAGATTTACAAATAATTTATAGCTCCCGATTCCTGTAATACAGTTTAAAAACTAGCTCAAGGATCTATGGATTCATTAAAACAATGTAAATAAACTATTTAGAATAAGTATTTAGCCTCACCTGTACACCAAAGCGAGGATATTCAACATGGTAGCCACATCGGGGTGATCATGGCCGGAGGTCTTCTCCAGGTCCTCGAGGGCCTGCTTGCAGAGAGGCACGGCCACCTCGTACCTTCCCTGCGAGGCGTACTGGATCACCAGGTTGTGGAGGGTGCGGAGGCGGGCCGGGATCTCGTACCCAGCGTTCACTTGCTGGGCGAAGTGCAGAGGCGGGGTCGGGGACATTGCTGGAAGTTCACAGAACATATGTTTTATTGGTGACAAGCTTTAGTGTCTAGATGGCGTTGACACAAATAAATGAGAGAATGCATGGAAAAGCCAAGGAGCCAAACACAACTCGCCTGCATCACCTAATTGATTTTTTTTAATTGTTTATAGGCAAAGTAGCCGGCGAGCAGCCACTCAAAGTGGCGCTCTCTGTGGTAGACCTATGTTTAGCACTGGACGTCTTCAGGCTGTTGATGATGATAGGCAAAGTGTTTAACCACTGTCTCACTTGATGGAAAGTGATGACGCAGTTTACGATGTAGCATGCTGGCCTAGAAAATACATCTGGGATCTGGGAGTCTTCAAGGCAAGAGTTATAGTTAGCTGCTAACAAGGATGCCGGCAAGGTGTTCGCACTATAAAGTGCATAGCAAAACGCTTAGTGCGGGTTGGTGGCATTTCAACCATATAATTATGGGCGCCGTTCTTTGTGCGCCTTGCAGATGTCCGGTAAAAGAAGGCAGATGGAGGAATAAGTTTCCTATGTCATAACACCTGCATAATAACAAAAGTTTAATCCAAATTAAAGAACCTGAAACTTTAGGATACCATATAACTGGTACTTATAATAGTATCCTTTATTACTTACATCGTGCACCGAAACATGAAAAAATACATCTGTGCTTACACTTATTATTCCTGTTGTCCTCATGGTCATCGTCTGGGAACAGATCGACCATCGGGTCATCTCGCTTCTTCTCACTCTGTCCGCTGCGGTTCGAGTCCGACTCTTCATTGATATCGCTGTCGTATTTGCTGTAATTAATCAAACATATAAATTAATTTTATGACTGATCATGGTTGTATATGTCTTAGAACTGTTAAGAACAGAAAATCCAAATTTATTCATGTGCTATGTTTAGCACATTTAGCTCTACAGCGTTTTGGCTTGTTTCCACAGTGCATACAAACTGCAGCCCTTCAAGATAGGTTGCCAAAAAACTTCTTCAGGGTTGGTAATGCATTAGCAACACCACCGCTTACCATCTATCTGCTTGTTCGAAACTTACGTCGCCAGCTCATCCAGAAATCAGACGTTTCCTGTATCCTAAAGTCACCTTACCGAATAGATCATGAAGTCCAGGTGTTTGTTTCTTCCTCCAGTTGTGCCAGGTGTGCCACCCTCTGTTCAGACGCCTGGAGATGCTGTTTAGCTGTTGCCAGCTCATGCAGAAATCAAAATCTTTCTGTATGATATGCCATCTTACCGAATGGAAGCCATGAAGTCCAAGTGTTTGTTCTCCTCTTCCAGCTGCGCGACCCTCTGTTCAGACGCTTGCAAATGCTGCTGGGCTGCAGCCAGCTCGTCACGGAGCCAGGCGTTCTCCTGGCACAGCCGACGGACCTGGGTACGCAACTTCTGCTTCTCGGCCTCCACTGATTGCAAGTGGGAGGCCAGGGCCATCATAACCTGGAACAGATTGACGTGATTTTGGTTTAAATGTGAGAGAAATTATAGGATGGAATTTGTTGTTGTTTTTACCAAAATGAGTCCCGGAACTCCTTTGAGCAATTTTCGCTATTCCCCTTTGAATCGGCCATACACACCTAGTTGAAAACATCATTCTGTAGTAGTCGTTTTTTCTTACCGTTTACAGTAAAAAACTTTTCCCGTTTGGATGACATTAAATTACATAACAATAGATGTACAATTTTATTAAAAGTAATACGACCGTCGTACGAATAGCGCTCGATAATTCTAAATAGCTTTAGAAGTTCATAACATTTACTTTTATAACAAACAAACAAAACCAAAACTTTAATACAACACAATCAAATAAAAAAAATCGTACACTTGCAATTAGCGTAATGACTACTTCCGCAAACAATACCACGGGCCTGCAAGCGTATTAAATGTACATTTCTCCAGTCTTCCACCCCTTGAGTTTAACTAGTGTGCATAAAAGCCCCACCCCCGTCAAGTAGTATAATACGACTGAGCTCCGGGCGCCCTCTCACGTGGAAAATAAACATTCACACGTTCATCCGTAGATGGAGATAGAAGAAGATAAATAGCTTTTCAAAAGTGATGCTTAATCACAATCAAGTGCAACGCGCATAATTTTCCTTGCAAAAGAAAAGTACAGCAATACGTGTCTTGAGCGACCAGTAGAGTGGCGCAGGCCGCAGAGATAGTTTGCATGAGCTATGGAATATAGCTCTTCTCTGGAGAAAACGTTCGACCAATGAAAGGCAACAACTCTTTCTAGAGAGAAGACAATTATGTTGATTTCAATAACTCATTCTACCCGCTAGCTGGCATATACCCAGCGATAAGTATGGTATCAATATCGAAATAGTACATGTATGTACCAAACAACTTGATCTGCAAAACATCTTCCGGTTCGTGGTCGCCACTCGAAAAGCTCTCTTCCCCATCGGTTGTCATTTCTACGAGTGATGTGGCCTGCTTATTGCCATTACCCATTATTATTTGCCATTTATGCATTTACTTATAACTTTTTAGAAAAGGTATAACATATTCACGCCCCATCATAATACGGCTGCGCCAGCTCGCTTTCAGTTTCATAAATTGACTTCAAGATGTATTCTCGCAAATAGCTTGACGTAACCACTTTACAAAGTACAGACTATTATCAAGGGCCCTTGTGTCGTTGCCTCGCCAACCTCGCAAGGGGAGGCGACATTGTAAGCGACTTCAATGGAGCGCGGTAAGTCTGTGAGGTATGTCACGCAACTTGGTTTACTTTGCTTTCATCTTTTATTCTGTTTATTTCATTTAGAAGTCGCTATTTGAAGAGCTAAAGCTTGTTAGGTTGAAATGAAGAAGTAGATGATTAATTTACAAAGTGCGTCGGTTATGAATATATTATACTAGCGGCTCGCCCCGGCTTCGCACGTGTAGTGGTGTAGCCTATGTTACTCAGGGTGAGTGTAGCTTTCCAATGGTGAAAGAATTTTTGAAATCGGCACAGTAGTTTTCGAGTTTATTCATTACAAACATACAAAAATACAAATCTTTCATCTTTATAATAGTGGTGTAGACAAAAGCCCGGGCGTTGGTACAATGCGTGTGACCGCTACGATGACATTTCAACTTTCGCTCTATCTTTGTCCTGCGACAAAATATAGATAGTTACGTCAGCAAACTCAACACCTACCTATATAGCTCTTCGATAATAAATAGCAAACATACGATTAGAAACTCCAATAACGTCACAAGACTACCCCAGACACACAACCAGAGTTTACGCATCTTCTTTCTGCGATATAGCAGGACAAATGCAATGAGTATAAAGCGAAAGCCTACAAATTCTGTTTGGAGGCACTGCTTCTTTTAAGCTAAAAGCACGGTGAAAATGTTTGCGGATCTCTCTCCACAATTTAGTTAAAAGCTAGACTATACGGCACTCCACCTGAATTGGTCATTTCGTTATTCACATCCTATTGTGTTCTACAAAGGGACATTGGCGTTCGTTTCCTTGAATGCCTCGATTTTCTGCTTCACGACTGTCTAGACTTCTTTAGTGGCTTTACGCTACATTTAGGACTTTATTACAGCAATAAATTTGGAATATATCCGTATCTGAGCTTGAGATTTCGATCCTTTTATACAGACACAAACGTGTGGTAAAAAACGATTCCTTACAAAGTGTAGGTAGCTGCTTGCACGGTTTAATCTACTCCAGCTAACCTTTTGCAAAACTTTTCATATAAATAAAAAAGTTGTTCCCTATAAAGAAAGGCGCGAGTTTCTTTTCAAAATGTCTTTGGCTCTAAAGTGCAAAAAGCGGTATCTGAAGGTGTGACCCGAATGATGCCACAGTGTGTTAGTGTAAGACTGTAAGTCTTCAGGCTTTGAGGAATGAGGCCAAGCGCCTCCTTTGCTAGAATAGCCGGCCTAAGCGTGTGACGTTTTAAAAAACGAAGGCTAACACTGTGCTTGGAATTATGTTGGGATCGCTATCTTTGCATCATGAACCGAATTTTCCGTTGCAACCAAGTAAGGCGAACTACTTTACGTGTCATCTTTGATAACGATAAACAATGTTAGTAAGTAGCTAGAGTAAAAGATATAAAACCATTAGTTTATTAGCCACATAAGCCAGCATCACATTACAGTAGACACCCCTTGTTGAAAGCGGGCGGAACCCGACACTGTTACCGCAAACTGTCACGTTTCGCTTCTATTGCGTTTGCTGATCGCATGGGAATAGAACTTGTGGCAGTGTGCAAAAGAAGTTTTTCTTAATAGTCTTTATAGCCACTTTTTATTATACTATACTAGCTTACCTGACGCTGCTTCGCACGGTCTAATTACGCCTTACATTCTGAACTACTCAGAAATCTTGAACAGCTAAGTTATTCTCAAAAAGCTAATTTTTGCTCCTTCGAAAAACAACAGTTTACTAATAATAGCCGTGTCCACACCGGAAGATCCACCGCGCTTTGATCACGCGGTATTAAAAAAAACGCTAAAATGGGCATACTTTTGACTGTTTGGTTTGACTGTCCATCTGGTGAAATGTTTTGTTTCTCATCCGATGGGAAGTGACGAAGCTGCCTAAGGTGGATCTTACTCTCGCTCTTTCTACCACGGGCCTCTTTTTTAGAATCATGTTCTGTATTGGGGGCCTGCCAACAACTATGTATGGGTGACCTGAAACTGGCTTACTAAGCCGATATCGTACTAACCTGTGCCTCACCCAATCCCAGCTCGATAGAGTCAATGCTCTTTCTAACGAGCGCCGCCTTCTCATGGTCATGATCTGTGTTGGCAGCCAGGCCTGCCAGCAGCTGCGAGTGCTCAGCTCTGAGGGCCTCGAGGCCGGCGGCGACCGTTCGCGCGCCGGCCACCATTTCCTCCTGCGTCATCGCCGTCATCCTTCCGAGGGATTCGATCTTCTTTCTGTGGACAAGAGATGATTGGCGATGAGAACGGTGTGAAGTTAAAGAATCTATACTAATTAACATTATTAATTCGTAAGTAACTCTTTCTGTTTCCAGTCTGTAATTATTACCTTTTCACGTCTTAGCGGTTGAATCGATTTTGATGAAATATGGTATGGTAGTAGTTTGAACTCTGGTTGCGCTATGCTTTTGTTTTCAAACACGTAAGTTCATGTGTAAGCGGTTATTTTCTTTTTGGTTCATGTCCTTAGGATAAGGGTTACTGTTCTTACAATGTGATAAAATATCCGTTGCTGCAGATCATGTCAAAACCTAACTTTCACTTTATATTATATCCCCATTTTATTATCATTGCCCAAACATTTATAAACGTTGATGAGTTTAGTTAGAGCATGTCACTTAAAGCTTATTACGGTTATAGCAGAAGGTAAGATGATGATAAGTGATAACGGTTTTTAGTTTCATGTTACGAAATACCATTTGTACTTATACTTTTTGAATTTTACAGAAAAACGCCTGTTTTATAAAATACCGAAAAGGCAGCCTGCGGTGTTATATAATCACCTCAGACCTCAATAGGGATTGAATTTCAAAAACTTTCTTAGTACATCTATAAAAATAAGACAACCTCGTATTAAGTCTAACAAAGGTACATCCAGCGGTTTAGATATGCTCTCAGTCAGTCAGTTAGTAAGTCAGTCTCCGAGGATAAAGCCATTTAGTAAATTAGATAAATAAATTATAGAATTAGAATGAATTAGCAGCTTCCTTACAACAGAGCTAAAAAGCATGCTATTATTTAATCTGTAGCAAAGTTCTATTATTACGCTCACAGTCACACAAAAAACTCTTCACATAATTTGTGAATTCTTTGTCCTACCCATTTCAATTCGCTTATGTCACTCACAGTCACTCACTACTTATCTTGTTCCAGTCTCAAACTCCTCATAATGCCGTCGACCTTACAATACTATTGTTATCATCATCATCATCATCATCAGCCTGAAGACGTCCACTGTTGAACATATTCCTCCCCCAAAGAGCGCCACTTTGAGCGGCTGCTTGCCTTCTGCATCCATCGGCTCCCCGCGGTTCTGACCAGGTCGTCGGTCCACCTAGTGATGGGCCGGCCTACGCTGCGTCTTCCGGTTCGTGGTCGTCACTCGAGAACCTTTCTTCCCCATCAGTCAATATTATCACACAAAAATACAAATAATTAAATTATAACAGATGTAATTGTCATTGAAGATATCAATATAATAGTGAAGACCTGGATTAAATTTTGTGATAATGACGATGATAATCATAAAACTCAAAGCATTGGTAGACACTGCAACTTTATTGTATTAAGCATCAATTGATTTCAAACGCCAAACTTGTTTTATTATCAAAGCAGTCAGTAGCAAGTCATTTTCGACAGACACTTACGCAAAGTAAGAAGAACAGTAACAATGGGGGACGATTTATTTTAATATCAATCAATTCAAATTGACCCTGTTATGATATCGTCTGCGATAAACAGGGGGACAATGAAATTGACCAGTGAGTAGCGAATGACTCAGGCAGAGCTGACGTCGCATTTCGGTGGAAAAAGTCAGAAATAAACCTTCAAATATTAGCAGTATTAGCACTGCCTTGCTAATGGGTGTACTTAAAGTTTTCCATTTGCTTGCATTGGTTTGGCGCCGGTGCATGGTAGCTTAAACAACGTTGAGCCATTGTTTCTCTATTGCACTCTTTTTACGAATGTCTGTAATGTATGCATCACCAGAAATATTACCCGCCGGATGCTATCAATTTGCAAAATAATAGATGAACAATTAAAGTGAACGACTGTCGTACGAATAACATTCGAGAGCTTGACCAACAATTCGAATAAAAGATTCATCCTAAAATATGATATTAGATTAGATACACATTACAGAGTACCAACATCAGAAATGGTGACTATTAATAGTATTAGCATATCAGGGTTTCATAACACCCCTTTTATTCTATAATAATTGTATATCATATTGATACCATAACACCTAAATTGAATCGACGTACGTTTGAAAGAAAATATTGACATTACAATGCCATTATGTAAGTTAACTTTAAAATGAAAGCAATAGATAGCGACCTACAAAATGTATACAAGGAGAAAGCTCTACCTTAATACGGCACGTCAAAGTTTACAGAACAATGGAAACAATGTAGTCTGAATTGAAATAAATGGAAGCGTACACATATAAAAGTCTTACGTCTTAGAAGGTCGGGCCAACGAAACATGAACAAATACATTCGTAAATTATATGAAGGACGTTTCAACCAAGTTGATCTAATAACAGTTGTACAATGTGCTGTCTCGGCAACATAAAGAGGATTTATTTCATTATAGATAGAACATTCAGAGGTTGTGCAGAACTGAATTCTGCTTGAAACTCTGACAAATGAAACAATACTAAAATATTGCTTGTTAACGGGATAGTTACCATGTATTTTATTTGTTTCGAATTGCCGATATTGGTATTAGGTTTTAGTAATGGTAGTGACCATGTAAGTTTAAAATCTTGTGTTAAATGAAACAATGCTTATGATATTGTAGATGATGAGATAAAACAACAAAATCTCAAAACAGATGATATCAACGAACAAATTAAAATAGATGATTGGATATAAAATGACTATGTATTACATTTTTAAAATCAGGGATGTCCGTGTCTCTCGCAAATTGACGACACTTTCACACTTAAACCTGTCACTCAATATACAGTAAACCACAAAATAATGTTTGCTAACAGATTGCAATAAGTAGCTATGATTTTAAACGTTTATTTAGAGTACCAGAGTGAAATAACCGGAAGGAAGCACTGCACCCACTCCAAACCTGGTTTCCGAACCAGACAGAATTGGTGGAAGTGACAGTTGCGAAAGCAAAGGGTGCGCCGATATAGGACGGTGCGATGCCGTGCCGTGAGAAGCGTTGCGCCCGATTTGTTGTTATGACATGCAAATATAAACCTTATAGCCAAAGCCATAGAATAGAATATTATGATGTTGATTATTTAATTCATTTTGTAATAATCAATTACAAAATACTTGGTGACCTCAAAAATCTTATTAAACGTGTTAATAATGAATATTTAATTATTTAGCATAACACGAACATTCCTTGAATTCATTTCTAAAAATAACACAAGACTCGTATTTCCTGTCCCATTAGGTACTCAAACCTAAGTAGCTGTATCATATTATAAGCTATGCGTTCGATAATTCTTAAACACAAACAAGATTAAGCTAACGTCGAAAATATAAACATAAAGGTACTTGTGAACCAATTAGAGAAGCCCTAAGAATTTAGGTAAAGTACATATTTCCTAAGTAAACATTTCCACGGTATGTTACGCAATTTGTACCAGATTTAGGAACAAACTAATAACGTCACAAGTGTACTATACTAACACTCTTGCATTATCATTACTATAGCTATTCTTTAACAGCAGAATGTATCAAGCCAATATTATCTTTAAAGCCTTGACCAGAAAATAACAAAACGTGCGGTAGCTACCACAAGTACAACCACGAGACAAAATTTATCTACATGCTCTAAGTATTAAAGTACTTTTGTAAATAAAGATATTTACAAAAATACGACACATTTCGCACTATCGATTACGAGTACGATTAGAATTCATAAGGCTACCACATGAACGTGACAATATGAACCGTCATAAAATATAATGCAAATGACTCGCGTATAGAAATAGGTTTATAGGCACTTCCTTTGGCGATAACTGCGAAATATTTCTAGCGGTCACTATTAATATGCTGGACGTTGCGTGTAACTGTTCTACAACTATCATACTATTGAAAAAAAAAGTGTTCGGGATTTATATGGCGGGGATATATAAGTCAGTAGGAGCTGTTATGATTGCAGATATTATGAGGTCATACTTTAGCCGGTCGGGTGTTAGTTTAGAGGGTCGGCTGTCTGGGGTCTAAGATTTAGGAGCGTGAGTCATCATGATACTAAACGTGGCCCTAGGGCGTTGTTAAATAAGGGAGGCTTAGCTGGTGGTAGATACCTATCCTTGCAGCTTTGGCTGAAACCCTCCCACCTATGTACACTATGGAAGCAATAAATCACTCAGTCTAGTAATCTGATTATTAGACTGGGTGATGTCTCAGGATGACGTGCGCAGTGCAGTGTCGCGCGAAACTATTGTTTTAAAGTTCCGGGTGACACTGCAACTGTTATGGGCGGCCGTGTCACTTAACATCAGGTGAACGACTAGCTCGTCACGTCATTCAATCACATAAAAAAAAAAAAAAAAAAAAAAAAAAATATATGAATCTGAGGGGTTCATCACCACCCAATAGACAACACATTGGTTTTAACAGAAATATTTGCTGAGTAGATTTATTGACTAACATACTAGATTATTTTAGAATAAAACGATCCCCGATTAGGCAATGCAAAAAATTAAAATAAATGCCCGTTTGGAGCACGTGGATAAACGCCAATTAATAGTACAAATATTTACGAGCATTCTCGCCTCAAATGGTTGGGCAAAAACTGATATCGCTTAGGAACTACGTGTGAATAAACGATAATGAATTACCAAGGTGAAAATTGACCAGTTGGCAATGTCCAAGTCTATCTGATGATTTAAAAAGTAGCGTAAAAACGACCTTGGCAATGAGACACGGTGATTCGTACTTACATAATGCTTTTTTGCTTATGCATTCACCTTCAATGTCTTCAACCAATGTATAACTTGCTGATTACTTATCGGAAAAAAAATATTTTACACTATGTAGGCACCTATTAACTATGTAGTAAAATTTAGGAAGGTAAACGTATACAAATTATATTTTGACGAATTAATTATAGAATTCCCCTGACAGTATAACGAAATTACTGTCCAGTGTTTTGGTAATCAATGCAACCATAAAATAAAAGAAGAGAAATAAAGTTGTAAATAATGGGCGACACTGAGGTGACTAATGTGATCGACGTGGTCAGGCGAAACAAATATAAAAACCATGAAATAAAAACAACAATAATAGTAAATCTTGGAGAGTTTTTATTGAGTTCGGATTTCGGATAAGCTTTAAGGGCTGTCGGCGCCAAAGGCTTTACCTATAGTCGTTCAGTTTAATTACGACTAAAGGGCAGCAGAGTTCAAATGGTTTTCAAAGAACGAAATTTCAATTAAATTATCACCCCATTCTTCTTTGGCTTCTGGCGTTTCATTAGTTTTCCTAATCTTTAGCCATTCTGACTTTGTGTCAAGGTTTATAATATTAGTTACAAGATTTATGTCTATGACTTATTGCGTTGCCTAAAATTTTAATATTCGTAGTCGTAGTTCTTCTTATAACTGGTATAGCCGTTAAGCCGTCGGCCCCAGCTGTTGTCTTAAGACAATAGTCGTTAAGCCAAGTCAGAAGCCTTTGGGCGGCCTAAAAATTCTGACACCAGGGCTGACCACGCCTACACGAGAAGAAGAAGAAGATAGCTGGTATGGCTCTTTCTGCAGAACTCTCTCTGCCACTTTAGTACTTTGTCATCATTTTATCGTAATGAAGAGACCAAGTTATTTTTCCAATTAAGAAAATGGAAAAGCTAACAAGAAAAACACTTGGGCAAATAGAAGCTAAATGCAAACGACGTCGCATTGCGGTGAAACACAACACCCGATGGAGGGAAGCCGGCCAGACAATAGGGAAAGGGACACGGATACAGGCCCTCCGATAGCCATGTTGATAAACATGACCGTTGTAAACAATACAATTGACTCGACAAGGAATTTGTACTATTGATGAAATTAGAATGATAAAGGTAAACAAGGGTCGTTGACCAGTATTGAATTGAATTCCCATCTTAGGTTATATAAGGTTTAACTACCGATAGATCCAATCCAAGCCAAAGAACAAGACAGAAACAGGTATGTCAATAACCCTGTTGATGTTGTCGTATAACAACACGGAAGGTGCTGTTTACTGACGACAACAGGAGATGATTCGTGGAATGAACATAAAAGAAAACAACGGTGCACTAAAACTGGAAAAATAATGTTTACACTAGAACTTAAGAAAAAAGACTAGTAGGTGGTATGACTTTTCTATAAGAGTTCATCTAGGTAGGTAGATTTTTAATATCACGCGAACGACAGGCTCATCACGTCATTCGTTTACAAAAAATAGGATAACTTTGCGAACATAAAATGTTAAAATCAGCTTCGAACGCTTCCTTAGAAATGTGTTCGACGGGATAATTAAATACTTTACGGTACCTTTTATTTACAAGAAATATTACATTTTAAAGTGTACCAACTTGATAAGTTATGATTACATTTCCGTTCGTGACGGGATAGTTCTACCGAATGCCGCGGAACCTTGCTTTTGATTGTCTTTTAGCTTGTACGAGAGTACGACACGCACATTCTGTTCGTAATTTGCGTGTATGGTGTAGATACAAAACGTTGTTTATAAATGCGTTATCTAATACAATCTAAACATTTCGGCCTTGTATCTTCAAGTCGGTCAGTGTGTTGATCGTTGAGTAAAACTATATACTTACTTACGTAGGAATAGTCAAATATTTACACGAGAGCTAAGGCCAGTCATGATCGGAATACTTACAGAGGATGAAGGTTCTGCTTCTAAAGGTATTTATAAGAATTTTCGTGGTAAACGACAAGATGATTCGAAAACTAATGAGATCAATTTACATGACGGAGACAATTAGTAAGTTTAAAACCCACTATTCGGTGGATAATTTTATAACAAAGCCAACCGCCAAAGGCTTTTAAAATAAGTTGGGTTACGGAGTTAGAAACAAATGCGAAATTCCCTGTGTATCTCGAGAAATTCTCTAATTCACCGAACACATAACCTTATGGGGGGTAACCTTGCCGAAATTCATAGCCACCTCAAGAGGTGGGGGGGGGGTCGGGCGACGTGGGACGCATAAAATCCCCGTTGCCATAGGAACCAAGGGCGACAACCCTCCGCCGCGCGTCCACGTTGTTTGGACAAAAAATTAGGTTTTTATATGTATGCCATATGGCAAGTCTTAGAATTTGGGGAGATATTTCAATAGCCTACTTGATCTGGTGGGCGTGCTCTCACTGCAAATTAAGTAGAAGATAGTAACTTAAATTGTCAAAATAAGCAGGAGTGGATTGCATGACGTTCGTAGAAATGACAACCGATGTGGATAAACTTTCTCAAGTGACGACCACGAACAGGAAGACGCAGCATAGGCCAGCCTCCAACTAAGTGGACCAACGATCTGGTTAAAACCCCGGAGAGCCGATGGATTCAGGAGGCAAGCAGCCGCTCGAAGTGGCGCTCTGTGGGCGAGGCCTATGTTTAGCAGTACACGTCTTCAGGCTGTTGATGATGATGATGATGATGATGATGAATTGTATGAGAACGCCACAAGTCTTCATTTCATTACATTGTAAAGGGACACAGCAAAGGTTAGCAGGAGATCTGAAAACCAGAAATATCTAACTACAACAAAAAATCCTTTTTAAAATATTAATAATACTAAGGATTATGATAAATTCAATAAAATAAACTGAACCAAAAAAGTTCCAAAACATAAACCAGAACATTTCCATTTTAGGTAATTTATAGAAAATGTACAGAGGTACCCAGCCGGCTGTAAAAATAACGGAATGGCACGAGATCCTTTTAATTTTAAAACTGTACGAGACACCGTATATTTTGCAAGGGTGCAATAAAACGGAACAGCGGGGGTTTAAAGTAACAGGGGTGGTTGATATCCAAGCTAAAGCCTTCCAAAAATAAAAGATGCATTTTGCGTTGGAAGCTCGCCAAAAGCAATACAACCTATACGAGCATATTGAAGTTTATCTGCTTTCTATTTTTTTTTTACTAGTTCTGATTTTCATTTGTAACCTATGATAAATCTTTGTCGATGTCGCAAGACAGGCTTACCGTACGTGATATTTTAGTTCTGTTTCATAGGATAGGTTGTTAATAATAGAAAGGTAGAGAAATAGAAAGGTCCTACTGGTAAGCAATCGAAGCGATATTGCTCCTTGTTTACCCTTTTCACCTGTCGAAGTAGCTACAATAGATAAACCTTTGCTCAGTTCATTGAGCTAAGCAATCGACTGACGATGACTGTGGCTAGCTAGCTATCCATGTAGTTTTAAATCTAGACAAATATATTCATAGTTAAAGCCTTCATAAGTTCATGTGTTTCGCAATAAAAGCTAAATAATAAGACTACTTCAACGTTGAACAGTAACGATCCTGCTTCACGGTTGCAACTGATGCAGTTGTAATGTGAATCCATGATCACTAAAAGCAACCATAAAATCTGGCTGCGCCTACCTAAAACCATAAATAAGAACCAGTGAACCCACAGCTCAGCCCACAAGTTCCACGCTCAGAAATACTTAGATATCAACATATTTCGTTTTATTATATCCAAACCAGAACCGCACGATTGCTGAGGCTACGAAAATAAATACGACAAAGAAAGCTTCTCTCCTCAAAGTACGCGCTCGTTTGGTCTTGCATTAGGGCGATAAAATGAGTCAGCACAGCACACAAAAAGGACTTGGGTCTTTAATGCAATTACACATACCCATACAAAGGACAAAGCATAGGCCAAGCCAATCGATGCGTCTAGACATGGAGTCGACATCGGACGGTTAGTTAGTGCTGGTGAAGCTGATCCCGTATACATTAAAAATTCCTGAGCCCTTCACAACACATTTTTCTTTCTTTCTTTCAAATATGCTTGGGTTTTCTATAACCAATACTCATATAATTTATACATAGAACTAGTATGATTAGTATTGATTTGATAATGTTCTTCTAGTCCGAGTATGGATGGATTATGGATAGATTTTAGATGTCCAGAAACTTGTAGTCTTGGTAAAGTTTTTGCTAGATTTAGTAAACGGGTCCATAATATATATAACCACGTATTAAATATGAAGGTCCTTTTAACGAATTCAAGGTATTGATGGCTATACATTAAGTATCGAAGGTATAAGGAATAAACTTTATAATGTTATTGAGTAGCGATGTTCAATATAGCTGAGTGATGCAGTCGGCAATTATGTGATGTTATTTATGACTTTGACGGTATTTCATCACGTACGGTCAGTTTCACTCAGTTTAATATTCAGCAATTTGAAGTAGAAGCAGGTATCCTCAAATTGAAAATGTTATTGTACCCACCCTCATCACAAAGTTATGTTTTAATTAAGTAAATGGCGCACGTACAATTTTAAGTTAAACGGACAATGTATACAGAAACTGGGAATTTAATTATCAAGCCGAATTATTCATCTCTTCTCTAGTTGGTACAAGATTAGGTAAATATTTTACTTAGATGAGAATAATGAACAGCTTATTTACACGAATAATTTCTAAAAAGAACTCTGAGCTCAATAGTAATTTTAACAGCGGCAGCGTAGGCGGCACGGTTCTTCGCATGAAATTCATTACTCGTACTATACAGGTTAGTATACATAGATGGAACATTGAAGGTCCTATGGCAAGCTCCCTGTGGAAGCCTTTTCAAAGTTCAAGGCCGAGACAAGCAATACACTTCAATGTAGCTACAAGCTACTCTATTGAATACCGAAGGAGACCTTTCAGAGCAAAATTAACAGTGCCATAGATTCATATTGAGTTACTGCGAGAACAGAGCAAACGGTTAACAGACATTATTGGATGAAGACTAATTACTGTTGTATGAATAATGGAGAAAGCTGAGCGGACTGAATAAATGGAAAGCAATAACGTTACTTTATTAGCTGAATTTTTCACACTGGAGAATATCGAACGTCGGAAACAATTATTTCACTTTAATAGTTAAAATAATTACCAATAAAGGGAATGACGGAACCCACAATAATCAAGGGTCAGAGACTCAAGTACTCAACTAGTTTTATAACAGGAAAAGGCTTATGCGACCTAGAAGGTGACATTGCTCCAGTACATGGTAAAACCAGATTTCTTAATTAAGAAGAAAATTGCGATTTAATCGATTGTAAAGTAGCAATTTATACACAATGACTAAATAAGAACTTATAGTAACATCTCCGCTACACACACACGACACGTTCTGTTTAATAGTTATTTATGATATTAGGGCGGTAAGTTGGTTTTTACAAACGAGTAGACTAATGTAAGCCCGAGACGAAGTCGAGGGCTTACCATAGTCACGAGTTTGGAGAAACCAATTTCCGCACGTGTATCATACAACGTTTTTCAACACATTTGCGAGAAAACAGTACAATAGGTAATGAAACAGACTTTTGTTTATTAGTGGGAAAATCGCAAAAAACAATCTTTGATGTTCCTAATCTAATATGAAAATGGGCTAAAATGGCGCGCATTTACAATGCAAATGGCGCCACGTGCGAGTGGTGAAAATTAGAACTACGTCTTTAGTTTCATTTTTTCTTTAGTATTAAACGTATTGAGCAAAAACGCTTCCAAGGAGTTTCGATCATCCAGCTTATTTATTCTCGTAATGTGAAACTCCTTGGTGAAATTCTTATATATATTTTATTGAAATTAAAAAAGAAACCGTAAAGGTTACGCACGGCACCATACAACGGAGCGTGCCGTAAAATAGGTACTCTCACCTAAGTACCTATTTTACCGCACACTCCGTTGTATGGTGCGTAATATTTAACTTTCAACCAATGTGTACAGACTTTGTAAATGCATTTTTTGAGCAAATGTGTTGAAAAATAATAAAGAGTTTAACAGCTTAAAAACAAAAGGCGAGTATTTCATGTAATATCATCTGCCTATTATGTTCCCACTTCCCACTGCTGGGAATGACGGATTTGCAGCAAAATAACAAGCTGTCCACAAGGTTATGATCCAAATAATCTCGAAAAAGATATAGAACTGCTACGAACTTTGAGTACGGTATAAACTTAATTTTTGTTTAACAATTTTACAGCATTCAACTAAGTAATGGATGAAAGTGCACTTTAGTTTATTTACTTTCTATGTTTTACTATACACTTAAACATCAATAAATTTCCCATTGTTATGATATCCACTCTGCGTTACAATGTACACATATTATTTAACAAACTAAACTATTATTAAATAAAGTTAGACACAGGATATAGTAGTAGGAGGACTAAAGGAAGACCTATGCCACGCAGAAGTACCAGGTTGATGATAATGATTATGATGACGATGAGTTAACTTTACAAAAAGAAATTACATTTACTTCAGAAAGGAAACAAGAATATGTAATGCAAGGTGCTACTCCGCGTAGATGAACTTCCGCGAGGCACTCCTGCTGCGACAATCGATTTTCATGCAATAATTAATTTTCAATGTAACAGACATAAACTTTCATACCAGACCAGGATATAACTTCGTCGCATTTCCTTTCAATACTGTATCATTTCACAAAACAAACAGAGACACGATGTCGATGAGTCATTGTCGCCGTAATCGTAAACTCTGATGGTAAATTGGAGTGAGAATCAGATTATCGAAATGATTAATTACGAAGTAGAGTGGTCATTTCCGAGGCATTAGCTTTCCATAAAGTTGGAAGGCCAATGAAGATTAATGATGTTAACTAGAATTTAGTCTGTAGGTAGAGCATTTGATATGAATCACACTGTAATTTTACCATCAACATCTGATATTGTATGTGTTAATAATTAAAAAGATTCTCCTAATAACAAGTGCATTCACGCGACCGAATGTCAAAATCTATAGATATTAAAACATATCATAGTCAAAATGTCAAACCTGAAGTACCCGTGTTGTAAATTAAAATATTTTGGTAGCACGAACTGAATACAAAAATAGACGAAATAATTAACCGCGTGAATATAACACGCAAAGTGAATATACGACAACAAAACGACATGCCACATGCCACATTTTAGAGCTTATTCAGCGTCGGCATAAATTAAAAACTAGAAACATTCGTTTCCTCAAGTTTCTGTTCTGGAAGTAGAAACTAAATCAGATTCCAGCTCCGAATATTCACGATTTCAAACTAGCTTCGAGTTAGCTCTAGAACAGTAAAGTTCAAACGTTAAAATATGCCATCTAACAATCACAGAATACCGGTGTAACATATTAAAACTTAGATAACGATTCGAAGAGGTCCGATAACCGATAACGTCAGCCAGATAGATTAGAAAACGAACTAAAAAATAATATACTTACATTCTGTAGGCGTTTAGAGTCTTCGACATTATACAACTTGTAGTCAACTAGCATACACAATCCATTTCACTGCACTAACATGACGCAATTACCGTCATAGTTCTAATTATCACAGCGATAATACTTGCACTTAGTCAAAGAATAGCATAGAAAAATACTAAGCCACTATAAAATTAATACTGTCCACTGAAAAAGGTGAAAATTTGTGTTAGTCACGCACGTTTCTCTACGACCTTGGAAGGACAAGCTATTATTGTCGCTCCAGCTAAAGCAAAATACGTAAACAAAATAGAAATCACACATAAGCATATACTAGTCAACGTTATAAGTTAAATGTTATTGATTGTAATTAAAAAGAAACGATTATTTATCTATCCGGGACTCGGGTCATCCACGTGTGTTTTGGCACAGATGCTAACGGAAAATAAAATCTTGCCAATTGTTGCACAATTCCAGTACTTATGAGACAGGAATACGGGAACATGTCGAGATAGAACGGGATGGCTGGATAAACTGAGGTGATTAAAATAGATCAGCTCCTACGCATAGCGTCGGTTAGAGCGGCCGTGTCGTTGATCCCTTTGGATCATTCGCTAGCGGCATTGTTTGTTTTCGTTCTGATATCAACACTCAAGCACTTCAGTAAATATAACAGGTGAAGACTGAAGGGGCCTAATCGATCGGCGAGCTGGCGTCTAGACTAATCAATGATTATGCAAAATGATGAATATGAATGACTGCTATAGTTTTGGGAGAGGTAATGGCGAACGGTGATGATAGCGTTCATAATTTTATTAGTACCTGTGTTACCACTAGTGTTCTTATTAGATGCACCGATAGGAATAAGGCACAGTTGATAATCGCAACATCGTTTTGAATTATCAATTAAAATGTTATCCCTACATTTTCTACATGGCGAGTTAGAAATCGTAGCTATGAAGATTATGAGGAAATTTTTGAATATCTAAAAATGCTGATGCTAACGCGACGTGTTCTAAAGAATTTGTGCCTGACAATGCATGACTATCCAAACCAGCACTAATTGCACCTCTCACGAGCCAATTGCACTGTGGAATGGCAGTTATACGACGTCTGGTCATTCCGGAAATGAATCATTTTGATCAGGTCGTTATTTTCAAGGGAAACACTAGCATTTATATCAACCAACACGCGTGACGTGAAGTCAGACAGCAGCTGGCTGTTTTCTTAATCGAGTATTTGCAAATATTGTTATATATTTGTATTATTCTTTCCAATAGTTGCAATCATTTCAATGGATGGAAAAGTTTATTTTAAATGCTCTTAAAATATCTACAAATCTAACTACAATGGTCAAGACTGACGACTAGACTGGATACTAAATATATACTGGGTGGCGCAAAAGTACTGGCACTAAAGAAAATACTTTTATTTTTTTTATATGACATTTTCTGTCATTCTGTTGTTGAAAATTGTGTAGTGAACAAATGTAAAATACACTGAAAATAAACATGGACCGTTTTACTCCCCAAGAACGTGGAATAATTGTGTCAATGTTCTTACGGAATAATTCATCAGTGATAAGAACACAACGTGAATTTCGTCGACGATTTCCCCACCGTCCGGCACCGATTGGTCGCACAATTCGACGCTTTGCCACAAGCCTTGAAGCAACTGGCTCAACATTGGATAGACCTAAGTCTGGGAGACCAAGAACAGGCCGTTCAGCTGAAAATATCGATGCTGTGCGCGAAGATGTGGAAGAGTGTCCAGAAACATCAACGAGGCGACGTGCCACGCAATTGGGCATTTCCAGACGGACCCTGCAGCGTATTTTGGTGAAAGACTTAAAGATGTTCCCGTATAAAACTCAAATGACTCATCAACTGCTGCCTGCTGACCACCGAGCTCGTCTAGATTACTGCCAGCGCGTCATAAACCTCAACCTTGAAGAGGATGATTTTCCTTCAAAATTGGTTATGAGTGACGAAGCGCATTTCCATCTCTCAGGGCATGTCAATAAGCAGAATACTCGGTTCTGGGGCACTGATAATCCGCGCATTATTCAAGAAACACCTCTACACCCACTAAAAGTTACTGTATGGTGTGGCATCTGTGTTGACAGAGTGATCGGACCCTATTTTTTCGAAGACGCTGGAGGCAATGCGATAACTGTCACTGGAGAACGCTACAGAACCATGTTACGTGAGTTTTTGATACCCAGTTTGGACGAATTGGGGCTGGAGCACATCTGGTTTCAACAAGACGGCGCTACGGCACACACAGCGCGCGACACTATGGACTTAGTGAGGGACGCTTTTCCAAGCCGAGTTATCTCTCGTTTTGGCGATTTGCCTTGGCCTGCAAGATCACCCGATCTGACCAGTCCAGACTTCTTTCTTTGGGGTTTTTTGAAATCTCGCGTGTATGTGAACAAGCCACAGACTCTCGCAGCTCTAAAAGAAAACATTCGTCAAGAAATAACGAACATATCGCAGGAAGTGTTACGGCAAGTTATGCAAAATGTCATAAATAGGGCTCAAATGTGTATCAACTCTGGAGGTCACCATTTAAAACTACTTTTTACTAGGTGGTAGGACTTTTCTGCAAAGTTCGTCTAGGTAGGTACCACCGCTTTGCCAGTTATTCTGCCGCCAAGCAGTAGTGTGCAAGCACTACTGTGTTCCGGTTTGAAGGGCATTGTAGCTAGTGAAATTACTGGGCAAATGAGACTTTATGATCTGATCACTCAGTCTAGTAATTTGATTATTAGACTGGGTGATGTCTCAGGATGACGTGCGCAGTGCAGTGTCGCGCGAAACTATTGTTTTAAAGTTCCGGGTGACACTGCAACTGTTATGGGCGGCCGTGTCACTTAACATCAGGTGAACGACTAGCTCGTCACGTCATTCAATCACATTAAAAAAAAAAAAAAAAAAAATTTAAAAGACATCATCTTTAAATCCTAATGGTACGAAATTTAATGGCACAAATATACATTTAAAAAAACCTAAATCTAGTTTTCTAATTTAGAAAAAATGTTATAGCTGAACCAAATAGGGTCTTTACTTTTGCGCCACCCATTACAACAAAGTCTAAGATATGCTCGAAAGTAAACGATTTACTTCTAGGAAAGTTCCTACTTCCTAGTGGCGGTCCAGTGGGAAATCAAAAATAATCTGAAGGAGCTTTTCATGCAGCGTTGGAAAAGAATGTGATGAATACGAAAAGCGTTGAAGACGTTGGTCTGTTTGAATAATGCAGTCTAGTTTTTCATACATTGAAAGGGAATAAATTACGTGATATGTAATCATATTATTGTTTAGAGAGAATATTACGTGACACATTTCAGATAATATATTCAGCATGTATATTCAAGTGGTTGTGAATACTGAATATCAACACACTTTACGAAATATCGATTTACGTGGACATTACCGAACATATCCATACTTATGAGAAGGGGAAGGATGTATATCCTTCCCCCAGAGTTCAATACGTATTTTATCTTGTCATAAGCTGCAGTGCACGCATGTAAAACTGTTTATATCATACACAAATGAGCACACTAAACCCTAAACACGTACTAGATATTTTTAAATCGAAGAAGAACTAAGACAAACATTTACAACGTCAACATTAATAGTTCCAAATGTAAATATGTCACCATGAAATTAATACGTTATTTGCAGCCCACATAAATGCTAATTGCCAGTGCTTAGGCGTTGCGTTTAGATAGAAAGTTTAATGGCCATGTCATATGCCTACCATTAATTGCATAATGTTTGAATGAATATGAATATGAATATACATTGTCTAATAACAAATGGGCGAATGTAATAACATTTCTTTCTATTTATATTATGGGTGGACTTTTGTTTTAGAGGTGCTCCCTAAAAGGATTTAAAAACTACCAAAGTAGCTAAGTGCCTGCCATAGTTGATTGGTAGATTAGGTTTTGTACTATATCAAAAAGTTACAAACGAGAAAACGACTGGAGGTCAATGAGAACAAATTGAGAGAATCAATAGCAATAATTTAGACTTTAGAGCTAAACCTTTGAATTACTTTATACCTGTAGAAAAAAATACAGTAAGAAAGTCTCATCATTCAAAATGTTAAAAAATTAAAAAGCGTAATAAAATATTACATCTCAGCTCTAGGCGTTTCGATATTTGTTTAGGTTATAAACATATCGCCTAGTTTTCTCCTATTAACACAGATTAACGAGCTGTACAGCCAAATAAAACAGGGTCAACGTTTCAGTAAGCATCCAATTATATTGTCGACCACGGTTATACTCTACAATCATCTCTAAAACCGTCGTGACGATATGGGTCAGCCGTTAACGCGGGATACTGCGAAATTATTAACTGATGTCGGCTACTCTGTGTGCTCGATGAAAGCATCTCTATGAATAAGAAAACGGACCAGTAATTAAAGTAGCATGAAAGTGGCACCACCGGTGACGAAAAAGATAAGTAATTAGGCGGGCGATGGTTATGGAGCAGTAATAAGTGTGGTGAATTAAACGCCATTATACGCAAAAATGTTTGATCAACCTGGGAAAACGTCAATAATAATTACTGAACTTTTGGGAACGGACGAAATAATCTACGACCTAGATAGAGCAAGAGAAAATATATCTGCTAATGTTTTGATCGTAACCGGGCGAAATGAGGACACGATTAATAATTAGTTAACAAAACATATATTTTACTATTTGGAGTATTAACTATGCAGTACATAGGTTAGATAGGTAGATAATACTATCCAATGGTCTCCTAACTAAACCCATCTCATAAGCCCTACGATATAGTCTAGCTGTTAGTACAACAAAGTAGCAACTAATGAGAGCAATTTGTATTCAACGAGAGGATCTTCATTTGGAGTAGATACTGAAACTAATGATCTCATTAATTTCGTTGTGAGCCTGTCACGATTCAAATAGTTGGGCTTATTTTACGTTACAGTGAAACTGTTAGTTTAATATTTGAAAATCGTTAGCTAATTATAAATCTTGTGATTTCATGAATTAATGATGTTGACGATCATTGACTATAAATCCAGTTGACCAATGATACAACTTCCCCTCATACGAAAATTAGTAGTGTATTTCAACTACTATTTTTATACAAATCACGGGAACCCGTTGATGTCTTTTGTTCCATCCTGCTCTGTCCTTTGTAATTTCGTATAGCTTTGTATCGTTTTGTTGATTCGTCCCCTGCCCGCGCAGGTGAGTCGTGTTTGTACGAGAAATTATGTTCACGAGCTATCAACGGGCTTTATAATCTTTGTTGACGATAGATGGAAGTGTTGGAACTAATACATAGCTACAGCAGCAGCAACTCTACCTGCGCTCGCGCTGTAGCAATTTTTAAAAGCAATGGATTTTTCAAGTCCTAATAAAAGCGAGTAATCCTAAAGTTATTCAAATTCAGAAAAGCACATCTATATCTTTGTTTAGCTGTGATAATAAATACAAAAGCAAATCCTGCTACAGTAAAAAAATATTTCTACTGTTACGTGCTCTACATGACCATCATTTTTATGATCATGACTCAAACTGAATCAACTGTACTGTTAATTTCATGAAGAAGCGCTTAGAGACTCCACTGTGGACATAGCATACTAAAAACTCAAGTTAGTGATACCGTATAAAAACATTACAATCGTTACATTTAAAGTGAAGGCAGTATTCAAAAGAATATTGCCGTAAAGGGGCACTAAAGCTTTGCATCCACCTGCTACGAAGCCAAAGTAAAATCAACTTTCAGGACAAACAGATAAAGTTCTAAGTGCGATTAGAAATAAATACCAATTAAAAATATAGACTGAATGCATTGAAAGGCCGGCCGTGTCGAAAGGAATGTCTGAACTCGGTAAAACAATGTTATTAGACTTTAGTAAAACACTTTTGAAAATTAATTCGATCGCTATCAGGGTTTAAAAGATCAATGTCTGCTTTATAACTTGATTTGATAATAATAACATTGTGAGACCAGTCGATGGAATTAATAACGATAAACTGATAACAAACAAAAGAACAGGTGAAAGAAAGTAGCCGACGATACAATCTTAGAACGAAGGCCAACTACATAGAAGTAGCTACAAGAATTTTAATTATACTATAGAGCCGGGAGAAAATTGATTTAGATTATGATTAAAAATATGACTCAAGTCTTGGAGCAGTAAAGAATTAAGATGAAATGATATGTGTAGTTTAGAAGATATCAACAACATGAAAAACAGACTAAAATGGTTTAATTAATGATACTTAAAGAAACGTTGCTAAAATTCTTACTTAAATAAAAATATTTCTTAGTTATGAATCTCAGCGGTGAAAACGTAACATAGTTTAGGTACGTAATCGATAAAATATACAAGACCTCGTTTTTACGAGCACGCGATTACCTCCAATCCAAATTTATACATACGTGCATCAGCACGACCGATAAGCAACAATAAATAGCAAAGTGCACTAGTAACAACAATACCGAAGAATGATGAACTCTAATAATATTCGATGAAAGTTAATCGGATTCCAGTAGCGATCGACTCTTCCAAGGTGTCAAAGAAAAATGTAGTGGAAAAATAAACACAATCACTAAAGGTTCATGTTGTGGAAACACGGGACGGTATAGGACGCGTAACGTTTTTGGAAATTGTTATTATTGTATAATGCCGGTGCGCGAAGGGCGCGGAAATTAGTCCGCTCGCTTTGGGCTCCCGTTGCGTACTGGAGTGAATCGACTGTGGCCGACTAGTGTGGCGCACGCAGAGCTCTCGATTAGCATTATCGAGTCGATAGTAGAAATGTAGCGCGACAAGTGGATTTACTTTCAACTATCTTTAGCCGTACCTATATGATTTACTGAAAATCGGAGTAAAGCACAGTAGCATTGAAAGAAATTTATTTTCACGTATTTTAAGTGTTGCAATTTTACAGATATCGTTTAATTCCAACTTAATAAGTTCAGAAATCTGTATAAATTTTTGAGTTGTATAAATATAGATTTCTAGTAAAATATCAAATCAAATTAATCGTAACTGATTTTTTCACCGCCCTAGTTTTCCAATCGCGTTAACCACCCCAACCACTACATACACCCGCAGCTTGTGCAACTTTGCACACACACATGCGCAATGCAGGGGTGACCATGTGTCGCGATGAGTAAATTGATAAAGAGTTCACTTAGGGGATGATTTGCACCATCGATTTTTCATGTGCTGGCATTAAAAGTTTTGTGATAAAGATATGGATAGAGTTAGAGCAGGAGCGTAGTATAAAAGGCATTTTAGTTTTTTTTTTGTATCAGTAACCAATATATCAGATCATTATAAGCCGTAGATGGTTGTTAAATGCTGAAGGATAAAGTTAACCATCTAAAACGATGGAAGTAGAAGGATAACCATTGTTACTGCTAAAATATGTATTGAAAGGTCATTCAGTAACAACAAAGAAGGGCAATAAACGAGGTTGCTATACACAGTTAATTAGATTAGCTCCCATTATCCTTATACCGTTACAGTTATACCGTTATCCCGATATCCCTAATAGGTTTTCCTTTTTTGCGAAGGAACAAAACTAGTAGTTTTCCCTTAATAAATTCCGTAACAAAGAGATGCATGAGAGAATCATAGATAGGCCATTGATGGACTCAATTTACGACTAAAAATTACAGCCCCTCACAAGACAACTACAATCGAGAGCATAGAAATCGCACACCCCCAACATTTTCACTTTGACCCTAAATATTTTTTAAACTAAATGTTGGTTACAAATATAACTTCAACTAAATTAAAGTACGCACTGTTAGCTTTCTAAAAACACGTAATGCCTAGCCATGACCTTCAAAATCATTACAGTAGTAATAAAACAATAGAATGACCCAAAATGACTCATTTCAAGTAGCGCGGTTTTCGTGACTATGAGCAGGTATAAAAGGTTAAGGGATGATTGAAATGACATCATTTGCATACCAACTCACAGCCTGAAAAGTTATCGAATAATTCAGAACAAGAAAATGGATACCACACCGGAAGTAGCCGCTCAAGTGGTTTCACCAGCAATATCTGCAGACTGGTGACTATAGCCGGCGACGAGGAACAGGCCAAAAACGTGCTACAACACAGCGCGATGACCGTTTTCTTGTGACAACATCGCTACGAAATCGCCATCTGAATGCAGTTCAACTTGGACAGCAGTTACAGGAAGTTAGAGAAGTGGAAGTCAGTCGGTGGACGGTTAGAAGAAGATTAGCCGAAGGAGGCCTGACAGCGCACAGAACAGCAACGGGCCCGAAATTGGCCCCAACCCACCGACAAGCACGCCTTCAGTTTGCTCGAGATCATGTGAATTGGACTATCGATCAATGGAAGGCAGTACTGTTCTCTGACGAGTGCAGGATGTGTCTTCATGGTAACGACGGACGAGGTGGAAGTCTACTGAAGACCCGGTGAGCGGTTTGCTCAGTGTTGCTTCTCTGATCGTGTCTCATAAGGCGGCGGTTCGTGCATGTTTTGGGGAGGCATGTCACTGATGGCATTGACCGAACTTCATCACAAGGCCTAATACCGACCGTCAATCAAGTGGATTGACTTCCCGACGTTACATCGAAGAGATCCTGGAAGAACACGTAGTGCCTTTTTCAGGATATGTCGGCGAAAACTTCATTTTCAAGCAAGACAACGCAAGACCACACACCGCTGCTATAGTACGCCAGTACTTGGAGGAGGTTGATGTACCGGTTATGGCGTGGCCTGCACGAAGCCCAGATCTCAATCCCATTGAGCACTTATGGGACAAGCTGAAAAGACAAGTACGAGCCAGAAACACGGCGCCCACGAGTCTCAGAGAGCTTCAAACCGCAATTAAGGAAAAATGGGATAGCATACCCAAGGATTTTGTAAAAAAATTAATTTCTTCCATGAAACATCGAATGGAAGCTGTTATTCAGGCTAGGGGAGGCAATACCTCGTATTAATAAATGGTCTTTTTATCAATTTTATTGTTTTATTACCCTTTAATACCCGCTCAAAATCCCAGAAACAGCGCTACCTGAAACGAGCGATTTTGGGTCATTCTGTTGTTTTACTGCTACTGTAATGATTTTGAAGGTCATGGCTAGGCATGATGTGTTTTTTGAAAGCTAACAGTGCGTACTTTGATTTAGTTGAAGTTATATTTGCAACCAACATTTAGTTCAAAAAATATTTAGGGTCAAAGTGAAAATGTTGGGGGTGTGCGATTTCTATGCTCTCGAGTGTATTTCATAACTATCGAAATTTTGTATCCAAAAACTACACCTAATTAGAAACGTAGAAATAAATAAAATAAAAACGAAATGAAGGAGAAAATAAGAATTGACAGAAGTAATCAGCAACATTATAAAAATCTCATTAAACAATACCACCTGCCTGGCCAGCATGCGAACCGCGACAAAGTTTTCTCGACACTTTTTCTCGTTAGAGACCGTGACAATACTATGGTAGAGCCTAAGTATGTCTCACTCTAACAGGAACGACAAGTTTTCTAGCTGCTGAGCCATGTGAACATGACTAGATATGCTAACCTGCTAATGGATCTTGTAGATCGGGTTAGTACCTTAATAGACAGACAAAGAATAATCTGTTAAAGTCCAAGCAGAAAAAACTGGTACCGCGCTGATATAAAACTAACTTTATAAATGAGATCAATAGACAAACAGTTATTCGCATAGAAATAAGCAAACGTAACAAATATACTGCGTACCGGACTTCCAATGTTGCATAAACACGACGATAGCGCCCGGGGCCGCAATATCACTAACTTCCTTACAGATACAGCTAAAAAAATCTCATACCCAGCCAAAAACCAATATTCAACCGAAGCCTGATAGCCAAAATAATAACGCGCGTAAAGCAGAAACCCCAGATGAAAAGGTTACATAAGCTGAGGACAAGGTCAAAGGAATCGATACGGCTAAGAGGAGAGACGCCAAAATGTCTGGTGCGTAAACAATTTTAAATTGAGCTGCAGCACTTTTGTAGGTCATATAATTTGGATAATATTAAATCGCGAATGTAACATGCATCGGTCAGCTGAATTTAGAGCGTCCTTGCACCATAACAATACAGCGTTCTTAAATTAGCATCAAAATAATACAGTCAGTTTTCTCAAACAATAATTAGAGTCAGTGGATGAAGGACTTGAGATTTCCACTTAGTTCTCTAGATACCATAAAAATGGAATATCAAAACTTTTTACAAGCGTAATATTATTTTTTAAGCTTGATCTATGTATGTTCAAGCTGCAACCTAACCAAGGAACAAACGTCAAAGTTTGCAATCTTGTGGAACGCTTTTTCTACTCTATACATATAGAACGTGCAAGAATGTCCAGTCCATCTTGTTCTAGAGTAGTTTCAACTAAGGTACTAAAGGCGATCTCGAGAAAATTCCTCGTAGTTTGAGAAGCAAAGATAAGATCTGGATTACGTAAGATTTCGTTACACCTTATTCGGAAGGGAGTACGACTCGTACCGCATTATGACTAATAGGCCAATGAGGAAGCAACCAGGCAGTGCTGTTAATTCATAAAATATGACAGAAAAATAAGAAAGCTTAACGGCTAGTAATTCGCCATTTAGCGGGCATCAAAAAACCACTAAAAGCCGCCATAACTTACCTAGTTCAGAAGACTGGAATCTTTTGAACAGTTGAGGAGATTTATTTAAGCCTGCCGTTCTTTTCAAGGATTTTCCTAAACGATTACGTAAAATGTCTGCCAAAAGGAAAACGGAACTGACAGACCTTGACCTCGTGACTTAATAAATTGGTTCTAAGGTCAAGCCTAGATCTGATTATGCGGGCGTGGACAAACGATGTTACGAGGATTTGGATTCGAAAACCTTGATAAATATAAGTCTAGGTAACAAATAACAAATGCTTATTGGTCTGCTCCCTCTCACAAACGGGGCTATTAAAAAACTTCTTTTTGAGCAATGATTTAATGATATAAATTACATGGTTTATATTATAGAATTAATATTAGTAGTGTTGATTCTTTGTCGCATTCTCTGAAGCAACACGAAATGAAAATACCATCGTCTTTTTCATTTCGCCTGAGTCAGAAGAGTAGCGCTATATTTTAAGTTTTATTTCTAGTATAGTTTAACTTTATAGAGTGCGTCACCAAAATACATAGGTATTAGGCAGGTACATATTACTTACATTTAAAAAATTGTTTCTCAAGCTTTATGCAAAATACTAAACTATTTATTTATTCGCACTTTCATTCGTTTCAATTTGGGACCGAGATTTCAGGAGTAAACAACCTTCCATGAGGTCGTCATTCCCGTCACACGACTTGTTATCTGTTGCACCTTCGCTTGTGTCAGCAAACTCTTCGCTACTATTGATTCTAAGCAAACCCTGATCCCGCCTTTATCTACAACATAGTAGTCGTGATAGCACGAAAGTCCAAGAAGGGCATCTTCATCTAGCTTCAGCAACAAAATGGTAAGTCTTCTAATCGGAACACCGGTATTATAAGGGCAGTCGCATTGAATACGTTTCGCAGCTTCCATCTCATCCATATTCTTCACTACTATGAGCGGAAATTCTTGTATTGTGGTAGCCCCAGTGGCAGAGTGGACCGCTTTGCCTTCTAGGAGTGGTGCGTCTTTTCCTCCGCAACTACACGTACGGGTTCCATTTCTGCCGAAGTTATACTTGTACGGACATTCCCAACTCCGATCTGCAGCCTCCAAAGGAGTTGCGGCCAGCATCCAACTTTTCGTATTCGTGATATTTTGTATAAGATCAGCGTTAGCGACAACGATCGCAAATACAAAAAATAAATACTTCCACATGTTTGTTTAGCAAAATAATGTCCACTTTGATAGCTAAGAAGCGGCAAACAAGCTCAAAAGATGACACTACACTGGGGCAGATCGGTCATGACTTTTAATATCGGTACGAATTACAGTCTTGTTTTATACACTTTATCAGTAAACTATTTATATACGAATACTTAACTTACTTACTTTACTTATGCTGGGTTGCAGATACCAGTTTATTGTATTATAGTTATAATTAAGTGTAAGACTGTAACCCATGAAACCAGCATGTGTTGCACAGCACCATCATAAAATATTGTTGTGGGCACCTCTGGTTTGTGTAGAGAACGCCCTGTTTTGTTATGTTATTGTTGTTGTTAATTTTTATATGTTATGAAGCTACGTAATTAATGTTATGTTGGAGAAAAGTGAAACGATGTTGTCGGAGCGACTGTTTATTGTCAACTAACTTATAAAATAATAAATGTTACGGGGTGCGCTCGGGCGCCCGATACCGCCTATTCAGCTAAAATGTATGTAGTATGTACGTAGCCCGTACATGCTCCCGAATTTAAATAAAGGAAAACAAAAATTAAAACTAAACACTACGAGCCGTTATCGGTGAGCTAGCCGTGTCCACCGTGTTGCGGTACGAGCGGAGTTCGACGCTGTCGGTGTCCACTGCCGCTGTGTTGTCCGTGTCAGCTGTTCTTGTATTCACCTCCTTGGACTCCGGCTTCACCCGGCGCCTGTTCCCAAGACCTCGTTTGATTTTAATGACACCAAAGGCTCCAATAACTGCACCAACCAGTATGAGCAGTCCATACATGGTGTAGTGGTGGCCATCATGGCTGTCGGCTCGCCTGTTCAAGGTCTGTTGTTCGTTCTTTATCTGAGTTATGTGTTGTTTAATGACCTTGAACTGGTTCAGGTGATCTTCAGGTTTGAAGGTGAAATCGCTGCCAGCACCCTTAATGATGTTGTTAATCCCCGACTCTGGTATGTATTGCTCGTCCGGGTTAATTTTAAGGGTACTCTGGAACCTGTTAGTACTGTGTGAATGGAGTACTACGTTTTCTCCTTTTAGTACGCAGCCCTCTGCTAAAGTGATGATTCCGGTGTGACGTAGTACTTGTGGGGCTATCCCAGCTGGGCAAAATATGCGCACCGAGCATTCCTCGCAACACGAGAATAGCCACGCGCCACGGTGTAACATGATCCACTCGCTCGTACAATCGGCGGCGGCTGCCGTCTTGCAACTAGATATGTTACCGTTGTTTATAATTTGCGCCTCGCAAATCGCCGATGTCGTCTTTATGTTGTGTACTGGAAGGTTGAGACTGCGTGATAGTTGATGTTCCTTGAAATGTTCGCATGATGTTATATCGTTATCGGTTAGTGTTATTAATAAATCCTTTCTTAGGTTCACCGCCAAGTATTTAGATGATGGGACGATCTTTATTGTTCCATAGCCTTGTAGTTTAGGTATTGGTATCACACGATTTAATTCGTATTGTTCATTTGATATCAGCGGAAGTTTTACTTCAAATATAAGAAAATCTTCGATAGGCCTCACGTGAACACGTGCTCGTTTGTACATTTGTTGTATGCAGTCATCATTGTTTATACACGGTAGTGAGAGATCGTTAGGTATCTGTCTGGATATAATATTCAATTGTTGTTGGAATTCGTCAGGTTTCAATAGGTGCGTGTCCAAATGTCCATTGCGTACATCTGTCACTAGATCCATCATCGCTTGTTGTACTCGATGCAGGTTTGAGATTATCAGGCTGGCGGCTAGTGCGGTTGACGTGATGTAAATCGCATTCTCTCGATCTAGTTTCACCTTGTTTTCTTGTTCCTTGAGATGTTGACCGATGATGGAAAACTGCTTGTTCATCACCTCTTCGTTCCGTTTGAGCATGTTGTATTCGCCTTCAATAATAGACGTGTGTTGTTTGTAGACGTTCTGCACATGTTTTTCATTTTCGTGAATCAGCTCTATGTCTTTGTGGTACTCAGTTGCGAATCTTTCGTCCAGAACACCAAACAAGGAGTTGGCTATGTGTCCAACCCCATCGATTAGTCCTCGTTTTGATCGTTTGGTATGCTCCGAATGTAGGATGTAGTTGTTGAGTTTGAGTTCAGTTATTTCGTGTTGAAACTGAGTAGCGATGGAGAGATAGGCTGGTTCTTCTTTACACATACTGGTCAAATGGTTCACGTACTGTTCTATGTTTTCAAGGCTTCGCCAGTATGTTGACATGTTATAGTACACCACCATCTTCCATTGATCTTGGATTATGTGCATGTCTGCGACCTTGTCGAAGTAAACAAGTTTTGATGCATCTAATTCCGTGACGTTGCAGAATTGTGGAATGTGCGACGCTGTGCACGTAGTAATTAGTACGAAACACATGCACAGGTAAGTCAGGAATGACGGCCTTTTCCTGGTTCGTTTTCGTGTTGGGTGGTCAACAGATGCTTGTCGTGTTTGTTGGTCGGAAGTTTCTTCATCTGCGTCCTTGTTGTTCTCTATTGGTAGAAGCGATAGCTCGGTCACAGGACGTTTCAGCCTGTTGTTTTTTGTTTTTAGTGTAACAACGCGGACTCTTCCATCTGGTCCTGGGTGAGTTTCTGTTACTCGTCCCATTAACCAGCGTGCTGGTGGTAAATTGTCTTCTTTCACCAAGACAATGTCATTAACTTCAATGTTCTTTGTGGAGTGATGCCATTTTCCACGTGTTTGGAGTGTTTGAAGATATTCTGAAGACCATCTTTTCCAGAAATCTTGGCTCATCTTCTTCGTTAGTTGCCATCTCTTGTTCAGGCTAATGTTGTCGTTATCAGCGGTTAGTGGAGGGGCTAATACTGGGCCACCGACTAAGAAATGACCCGGTGTTAGGTAGTCGATGTCTTCTACGTCTTCTGTTAAGGCAACTAGAGGCCTAGAGTTAAGACAAGCTTCGATTTGAGTCAGCAATGTCAAAAACTCTTCGTATGTCAGTTTTTGCTCCCCGAGGACCCTCTTCAAGTGATGTTTCATACTTTTCACTGCAACTTCCCAAAGGCCGCCCGCAGAAGGCCACGATGGAGCATTAAAGTGCCAGGTTATGCCCATTTCAGATATGTTGTTGATGACCTCGCTGTTAATGTAGTGTTGGAGGGCTTCTCTACGCTCTTTGAGTAGCACCTTTGCTGATTTTATAAAATTTGAGCCATTGTCACTGTACATGCGGGTCGGTGTTCCTCTTCTGGCACAAAAGCGTCTCAAGGCTGCGAGGAAAGTGGTTGCACTTAGGTCAGAAACCAGCTCTAAGTGGATTGCCTTTGTGCAGAGGCAAACGAAGATGGCAATGTATCCAGCAGTTGTTTTTATTCCTCTTCCTTTGTTGGCCTTTACTTCAACTTGCCCCGTAAAGTCGACCCCCGTGTGAGTGAACGGGCGTGACGCAGTAACTCGAGGTCGTGGCAGGTCTGCCATCAGTTGGTTGTTCTTGGTTGATCTGTAGCGATGGCATCTGACACACTGTAATAGTTGTTTCTTGACTGTTCTCATTCCTCCAATGATCCAATATTTGTTTCGAAGATGCGCTAGTGTTAGGCGCGCACCTCCGTGCAGTGCTTGTTGATGAGCTTGGCTTATTAGAAGTTCTGTTACTCGATTATTGTTCGGCAATATAATCGGGTGTTTCTGGCTACTATTCAGGTTCGATTGAGTGAGTCTTCCCCCCACTCTTAGGATGCCGTCTTCATCCAAGATGGGGTTCAGTGCCAAAATGGTACTTGTTAAGCGTAGCTTCCTGTTGTTTCGTAATCGGTTGTTGTCATCAAAAAATGTGTTGTTTTGTACGGCTTTTATTATGATGTTATGAGTGGTGTCCAATTCAGCGGTTGACAAATGCGAGGTATGCATACGTAGTGCATTGTTCTGATTACGTGCATTGTTAATGAAGCGCATAATCCAAGTTAAAATTCGGATTACACGTGCCATAGAGCTATGTTTCTGTAGAAAGTCCTCTATAAGTGGAGATTGTTTTTGTAAGGCACATACTTTCTTCTGTTTTTTCTCTTCTTCTTGGGTCGTAAAATTATTTGGTTCAGTTGTAATGACCTTGTTCTTTAGCCATGTTGGGCCATCCCACCACAATGAGTGTGTTAGTAGTTGTGTAGCTGATAATCCTCTGCTTGCACAATCAGCTGCATTGTCCTCTGATTGGACATGGTTCCAGCATGAAGATGGAATGTTCTCTTGTATCGACCGTACTCTATTGGCGACAAATGACTTCCAGCGGGATGCTTCTCCATTAAGCCACCCAAGTACCACCATCGAGTCGGTCCAGCCGTGTACGGTGACTGTCTGTACGTTTATTGACTCTATGACCTTTTTCATAAGTCTTGATAATAGAAGCGCTGCGCATAGTTCTAGTCTAGGTAGAGACATGGGCTTCTTTAACGGGACCAGCTTTGTTTTTCCCGCCAAAAGCTTGACAACTTGTTGATTGTTTGTATCGGTAGACTTGCAATAAATTACACATCCATATGCCTTTTCTGAGGCGTCGCTAAAACCGTGGAGTTCAATGGCCGTATGTGTGTAGCCTATCCCTCTCGGTATTGTTATGTTTTGGATGCATTGCAAATCTTGGCGAAATTGTTTCCATTCTTTAGCGATGTTCTCTGGTAAAGGGTCATCCCAGTCGCTTCCTGTCGCCCACGCTTGTTGAAATATGATCTTCGCTTTAATCGTGATCGGAGAGATCCAGCCTAAGGGATCATATGTCTTAGATAAATCCGACAATAGTGACCGCTTCGTGATGACGTCATGTTCATTGGCGTTGTCAAGTACTTGTTTGAATGTAAACATGTCGGTACATGGATTCCAAGTAATCCCGAGTGTTTTGTTCGTTTCCGCGTTCTTGAAGTCCAACATGTTTTGACTGATTATGCTTTGAGGTAGGTTCTCAAGTAGTCTCGCATCGTTGCTGGCCCATTTGCGTAAGTTGAAGCCTCCTCCTTGAAGAATGTTAATCAGTTCTTGTTGTGCTGCCTGAGCTTCGAGGAGATTATTGCTGCCTCCGAGAAGATCATCGACGTACAGCTGGTGACTCAGGATGTTGGCGGCAAGAGGAAAGCGCTGACCGTCATCTTCCACCAGTCGTTTGACGGTACGCATAGCCAGGAAAGATGCGGGCTTTGTCCCATACGTGAGGGTACAGAGTTGGTACTCTTGAAGATCTTTGTCGCTGCTGTCTCGCCACACGATCTTTTGCAAATGTTGGTGGTCTTCGTGTACCCGGATTTGTCTGTAGAATTTTTCAATATCCGCCGTGTAGACATATTGATACATTCTCCATCGTAAGATTACGAGTTGTAGATCTTGTTGTAGTTTCGGTCCGCATTCTAATAGGTCATTTAGACTGCAGCCTGATTTTGTTTTTGCCGACGCGTTGAAAACTACCCGTAGCTTTGTTGTTGTGGAGTCCAATTTCATGACTCCATGGTGAGGTAAGAAGCAGCTTGGTTGACGTGTTTGGGTACTTCGCTTCATGTGGCCGAGTTCCAAATATTCACTCATGAAACTAGTATAGGCTTGCCTCATTGTTGCGTTCTTAGCTAGGCGTTTCTCCAATTGACAGAACTGCGCGACTGCTTGTGGCTTGGATATGCCTAGGTCTTTTTCATAATGTTTTTTCATAGGAAGGCGAACTTCATATCTGCCATCTGCTAATCTTCTTGTCGTTGTTTGGAACAGAGTTTCGCAATACTCTTCTTCCACGGTCATGTTGTTTGAGCTCTCAGTGATCTCTTCCGATTCCCAGAATTGTTCCACTTCATCTAGGTTGTTCAAGACGGCGTGGCAGTTAAATGTTGTTACGTTGCCAAGTAGCACCCAGCCCAAAGTAGTCTGCTGAGCAATAGGAGCCTGTGCGGGACCCCGAAGAATGCCATCTAGTACTATCTCAGCGTAGATGCTGGCGTCCAGAAGAATGTCAACTGGTCGAGAGATGTTGTAGTCTGGATCGGCTAATTTAATGTTATGCAGATGAGGCCATTGTTGTTTATCGAAGGAATAGTTAGGCAGATTGTTTAGCATCTTCTTCATGACCAACGCTTCTGTTGAGAACGTATAGTCACCGCTGAGTGATTCACATTCTAAATGTACTGTTCCGTTGCTTTGTTTGGCAGTAATTCCAACCCCGGAGACTGTAGCGTGTTGTTTTCGCCTTTGTAGTCCCAGTAGTTGAGCAGCTGACTCTGTTATCAAGTTGATTTGAGATCCTTGGTCAAGTAGGCATCTCATCTCGACGAATGTTCCATCTCTTGCTTTAACTTTTACTTGCACTGTAGCAAGTAAAACTTCGTTCAAATTACCGGCGGCGTGATTGACTCTTCGCTGAGTCATTTCCGTGGTATTCTTGTTAAATGGCTTCGTGTTTCTTCGTGTTGTAATTTCATTTGATATTCTTTGTTCATCGATGCCGACAAACTCATGTAATGTGGTATGATGTTGGTTATTGCAGATTTTGCATGTTTTATTTGATATGCATGCTTTTCCATTGTGTGAAAACATGCAATTCTGGCATATGTGCAATTGTTTCAGCGTATTCATTTTCGCATCAGGTGACATGTTGAGAAATGTTATGCAGTGAATTAGAATATGTCCCAATTTACATAAGGGGCAATTCCTCTCCGATTGCGCAAAATATGTTTTCGATGTTGATCTGTATCTCCATTGTTCGATAGGTTTACGATGATGCTCATCTGTTGGCGCAGTTGGTCGCCTGGGGATACTCGCCGACTTGTTTTTCTTGTTGACAGGCTCCAATGCAGTAAATTTGTTATCCAGGAACCCGATAAGTTCGTCGAATGATGGTAATTCTCGTGGAGCCTTCCGCATATCCATGTACGCAGCATATGTTTCCGGATCCAATTTTCCTGTTAGGATGTGGACTAAGATTGGATCCCAGCTTGATGTATCGATTCCAAGGTTGTGGATGGCGTGGATTGTTTCCAGACTGGTGTCATGCAGCCGCTTCACTTCAAAAGCTGTTTGTTGTTGTATTGCTGGTTGGCCCATAAATACTTGAATTTGTTTCGTGAAGAGTAATTGTATGTTGTTGTATCTATGAGTCAGTATCTCCCAGCAGGTGTCATAGTTTTCAGCGGAAATGGTCAAGTGCTGGACGAGGCGTTCAGCTTCGCCCCGCAGTTTACCCTTGAGATGTTGCATTTTCTGAGTTTTTGTTAACAGGGCATTGTTGTGGATCGCTTCTGAATATAAATCCATAAATGTTGGCCACTGTGTATAGCTTCCAGAAAATATAGGTATTTCTATCTGAGGAACTGCCTGGTGCCGGTGCGTGGAAGAACCCAATTTGGAGTTGAGCTCTCGTTTCATTGTTTCGAAAATAGACTCGTGATTTGAGTACTCATCTTCGTAGGCTAAGTTGGTGCCGATGAGTAAGTTGTCAATTTGCCAATGTAGATCGTCAATGGCCCTCCAGCGCGACTGCAAGGCTTGAAGCTTGTCTTCGATTTCCCATTTCTCTTTGAGTTCGGCGACCTTGATGTTTCTGACAATTCTCATGAAGGCTCTGAAGTTGGTACCTTGTTCACTGATGAGTTCATCAGTCTTGGATGTTGATCCTCTCTCTGTGGTGCTCGTAGTTGCACAGTTACGAAGCAGATCTCGCGTTGTCTCTACTTCTTTTTTCACCTGGTCGTAGGCTTTAGTTGTAAAATAATCGTTTGTTTGGTTTTCAGATGCTGACAGAATAATGTTGTTGTGATCAAATTCTGCCCATAGGTCTTCAAGCGCTTCCAACCGCTTAGCGATGTAGTCACTAGTCTTGCGGCTTGCAGCATCCTTCTTGAAGTTGGTTAAAATCTTCCGAGTGGCCTCGGAGATTAGCTGTTGCCTTTTCAGCATTGCTTCCATGGTGAGTATTAAATGTCACTTAACACTCAGGCTGTTCTGCTAGTCCTTGTTAGTTCTGTGCTCGTTTGTGATCGTAGCTAGCAACTTTGGTATATGCGCCTTCTCAATTGTTCTGGTGAGACCCGCTTGTGGGAAGCCAGACAACCGATTCGCTACCTCCGTCACGCACCACGAAACACAACACACAGAAAATGTTTTCTTCGAATTGTTCTGCTGTGGACTGTAATTCAGTTGTTGACTCCTTAAGGCACAAGTTCGATGCTCGAAGGAATGTTGTGGGCACCTCTGGTTTGTGTAGAGAACGCCCTGTTTTGTTATGTTATTGTTGTTGTTAATTTTTATATGTTATGAAGCTACGTAATTAATGTTATGTTGGAGAAAAGTGAAACGATGTTGTCGGAGCGACTGTTTATTGTCAACTAACTTATAAAATAATAAATGTTACGGGGTGCGCTCGGGCGCCCGATACCGCCTATTCAGCTAAAATGTATGTAGTATGTACGTAGCCCGTACAAATATTATGTTCTCATTACATTCCTAATATGTAATTTAGTAATGGGAAGTGTCCAAAATCTCTCAACCTCTATTTTTATTTTATATTATGGAAATAGTATAGAGGAAAATAAACAACTAATTTAACGTTTTTCATTATAATATTCATTGTAGTTATTTTAAAATGTATTATTGAAATTTAAAAAAATATCGTGGCTGATGATGTCATGACTTTACTTCCAATAATTTTAAGCCGTTGCCTGTACATAATAAAAAGGTTACTTTTACAAAAGGTTCCACAAACTTATTATTGGTTTTTGAAAAAACGGAACATCTATTTTGAAAATTCTAGGAAAATCCGATCAGAGACCTAAAATATTTTCGCCACCGTAACCGTAAGTCTATGGATCTGATAGTGTTTAGGATATCAAAAGACATATTATTCCAGATTAATTTCGAAGTCTCTAAAAAAATCCCGTTAAAAATGAATCTGGAGGTTACGCTAAGCAGGCGATATTGCTATGAAAATCATAATATTAGATGTATTATTGTTAATAGCTTTAATTAAATAGCGTAGCCAATTAGAAATTGAGAGATTAGTGAAACGAATAACAAAACTATGTTGTACATTTTACGAAAAGACCTAAAAGCATTTTCAAGTCCAAAACTTTGAACAATCAACAAATAATGCCTATTTTCAAAAAAATCAAGAAGTACAAACATACAAACTATAATCTATCCAAACGATTGACACTAAAATCAAAACATTTTGTAAAGATTTAGAGGGTGAAAACCGTTGTCGCCTGAAACGCTAAATGAAGGTAAATTCACTTACGGGCTCTATTGTCTCTATCATACGTGCGGAAAAGTGCGGATAGCAGAGCGACGGCAATATCATTTTTAAATACCAGGACGGTCCTCTTTGCCCCATCCTAGTTAGTTAGGACGGTCCTCTTAAGTTAATAATTACAATATATTCTCTCATATAATTTTATCAAGAACTACGTTACGCCTCGTAGCTTCATATCAACGCCCACCGTCTCGCTTCATAGCAATTTGCATACTACTAGTAACGTGAGAATTTCGAATTCTAAATTCCCTTTTACATTTATTAGATCGCATACTATAATTAGATTAATATCTAGTTCTGTTCGAACCGCTAATTCTTTAACAAAAGCTTTGGTAGCTATATGATTATTAGTTCCCACGTGAAGACAATCTAGACCAACTTTCACTATTGAGCGATCGATCCCGGAGATGTGATGCAAGAAAAACAAAACTTACGTAATGGAGGAACGAAGAGTTTGAGCAGCGCTTTGTTGAACGGAAAATTAGTAGCATAAACATTCTCAAGCTAAATACGACTATCTAGGAATATCTCAGATAAATGATAATGTGTTGTTATGTACAAATGAAAATAAGTTGTTAGAAAAAGCGACACAAAATGCCAGAGAAAAGTCCTTTGCAGTGAGAATCCAATAGAGTGATAAAAGTAGTAGTTAGTAGTAGTACAACAAGCAAAAAAAATATACGGTTTGTCGTTTTTATAGAGCATCTATCAAACTCTATGACAAACATATTGTCACCGACAATATGCCGATCAATGTTCTCAAGTGAAAAAATTCGAAGCGATACAAGAAATGTTTACTGACCGCATAATATTATACGATACAATTCCGCAAGACATTAACGCTGCAGGGCTCGCCCTGGCTACAATCAACCACCATTAGTGGAGGATGTACTGCTTAACGTAAACGATACTAATGTAGAGACTGGAAACAAGATCATACCTTAAGGAAAATTATTGATTAGAACACTAGCGGAAACTAGTATAGGTTTTTCTTCTTACGCAAGTCTTATGGTGGATTTGTTGGTCGTATTTAATGTCGATGGACAGAGCCAAAGTTTAAGGCAATGTCTAACTTTTGAAACATTCCCTTCCCTGATGTCATCTACCCAACCAAACCCATCTCAGAGTCTGCGACTTGTGATTGTGATGTGGCACCGTTATGCCATTAGAGATTAAACCTTTTCAACCGCATCTATGTTAGTAAAGCGAATTGTTCACCTACAGCCACATCTAATGCTTTCATATTTAAAGTAAACTTTACAAAAAACGCCTAATCATTTATTTCCTGATCGTCATGACTCCAATCTAAAGCAATAATATTTTCTGTACATACTTCCCCCCTAATGACAGGCGGCAGCCATGTACCATGCCACTATAGGACAGTTTGCAAGGCAACAGTCGTAAACAAGACGGTTATAACCACGGGTAGTTCAATTAGCCTCTTTTCATTCGCTTTAAACGCCGAAGACCTAATAATAAACTACGGTGACGATAACGAGGACCTCTATTCGTTTTTTGCTCTCATTTATATTCAGGCAGAGGCATTAAAGAGATAATATAGAAGGCGCTTGTTCAGATTCAGACCTACCTGTTGAGGTGAATGAACTGCGACCGAGCATTTCAGTTTAGGATTCATATTAAAAATGTTCCAGGCGCTTCATTTTAACAGAAAGCAAAAAAGTACTAAAGTAAAGCCAATAACTCTGGTGAATGACATTTCAAAAAGGAAGCGGTGAATCCGAAACCAATTTCAAGCAAAGTGCCTTTAATTTTGCCCGGTCATTTGTGCTATCACGACTTCGGATCGTTTAGTTACTGCATACATTTTTGATGCAGATACCAGACTGGTATTTCGATTTGCCGTGTTACTTGGTTTTCAGATTTCTTCTCAGGAAATTCGTTTTGTTTCCGGGAAATACTGTGGTTACTAGCACAACAGAGCATACATATTACATAGTCAACATTTCAGATTGCTGAGAATGTCTACGTTTGTGTTTGTAGCCTTGGGCGTTTAAATTTCATGACTGCCCTTTTGAGATTATTGCGGTAAAATCAATTTTAGCAATGAGAAAAATATTACATCGTTTATGGAGTCAACAAGCAATGTCAATAGGCATAATATACCGATAAGAGTTTTGTTCTATATAGCCTTCAATGGAAAAGTAATGTCGAAATACAATTGGAATGTAAAATAGATCTTGACTTTCGACAGTTTCGACTCGTACATTGTAAAAACGTGAGTAACACAATATGTATGTCGTATATCGTGTAGTAGAGATTGTCGCAAGAAACGCAACCACAATTCCGCGAGAAGTATCGATCGAGCAAGCCGAGAGGCAGCGGTGACTCACACAGCCAGAGCGGTCATGGTCATTGTCTTCGCAGATTCCGATTATCAGCTCGTTATAATATACAAACAGTTAGACAGACGAACCGGCGCGGCGCCACTAATTTCTGAGCAGATGCGACTCATAAGCATAAAGATACAGTGAGAATTTTTTTAATTGAATAGTTATGATTGAAAAGGATGTCTAAAAAGTGTATCGTACGGTGGATACAGAGATGCAGATGAAAAATTAATTGTGTTTAATGGTAGTGCACAAGTGCATTCAGAATTCAGATTGTGCTAAACACGTATTAGCTTAGCATATCTGAATGTGGGGCACGCGGTCATTAGCTAGCAACGGTACCATAGAATGAAAGAATCTGAAATGTATCATGAAACGTAACGTAGTTTATTTAGATTTACAGATTTTGTTAATTTATATTACAGATGCAAGAGACAATAATAGACTAGTTGCTCAGTGAACTGAACTGAGCTTTACAAATCGTGTGGCTGTGCTTATTTGATACAATGCGTAGGACCTACTACATAAAGAAAATGTTATTTTGATTATCTGAAAGTTTTTATTCAATTTTTTAAAGCAATTAGTACTTGCAGACATAAAATTATGGTAAAGTAAATAATCAAAATTGTTCCTCTTGCGATGAAATTATAATCCAGATTCTAAAACCGACATGGCTGTTAGAGTCTAGGAACGAAAACAGAAACGATCTACTACTGGAAATACTTGTTATTGATTCAAACACTGAGTTTCATCGTATCGTCATTATCGTCAGGTAATTATGGACGACTATTAAAAATTACCATGTAAAAGTCATTTCTTGAGATGACTTTGATTCTGGAGTAGACCACTTCTAGAACACGCTAATATTGATTTTAGGAATCAGGAATAAATTAAATGACGATAGACAAGAAAGTTTAAAGAAATTATATATTTCGCTGATGGCAAGACAACAAAGAGTTCTCTTTATAAAAAATTTAATAACATAATCAAGGTACGAGAAAGCATCGAACGAATTGAACTATCACGTAGATAATGGCATGCCGTGTCTAATAGAAAATTTAATCAAAATTACTGTGGATAGAACAATAAGACTAATCCAGGTTATAGAAAACATCTTCTTTATTTTAGTATTCTTTGTAGATAGTAACATTATTAAAGGTAATTGCTGAGATGAATTCAGTACAATCAAACGTAACAATAAATTAGAGATTTTAATTTGACCACTGAACTATAAAAGCAATTTCTTTTGATTTATGACTAACTCTTTGAAACTTTTTAGTGAACGATATCTATCTTTTCTAGCGCCCACGAGCTTTTTAATTGAGTTTCTATATCACTTTCTACAAGTTTAAAAATAACACTTTCAATTTAAAGCAGTTTATTGACAATTTTTATTTTGTTCGAGATGCCAGTTATCGTAGACTAATCTTTACTCGTGCTTTAGTTCCGAATCTGATAATATACTTTCTGAATTCTGACTGATGATTTCGAATTTGGGGATAAAAACATTTAAGATTGCAATCAGAAGTTTAGGGTTTTGTAGCTGCGATGACTTAGCAAGGAATAAAATGCTCTTCCAACAACAGTATTTCCTCCTGGGTATAACCTGGGCCTTTTCAAGTCAAGAGTGAGTGGGCATCTCTGGGGCAAAGGTGCTCCACCTAAGACAGCTTCGTCACTTACCATCAGGTGAGATGTTGTCAAACGTATGCCCATTTTAGCATTAAAAAATTGACCAGCGCGCTGCACTAACAGACACAAATAGCTCTATTATAACTAAAACAACAATGATTTTTTGAATGCTATAAATCAAAATATACCTGTGTTCCGGTTTGAAGGGCATTGTAGCTAGTGAAATTACTGGGCAAATGAGACTTTATGATCTGATCACTCAGTCTAGTAATCTGATTACTAGACTGTGTAATGTCTCAGGATGACGTGCGCAGTGCAGTGCCACGCGAAACTATATTGTTTTAAAGTTCCGAGTGACACTGCAACTGTTATGGGCGGCCGTGTTGCTTAACATCAGGTGAACGACTAGCTCGTCACGTCATTCAATCGCAAAAAAAAACCTAAGCGCGTATTGAAATACTAAATGAGTATAGCATGATTCAGATATTCTGAATAATTGAAATAATTAAATTAGAAGCCCGCAGAGAAATTTTACCGGGGAGATAAACGTGCCTTTCTATTTCATGAGTAGCAATTACTTTCCCTTTTAATATCATCTTTAAACATTCTTTGTTTCTACATTTCGGTATCTGACAATCTTTGTTTTAGATTAATGGCTTGAGATTCGATTACTACCAAGAAATATTTCATTAAATCTCGTAGAGAATACAATTTGTGGGTCAAATGAAAACTGTTAAAGATTTTATAGTGGTCACAATACGGATCCCTGTGAAACCCTTTACGTTATTCTTGTTTATTTCAATAAAAATATAATTGAATGACGTACGTAATATGACGTTTTAGCCGTTCGCCTGATGTTAAGCGTCACGGTTGCCCATAACAGTTGCATTGCCACTCAGAACTTTCTTTTGCATGGCACTGAACTGCGGGTGTCATCCTGAGACTTCAGCACAGTGATTAGAAACTCATAAAAAAAAATGACTAGACTGCAAGATCCCGTCACAGTGTCATTTGCACCGTTATTTCCCCTTCCAACCAATGCCCTTCGAACCGTAACACTATAGTGGTTGCCGGCAAAATTATCTGGCAAAACAGTGGTAGGTAACCTAGACGAACTTTTGCAGAAATTTCCTACCACCTAGTAAACACCATCTAGTAATTCTTTCGTATTATATTGCGCTTCGCAGTGTTACCCACGCATAAAAAGTATCCTATATGTTTTTTTTTTTTTTTTTTTATGTGATTGAATGACGTGACGAGCTAGTCGTTCACCTGATGTTAAGTGACACGGCCGCCCATAACAGTTGCAGTGTCACCCGGAACTTTAAAACAATAGTTTCGCGCGACACTGCACTGCGCACGTCATCCTGAGACATCACCCAGTCTAATAATCAGATTACTAGACTGAGTGATCAGATCATAAAGTCTCATTTGCCCAGTAATTTCACTAGCTACAATGCCCTTCAAACCGGAACACAGTAGTGCTTGCACACTACTGCTTGGCGGCAGAATAACTGGCAAAGCGGTGGTACCTACCTAGACGAACTTTGCAGAAAAGTCCTACCACCTAGTTATCCAGCGTATAAGCTATTTGCATTCCTTTCATCAAAATTGGTTTAGTAGTTATGGCGATATAAGGTAACAAACATTCACGCACACAAACTTTCGCATTTATAATGTTAGTAGGATAAAGGAAGAAAAGGAAAGGATGGCAGGAAATCGGAAAGGACTATGTCCAGAAATGAACCAAATAGAAGAGATGCACTTGGACAAGTAGGTTCGACGAGGAACGTAAAGCCTGTTTTTGTCTTGACACCTCATTAGTCATACAGTAAAGACAAAAGCGGGGCTGAAGCCTGAATCGTTTAACATTGCGGGAGCACAAGACCTAGACGAGACGTATGGAATGGAACGCCATTCCGCGATCAAGGACGGTCGATTAACGCAAATAGCTCGGCGGGTATGCCGCATGCGACAACACATACGGTCTAGTGGAACAGTGGGAACTACACATATGGTATACTTTATACCGTACTTGGCAACAAGAAATTGGAATATTCATAGGTACGATAACGATATTCAGAAAGGTCTCAAAATGTCCTTGAAATATTATTGTAATTACAGAGTGATGTATATGTAAGCGCATCTGAACCTGGATGTATACCTACCTATACGTAGACCTATTACGCAGATTGTCAGCCTGTAGATCGACAGTATTAAAGTGCCCGTGTAACTAACCGGCTGTTTTATCTGCTCCACTACCTACCGACAGTGCAGAGTTGGTAAGGAGGCGTTAAGCTTTTGGTCAAATCCCAATATAACTCAATAAATTATTGGCTATTTTTGCATTGTGGAATTCTCACCCAAAAAATTGCAAGCCCACTAATGATTTACAGAGAAAAGGAAGTAATTGGTGGTCAAAGCTATCCTGCACAACACAACACAGAAAACTCCGGTGCGGAGACTCCAGGGGTCCAACAAAGATACCTTTCCATTAGCGTTAACGCCAAACGATAACTCCAAATGTATGGGAATGAGCTGAGGAAAAGCGGCTTCCGCAGGCAGCCATTCCCATTTGGCGTTAACGCTAATGAAAAGGGATCTTTGAGCTTGACCCCCTGAGCTTGGATTTCACGATTTGGTGTAAAGATTTTAGTTTATCATAAGCTTTTAAAACTGTATCATTAGAAACTAAGTTTAGAGACTCCTAAATATTGATGGAAGTTTTGATGACATTGCCGTTATGTTATGGTTCAGTAAACGAGTAACAACGGTCACGGAGTACACAAAGTTAAAACAATAGACTTGGTCGATTCAAAGAGGACATTTTATAAAAAAGTAACTCGTCCCATCCCATTGCATCGGTCGCAAATAGCGCACAACCGGTCTACCCTGTCTGTAATGTCATTTTTTCTGTGCCTACTCTATAAATTACATAGCGCTATGGTGGTTTAAATATAAAAATTCTAGGAGTCGTACCGTATTTGTTGTATGACCAGTCTAAGTCGCAAGAAGGCCTGTCTATAGAAACTGGCTCAATTTTGCATAGAAAAAACATATTTGTTCAGTTGTGCTATTGTTGAACTTATGGTGCTGAACACAAATATCGGACAATGTTGGAGAATTTTCAACGGAATGGGAAATGGAACCTTAAAATAGAACCAGTGGCCGTATCGCGTAAGACTGATGAAGATCGTGATCATGTGCTCTCTTGCTCGCACTCATGGACTTGTGAATTGGCGCGTGCAAGATGGCAAGCGAAGTCCATGACCAGAACAGTTACGCGATAGGGGTGCAGGCCAGTGCTCATATTTCACTAGCACCAACGCCAGTGAAATATGAACACTGTGATATCGTTTTGTTGATGATAAAGCTTCAGCAACACCGACGCGTCAAGTGATGAAGTAGATCGGCCATCCGGTACCCACCGCTGCCCGTGTTCGTAGAAGGCCGCGTCGCGATCTCCACGGGAACCCATGGGTACCGAATAATTTTGCGTCGCTGACGCTACCGCATCGCTGACGCGCCGCTGGGGCCGAAGCTTTAAGGAGCAAAGTCAATGGCGAAGGGTATAGCTTACAAGGAGTTTATTGGCACGTTTCCTGGCGAAATTAGAGCATGTGGACAGCTTTCAATTTAATATGTACCATGTAGGTAATTCATATCTTGTTTTATGTGACGTTCGAAGATACAAGATAAACAAATGTAGTTTTATGTAAAAAAAAATCGCCAACTTCCTAAAAAAAATTTGAATGTAACAATTTTACTCAGTTTCTATCGAATATATTTTTACAGAAAAATATGTGAGTATTCCCAACCCGTCACACATTCGGATCTTTTGGCGTTTTCATAGTTCTGATAAATATAATATAAACATACATTTTAATTAAAAAACCGGCCAAGTGCGAGTCAGACTCGCGCACGAAGGGTTCCATACCATTATCTATCCCGGCCATCTAGTGTTGAATAGCAGTACTATTTAAAGCGGCGACATCTATGACTCATCTGGTAAACGAGCAAAAAAAATTACGTTTGTTGTATGGGAGCCCCCTTAAATATTTCTTTTATTCTGTTTTCTTGTATTTTTTTGTTATAGCGGCAACAGAAATACATCATCTGTGAAAATTTCAACTGTTTAATGAGATACAGCCTGGTGACAGACGGACAGACGGCCGGACAGCGGAGCCTCAGTAATAGGGTCCGTTTTACCTTTGGGTACAGAATCCTAAAAACCGTCAAAAATCAGTAATTGTGTGCGTTATCTTTGTCGTAGCGCCGCGCTGAAGTTCAGACTGAATTGATATATTTAAGTCTACCACGTGAAGGTCGATGATTCTTTGAACGAATTTTAATCAGCATATTTTGCTATACCCGGCGCCTTAATAAACAACACATGCATTAGTTGTGTAGTGCTAGCCTGTTACTAACCAGAATTGCAAAAAGCATTGGAACTCTGCCAAATAGTAGTTTTATTGAGGACTGACATGAGCATGGGACTTGGTTTTGTTAGACTTTGGGAAACAGACGGCTTATTGACTGAAGGTAAACACTGCTATTAGATATTTTTAGGTCTGCAGGTCCATTTTAATGGACAAGGTATAACTAAGATTCCCTGTTGTCCATTTTAATGGACAAGGTATAGAATTCCCAATATCTAGGGACACAGGAACTACAAGGACTATGGTCCCACAACACCCAGACACAGGACAAGTTTTTTCCTGTGCACAAATACTTGTCCTGTCGCGAGACTCAATCCCACCATCTCCGGGTTATGAGCCACACCTTATTGGCATTCATTCATATGGAATAAGGTGAATATGGTTTCACATCAGCACATGAGAAGTCAACATTAGCTTGTATCATAAAACACACACCTTTATTACATGACATCACCCAGGTAATATTTACAGCACACAACATCTATACAAGTTATTATACCATATTTATTGTCACTGCCTTCAATGATCAACATAGTATGACAAGTTTTGCAACTTAGCCCTAACTCTGAGGCCTGAGCAGTTGACCCACCATTGAATCTTTAATAGGTGATAACTGTTAGCTTGTTAACCTTTTAATTTATATACTGATTTTTTTTTTGATGTTTGTTATGTACATGATAATTATCAAAATGATTGTAATCTGATTTTTATTTGTTAATCTGTAGTTGCTAGTACTTACACAGTAAACAAAAAAATGTTATGTTTTCATTGATAACGGTAGTATTCATTCATAATTAAAAAATTATAAATCAACAACAGTAAAATCATAATAAATACAAAATCAGGTGAGCATAGGTACACTTTACATAAAAATGTCATTTACATTTTTCTAATAAATACTACGCACTCAAGGTGGCGCTCTTTGGGGGAGGCCTATGTTCAGCAGTGGACGTCTTCAGGCTGATGATGATGATGATGAATAAATACTATGTAAGGAAGTACTTCTTTGTTAAATACCCAAATAAATATAAAATAATTATCATTTTATAATTGGAACAAATTTCTGAATGGTGCAGGTACGGAGCCATCTTGATCAGAAAAGACTTTACCTGAGTATAAATCTTTTCTGATCAAGATAGAATCGGAAGGAAGAGATCTATAAAAAATATGGGCAACGTCTATGCACTGCGCATGGATGGCATTCTAAATACTTAAATAGCATTCAAATTACCTAGGCTTAGGTACTGTATTTTCAAACCTGTATACTAACTAATAAGTCTTCTGTGGATTAGATAAAAATCTGCAGCTTGATTAAGTCTTGCTTGCTTGATCAAAATGTTTGAATACAATTACAATAGTTTAACTACTCTTCGCCTGCACCTCCCTGCTCCCTCTCCAAATAGTTTTTAAACATGAACTAGGAGTAACAAAAATCCTCCAAATAAGGAGTATTTTTAAAGCTCAATTAGTTATGTGTATGACATTGTTACCATTATAAAAACATGGGTACTACATGAATACAGACGTATGTTTAAAGGCTATTTGTGAAAAGCTTTACCTATATGAGTTAAAATTTCCTAAACAAGCCAGTACTCCAAACATTCCAATAACCCAGCACCCCAGCAGTTTTAATAGTGCCGAATTAGTGAGACTACTGTACTATGAAAACAAACAGAGTAATTTTTACTTAGGGTTAGGGTAAACTTGGTTATAAGTACCCAAACAGGTGTTTTGATTCATTTTCAGTAATATAAGATTTTGGTTTTATGGGTCAGATACTTACTTTGTTACAATTATAATATTTATTGTATAAACCAAAATCATTATAGTGTAATTTGGTCTTCTTGTGAATTAGACCTTGATAGATCGCATTAGTCATCAAAACTGAATGGAAGGTATCATCATAAATAAATTGTTAAAATCAATGCGTAGATTTTAACTAATATGAATAAGAATAATTAGACGAACATCAGATGAATAGATCTAAACAGTTGTGGTTATTATTGTACAATGACGAGCAGAAAAATAAAAAACATTTCGGAGTCAGTCTACCAAGCGGAAAATGGCGTTAGTAACGTACGGTTACATTGATGTTTTCTCGGCAAAATTTCCACCAAAACAAATGAAAATTGCATCTGCAAGTAAGCTGTATCTCCTGCAAATAAAATACACAACGAAAGGGCAAAGAAATATTATAATTAACTTACCTTAATACAAATTTACAGCAACACAGCACTAAAATCACTATTCAATTCACCAGTTTTCATTTCATGATGAATTAATAATGCCAACATAACATAATCAACTTCTGCCAACTTGCTAACTTGACAGTGACAGTGACAGAGGAAAAGGAGTGTTTTTTTTTTTATTGGCTACTGTTTCCGCGGTTTCCGCCATTTGTTTTTTTCTCTAATCTGTGGTTTCCGCCAAATGCGGCATAACTTTGCCACTAACCGTAAAGGGATAGTCAAAATGGGGAGGAGGGAGAGAGATTACTAACGTTTTGGATAACTTCCTCTATCAAATACTTAATAAAGAGTGTTTGTTACATTAATCTCACGGGGTGCGTTCTTAAACGTCGCTTTCGTCACCCCGCGAAATAGGTGGGTGTTTAGCAGTGCCGTAAATAGGGCGGTGCCACCGGTACCCGGGCACAGGGTGTAGACTCTGGGGGGTGCAAGAATGGCCGGACCAGACAGGACTATTATTCTTTCGGTTTGCTCCTGATAAGTTCCCGCTGCGCCCCTAGAGCTCGATTCCAACACATACGTACCTACATGCCCGTATCATCAAAAACATCTATTAAATTAGTCAAAACATGGCACTCATTTTTTTGTCAGCGCACGAGCGAGCGTATTTGTGTTTAGTGTTTATCGGAGTCAAGCGGCGGCCCGGCTACCGCTTAGTCTCCGAGCGACCGTAGTGGCCCAAAAATTAAATCTTAAGAGTCTATACAACGCCAAAATTCTTACAATGGCTTAAGGCCGTGTCCTGTCAACAATATAACAATAAAATACTAATATTGCAACAATGACTTTGATATTGATATAATATGGTAAAGTTCAGGACTAACTAAGGCTTATGTACAGTGAAAACACGAATCACATTTGTACTGACTAACATGTAATTCATTATTCATGTTTGAGTTGCCATACGCGTTTTTTTAAATACAATCCGGCAAATATAAATAATTTCGCGCTCGCTTCGCTCGCGCATTTGCTGTTTTTATGGCAAGCGCGTTTGTAGTGACTGACATGTAATACACATTTGATTTGCCATACGTGTTGTTTGAAATACAATAAGGAAAAAATAAAAAAAATTGTGCTCGCTTCGCTCGCGCTCTATATATATGCACTGCTCTTAGGTACTTTCTGGCTACGGCCCTGTGTCAATCTATTTATGGTTTTTTATTGATATAGTTATTAGTAGGTACCTATAGTTTTTAGATTTTATTAATTACTGTTGATTATTGTTAGTTTCTGTTGTTTTATTAAGTATTTGATAGAGGAAGTTATCCAAAACATTATTAATCTCCCCCCCTTTTTATGAGTGACTATCCCTTCACGGTTAGTGGCAATATTGTGCCGCATTTGGCAGAAACAGTAGCCAATAAAAAAGCAAGGGTGGGTGAACACAGATTAGAGAAAAAAAAACAATGTTATTATACTCTGTGTGGGTGAAAGATGCCCTGACAGTTGACGTTGGCGTTTCATTAGTGTGACCATTTGTGGCAGTTTACTACCATTTCAGCAGTATTTTTTTTCCCTCCTCACCTCCTTTGGTTTTGGCTTTGCACGTCATGTGCATCCGCCTGTGTCATGTTTATGATTTATTTCGCTTTTTCTTTATGAATCTTCCGTCTGTTCCATAACGTCTGTCTTTTATTGCTTGAGGCTAGGCTTGACGATTTGAAATTTTGCGATAATGTCAACAGTGATGTTGTGACTTAGAGTGGATTTGACCAAACTTAGAGTTATGCGTGAGTAACTATACCAGAATAAATCTATTCCACGATCTTAAACTAGAATAACTCATTAGTCGTTTTACCATGCAATACAAAGTATAGAATACTTATACGCGAATAGCGGAGTGAACGATGAACGAAACTATTACCCAGGTAACAATTATTGTTCTACAACGCCAAGGTATTCAAGTTTATGTCATAGCAACTCAATTTTGTCGTATTGTAGTGCAGGAAAGTAAATGTTGGAATTATATGGCGCGCTGCCGCCATTAAAATATTCTCGGAATAGTTTATTATTCCACCAAAAACGGTAGTATAAGTTGTTATTCTCGAATAGGCTTGAGTGTAGATGGTAAAATGTGAAATTGGTTTACTCTCGGATAACTGGCGATTTATTCTAAGTATAACCTTTACTCTCGTTTGGTCGAATCCACCCTTAGTTTACTAATCTTATTTAAAAAGTGGGGAAACGTATCCGCGACTAATGATAATATAATTTCGGCAGTATTGACCCTCAAATTTACACTGTGAGAGATTAAAAAAAATGTGTCAGTTTTTGGAAATAATGTTGCGAAATCTGAATTTGTTGAATCGATATTTGATTGGAACTGTTGTTACGAAACTGACAACTCTTGTCTAGGGCTGACATTCAGAGTCAATGCATCGAGTTTACTCCCACCGGTCTCACGTGAGATCGAACTCCGGACTCGGTGAGTATACTCCGCGTCGTTAAATTCAGAGACGAGATCATACGATAACTCCGTGAAGTTCGACTCCAGCCATAGACAAGCGTAGTTTGACATTAGTGAGCAACGCTTTATTCACGTTTTCTTTTTTATCTGGCAGTATTATGCTAAAACGAGAGAAAAAATAGCAAATATTGTATGAAAAACTGAAACAGGAGACCAAATTTAGTAGTGATATACTCTTTGCAGGAAACTTTAAAAAGGTACGTACCTATTCAGGAAAGCGCGCCGTTCTCTTTGTTTTTTTTCAACGTTAAAATTATTCTAAATTGCGATGTTATGTACCTAAATATTAAAGAAACGAGTTAAATTTAACGTGTATACAGCAGTTTTATATAATTATGTCAATGAATATCTACAACAAAGAAAACACACAGTAACTTATCTGCCAACAATGAGTAACTGGTATATTTATTTTAGGGTGTTTCATTGTTATTTTGATTATAACAACCTACCCAATTTACCTACACCTTTTTTGACCTACTCAATTTTAATTTCGTAATATGTTCATTTTATTTTAATACAAAATACATTTCTTCACAATAACCACCTTAAAAATTAATTCTAATCAGCTTTGTTTTTAAATAACAGGCGTGATAGCAAAGATGGCGGTGTCTGAGCACGGCTCGAGTCACCGATTTCGTGGCTCAGCCTGTCTCATTCTTAGCTGAGCTTATACTCGTACTCCATTATGCTAAGCTCGACTGTGAATGCCGATACGATCGGAGTTTGAGTCTAAACTCAAATTCTGACATAACGAAGTTTGAGATCGAACTCGAACTCGTTTGTGAATGTCAGCCTAGGTCAGTTGAGTATAGTTATAGTTCAGTTAACAGTCTGTGCATCCAATTTACAAATATTATAGTAATCTGTGCACAAGAAGCCCAAATAGTATAATACCAACTTACCTTAGTTATTATTTTGGGATTCGTTGAACTCTATGATTAAAGCTTTGGGCTCGTTTTATTTATTTAGTTAATTACAAGCTGGTTTTGCCCTCATACCAGGTAAAGATAATATGAATAGAAGAAAGTATGAACGTAAAATCCATGATGAAAAAAAACAAGGAATATAAATCCAAAAACGTTGATACGAATCTGGTGTAGAGCTAGTTAAACCGTTGGCAACACTGTTCAGTTATCTGTGAGATATGTGAGTCTGTGAGTCAGTTCTCACCCTTACCGGAATATGCCATATTGATCACCATCGTAAAATTATGGGCATATATTGTGGCCACACCACCGGGATATGCCATAGTTACCGGCATATGCCGGTGGTGTAGCCGGGCCATTAAGGACGTGACCTAAGGCTTGAAAAATCGATTTTTTAATTATTGTTTTTTTTCGGACTAAAAAATCGATTAAATAAACAATTTATTAAAAAAAAACGATTTTTGTCGTATTTCATGGAATAATAAAAAAACGAAATAATGATTCGGAACGTGAACGAGTAACGTGACAAGCTAATCCTTTGCCTGATCTTAAGCATCAAAACTCAAAAATTGTATGGCAAATAGGCTATTTTTAGCACTTTTACAAGTCAAACCACGGCCACCAATAACAGTCGCAGGTTGCAGTGCCACTTGGAACGTCAAAATATAAAGTTTCACTGCGGTCAAAGTTCAAACTCTTTCTCGAAACAAACTTGAACAAACTAAATTAACAGAAAGCATACAACCACTACGTCGAAGACCAAGGAGTGTTAAGCGTGGAGCTGCAATGGCGACATTAAATGAATACACGTGTTCGGTTTCGCGTTTTCAAATTTTGTATGATTGTTTTATTTATTAAACGTTATTATTTCTCAAATAATACTATGTTTTCGAAAATGACATTTTAGCAACCTGTACGTAAAAATCTGTAGCGCAGAGGTCGTTAGCCAGGTATAATAATAACAACATTCTGTCAATGAAAGGAAAACGACAAAAAAGGCGTGCTGTCCTGACAGGTGCATGAAAAAGATAGCTAGAAAGAAAGAAAATACATTTATTCAGGACATCACACAACATTACATTCCTAACATACATCATGAAAATAAAACAATAAAAAACAAAAATAAAAGGTATCGTACAAAATGTAATGTTGCGTGACGTCATGATATAGGTCCCGACTCAGCATGTAATCAAGGCCATATGACCTCAATAACTGATTTTCAGTCTGAGTTAGCTAATGCTCCGCCCGTTCGTCCTTTGTCAGGATCGGGAGCAGCGCAAGCGCAACTAATTTCCCGTAGTACTACTAGTAGTCTGTGGGCTAGAGTCCTTGACACACATATCGTAATCACGCGCCAAAACTCCCTAGTAATTCAAAACAAATATTATTTTATAAAAATCGATTTTATAAAATAATAATCGTTTTTTTTAATAATCTTTTTTTTAAACATCCTTAACTTAACCCTTAGCAGTCTGTGGCTGTGTGTGTCTGTGAGTCTGTGAGTCAGTCTGGCATTTATTAGTCTGTTTTGTGGTTTTGTCGGTTTTGTGCTTCGCTTGAGTGAGTTCATGAATAATTAAAGATAGTGGTTTTGTTAAAATTTTGGTAAAATTAATACAATTTGTCCAGGTTTCTAACACCATTGTCCTTGTTGCTTTGTGCGATTTTGTGGTCTACTAACACTCATGTATCGCATAATATAATAACAGAATAAAAGCCATGCATGATATATGATAAAATCGATGAATACCCCATACTACTTTCTTCGTAATGGCTAGCATCGGTATTGGGACGTACCTATTATCGGTAGTGTGGTTCACAGCGCTTATGCTGGTATGGATTAACATCCGCACTGGGTTATCTATCGGGAAACTGTGTTTACTGGGCTCGGTATTTTTTACCATCATTCTGCTTTCTTTGCCAAAAGTCGACGTTGATTTACCGCTGTACAACGATAAATTGTACGAAAAGTTCTACGCGTCGCGTTACGTTACACTCACTGTGATAGTAGTGGGAAACTTGGCTGGAGCCGTCTACAGCTACTTTTTCAGTTGCCGCGAGCCACTTGAATTCCGCAAAATTAGAAGATTCGGTAGATAAACAGCTGCCTGGTAAGTGTAGTGCCTTGCCTTTTAATTGTCTTCTGTTCTGTGTCAGTAGAATACTGAATGAAGTAGTTAGAACAATGTTTGTTGTATCAAGCACAAGTCAAAATTATAATAGACCTAGCATTGTGCAAATAACAATATCATCCTGAATTAAATAGATTTCTAAGGCACTGCACATCGCGGCTTAGAAATAAAGTTTATATTACTTATACCTTTTCCATTTTATAAACCGTTATAAGACAGCTTATAGAAAATTGTAAGGATACTTTGTCTTAGCATCTTGGAAATAAAATCCATACAAATAAATAAGCATATTTGGGTGACTCAATTCAAGAAATCACAATGTCCAAAAACTGAGTTTTGAGATAATGACATTATTAAGTTTTAATAGTATGCTCAAACCATACAGTGCTGTTTAAAGTAAAAAAAAATACCATATGTGGAGTAAATTAAATGGTTTTATTTAGCGAAAGAAACCATCTGGTCAAGTTTCTTGAAATTTCTTAAAAAAAAAATTACAAACTGTTTGACATAGTGATATTTTGGTGATAAATGTTGAACTTAGGCCTGATTTCACCAAACTAGAATAAATTTTATTCCAGGTATAACTTTCCGAGAACAACCGAGTTACGCAAATATAGCCCTTATACCACCAATTTTGTGAAGGAATAAGACTTATTCCTTGGATACAATCAAAATGGCGTCTTGTTTGTGTAATTTCATTTGTCAATTAGCTGTATCCAAGAGTAACGAATAGCCGTATACTTGGAATAAACGTTTGAAATTGGGCCTTAGAGATTTAATTGCTATGTCCGGTGCAACACTCATACAAAATCAAGTAATCATTCAACTTCTTTTGCTAAATCTTCTTCAGTTATGAGGTTGCGAGTATCATTGAACAGATCCTCATAAAAGGCCTTTCAGATTCAGGAACGGAACAGGAGTAACTTTTTAACTTTAGTAACTTTCTTAAAATTTGATGCAAATTATGATGTCATTAGCCACAAGAAATTTTTAAATTTCAATAATTAATTATAATATAACTATAACGAAATATGAATTTAAAGAAAAAAAAGCAAAGTAGTTTCATAGATTGCTCTATGTTTTCATAAAATAAAACTGGAGGTTGAGGAATTTTGGACATTCCTAAATGATCAAATCTTAATGGTGGCCTATCACCTTCAATAAATATTGAAGCCTGACCAAGTATAAAATTTGAAATAACATACAGTAAAGACGGTAGATAGGTAGTGGCACATTTTGAGTAAAAAAATTGCAGTTAGCAAGTTAACCCAGTAACACCACATCTGCATTCCATTGTAATCATGGCTTAATAAAATAAATAACTAATCCAGGATTAGTTTAAACTTGAAAAAGCGCAAGTTAACATTGTTGAAATTCTATCTTGGTTATAACAACATTTTTTTGAATGTCCTTATGCTCGTTAAATGCATGTTATCATCACCTTATCACACCATCTCTATTTGCTTGGTATATTGCGGTGTTGTGTGGCTTAGTAGATATGTGTGTGAAAACCATCATACTACTACAGAATATATAAGTATGGGTATATTTTTTGTGATTTATTGGTTTATGACTGTTCTGATTAACAACCATTTCCACAATTTTAAATAAGTATTTTTGGATTGTATGCATGTTTGTGTGTTTTTATGTGACCTGTTGCCAAAATAGGTGTCATTAGATTAGTCTTTAAGAATGCATTGTCAATCGCGAAAAAGAAAAAAAAAACATATGTAAAACTTTTTTGTTAAACTGAAATTTTTATGTGGCATTTAGTAGTGCCACATTAATAATTAAATTACGAACCCTCCCTTAATCACAGTGTAGCATAGGCCATAAATTGTGAGTGATGTGGACAAAAAAAAGTACTTTTATATTGCATTGCAACAAAAGCTCCACCAGTACAAGCTGCAATAACTGGTGAAGCTCAGCTCAGTTTGTTTTTTAATCTGTTATGTTACCTATGTGAGGGTATATATTTCTATGGTATATAGCAAAAACCGTTAGTCTGGAGCTGTCAACCTGGCCAGAGTGATTGTGCATAACTGAATTAACACATTTTTGTTGGCACTTAATAGTGGCGATGGGAAAAAATTGAAAATATAATACCTAGTATAAAGTGAAAAAAGCAGTTAGGTAGGTACTATGGGTATTAAACTTAACAAGTTCGACATAGCTCACGAGTGTTGGCGGAATTACATTGAAAGGTTCTGCTACTGCCTGGAAGCCAGTGGAATTGATAATAAATAAACTTCTTGGTTCATAAAAGACTATAAAACTATAAAGGAACACCAACCATTATTGTCATCAGTTATCTCATGTCACCTAATAAATGTTTTATTATGTGCTATTGTAAAGCTGAATAAGCTAAGTTTCCCAGTATATTTGTATATTATACTTTATTTTGATTTATTCAGCTTTAAATTTTTCGAGAATATGTATAAAGAACAATCGCCACCGGCGAACTCTCCATCTTCAAGTACCTCGCGCTAGTTACGCCCAAAACTCTTTGATGTGGAGCCTACTACGGCTGCTTCAGACTTGAAATGGACCCATTGGCGGTATTCTTTTGAAAACTTTTTATTTGAAGAAACATCTACTCTGTCTGAAATATTTAAACACAAGATTCTCGTAAATCATCTCACCATCTATATTTAACCCCATACGAGAGTCTAAGAAGTACCTATAGTGTTGCTATCTATTAAAACACTAGGCAATACGAGTAAAGGAGGAACATTACTTTGGTCCGGTTTGACCTCTAGAAAACAGCAATTAGGAGAATCAATAGCGAGAGCTACTCGAGAGCTCTTACCTTACTCATGATTGTCACTTCAAAGCTGTGACTGCAAAAGAACTTTAAAATGAACCAATTCCTAGAGCACTCATCGCAGGACTTAACTCCAAAAAGATACGAAACCGACTGCTGGAAACATTCACAATGACTTCAGAAGAGACATTGAATTTAGCGATTTCCCTGGAAAGTGTAAAAGTATTTTCCATGCTAAAACAAATACAAGTCCTGCTTCTTTCAATGCTGTTGCAGAAGTAGTAACTCAAGATAGATTACACTACTACCTTTGTCTCAAAACCGCGGGGAGCCGATGGATGCAGGAGGCAAGCAGCTGCTCGTAGTAGCGCTTTATAGGGGAGGCCTATGTTCAGCAGTGAACGTCTTCAGGCTGATGATGATGATGATGACACTGAAAAGTTAAAAGGAACCTATGCGTACTTTTATGACGTCACTGTCTGGAAGGACATTCAAGAACACGAAACTAACATACGCAGATTCATGACTGCTACTGAAAAATATAAACTCACGCTGAACACTAAAAAACGTGTATTTGGCCCGGAATCTATCGATATTCTGGGCTATACCATTCACAAGAACTCGTTCAAGCCGGAATCAATTAAGTATTATTCCATCAGATGCAGCAGCCAGAAGAGAGCACTAGGGCTGTTTACTCACTAATCAAAGTCGATCGTCAATTTCTCCGCAAAGATTAGACCGTTGGTAGAAGCCACTTTTCCGTAATCAGAAAACCAATCAGTTGCTTCGCCAATCTCAAGTCAGATGTCGCTGAATCAACTCTCGCTGCTATGGACGAGAAACAAATATTTTCCGTTGAAACCGACGACGCTTCAGAATATGCTCTTGCTGCAACTTTATCCCAGGCGGACCGTCCTGTTGCGTTCTTTTCACGCTCACTCAATAATTCAGAACGTCGACAGCCCTCTATTGAAAAACTAATAAGATGTGCTTGAGCTGACAGCACACTCACAAAGCGCGGAACTCCTATTTTTCTGGTTTTAAGCAACAGGCTAAATGGAAATGAACACAGAGCATCAGGCAGCCTTCAAAGCTTTGAAACTATACTCAAATAGACAAACAAGCTGCAGCAACTTTTAGGCTGATTTCATCAATATCTTAGTGTGCGAAAGGTGGTGATCACCTAGGTGGAGGTATTGGGGTACATATTTGGACCAAATAATGCATATTGGTACCTGGGAAGCTAATTCCAAATATTATTTCGCCCAGGATGCGATGATTCTGCTGTTGGACTCCTATGATTATAATATGAACTACGTGAGATCGTAAAAATTGGGAAATGCAGATGCGATGTCGATGGTTTTCAGAAGAATCAGCAACTGAAGAAGAGTACTCTGGAGTTCTATTGATAGAAGAAACACCAATGGAGCTAGAATTTTTACTATACAAGTTGCAAAATTTACAAAGAGAGAGATAATGATATAAATTTTACTTTTTGGATGTGGAATGGTGGGTGGCCCACAAAAGAAAACAAAGATGGCCTAATGTTTTGGCAGAAAAAGGAGAAATTGTCAGTTCACGGTAACTGCATATTATGGGGTAACATAGGGGTGGTCCCAGAAAAGATGATGGAATAGTGATCACTAAAGCCACAGAAGATATTTTGGGTGGCCAACAAATAAACACAGAGGAAATGGTAAAAAACCACATGTTCAGAGAACAGGAATATGCCAACTCGGGTTATAGCCATTATCCGATCTGACCTGACAGAGCTTGGTCCAGACTACACATACATTATGCAGAACCATTTCAAGGGAAAATGCTAGATCGTGATATATTCATAATATGTGAAATGGGCTGAAGTTAAGATAGCCAATGACCTGAGTAGTGCAACATTGATTAGAACTTTGAGAGAGATTTTTTGCGGAACAAGAATTATCACATTCCATTGTCAGTGACAATGGTAGAAGCTTCGTCCCAAGTATTGGTAGCCACCATCAAACGGGCGAGCTGAACGCACGGTACAGGCGGTCAAGAATAAGTTACAAAAGATTAAATCAGAACCATGGCTAGTACGCCTTCCTACAATATATTGCATAGGCTACTGGGGGACACCTAAAACGATAAGTGAAAAGAAACCTGAACTTCTGTAAAACAGGCGATTCTAGGCTAAATTTGACTACCTGAATCTGTTGTCTTATAGGACAGATGATGAAGTACGATCTTTTGATATTGGTCAGGATGATATGTGCGGAATTATAGTAAGGGACCTCGTTGGTTGAGAGGAGTGATACTGTGGTACAGAAGCGAGTAGGAGTCTGCAGATACTTGGCACGGTGGTATGGACGATTGCTGCTGAGACACATTAACCAGATGCACAGCTGTGGGGTGGTAGAACAGGAGGCGAAGGAAGAAGCAAACAATGAAGAAAACCACATAGTAATACCCTCGCCCCGGAAATGAGCAGAGATAATTGAGTGCCACAAGATACGGTAATCCCAGATAACACAGGAGAAGTCACAAGAAATAAGTGAACAATTTCAATATTACCTCCGAGATCTGAACCAAAGAAGATGAACAAGTTGAAAAGGAAGATCTAGGCGTTGATACTGAGGAAGAATATTAATTTTGAACTCAACAAACCCATACAAATAATACCCATAGTTTTAAGTTATGATAAATATGAATGTGTAGTGTTATAATGTAACTAGACATGTGTGAAAGTGTTGTGAAAATGGACCTATCACAAGGGGAAGGCATGTATGTACCTACCTATGTGAGGGTACATGTACATAGAACCGTTAGTCCGGAGGTGTCAACCTGGCCAGAGTGATTGGCATATCTGATTAACACATTCTTGTGAGTATTTAATGGTATAATTTCAGTGTCTTTATCATGCACTTGGGATTTTTGGTTTTACTCCGCATCAACAGCTGGAAGACGTCCAGTCCTGAACACAGGTCTCCCCCATAAAACGCCACTTTAGACGCTTATCATAGGAGGGGCCATGATCACCACGGTTAGCAGGCGCCTTGGTGATCGCAGATATTAACGTACCGAGGAGAATACTGCTGCCCATTTTCTGGATTCATTCCCTTAGCCGGCTCTTACGGCACCCACCGGAAGAGATGGGGTGGTCCTATTCTCACACCGCCGGGAGCACGTGATTAAAAAATTTCACAGTTTTTGGTTTTACTTAATTTATGCACAATTGTTCAACTATCATACTTTTAATTCCAGCTAACATGTCTAATGCCATATGCCACAGTCTCCGGTCTCCGATCAGGAATCTAGCCAGTCTAAGAAGAGCGAAGGCTATATCAACATCTATAGTGCACAATGAAACCATACTAGTCAAGAATAATGATGAATTTGTTCACAAGGTAAGCCACAATCTGCTTTGAAAAAGGTAGTCCTATAGATGTACAAATAAGAGGGAAGCTAAGGGACTAAACTCGAAAGTGGCCCAATTAAATTAGGTTCAAGGAAGAGATTGCAAAGGAGCTTTGAATGACAAGAAGAATACGCAACGCAGACAGTTTTTGACTTAGTGATGCTTAGAATGTGCCTCATCTTTTCCCGTTTAATGACATTTATGGGTATGCCTTTTTGACCATGTAACTGAAACTCTCTTTTTATACTTATTTTAGACTAGCTGCGCCCCCTGGTAGCATCCATGGATTATTCTCTTCTATAAAAAGTTGACTAATCAACTCCGCCCGCGGCCCCCTTATGAATTAAAAAATCATAAGTCTATCCGTTGGCCTTTGGTCCATTGTTGTGAGAAAGATCACACGAACAACATTCATATTTACAATATTATTATATGGAAATTACTTCTAAAGACCACTTTGTACCGGAATAGACCTTTGTAAAATTTTCCATAACGTCACAGCTTTGGAAAAGCTAGCTTCATGTAACTAATACATTTATAAAATTACGCGATATGTAAAGTTCGATAGCAATGTTTGCATTAAACAAATTGTGGAAATTTTGTGTTTAAACACGTACGCCATACCTCTGAGACTGAGTATATTTATAACTTGCCTTGAGTCACGGCGTTACATAAACGGTAATTATTCGAATGCTTACTACAGATAATATGACGAAGCTTCAATGGCCATTGCTAATATGACGCGCTTAGAACTGTCGGTCTTATCGGCTTTATTAAAATCGTTAGAGTCGGGCTCCGGGACTAGAAAATTAACTGAACTGCCAAGTAACCCAGCATACAAATCACATTAAACCAAGTGCAGCATGTCTTTCTAATCACGACTCGCAATAATAGCAAGCTGGTGGCGACCATGCCACCAGCCATGCCATGCTGGTGGTGGCACCACCAGCTTGCTATTTTCGGGTGTTAGTAACCATAATTTTTCTAGTTGGACATCCTCAGGTAGAGATGGAGCAGTCCTATCCTATTCGATCCTATTCTATGAGTAAACATCTAGATAGAATAGTCGGAATATACACGGCTACATAATAATGTGTGATATACAATTACATATAATCCATCCTAACTGCTCCAGATTTTCTGATAACAATGTCATGCCATTTTCAAAGTAATCTTTGACGTCGGGACGTACGTTGTATGTACTGTGTCTGCCATTCAAATGGACCTAAACATTTTGTATCACATTTCGCCAAATCCCGCGTCGCTATCTCTGCTTTCATCAATCAGCTCCTCGCTGTGCCCCATGAGATTGTGTGGCCGTTATTTATTACATTTTTCTCGGAGCCATACTCAGGTGAACAGATTTATGTTCTCTCTTATACATTTTACCAATCGATCCAATTTGGGGACATATCAGTGGTCAACTTTACCTGGTCATGGACTTTGAAGAAACCCTACGTAACTCAATATGAAACTAAGGTTACTGAAGGCCCGTATTAACGTAGTGTTCAAGTCAACCTTGACTACTATACATCGTGCGGTGATACGGGACTTAGACCAGTTTTTGAGAAGAATTCTATAATTTTCAGGTAATGAACAACGACAAGCCAGTGATAGTGAACTTCCACGCGGAATGGTGCGAGCCGTGCAAGATCCTCACTCCGAAGCTGATGGAGCTGATCGAGCCGCTGGATAACCTCGACCTCGCCGTCGTTGACGTGGAGGATAACGCCGATCTGGTGCATACTTTTGAGGTAAGAATCAGGGGGAACTATAGCTGTCCGCCTGATTTTAAGCGTCACGGCCGGCCATAAATGTGGCCGTGCCACTACAGAACTCTAAGCTCAGTCGTCGATTGGTGGTCAAGCTGAGATTTCATTCACTATTTGATCATTTTGTGTATGAATTCTCGTCTTGAGCAGAGATTCGACGACTGAGTGCAGATCTGTAATACGGCCCTAAGCTTAAATCAAATATACTATAGATACAGTCTCTATGAAAATGAAACCTCAAAAGTGTCCCCGCCAACGCTTACTTATACAGATATATACCACTCCAGCTAATATAAAATAGTCCACAAGTGGTTGTTTCGTTTTAATAATGAACCATATCACCCTGTAATAGCGTTGTAAAACAATAATATGTGATTTACATAACTTTCATTAGGAGCGGTCACGTGCGAGCAAAAACAAGGCATATGTCTTGTTTAAACGGTGCCGTTTTCGAGGCGGCGCGATCGTGGACCTACCCTATATTCCATCGCAGGTCCTAAGTTTATAAAAGTTTCACGTGATACGGCACTGCGTTAGTCATCCTGAGACATTTATAGATTTATAGACTGTGTGATCTCATGAAATCTGTCTTAGTCATTTCACTAGCTAAAAGCTAAAAGCTCTTCAAACCGGAACACAGTAGTGCTGGGAAACTACTGCTTGACGGCAGGATATCTGGCAAAGCGGTGGTACCTACCTAGACGAACGCTTGCTTAAAAATCTTACCACCTACGTAGTGGAACTAGTTTTCTTAGCTATTAGTGGGGATTTTAAAATTTAACCTTTCTTCTTATACAGGTAAAAGCGGTCCCAGCAGTGATAGCGATAAAGAACGGGCTGATCATAGACAAATTCATCGGTCTAGTAGACGCAGACATGATCACCGGACTCATAGACCGGATGTCCGGCAAGAAGAAAGCGGGAGCGTAACCATAGAATGGTTTGTCTATGATATTTAAATTTCGAGTGAGATGTTGCCATATTTAAATTTAAAATTTAGTTCCCGATTTAGGTTAGGCGTTAGAGAAATGAATTTTCGATTTATTAGAAATCAATTTTAATGACTGTGTAATTGAAAAACCTTAGACGTTAATTGGATATTATTTACACTGTGTAAATAGTTTATTTTGAATCAGTTGTCTATAGTTACGGTATTTGTGATTCCGCAACTATCCCGCAACACCACTATAGTTTAACTACTGCAATTTTTACAAGCGGAACAATCCGCTTACCTTATTTTTGTATAAATCTACTAAATTATGCACAGATTTATTTTAATGCAAAGGAAAACATTTTATTTTTATTTATACACAGATTACGGTTTACACCAAAACGCACGTTTCCTATAAAATTACTTAAATTCACGTTACGTAACAACGTTACCGTATCGTAGCGTTACGCTAACGTAGTCACTGTACGTGACGTCAGTCATAATGATTGACATTTTGTAGTTTTATTATGGTGGTGGCTTTATGAAATAGGGGTCTGAGCATCCAACACCGTCGGGTTGCCAACCCTATTGCGAAGGATCTGCCAATAATGAATAACTATAGTCCTTTTCACGTAGGAAATAAGTTAGGACAAGTAGATAGAAAGTATTTTTAGTTAGACACAATAATATTTATTCGATAAGTACCTAAAATAATCATAAATCGGTATTTAAAGAATCGAATATTGTTTTGTGACATTTGACAGCTAACATTTCAAGATGGTGGTCCTACCACAAATTACTATATACTTAGTCAGAGGGTTCCTACTTGAAAAGGGTTAGCAATAATTTATGTCTTAAGGCGAAGGGGCAAAAAAGGTGTTTTTTGGGACGTTTCCTGGCGAAATTAGAGCACCGTCACAGTTAGTCATTGCGTTGTCTTTGTCGTAAGCGCCGCGCTGAAGTTCAGACTGAATTGATATTTAAGTCTACGACGTTAAGCTCGTTGTTTCTTTGAACGAATTTTGTCCTGCTTATCTGGCCTTAAAGTATCCACTCTGATCATACCTTACACAAATAGAGAAGAAAAGAGGTACGGGTAATAGCTGTACGTGCGTTTGTACGCGTTTTTCTCGAAAACATGTTTTACCTACTTACTGCATTTTTCATAAGGGTGGCAGCAGTTATCATATAAATATTTACCAAATATTATATTTTAATATTTTATTTTCATTTCTTCAACTATACCTACTTTATAGTCTAATTTTTATTTAGTTTTAATTTTTTGGTTTTACCAAATAAAAAGTTAGTTACGCTCAAGTATTTATCCATAGGCAGCCACACTTATAAACGCTAGTTAAATTTAATCAATGCTTAATATTTCTTGTCAAACTCGTTGATGTGAAATCTCACGAGCGAGAACGGGACAGAGCATTTTAAAGCTGTTAATGCCGACATCTCACTCTTTGTAAATATAAGCGTAATCAACCCCTTATTGGAGCAAATAAGTTGAACCATAAAGGCCCGTTTGAACGGGCCACGTCGGTATTTGCCAGCTTCATCAGGCCGGATACCTGATGACGAAGTATCACGTGACCTATCATGGAAGGGGTTTTGCAGTGTAATCAAAAATATAGCTCTAAAGATTTTCGAATTCACTGGGCGTGTGACCATAGCTCAGTTGGGAGAGCGTCTAATCCAGTGAGTTGGAAGGCACGAGTGCAAATGCCACCGGTCGCAGAAAATTGTAGGAACTATAAATATGTTTACCATGGCAATTGTAAGCTACTCAGACAAAATCTTTTTACAACCCGAGTTACGTGGTGTTTCGTCAGGGCCTGCCGTGAAGATGTCAGTTACTGTGGTAAAGGTGGAGTCAAAAATAATACCGGTTCGTGACAATATTGGTATTTCATTCGGCGATTCTCATATTTTTTACTCTTTTTCTTAATGTGATTTACGGTATTGACGGTTATTGGCAATTTTAGAATGTTTAAGGAAGGGAATAGAGAGAGGTACTCGGCTAATGAAATGAATGAATGAGTTGGGATTAAACTGGTATTTGATGTGTGGACTCCAGGTTACGTACAGCTTCACGGGACGAACTTGTTTGCTCTTCTATGCTAAATGATATTATATCATTTATGTAGTTTAGCTAGTTTTGTTAAAATTTCGTTATTTCGGACGTAGGTTTTTATTATTAATTGACTAAATTGAGTTTTGTTGTATCATTATAAGTGTTTACGGTAATAGAAATCTAGTCTAATCGTCTGATTTTGAATTATGTCTAATTATTGTAATTTAATAGTATACCTATATAGTTTTTAGACCGCGTCACTGTAAATCATAAAACCATCATGTTTTTACTTTTTTTTAAAACTGAACTTAGAAATAAGCATAAAATGACTATTCAGGCGTTTATCTCCAAAAAATATAGCCTTTTTCGTTTTGAATAAATATCACTACTATCCCTTGAAAACCGGTCAATGTGGGATACGAGATAAATCATGTCGAATGGGCATAATAAACTATTGTTTTCAATCGAGATCTGCCATTGGATATATTTGTCAGAATCGAACCTCTGGATTATGTATTTTTGGTAGAAAATTAGAAATGCAATCGTCCCAAATTATTTCCTAATTTAAAAATTTCCATTGTATTACTGATTTAATACATAAACTGCGCATTGAAACTGGCTAATCCATACAAATAGTTTCAAGTCGTATGATCGCCTAGCAGCTACCGTGATGTATTAAATATACACGTTTGGATATGTTGGCTACACTCTATTATGTATATCATCTCTAAACCATAGATGTAATTAAAAGGCGCAACAAAACAAATCGGCCCATGTTGTTTTCTCTTTCTTTCGCACGAAAAATTATGCGCGCTATACATCATTTAAGCGGGCCGCTGTCGTGAAGCTTGTAGCTTATCTACACTTTTATTTAAATCTATGGTTTTAAACCGAAAATAAACAAAAAGAGGCTATACAATGTTTGATGATAGAAAATTTAGACGCGGCTTAGAAAATATATTATGACTAGTAGAACAAATTTTATAAATACATAAAATTATGAAGACGATGATGAAACTGACTGAAAAAATTACTTAACATTTGAACAATAGCAAATTCTATCTATTCTTAACCTGTACATCTGTTTTTATTTAGTTTAAATTCTATGTTTCTATTATGCATAGTTATGTTAAATAAGTACATAAAAAGTTATTGGCATTGAATAATTCAACATAGATTTCGGATTTAGGATGTTATTGCATTAGATGCCCTTTGTTATACCTATTCTGTGTTGTAAAACAATTGTAAGCGATTGTACTATTAAGGCCCCATTGTGAAAAGTTGGTAAGTAATCATAACCTCTCCTTTTGCAGCAGTGGGCTAATAGAACTAAGTAACAAAATATCTTTTTTTGAACTGACTCAAGCTAGGAAGTTAGTAAATGTAAAAAAATACGATACTTAGGTAATTACTTAAAATTAATTTAATTACAAACATAATTAGCCATAATCTATGCCACAGATCAGGAAAACGAATTACGCTCGCGCCCCGAGGCGAATGTAGGTATAATAGTATTCGTGTCGAGCAATATGCGCCGAGCGCAAACACTAATGACAACACTGGATACTTGCGCAGGTTTATACTAAAACGGCACGCTTGTATTGTTTGAAAATTATTGAGAAAGGCATCTTTATAGGGACGCGAACGATATATTTTTCGTGCTCTGTGATTTGTACAGTACGTATTGTAGACTAGACCTAAGAATTCCATTTCTCTAGTGTGCGAATCTTGCCTCGAATCTTTATATTAGTTGCAAATAATAGTTAATTTATTATTATTCTGAATAATAGTATTATTGTTATTATAATATCGCTTATCGAGCTTCATTGTGTTGTGCAAAGCATTAGATGTACGGGCTTGAAGTATTCCATCCGACTGTATTTATATATATTACAAATACTCTACGTATCGCTTTTGTATTACATATTGAGAAACACAGGGTATTTTTATTACATTGCACATCTTAAAATGGTTCTATATTGGCGAATGGAAACATCGAAAGAAAATGTGGAGAGCCGTTGAATTTGAATTTGAATTCGGGGACAGGCAGGAATTTTTAAACTTGTCTTTCCCCACAATCGGACAGACAGGGACAACCCAATAAATGCGGCATTGAACATTATTTACTATATGTATTTATGCAGCAAACTTCGATATATGAAGTAAAACTTTATTTTATCGAATTACACTCCAAGCAGAATTCGCCCTATTTACTGAGTCTATGACTCTAAGTACCTACTTATGTTTAATTTACATCTTAATACGGGTTCAGCTGAATCAAGGTGTTATAGAAACACAGTAGAACCTAATGAGCAAAAGAAGAACTAGATAATTAAGAATGATCTACCCATTTCGAATGTATGTTTAGATTTTGTGGTTATTATATCTACCTATTTATGGTATCGTTTGTTAACCATTCGCCAATATAAAAGATGATACCCACCATGACTCGATTTAAAATCTAAGCCCAGTTCATTTTATCGAATTCATAAGCAATTTTGCTAGTATTTCAACGTTATGCGAGGCACTGCAATAAAATGATAGGAAACGAATTGTTTGTAGTTTAGTCCTAAATACCTATGCTATATAAATCTACCTAGTCATCTTAAAAAGCACTTCCAAATTCGCAATAGTTTGAGCTTAAACTAGAACATTTCGACCATCCCCGGGTCCATTTTATCTAGGTCTTACACATACATGTACTAGATAATTGTCTTTAGACAGTTTAGGAACATAAACGTAAAGAAATAGCTGATAATAAAATTAAAATATAGCCTAGTTGGGCCCATGGCGGTACAAAAAATAGGTTTTAGAGTTGTAAGTACTGAGGTGAAAAAATTTAATTGTAGCGGTTAGGATGACTTACTACTGTCGATATTTGATGATTCTAGCTGTATGTTTAGAATGCTTACGAATTATAGCTTTTCTCGTGGTCCCACTTACTTGGCCCACTGGTGGGACCAGGAGAAAATGTAGTTCCAATGGGACCACGAGAAAAGTCCCGATTTCTCATACAATAAACACATAGAAGGTAATGGATGGATTTGAATAATTTTGCGAATTACCTACAGTTCTGAATTGGTAAAATGTATTTTAGACTAATGTGTATAGAAATAAAATAAATGGTATTTTATCGAAAGTACTTATGTGATTTTATTTTTTTTATTATTCAATTAGCGTGCAGTCAGGCCTGACTCACTCCGCGCTTTAGGTATGAAGCCACAAGTACATGGGACCGGCCCGTCTAGACGGGTCGGTCCGCGTTACGCGTAACACGTCAGAAGAGCAGCGATATACCGATAGAACTAGGCAACTATTTAAGGAAAGCTTGTACCGAGCTGAACTACACTTTATATAGCGTTCTAACTAGAGTCGCTATTTATCTGTAAGCAGTACTATTATATAATCTGTGGTACAGTGAAATAATATTGATAGACACTGATGCATTTGTCTTTGAGCAAACAAACCAAAGTTGCCCATTTCGCTTGAGAAAATAATAATTTAAAATATAAGCTTTTCAGTTGTCTTCATAAAGTTGAATCAATAAAGAGAAGTATGTCCAGGCGCTGCTTATTATCTGTAACAAGTGTAGGTTAAATTAAAAAAAAAAAATTTTTTTTTTGGAATTCTCAGTTGAAAACGACGCAAAACTTTTGCCTTTACTCTTTTTAGTTTTTACTAGAGGTATTGACGCGGTTGACGCGTGCGTTTGTTTCTTTGTTTTCGCATCTGCGAACGTGCGAATTTCACAGATGTAGTCCTATTGCACGCTGAACCCACGCTAGTATCTTACTACTTGCTACTTGCCTTAGAGAATGACTTAAGGGTCATATCGGAGTACCCGAGCGCAGATAATTGGCTTGGTCGGTTTGATCTGAAACACATCAAAGGTTGAATGAAAGCGCTGCACTTGTCATTCAGCCCATACGGCCCCACTGCTGGGATACGGGCCTTCTCAGTTCTCACCTGGGCTGTTTTCGAATTTTGTGATTCTTGAACACGCTTTCTGCATGATATTCTCCTTCACCATTGTAAGAGATAGTGTAAATTCCGCAAGTAATTTGTGAATAAGCCGGGTTTTATATTTGCGCCTTTTGGGGTTGAGACGCTCGGGCCTTGGGGACCGAGTGCTCACCAAATTTTCAAAGACCTTTCCAAACGTCTGGTCGAGGCAACACGTGACCAAAATGCTGGCCTCTACTTCAGCCACAGGTTGAGCATTGCCATTCAACGTGGCAATGCTGCCAGCATATTGGGCACGTTGCCTACTGGTAAAGGTTTGTTGGATTAGGTTTTTGTTTTATATTATTTAACTTATAACGCACTTTATTGTTTTTTAAACGTAGTTGTATTATACTGGGTGGCGCAAAAGTAAAGACCCTATTTGGTTCAGCTATAACATTTTTTCTAAATTAGAAAACTAGATTTAGGTTTTTTTAAATGTATATTTGTGCCATTAAATTTCGTACCATTAGGATTTAAAGATGATGTCTTTTAAATGGTGACCTCCAGAGTTGATACACATTTGAGCCCTATTTATGACATTTTGCAAGATGATTTTCCTTCAAAATTGGTTATGAGTGACGAAGCGCATTTCCATCTCTCAGGGCATGTCAATAAGCAGAATACTCGGTTCTGGGGCACTGATAATCCGCGCATTATTCAAGAAACACCTCTACACCCACTAAAAGTTACTGTATGGTGTGGCATCTGTGTTGACAGAGTGATCGGACCCTATTTTTTCGAAGACGCTGGAGGCAATGCGATAACTGTCACTGGAGAACGCTACAGAACCATGTTACGTGAGTTTTTGATACCCAGTTTGGACGAATTGGGGCTGGAGCACATCTGGTTTCAACAAGACGGCGCTACGGCACACACAGCGCGCGACACTATGGACTTAGTGAGGGACGCTTTTCCAAGCCGAGTTATCTCTCGTTTTGGCGATTTGCCTTGGCCTGCAAGATCACCCGATCTGACCAGTCCAGACTTCTTTCTTTGGGGTTTTTTGAAATCTCGGGTGTATGTGAACAAGCCACAGACTCTCGCAGCTCTAAAAGAAAACATTCGTCAAGAAATAACGAACATATCGCAGGAAGTGTTACGGCAAGTTATGCAAAATGTCATAAATAGGGCTCAAATGTGTATCAACTCTGGAGGTCACCATTTAAAAGACATCATCTTTAAATCCTAATGGTACGAAATTTAATGGCACAAATATACATTTAAAAAAACCTAAATCTAGTTTTCTAATTTAGAAAAAATGTTATAGCTGAACCAAATAGGGTCTTTACTTTTGCGCCACCCAGTATTTTTTTCAGTTAAGTATTTTGATTAAAAAGCCATCATTTGAGAAGTTATTGGTAAAACAAGGGTGTGTCGACTTAAATCAAATATACTATAAATACACAGTCTATGAAAATCAAACCTCAGTAAGTGTCCCCGCGCCAATGCTTACTTATACAGATATATACCACTCCAGCTGATATAAAATAGTTCACAAGCGGTTGTTTTATTTTAATAATTAACCTTTTTAATAAGCACGCTGTAATGGCATTGTTAAACAATAATGTGAGTTACATCATAATTACTTTTATTAGACGCAGTCACATACGCGACTGAGAGCAAAAACAAAGCATAGGTATAATATCATAGAAACTAACGTGAGTAGTATTCATAACTAAACAACTAGCAACCGGCTAACACTCACGTAATTTAGTCGAACGAACTCGACCGGTGTTCAGGCAATAACGATGCCCATCTTCATGGAGTATGCGCGGCCACGGCGGCGGCTCTGCGCTGACTGCGGACCAGGGCCCGCGTCGCCCGCTGCGAGGGCGGCGCGGGGGACGCAGACCGCGGTGACAGGTGCTCAGTTGTTGAAGCAGCGGCGCACACGCGTAAGTCAGTGTCAATGTCACAATCACAAACGTCAACCCAGCGCGTAGGGACGTCACACACTACACCGATCGTATCAGCTTCACGCACAAAAGGTTCCACACTCGCCGAGGCAACATTAAGAACCGGCTTCCACGCAGGCGGCAGAACCCAACCACGGTCCCGATTAAAGTTCGGGTGACGAGCAATCTCAATGGCCTCACGTATTTTCCGCGGCACGAAAAACTTCTCCTTCGCTAGTACGGAGGCCTTATCAAACCGAATGAAATGGCTCGTCCCCTCGATAAGGGCATGCTCTGCAACAGCGGACTTCTCCGTGTCCAAGTTCTTAACACTCCTAACGTGTTCCGCCAGCCTGGTCGCGATGTTGCGACGTGTTTCCCCAATATAACTCTCCCCACAATCACAAGGTATCCTGTACACTCCAGGGACGTTCAGTGGCTCCCGGTCCTTGGGCGAACGCAACATCTGCCGAAGTTGAATGTGTGCGCGGAATAAAGTCTTAATCCCCCCCCTTAGTCCCCTTAGTCTTAGTCTTAAGTCTTATTCCCTTTTGTGCGTGAAGCTGATACGATCGGTGTAGTGTGTGACGTCCCTACGCGCTGGGTTGACGTTTGTGATTGTGACATTGACACTGACTTACGCGTGTGCGCCGCTGCTTCAACAACTGAGCACCTGTCACCGCGGTCTGCGTCCCCCGCGCCGCCCTCGCAGCGGGCGACGCGGGCCCTGGTCCGCAGTCAGCGCAGAGCCGCCGCCGTGGCCGCGCATACTCCATGAAGATGGGCATCGTTATTGCCTGAACACCGGTCGAGTTCGTTCGACTAAATTACGTGAGTGTTAGCCGGTTGCTAGTTGTTTAGTTAAAGCATAGGTACTTATGCCTTGTTTTGACGGTGCCGTTTTCGAGGTGGCGATCGTGGATCTACTCTTGCTCGGCATACCTCTGAGCCTCACTCGCTTTAGTTAAGTTTGATGTAGTAGGTACCTACTCAAGTGTATTTTTTTTCTCTCTATTTTTTAACCTCATTCACGGGTAGAGATGGAGCAGTTCTATTCTTTAAACTAGAATACCTATAGGGCTTTACCTCTCATCACGATCACAGATAATATTATACTAAGTAGTAGCACGATTCAATTGAAGAGATAGTCTTCTTCTTCTCGTGTAAGCAAGTGGTCAGCCCTGGGGGCGTACCGTGAGCTCTTAGCGCGATTCAAAACTGAGCCTATATTGGATCGCTTTGTTTTTTTTGTATGGGGATTTCGACAAGCGATCCTGTATAGGCTCAGTTTTGAATCGCGCTAAGAGCTCACGGTACGCCCCCTGGTGTCGGTAATTTTAGGCCGCCCAAAGGCTTCTGACTTTGAGTGAATTGCTACAGTACAATTTGCTGTAGCGATTCACCTTAGGTATTCATCGTGGTAAGAGGTAATGGTAAGTAAAGACTTTACCTGATGATGATGAACAGAATAAGTTTCTTCACCTTCACATCGCTTTCATACCAGAAACTATTGTATGCTGAATCACCGACGCTGCAACTCTGAGAATATATAATACATTTGTGAAGGCTATATACGAAGTTAAAATAATTATATGTCCGTCTTCTTTATTTCTGCTATTTCAGAAGAGTATTAATACTTTCGGGTTATAGCTTTGGCAATTGTTAGCAATTGTTTAACAGAAAATCTGAATTAGATTTGAGAGACTGACATAATATAGTTATGATCATAATAATTTTATATGAATGATAATTTTGTCACCGAAATCTTTTTGAACACCCATTTACGAATGAGCGAACCAGCAAACGGCAATCTCTGGTGAAGTGGTTGAGCAGCGGCGCATAACTTAAAAGCTGTGGGTTCTATTCTCGCGGCGACAGAACAAGCACCTACTTTTTTGCTACTTTTGTTTACGCAATAAACATTTGAATTTGAATTTGTGCACAGAAAAAAGCGCCAATACTTGAGTTTGGGTGTTTTGGGAGCATTGTTCTCTAGTTCCTGGGTTCCTAGATACAGGGAATCCTAGTTAGCGTCCAGGATCTATGTATGTGACCGTTGGGCGATATTTATTTATTTAATAAACTGTGGGGAGGCTTTGTCCAGTTTGAAGTTGTCATAATTTTTCTTACCGTATCACTTAACAGCTGTCCCGATAACGCTAGTAAGAAGATGGTGATGACAGCATTCCATACTGTCAGCAAGTTAGCAATGGTGTCTGCTAACCCACCAAACACCTAAAAACTAAGGAACTTTAAGACAGAACCCCACAAATCTGAACTATATTTGTAAATTGTATTTATTTTGATGTAACACCGATTCAAAAGATACATATTAACATTTTGTATATGTATAATTTGTTATTACCTATTTATTAACTACTATTTTTTCTGTAAATGATATACCTAAATAATTCTGTATGGTCTATCCATGAGTTGTACATAAATAGTGCCTCAAAAAGGGAAACAGCTAGTCCCCAAGATACGGGTATTATAACCCAGTTTGGTGTGGTTAGAGCCGCACTGCCCTTTGCCAGTGATGTACTTAAAATGTAATAAACATTGAATTTTTGAATTTTTTTGAACCACAGAACATTTAAAAAGCGTAGAAGACTTACCAACAGTACAAGTTCAGAACATTTACTTCGAAAAGTAACTATAAACAGCGACTTGCTACAATCACAATGCAGTAGGTACCTACCTACGATAGCAGGTACCTACGGGGACAGCGTTTGCTGTTCACAGAGATGCTAGAAAATTTGGAAAATACTTGCCACAGTCAAAAACCCAAAGAAACAAATGACAACCGACGAGAAGCCGACGTGCATAAATATAACCAAACCGAATATACTATTCAACCGGTCCGTTATACTGAAATAAAAAAAAACTGAGATTAGATTAAAATCGGTAAACTTAATAGAACAGGAACTCCACGTAAATGATCTTGGTTTCAAGTCAGTCTCCATCATCATCACCAGCCTGTAGACGTCCGCCGCTGAACATAGGCCTCCCACGGAGCACTACTTTGATCGGCTGCTTGCCTCCCGCATCCATCGGCTCTCCGCGGTTCTGACCAGGTTGCCCTACATCGTTGTAGGTAATAGCGAGTGCAAATTGCGCACATAACTTGAGAAGCCAAGCGGGATTTAAACAAGGGTTTCAGTCTGAAAGTAGTACGGGACCAGCTTACCTCAATAGCTTTTGATGATCCTTCACAATCTTGAATATTCTTTTGCTACTTTCAGGGTCTGACTTGCTCAAATTGTCCTTCAGTTTCCTTTTATCATCGTATAACCTGATGGAGTTCACCAGATCTACTTGGAGCAGGCGCAGTAGAACGCTGACGTTCGAGGTGATCGTCACTATCAGTAAGTCGTATGGCAGGTAGAGACATAGTTGGCATGGTATCGCTATAGGTAAATGTAAAATAGATTTTACAAAAGAGTAGATTATGGACCAATTCACAGTCCTAGAATTATTTCGTTGTACATCCATAAATACGCGCATTGAATATTTTTTTGGAGGGCTCCCTATTATGGATGCTGAAGCCAAAACCTTTTCCTCAATTCATCCTTTTCCCTTATCTTTTTTCCTCTTTCTTCTCTCTTCCCTTAGACTGAGATAAGGCGTAAAACTAATTAACCTGTGCGAAGCCGGGGCGGGTCAGCTAGTACCTAATAAAAAGTTAAGGTGCCTATTTAGATCGTTTCCGTCGAATTGTTTCACTTACTTGCCGACATCTCCCACATGTAAGTGGCCACGTAGCTCACGGTAGAGTTCACCTCCTACAGTCCGACCACTTGGAACGGGAACACGTATTCATTGACACCAGCGTGAATGTTGTAGCAGGTCGTCAATGCTGGTATCACTTCGAACATTCCTAGATTTACTAGGGCGTAGATGTAAAAAGCTGAACAAATATGGGAATACGTCCAACGACAGCCTGAAGACGTCCACTGCTGAACATAGGCTTTCCCCAGAGAGCGCCACTTTGAGCAGCTGCTCGCCTCCTGCATCCATCGGCCCCCCGCGGCTCTCACCAGATCGTCGGTACACCGAGTGGGGGGCCGGCCTACGCTGTGTCTTCCGGTTCGTATGGATGCAGAAGGCAAGCAGCCGCTAAAAGTGGCGCTCAATGGGGGAGGCCTATGTTCAGCAGTGGGCGTGTTGATTATGAACGTTAGGCAAGTACTATAGGTAATGTTATGTAAGGTTTAAATTAAACTAATGATATCTAGAGTAAAGGTAAAGACAGTCCTCCTAAAAATGATCAGCAGAACAGCACCAGTGATAAAGCCATCTGATCGATAAGACAGCTGTATTAAAATAGAAAAGGTCATGGTGGGAAACACGTGTCTGACGTAAAAAAGAGGCCATGTGCTTTTATTCTTTAAACTAACTAATAAAAACTAATAAACCAGCTACACTATTCTACTACAATGAACATTTGGACTGTATACTAGCCGCGATGGCATATAGACAATCAGTCCAAATGCTGCAGCCCACTACCGGTAGATAGCGTAGCCAACATGATGGCAGCATTGCCTCGTTGAATTGTAATGCTGATTCGTCGAGCCAAATAAGTGCGTGCCAGCATTGTGGTCCGTAGGTCCGTGGGGACCGGAACATCGCGTTTTCCAAAGTCTATCAGAGCGCCTAGTTGATGCGACGTGTGACCAAAATGCTAGCATTTATTTGGCTCAACGGATCAAAAAGAAGAATATAATATAACAGATTTGAAGCAAAAGGGGAAGGGCAAGAATATACATTTCAAACAGAAGAAGGGCACGTTGTACCAGGAGGAAAAAGATTTTTCTCTGAATTAGAACACTTATTAGTCTGCTTTAAGGACAGATGGATGCGGGTTCAAATCCAGCTCGTGATTCAAATTTTTTCTTTACATTAAAAATGTGGCTGTTATCGGGTAAGTACTAAGATTAAATCAAAACTTTTATCCAATCGGTTCAGCAGCTTATCATTGTTAAGGAACGGGGCCTAAAGAAAGTATATATGCACCGCTGATCACGATGACGGTAAAATGTGCATCTGGTCTGAGCGATCACTCCTTAGATCCTTGAGACATAAAAGGCAGATTAATAAAAAAAATGTAAAAATTAGATCGAGTTATCCAAAAATTTGTAAAACGAGATTTGATAAATCTATGGCCGAATAGCTGGATCCCTCAGTTCAGGTACCTCAAAAAGATGATGATGATGATGAAAAGATGTTAGATGCAAGCAGCTAAGGAATATCATTGTGGCGTTCTATTGAAGAGGTCATGTACCGCAGTGCTAGGTCTTCTAACCGATGGTGCCAGTTATACCGTTTACAAGTGTTCCCATGCGTCGCGCCCAGCGCTCCATTATGTCTACTTTCTTATCATCATGCCTCAGTTCCTTCGGCCACAGTTCTCCGATCTCTAAGAATATCTGTTTTATTTCTGCTCTCTTTACTAAAGCTGTTGTCATCTTTATCACATCTGTTGGGAGAGAAAGAGAAGTCACATCATAATGTTGTGTTATGGATAAATTAACAATAACATACTAATAGTAAAACTACACGTAAGTACCTACTTAAGTATAAATAAATGATAGGCATAAATGTAGTTATGTATCAAGTTAACATAAAATCAAAGCAAATAGGAACAAGTAGGTACAATTTATCCAGCTAAATAAAATCTAAAGGGAAGTAAAGTCTATTATACATGGGCGTAAAATAAAATCTACACGGGCGTTAAGTCTACACGGGCATAAAGTAAAATCGTGTTGATGCGTGTAAATTAAATATAGGCCAGGAGAAAGACAGGACTTACCTAAGATGAACATCAAAGAGACCGGCACAACCCGGGCACCCTCCAGAAAGTTGTCGGCGGTTATTTCAGATATCAACCTCAACTGTCCACAGGTAAAAGGTATAAATATAATGTTAAAAACGAACAATCGTTTCTTACACTTCGCAGAAACGGAATCTTCAAAAAAATCCAGTCCAATTAATTTCATTAAATTCGTGTAACGGATAAAAGTTTTTTTGTAATCCAAAGGTAAGTTATCGAAGCTCATTTTCGTTATAGTTACTTTCCTAATGTCAGATTAAATAATCCACGAAATGTAGTACATTATTTTTTGCAAACGTTGGATAGATTAGGCAGCATAAGAATAAAACCAATTTTATATAAAACTAACACAGAATAACGAACATTTTCTTCAACCCTTACTCTAGAAATGCTATATAATCACCTGAAATTACAGAAATTCACTATCATGAAAATTGATGAAAAATTGTCAATAATTCTAGCAATTACTGCCCTGCGGGACCAATCTCAAATAATTACAAGAAAATTATTTAACCCACAATTTTTGCCACAGTTTCGCAAAGATAGTATACTTTAATAATTATTAGTATCGTAGGCATATCAATTTCATTTATAGTCTTAGCCTCCGGGGCTAAATAGTTTGCCACCTACCATTAAAATAAAAAGCGATCAGAGTTTGACCTCGCAATTAAATGATTTTCTCCTAGTCGTGTAGGCAAGTGGTCAGCCCTGGTGTCAGAATTTTTAGACCGCCCAAAGGATTCAGACTTGGCTTAACGACTATTGTCTTACGACAACAGCCGGTACCGACGGCTTAACGTGACCTCCGAAACACGGTAGCGCTCAGTTGTAAACCACTTTTTTCTGTAGCGGTCACCCATCAGTGTAGTGACCGCAGCGAACGTTGCTTAAATTTACCGATCGGTTAGAAACGGCTAGTCGTGCTTCGCTATAAGCGCTACGTTAATTAAATGATAATAGCTGCAATACAAATATCACTACGATACGCTTATTATTATTAACACTGGCAAAAAAATTAACTGTTACTAGTATTAACTACTAAATACGTGGGTGGTATTTATTACTGAAATGAAATCCAAAAATTCCATGTACCATTTTAATCGTGTATTGATATTCATAATTTAACATAATCAACAGTTCTAGCGGCGGCTTCCACTCGACAACACATACAAAACGTTCCATACAACTACGACATACAAGTGAATCCAACAAAAACGAAATATTTAAAACTGAATTGCAGGAAACACATGGTCTTGGACGGATTGTGCTTTCCTTTAATGTTTACACTATATTGAAAGTAAATACAAATTCATAAGAAACTTTAAGCAAAACAGTTTTTATGTTCTTGAGAGAAAATTTAGAATAAGTCGAAATCCATATGAGTTAATGTGTAAACCGCCTTAGTTGCACCTGCACCCCTAGTAGGTACGAATTTACTGTACTCGCTATAGAAGACTGTAAAATGTTTGTATCAAAAACCATTAATATGTATGGCCCACAATGCCCCGGACCGTAAATCGTACGCCGCAATAAGCTAATATCGTATTATTACTAGATGGCGCTGACAGACGATTATCTAAAACTGAATTATACCTTGTCCATTTTGTAAATCGTTTTATGACAGCTTATAGAAATTGTGCGGTAACTTTATCCTAGAGTCTTGAAAATACAATCCATACAAATAAATAGACATATTTAGCATTACCTCCTTACAAGGCTACGTCGCTGCCCGAAAAAAATTTGAGGTATGTGATGAGTTGGAAAAAATGTAGTATCGATTGATCGTGAGTAGTGATCGGATAATCGAATGAAAGTTTACCGTAACTTCCTTGGTTTGCTATGTATAGCCCGAAAACATCGTATTTTTGTGGTCAATGACAACAAGATGACTGCATTTTTTTTCTAAATTATATTAATAAAATGTTAATCAAAACCGCGAGTTACGTAATAAATATCATATTAATTATGAAATACTTTATAATGTACTTTTGTTAATTATTTAGTTGCAATAAACAAAAAAAAAACAGTATACAATATTTCATTTTTTATTCTAGCTTTTTATTAGTAATCGATTTCGAATTTAACATAATTTATAATTTAATATTTTCTTGCAATCACTATTTCAATCTGTCTATAATACAATAACATAGTGGAAATAGTGTAGGATGGACACCATACAGATGTAATTTTAAGCAGTTTGATACACTTAGTTCTAGCGCACTAGAAGGTACTTACCGGCGTACCATTAACTGTATGGGCATTGCGCATCTTATACTTATTAATGGTGTTTGATTTGTATCAAATCCTTAGATACCTACGCGTAGTTACCGCTAGAGGCACTATGCTCGATTTCATATAAATATTGGATGATACTCGATGGCGAGTACAGTAGATTAGAATAAAACCGTATTCGAGGTACAGTTAAGTACACGTGGTTCTTTTTCATCATACATTCAAGAACATACTTATATTATGCCTAACAGTACGTAATATATTATCATATTATATAATATCGGTTTAGACACGCTCACGATTATAAAAAATCAGTCTAAAATATATTAAGGCAACTTGAGAATATATAATTTTTGTTTCGCCCGTCTGCGCTATCGTAATGTAAATCTTTAAACATGATCTATTAAAAAATAATAAGTTTAACCTCGGAATATTGAAGTTGTAGAACGAGTGATAATCAAAGCAATGTACTTCCTAGAATTCGATCCTTATTAGCGACACTATCGAATGGTTATATACACTAATTATTACAGTACTTATCATACCAATCGATAGTGCCGAAATACAGGCTGTATTTTTTTCATAATAAACGGGTTAGATTCCTGCGGGTAGGACTATTGACCATTCAAAAACCACAGACATCTAGCACTCACATCACATGTGCACATGTATCTACTATACAGTAAGCAGACCTAACATTATCTTCACTACTACATAAACGAGAATAAATAACAATATCCGTTATTTTCACTCTCATTAAAATTTGATACCTTTATCTATTTCCTTTTTGCTGTTGTAACACTTACGCACCTGTGGACAAAAAGGAGCGCGTGCCCAAAACGCAATCATGTTACCGTGGAAACAAGTCACAGAAGTGACATGGCGTCATAAACAGACAACGTGCGGCCTGTTTTTTTTTTGCAATATTTTGTGTTATAATTGATATTAAGTGCTACAAACAATATTACCGAATTATCTTTTCACCAGTAAGTTTCGATGTACATGTCACTGTGTGTTTGAGATTTGCATGTTGTAAAAAGTGGCACGCAATATTTCTCTTATGTTAAGTCTGCTTACTGTACAGTATTAGATGTCTGTGTCAAAAACCCAACGATGCCGTTTTAGTTTTCATCAAAATCGGGCCCGAGACTCCTTCGAGTACTTTTCGATATTCCTTATAGTTTCGGATTTGGCCTACCATGCCCACTTGAAAAATTCAAGCTGTATACTTTTGCCAATTTGATATTTTGTAATACATTGTTATCATAAAAAACGGCAACATTATTTACCAAGTATTTATTTCTATTTAAGTATAATATTTAATTTATTTAAAAGATTTAATATAACATTTTTTCTCGAATGAATCACTTATGGAAATACCTTTTCGGACCAAATATTGGATAGAAAAAGCCGTACATACGCAATATAATGTTTAGAATAGATAACGCAGACGGACTCGAGATGTTGTGCCATCCATAGCGCAGGGTGCCGATTGTCGCCAGATAAATGGTTTACCAGCCGTCGCATTCCTATATTCCTATTCCTAGTTGTAACGCGTAGACATATCTAGCGTCGCGGTTATGCTCTTTGGACATATCTGTATAACATAACATATGCAGGACCCTAATTCTATATGAAAAAACACATTCCACGAACGAACGAAACGAAACTACGTTGTTATCGTCTCTTGTTCAAATCGTGTCACAGCATTAAAAATACATTCACTTTACATTAAAGTTATTTTTATTTTGAATAAATATCGACATAAGTGGTGGTAACTTTTGACGTGTTGATGTTTCGATTGTTTCGGAACGCGTCTCAGTGGAACATTATGATTATTGACAGTTCAAATCGCGCCTTCTCCAAATCCATTTCGCGCGGTTTTGTTTTCATTTCATAGAGAATAGATTTTTGCAGATTTCTTATGTACAACAAGAAGTTCGCGTGGTTTCGAAGGATCGTAAAGTGGTCATACAGAATAGGGAATACTACATTGTCGTCGCCGTCCCTAGGACGTCTTGGGCAATCCGAATGATCTTATCGTTGTCAGACCAGTCCAGCCTTTTTGGCTCAGGCATACCGGCACCGGTATAATAGGATACCATCATAACAAAATTAGACCACTGACGTTCGCGACTTAACATAGGGTCCACTCTTCCAGTGGACATAGTCTTTTCGCTCCTTTTCTCCGGGCAACGACCCAAACCAAGACTTGTTACCCCAGGGGAGCCCTTGAGCTAGTTGCCTCCCACTTTTAGCTCCTGCCCCCCTAGCATGCGTACCGCGTAAAAACTTCTCGTCGCTGTTAGAGTGAGACACACTTAGGCGTTACCATAGTCTTGTCACGGTCCCTGACGAGAAAATGTGTCGAAAAATTTAGAAGTGCGCATGCTAGGCGGGCTGGGCGCCTTATCAAATCGCCCTCCCGTGCAGTAACGCTGTAAAGGCCGGTAGAGACCAACAGACCGTCAAAAAAGATACGCAAGACAGATTAAAATACTATCATTCCACCATACTCTAAAAAGGGCTTGACACCGAGACTATTACCAAGAATCGAGACGCGACGAAAAATGGTGAAACAATTTCGACCGAAATAAAATATGTCATTAGACATTACTTATCTATGCTTTCTGTGATCTGAGCAGCTGGTAAACGATTCACTGACAACCGCATAGACTTTGAATAAATATATAACGACAAGGGGAACAATTAGGGGATTTTAATAATTCACGTAACCAAGCAGCGATATTCTATTTACGGAATTTGCGTATAGCCTTAGAAACAAATTACAGCCGTGAGTAATGGCAGTGGGACATATATACGGATGCAGTTTAAACGGTACCCGAAAACATTATAAAATGTAAGGTATCTTTTTTTGAATAAAACTTGGATTTTTATCTTGTTTATCAACCAGACGGACCAATCTTTTCGTTAAAAATACCGCAGAGCCTAAACACAAAAGTTTTCAATCAGTGTACGTTGTCAGTGATGACTTATGGCACTGAGACGTGGTCTCCCTCATTAGTAAGCTAAAAAGCGCAACGAGCTATGGAGCGAGCTATGCTCGGTGTTTCCCTGCGAGATAAGCTCCGGAATGAGATCCGCAGGAGAACTAAAGTGACCGATATAGCTCTTAGAGTTAGTAAGTTGAAGTGGCAATGGGCAGGCCACATCGCTCGTAGAACTGACAACCGATGGGGAAGAAAGGTTCTCGAGTGGCGACCACGAACCGGAAGACGCAGCGTAGGCCCCCCACTAGGTGGACCGACGATCTGGTGAAAGCCGCGGGAAGCCGATGGATGCAGAAGGCGAGAAGCCGCTCATGAGTTTAAATAGCAAATTTAAGAAACTGGTAATTCTCGAATTTTCATCATATTGAGCTCTAAGGACAGAAAGATTAGGGTTATTTTCAGGTACCGTCATAATAAAAATCATAGTGGAAACACGCATTCACCTACTCACATAACCTGTATTCCTCATAGGCTTTGTTCCCCCGTTAAATTCGTGAAACACAACGCTCTATATAATCTTTTTTTAATTTCTCGTTAACATTACATATGTATACATAAATTGCATAGTATAAGTATACAACTAACAATATTTAACGCGGCTTAGGACTTGTTTTAGAAAATGACTATTACACATTTGTGACACATGTATTACACACACACACACACACACACACATGTATGTACGTACACGTGTACACGTGTGTGTGTGTGTGTGTTGCACATGTATGTTGTATTTGTGTGTTGTGTTTTGTGTGTGTATGTATGTAAAATTAAATGTATTTGTGTTTTAATTTTAGTCATTATTCTATAGCAAGCCCTGTAAGCTCAATTTTAGATATTTGTTAATAATTTAATTTTAAACATACATACAGAAATATTTGGTGTCGAAGAGAGACTAATTTTTTTTTGGGAGCGATTTTTATATAAAACATAAAAGATAATGAAAAATAACAAAAATAAAAAAAATGATCTCTACTTAGGTATCGTAATGCATAATAGGATTAATTTAAAGAGGTGAATATACAATTTAATTATAGTCAATATACATTATTTACATTTATTTACAAAATTTTACTAATCACAAACATTTAAAGCTGGCGCTCCAAGTGCTTCCTTGTTGTGACGTAACTATAATTATACAATTTGCATTTATAGTGATATTCCTTTCTCCGACATATTTTTTTCACCATAAAAGGCATAAAACAAGAATGCTTCAACAACGGACTATGTACATATATTTTACAAACATATGATGTACATTTTGATTATTTTGCATTAAACTTATTTTATAGATAACATGTAGTATTACATGTTTTTTTTTTAATAATACAAGGTAAACCTGTTTACATTTCATTCATTATAGAATCAGCCAATTATAAATCTTTCTCTTTCTATATACCGGGTGTAATTGAATTCATTAGCATCCTTTGAAACTAGGTACCTACTCCTGACACCGGTCACGTGTGAACCAACATTTTTGAAATAATTGTAACGTATTGATTTGGTATTGATAACAACTTCAAAAATGGGATAAATTACTTAATCAACTGCTACAGTACACAATTTAATTAAAATAATTAAGGACTGTTTTTAATTATTACATACAAGGTAAGGCAAAATTTTAAAAGCATTAAAATCATTGTTGCGAACTACGTTAGGTGCCGGCGATCTTCATTATTTTCAGTAAAAAAAAAAATTATCATTTGCACTCTATTACTCTTTAATAACCATCAATAGATGATGCAAGTACTTCATGTGCTCAATTCAATTGCACCCTGTATAGGTAATGTTCTAGCCAGTATTTATACTCATAATCACATAATTTTGAAGAACTTGTTTAAAAACCATAATTTTGACAAAGGATCATTTTAAGGGCATTCAATATCGATTTAAATCCTAAACCTTTTGTTTATAATGTTACAAAAAAAAAAATATTTTAACAGAAGCACGATTGACAACCAGTAAAATATACCTATTCACTGTAAAACTAATGCAGCTAGCCAACAAGCATAAATTACTTTTAATATACTTTGATATGGCTACTTTTAGCACAACGAGTTATTATAATAATAAGTTTGCGAAAAGGCGAAAGGTTCATTTTTGTTCTGTATTAAAAAAACAACTTAAAATCATTATGATACATACATTTTTAGTCTCCGGCTCCTTACCAACATAAATAAATATGATAACATTTGACAATAGTTTAGATAAACTACACCATTTAGCATATCAGAGGAACATCGACTTATCTACAATCACATTCTTACTACCTTGTAATAAGGCTTAAAATTCGCGCTCCAGTCTTGCTAGACTCGAATCTCCATTACCACTGAAGATTCGGAGTATCATTTTGTGTACTATCACTATGGTAATAAAGTCCAATTTTGGCGATACGGTCGAATCAGTAGTCAGAGGTCACAAACCTTGATTCCGTGACTCCATCACCAATATCTGTCCCGCATTCGCCTGAAACCAAAAAAACGTTGAACGGTAAGGGCAATAATAATAATAATACATGGTTTTGTGGCGAGCCATCGGGGACTGGCGACACCGAGTACCCTGATTCCAGGTTAGGTTAGCGGCTAAATGGCAACCCTGGACCGGGGGGGGGGGCGGCAAAACCACAAAATGACAAAAACCAATGAAACTGAGGCGCGTTCCGAAACATCAACACGTCAAAAGTTACCACCACTTTGTCTATATTTATTCAAAATAAAAATAACTTTAATGTAAAGTGAAGGTATTTAAAAGCAGGAAGGCTAATTTAAATTAACTGTTAATTTCTTCTTTTTTTATATACTGTTATTATTATTATTATTTTTTTTTTTTTTCATTATCTTAATATGTTATAATTCATCTTTATTTATTATAGTAATTAGGATATGTATGTAATTATGTAAGTTTATATGTAATGTATATAAGTATTTTGAATTTATTTCTGTTATATTATTATGTTTATGACATTATGCATAGTTTACTTAACTTAAAAATACTAACTATAAATATAGGAAAACTCTTGCATGTTACCAATTAAACTTAATAAACTTTTAATTTAAGTCCATACAGTGCCTACGTTGCCGCTGATTTACAACATTATAAACAGTTCGATAAATTCAGTAGCTCGCCCAAGCACAGGTTTTGACCTATTTGGGTGGCTATCAAGTCATCACACCAAAATAATATGTTTTCAACATGTCAGTCTGAGACGCATGCATGGCATCTATAATCGTATACAATTACGGTGTAAAATAGTCATAACTGTTTTTTTGAAATAAATAAATAAATTAAATAAATTTCTAATGCTGTGACACGATTACGACGCGGTTTTGTACAGTGTGAAATCTGTTTTCATAGAGAATTAGGGCGCAAGGTGGAAGTGCGAGTAGCGTTTAGTGAAAGTGCAGCACACCTGTCGACACCCTAAGCCACCCACACCAATGTTGCTTCCTCGGCACCAATATGCGGTAGCCACTATAGGGAGCCCATTTAGTAGGTGGCAAGTCATCACCTGCCTCGAACACTTTGATACGAGACAAAATTGGCAGGTGCCGTTATCCCATTCCATAAATCAATGACAAATCATTAAAAGTTCACCACAATAGGTCAGACTTATTTTTAACCTGTACTATTATACAAAATAGTTTAATATATGCCATACCATGCCTTGACATAGTTATTTATTTTAAATTGAACAGGGCCTCTTGGTGTTAGCTTCGGCCTCACCAATGCCTCCCAAATGTCCGGGCTAGGTTGCTTGTTCGATTCCTACCCAGGACAAACATTTGTGTGATGAACATAGGTGCTTGTTCTGTGTCTGAGTGTGTTATATTCTATATAATTTACAAACAAAAAGTATCTAAGTATTGTATCAGTTATCTGGGCCTCGTTTTATAAAGCTACAAGTCTTGTACTTGTAGCGAAAAACTGGCAACACAGCCAAAAAAAAGTGAAATAATGCGTTTTATAAAGCTACAAAACAACAAGTTACAAGCTAAATCCCCCGATATATTGCTTTACTCTATGAAATACAAGCACTTGTTCTTAGACCATAGACAATCCATAGTGTGTTTTCATTTTTAAAATGTAAAATCGAACAATTGTTTTGGTCATTACAAGTGTACGGAACTACAACTTGTAAAGTTTTTTACCTGACTAAAGAGCTAGGTAAAATGAAGTACAAGTTTAGATAAATTTATTGAAAGTGTATTGTATTGGTCGTGTCACGTATTAATTAATGTTCAATTAGTTAAATTAAGTAAATATGAACTGATTATGTTTAAATAATGAGAAATTCAGCTTGAGCGAAGCCCATGAAAAATGAGCGTAGCTGTATATTACAAAACCTATTATGAGAATAGTGACTTAGACCCATCTTTATTTACTTAAATAGCTTTACTTAAAAATAGAGACGCCCCGCAATTTCACCCAAAACTTGCATATTTTTCCGCGGGATTTCATGAATTTCCGAAAAAACCGCATCTATCCCGGTAATATAAGTTCATCTAAAAAAGGTCATCTAATTTGGCATGAAAGTCACAACAAACAAATAGATAATGTTTTTAATTTCTATATTATGTAGGGATTTAATGTAAAATTCACACCGGCTAAATTCACTAATGAATGGGAGCCATACTAAAAAAAAGCTATTGACCGTGACGTTCATTCATAGTGATGTGCAACTTGTAATATCATAATCTACACTTTATCCTCTACTTAGTCAGTGGTCCCCGCCGTGAGGCCTCAGTGACGTTCATAGTGATGTGCATTATACTTGTAATTTACACTTGTAATCGATAATTGTTGTTTATAAAACGCCGTAACTAGTAACTTGTAGTTACTTGTTCTTGTAGCTGCTACAATTGTTAGCTTGTACTTGTAGCTTTATAAAACGAGGCCCTGGTTCCCATAGTACAAGCTGTGCTTAGTTTGGGGCTAGATGGCGCTGTGTGAAACGTCCACACATATTTTATTTGTGTCTGGGTGTTGCAGGAGCATGGTTCTCGCGGGTCCCCAGATTACTGGGTATCCTACAAGTCCAGGATCTGTGTATGCGATCGTTGGAAGTAATTGATCGATAGTGTAGTAGTACAGTACTGACCGTTCCCCCGGCCGTCATACTTCGTCCCCGATGTCCTGCACACATCCCTCGGCGACCGGCACGAACTTGTCTTCTATCTGCAGCAGCAGGATGCTCTGGTCCACGTGCGACCGCAGCAGCGGCGACCGGTGGTTCGGTGTCCACTTGTGGACCACCTACAAGGACATTCAAAAAATAGTAATAGTCACACCAACAGCCGGAAGACGTCCACTGGTGAACACATGCCTCCCATAAAACGCTACTTTGGACGCTTATAATAAGAGGGGTTGCCATAATAACCACGCTTGGCAGGCGGTTTGGTGATCGCAGATTATAATGTACCGAGGAGAATGCTGCTGCCCATTCCCTGGATATTCCCTTAGCCGGCTCCCGCGGGAAGAGATGCCGAAATCAAAATAATAGCACATATTCATTTATGTACAGAGTACAATGCCCCCCAGAGAGGAACTTTTTTTTAATATCTGCGCGCAAAGATTTTTTAAATAATTTGCCACTTTGCCTGGTTTCGGACCCGTTAAATGTAGAAATTAAACATCTGTATTTTTGCAATGCTAATCCAAAAGGTCTTAGGAAACAAATCTCTGCAATAAACATTGGATCGCATGCTCCATAACTTACAAACTTTTGTATAAGCGTTCGGCTGGCTAATTACGTAACTCGCAACAAGTTTGCAACAGGCGTAAATTGCTATATGACGGATGGATGCAGGAGGCATGCAGCCGCTCTGTGGGGGAGATCTACATTCAGCAGTGGACGTCTTCAGTCTATTGATGGTGATGATGAGGAATAATACATACCAATCCGTCCATCCCAGCTAAAGGCACCCAGCTCCCCCAGAAGTTCCTCCCTCCCCTCCCCCGTTGGTACTCGGTGGGCCACTGCACATCTATCCTCCTCCCTAAGTTGATGCAGTCGTATACACCGAGCGGCTCAGTTATTATCACTTTAGCCCCCACTTGTATCTTGCCCGCGCTTTCGCTTCGACTCGAGTCGGAGCGTTTCACTTTCGTTTTATCTTTTAACCTGAAATTGAGTTTAATGTAAGTAATAGCTGTTGAAAAAAAAGGTTGTCGAAGATTGACGAATTTTTCCGGCATACACTGGCAGGTTGTATTTTTCAAGTGGGCATGGTAGGCCAAATCCGAAACTATGAGGAATAGCGAAAAGTACTCGAAGGAATCTCGGGCCCGATTTTGATGAAAACTAAAACTGCATCATTGGATTTTTGTAAAACCAATAGTTCTAGCCAGGAATCGAACACGTTAAATTTGAAATAATAAAACAGCCTGTATTACTACACCAAACGATAGTGTCACTAATAATGATCGAATTCTGGGATGTCTGTTTCTGGGTATATACAGAAGAACGTTTCTACTGTTGGGACCTTCTTTCAGGAGAGTGTAGGACACAATCCACATTGAAAGCCAAGAGGTAGACGACACAGCCACGTCCTCAAAACTTGTGATTCATAGACATGCCAGTTTCCTCACGATGTTTTCCTTCAAACCGTTGTAAAATCGATTTCTATAATCCTACAGAATAAAATATAGCCTGGTAATACATGCGTTTTTGGTTAGTCATACGAAAATCAACCTTTTTGCGTCAAATAAAGTACATATCTGGTTAGATTGCCGTGCAGTAAGTTAGAATTTTTGCGAAGTATGAGTATGAGAAAAAAGGTTGGGTGGTGTGTGGGAATAGCGCGGGAGGCAAGGAACGTTCACGCGTCCTATGGACCTGCATTTGGATGCACATTCAATTTATAAGCAGTAGATTACAGTTTTGAAGCTTTTTTGTGGTGTATTATTCGACTTTGATCCTTTAAACACCCGCGAATCATCTAGGTGTCTGCTCGATTCATAGGTGACACTGTTTATCACGTATATCTATTGACTGCAGTCATTGAAAAGCGTTCGAAACGTCTAATATAAAAGCACACGACAGGCCATACAGAAGATGCATGAAAATTGTATTTAAAATTTACAATGTCATAGAAAAGATTTAGCTCGCATAAATTGGTTGACATATACATTTAAATTGTTTATAAGGATTTTTATGCCTGCTTTATATTTTACCTACTAGTGCCTCTGGCCCTACATGTACTACTTTACTAGGTGGTAGGACTTTTCTGCAAAGTTCGTCTAGGTAGGTACCACCGCTTTGCCAGTTATTCTGCCGCCAAGCAGTAGTGTGCAAGCACTACTGTGTTCCGGTTTGAAGGGCATTGTAGCTAGTGAAATTACTGGGCAAATGAGACTTTATGATCTGATCACTCAGTCTAGTAATCTGATTATTAGACTGGGTGATGTCTCAGGATGACGTGCGCAGTGCAGTGTCGCGCGAAACTATTGTTTTAAAGTTCCGGGTGACACTGCAACTGTTATGGGCGGCCGTGTCACTTAACATCAGGTGAACGACTAGCTCGTCACGTCATACAATAACATAACAAAAAAAAAAAAATGTAACTTTGTAATATTTTTCCGAAAATAACACAACCTTGATTCATTGATTTATGGATTATAATTTTCACCTGTAAAAGTGTTATTGAAGTACATTTGCTATAAGTTTATTCTCAGCGGGCTGCCGATAGGTATTTAGATAAAATATAAGGAGCTGTTTTATTTTTCGAGATTTCGGGTTTGGTTCTTAGCAAAAGTAATTCATATTGACGGGTACTTTCATACCCTAAAGTATTCGCTACTTCTTAAGTTAAGGTACCTACTACCTATGCAGACATCTATGCTTATACTTATAATAAAACTGTAACAGGGTCAATTCTGTACATTAAAGATATTTTGAATATTTATGTTGGAGGGCTCTCTATAATCGATACTAAAGCCAAAACTATAATTTTTTTTTAATTTTTGTCTGTCTGCCTGTATCTTGGCTGAGCATCACGCCAAAACTACTGAATGGATTCAAATAAAACTTGGCACGATTTGATTTCATATTACGAGGTAGGCTATAGGATAGTTTTGATCCCGAAATTAAGCACGGTTCCCGCGGGAGAGGGGACGAAAGTAAAAATATGTACTTATTTGTAATTCATTAACGCATCCGATTTCATTCATTCTTTTTTTGTTGAAAAGGGGGTGTTTTAAATATTGTGTCGTAAATATTTCAAGGACGTCGGTTTTGTAGTTCAGAAATTACAGACATTCAACCTTCAGTATTAGGTCCAAAGCCACTCCTATCCTGTACTATGGGAAAGAGAGAAGGGAGGGGGGGAAAAGATAAGGGAAAAGGATGAATGGATGAAACGGTGAAAAGAGGCCTTTCACCTTCATCCATTCATCCTTTTCCCTCTTCCTTCTCTCTTCCTTTAGACTGAGATAAGGTGTAAAACTAATTAACCCGTGCGAAGCCGGGGCGGGTCAGGTTGTCATAAAATAAAATAGTTTTCTGATCTACATACATACTACTAAGTAAGCCAAAAATACGGTTCACAAAATGTAGAGTAATAGACATTGGTAAGTATATACTCAGATCAATAATTCTAAAGAAGACAACCATGACGTCATCAGAAGAGATAAAGAGCTACGCGATAGAAAGGGAGGCAACTTCTAGGTAAATATAACAGTTTGTATGTAATAAGCGATGTGCGACCGGAATTGAACTTTATTGTGTCAGAGCAAGAGTCGCTATTTATTCAAATGATTTTGCGGAGTGAGTTTTTTGTACGTATAACATATATCTATTCTATGCTATAACGTTGAACGCAATAAAGGTTCGAAAATCAAGCGTGTTTAACAAACCATACCTAGCATCAGATTTATCTTTCCTCAAGTTATTCTCCTTATTAGAGAGATCAGCAGAGAAGTGGGTTTCCTTCAGTACGGCCGCGTCCGGTTTCTCTATATACCGTCCGGTTAGTTCCCTGTAGCTTTCGCGCTCGTGACGTATTTCCTTGCTAAGCTTGGACAGGTCTTTGGATGTGCCTTCATTCACGAAGTATCTGTTGAACGAATGAACGTGTTAGTAAGCAAGGTGAAGCTTTGGAGTGATATATTGTTAATACTCGCTGGAAATGTTCAGAGATGTATTTGCATTAGTTCTGAAAGAGTGGTCACTATCGATGTCTCACTTCAACTACATTTCAGACGTTGTGGTTGGAATGAGAAAACAATATTCTTTAGCTTTCGTTAGATACGCTTAATGACGCGAGTAGTGGCTGAGACCGTATATCGCTTCGTAAGTTTGTACTAACTTCTGGAAGGGGTCACCTATACTGTTTTTGAGGACAGTTTTCTTGGAATGGCTAACAGATGGCGTTGTTATAAATTTATGACAATTGCAGAACAACTCATATTTTGGGTGCTGCGTTGTTTAAATCTATACTCATCATTTGGTATTTGATTGTAGTATATGAAAAGTTGAAACAAAATCATTGTTTTTAGTTTTTTTATATGTATGTTAATGTATGGCTCATGGACAGTTAAAAGGAATGCCATGCAAGTGTTATCAATATTTTATTAAGTCATGCACATGGTGTTTTCTACGCATCTGAAATGAACGTTAAGCAATTTAATCTACTCATACTCGTATGACCATACAAAGTTTCGGCAGTTGTGGCACAAAGGTAATCGCAGAATGAGACGAAAACATGTAGTGTTTCTCGTTTCCTCTTCAGTGATTTAGGTGTACTATCATCTCGGTTGTCTCTATAAAACCTTTGTCAAATAGTCCCATCGTGACGTCATAGCAAAAAGAAACAGCCGTAGTTTCGTAACCCCTTTAATAAATTAGTCTTTTTTAGCTAAAATCTAGGACTTTATAACGCTAGAGTAAATCGCTATTTTTATGCCCTCTCGGCGAATAATTTTTTTATAACTAAATAGGCCCGCATTTGACCATAATCTCACCTGATAGAAAGTGAAGACGCGGTCTACGATGGTACGTGCTTGCGTAGAAGATACCTATTCACTTTTAATAATGTCACGGTCTCTAAAATTACGTCTAAAAACATTATCAAAATTTCACATCGCAAGATGTCCAAGCATGCATGCTTAGATGGTATATTTCGTCATCGACGAAATCGTCACTTATCAATTATCATCTGACGAGACAATGATAATTTGCCTATTAAAGTTTAAAAACCACATCCCACGAAACGGTATTGTTCGTTATTTTTCATACTATTCTTTGGTATACTATGTCATCATCATCATTAACAGCCTGAAGACGTCCATTGGCGAACATACACCTCCCCATAGGTCGCCACTTTGAGCGGCTCCTTGCCTCTTGCATCTATCAGCTTCCTGTGGTTCTGACCAGATCGTCGTTCCACCTAGTGGAGCGCCCACGTCATTTGTTTCGGTTCGTGGTCGCCACTCGAGAACCTATCTTCCCCAACGGTTCTGCGAGCGGTATTCTGTGTGCCTACGTATACAGGGTAATTTTTAATTTTATTCTGTTACATTGGGTATTGACACGTATTATAGTAGGCTAAGTGTTCTGCTATTGAAAACTTACATTTTAATATTATTTTCATAATGTAGATTAAAAATGAATGGAATAATAAAAAAAATTAGTAAAATCCGTAAATAAATCACGGAGTAATAAGCTGTTAAAGTTTCTGGAGGGGGCCTGTCCCTTTCTCGCAAACAGAGCTTCCCCACAGTTACTATGGAAACGCACGTTCGTGACGTCACATGCCAAAGATATTGTATGCAAAGCTACCACAGCTTAGTAATGAGGTACTATGAAAGTGAACGAACTGACGTCACTGCGCGTTTGAACTGTCTTTTTAAAGTGCTTGTAACTTTTTCATTTTTTGAGATATTTAATTTTTTTTTTCACAACTGTTTATTTTTTTAGGAATATTATTAATTTGTGTATTAAAAAAAATAGCACGACACAAGCCTATTAACTTTTTCGTGTGTATTAACCTTAAACAAAAATTACATTTTTTGTGTAACAAAAGAGTACTTTTTGAGTGTTGTAGACGAAAAGTTGTTTGTTTCATATACGAGTTATGACCTAAAATGCTTTAAAAACAACCCTGTATATCGTTAGCTAGGACCAATATAATGTAGTGGGTGGGGATGACATATCTACCTTTTGAACTCTCTCTCTTGCCTGGCGTTTCTGTTGGCTATGATCTTGCAGTCCGGTAGCGATAGGTCAAGTCCATGCGGAGTTAGCGTCAGGTCTTCCAGCGACGACTCCGCGGATCCTAGCGTTCGGCTTGATACCTGACGGACGATCGTGTAACATTTATATGCGTGGACATTTCACACAGCGCCATCTAGCTCCAAACTAAGCGAAGCTTGTACTATGGGAGCCAGATAACTAATACGAATACTTCAGATCCTTTTTATGTAATTAGATACTTAGAATAGAATATAACACCCAGACACAACAAACACATCATGCTGGGTTGGAATTGAACCCGCAACCTACAGTTCAGAAGGCAGAGCTACTGAGATATCAGGCCAGTCGCTTTTATAGCAATGAATTCTCCTGTGTAATTTGTAAAACAATTTAATTTAAATTATTATCAAATTCAACAACCTCGTAACTCCTAAAGTATTGATCATACAGTAAAAATGATTAAGACCTTATTGTAGCGATTATTTTAGCGATATTTTAATGCAGTTTAATTTCGTAGTAGTCGCAAACCTAAAGGGTACCGAGATATGAGCAAATCTCTCAAAAGTGACAATAATCCCCCTTCCAATTTTCCGGCTCACCCTCGGGGATTTTAGTACATTTATCAGAACACCTCCAAGAATGGCTGTACCAATTTTCAAAACTATAACATTACACTTCATTGCGCTGATTAAACTAATTTCATCATCATCATCATCATCATCAGCCTGAAGACGTCCACTGCTGAACATAGGCCTCCCCCAAAGAGCGCCACTTTGAGCGGCTGCTTGCCCCCTGCATCCATCGGCTCCCCGCGTTTCTGACCAGGTCGTCGGTCCACCGAGTGTGGAGCCAGCCTACGCTGCGTCTTCCGGTTTGTGGTCGCCACTCGAGAACCTTTCTTCCCATCGGTTGTCAGTTCTACGGGCGATGTGGCCCACCCACTGCCACTTTAACTGGCTGATTCTCAAAGCTATATCGGTGACTTTAGTTCTCTTGCGGATTTCCTCATTTTGGATCTTATCTCTCTAAACTAATTTGCTTAAGCAATAATTAGTACAAAATTACAGATAATACAAAAAATACCTTAGCGCTAGCTGCGCGGCGCGGCTGGTCGTGCCACGCACCTCCCCACGTGCTCAACGATGCCTAGAAAGTAAAGTTATTTGAATACTACAACACTAAACTAGAATGGGATTCATCCCATAAGTGGGTTAAGTCAAAGTCAAATAATTGATTGCGAATTCACTATTTTTAGCACGCTAAACAGTTAAAATCAAAATACTTAAAAGATTTTCTAAGCACACAAATAAAATCAAGCCAATAGCAAGCCTATTAAAATGAATAAGTTAGAAAAAAAGAAGTTCTCTACTAAATCAGGTGCAAGCAATCCGGCATGGAAAACTCCGATCCGGAGCTTCGAATTTACAGTAATATCATTTTGCTTTTTAGTGTGTGTAATGCCCGTTTGCGCTAAAGTTTGACGGTTCCTAAGTGCGAACTTATCCCTCTATTACGTGCCTATTGCAACGCATTAGGGTACGTCCTAGAGAGATGTCTCAGGATGACGTGCGAAGTGCGGTGTCACGCGAAAATTTACATTTTAGAGTTCCAAGTGACACTGCGTCTGTAATGGGCAGCCGTGACGCTTAACATCAGGCGAACGACCAGCTCGTCACGTCATTCATTAACCTAAAAAAGACAGGACTGACCTGTCCATCATCTCCTGGATGTGAGCTGCAGGTGCCAGCTTCTAGCCGCATGTTGTCTGAAGCGGCCAACAGCCGGAAGGAGGCTGGCATGTGTTGCTCTCTACGTACTCTGCTTCGATTGCTTCCCTGATGATATACGACTTGTTTATAATGATGTACATATTTATTAACGGAGCGAGTGAAGCCTCTGCTTAAACTCTGTACGGATGTACGTACTAGCGAGCGTACAGGTTATGGGTAGGTACCTATCCGTGTTCAGAAGGTGAGTCAAAGACGACTACCAATTGCTAAGTTTTATTTACAACACAGGCCTATATTTATACAAAAATCAAAATTCGCGCAGTGCGCATGATATCGTGCTTCCCACTCGCACACAATACATATACGCGCGGGCGCCGCTTGCAAGTCATAATAATAAGCGAAAAATATAACCATGTAGGAGACAAGGTTATATTTTTCAATTAATCTTGACGAAAATTCGTATACAGGTTGTACAAATCATAGATGTTTTTGCCGTCGACCATTTTTGAGCGGAAGGAAAGAGGCAAGCAGTCACTCAAAGTGGCCACTCAAATATGGGAGAACTATGTTCAACAGTGGACGCCGTCAGGCTGCTGATGCCGCGCGCACAGCTCGAGCGCCGCGCCCCGCAGCAGGCCGCGAGTGTGACGTCAGTGTACCTAGCTAGCTGCACACGGACCTGCCTGGCTGAGTCCTTCCTCGGGCGCGCGCGCACGGCTCGAGGCTCGGGCTCCGCGTGTCGCGGGTCCCGCAGCAGGCCGGCCAGCGAGGCGAGCGTGGAGGGCGCAGGCTTGCCGGCCGACGCCAGGCTGCCTCGAGTGCCGGCTGGAAGGGATGAAACCAGCGAATAAGTCTTTTTGGCAGACTAATGACCAGATAGAAACTGTCGATCGATCTGAATTCTAGCTGACTTGATTGGCCGAAACAATATTACAACCAATCGTAACCACTAGATCGACTAGATCGATCTACCGTTTCTATCCAAAGATCATTTATTGAAAACAGCCGTTACAAAACACGAAATGTTAGTTTTACAGCAGTATCGCATGTGATCAATAGATGACGCAGCCAACCCCGCCATTGATACTAGTCAAGAAAGAAAATGGAGAACCGAAAATGTTCGAGATGGTGGAAAGGTTCTCGACCACGAACCGGAAGACGCAGCGTAGGGCGAACCGGAAGACGCACGGGTCCTTGACGGTAGAAAATAGAACTCCATAACCAAGTTTAATAGTTACTATTTACCGAACATTGAATCTATCTTGAACAGTTTGACAGGCGCTAGGTATATGACTTCAATAGACCTAAAGTCAGCCTATTGGCAGGTAGAGCTATCCCTAGATTCTAGAGAAAAAACCCCGCTTTTAGGGCGCTGACTCGTCCTATTTCGCCGTAAGTGGTTGAGCACAGCTACTAAAAATTTGAAACGGCTGATGGACAGTTTGCTAACGGCAGAGTTTCAGAACATAGACCTAATTCTTACCAGTATTTACGTACTTAGATGATATAATCCTGGTTAATAGAAATCTCTAGAGTACACAAAAAACTCAGAACTATCAACATAGAAAAATAAATATTAGGATTTATTCATTACACCTTATTGTTCATTGCAAGATCACAAACCACTAAGAAAGTGCAAAATGTTTTTTCACATCTTCATAGCAGAAAAATGTTACCAAATTTTTCCGCGTAATAAAGAGGTTTGCAACTTTAATGTTATATAAGCAAAAAGAAAGGTAAAATAAAAACAGTCTCGATGCATACAATATCTCTGTAATTCTAAATTGTGCGTACTTATATGCTCACCTAGCGAAGTCCTGGAGAGATGGAGAGCATTATGCCTCGGGGTGGTAGTTCTGGCAGCTCCAGCTTCCGCGGCCGATGCTTCACACGCGCCCCCGCTCGAACAACCTTCGCCGCAACGCCGGCGGATACTGTGGGTATTGAAAATATAGATACAATACTATACAACGTAATATTATTTCTTGAATTATCATGATTTGAACACATAGTTTGTGTTTACGCAGGACTTAATCGCGCTAAAAAATATTTTTAATTTAGCTCGACGTCTCTACTAAAATACATTGGCCGTGGTCACGAGTAGACTGAAGGAACGGCGAGGTAGTAAATAAAAAAATAATATGTTTTTAGCGCTGTGTAAACGAAAACTAAATACAATGCAAGTCGATGCAATTGCAATGCAATCTAGTACAATACAAAATACTCTTTATACTATACGAAAAAATTACAGAAATACCACCGCTTTGCCTGGTACTGTGTTCCGGCTTGAAAAGCACTGTGGCGAGGGAAACGACTGAGCAAATTAGACTATTTGATCAATCTAGAAATCTTATTTCTGGGCTGTCTCAGGATGACGTGCGCAGTACAGTATCCCGCAAAGCTATATGTTACAGTTCCGAATGGCAGTGCAACAGTTATGACCAGCCACCACGCTTAACATCAGGTAAACGATTAACTCGTCACGTCATTCTTTTACATAACAAGGCAGGAAAAAGTGCTGTAAACTAAAAACAAGTGATCATCAACATACCGTCTCCATAGCCTTATAAAGTGCTGTTTGACGGCGCTAACCGTCACGGCGCTGCCAATCAATGAACACAGCTGGGGCGAAGAGTCCGCGTATGAAGTAGTTAGCGGCGATACGTAGATAGGGTAGCCAATTGGCTGGTCGCAGGATGAATTTATAATGTTGCGGAGAGCCTGTAATGGATGGAAATACGTCTTAAAATATCTGACACCATCACGGGTAGCATGAGTTGTAGAAATCGACATATTTATTTTTGTTTCGAGAAAGCTTTTGACCAATGAAAAATCAACTAAAAGTTTCATATTTATTACAGGCCCTAAGAGGCATTAAAATTTTTGATCGATAGACATTTGCAAGATCAAGGTATAAAAACTTTGCAGACACTAAAGGGGCAGCAATTTATTGATTTATAAACATTTCAGTGATTCCACACAGTATGCAGCCCACGAACAGGTGACCAGTCACGTTGACGTCCGAATGGGCGGTCACTCAAAATATTTTGATTATTATACAATAGTCAGGATGCAAATGTCTCGTGGTATAAAGCAGCAAATAGAACCAAACAGGCAGCAATTATTGACCACTTTTTAACCACCATCTCGACTAAAAGAGTCTATACCCTATTTTTTAATTAGACGGAGTAAACTGACAGATCGGAACGTCACTTGTAAAAATAATACTGCCAACTTCTAAATCACAGTGATGATCTAATTCAGCTCCTACAGTTCAAAAGAGCGGAACTATAATATGCCGCTACAAAAAATGCCACTTTTTAGTTTTAAATACTATCACCGACACCTTTTTGGTTTGTTGCTAGATAGTGAAGACGAATCTTCCGATATTGAATAAAATATTAAGTTCTATAAATGATAACTTGTTTTATTTTGTTAATTTTGCAATTTTTATTTAAGTGTATTCGATTTTTTTCACAGGCCGCTAATTAATGTAAATCAAAATGAATCGGGAATCACGAATTTCAGGAAATTTTCAGAATATAAAAGAATGGAATAGATCACTATGCTGAAATAAATCAGTGAACTGTATCTTTTCTACCCCTATTTATTTTTCATGAAAAAGTGGCAGCACCCGTAATGTCAGTTTACTCAGTCTAATTAATAAATAAGGTGTAGAGGTAGAGACCGTCCATTCTGGCAGCCACAAATATTGTCAGCCTGTGATGTGGTGGTTAAGCAGGTCGGCTCATTACCAGGAGGTGGCGGGTTTGATTCCCAGGACAGGACAAATATTTATGCACAGGAAAAAAGTGCAAATACTTGTTCTGTGCTGGCCGGCTCACAGCCCGCGGACACACTCGCGGTTCCTTGATCACACGGAACTAACCTGTTTAGCGTTCTGTATGGAGCCCCGCTCCGGGTTCCGGTTCCTCAGGTAGACCAGCTCCTGCTGCTGGCCGGCCCACAGCCCGCGGACACACTCGCGGTTCCTTGATCACACGGAACTAACCTGTTTAGCGTTCTGTATGGAGCCCCGCTCCGGGTTCCGGTTCCTCAGGTAGACCAGCTCCTGCTGCTGGCCGGCCCACAGCCCGCGGACACACTCGCGGTTCCTTGATCACACGGAACTAACCTGTTTAGCGTTCTGTATGGAGCCCCGCTCCGGGTTCCGGTTCCTCAGGTAGACCAGCTCCTGCTGCTGGCCGGCCCACAGCCCGCGGACACACTCGCGGTTCAACTTGATCACACGGAACCCTAAGTGCCGTTTGTTCAGCATTATTATCTTGTAGTCGTCGTTCCCTTCGTCCATTACGTGCCTGAAATTGTATGCTAGGTAAGTATACAATCTTAGACGTAACTAAGGGATATTTACCCAAAAACGCTCGTAATGTGCTCATTATTGCGACAACCTTTTTTGAGCAATATCGGCGTTGCTGTTGCTGCGCTACTTGAAAAGGCACCAGCAAAGTTGTATGGAATTTCATTGCTGGTGACTGAGCTGTCAGCAATTTCCTTTGAAATTCAATTATTGTCGAGTTTTGTTTATAGTGCGACGAAGTAGTTTTAAACGCGACAAACGCTAGCGTATTTTAAAGGGCACAACGCAATTTGGTTCATTTTTAAGGAACTAATATAAAATATTTTGTTCCTTATTGTTGATTATTGTAAATTATGAAGAGTCTATTTTTTTATTAATTGCTCGCATATTTGAGTAAAGCGCTAAACCAGCCTTTGTGCGCAATGACTGCACTGCTGGCCACGTTATGACGGCCTCGAGCTAAGCTTAACTCCGCTCTCGGCCTTCAAGCTTGATCATCATTGCAGCCCTTGCTGTCCGCTCTATAAAGGCCTGGACCTTCGGTCTCGGCCTTTATTCCAGCTTGTCCATCAAGGGCTACAATGTTGACCACGCTGTGATGGCCTGGACCTGCGCTCTCAGCCATCATTCAACGCGGCCAACAACGCAGTCATACAGACCGCGGCAGTAATGTAATATTAGTTCCATAGTTGTTATATTTTATGCGAACAAACAAATAATTTAATTTCATTCCATTTCCAAAATGTGATGTAATCACGATGATCGAGTTCGAGACAAACTTCTTAAAGTTGATCTGTCGTTAGTTGAGCACTATCTACTATTTATTACCAGCCTGTATTTCCCCACCGCAGGGCAAAGGCCTCCCCTACTTTTTCCATTTCTCACGGTCTTGGTCTTAGGGACCAGTGTTTTTGGTGGGAGTCGGCGCGTCACGCCATCGCCTTATTGATGTGCCGCGTTGCCTTTTACCATTGCTTGGGGCCATCATCAACAGCCTGAAGACGTCCACTCACTGCTGAACATAGGCCTTCCCCACAGAGCGCCACTTTGACCGGCTGCTAGCCTCCTGCGTCCATCGGCTCCCAGCGGTTTTCACCAGATCGTCAGTCCACCTAGCAGGGGGCCCGGCATACGCTGCGTCTTCAGGTTCATGATCGCCATTTGAGAACCCTTCTTCCCCATCGGTTGTCAAGAGCCAGAGGCCCATTCATACGAATGACCATTGCAAGTTCATATGCATGCGAATGACGTGACCAGTCCAGTCCCATTTCAGCGGAGCAGCTTTTTGAGTGACGTCTGTTATTCGAATCCTGGAGCGCAGTATGGTGTTGCGAATACGGTCAGTGAGTTTTACTCTGAGGATACTACACTGTATCGCTCTTTGACACACTTCGAGTGCAGACCTTTGATGTTCAGTCAAATACCAAGCCTGTGCGCCATATAAGAGAATGGGGAGAATGCGCACGTCCACGAGTCTCTTCTTGAGGGAAAGGATTATACTAAAAACAGCCTATTTGCAAATAAATGATTTAACTTATACATTGACAATGCAGTACCTGAGTGCCAACAAATGTGGCGCCCCCCGCAGTACGTTGTACCGCCAAGCAGGCGCTGCTTCATGGCAGATGACAAGCCGAGCCGCGTGCGATGATATAGCAGAGTATAGAGCTGCGCTACTGCAATACTCATCTGGGAACATGAAGTGGTCCTGCAAAGTATACACCAATGTGTTAGAAACGTCTCTAGCACGCGGTTTGTTTGCTTCGTCGTGATTTACGTTTGTCGCGACCAAACCGTTATTTATTTATGAAGCCTATTTTATGTGAAGTATAATGTGTTGGAAATGTCACTAACACGCACATGCTAGGTATAACCTGGGTCTTTAGTCAAGAGTGAATGGGCACGTCCTGGGCAAATAAGCTCCACCTTATAGCCTACGCACACGGGTACGGTATGGCAGATGATTTTCCCCCAGCCAGCGTACACTGACACCCCGTTGCATACTGCGGCATCCCGTCACGGGATCCCTTAGCGCGCTCTCCAATGCAATTCAAGAAATCCTTTTCGATGCCGCGGAATAAAATTAAAACGTTCGAATTAATGTCGTATTCCTACTAGATAAGTGTGAATGTCCTTTGGTAAAGATTTAAATCCTTTGCCATTCCGTCCCAATGCGTAGGCCTTTAGACAACATCTTCACTTTCATTCAGGTGACATGTTGTCAAACGTATGACAAGCATTAAAAAAATGGCAGCCAATTCATTTAATTTTATTTCAAATCGTCTCGTGTAAAAAGGCCCTTACATAAAACACCCAAACATCTTAATTTGCAATTTGTACAAAACTAAGATGCGAATTTTGGTTTGAATAGTTGCTGTGAGAACTATGCTCGGTGTTTCCCTGCGAGATAAGCTCCGGAACGAGAAGATCCGCAGGAGAAATAAAGTGACCGATATAGCTCTTAGAATTAGCAAGTTGAAATGGCAATGGGCAGGCCACATCGCTCGTAGAACTACAACCGATGGGGAAGAAAGGTTCTCGAGTGGCGACCACGAACCGGAAGACGCAGCGTAGGCCCCCCACTAGGTGGACCGACGATCTGGTGAAAGCCGCGGGGAGCTGATGGATGTAGGAGGCGAGCAGTCGCTCATGGTGGCGCGCTCTGGGGGAGGCCTATGTTCAGCAGTGGAAACCTCAGGCTGATGATGATGATGATGAGTTGCTGTGAGAAGAGAACCGCGAAGACTACGTCCACTGCATTGGACCCTATACGAATTGGTTACACTTTGTCTTAACTTACAAAAAGTACGAAGTTTAGAGTAATCTATCTATTACGTTAGCTTACCTGGTGCAATTTCAGAGCCATTCTAACTGCAGGTGCTAACACAGAATGCAGTAGAGACATATCCGTGAACACCCATTCGTCTCTCGCACAAGTTATCCGGAAGTCTCCCTTGAATAGCGAGTGAAGGCCGTATAGAAAGAACTCCACACTGGAATGAAAATAACACCACTGTAACAAGTCCTCCTCGTGAGTATTAAAACACGTGTTGTAGGTGTATCAATCCGTGTAAGGTTACGTACCCACTGGCCCGTAAGGGCCTATCACCAGGGCGAGATGGTCACTGCTAGCGCGACCCCATCTCACCCCATCCCGGCAGCAAACAGATCGCGGGAGGGTTTTAGTGGGTTCAAGTCGCATATACCCTTGCTATCACCCCCGTGGTCGTAAGGCATTTCCGACCCTCAAAAAAAGGTGTATTAATCTGTGTTTTAACATTTGGATCAGGGGGCCTTAGCTTAAATTTTAACGCGATTCAATGAAAGATGTAAAGTGAATAACATTTTTCTGTACTCCTTCTAAAACATGAAGTTGTTCGTTCCGTGCAAAGTAAAGCACGACGTGCCCGGGGGCCCGTCGCGCCCCCCCGGGCCCCCCACAGGTACAGTGACCCACCTGGAGGCAGCGAGATGCTGCGCGGCGGCGAGCGCGCGGCGGCCGACGAGACTGAGCGCGAAGCACAGCGTGGCGGGGGGCCCGTCGCGCCCCCCCGGGCCCCCCACAGGTACAGTGACCCACCTGGAGGCGGCGAGATGCTGCGCGGCGGCGAGCGCGCGGCGGCCGACGAGACTGAGCGCGAAGCACAGCGTGGCGGGGGGCCCGTCGCGCCCCCCCGGGCCCCCCACAGGTACAGTGACCCACCTGGAGGCGGCGAGATGCTGCGCGGCGGCGAGCGCGCGGCGGCCGACGAGACTGAGCGCGAAGCACAGCGTGGCGGGGGGCCCGTCGCGCCCCCCCGGGCCCCCCACAGGTACAGTGACCCACCTGGAGGCGGCGAGATGCTGCGCGGCGGCGAGCGCGCGGCGGCCGACGAGACTGAGCGCGAAGCACAGCGTGGCGGGGGGCCCGTCGCGCCCCCCCGGGCCCCCCACAGGTACAGTGACCCACCTGGAGGCGGCGAGATGCTGCGCGGCGGCGAGCGCGCGGCGGCCGACGAGACTGAGCGCGAAGCACAGCGTGGCGGGGGGCCCGTCGCGCCCCCCCGGGCCCCCCACAGGTACAGTGACCCACCTGGAGGCGGCGAGATGCTGCGCGGCGGCGAGCGCGCGGCGGCCGACGAGACTGAGCGCGAAGCACAGCGTGGCGGGGGGCCCGTCGCGCCCCCCCGGGCCCCCCACAGGTACAGTGACCCACCTGGAGGCGGCGAGATGCTGCGCGGCGGCGAGCGCGCGGCGGCCGACGAGACTGAGCGCGAAGCACAGCGTGGCGGGGGGCCCGTCGCGCGCCCCCCGCCGCCGCCCCAGCCCCCGCCGCGACACGCAGTACGCGATCCACTCCGCGTACATCGCGCAGAAACGGCTCCTGTCGACCACACCTTAGGAGGTCAAGTTTTATTGTCCGATCGATCGAACCGATAGGAATAAAGTCTTCATAGTGCGACAACGATCAAACTAATAGGAAATTAGGCTCAGCGCACCCACAACAACCACAAATGGCCAGCAGTGACAAACAATTCAGGATGCTTGTTCATACATTTTGTAGGGACTCGCCGCAAACGAGTTGTCAGTCGCAGCCACGCGCTTTAGCTGTGTCTCGCTACTTGTGGCGGTTTCCAACCACCGGTGGCTGTCGCACGCTACCGCTCCTGCCAGGCAAGTAGCGGTGGTGCACGCAGCAACCGATGGTTGTGGACGGTGGCCCGTTTACACTGAACCTTAGCAATAGAAATAGAACCACATGGCGACAACTATTTAGGGAGGTCGCACGGCGACTTTTTGAAGCAAATGGCTATTGATGCTGCATCGCGTCAGCATTGCTACTGTCGCGATGCAGGATCAATAGCCACACGCTATAATAAGAGTTCATGCTCAGGGCCGATGCACGCACACTAGTCAATGTTCGACAGTACGGAGAAACAAAAGTGGACCGATACAAGTCTCGTTTTTCTAAAACTTACTACTTACTGGTACTCGCGGAACTGAAAAACTCTTTTTATTTAATATTATGAGTTTCCATGGGAGAACAAAGGAATAGCGTGTTTAATGCGAGTCTAAAACAAAAATCAATTATGTTGCAGTCAAAACTCTTAACCTGTCAAAAGTACTCTTACCTAGTGATCCCCGAAGCTCTAAAATCGTAGTCCTCATCCAAATTCACGTTGAATATAGGGTCGAGGTCAACGAATGTGCGCTCGTTCATAGGTTTTAGAGCTTCCATGAGGGTTGGAGATGCAAGCCACTCTTCTAGCTTACTGGACTGAATCGTGTAGTAGATTATACTCTGTGGAAGAAATATTTGGTAGAGCAACCAAATAAGTTTTTGATGTATCTGGGTAACGGAAATGGAAAAGAGATTCGCAATAATATTTAATTTTGCTCTATAAAATTGGTTTTCTGAAAATTAGTTTTTTTCGTATCTTAGGCTTGCAGTATGAAGACGGCACTGTCGTCAGTAACTGGTGAACTCTTAGCACTATTACAGATTAGTTCCTGAACCTTTCCTTTCGCATTACCAGAGCCTCTGACCTTAGCATAGTAAGTAAGGAAACGAGTTTCTACAACAACACTTTCAACAATTTTCTAAGGGCCGAAAGAGCATTACGCGGGCGCTTCGTAACGCAGTTTCAGCCCAAAAGGAGTTGTTGAACAGTCAGACCTGTGGATCCAGTAACATTGACATAGTAAGCACCTCTTTAAAGACACTGTTGGTAATGGCGCTGTATACATCGGACCATCACAAACCCGTGCAGCTACTTTTCTTAGGAGACTGTTAAACCATTAATAGACCCGTGGCGTCCATTAATATTTACGTAGTAGGTAAATAGCCCCTCCCTGAACTCGAAGACCCTTTGCCATTTCAATAGCCTTTTTTTAGGAAGCTGTTGAGCACTAACACCTGTAGGGACCACAAACCTTGATGTACTACGCAATGAAAACCTAGCGTCACCAGAGCTTCCTGCTCCGAACTTCGAAGATATCATATTTAGGAAGTTGTAGAGCAGTTCCACCTGTGCAGTCTACTAACCTTGACATAGTAAGTAAGGAGAACCTTCCTGAAGTCGAACGCCTGCAGCATGGAGACGGCGCTGTTGTCGGTGACGCTGTAGCCCTCCAGCACGTACCGCGCGGCCGCCAGCTGCCACGCCAGCCAGCGGAGCGACCACGCGGCGCCCGGCGACAGCAGGCGCCCGCCGCACCACCACACGCCCGTGCACACGCCCTCTGTACCAACGGTTATGTTCGGTACCCAGCGCTGCCCGCGGCGGCCGCACCGCGACCGCCCACGCCCGCGGGCAGCGATGGGTACCGCGCGGCCGACTTCACGTATCGATGGGGCTGAAGCTTCAAGGAGCTATACCACTCGCGTGCTATACAATCTGTGGGAGTCATCATATAACTTTGTTTGCAATGCAACAGGAGAATAAACTACGTATTGAAACTGTCAAATCTATACAAATTATTGTATTTTTTGGTTGTAGTCGAGTTCCGTGATCGCCTACCTGATAACCTTGGTGTGCGGACTTCTTTTCCGCAAATAGGCCGCACAGCGGCCCTTTTTGCGTGATACCTGACAACCGATTTGACCCTTTCCCAGTAGAATTTCCAAAATCCTTTACACCATAGAAAAATACGTCCAGCGGATTTAGACTCCACGCTGATTACTTGTCATTTAATTTCAAAGAAACTTGATACATATTCATAGATTATTTTGGTCGCCAATTTTTGTTTAGAGGTGTATATCTCCTGAAAAAGGGTAAGTTTGTTGCAGCGCCATTTGCCGGCCAATCTCGATAATATTTGGAAGGAATTTTCGGTATATGAAGAACTTAAAAACCAGCTTCCAAAGAAATTGAGAGGTCTACTGTTCGCTGTGACTACTAGTTTTGTATTGAAAGAACTTTGCCTCACTGTATCACTCGTTGTTAGATTATGCAATGCTTGACGCCCGATCTGCCCATTTAGGATTTTCAAAAATCTTTTCTTTTGTAACAGAAAGATGCACCACTGGTTTGGTCTTTATCGACCATAATCAGCCTTTACAGACCATTTCAGCAGTGCATAGGGGATCTAAAACCCGTATTACAGAACTGTAGCTAGAACTGGATACAGGAGGCAAGCACCCGGTCAAAGTGATGCTCTGTGGGGTAGGCGTGTTCAGCAGTGGACGTCTTCAGGCTGAAGATGATGATGATGTCAGAACTAGGATCGCGAATCAGTGCTCAAACCGAGATTTCATTCCCAAAACGACCATTGTATAAAACGAATTGGCTCTGAAAATATTGAACCAAAATCAAGATGACGGACGAAGTTATGCCAAAATCTTCAAAGCCAACTATAATCATTAAGAGAAAAACACAAAAACTACGAAATATTCGTCCAAGTTGTATATCACCTACCTATTTTTCAGACGTCATCATCATCCTCTTTGCCTTTCCCCATTTGTTATTGGGGTCGGCTCCCAATCTAACCAATCAAACGGCGAGCTACTGCCATCCGACCTCGCAACCCATGAGGAACCAGTAACAGGAATGGTTAGACCAGACGTAAGATTCTATCAGGCGTCTGACTACCCGTAACGATTGCCATAGATGTTCTTATGACAACCGGGACCGACGGCTTAACGTGCTCTACGAAGCATGGAGTGATGGCATCGAAAACTGCACATAACTTACTAGATAAGTCATTGGTGCAGGGCCGAGGATCGAACCCGGTGCCGTAAGATTGCGAAGCTCACTTGCTACCGCTCGGCCTCCATCGCTCCTCCATCATTTTTCAGACGTGTATTTTCATATGGATATTATTTTAGAAATGACTGTTGACTATTATCGTATTCTTAATCCTTACCAGTGCTCTCTTCAGGTCCCTCAGATATGGCCTCCACCTCCCGCTGCTGGCAGTAAGTGCCCCTGAACTCCAACCCTCGCAGTTGGAAGGAAACCAGGCCGTTCCCCATCTCCACTATATGCACAAGGCAGTTCAGGTAGTCTGATGCTAGAACTAGGAAAAATAATACATAAAAATGTCAAAGTCTTTATTTTAAGTTGAACATCACAATTTATATCTGATGTTAGAGTCCACGCTGTGTTTTTTTGCTGGTTTATTTTGTGGATTAAGTGAAATAGGCATATAAAAAAATAAAAAAATACTGGTGATATGTTTAAAACACAAGTCCAGCTATTTAATTCGTATAAAAGAGTGTTGTTTTTCAGAAAAATTGGTGCACTATGTTTAGGGTCATTCTACGATTTTATTTTGGAGAACTAATTAGTTAAATTGTATTCTGTGATCATTCTTCTTCGTTTTATTTCTTATTAACAATATTTTTTTCATCTGATTATTTTTTTCGTCGTTTCGTGGGTTTTAGAAATTAGTGCTTCTTTATAATTTCATGATCAGACTCCGCCTTAAACTAGTGTAATGTGCCGTAGTTACCGAAACAGTCTCCCTGTTGCACGGCGCCCCACCGTCCCAGCATCAGGTCGCCGCACAGGTAATGTTGCAGAGATCTGGTCAGGTGCTCGTAGAATATTGAGTTCAGATTGTTGTCATCTGAAAAATATATTATCATTTTTTTAAACAAGCTTTTCGTATTCTTCCCAGAAAACCATCGTCGACCGCGTCGTCGCTTACCACCAGGTGAGACAGTGGTGAAATGCAAGCCTATCTAAGGAAAAAACCTATCGTTTGATATCCATATCCACTATATTATAGGTATCAAATGAGAAGGTTTTGTTATTTTTAAAATAACGTAACTATAACAAATAGTATAAAAATAACTTGTCCGCCATCTTGGACCATCCGCCATATTGGATTTAGAATGACGTCAATTAGCTAACCATGCATCCAAACTAAACGTGTATGCAAAATTTCATCTCAATCGGTCGAGGATTTCGAAACTCAGTTGCAAGATTTGACTCGAACATACATACATCATCAACAGCCTGAAGACGTCCACTGCTGAACATAGGCCTTCCTCAGAGAACGCCACTTTGAGCGGCTGCTCGCCTCGTGCATCCATCGGCTCCCCGCGGCTTTCACCAGATCGCCGGTCCACCGAGTGGGGGGGGGGGGGGGGGGGGGCGGCCTACGCTGCGTCTTCCGGTTCGTGGTCACCACTCGACCTTTTTTCCCCATCAGTTGTCAGTTCTACGAGCGATGTGACCTGCCCCTTGCCACTTCAACCTGCTAATTCTAAGAGCTATATCGGTCATCTTAATTTTTGTGTGTACTCCTTTGTTTTTGTGTGTGTAGTGGAAGCAGGACCTACCTGCTCCAAGATTCCTCTCGAGTTGCGAGGACAGCCTGGTGTTGCTCTGGTCCACACGTTTGGTGTTGTAATCCCGCTCCCAGAACTTGACTGGGCGGACGTATGACGTCATGAATATCGCGCTACCTGGGCGACAAAGACGGATTTGTTAGCGACATTACTATGGTTGTGATGTCTAATAAGCGAGTGGCTCAGTGGTGGCCCGATCGACTTTCAAACCGACGCAGCCAGGTTCATATCCCGCTCGGCCCTGTACCAGTGACTTTTCAAACCGTGTGCGCAATTTGCACTCGCTCTTGCAACGGTAAAGAAAAACGTCAAGCATCATGGAACTATTGAAAAACTATTCACGCTTGTAGACTACCAAAAGTGGCAAATCAAAAGGAAAAAGGTCATTATGGTAACAATTCCAATTCCATTAACAATTTCGAGCCTATTAAAAGAGCAGAACATGTCTCTCATGTATTTTATGAATCGTGTATCGAGAGCGTTACCGAGCGCCGGCGTGAGCGGCGAGGACAGCAGCGCGGAGCCGGCCGCCTGCAGGAACAGCATGGCGGAGTGCGGCACGGAGAAGGGCTGCGCAAACGCATGGAACGCGCTGCCCCATGTTATCTGCCACGGGGCTATGTATGTCACCACGAACTGGACCTGCGCCAAACAAACAGAATATTAAGATTCATTAACTATTTTGTTTGTAAGGCCAAAACGACCGGTACTAAAGTTATCTATAACAATCTTATAAAGAGGAAAGATTTGATTGTTTGTTTGCATTGAATAGGTTAGCCACTAGTCTATACATATAATAAAACTGTAAACTGTGCACTGAAAGTTATTCGAAAATTTTGATTGCATTACACTTCTTTAAAAATATAGAAGGGGAAACAACTTTTTTTGAATTTTTTGTCTGTCTCTCTTTGAACACACGTTACTCTGGAGCTACTGAACGCTGTGGTATGGTTACTTAAAACAAATTTTTCAGAATAACATTTAGGATACTTTTCGCTTTTATAGCTTGTTTGCTGCCTACATAAAATCAAATTGACGTAATATAAGAGTGAGTTAAAAGTTACCTTGAGCAGGAACTCGTAGACCTTGCTAAATATAACCGCCGTGATGAAGTAATCCACCAGAAACGTCTCCGATATTCTCTGCGTGCTGAGGTCCCTTTGGAAGAGGAGCACAGCAAACACCAGGATTAGGTATTGAGAGTCAGGCTCAGAGTACGCGTGACGAAGACCTGGGAACAAGGAAGAAATTAAAAGCAGGTCGAATAATATACAGCACGGGTATAGAATGAGCTGCAGAAATCTACATAAGCTAATTGCCTGCTATTTTATATGAACAAGTAAATATTATTTTCATTAAGTAGATTAAAAATGAGTGCAGTAATTGAAATAATGAATATAATCAGTAAATAAATCACGGAGTAATAAGCTTTTAAAATTTCTGAAGAGGGCTTCGCCTGTCCCTTTCTCGCAAACCTGTTTTGCGAGTAACGAACAGATTCCCCACAGTTACTATGAAACCCCACGTTGTGAAGTCACACGCCGAGGAGCCTGTATGTAAAGCTACCACAGCTTAGTAATGAGGTACTATGAAGGAGCAAGAGTGACGTCACTGCATGTTTGAGCTGTCTCTTTCTATTCCTGCATTTTAAAATGCTTGTAAATTTGTTATTTTTGTTTTCACGACTGTTTATTTCTTGAGAAACATTATTAATTTATGCAATAAAAATATTCTCCGGAACGAGGAGATCCGCAGGAGAACTAAAGTGACCGATATAGCTCTTAGAATTAGCAAGTTGAAATGGCAATGGGCAGGCCACATCGCTCGTAGAACTACAACCGATGGGGAAGAAAGGTTCTCGAGTGGCGACCACGAACCGGAAGACGCAGCGTAGGTCGGCCCCCTACTCGGTGCACCGACGATCTGGTGAAAGCCGCGGGGAGCCGATGGATGCAGAAGGCGAGCAGCCGCTATAAGTGGCGCCCTCTGGGGGAGACCTATGTTCAGCAGTGGACGACTACAGGCTGTTGATGATGATGATGATGATGATGATGATGAGTAAATATATTCAGGATATATGGGTGCCATGTTTTTATGCGCCTTGATGTCCGGTGAAAGAAGGGAGTTGGAGTGATGGTTGGGGTGAATATCAGATGAACTATTAAGAATCTCTTAATAGATGACGCTACCAACTTTAACTGTAGTAAAATGTAAGGGATAATTTTTGAAAATTTAATCACAAGGATGATTTGAACCCGCATCCATCCGTCCTAAAGCCGGGACATGCTTTACTTAAGCTACCGTGTGAATGACAAGTGATATCGTGTCTAACATTAAAAACTTACATTTAAGCGCGCACACGCATATAATGAGAGCGCCGACCGCGTCTCCATACTTGGCTGCAATAGCGGGCGCATCTTGCGTTGTCGCTGCTATCACCACGGCTGGGTATAACACGTTCCGCTCCAGGAAACAGAGGTATACAAAGATCTGGAATAGAAAAGAATACCGGTCAATCGATCAAAAATCGAGATCGTGTGAATCTTCATCACAGCTACTATGACGGCATAATTTATGACGTCACAAATGACAAAGACATTACATGAAAAGCTACCCCAGCTTAATAATAAGGTACTATGGAGGACTAACAACTGACATCACTGCGTGTTTGAGCTGTCTTTTTCTATTCCTGTATTTTAAAATGGTTGTAACTTTGTAATTTTTTGAGATATTTAATTTTGGTTTTCTCGTCTGTTTATTTTTTTAAGGAATATTAATTGTTTATGCAATAAAATTATAGCAGTCGAATAGCTTATTCCAAAAACACATTAATCGCGTTCTACACCGGATTATTTAGGTATAATATTCCCCTTGCGCTACCTTCTCGAAGAGCATCAGCCGGGCGGGCTCCGTGACCTCGAACTGCGCGTGTTCGTGCGGGCGCAGCACCGGGCCTGCCAGCCACAGCCACGGCTGCTGCTTGCGGAGCTGAGGCACCACGTAGTGCAGGAGCCAGCCCAGTGTGCCTGCTATTATCCATAACACCTGCCGAATGACGGAGTTAAAGCAATGATATTTTTATGGAAAGACGACGTAATTCTTTTTGCCGTTATATTCTTGCATTTGACCACCAACTCCTCTGATGGTAAGCGAAGGTGTGGTCAAAGATGGAGCACGTCTTCAAGGCCGGAGTGAAGATGCCTATTCACTCTGGCCTTGAAGACCAAGTTATAAGTTTCAGGAAATGGCAACGACTTCCATTCCCTAGCAGTACTCACTATAATATGATCTAAAATGCTCCGCAAAGGCAATTACTCGTGAAGGCAAAAAGCTCGTGAAGTGGAGCTGTGTAAAGCTAGTTATCTCTCTTTGTCTCGTATTTTACGTATCTTCTTTCACGAAGTCTTGTGAAATCTATAAGCTTGAAAACATCTTCGTTAGACTATGTCGTGTTAAATTTTACATGACGAAACTGTGGTCAAGTATCGTACCATGTCACGCCTGGATTAGGGAATGTACAAGTGAAGGTTGCCTTAAAACGGTATACTTAGGGACAGATTCTTAACGTTACCCGCACGTTAAGAATCTGTCCCTAAGGTAAGTCCTAGAATATACTTATCAGGCAAGTTTTCTACACAATGTAATTCCTGCATAGAAAGATTGAGTTGAAATCGTTGAGAGTAGAGTAACCATTTGCATAGAAAAAAAGTAAAAATCTGTTCAAAATTACTTACAGTGTTCAACTGAGGTCTTAGCGTGGTGAAGACCGTCGTGCAATGCAGTCCAAATACGAACAGCCCCAAAAACGTGCAAACGATGACGTCGTTTTTTAACCTTGCATTCACTGTCGCCTGCAATTTCTTCGGCAAGGGGTCTTCCATCTCATCATCAGGGTTGTCACTCATATCCTGTTTGTTTGATGTCTTCGTGTTCGAATCCTGGCTTTTATCTTCCCCTTCTGTAGTCGGGTCAGCTTTCAGAGAAGACGTAGAATTCATCGTATCGCCAGCCCTAGGGTCCATCTTCAACGAACTGACGCTTGAAGCCTGGGACCGCTTCTGTGACTTCGCTATGTTAGTCTCAGAGCTAAAATTTATCTTGGACGCTGAACTTCCTATCGAGTTCTGCTTCGATATGTTGCTTTCGGAGTTGTTCTTTTTGTCGTCTGTCAGAGTATTTGTGTTTGTTTCAGTCTTATCAATTTCCGGAGGTAGTTCTGGAGCATGCATGGCGTAAAGTTCAGGCGGCAATAAGTGCTTTTTGATAAGGTTCCATATAAGGGAGTAGTCGCTTGCACTGCGACTAAGATGGTAAGCTATAGGCACAAGAAGGCCGCAGAAGATCGAAAAGAGTATGTTGTGTTTCTGGTGTTGAGATTTCTTTCCTTCAATCAGGCCACTATAGGCGAACCCGTACAATACGCCAATGGCAGCGATCGACCTTACAATGCAATACATCGCCGCACTCAAGCTACTGGTCGCGTTACCACCAAACACGTGCATATCGATCTGCTCCAAAAGGTACATCCAAAAAGTATTCACTTGCGGGAACAAGCCCAAACTGAACGCAAGCGGAAAAAACAGCAGGAACTTCGATAATATCTCCTGGATAATGTATAAAAAATCTCGCTCATTCATTTCCAATCCGTATATCGTTAAGGGTTTGGTCTCATCAAAGCTTCTTCTGACCCGCAAATGGCTATCATCATCGGGGGCCGTCTGTCCTAAATAACTGTGCACACCGCACAGTATCGCTGCGCAGAGGCAGAAATAAACCGGTCGCGAGAACACGACCATTTTATTGAAACCGTGCACAGGTGACGCAGAATCTGGCTGAACGCTTTTCAATAGGGAGTACTGGCTTCCCGCCATGATAAAGCAAAACCAGAACGCATAGATATCCCTGTAAAAGCCAAGGTTTAACACCATAGACCCCAGCACCGCGACCATAATCGCTAAAGTTATCGTAATTAAAGTCTCTTTAACAGTCAAGTTTCTGTCGAACAAAGCCATCAGTTTTAACCTATCCATCGTCACTTTCACTTCAAAACACTTCGATATCTTCATCTTGTAGTAGCTCTTTGGTTTCGGCTGATTCGTCTTTTCAATTAAGTCTGGTTTGGATTTGCTTCTGTTGTTCATATCTATGTTTTCTTCCCCTATCGAAGGCATGACACTAGGTATGTTTGCCGACGTATTCTCCGATTGCTGTTGCGCTTGCTGCTGCGCTCTCTGCTGGTTCAATATGAAGTTGATATGCATGCTAGGAAGTCCCATCCTCGTCTGCCTCTCGTGTTCTATCTGCTCTAGTAAACTATCAGTCACGTACGCCACGGGGGATCTCGGTTGATCGGCGTGGGACCCAGTTCCACCATCGAACACATAAAACCTTTTATTACTTGTTGGGTTTGTTGTAATAGGAACTATCGTTGATACGTTGTTGTTACTGGACAAAAGAGGATTGTTGCTGCCCTGGTTTGAAGAGCTTTGGTCTATGCTGTCACCGCGTTTCGGCTTAGTTATACTTTCGCTGTTACCGGCTTCTGATTCTAGAGAGCCGCAGCTGCCTTCGCCCGCCGTTTCCTGCGAGTTATCATTGTGGTCCAAAGGTTTCACCCTGTTGATCCTCATACCGTCATCTTTATCTGGTAATGGAGCAACCGGCGTCGGCTGAGCCCGACCCGAGCTGTTCTTATCGAAGGTATAAGACATCCAGTTGCCGTATTCATCCATGAAACAATGTATCGCTCCGTCAGTCGTGTCCTCAAAGGACTTTGCAAAGTGAACGCTGGACGAGTCGATGCCACTCACGTTGTTCGGAGTTTCCGATTTTTTTGTAGCATTGCACTGTGACGATGGGTTGTTGCGTTGTCGCGTCGAGCGCTTGATTTTCCTAACTCGAGTTCGGTGATTCCGGTCCATCAAAGGCCTGAGCCTTGGGCCTTCTTCCGGAGTAGGAGGCGTCTCCGGGGAGTCATTAGTCTCGTTAGCCACGTGAGGAGGCACGCAGCAGGGTCCGAAATCAACCCTCGAATTCAGGAACGCCGCTAATAGTGGCATTGAAGTAGGAAGTAGTGTGTTCGTGGAAGTATGGGCTACTTCCTCGATGGATCGCTTCCTAGTCTTGTGCGGAGCATCACGCTCGCCTCGCAGACTCTGCCGGTGGCTGCGCGAGCGTTCGTCCCTGTTGAGCGGTGGCATTACAACTGTATTCGCGTTCGTCGCGGCGAACAAACATTCTAAGCCTTGCACCAAAGCCGCCTGAGCTTCAACCGCATCCATGAGAATCCTCTCCTCGTTCTGATTCTCGTCCTTCCCCCTCTTAGAATCTCTCTTCTTGTTCTCCTTCTGGGATGAAGCTCGCGAACGCGCTAAGTTTTTTATTTGCTTTGGTATGGCTCCTAAGTTTTTTGGAACGTTCGATGACGACTCGCCTAAGGCATTGGCAAGTTTTTGACAGACGTCTTCCGGTAAGGCAACCGCCTCCTCTTCTTTGGAACTCATCGATTCTGGTGCCTCCTCGAACAGCCAATTTAAGCTATATACGCTTCGTTCATCGGCACTTTTGCTTTCGCACATTGCTTCTTCGGTTTCCTGTGGCGGGTTCTGCTCAGTCTCATCTTTACTTTGTACTTCGATAGGTTTCTCCGGGTTAGTGTCGGAGCTACTGCTAGAGTTAGAAATATCGTGGTCCCAAAGTTTCTTCTCGGCAACCTGCTTTTCGTTTGCTTTCTTATCGTTTTGGTCCGGATTTTCATTAGATTCTAAGCTAGATTTTTCTATGAGTAAATCTTTAGAGCTCGCGCTTGCTTTATCGAAATAGTCGACCGACAAGACGTTGGCGCTAGTTTTACAGTCGCACGAAGGATGATGCCGTTCGGGACGCTTAGGTTCATATTGTAGGTCGGGTTTTGGCATCTTTTTTAGTCTTACAGCTTTGAGTTTTTCGTGAGGACAGTCGGGAGCGTGCTTGATCGGTCGCCGTTCGCAGCAGTGCGTCTTGCAATCGTGAATTTTCGATCGTACTACTCGTATGTCCGAGCCTCGGTCGAGCAGTGGAGAACGGGAGCCGTTGTTTTCATAATCGGAATCACTGGAGCGCATAGCCAGCGACTGTTCCGGATCCCAATCGAACCCCCGAAACTGCTTCTCATCTTCGTAATCGCTGTAACTTTCACCACTCGAGTCCAGATCGGTTTCCTTCTGCGACGTTTGCATTTCATCTGATATTTCAGCGATTGGGTAAACTATCTCTGAGCCGTAAGTCAGGTAAGGATAGCTACACCCTTCGCCGGATTCGTTTTTAGGGTAGAGATTCAAGTGTGGTCCGCGGGTCAAACTTTTACTGGGAGGGGGAATAACTGCACTTTTAGGATTTTTAAGCATTTGACCGCCGATAGTTTCCGCACTGTTTGGATGGGGGGATAAATTCGATACACTCGGGGGTGGGCAGCCTATTTCTAAAGCCGCACTTTTTATTCGACGTACGCCTGGAGACTTTCCTTTTGTCTTCTCGGCATCGCCCGAAGGCGCTTCAGCCTTTACCATCATGTATTCACCGAGCTCGACGCTAGCGAAGAAACCCGTATCGGCGTTATTCGAATGCCTCCTCATATGCGAGACAAGTTGTGCGGTAGAGTTCAACAACGGCAACTGTATAGTTGACATCGTGGAGTTGGAATTCCTTCTCATGTTAGAAGACTGTGCTGTCGCTAGAGCCATCGCGGATTTAGTGCAGCTCTCGTCAGGGTAGTTGGTATACCTTCTTCTGTGCGCTATCCGCTTTTTAGGCGAAGGTGGGCCAACATTGGGTTCGGAATTATCTCTCGAATCTGAACTAAGTTGCCGAGCAAACTTGGACTGGTACGGCTCACCAGCTGCCTCAGCCGCGTCGAGATAAAGCCACTCCTTAAAGAAGTCTCTATTGTTGGACCGCCGATGTGGACACTCGTGGTACCGCCTACTAACTTTGGCGAACGGTCCTTCGTCTACAAACATGTGAACAGGCAAATTGTTATCCATTCTAGGGTTTCTGCCGGCTTCCACGATTAGCTCATCTATTCTGGCGTTGTGCGTTCGCCTTTTGGAAGCCCTGTGGTCTCTGCGATGTCCGGATTTGGACCGGCTTCTGTTTGCAGGACGGGCCTTGGAAGGGCCTGGCAAGTCGGTGGCTTGAGCTACGCACAAATCTGATTTGGTTGAGACAACTGTGTCAATTTGCTTGGAAGACATCGCGCTGTCTTCTATGCTCGACTCAGAGCTGTTTTTACGATGGACATCCACTTTTAAATCTGAAACCAAATTTGGAGCCTCTAAAATCACAATTAAGTTTAGGGTTTCAACAAAAATCTCGATACCATTTTACATTTCACAACTTTCATTGTGATGAGTGGTGATGAGATAAGTAAGAATATTTAGCAGATGTTTTTGATTCAAAACCAGCACATGTGTCTAAAATGAAGGACCATAATGACTGTGATTCGTTGACATTAGTGTTGAAATTCTGACCTGCATTTTCCAAAGCCACGCAAAGTTAAAACAGCTTCGTCCTTTTTATTTTCCCTTTTATCAGAAGAGGATAGATAGAAAAGCTTTGATGGTCTCACATTATTAAAAACTTTTCAATCTCGAGTCTTTAAATTTAGTACGCTTTTAACACCCTCATCATAGACTAGTATTATTCATTACAGATACATTTGTCTTAGTTTACCTATGGTACTGGTGTTTGGTTTGTGGTACTCCAGCGAAGTAATCGACTCATTGTCGCTATTGGGCGAAGCCTCCGGACGCATGCGCAGCATCTGCATCTCTATGCCTTCTTCAGGTCTGGAAGTATACCACATTATAGTACATTTTTGTATTTTTGCTGCTGGTCAAAATTAGGACTATGAAGGACTCAAATCTACAACCATCTTGTTCTCTTTGACTTGTAATTACTGAGCTGTATGTATGGTAGCTCAGCCCTTTTATGTCACAGAATAGATAATAAATAGCATAGCTCGTTTATAAGGAAATCCATACCAATAACACGTCATTTACCCAATACGTTCCCACAACTGGGACATGGGCCTTCTCTTACAGGGAGAGAGTGTAGGATATAATCCACCACGCTGGACAAGTGCGGGTTGGTGGATGACACATGTTCTCGGAATTTGTGATTATTGAACATGCCGCTTTCCTCACTATGTTTTCCTTCACCGTTGCAAATTCCGCACATAACTTGAACAGTTGGTTGCAGGGCCGAGCAGGATTTGAACCTAGCTGTGCAGATTGGAAAGCCGCACCGGTTAGCACTGAGCGAGCCCCACTTACTCCTACTTCCCGGCGTCTTTTATTACTTCCCGTTAAATACTAGGAAACTTCAAATCGATAGTAAAACAGGTATCTTCTACGCAAGCATGTAACATCCTGGATTTTCTTTCCGCATCATCGAGATATTAACGCGTGTCATTGAAAAAAGGGCGTAAGGTAGTGAATAGGCTTTTCACAGATCAACGTGCTACACCTTCGACTGCATTGTCGCTTCACATCAGGTAGGTCGCAGTCAAATATTGGTGCATAAAAAAGAGCAGGACAGTATTTTTCCCACTTCCACCATTACGTCTAGTGCAGTGGGAGTGAGACAGAAAAGAAATATCTGCTCTTTTCGGATCTTTTCTTTATTGAAACACGGTCAGCCCACAACATACACTTCTGTTCACGACTCAGCCAGTTGTAGGAAGACAAACAACTATAAAAAAAATTAAACACTTATTAATAAACATTGTGTAGCGGAAAAAAGTTATTTAGTGTTTTTTTTCTCCCTATCAAATCTGAGATAGTCAAAGACAAAACAAGAGAAAACACTGAGTAGCTATTCCACTATTAGGCTGCGTTACCACCACAGATGTGCGAGGATGTGTAGCGAGGGGTGTGTTTGTCAAGAACCAATAGAATCACTTAATTTACCTAGCCTCGCTCAGCGCAGCTCTAGTGGAAACGGCCCAGCGGAGCGAGGTTCTTGTACATGTAAAACAAGAGAAAAACGTGTGCTACGGATGTGTTGCAAGGGGGGTTATCTGTGGTTGCAAGGGATGTGTGCGAGGGATGTGTGCGGGCAGAGGCGCGCGAGCTCCGCTCCCACCACACCGCACCCCACGCGCGTCAGAAAAGAGCCTACTACACATCCTCGCACCGCTCATCCACGCACCGTTTCACAGCGCCGCTACGAATCCTCGCACCGCCCAGCTGCATCGCACATCTCTGGCGGAAACGCAGCCTTATGCCGTGTTTCTTAGTAAGGGCAATAGTAGTCCTTGTTTCACAGTACTTACACAGTGTTCTCATTCAACGGATCACCGGGCGCAGGTTGCAGTACAATGCACTCGCTTGTGTCATACATGTGGTGCAGCCCGTGGTTAATGAGCTTCAGGCATGTGAACAATAGTGCCACAAGACCGCAGTAGATCAGCCAGCCAAGACTCGCTGGCGGGAAGTACTAGAGGAGTTTACAATTTTTTACATTTTTATATCAGGTTAAAATTTCTCCACACATCACTCAGTACACCTACGGAATCGTCTGCACTGTGTTGATTATTTGTATATTATTAAATTGAGTATCATTTAACAGTTCCAAAATAAGTGTGTAATTTCTAGGGATGCGCCGAACATGGGTTTTAGAACCGAACCGAATAACAACATTATTTGGTTCAGCGCTTACTGAACCGAATATTCGGCTTCATTTTACGCAATCTTTGCCGTACATTCAGTCGCAATAAAACTACAACAACAGTTTCAATATCCTGACTAAATGTATTTTGTTTCTTTTTCTTAAAGTGGAAATCATTTTTTTACTTTAGTTTTTTATGCAAAATTTCCATTGATATGAATTGCTAATATCTACGTTAATTGATTTCGATCAAAATTAAAATAACAGAAATCTTAGAAATAAGTGAAACGTGCATGTGCTAATTGCATTCAGAATACAATTCGCAAAATACATTTTGCGAATTGTATTCTGAATGCAATTAGCTAAAAAATAATTTAAGATATTAGATATCATACAAAATCGCACCCAACGACGCTACGCTCTATAGTTTTGTAGCACCCGTCCAAAGAAAATTACCCTAAGTACAGTGTTTTGGTGATCAGGCGACTTGAGCGTGTTATTTTATTATTTAGAAAAATTATTGACAAGTGCTGAGTATTCTGATTAACTTAGAATGACTCCCAAAAAAGATAATTCTGAAAGGATTTAAAGGAAATTATTTTCGGTTATTATTTGGCACTTCAACCGAATATTCGGCCGAATACCGAACATGGAAAAACATGCCGAATATGAATAATTATTACCGAATATTCGGCGTATCCCACTAATTTGCATAAAAATAGAAATAACAAGGGCTGCAATAGCTTTAGAAAAGTCCAGCACTATTGTGTATTTTTAAAAGCCCAGTAATAGTTATTGTGAAATTCATAGTATCACAACCATTCTTAAATTATTGCCTGACACATAAAAACAAATTGTCATTAATTTATCCTTACTGTATATTGTATATAAAATAAAATAAAACTAGCGGCATAGTAATGTAGCATAAAAAAAACAGTGAACTGGAAAACCTTATTTAATACTTATGTGCTCACAAATAGTTATAAATCCAAGTGGATAAGGTGTTGAACCTTTTAGGTAAAGAGTATATATATTATAATTACTTAGTTCTACTCTTAGTGTTATCAGTAAAGTGAATTAATTAATCAAAGTCCACAACAACAGTGACTCCCATGTTTACTACATTATAATTTAATGAATTAAATAATTTTCTAATTATTGTGAAACAATGCCAATCTTGTTCTATTCAAATTTTCCTGCATCAAAATAAATCTATTGTGAAACAAATTAAGACCTTGATAGTGGGAAGTGATTCATAAACAGATATGTAGAGCATGATTTGGTTGTGTTGATAGCACCACTCATCGCCACTGGCAGAAAGGGTTCTGCCAGTGATGATGATTGTGAATGAGTGGAAGGGCCATACTGCAATTACGGCTGCCTAATTATCAACTACTTAGCTACTATCATCATTATCACTTTATAATAATCCATAGCTGTACATAACGTTTCTGAAAGAATGCCACTGAGCCCTGGTTTTAGCTCTATTCTTCCAGTGGCTGCCAGTAAATAAGCAGAGGTCTGGCTCAGGACCCACATGATGAGAAATGGTATCACAGCCAGCTCCGCCTAGCATGCACACCGCAAAGACACTTTGTTGTTGCTATTAGAGTGAGACACTTAGGTGCTGCCATAGTCTTGTCATGGTCTCTCACAAGTGTCCAGAAAATTTTACTGTGGTGCGCAGGCTAGGCGGTCAGGTCTCCACTCAGCGGCCAGAATTACACCTAATATGAAATGTTTATACAGTTGAGTGAGTGCAAGTTCAAGTCCAGTTAGAAAATTACTCAAAAAATTCTATTCTCATCCTAACAGATCCCATTTAAGGTCATTCTTAATTTTTTATTGATCTAAATATGCTTTTTTTAGACTAAAGTAGGCATACCCACATTCTTAAAATATTGAAAACAAACCATAAATAACTTCCATAATAAAAACATGTTATGGGTAACCAGCAATAAATCCAATTGCAATTAGTTTTTGCCTCAAGCCTGCAGTGTGGCTCTGTAGAGGCAATGACCATAGTGACTCAAAAGATCTATGCTCAAACCATACACAACAAAACAGACATCTTGACCTGATTTCTGTAACATTACCTTAACCTCTCTGTGAACTAAATCTGACTTACATAAACTTAAGAGACTTACCAAATATACAGAAAACGGTACACATAGTAGAAACAACCAGATATACAAGTGTACAGTGTTGCAAAACAAATTTTGGTGAGGATCATAGAACCATCCCCCAGTAAGTGAAGCCCAGACACCTTGCCGCAATATCTCTAAAGTCTGCGAACCCATTGTACACGTTATGTCCACATTTCTACCAGCAGCTCACCGTCCACCTACTCCACAGCCACACTATCAAACACTCCTAAAACCATTTCTCAAAACTGCAAATTGTAATCCTGCCATTTTGGTTGGCAATCATCAAGCGATTGTGAACTCTATAAACACATATTGTTTCGCGATTAATCGCTTTTATAGTACTCATCACCGACCAAAGTTATTATACATGTCTTTGCACATGTAGTCAATGAACTCGGGAATAAAAATTGTAGTCCTTTCATAAGATATTTGTTGAAAATGGAAATGTATACGGAAATAATGAAATCAAATCAACACTTTCATGGCGATCTTTGACAGATGATGATTGCTGTCAAAGTCAAGTTCCAGTTTTGATCTATGAATGTCGGACATATTTGACGTAAATAGTGAAGTGCGAATTTGCCGGTTCATTAAAACCGGTTTTATTTTAATGTATATGTGGTATTATAATGGCAATACTAATGTTTTGTCGTCAAACTTGTCTATCCACTACTTAGTCTGTGAACTTGTCAGAGCTGGCCGGCCTTTTGAGACTTTATTTATTTTAATAATTATGTTGGTGGCAGCCGGTGAACAGTGCCGTTCCGCAAAGAGTTTTATTTTATTAAAACACCTTAGAAAATCGACTGTGATATCAATACAGCCGGATAAATTGTGATATAAAAAATGGGTGACATTGAAAAAGCACTAAAGCAAGCTGCTATGCATGTTGGAGCTGGCGGCAGTGCTGGGTTTGTAGAGGTCTGCATTATGCACCCTCTGGACTTGGTGAAGACGAGGCTGCAGATACAATCGAATGTGAGAAACGCTACAAAAAGTGCCGACCCTCATTATTATCATGGAATAGTAGACTGCATGAAAAAAATGTACAGGTACGAAGGTCTTACATCATTTTGGAAAGGGATTCTGCCTCCAATACTGGCAGAAACTCCAAAACGAGCAGTAAAATTTGCAACATTTGAACAATACAAAAAGCTATTTATGTTTGGATCCAGTACACCAACTCCTTTGGTAAGTAATTATGCAGTGTACCTAGGTATATACATTTTAACTAGTAACTTACTTACAATATTGACTTGCGTAAATTATAAACATAAGGATGACATCTTACAAAAGCCTGATAAGAATAAGATAATGAGCTGGAACATTTTATTTGTTCAAATATAACTACTGCATTAGCTAATACAATAATAATAGCGTTTTGGGTCTTAGGATGCAAAATAAAATAAATAAAAAAATTAAGTAAATATAATTATACCGTATACTGTAGCTAAAATTACTATAGCATCAGTATAAGCTATACAATAATAACTTATCTTTTTAAATAAAATAATCTTTTTCAGACTTTCTCCTTAGCTGGGCTTGGTGCTGGTGTTACAGAAGCTATTCTAGTTAACCCTTTCGAGGTTGTTAAAGTAACCTTGCAATCTAACAAGTCCTTAGCAAGTCAGCTGCCTAGCACATGGTCTGTCACCAGACAAATTGTTAGGGAACACGGTCTTGGATCTAGAGGCCTAAACAAAGGACTGACTGCCACAATTGCTAGAAATGGTGTATTCAATATGGTCTACTTTGGTTTCTATCATAGTGTGAAAGGATATATTCCTGAATATGAGGTTTGAATTATATTTTTTATTATATTTTCGTAGTGAATTCCCAAGATTAATTTGAAATATGATGCAATCATAGTTTCTTTCTATACATACTTTAGGTGCCAACCTATTTTATCCCCTTGAACTTTAAATAAAAAAAATGTAAAAAATACAATAGTGAAGTGACACTAAAAGCAAATAAAAAAGAATATCTTTTTAAAAGTTTTATCCTTTTGAATCGATTTAATTTTTTTTATGAGAATGAATGACTTCACGTACTAGTCGTTCACCTGATGTTAAGCGACACGGCTGCCCATAACAGTTATAATTTTATACTAAGAACATACTTGGATGACAATGACATTATAATACTTTTCCAGTTATTTTGTTTTAAAACCAAACTACGGAACCGATCTTGGTACAATTTCTACACAACTAATCTGAAAGAATATACTTTCAAATATAAATATTTTTTGAAATCAGTTTATAAATGACGGAGATACGACTATGAGGTAACAAACTTAAAAAAAGAAAACATCACATAACCAAATTGTCTGACCGTGAATATGTTTTTGGAGTCAGTTGATAGAACAAATTACCTACGTAATTCAAATTATTTTGTGTACTTATCTCAAATATTTTATCCCAAACTGTCATGATGGCATAGTAATTTATTATCAGTGAATTCAATATTGATACTGTGATGTGAGTTATTATCTTATGTAAATATTATAATAAATTGTATGTATTATCTTGTGTAAATGTCAACCAACTTATATTTCCAGGACCCACTTTTAGAGTTTGGTCGAAAGGTTGCCATCGGCTTTACATCGGGAGTTCTTGGTTCGTGTGTCAATTGTCCATTTGACGTCGCAAAGAGTCGCATTCAAGGTCCTCAGCCAATCCCCGGAGTTGTTAAGTATTTTTCTACAATAGGGGCAATTGTTTTAGTATACAGAGAAGAAGGGTAAGTCAATAAAATGCAATTATTATATTATATTGAAAATTATTGTTAATGTATTGTAAATATTATTGTACTTCCTTTTCATTTCTTGAAGTTAAATTATGGGTTATCGTTCAAGGTAGCAGTCCAAACAATAGGTACCTAGTTTAGTACTATTAACTTTTTTCATTATCTTATGAGACCAATGACAGTTATGATGATTTCGGTGACAGTGCGGTTGCAGATTAGCACACTTGTCTATAGGCAGATTAAATCTAAATCAAAATTAAAGTGTTGCCATATGAGATTAGATACTTAAAATACTATAGTTCTGTGAACTGTAGACCTCGCGAGCACAAATGGTTTTGCAACCACGTGCCCTGATGTACTTAGTATGTCCCGCACTCCAGCCTCGCGGCCTATATCTCGACAACCTCTTGACCGATTCTGTGCATATACTCAATTCTAATCAACACTTGCTTAGAATTGAGTACTTACTCAATGCCAAATATTATCAAAATAAACTGATAAATGATGCCGCTGCAAAGTTCTCCCCTTTTTTGGGGAACCACCCAATCAAAAATCGCAGACGACAAAAGAAAAACCCTGACTTTGTTGAACTTGTCTACCAAGTTTCATCAAGATCCATTGAAAAATGTGACCTGTACGCTACTCGCGTACAGGTCACATTTTCGTACATCCGGACAGACAAAAGCAAATTTTGGCAAGTTGAAGCAGTGAATTTCGCTCACTTTGTTCGCTCGGTCAATGAAATTATTGTAAATACTGAGCACATAAAAATCATAAAGTGCGCAATTTCAAATATTACAATATATAGCAAGCCTATTACCTCACTAATCTCAGTTTGAAAACACATTGCAGAATAGACAACTCCGATCCGTAGCTTTGATTATACCCGTAAAGAAGAAGCTACAAGATACTTTACAATGATTATAAAAATAAACGTACTTAATGAGATCGTTTCAGGGCTACAACTGTTACAAGTAGGGGCATGATCATTCTTAGGAAGAGAAAGAGAACATTGAAAACATTTGCAAAATGCTAAAAATACAAGCGCCAGCTTTCTTTGTGCAAATCTGAGTGTTTAGCATCGGCTCGGGCATGCTGCCAAGTAAATCAAGTAATACAGAGAACCATGAATCGTTGTATTTTGTACATTGATTTACATTGCGTGCGACAATGTTGCATCCACATTCCACATTAATGCACTGTTGAGCAATTTTCCAATAAAATTGTTACGTAGCTATATCCCTGAATAGATTTAGGTACTAATACGCACTATCATATAGCCCGTATTTTAGAATAAAACGCTTCTACGCTTCTAGTCCGACCCCCCCCCCCCCTTAAGTTAGTACTTATTTACTAACTTCAGGGGGGAGGGCTATTAATTTTAAACTTTAAAATTTATTGTTTTGGACTTACAAAATAGATAATAATAGTAGTATTATTATCTATTTTGCAGGTCAACTACAGTAAATTAGTAATTCTAAGTAAAAGTAATCCTAAGTTTTAAATATTATTTCCAATAGTTATTGTTTTATTTTGCCGGCGAAGTGTTCGCTAGAACAATAATTATTTATTTTAAGCAAATAATAATCTCACGGACACTCCAGGTACAAACAATTGCAATGCATTCTGTATTTTCCATATCGTCCGTAAATCTGGAATAATCTGGAATCGATCCAAATGCTGTGCCAGTTTGCTACTGCTGGTTAAAAATATTATATTCACACAGTGCATTTTACAGAAATCTATAGGTACCTAATACCATAATATAATATAATATGATACCTAATAGTGATCTCAGAATTTTGAGGTTTCCTGATTAAAAACTGGAACCCTTATAGGATCGTATTGTTGTGTGTCTGTCTGTCTGATGATGATAAAAAACCAGCAAATCAGCTTAGTCTCTTACTATAATATTTAGCCTTGCATTTATTTTCATTCATAAATATTTTTATTTATTGTTTCAGCTTCAGAGCGCTCTACAAAGGGCTGTTACCCAAGGTCTTACGACTGGGACCCGGAGGAGCGATAATGTTAGTCGTATATGACTACGTATTTAACTTTTTGGAAAACAAATTCCAAACTAAATAAAAACTTAGGCAAGCAGCAAGTCAGACATAGTCTAACTGCTCTTCTAAAAAAGAATTTGTTGGTAAAAAAGCATTTAAGTAAATGACTATAAAACTTTATTATGAATAGGTATTCGGTAAATGTAAATAACTAAAAAAGCTTCTTATTATTTACAATAGGTAATGCGAATTATCTAATTTTAATAATACAGTTGACCTAAAATATGGTGCCATTAGTTGTTATAGTGATAATATCACAAATAAACTAATATTGATTAATATTTTGTTATTAATAAGTACTAAATTATAATAATAAAAGTTATAGTAGTAAAAGTTATAATGATATTTTTTTAAGAGTTCAACTCTCGTGCACTACTCATACTCAACATAATTCCACAGCATAGATTTCTAGGTTTCACGTTATTTTTGTATTACGGCTCTTGCTTATGTATGTAACAAAACTTACATAATAATAAGAACTAGTTTTTTATCATTTTATTGCAAGGGTAAGTTCAGGCCATTAGTAAAAATACAATAAATATATGAAAGTAAAATAATAATTTATTTACAACATCAGTGTTATATAAAACTTTGCGTTGACTTTAAAAACTAAACCAACCAATTAAAATTGTAACGGCAATCTAGTGATCGGAACCATAATCAGGCTTCAATGCTTAACTTAAGATTGTTTAGTATAAATTGTTATTTTTTTGTTAATGGAATAAAAACACATAAAAGGTTTTTAATATTTTTTCTACCTAGTTAAATTTCTTTTTTTTAGAACTATACTTTAAGGTAGGCACAAAAAATATATACTTAATGTATAGTTAGGAAATAGTAAAAATGTTCTTTTCTGGCTTTCAAGTTCTCTCTACCTGAACATTGAATGGTAGAGATATCATAAAGCCGTAGTAAAAAAACATTTATTTTATTTCTTCTCATTAAATTTTATTTCTTCTCATATGGTAAAAAATATTTTTTTACTACACAATTCATAACTTTACATTATAGTCTTTTTACGCGACTGCCAAGGAAGGGTTATTAACATTAATATTTTATTTGTATATCAAATTATTTGAGTTGAAAGAAAAACATAATTATTCCAAGATAATCAAAATCAAATAAAAGTTGCTATGAAAGACTGTGCATAATAAACATAAAATTTTATTTTTTGCGAATAGTCAACTTATTACAAGTATTTTGTTGCAATGACTAACTAGTACTATAGAGAGAGAATATAGGTATATTTTATTGAGTGTCTTTCTCAAATCCGGATTCGGATTTGTGTATTCGATAAAACCGGCATTTCCGCTTTTGATACAGCACTAGAAACGTCAAACAACAAACAACGCGTTTCGTTCCACAGAGTTGGGTTAGCTCTTCTTTACGTTGCAGCGTACTATAACTTTTCGATTTGCTGCTATTTAATATCTGAGTTTCTGAGTACATTGGAACGGAGCACGGAAATTGCTTTTTGTTTGCAAAAGTTCTAGCTTGGCGTGATCCATTTTGTAAAAATTTCAGATGGAACCGTGGCATATTCAGTGATTCAGTGTAATGTTTGTAAATAGACTTTATTTTCTAAGTGCCGAACATTGGAAAGTAGAAAGTTAATATAAGGTAAGTACAATTAGATAAAGCCCTAATTGTGAACAATGTCGCAAGGTGTCTCGGGTGACCTTTCACTTTGTGTCTCATGAACTTATGAAATACCATTGTTATCATAACTTTACTAAGTTCCTAGTCCTACCGCTAAAACTAGACTTTTACTAGTACAAAATGCATCAGTTTATACAAAGCCTCTCTAACTGAAGGCAATCTTATAGATTATAATTATCAATCTATGATTTTCTTGATTCAACGTTTTTTGTAGTACTAAATTTTTTGTTGTTCTTCATTTTAGTTTAAAATGGACCCGATGCAGCCAGCGTCGACCATACCGCACCTGGTGCAGTTGTACCAGCATCATTGCCCAACATCGGACTCCAAGATTCAAAACCCTCAAATGATCCACATCTCTCACCCATCTCAAGGGAAGGTTACATACCAGCAGACTATGACATCGGACATGCAAATACCAGTATCATCCATTCATAATGATATGATATCCCAGAACCAGTTAGTTATGTCACAGTCACACCTGCAGTTACCACAACCGATGCATGGTCCAGTAATGCAACCAGAATTGAGTCAGCAGTTGCAAATCACATCTCATATGCTGCTGCCACCTGTACCTGTCTACAAGCAGCATATGTTGGTAAATGAGGTTCAGCAGTATTACGGGCAGTATGAGTATCCAAAGGATCCTTGTGTTGTGACAAAGGTTGAACCCGAACTACCACTGATGCCTGATAAAACTGAAGAGTAAGTTTATTATAACTTATCAATAAATCAAAAAATCGAAAGAGTTTGCTATTATTACCTGAATACCTGAATAATATCTGGTTTTCTGCACGCTATAATGAAATCGGGTGAGGCATTTTAGCACAAAGACAGACTGCTATGTTTTTCTTTTAATCTACTTTCCATGTAATTATGATTTGGGGACAAAATTAGTTAATTAATTTATATGCTGCAGGAACTATTAAATATACTTATTACAGTAATTATAGTTATGTATAAATAATTGTTTCAATATGTACTTAATCTTATTGCTCAAAGTTATCCCCATAGTTCAGAGTTTTAAAACTCATACTGACAATATTAAAATAAAAATTTCAGATGCAAGTTGGAAAATCTATCCCAACCAGAAAGTACAGATCCTCCTCCCAAGAAGAAGAAACCACGAAGTGAAACCCAAAATCCAACAGCATGGGCCTGCAATGTCCGCAAGTTAAAACACCAACGAGGAGAGGCATACATCAGTCGTCGAGGCAAATATGTCCCAGAGAGACAAATTAAATCTGCCAAAAACTGCCTTACAAGCTGCAAGTACAAATGTAGAGAAAGAATAACTGATGCTGACAGAGAATTAATCTTCCGTGCATTCTATTCCCTAAATGCTAATGAAAAGAAACATTTCCTACTCAACACCACTGAAAGACATGCTATTAAGCACATGAAACCAATGGAGAAGCATAAAAGAAAACATTCATTTAAATATTCTTTCGTTATTAGATCTGAAAGGTACGGAGTATGCAAGAACTTTTATTTAGGAACTCTATCTATTTCACAGAAACCGGTTTACAATGTTCATTTGAGTAAAACGGAAACTAACATTCCCAAGCCAGATGGGAGAGGGCATAACGAAGCCAGTGCTCATGCATTACCGGATGATATCAAAGATAGAGTACGCAAGCACATCATGTCCTTCCCAACAATTGATTCCAAACCAATCAAACAGTTTTCCAAAAAGAAACAATACTTACAAAAGAAGTTAAACATTAAAAAGATGTATGATATGTATAGCAGTGAGTGTACAAAAGAGAATGTGGTCCCTGTCAAAGAGTCTATGTACAGAAAGATATTTAAGCGTGAGTTTAATTTGCAATTCAATAAAAGTAAAAAAGAGGTCAGCAACAGTGAACAGTTATGTTGTAAATGTAAGGGCTCGATTAAGAAAAAGTGATTTTTTATCTCTATAGCTTATGGATCTATGGTGGTTATTAATTCTATGCATTTATTTAATGCATATTATTTCAAATTCTTTAATTATTATTTGGTGCATCAGTTAGTACAGGAATGGAATGTTGGAAGCACAAAACCTGCCACTATGTAGTTGGTTAAATAGCCTTTTCAATAATTGTAAAGAAATAATATTAGGTACATGTTGCAGGAGGCGAGCAGCCGCTCAAGGTGGCGTGCTCTGGGGGAGGCCTATGTTCAGCAGTGGACGTCTTCAGGCTGTTGATGATGATGATGACATGTTGTAAAGCCTAACTTCAGAGTGGCAGTTCTGTTGACGTCAGTGTCCATTGGATTTATTTTTATCATGGTTCTAGTATTGAATAGTTATACAACTACAATGCAAATTAGTTATACATTATGTATACATACTTTAATAGATTACTTTAGATACTTATTATGCACTGAGGATTAATGATATTTTCAGACTTTCAAAAACAACGCTAATAAATCAACAATACTGTTACTAACAATAAAATATGTAAAAAACAAAAATCAACATATCAACTATGAGTATAAATGGTTGATAATTTATTTTAATCTCAAATTTTATGTCACATAATGATTAAGTCAAAAAATCCTGCCATAACGATTGAACCGTTTTTGATAAAATTTTGCACTTGGGAATATGAAAAAAATAGTAGTCTGGAGCTGGTTGTGATGATGAATCAATAATATATAATATTGTTATAATCTGCTTGCTCCATCCAAAATGAAAAATACCATTCAATATACATGTAAGTAAAGTATTTACTACCATTACTACCGTGGAACAAGGAGGAGAGGAATGCCAATACACCAAGAAAACAGCATAGATAAAAAATATGCCTAAAACTAGATGGCGTTGCAAAATGGACGGGTTATAAATTAAGTGCAGATCAGAGATATGCCAAAAAACCGTTTAAACCTGGATGGCGCTGCAAAATGAGCGGGCTATACGGGTAGCTACAGCTGGCTAGGTTTAAAACGGTTTTTTTTGGCATATTTCTGATCTACGCTCAAATAATCCCGCTCATTTTGCAACGCCATCTAGTTTTAGGCATATTTTTGATCTGCGCTGTTTTCTTGGTGTAATGCATTCCTCTCCTTGTTCCAAGTTACTACACAATAAACAGAACAATAACACTATTAATTCCATAATGTCCTAAGAAAACCCCTTGTTACCAATGTCTATGCTCAGTTAGGATAATTATACCTACTAATTTTTCGGGTATAGTATGGATCTATGGATATTGAAGTCGTATCGACAGCACATCCGCCATCAGTTCACCGGAGCCTGCATAAATAAACGTAGTCATTTGAAACACGTCATCTCCCATGATCCGCCCCATAATTACCTAACTCGCAACAGGTTTGCGACAGGCGTAAATCTCGCGGTGATTGCTGTCATACATCATTAGTGGTGTCGAGAATGTATGCTTTGCTACTGCTGTCGCATTGCTGTTGCAAATTTTACGTAATTACCCCGCCGGACGTTCGTTGCGGATTATCGTTAAATTAGGTACTACATAATATTTTGTACACGACAGAATCAGCTTTAACAGTATTAATAACTAGCACTATGTATAATTGATAGAAATTTTGTAAATCCGTGAGATTTTAATGATTGGTTAGGTTGATAAAGTTACGGTTTGATCCGCGCGGTTGACGTATGGCCACCCACAGCGGTTGAGTTTGCATTTTGATCATTTCGGACTTCGTATTATTGTTCTTATGGTTTTAATGGGTGCTCCTACACAGTATGTCATTGGAAAACCGAATCTGACGAAAGCAAGAAACTATTGTTTTCCCTCTTCCACTAACTTTTCTAGACTGTGTGATGTCACAGGATGACGTGCGCAGTGCGCTGTGTCACGCGAAACTAATTTAGAGTTCCGACTAGTTCCGAGTGACACTGCAATCTGTTATGGGCGGCCGTGTCGCTTAACACCAGGCGAACGACTAGCTCGTCACGTCATTCGATTACTTACATTTAAAAAAAAAAATTGTGTTTAGTCTAGAGGGTGTGAGACATAAATAGAAATGTTTGCTCTTTTCAGTTATTTTCTCTATTGAATCGCGTTATAGATATTTAATATGTAACCATCTTTAAAGTTGGAAAATTAGGAACTATTGAACTGATTCTGAGTGTTCTTTTACGTACAAGTTACTCCATTCCCAATTGTTATTTATATAGGCTATATATTTTATTGACTGGCCTGATAGCTCAGTTCACAGTTGGTAGTAGCTATGCCTTCTGAACTATAGGTTGTGGGTTCGATTCCCACCCGGGACAAGCATTTGTGTGATGAACATCGATGTTTTTTTCTGTGTCTGGGTGTTACATTGTATTCTAACAAAAAAAGTATCTTAAGTATTTCTATCAGTCATCTGGTTCCCATAGTACAGGCTTTGCTTAGTTTGGGGCTAGATGGCGTTGTGTCCACACTGGATACATATTTATTTATTGTGATACCTAGCCTTTGCTCGCGACAAAGTTCTCGGTTCTTGTATTTGGTTGCTGAAATCCTTAACGATTGGTCGAATTTTCATGAATTTGTTATATAACTAGAACACTATGGTAGTGTAAACTTACATTAATAGGCTATCACATCAACAGCTAAAGACGTCCACTGCTGAACATGGCCTCCACCATAAAACGACACTTTGGACGCTTATCATAGGGAGGATTTTGCCATAATAATATAATAGGCTATGTGGGAGCACAATAGAAACATATGCCGATGTATTTTTTAACTCATAACTTATGCACGCAGCTTTCGAATGTATTATTAAATTAATTATAATAAGATTTACATAGTGTGTAAGGAAAGAGATGTTTAGTTATAAATACAGCAGATATTTTCAACTGAATATTATATTTTATATGTTTAATAAACTTTTTAAGCTTAAATACTTATTTGTTTAACTCAAGAAAAACACCTTTAGTTTTCATGTTTTTATTACTACTCGTTAAAACAAACCTTACACTAACTTTGGTGAACAATAAAATAAAAAGGTCACACACAAAAATAAAAATGTATTTTTAATCCAGTTAGTATTGAAGTTATTATTCTCTATTTAAAAATAAGACTACACTGAAATTAAACTTAATATTAGGTACATAATATAATATAATGGGTTTATATATTTTAGACAATTTTGAATGATCTCACTCATCACAGCTATGCAATGTTATTATAACTTATATAGCCTAATAGGAGCGAAGGAGTGGGGATGGGTCCAACGGGAATAACCAGCTAGTTACTCAAAATGGCACCATCTCATGGTTCGACTGCACCACACAGCTGGCAGGGGAAAAATTGGGCCCCAGCGAATTTTTTTAAATGCTGTAGTAAACATGCATACGGCCCTCCTGATGGGAAGAGGTCACTGTAGCCTGTGGACGCCAGGGGGGTCTAGCAAAGATACCTCTCCATTTGCGTTAACGCCAAAAGATAACTCAAAATGTATGGGAATGACATTACCTGCAGAAAACTGTTTTCCGCAGGTAATGTCATTCCTATCGTTCTCGTTTGGCGTTAACACTAATGGAAAGGGATCTTTGCTAGACTCCCTGTGACACTAGTCGTGCCACGGATGCGTTGATTTGGATTTATTGATTTTTCCTGCTCTGTGGCTTGTGCATGTGCATGGTAAAGGTACATAATTTGGATTTCAGATATGCATATGTAGTCACATTCGTACAAATCGTACAATACAATGACTCAACACCAACTCACGCACACTATACCTACAATCATGCCAAGTTTCATTTATTGTTATTTCATAACGATAAGCCGTGCCGTGACCAAAGAGGTATATGTACTACGTACTAGAGAAGCTATTCAAAACACAAATAGTTGTCATTTTTTGTATAATTAAACTAAAATCCGCTACAGCGCTTTACGAGATTAAATCGTCTAACCAACGATCACAACACGCAGCGCTAGTGCCATGGCACATTCGGATCATAATTTTTACTGCTATTCACTGCTGCACGTGCGGTCGCTTTGAGAGCTGAGCATCGTATGAGCGAGAAGATGCTCATAGGCATATTTGCAGTGGTTGACAATGTAAGTTAGAGATGTCCTGTCTGGTGTATACATAGAAATCTTTGGCCGTGACCGAATTACCATCTGCCCCTCGGATGTCCCCCGTGGCAGGTGCTAATGCCCGTCTGTACTAGAGTTAGACAGCTACTAAGTTCGTACTTATCTCTCTATGACATACCTACTGCAATACATTTGGGTATGTCGCAGAGGAATAAAGTGCGAACTTAGGAGTTGTCAAACATTAATACAGACGGCGTTAGTGTTGTAGTTGTAACATTATTTACTTGCATGACAAATCACAAAACGATTCCTACCTCACTACCAGGCTGGCCCCTATTTCATAAAGCGACAAATCTCAAACGTTGAGTTAAATTACTCGAAATAAACAATTAAATTAATTAAGGGGGAACGTTTCCTCAGCGCGGCAAATTCAAATTTTCATGCGTTCTTTTGACAATAATAGCTTAATTACTCAACGTGATTATATGAAAAATAATTTTGCGCAAATAAATATAACGTATCAATAAATTACAATTAAAAGTATCGCCTACTTATCATTGGTTTAGCGACAAATGGCAATAGACTGAAAAACTAAGAAGAAAATTGATTATTGCCATTTGTCGCTAAACCAATGATATCTAGGAGATACTTTTCATCGTAATTTGTTGATACATTCTATTTATTTCCGCAAAATTAGTTTTCATGTAATCACGTTAAGTAATTAAGCTATTATTGGCAAAAGAACGCAAGAAAATTTGAATTTCCCGCGGTAGTGTAACGTTCCACCTAGCAAATGTCAGTCAATATGGCTGACAATCATCAGTCACGTATTTTTGTTAGGTATGTGAAACGCAGGTTTGGCGTATTCGACTGATATTAAACATGTAGATTTAATTATGATTTGTCGCTTTATGAAACAACCTGGAGGCTTTACATAATATTCCGTATTTTATTTACTTAATCTTAGCAGGGATCAAAATGCAGACCAGATCCTGGCCCTCCTCATCCTGCAGCTCCCACTTCACCCCTACACTTACTTGTGGGTAGGACTTCAGGACAGGAAGAGAGGTTCTGTAGCTGACTTTCTCACCAGCCTGTAAAGAAAACGTTACGTTAATACAATATTTTTTTTATAACTAAATAGGCCCGCATTTGACCGCAATCTCCCCTGATGGAAAATGACGACGCGGTCTACGATGGTACATGCTTGCCTAGAAGATACCTATAAGGTATTATGTATGTAGTGTATACCTACCTATAGCTATAGACTTTCACGATCACGAAACACATTAAGGCCCGATTTCACCAACGTTTATTCCAAGTATACGGCTATTCGTTACTCTTGGATACAGCTAATTGACAAATGAAATTAAACAAAAAAGACGCCATTTTGATTGTATCCAAGGAATAAGTCTTATTCCTTCACAAAATTGGTGGTATAAGGACTATATTCGCGTAACTCGGTTGTTCTCGGAAAGTTATACCTGGAATAAAATTTATTCTAGTTTGGTGAAATCGGGCCTTAGTATTCTTGCAAATGAACATTTGATTTTATTTTACATATAGATAAGTCACAAAATTTTTGTACAATAGTTGGTTTTGTACAAATGACAAGTTTGTTTTGTTAAGTAAGTACGAATTGTACGAATTTAGCATTAATTTGTAGAATGACAATGGCGATGCTTTTCGTTTTGCTGTAAACCCAGCAATTGTTGATCGCGTGGGTAGAAATAGAAACAATAAGTACCTATACCTACTAAACGGTATCTACAGTGGTAGGTACCTACAGCACGCACAAAAGAGTAGTTCGTGCATATACAATCTACGGTGATTCTAAGCTGTTGGTTATGGACCCTACTGCCTGTGTCTTCTTGAATGTTACATGAATGTAGGTAAGGTTTTCCCAAAGTAACCACGATTTTCCCGCGTCATTGAAAAACATAATTGGTAGCCTAACCATTGTTGTCCGCGCAAGGTTATGAGGTAAGTAATAAAAACGAATGTTAACTTGTTAATTATGCAAGTAATGAGTAAGCAACATTTTGAGTAAGTGGGGCCCAGCAGCAGTCCGTGTGACTTACAGAACTGACGCACCCTGGTTCGAATCGCGCACGCTCCACATCGCTTCCGGCCGTCTTCATCAAAAACATTTCGAGTTAAAAGTGTGAATGCCAAACATCGTAAAGAGACCGGTCCAATCTAACTGTTAAAGCTCGGGGATATGATTGTGGCATTTATTTATTTTTATTTGGCACACAAAACAGAATATAACCAAATGCAAGAACAAGAAGACGAAAAAAAACATACATTTTGAGCTAGATTATATCCCAAAACATGTGTACACATCATGATTGACATAACTGTTATTAGAATATTTAGTAAAAATAGTTAACTAAGTACATTTCTTATGGTATCGATTTGAATCTTAAATGCAAAATAATCATTCAAAGTTCCGAAATAATAGCTGAAACGTCTGTTTTAAATTTTGCTAGTTTTCGGTCAAAAAACGTCAATTGAGCTCCAATAACGGTGTCGTATTATGTAAAAGTTGCAACAGCAGTAGCAAAGCGACAGCAAACGCTTAGCAATCGGTCGCAAAGTGTCACTGGAAATTGTAAGTCGCCCACCTGTTGCTTGTCTGTCGCTGAATGCACTTTGGATTTTGATACTAGCGCTACTAGTAGCGCTGTTCTGTTTCTAGCAACAGAACAGCAATAGATGGAAACAAAATAATGCACATTTTAGCTCATCGATTGTCCGACAGACCGTGATCTATTGCTCGATCGCTTTCTGCTCTGCCAAAGTGGTGTTTGACAGCAATGATTGCGAAATGTACGCCTGTTGCAAACTTGTTGCGAGTTACGTAATTAGCCAGCCATACCTACTTGATGAGCGTGGTGCATCATGGGCTACACTCGCTGAAGATTTCCATTTCCCTAGTTCCCGATAGCATTTTATGTTGGCATCCAATGCTGCGGTAGTGAGCAAGAAATCGGACAGCGCAAGACGTAAATTCAATTAGTCAATACCTACAGTATTAATGAGTATTGGCCACTAAGGGTCAATTCAGACAGAGCAGCAAAATGCTCGAGCACTTTCGAAGTGCTATTGGAATATCAACCTTAATTCATTTAGACAAAGCTGAAAATAGTATGCAACATTAAAATCCTATTTTAACATTGCATACTATTTTCAGGGTTAATACCTAAGGTTGATACCTATTCTAATAGCACTTAAAAAGTGCTCGAGTATTTTGCTGCTCTGTCTGAATTGACCATAAGGGTGGGTTTTTGATCAGTTAAGGTAGGTAACCAAAAATGATCAAAAAAATCGAATATATTCTAACCAATGGTCAAAATTTTAAAGAATTTTTGACAATTGGTTACCTGTAAACCCACCCATAGATATTGTTATTCAAGGATCTATCTGTGCCTTAATTACGTCACTTCATAAAGGTGGCATGGGTCAGTCAGTAGCCAGAACGCTGCCCGTTTTCCTGTTCACTGTTGCAGGCGCAGGAGTAAGCTGAACTTAAACGTAGGTACGAGACAACTATTTGTATTGTTTCTTCCATTCCTATCCAAAGAGGCATAAGGTAAAGTATCACTGATCAGTTACCTTCAGTGGACAAGTGAGCCCGTTGTCCCGGCAGGCGTCTGGCTGAGGAACTGGGAACGGCACCGGCAGGTTCATGATGATGCCGTGGACCTCCGTATTTATAATCTTTACGTCTGACGCTGGAACGAGGCAAGAGGTTTTTTATTCTGTGGTAGAAGAAGCTACACTTTCTTTATATATGCAAATTAAGATCTTTGACATGACATGCGCCACACGTTACGCTAAGCGGCAAACTTGTTTATCTGAGTATGTAATGGTTACTAATTCCATCGTTTCATTTGACGGATCATCTTCATCTAAGTCGTTTGCGTCCACTGCTGAACAAAAAGGCCACTATGGTTTGCCATAATCACCACGCTTGGGCGTCTTCATGATCGCAGTAGATTGTAATGCAGACCCAGGCGGATGTTGGTGCCAACTCCCTGGATATTCCCTTGCTGGCTCTTACGGCACCATGTGAAGAGATGGAGTGGTCTTATTGTTACGCCGGGACTACGCGGTACCTACCTAATTTTGTTTGAGAGAGGATTATGTCCAGCAATGAATTAGTATGGGCCGTTTCTGATGGTGATAGTGACAACCAATAAGGTTTTCAAATGTCAACCACGAATCGGAAGACGCAGTGTAGGCCGGCCCCCTATTAGGTGGACCGACAACCTGGTCTGGGGCGCGCGCCCACTGCGCCCCCCCCCCTGGCGCAGGCAATCAAGCCAATTTACCAGGAAGATATAGGTCAATGGAATTCATCATTTAAAGAAAAGAGCACAAATTGGTCTTATATCGTATATTATGTGTTTTACCACCATATCCCCAAATTTCCCTCTTGGACTCCCCTACAATAATGATTTGTGCATTTTCACCATTTCCCCCCCTTCAGAAATTTCTGTATCCGCGCCTGCGTCAGGCTGGTCATAATGGTGGTCTCCAATATCAAGAAATAATACTCACATGGTGTGAAGTCTATGCTGATGGTCGCGTTAGAGTTCCTCTTGAGAATGCATTCCTTGGCGTTTTCAGCACACCCGCTCACTCCCACCATTTGTACGGTGGCTAGTTTGGACCCTGGAACAATACGAATGTTTTTTAATTAAACACATGGTGAGACAAGTAGATACAAGCATATGCATAGAAAAAAATAATCTAGGACTAATATTTCTCGCTTGAACACAGTTAAGCTCAATTTAGCTATTTTTTGTTTTATATTGATGTTCGAAAAATTATGTGTTTAACGTGAAAGAAAAATTGGAAGTGTTTCCCTTTTCTATGAGATTTGGATAGGACAACGTCTGTCCATGGTTTTACTATAAACGCTTGTACACAATTAATTCACGCAGCATGTTGGACGCACAGCATGGTGTGCATCTTGTAATGTAAAACAGCCCGTTGATATTCGACTGGTTTCCCACGAGTATTTTGATATAAAAAATAATAGAGCTATATGCTAGTGCTTCACCAGCTCTTTTTTAAATGCATAGTCATGCTACTGTATAACGTAGGTATAATACCTATGTCTACAATGTACTTACTTACCTAAGTATAACCGTTTCGATGAAATTTCGCATACACTTGCTTGTTAACCGGGGTCAATACAGAATACTTTGCATTATTTTGTTTCCATCTACTGCTGTTTTGTTGCTCGTGGCGCTAGTATTAAAGGCCAAAGTACATTCACCGACAGGCGAGCAACAGGCGGGCGATTTCCAGTGACATCTTGAGACCGATTGCTATGTCGCTTTGCTACTGCTGTTGTAACTTTTACATAATACGGCCGCCCGTAAATTTAAAGCATCCGCAGAATAATGGGTAGTTGCGGGTAAAACTGTATTCTATAAGCGTAATCATTACCAATAATTGATAAGATAAAATAAAGGCTTAATAAACGCCTACAGAATTGTTAATTTCTAATTTTGTTGACATGAAAAATCCATAGAGCAGGTAGTGCGTGCTGCGTCAGCCCTCTTTTAATGTAGGTACCTATATGGTCATGATGATCTACATTCTTTAAAGCGTAAATAATACCAATTGATACAATAGACATTCTATTGAAAGCCGATAAGCTCTGATAACCATATATCCGGGCGATACAATGCAATGGTAGATGTTGTAGCGTTCACATCGAAGCTTGACTATGACCACAGAATAGATAAATAGTACTACATGCCTATAAATGACTATATCTACATGCAATTATTATGCGTTCTTATAGCCGACTGCAACGTTAATGCGACCGTCACAAGAATTGGTAAGGATTTACAACTGCACGCTACCATCCTTCAGGAGGCCCTTCGGTTTTTCAGTGCCCTTTTTTTTGAGGGAGGAAATGCCCGCGCACTTTACTGCCATCACGGGGGTGATGGCAGGGGGTATGTGGGACTCGAACCCACTAAAACCACCCTGTGATCCGTCCGCCGCCGGGATGGGGCGAGATAGGGTCGCGCTAGCATTCACTATCTCGGCCCGACGACGGTAACGGGCCTCTGCGCAATTTTAATAAAAATATATATATATATATTTTTTTATCAACGATAGGCTAACATTTGACCACGGTCTCACCTGATGGTAAGTGACGACGCGGTCGACGATGGAGCATGCTTGCCTAGAAGATACCGGTTCACTCTAGCCTTAAAAACTCCCAGATTATATTTGTCAGGAAACAATGACGCTGGCAAGGTGTTCCATTCCTTTGCTGTCCGAATTATAAACGAGGAATCAAAACGCTGTACGTATTCTAGGAATTTATACCATATACGGATGTCGTGTTTTCGTGCGTCTAGATGTACGATGGTAAAAAGGGGATGGGGGAATTAAGTTGTGCAATTCCGTCGCACACTCTCACTTTTACCCACATAGTCATAAGCATAGAGGAATTAGTCATAAGTATTATATTGGGTACTTAGATTTATGTTTACCCATAGGTGACTAGCTCGTCACGACATTCATTTACATTAAAACAGTACTTTATTTTAATATTTATGATTTTTATAGCAGTATCGCCTGCTCAGCGTAATCTACAGATTAATTTGTAAAGGAAAAATTTGAATCACGAGCGGGACTTGAACCCGCATCCAACCGCCAACCCCGTAAGTTGGTTGTAAAAGGTGAAGGATAAATTCGGACACGAGACCACTTGTCACGGTAGCTTAAGTAAAGCATGTCCCGGCTTTAGGGACGGATGGATGCGGGTTCAAGTCCCGCTCGTGATTCAAATTTTTCCTTTACAAATTTTTCTGTACTTTATTTTAGTATTAGGTACTTTTTTTTATCGTCTAGCTGCGGCTATATAATAAAAATAATAATGCCTCGTATTAACAACAAGGTTTTATATATAACTACAGTAATTAGACACGGTCTGGGTAATTTAATATAAACATTAGTGTGCTCAAATAAACCATTATGATAAAGTTGTACTAAGTACATTGAAATGTGCATTTTTTGCTAACGACTTCCTGTCATTTTGACAGAGACGCGATTTTTCCTGTTTGCGTTTTTGTTTTGTTAATTAGACGTAGTTTGCCTACACTATTATGAGTATAACACGTTATCTAGATTTCTATTTAAATACATAATTGAATAGTACAATAGTAGGTCGGTAGATACCTACACCACAAAAGATGCTGCTGATTATTTATAACTGTAATTATCTATTTGTTTCTGGGCAACTGCTTTAATGCTTTTGTCCAATGTTCTATTTGCTTTGACTTAACTTGTAGCAGGTACTTGCTAGGCTGTGGTTCATACAGCCTTACAATAAGCATATTTTTAAAGTAAATAGCTACCACTATTAGACCAAATAGAAAAAGAAATTAATTAGCCATAAGTAAGTAAGTACGTAGGTATCTACCATCTAGCTAGGTATATACTGTTAGAATATCACAAATATATAGTCTATGTTCAATGTGCCAAGGTTTTTATATACTCTATGCACCATTGAGCATACAGTCGCAGTGTTTTATATTCTCTCTGATTATGTGAAGCTAAAAGGAACATGTTTTGTTTTATTAAAGAATTATGTAAAAAGGAAATAAAAGACCAGTTTAAGTTGTAGAAGCAGTTTATTATTGAATAGAAACGATCCACAGGACCTATTAACCTTCAGATATACCTATAACCAACCTCACTTGAGAGTCACTAATGCAGAATTATTCGTATAGTTTCGCCCCAAATTATTATATCTACTTACCTATATAAATACTTACTTACTAATACCATAGAACAAAGAGGAGAGGAATGTCAATACACCAAGAAAAGAGCGTGGATCAGAAATATGCCAAAAACCGTTTTAAACCTAGCCCGCCCTAGCTACCCCTATAACCTGCTCATTTTGCAGTGCCATCTAGGTTTAAAATGGGTTTTTGGCATATTTCTGATCTGCGCTCAACTTATGCCCGCTCATTTTGCAGTGCCATCTAGGTTTATAACGGTTTTTGGCATATTTATGATCCTCCTTGTTCCATGCTAATATCTATACTTACGTATACCTACTAGGTTTTTTAGCGGGAACGCGGAAAAGTTCACGTCGTTGCATTGTATTATTTTTCAAAACTTGTGCTTTTTCTAGTGTTAATGTTTAAAATTGGTGGCATTTTACGCATGAAGTGCTCAACTACGAGCATGAGTGTAGGCAAGTGATATAATGTGGTGAAACGTGGTTTTTCCTGTTGCTTCCAAAACTCCATAGAAGCTTCTAGTAAAGTTGCCACCACTTTACTGGGGCATGACAGACTGGACTATGACTACCTGACTTAGACTCGACTATGACTGTGACTAAGACTTGACATTACATGAAAAATTCTATAGCACGATGAAAATTACAATACTTGACACATGGCTAAATACACTATGTGTGGAGCCAAAAAAAAAAAACCTACTACTTAGTCAAAGATTCACGGTATTACATATAAACTGAACCTAGGTGCTTAAATTATGTAAACATAAAATCAGATCCGTGCAATACAAAAATATAGTGTGCAATTTTAATTTTAATTAGGTAATAGTTATTTAGGTTATTTAGATGGTTTTTGTTTGGTATATTAGGGCGGTAAGTTGGTTTTTACAAACGAGACGAAGTCGCGGGCTTACCATAGTCACGAGTTTGTAGAAACCAATTTCCGCACGTGTCATACAATACAACGTTTTTCTACAGAGAAAACAGTACAATAGGTAATGAAACAAACTTTTAGTGGGAAAGTCGTCACAAATAATCTTTGATGTTTCTAATCTAATATGAAAACGGCGTGCATTTACAATTCAAATGGCGCCACGTGCGTGTGGTGAAAATTAGAACTACAGCTTTAGTTTCATTTTCTCTCTAGTATTAAAGTGAGACAAAAGTGTTGAGCAAAAACACTTCCAAGGAGTTTCGATCATTCAGCTTATTTATTCTCGTTGTGTGAAACTCTTTGGTGGAATTATAATATTTTTCATGGAAATTAAAAAAAACCGTAAAGGTTACGCACGGCGCTATACAACGGACACAACGGAGGATGTATGGTGCGTAATGTTTAACTTACGAACAATGTATACCGGCTTTGTAAATGCATTTTTTGAGCAAATGTATTGAGAATTTTATTTACATACAGAGACGTTTAATTATAAGTCAGGCTGCTGAATGAACTTTAACCAAGCCCAAGCTGATAGAAAGTTTGTTGAACTTTGATTATCGGTAATGAGCGTCATTATCTTTAACTATTATAATAACTCGATAATTTGTTTTGTTCAAACAATCAACTTTCATCATCAATTAGGTCTCTTAAATTTACATTTGGCCGTTTTGGTGGTGGCCGTTAAGAGCAAATTTTAATTTTCTTGCATAAAAAGACCTTGTGACCTTATGTTGATCTCGCGGCTAATCTTCATACTATTACTAGGTATATTGATAATATGGAATACGTAGGTAGGCATTTAAATGTCTAATGATACTGTTTATGTAAATTTTGGCGGAAAGCAAACATACAAACAAATAGGCAACAACGAAGGAAAACAAAAAAAAAAAAACAAAAACAACAACAAACAGGAATGATACAACTTTATTGGAATCGACTCTCTGAATATCCACTATTACTTCTGTATGAGTATCTATTTCAACTGACTTCTACTTCCGAGCTTCGGAAGTAGAAGTCGGTTGAAATAAGGTTCTTAATTCGGTTGCATTTAATTTATTAGTTCGTCATTTATAAAACAATTTAGAAAATTTATTTTGCCGCTCCATTAAGTCGCATGGCGTCTAATTCTTCTTCTCGAGTAGGCAAGTGGTCAGCCCTGGTGTCAGAATTTTTAGGCCGCCCAAAGGCTTCCGACTTGGCTTAACGTCTATTGTCTTACGTCAACAGTCAGGACCGACGGCTTAACGTGCCCTCCGAAGCACGGTAGCGTTCAGTTGTAAATACTTCTTTTGCTGTAGCGGTCACCCATCAAAGTAGTGACCGCAGCAAACGTTACCGAACAGTTAGAAACGGCTAGTCGTGCTTTGCTATGAGCGCTACGGCGGAAGTAAGAAGTAAGCGCAGAAGTAATCCCTACTGTAGAAATTATTCCTCACGAATTATAGCAATTCATGTGTTTTCCCCCATTATATCACAACGCTCAACTGGGGGAGGGGGGATAAATGCAACATGGGTTTGTGAAAATACCAAGTATTAATTAGAAAAAGAAATCACAACTGTAGCATTTAATGCGATCATATTCTTTATTTGACCGGACTATGATACGTTTACCGATTCTTGTGAGTATGAGCAATACAATGCAATGTGTCATCTAAATCGCAAACAAACAAACAGTCATTCCACTTTTATAATATTAGTAATTTTGATAGTTCACTTCACTTCATTCTATCGCCAGGCTCTTATTTCACAAAGCGACAAACACGACAAATCTGAAACTTAAGTTTGTATTAAAACTACAAATGTCAGTTAATATGACTGACAATAATCCGTCACGTATAGCTTTTTGTTTTAAGAAACCAAAATCTTCGCATTGACTGACCTATGTAAATAGGACGAATTCTGTGAATCTTTGCATGACCTGTGTTTCAGATTTTGGTTTCATGTAACAAAATAGCGTATTCGACCTACGACTGATATTTGTAGTTTTATTATATTATTTGTGGCTTTATTAAATAGGCCTATAGCTGTACAGTATAACATGAGATTTACTGAACCTACAAGTCATCAGAGTAAACAACGCAAACTACCCACCCACTCCACACGTAGGTACTCTTCAATGATCATTAATTTGAATAACACCGTCAGTGATCTATGTCTTAACATTAAATGCAGACCTTAAGACTCGATCTCTACAACTCCATTATCTATATTATTCTCTTGTGTTCGCTCACAATATAAGCCAATAAATTACGTCTGACAGATTCATAAGTTGAGTTTCGTTGTATTCATTTTGAATGAATAGCTTCCTACACACGCTCGCGTTTCGTTGACGAGGTACCTAATACTCGATGAGACGTGAGGATTTCTATGTTATAGAATCTAGACTTTTTCGTTTATCTATTATCAAATACACGATCCCCACATATCGTTTATCTATAATAAGTTAAGTGCTACTGGAGCAGCTGTACCAGCAGCCTATGTGCCTACGTGTGTGCTGTGCCACACTTCGCTATTTCAAGGAGATAGGATGGCTCGGGTACCTAATACTGGCAGGGGGAAATGCACAATACACCTCAAGCGGAACGTTAGTGCAATATAATTAGGTACTACCCCCATGTAGAGTAAAAAAAGTATATCACGTAATCTCAACGTAAAGCAAGGCATTATACGCAATGATATTTATATTTCAACTCACTGATTATACCTATAATATATATCCCAAAGATTCCCAAGGGATTTAAAGTTAACTATATGAAACTTTCAAGGGATATAATGTTATTTGAATTTGGAACGTTAAAATTCGTATGAAAATAGCATACTCGTAGATAACAGGCATTGTCAACAGTTTATTCGAAAATAGATTTGGCCATACGGCGAAAAAAGGCGCGGTTGTAAATAATGTGAAACAAAAGACGGTGTTTGGTGTTATTTTAATAGTTCTTCTTGGGCCTTATTTGCTATGCCACATGAGATTCCTTGCCGTCATAACGTGCTAAAACATAAAGGTGACGGGTAGGGCCAGATAAGCAGGTCAAAATCCGGTCAAAGAAACATCGACCTTAATGTCTTAAATATAATTCAGTCTGCACTTCAGCGCAGCGCGTACGACAGAGACAACGCACGAAATTACTGATTTTGACGTTTTTTAATGAATATCTGTGTTTACATAATATTTTTCAATATTATGAAGTCATCACAACACCTGAATATTTGTTGGGAATATACAATTTTTTTTTGTAAACATATATTTGATAGAATTTCAGTAAAATTGGAACATTCAAATTTTTTGAGGGAGGTTTGCGATTTTTTCCTATAGAGCTATATTTATTAATCTTGTATATTTGCGGACATCGCAAAAGACTTAATCAAATTAATTACATGATATATTAAATTCAAAGCTTCACATGCTCTAATTACGCCAGGAAACGTGCCAAAAACACTTTGATTGTCCTACCCTTCACCTTAACGCGCCACGACATGAAATGAAAAAATCGTATTCTTCTGTATGCCACACGTTAGGGTGTTTGTGGCCAGTGTTTTCTATGTCTCGACGTGCGTATAACGAGCCTAGTTGCGTAGATCCTATAAACAGGCAAAACAATTTTCCAATACATATCCTTTTTTAAATAACTTTAGAAAATTATGGTGGACCTATACATGGTGCAATTGAATTCATTAGCATCGATTGAGTACCTACATGATAATACATCATTTTATAGATGACTAGCAGCGCCCCGCGGTTTCACCCGCGTTCCAACAGGAACCGTTCCCGTTTCCGGGATAAAAAGTCTATATTTTAATCCAGGGTATAAGCTACCTCCATACCAAATTTCATCTAAATCCATCTAGCTGTTAGAGCGTGAAAGAGTAACAAACATACACACATACGCACAAACTTTCGCCTTTATAATATTAGTGTGATGATTATTAAATAATAAAGAGTGCGAATTAAATTTTTTTTACTAAAAATTATGAAGATTGAGCTGCGCCTAACGTAGTTGGCACGATTGATTATGCTACTTTAAATTTTAAATTTTTTTGTTAACTTGTATGTAATAATTAAAAACAGTTCTAAATTATACCAATTTAGTTTTGTAATGTAGCAATTGATTAAGTTATCCCATTTCCGAAGTTATTATAGCTATAGGTACCAAATCGATGCGGTAGATTTCACAAATGTTGGTCCACACGTGGCCGGTGTTAAGAGTAGGTAGGTACCTAGTTTTAAAGTAGGTACCTATGCTAATTAATTCAATTACACCCAGTATACGCAGTACCTTTTACTATTTTTTGTGAATATAAGAAAATTACATACATTTAATAACTAAATTATTAGTAAATAATTTTAGTAAAATATGTAGGCAACCTATCTATTAAAGTTTGTATTTTTGTTTTGTATTGTAAAGTACCACTATATCAATCTATCAAGAATACCTACATAGACATAATATATGTAAGTATTTAAACAGCTTACATTGCATTTCCAGGAACCTCGTGTAACCACTGATATGTAACATTACCCGCGTTACAAACTCTAATTAGGAACGCACAGAATACAGAATACAGAATACAGAACATTGCACAATAAGCAAAAAAGTAAATAAAAACAAAAACCTACCGCAATCCGTGTAAAATTTTGCGTTCGCACTGGCCAGGAGCACTGCAACTGTTACGAAAAACAACATTTTTCCAAATTTGAATATTTCCTTCGCGCGCTAACGTTGGATCGACTCGCGCGTTCGTGTCAGACTGACCCAGCGGATGGATGGACTATTGTGTTGCTTGCGACCTTTATTGCTTTATAAAATGCGCGGGCGCCGACCAAAGAGTAAGCGAAGAGGTCGTGTCAGAAGCGATAAGTAATCAGAATGGTGCCTTGTTTGTGATAGCCCGCTTGCAGAAAAATCAAATTGCGAACATTTGATAAATTCCTATCAATTGGTACCTCTGTGGTGTGGTGGTTGACTCGTAGAGCAGGGGGCGTACCGTGAGCTCTTAGCGCGATTCAAAACTGAGCCTATATTGGATCGCTTTGTTTTTTTGTATGGGGATTTTGACAAGCGATCCAGTGTAGGCTCTGTTTTGAATCGCGCTAAGAGCTCACGGTACGCCCCCAGGTCGGCTCATAGCTTGCAAGCTGCGGGTTCGATTCCCCCGACAGAACAAGTACTTTTGTACAGAAAAGAAGCAAATAATAGGTACTTGCTCTGTTTTTGGCTGTTGTGGGACCATGGTCCACGTGGTCCATGGTCCTGCGGGTCCCAAGTTATAGGGAATCCTAGTTAGTGTAGGATTTTGTATGTGATCGTCGGGCATTATTAATTTTTTTAATTGTCTTCACCTGTGGGAATGAGACCATATTTTTTAATAGGTACAGAGTACGTATATTTTTATTGGCGGTACCTATACCTATATAAAAATAATAATATAAGAATATCAATTAACCTAAATACACTTCAGACACGTAATAGTAGATTAGTAGCCAAGGGCTGTAAGGCATCAATTGCAGCCCGAGATATTTAGGCGCACGAGCGCAGCGAGGGCGGCTATAGTTCGAGGGTGCAATTGATGCTTACACCCGAGCTAACTACTCTGCTTTACATCTCGATTGTGAGGTAAGTAGAAAAAAACCGGCATTAGGAGAATAAAACATTTTAGAACTTTCATGCAAAATATTGTTAATTGCTGCTTCAGCTTCCATTTTCATTGAATCGGGAGTGCAGCTTATATCTTCATCACTTGCAGAACTCATGTTTTTTTTCCTAATTAGCACGTAATTATAAAAAAATCCCAAAACAAACAATATTTAAAGTAAAAGTTTTCTATTCCCGCTTTTTTTCATCATTTTTTTTCTATTTTTTTTTCAAGTACGAAATTGAGCTTCGCCGTTCGATATTTAAAATTGATGACTATTATACTCATACGAAGACAAGGCTGAATAGCGAAGCGACCTCTTTTGTCATTGGGCTGAATGCATGATGTCTATTGCCAGTATGATGGTTAGATGTACGCGAACTTTTTGAAAGAGTGAAGAGGATTTTTTTAATTACTTACCGCCCTAGGGCTTTCTTAGCTACATTATTACCCTAGAGTGCTAATTTGTTACCTACAAGCCCCATTTGGGGGTAATAAGGACCTACTTACCGAATATGAGAGATGTAAAAGTTCTAAACAAAGTCAAAAGGTATTTTACTTGATACAAAGAAAATTACATTCTAAACAAAATGTAACTAACTCCTGTACTCTGTGACGCCTACCGGAAGATCATCGGTCGAACGTTTCAGGAAAACTGGCATCAAATATGCTGATATAATTAATTAGTTGTAAGTAAGTTACTTAAGGAGGAACTTATTTAAGTAACGAATACATTAATATAGAATAAGTAATTACTTTTTTTTTTTACAATTTATAGGCATAGCACTTGACCACTGTCTCACCTGATGCTAAGTAATGACGCGGCCTACGAGATGGTGCATGCTTGCCAAGAAGATACCTGTTACTTACGTCGTTGTTGTTCTCCCTCACAACACACAGAACAAACAACATTAGTTTGTAGTAGGTACATCTTTAGACAGCCTCTGTGGTGTGGAGGTTGAGCAGGTCGGCTCATAACCCGGAGGCGGTGGTTTCGATTCCTGCAACAGGACAAGTATTTGTGCACATAAAAAAAGCGCAAATACTTGTTCTGTGTCTGGGTATTGTGGGACCATGGTCCTCGTAGTTCCTGGGTCCCTATACAGGGAATCCTAGTTAGGGTCCAGGATCTATGTATGTGATCGTTGGGCGCTATTATTAGCTACCTATATATTTTATTAGGTACTTTTAGTAATTTCTATATTTATTTTAAACTATAAAATATTTAATTTAATTTCCGCTACGTAGAGAGCTATGCTCGCTCGTAGAACTGACAACCGATGGGAAGAAAGGTTCTCGAGTGGCGACCACGAACCGGAAGACGCAGCGTAGGCCGGCCCCCCACTCGGTGGACCGACGACCTGGTGAAAGCCGCGGGGAGCCGATGGATGCAGGAGGCGAGCAGCCGCTCATGGTGGCGTGCTCTGGGGGAGGCCTATGTTCAGCAGTGGACGTCTTCAGGCTGTCAATGATGATGATGATGATGAGAGAACTATGCTACGAAACTCGCGGGAGGCTACGAATAACTACTATATAGGTACATTGTAAATAAAGTACATAATTACTTAACACTGGAGGCACCCCATAGTTTCGAAAATTATCGCGTGATAGAAAGTAGGTATACTATGTTGAATGAGAAAGAATGAATGAAGAGATCCGCAGGAGAACTAAAGTGACCGATATAGCTCTTAGAACTACCAAGTTGAAATGGCAATGGGCAGGCCACATCGCTCGCAGAACTGACAACCGATGGGGAAGAAAGGGTTTCGAGTGGCGACCACGAACCGGAAGACGCAGCGTAGGCCGGCCCCCCACTCGGTGGACCGAAGATCTGGTGAAAGCTGTGGGGAGCCGATGGATGCAGGAGGCCAGCAGCCGGTCATAGTAGCGCTCTCTGGGGAAGGCATATGTTCAGTGGACGTCTACAGGCTGTCTGCAGGCATGAAGGATGACGATAGTATGTTGATTTTGTTGAGTAAACCATCTGTGTGCAGAATTTCTTCCAAACCGATTCTGCACAAAATAAAATATAGTACCTACCTACAGAGGCGTCTCTAGCCCATGTAGCGCCCGTGTGCAATCATTACCCTAGCGCCCTCTAGTTAGCGTTGCCAGATGGGAAGACTAAAATATAGTGGCAAATTGCAATAAGTCGGTATTTTGGGATGATTGTCAGGACATGTAAATACATGTCCTGACAACTGACATGACTGACAACATGTACTGATGCACTTTTTATTATTAAGTAGGTACCTGGTCTTTGAAGAAAATCCGACAATGGCGGTTGTAAATTTTGAATTTTTTACCAAAGCCTGTGTATTTTTGAATTTTAATGTGTAATAAGGGTGGATTATTATTCGTTAAGTGTTCGTGAACGTGCACGAGTGTTGGCAAATGGTTCCAAGTTTATATAACCATGCATTTTCGTTTTCTCTTCAACGGCTTTTTAGAGCCTTCAGTAAAATATCCATCATCTTACTGTTGGCATTTTGACTGACAAAATAGGACTTTGACGTGACATAACCGTACAAATTCTTACTTACTTGACATTGGCAGAATTATCGCTAAAAAGCGATAGAAAGCCATAAACGAAGATAAAACCGATAAAAAAAAGTAGGTACCTAAGTACAATAATATTAAAACTATAATAGTGACTCTGTGAGCTGTACATTGCAGTAGACCTTGGGAGTCTGTTTGAAGTAGGTTAACAACAGTTTGCTCTGCTCATTTCTATTACTGGATTTTTTCGAAATAGTTAGAAAGAGATCTTACTAAGGTCTATCTAAGGGGTATTTCAGAAAACACGTACTTATGGCAAATCAAACAAAAATTACATGTCTTTCAGTAGGTACACACGCGCTTGCTACAAAATGAAACACAGTAAAAATGTTAAATGCGCGAGCTAACTGTAGTTAAATAAATGCCGAAACATAACAAGGCAAAAGAACTGCAACATCCTGGAGGTAAACAATAATTTTACTATTACCTATAGGTATACCTATTACCTACAAAGGAAAGAACATTAATTAATTTAAGGCAAGGACAAAAGGATAAACGCAAAAGATCTAATCTTGCTTCTAATGAAAGTTAATTGTTTAACGACACTTAACAGATGTGTTCCGACCGCTTCACTCGTCTTCGCAAGTTTACTGAGGGTTCCGGACCTACACATGTACTTACAAGCTTATATCGTGAGTCCAACTTGCACTTGGCCGGTTTTTGGTATTTGTTGTTATAGAAATACCTCCCTGTGCACTATAACCATGCCAAGTTTGAGGCTTGTATGTATTCCCGTGTTTGAGATATGAGAAAATAAAATCGGTAAAACACGTCTCTCCTAATTAGAAGATTTGTATGGGGTTGGGGACATACTTCATTTATTTCTTTTCTTAATTTTTGTTTTTTTATTAATAACACTCAAGGATCACATACATAGATCCTGGATCCTAACTAGGATTCCCTCATTCCCGGTATCTAGGGATACGGGAACTACGAAGACCATGATTCCACAACACCCAGACACAGAACAAGTACATTTTGCGCTTTTTTTTTAAGTGCACAAATACTTGTCCTTTTGCGGGAGTCAAATCCGCCGCCTCCGACTTATGAGCCGACATGCTCAACCACCACACCACAGAGGCTGTCACACACTTGTTAGGTTATTCGTTGTAATAACGCATATTTAGTGAAAATTTCAACTAGCTATCTATTACGGTTCGTGAGATACAGCCGTTTATATGGGTCGGACAGACAGACAGACACCAGAGACTTACCCCCGGTTTCTCGTACGTTTGCCAAATACCAAATACTATACGCTCATTGGTTGACGATAACCGATGATCAACAAGCAACCAATGAGCGTTCAGTATTTTTAAGCTGACAAACGTACCAGTAACCGGGGGCTAGTAATTTAGGGTACAGTGTTTTTAGTTTTTACCCCTTTAGTACGGAACCCTAAAACGTTATTAGTAACCTCAAAGTGTACCCAAGTGATTGTGAGTGTGAGTAAGTAAATGCGTCAAAATTCGTCGAATCTGAAATAGGCATGTTACGTGGGATTGTCACGCGATCGTATGATTTGGGTGGTACAATTTACAAGCAGAGTCACCAGTATGAGTTGGTAGCAGGAAATATAATTTTACTCAGAGATAAGTTAAGTAGAATGTATCATAACTCATAATCCGCCTACCCAGATCCCATCAGGGGCCGTGCTGTGACCTCTTAGCGCGATTCAAATGACGGCCTAAACTGAACCAATACCGTACAAATTGTATTGTAGCGGTTCAGTTTAGGTCGTCATTTGAATCGTGATAAGAGGTCACAATACGGCCCCAGAGTGGAGGGGCAGTGAAGTACTTATGTCTTTACGAGAATGCTTCTGAAAATAATTGACCACAGGCCTGATAATAACCATCCTCAAAGCTGGTTAAATTATGAGTACTAAGTACACATACCCATAATTTTTCCTTTCATCAGTAGCCTGAAGACGTCCACTGTAGAACATAGGCCTGCTTTGCCATAGAGCGCTACTTTGAGTGTGGTTGCTTGCCTCTTGCATCCAACAGTTCCCCGCGGTTTGCCCAGGTCGTCGATCCACGGGCACATGATTGCATGTGCCCGTGTATCGACGACCTGGAAAGGTTCTCTAGTGGCGACCGTGAATTGTCGTAGTCGCCACCCGAGAACCTTTCTTCCACATCGGCTGTCAGTTCTACGAGTGATATGGCCTGCTTTTTGCCATTTTGACTTGTTAATTCTAAGAGACTTTAGTTCTCTTGCGCTGGGGATCTCCTCATTTCAGATCTTATCTCGCAAGGAAACCCCCAGACCATAGCTTTCTCAATGTTTCCCTTTGTTCTTGACGCGACATGTTAGGAACATGTTTAGCAACGAGGAAACACTGGGTGTTTCCTCATTGCCAATCATGTCGAGTACTACCCGTCTTTTACTACGAAGTCCCTCTACTCAGTATTCTCGCACAGAATAATGATACTCTAGTAGAACGAGCTGGACCCTCGGGTCGTACTTGGCAGTGAACAAACCGGGGAAGTATTCTGGCTACGTAGGTCAAAGCGAAGGATGGCCAGACAAGTTGTAGATATAGAAGGCGTTGCTGCAAACCGTCAGTAAAGTTCAGTGTATCGTTCATTAGTGCAGGTCTAGGTGCAGCTGATAATAATTCTTGATGCTTATTTATGGACCTAGCCTGATGCCTTTGACTTGGACCACTCATTGAAAAGGAAGCCAGCGTTTATGCGGCGTCCGGCGAGAACACGTCAATTGTAGCTGCTCTTGAGAAACCAATGCTACTTAAGGATACTCTCCAATAAGACACCGTGTTTCTTAGAAACTTTGAATCCTATCCTTAGACTGGAAGAGCAAAATAAAAATAGAGAACTAGTAGGTAATTGTAACTGAAACAAATCATGCCATTGCCAATCTGACCATCTTGGTAATATCTCGATTCAGCAACGTTTATGTACACTGTCTGTCTGGCTCTTAGCGTCTTGAAGAGCTTTTGAGCTTCAATTTCTGATTCTGATTCTGAATGTGCCATCTACGTTGTTTTTTTTTATCTAATTTTAATGACTACAACTGCATAGGTGCATATGAGTTTGTAAATTCTGTGGTGCACGCTCGACCGGCATTTGTATCGGGTTACAGCGTATATTTGGCGGGACTCATTGGTTAAACATGGTAACCCCTATGCACATCTGGAAACAGAATAAATGAATATGAATGTGAACCCACCATTATTAACTACATAATTAATCTGAACATGCTGAAACTTGCGTAATAATTTGTTCGTTTGTTATAAGTTTTTCTTCTTTCTACGGTTTCAGTTCAAGACTTGAATTTCAAGTTTGCAAAATTTTTACTTTTTTTCACATTGCGAAATTTTATATTACCTCATAATATGGTAATTTATATGATTAACCTAGTTACGTTTTTAAGGTTTCAATAGGGTTTATTTGTTAGTTTCCATGCAACATCGGATTGTGACGAGATTAGTTATAGTTATACCTAGTTGTAGACAGGGTCTACGTCACACTGCTAATCTGTATATATGTATTTATATTACTCACTAGCTGACCCGCCCCGGCTTCGCACGGGTTAATTAGTGTTACGTTTTATCTCACTCTTAAGGAAGAGAGAAGGAAGAGGGAAAAAGATAAGTAAAAAGTATGAATGGATGAAAGTGAAAGGATTTTATCCATTCACCCTTTTCCCTTAACTTTTCCTCCCTCCCTTCTCTCTTTCCCATAGTACAGGATAGGAGTGGACCTAATACTGAAGGTTGGATGTCTGTAATTTCTGAACCGCAGAACCGACGACCTTGAAATATCTACGGGACAATATTTAAAGTACCTCCTTTCTATCAAAAAAAGAATTAATTAAATCGGACTACGCGTTAATGAAATATTACAACTAATTGAAAACCACTTGACTAAACCACCTAACCACTTAACCGCTGATTAAATCACTTGACTTGATTGATTGACTAATTGAATTGTTATTTTTACTTTCATCCCCTCTCCCGAGGGAACCGTGCTCGGGATTAAAAGTAGCCCACCTCGTAATATGAACTCAAATCATGTCAGGTTTCTTTTGAATCCATTCAGTAGTTTTGGCGCGCGGCGTGATGCTCAGCCAACATACAGACAGACAGACCGACAGACAGACAAAAAAATAGTTTTGGCTTCAGTAACAAAAATAGGAAGCCCTCCAAAAAAATTTCAAAATATATTCAATGTTTAGAATTGGACCTGTTACAGTTTTATTATAGGTATAGATTATTTTATATTTTTAAGTTATGTCATAATCTTATTATCAGCCCGATATACGTCCACTGCTAAACACAGGCCTCCCCCATAAAACGCCACTTTGGACACTTATCATAGGGAGGATTTGCCATAATCACCACACTTGGCAGGCGGCTTGGTGATTGAAGATTTTAATGTACCGAGGAAAATGCTGCTGTTCATTCTCTGGATATTCCCTTAGCCGGCTCTTACGGCACCCATGCACGGGAAGAGATGGGGTCGTCCTATTTGCAAACCGGAGGGTTAAGTTACGTATCTTGTTACAGTTATGAAATAAATTATAAGGGTGCTGTCCCATAGGTACCTTATACAGTTCCTTACAAAGTTACGAGCCCTTTTGATGATCATCTCCAGGCGTGACGACGCTGCGACAACAAAACTACCTGCCTATGTTTTGGCCAAATAGCTGTGTAATACGGATTATAGGACAGTCTATTTTTACCGCTGCTGTAACCATAATGAAGCAAATCTGCGGATACATCATGGTTCATTAACACGAGAAATGCCAATAAACTAGCAAGTATACCACGGACGCTTACTAAAACTGCAAAATCACATCGAGTGATGGGACCTGGGGGCCTACCGTGAGCTCTTAGCGCGATTCAAAACAGAGCCTATAATATTGGATCGCTTTGTTTTTTTTGTATGCGGATTTTGACAAGCGATCCATTAAAACAGAGCCTGTTTTGAATCGCGCCAAGAGCTCACGGTACGCCTTCTGATGTTTACAACAGACTGCCTGACTGTATCATAGAAGCAACGAGTGCATCCACTTAAAAAAAAAAATTATAAGTTGGCACATTCAACAAGCGCTCTATTCATTCACGGAATTTATTAATATCACATATGTTTAGTAGTGCTGTTCCACATGTGTTTAGAAAATAAATGACGAATGTTTTATGTTAATTTAGTGTGTATTTATGTACTTAATCGTATAAATACATTTATAATTTAAATAAGTTCTTAAATATTTTTATTTTTATTGTAAAAAACTTCAACTCTCGTGTGATTGGTGATTTTTGGCAGTTTTCTATTTAATTCAGAAAATAATAAGACAACTACGAATTGACATTACCAGTTGTCCGGGTGGTATTAGCAGTGTTGCCAACGGTTTAACTAGCTCTCCACCAGATTCAACTTCTAAAACCACCAGAAAACCACTAACAAAAATAGCCCTATTTTCGATTTCACTAAATTTTCCACTAAACTAATTTTCATTAGTATTTACCAGTTTTTACGCAAGAAAATAATGTATAATAGCAATTGTAATTAGTAAATAAGCATACAATTATTAGAATCAACAAGTCAAAGTGAGTTTCGAGCGATCACTGACCACGTATCTTGTAGTTCCAGGCAAGTATACCCCATCGTAGGACATGCCATTGCTTAACAACATCAGGCGAGACAGTGGTCAAATGCTTGAACTAACTGCAACTAGTAGTTCTGTGAACAGTCGACCTCACGTTAGGCGCGGATTCAGAAATTGGTAACTTAAACCAAATCCTGGTTATCCAAATAAAAAAAAATTCCTCGTTGGTCCAAGTTTCTGAAACGACAGTGCGAGTGCGAAAGTTCACCTAGGTAATCAGCGCTATAGAAATATAATATGTAGAAATGAACACCACTGTAACACAAGGTACATATGGACCAACTAAATTGAAAAGCGCGAGCGGAGCGAGCGCGAAAAGTTTTTCAATCACACCCTGAAAGAATTTGGCAAAATAAATTTAGGAAGAGCTCAAATGCTTTTGTGTTGAGCTTGACCACAAACCCCCTGAATCTGTCACTGCTCCGAAATATAAGTGTTTGAAACAACTTACTCTTTTCCCGTAATTTTTATTAAAATCTAAACTTACGCTTATCTACATTAGAGCCTTTGAGGACTTTGAGCTTAGATTATCAACCGTATTCACAAAAATAACTTTGCTAGGTCATTTTCACACTATGTTGCGCTAAATGCGGCTCTACGATGGGGTAATTTGAGCTACTCTGTTCAAACTAGACTAAAACTACACTATTTGCCAACAACTAATGCCATGGAATTCCACCGCCATATTACCAACTAGCTGACCCGCCCCGGCTTCGCACGTGTCAATTAGTTTTACGCTTTATATCAGTCTAAAGAAAGAGAGAAGGAAAAATATAAGGGAAAAGGATGAATGGATGAAACGGCGCCTTCACCTTCATCCCTTCTCTTTCCCATAGTACAGGAAATGGGTAGGAGTGGCTTTGGACCTAATACTGAAGACTGCATGCATTGGCGTATCTAGGAATATATTCCAGGAGGGGCCGGGCCGGGTATTAACTATATTAATATATGCAAATGTAATGGCCTTAAGGCCTCTAGGTTTGTATAGGTCGTAGCATTTTAATGTGATCTCTTTGATCTGATAATAAACACGTTACCTATTGTAGAAAATAGGTGGTCAATAAGATACTACCTAAAATGAATGCGCAGCGAGCGCGAAAATTTACCTAATCAGTGCTATAGAACTATAATTATGTAGAAATTAAGGGCACTGTAACACAAGGCATAAAGTAATTTAAAAAGCGCAAGCAGAGCGAGCGCGAAGATTTTTCAATCATAGGCAGTTAGCCTGACAGATTTTGGTACAATAATTTTAGGAAGAACTCAGATACTTTAGTGTCGAGCTTGCGCCCCTTAGCCCTTTAAATCCAGCACTGCTCAGATTTTTTTAAAACAATTTTACTCGTTAGTTATTCCGTAATTTTTACAAAATCGAAACTACTCTTACATGTTAATCTAATTTTTTCTTTGGTCTGATAATAAACTCTTACCCATTGTAAACAAACTAACAAGATAATAAAAATAATGCGCGAGCGCAGCGAGCGCGAAAAAACATAATCAGCACTGGCGGACTGATCGGACTGTAATATGTAGATATTAACGCCATTGCAACACAAGGCACAAAGTAAATTAAAAACCGCGAGCGGAGCGAGCGTGAAAATTTTTCAATAAATACCCTGACAGATTTTTACAAAATAATTTTAAAAAGAACGATTAAAGATTTCAATAATATGAATCGCGAAAGTTAATACCTAATTTTAAATAAAACAACGGCTAATGAATAATTTTAGTCTGTAACTTCGTCATCGTTGGTTTCAGATTGATACGATTCTTAGTACCGATTTCTTTGTTTGATTAGAACTACTAAACCACTAGAAAAAACCACCAGCCACTAAACGCAATTTTTCGCCACTAAACGAAGGGTCGAAACCACCAGTTCTAGTGGTAAAACCACTAAGGTGGCAACACTGGGTATTAGCATCATGGTTACCCTTTCTAGAAGACCGTTTCCTTCACTACCCCAATTAATTATGAAGGTAGACTATAAAACAACGGCTCATCCACATACCACCACAGTTGTATTATAACTAAGGCCCTTGTTGGACCACTATCTTAGATTAACAAAATATGACGCAGCCAAGCACCTGTAAAAATAACAGGACAACATATGTTTTACTGAGAGGCTATGATATTAGAGTGAGTGTGGGAGAGTTAGATAGCGTGGCTATGTCACTTTCAAACCGATACTGACTGGTTTGAGTCCCGCTCAGCCCTAAGTTATGTGTGGAATTAGCACTTGCTCTTACAAAGGTGACGGAAAAGATCGTGAGGAAACTGGCATGTTTAATGGTGGGTTTTTTGATCCATAGTTAAGGTAACCAATGGTTAAAAGTTCTAACAAATTTTGACCATTGGTTAGAATTTGTAGCATTTTTAACCATTGGTTACCTTAACTACGGATCAAAAACCCCATCCTTAGGGTGTAATTAAGTTAAGGGTAATAATTAATGTAATTCACTTTTAACCAATGGTTAAAAGTTCTAACAAATTTTGACCATTAGTTAGAATTAGTTAGGATTTTTAACCATTGATTGATTACCTTAACTACGCATCAAAAACCCACTCTTAGAGTTGCAAAAATTCATGAACTCTTGTCATTATTACTGACTAGCACTTGGCCGGCGTGGTGGTTGAGTGCGATTCAAACTCAATGGCGGCTATGAAGTCGGCGCAAAACACTGCGCAGTAGCAAAAATTAGATGTGCGCGGGAAGAGGTAAGCGGTGTGCGCAGCGTGCAGGTTTATTGGGCTTATACTTTGATGAGGGAAGTAAGAGGATCAGAAATATGTCACGTGACTTGCGGCAATTTCTCACCACAATATGACGGCGGTACCGCCCACTATGCATACAAACCTCAACTTGATTACACTAAAACAACGAGAAATCTTATATACTCTTTGGTGCTCGGCATATCACCATAACATGGCGGTTGAGCCGCAAGGCCTGTTTTGTATAGATAACTTTGTGCCGGATCCTTATTACTCCCTCATCAAAGGGCTTATGACATCAATGACAATCAACACAGCCAACACCTTTTGCTGACATAAATAATATTATGTCGAGCAGAGATGGTTGCAATTTCGGCAAGGACCACGCCCATCTCTTCCCACGGATGCCGAACGAGCCAGCCTTACCCAGGGAATGGGCATCAGCATTGTCCTCAATCTGCATTAGGCAGAGTCTACTGCGACCATCAGAAGTGATGATGCGAAAACCATCAAGCCATCCGAGTTTTTGAAACGGCCTTCAATTGTAAAGCCATTACCCACGATTAGGCCGGAATGAGAATGTAATGATCGACCGCTGACCGCTGTCGAATGGCCATCAGTTGTGGACACGGCGATAACGATCGTGCTCATTAACGCCATTTGTTTTCAGTGTGTGTACGACATTTTTTCGACTTCGTTAATCCTAACTACCCTGGTTTTGGTTTATCAGATTTGGGGCAGATGGATTTCAAATAATAGTTTGTTCTTACAATAGATTGTAACGGACGTGACGTCAACCGCCCCTTCCGCCAGCCAGAAATGCCAGCCATGCCATGCCTTGGAGGGGAAAGTATGTCAATATAAGCCAATACTATGATTCATTCCTGTTGCAATTTTATAAGAAGGAACAATTACAAGAAGTTGATATTCTAATGAACATTACCTACGTAGCGGTAATAATATTTTGTATGTTGTTTCTATCTATCAAGTTTGAAAGAGGCCAAGATAAGACGAGAGAAACCATTGAGTTTGATATATTCCACTGTTATGCAAAGAGTTTATTAGTAAGGGGTACATACTCGGAGAGCAGAAATCTTTATTTAATTAAATACTTTTTTCATAGAAAATATTCAACCTCTAAAATACATATTCTGGTATCTACCTACAATACCTACTTACAACATGCTGGCCATGGTACTCATCGAGCGATACGCTGCAGTCGCTGCAGTACGTAGTACTATTATGATTATGTGGCTGCAGTACAGACCTACCTAAAGCGCGTTTAGACAGCATTAGCCAGTTCATTTCAAGCATCAAAATATTCATCTATCTTTTCTTGTGGTACGTTTCCGCCACTTGCATACCTAAATAGAGGAATGCCTCATCAAGATAATATTTTTTTCAACACATTTGCTCAAAAAAATGCATTTACGAAGCCTGTATACATTGTTCGAAAGTTAAACATTACTCACCATACAACGGAGCGTGCGGTAAAATAGGTACTCTCACCTAAGTACCTATTTTACCGCTTTGTTGTATAGCACCGTGACCTTTACGGTTTATTTTTAATTTCAATAAAACATATAAGAATTTCACCAAAGAGTTTCACATTACGAGAATGAATAAGCTGAATGATCGAAACTCCTTGGAAGGGTCTTTGTTGCTGAATACGTTTGTCTCACTTTAATACTAAAGAGAAAATGAAACTAAAGAAGTAGTTCTAATTTTCACCACACGCACGTGGCGCCATTTGCATTGTAAATGTGTGCCATTTTAGCCCATTTTCATATTAGATTAGAAACATCAAAGATTGTTTGTTACGACTTTCCCACTAATAAACAAAAGTTTGTTTAATTACCTATTGTACTGTTTTCTCGCGAATGTGTTGAAAAACGTTGTATGATACGCGTGCGGAAATCTCGGGCTTACATTTGTCTACTCATTTGTAAAAACCAACTTACCGCCCTAATATCATAAATAACTATTACAATGCAATAACTTTGTCTTCAAATTAAAATTAACCTTCAAAATGAGCACAAAAACGTGGCTATAATAAAACAAAAAGTACAAAACCGATGAAAAAATACTTCATTATGCCGTAGTAAATATTTTAACGCTGCAATGTCCGTAGTCCTATGTAGGTTATACCTAAAAACATTTCAGTTTATGCTATCATATTGTGCATGGAAATTCTATGACTTGGTTATAGTTTTGAGAAGTTTAGAAATATTATAGTTAAATTAGCCCTACTTGCCATGAAGTGTGCCATTCTAGGTAGAGTGTGATTCAAACGTAATGGCGGCTGTGAGTGGGCGCGAAACGATGCGCAGTAGCAAAAATAAGTTGCGCGTGGGCAGAAGTAAGCGGTCAGCGCACTTCACAGCCGCCATTTAGTTTGAATCACAGTCGTTCGGAGAGATAGTTCAGACCACAGACTACTAAGAGATTCAGTCACAGACCTAGAATATTTTCTATAAGTACTCTTCTCTTTGGAAAGAGTCCGTCGAACGCGCGTGTTTGTTTTACTTTCAATGTATGGAGTGTACAGAAACGTGGCGAATTTACTTAGTGGCAAATGTACAACAACCCATGTTGAGCAATGCATTACGGAGCTCAAGTGGAGGTGGGCAGGACACTTAATTGGCTAGGAGAAGGGACGGTATATAGGTGGCCGAACCCGTTAACAGAATGGTGGCCCAGACGCAAAGAGACCAGTAGCCAGACCAGGGGGCGTACCGTGAGCTCTTAGCGCGATTCAAAACAGAGCATATATTGGATCGCTTTGTTTTTTTTGTATGGGGATTTCGACAAGCGATCCAGTACAGGCTCTGTTTTGAATCGCGCTAAGAGCTCACGGTATGGCCCCAGGGTACTACTACGGGGACTAGAATGGGTAGATGAATGTTTAGGATTTAGGGTAGGACGTGGATGAGATCGGCGCAGTAAGGCCAGACATAGGTCATGGTGTGATAAAGAAAATACCTATGTCCAGCAGTGGATCGATACAGGCTAAAATGATGATGGTGTATAGATAATGTGACGATTCAAATACTTAAGTTTTTTTTTTTTTTTTATGTGATTGAATGACGTGACGAGCTAGTCGTTCACCTGATGTTAAGTGACACGGCCGCCCATAACAGTTGCAGTGTCACCCGGAACTTTAAAACAATAGTTTCGCGCGACACTGCACTGCGCACGTCATCCTGAGACATCACCCAGTCTAATAATCAGATTACTAGACTGAGTGATCAGATCATAAAGTCTCATTTGCCCAGTAATTTCACTAGCTACAATTCCCTTCAAACCGGAACACAGTAGTGCTTGCACACTACTGCTTGGCGGCAGAATAACTGGCAAAGCGGTGGTACCTACCTAGACGAACTTTGCAGAAAAGTCCTACCACCTAGTAAAGTGTGACTTAAGGCGAGGCTTTTCCGGATCTTTAGGTATTTTACGCTGCCTCAAGCCGCACTTTTTGAACGCACGACGTATTCATTTACGCGACCCAAAAGTTGTGTGCGATGCGCCGCGCGCACCTGTTTCGCTCGTTAGCCACGTTATGTAACTCAGTAGCGGAGATCAAGTCGCTTTGAGAATAGAGTTAGTTTATGTTCTGGATTGACATAATAATATAATAATTGTGAACCTACCGTTATTTTATTAGATAAAAAATACGTATGAGATACAACCGTGTTTTTAATGCTATTTTTGGTTATTATTATTATTATTGTAATACCTACCCAGTCCCATGGTAATAACGACTTCAATTACCTTATTTCCAGTAGGTAGGTATAATAATGATAAATGGTACGATTAAAATGTTATAATGTTAAAAAAAGTACATGATGCAGGTATAATTTTGAACAATTTTTTTTCCGCCCAGCTGCCTATAGCTTTTTCACACTTGCCCCCACCTGTCCCCACCAGCCGCTCACCTGCCCATAGCTTTTTCACACTTGCCCCCACCTGTACCCACCAGCCGCTCACCTGCCCATAGATTTTTCACACTTGCCCACACCTGCTTACGCTTGCTCACGCCTGTCCACATTTGCCCACACAAACTGCCTATTAGCCCATGCCTGCTAGCACATTTTCAAACTTACCCAAACCTGGATACTTTTGCCCACATCAGCCCAGCTGCCCATAGCTTTTTCACACTTGCCCCCACCTGTCCCCACCAGCCACTTACCTGCCCATAGCTTTTTCACACTTGCACACACCTGCTTACGCTTGCCCACGCCTGTCCACATTTGCCCACACAAACTGCCTATTAGCCCATGCCTGCTAACACATTTTCAAACTTGCCCACACCTGCCTACTTTTGCCCACATCAGCCCAGCTGCCCATAGTTTTTTCACACTTGCCCCCACCTGTCCCCACCAGCCGCTCACCTGCCCATGGCTTTTTCACACTTGCCCCCACCTGTCCCCACCAGCCGCTCACCTGCCCATGGCTTTTTCACACTTACCCACACCTGCTTACGCTTGCTCACGCCTGTCCACATTTGCCCACACAAACTGCCTATTAGCCCATGCCTGCTAACACATTTTCAAACTTGCCCAAACCTGGATACTTTTGCCCACATCAGCCCAGGTGCCCATAGCTTTTTCACACTTGCCCCCACCTGTTCCCACCAGCCGCTCACCTGCCCATAGCTTTTTCACACTTGCACACACCTGCTTACGCTTGCCCACGCCTGTCCACATTTGCCCACACAAACTGCCTATTAGCCCATGCCTGCTAACACATTTTCAAACTTGCCCACACCTGCCTACTTCTGCCCACATCAGGCCAGCTGCCCATAGCTTTTTCACACTTGCCCCCACCCGTCCCCACCAGCCGCTCACCTGCCCATGGCTTTTTCACACTTGCCCCCACCTGTCCCCACCAGCCGCTCACCTGCCCATAGCTGTTTCACACTTGCCCACACCTGCTTACGCTTGCCCACGCCTGTCCACATTTGCCCACACAAACTGCCTATTAGCCCATGCCTGCTAACACATTTTCAAACTTGCCCAAACCTGGATACTTTTGCCCACATCAGCCCAGGTGTCCATAGCTTTTTCACACTTGCCCCCACCTGTCCCCACCAGCCGCTCACCTGCCCATAGCTTTTTCACACTTGCACACACCTGCTTACGCTTGCCCACGCCTGTCCACATTTGCCCACACAAACTGCCTATTAGCCCATGCCTGAAAACACATTTTCAAACTTGCCCACACCTGCCTACTTTTGCCCACATCAGCCCAGGTGCCCATAGCTTTTTCACACTTGCCCCCACCTGTCCCCACCAGCCGCTCACCTGCCCATAGCTTTTTCACACTTGCACACACCTGCTTACGCTTGCCCACGCCTGTCCACATTTGCCCACACAAACTGCCTATTAGCCCATGCCTGCTAACACATTTTCAAACTTGCCCACACCTGCCTACTTTTGCCCACATCAGCCCAGGTGCCCATAGCTTTTTCACACTTGCCCCCACCTGTCCCCACCAGCCGCTCACCTGCCCATGGCTTTTTCACACTTGCCCCCACCTGTCCCCACCAGCCGCTCACCTGCCCATAGCTGTTTCACACTTGCCCACACCTGCTTACGCTTGCCCACGCCTGTCCACATTTGCCCACACAAACTGCCTATTAGCCCATGCCTGCTAACACATTTTCAAACTTGCCCAAACCTGGATACTTTTGCCCACATCAGCCCAGGTGCCCATAGCTTTTTCACACTTGCCCCCACCTGTCCCCACCAGCCGCTTACCTGCCCATAGCTTTTTCACACTTGCACACACCTGCTTACGCTTGCCCACGCCTGTCCACATTTGCCCACACAAACTGCCTATTAGCCCATGCCTGCTAACACATTTTCAAACTTGCCCACACCTGCCTACTTTTGCCCACATCAGCCCAGCTGCCCATAGTTTTTTCACACTTGCCCCCACCTGTCCCCACCAGCCGCTCACCTGCCCATGGCTTTTTCACACTTGCCCCCACCTGTCCCCACCAGCCGCTCACCTGCCCATAGCTTTTTCACACTTGCACACACCTGCTTACGCTTGCCCACGCCTGTCCACATTTGCCCACACAAACACAAACCGTCGTTTGCTGCTGGACTCGTACGATTTTTTAAATGCATAACTTAATTTTTTTTTCCTTTTATTACATTTGTTACCCATTTTATTAATCTTTTTTTATTCACTTCTTAGTTAAGTTACTCGAAATAAACAATTAAATTAAATTATTCTATTTATAAATTAAAATTTACGATTAGCGTACCTTCGCGTCGTAGAGCGCAAAAATTTGGCATACGTCCGGCGTCGACGGGCTCTGCGAGCGGACTGGCGGCCCCGAAAACGCGCTCGGATGCCATGACTCCAAGATATAAATTCATATAAAATTACCGTATTAACTTTTTAACATTTTTATTAATGATTTAAATTTTTTGATCAATACATAATGCATTAAAAATTATTTAAATAATACGATTCGTATAAAACAAGTTGAATAGTCATTTCAAAAAATGTAAGATAGAGGTGACTTTGGATTTTTTTTCGATCGAGTGAAGTTATTCCTTTTATGTATAAGTTTTATGGTTTAACTCAAAGACATCCTTAAGAATAACATATATTTTTTTCATATCTAAAAGTGTGGTTTATCTCAGAGAAAAGTCTGTTCTTACAAGGGCGTTTTTGGGCCAGTCTCGCCTTAAGCGTGTAATTTTGATTCAGGTTACTTTTTGGTTAGGTGCCTTTTTAAGCATTTAAAGAGTTTTTAGACAGCTCCATATTTTATTCATTTCATTAAAATACAAGATCGAAAAGTATCCTGGTAAAATATACCTACCTAGTTGTTATGTTCTACGCAACCTTGGGAATGAATCTCATCACTAAGTTTTTGCTACAACTAATATAATTTGCATTATTTATCAGATTCATAGTCATTGCGCTACTCTACCTACAATTACTCTACAACTTAATAGCCTACTGTTTTACTTTGCTCTTATTTTTTTTTCCACACTATGAAGTCAGAATATTATTATTACAAAGACCACAGATTAGAGAACAAAATTGAGAGTACCCTACTTACATAAGCCTATAGATTACTTACCTATAGGTACTTATTAATATCTTATGGTGCAACAAAGACTATGCGGAAAAAATGCAAAGTTCCCAAGGAACTAAATAACTACACCAGGATCAGGGACGTTTAATTTATCAAAGATCAAAATATACACAGACCTGTAGAATATAGCTACAACGTCGAACTGGCCATAGAGTGAACAGTGTTTGCCACCCGGGTCCAGGAATGCGCGGGCATGGGGGCTGCGGGTTTACCTATAGGTATTTTTGCTTGTTACACGGAAAAAATTAAACAAAGTTTACAACTGGTAGCTACTTCTATAATAATATTGAATACACGATTATATTTAATTAAATTTAAGTTGAATAACTTTTGTAACCTAGCTTAGGCATTGTTTATATTGTATCTGGCGAAAGAGGCCTGGACCTCATAATACGGGCTCTGAGCCTAGTGTGGGATCCAGGTTTTCTAACTAAATGTAAATGTTACCTACCAATGCGCTATCTAAATAAATGTATTTTTTCTTAATTTATGTTCTGCGAACGGTAGACCTCGCGAACACAAACGTTTTTGCAACAATTGTGTTTCAAATCAACACAATTTTCTTAAAAAGATTTAAGCATCATTACGTCATTCTAAATTCACTAACTTTGTGAAAAGTCATGCGAGTGTTTTTTTTTCTGTAATCGAATGACGTGACGAGCTAGTCGTTCACCTGGTGTTGAGCGACACGGCCACCCATAACAGATTGCAGTGTCACTCGGAACTAGTCGGCACTCTAAATTAGTTTCGCGTGACACTGCGCACTGCCCACGTCATCTTGAGACATCACGTCTGACGTCAGTTCGTTAAGTCTCATTTGCTCAGTAATTTCACTAGCTACAATGCCCTTCAAACCGGAACAAAGTAGTGCTTGCACACTGCTGCTTGGCGGTAGGATAACTGGCAAAGCGATGGTACCTACCTAGACGTACTTTACAGAAAAGTACTAGACCTAGTAGCGGTGAGATTCCACTTGTACGTTCTATTTTGAGTTAAAGTTAAACATCCCAGTAGGCAATGACGTACCTACGTACCTATCCCACCTGTAGAACTATATCTCATCCCATAAACAGGCACCTTCATCTGTCATAAACTGCGCAGCATTGTGGCCACTTCGGTATGTACGCACAGGTCGGGGGTACATCGTAAATATGGCGTAATTTTAGCCGAATTTCCCTGGCGTGGTTTTGGTTTATTTGATGGAACATACAATATTTATGGCTAACCATCTTCTGACCTTTGTTAAGAAATGTGGTGTCAGATAGCAATCATCAATATTGATATATTTATATATAAGGCTATGTTCTGACTGACATACCTACAACATATTTCGCAGATTTGCCAACTGCAGCGCGGACGTAAAGACTACCCTATTCAAAGCGTATTGTTTGTGCATGTATACGTGTCAGCTGTGGATAACGTTCACTCGGAAAGTCATTAACACGATAACGGTCCAGTACAATGATGCGTACCGGGTCCTTACGAAGCTGCCGAGATGCTGTAGTACGTCAAACATGTTGAAGCAAGGGTTCCCGACTTTTTCGCGGTCATTAGATCGCGTGTGGCTTCATTGGAGCAGACTGCGCCGCTCTGGTAACAGAGTACTCGAGGCTGTCTCTGACTCTGACTGACTGACTCTGGCTGCTGTGTCCAGAGTCCGATATTTACACATGGGTGCACATCTGTGCACATGAACGAAAACAAAAGATGACGCAGCACGACAGTGCGCAGCCATTGTCGTATTTTTTTTTTTTTTTTTTTTTTTTTTGTTCTTGTATTTTGGCTCCACACATAGTGTATTTAGCCAGTGTCAAGTATTGTAGTTTTTCATCGTATTATGAAATATTTCATGTAAAGTCAAGTCTTAGTCACACTCAGTCAGGGTAGTCATAGTCCAGTCTAAGTCAGGTAGTCATAATCCAGTCTAAGTCATGTCCTAGTAAAGTAGTGGCAACTTTACTAGAGGCTTCTATGGAATTTTGGAAGCAACACGAAAAACCACGTTTCACTACATTATATCACTTGCCCACACTTATACTCGTAATTCAGCACTTAATGCGTAAAATGCCACTAATTTTAAACATTAACACTAGAAAAAGCATAAGTTTTGTTAAATAATACAATGCAACGACGTGAACTTTTTCACGTTCCCGCCAAAAAAATCGTCGTATTTATTATTATGCATAAGTTATGCAGGTATCCGTTTTTTTTTGTTTTTCAATATTCAAGCTGCTGAACCTATAGACATAATATTGGGGGTGTCATTCTTTTAAGTCATGGATACCTATCTAATAAGAAAGGATTTATGAAAATTCATCCCTAAGTACGAGGAGATCGACATGACAACTAAATCCAACGATATCTTTCAAAATTAGCAAATTGAAATAGCTATGGGCAGGCCACATCGCTCGCAGAACCGACAACTGATGGGGAAGAAAAGTACTCGAGTAGCGACTACGAACCGGAAGACGCAGCGTAGGGCGGCCGGCTGAACCGACGACTTGGTCAAACCGTGGTGAGTCGTTGGATGCAAGATGCAAGTAGCCGGTCAAAGTGGCGCTCTATAAGGGAGGCCTATGTTTAGCAGTTGCGTATAATTTAAAGTACCCATCAATTTTGTTATAAAAGGTTTTAAATGAAACTCCTCAGCATTGTAACGTTAATTTTATTTCTTTAAATACGTAATAAATTATTTATTATCTAAATCTAAGACATATATTAAAATTTTGTAAGGTACAACGTGTTAATTAAAACATAACCAGGAGGGCTCACTATTTTTTGTACATATTATAACAGATAAATTAGGGGTTCCTCCAGTTATGTGAAAATTTACTTCTTGTAAGAAAAAAGAGACTTGTCTTGACTTGACTTGTCTTGTCTTGTCTTGTCTTAAGTGAGATCATGAGATGTACAATTCTATTTAGGTGGACTTTTTAAGTTTTTTCATCAGCAGAAATTATTTAATAAACTACCTAATTAATATTTAAAAATACCATTCATTCAAGTTGTTTTATTTCTATAAAGTCCACAATTTTCAAGACTTCATTATTTTTTTATCTAATTGATGTTTTGCTTAGATTACATTTGTATTTATGTAATAATTTAATGTGGTAGTTTATTAACATAAAATATACTTAGTAATTTTATATTTATAAATTATCTAAACATACTGACAATATTATAAATAAGTAAGTACAGCTAAACCTACTTCGGTATTGTTCTATTTTATCTCAAATGTACTTACATAATAATTAAAATCAAAGTGGTTATGTAGCTATTAATTATAATATTACCTATATTTTTATTATTAATGCAAGTTAAAGTCTGCTATGGCTGGCTCAATTTAACATGTTAATTAAAAAAAAGAAATTACTAGGTATCTAAAGTAACCTATCATCTTTTAAGGCTTTAACACACGAATCCAGAGGATGCAGTTGCACGCAGTCAACCATCTCGCAGTCGGTTGCAGTCGTAGCACATGGCGTGCCCACTATAATATTTATACAGACCTCTGCATCCTAATATTGCCGCAACACATCTTAAAGATCAGTATTAAAGACAGAACAACGCTCTAGGGCCTTACCATCACTTCAAGATTCAATTAAATACCTAAAGTGAATCGCTACAATACACTTTTACACAATACACAGCGATTCACTTTGGGTCTTCTTTTGAATCGCGCTAACAGAAAGGAAGGCTGATGACTGCAACCGATCACGACTATAAATAAATAAATGCTGCTGTTATTATTTGTACAATCTATATAACGGGTTAGATACGATGTCGAATTTAATTTGTTACTCTGTGACACTGTGTCCGTAAGTTTTTTTATAACACGGACAGACCAACAAGCTGACGGCCCGTCAGTGTGTTAGAGCCTTAGTATTAGTTCAATAGTTTTATAAATATTTAGACTAGGGAATGAGATCAAAATATGCCTAATCTAGATCACGACTATATAAATAAATATAATTCTTCAAGTTGTGAGTATAATAAATACAGGGCAATTTATTAATAAAAACTTTTATCCTTCAGTTCTTCGTTATTTCAATAAAACTTCTAAATTATTGAGAAATCCCTAAAGTCCGTAATATAAAGGCTTCCTTTTACACAAGCGCTTTTTTTGCTTACAACCGCGTAGCAACAGCATTCCGCTCATATTTTTTAATCTTTCTTAGGTATAACTTTGCCTCTAGGTATTTGTACCTAATTACACTTGTGCAAAGGGTACACACAATAAATATTTTTTAAGTAAATGTTTTGGTTTTCAAAACCAACTTCGTAGCAAAATATAGCTAAGATTAACAAAAATACGCATTGAGTCAGTCCAGTCTTAAAACTAAAAACGATACATAAAAAATGAGCGTAAGTAATTTTAATTAATCTTAACATTCAGAATTACAGATATGACAATACTCCTGCAGAGCTAAAAGCATTTCAGGTAACGCTACCGGCTCGATAAAGTCGTTTGAAATGTCGAAGATGGAGTTGACGATCGACGGATTGTGTCGGCGCGTGAAACGCGCGATTACGGGTGGCGTATTTGGCATGACGTCGGCTGGTGGCATATTCCGCGCGATCGGGTGTGTGAAGTGCCTAAAATGTCTACCGGCGGCGGCCGAGCCCCGTCCACAGCAGGCCAGGGTCGTGATGGTTAGCGCCCGGGTAAACGCCGTCGGTCTCCACGAACGATCTGCGGTTGTAGGTTCTACGGTACAACGACATATTGATAGTATTTTATAAAGATAAAATAATTATAAAATAGGGACAAGATTGATTTAAAAATAATATTCTACGATAAGGTCACAATTTACTAATAAATACTGTTACAAATAAAATTACAAAAATACCGAAGAGTTAAAGAAATTAAAATTAGAACGGAGTATTGAATCATTACAATACCTAAGTAACATCGCTTGTTTCTTTAGGACCTGGCGGTATACATTATTTGGTCTATTTAATTCTAAAGTAGGCCCATGAGTACCTCTCCTCAGGTCAAAGAATAGAGGTCACAATAGGACCGTAATGGGGCCATAGACGGCTAGCTACGCCGTAGTAGATAGATTCTGAAAATTCAAACGTCACGGAAACGCTATCTCTTCAGTGACATTTGTTTAAATAGCTATTTGTAACTTGATCTTGTTTTTGTTACAATTGTAAACCAACCTTTTCTTTTTAAAATAATTTTGAAAGCTTGTAAGCATAACGCAATGAGTTTAGGTACACGTAACAACATATTAAAGCAACCTTTAAACACAAATAAAGACCGTAATCTAGTAAGTATAAGTCACACATTACAATAAAACGTACGAGCATTCCTTCACCGTACGACACCAATAATTAGGTATGTAGTGAAGGGTTCTTACCGACATTTCTTAGGCTTAGGTATAGTTAAACAATCCCACCTGATGTTGCCGGTGGGTCGCAGGGGGCGCAGCGCGTGCAGGCGTCGCATGCCGGTGCCGCCGCCGCCACTGCCTGTCGGGGTAAATAAAATTCTATCTTTTATGTTGATACAAGTTGTTGTTGTGCTCATTCCATCATCCCCTTTCCATCATAGAACTACAAGGCTTGGTGATTCTTCACACCTTACGTCGTTAGTGTACCACAAGTCCGCACTATGCGTTGTGCTGAGTCATTCATAGTCCGAACGGCCAAGGAATGGATTGCTTTTCAGTGTTTTCTCATGGGTATAACCTGGATATTTTCAAGTCAAGTGTGAATGGGCGTCTCATGGGCAAACGTGCTCCACCTTAGACAACTTCGTCACTTACCATCAGGTGAGATGTTGTCAAACGTATGCCCATTTTAGCATAAAAAAGTCATTTAAAAAAATTATGGTTTATCATCATCATCAACACCCTGAAAACGTCCACTGGTGAACATAGGCTTCCCCGAGAGTGCCTCATTGAACGGCTGCTTGCCTCCTGCATCCATCGGATCCCCGCGGTTTTAACTAGATCGTCGGTCCATCTGGGGGCGTCCCGGGGGGGCAGTATGCGCATCCCATTGATGCAGGAGGCGAGCAGCCGCTCAAAGTGGCGCTCTCTGGGGGAGGCCTATGGCCAACAGTGGACGTCTTCAGGCTGATGATATGTATACAGATTAATTTTAGTGTAAAGGTGTACTAGGTGGTAGGACTTTTCTGTAAGAGTTCGTCTAGGTAATAATAGGTACCACCGCTTTGCCAGTTATTCTGGCGCCATCCAAGAAGCAGTGTGCAAGTCACATTTGCACAGTAAAATTACTAAGCAAATGTGACTTTTTGAACTACCAGTTTTTGAGTCCAGAAATCTTATAAGTAGACTGTGCTGATGTCTCAGGATGAGCTGCGCTATACAGCGTCACGCAAAACATTAGAATATAAAGATATGGACAGCTAGACAACATATCTGTCTGTCATCTTTAATGTCATGGTAATGTCTTATTTTCCTATTTCCTGTGAAGCAGGAAGCCCGAACTATCCTTAAACGAATCTAATTGACAACGCGGTCGCGTCAGCCACGCGTCTTGAGGTTATTGAGAGAGGTACAGTCAGCTCTATAAAGTTCTCAGACTATATAGAACAAGTGGGTTGATTGTACTGTCCGAGAACCAAATTACACATTGCGAAGTAGGAAGTGCAAATGTTAATGCCTTTAAGCATTAAATTGATTTTAATATTGATTTTATTGTAATAGGCTTGTTATATTTGACATTTTTGATATTAAGCACTATGTAATTTTGCTTAATTATGCTTGCTTAGTGTGTACAATAATTGAATTTTATTATTTTTAAATAAATTATCTAGTTTTGACTTGTAAAAGTGCTAAAATTAGCCTATTTGCAATAAAAATTTTGAGTTTTGAGTTTTGAATTGTTCAGCGTTTTAGTCTTTCTAAATTTTATTGCAGTTTAGCTTTTCTGCATTTTAGTCTTTCTGCTCTTAGTCGTTCTACCCTGGTAGTCATTTTGCTTTGTAGGCAGTCTGATCATAAAAAAGTACGAACTTAGAAGCTTGTCAATCTTTTGTGCAGACGAGCACCAGAGTTTAGTTTAAATCCCACAAACCTACACCTAGGCACCTAAACCTACCTATCTAGTTAATACCTACATCGTTTTCGGTAAAATCAACGTGTAAGTAATTGGTCACATTTTTAAGTGATGAGTGCGCTGTGTGTACCTATGTGAAGTACAATGCGAAGTGAAATCGCACGGTATTTTTTCTGTTTCACATTGATCTTGCAGGATGCGTGACACCGTGTGAACGTTTTTTTAGACTTAACACTACAAAAACAAGCAACTAAATACTTCACATCACACATCAGCATCATCATCAGCCTGAAGACATCCTCTGCTAAATATAGGCCTCCCCAATAAAGGAACACTTATCATAAAGGGGGTTTACCGTAATCACGACGCTTGCTTGGCAGGCGTCTTAGTGCAAACGATTTCAATATTGTACCGAGGAGAATGCTGCTGCCCATTCCCTGGCATTCCCTGCTGCCTTGGCATTCCCTGCTGCCCTGGTATTCCATTAGCCCACTCTTACGGCACCCACGGGAGAGATGGGGAACACTTGCTATAGGTAAGACCTAGGAGAGTTGAAACAATTTTCACGTTTTACCCCAGATCTCGTAATCAAAAAGGCAGATTTGCATGAAACTATAGTATCTCTTTGTAGCAGTTTCCCTCAAATAATGAAATTCTTACTGGAAAAGACTTTAACCAGTATGTTTTCTTTGAAAAATATATTCACAACAAGTAATTCGCACGCGACGCCGGTCGTATCAGCGGGACGCACGTTAGTTGTAAGCACAGGTTGTAAGTAAAAACGGCCGTGTTGCCAGCTCTCCAACGTACATAGACACCGAAAAATTGAGACTGTTTCAACTTACCTCTGTTTCAACTCTCCTCGGTCTCCCCTACTTACTTCACAATGTGTAAATAATCTAGTCGAGCAAAATTATTTCCGTTTACTTAACAATTTGAAGTCTGTTTACTGCCATTGTTTGATAACGTCCTTTGCAAAGGGCATAGTTTCCTCGTACCCGAGCGTAATATTTAATTTGTTTTGTCTTTGCGAAGGTGTGAAGTCAATGTCGTTGAACGCGTGAGAAATATGAGGAATTAGCATTTTTACCTTATTTGTGTTGATAGACGATCAGTCACTCGAAGCGTCTACGAGTGGTGTTATCGGATAGCTTTATAGGATCTTTAATGTACATGACTAGCAAGAACCAGATGGAGAAGGTATTAGTCGTGCACTGAAGCCACATTTAGAGGTCAACGTACCCGTCACAGAATAGATAAATGTGCTAAGAGAATTCATGTTCAAATATAAATAATCCAAAAGGACAATAAAAACAAAAGTAAAAAAAGTGCAAAAAAAAAGAAAAAAGTATGGTGCATAAATATTTTCTGAAATTGTAACTGCTGCTATATATTATTTACTGTTACTATAATCCATCCTTCTTTTAAATGATGTATTAGTTTATTATAAATAAACTAATACATAAAAAAAATCAAAACAATCAGTTCTATTAAATTGTTTTGCACCGTTATATTATTATCTCTCTACTGATACTATACATCCAAAGGTTGTTTAGAAGAGATCGCTGTAAGCGATAAGACCGCCCATTGTTATACTAGTTCGTAAGGTTTATTCTATTCTTGTTTATATATTTTATTGGTGAAACAATAAAGAGTTCTCTATCTGTCTTCTATCTATCTAAAGCTCTAATTATTTATCTATGAACCTATTTAAGAAGTGCAGGTAAGTGTATGTACAGTTTTAGTAGATGTACATTGTAGGAGTATCTATGTCACTCATTTGTTTTTTTCTCTAATCTGTGGTAAGACTTACATGTATTTAAATTTTAATTTCTAAAATCTTTATCTACACACATCAAAAAAGTATAAGCAACATGCATGATATTACTTTACCATTTATATTATTAATTCATTTCTAAGTATTTACTCACTCAAAGTGCGTAGGTAAGTAAACTTTTTTGTTATTGATGACATACTGGCTGGTTGTAAAAAAAAATCGATTATGTTTTGTTTTTTCATAAAATTCAAATGACTGCGAGTTTGTTTGAATTTAAGTGCGTTTTAATTGACACGTTTATTCTTGATTTTATAATTTTACCAACCATTTAAATAAAGTTAGCGACAAAATTGAATCGTTAGATATTCTTCACGTCATGGAGCGACGTCATTTGACGGCAGATGAAATGCAAAGAGCTGTAGGGATGTTGCAAGCGGGAAGTAATCAATCTCAGGTATCTCGACATTTTGGCATTCGTAGAAGTGTTATTTGTCGTCTTTGGCGCTACAATAATACAGGGGAACCCGCTGAACAGCACCCAGGCCGTGGAAGGAGTACAACCACTCGGCAAGACCGGTACATACCACTGACTGCAAGACGCCAGCCGATGTTAACCGCTAAGTAAGGTAGAGGTAAGTTTGAGGCTACAAAATTCAAGTGGTGTTGATTAAGTCCCCAAACTGTGCGAAATCGACTGCATGAGTACGGCCTACGAGCTCGACGCCCAATCAGGTGCCCACCGATACGTCACGGGAATCGCGCTCGTCGAAATGAATGGTGTAGAGAACGCATGAACATGGACCCAGGAACAATGGGATAAAATTATGTTTTCCGATGAGTCGCGATTCGGGTTTAGGCTTGATACAAGAAGGGTGCGAGTGTACCATCGGCCCGGAAATACTGAAAGGCTCAGGTGCGTTCAGGAAGTTCATCCATACAGCGGCTCAACAGTTATGGTATGGGTGGGTATTATGAAGAACAGGCGAACTGAGCTCGTTTTTGTAAATGGAAACATGAACGCTGAAAATTACGTTGAGGATATTCTCAGACCTTATGTCCATCCATTTGCACAAACCTTTGGCTCCGATTTTACGTTAATGCATGACAATGCGCGTTCACATACAGCTCGGCGAACCAGTGAATACTTGGCAACGGAGAACATCCGGATATTGCCCTGGCCTGCACAATCGCCAGACCTCAACCCCATCGAGCACGCATGGGACATGCTCCGGAGACGTGTTTTGAAGGACTTGGACGGAGTGACAACCCAACAGCTGAAGGATTTGCTACAATTCCATTGGGAGCGAATACCGCAAGATGACATAAACAGTCTCAATGAATAATGGTTGCCGACAAGTTCTGAATAGCAGAGGAGGCCATACTTTATATTAAATTGTCCTATTCTTTCACAAAAAATTCATTTTCTTTAGAAATTTCATTTTGTAATAATTTTAAAAATAAAATACAACGTGTTCGGGCGCAACACTAGTCGTCGGATGCAATCCGGCGCTACCTCGCGGCTCGCCGCGACACTATTCTTCTGCATCGAGTACAGGCAAGCAAACGCCATCGCGTGCGCATTTTATATTTTCTTTATTAATACGGGCGCGGACTATTCTAACGGAAAATACATAACGAATCAATTTTGGAGTCAGATTTATTATATTCAACACCGCTACAGAACACAACGTTATAATGTGAAGAACCATCCTAAAATTTAAATTAGTACATGTTGCTTAGACTTTTTTGATGTGTGTAAATTAATAATTTGCAAAACTTATAAACTTTGTATAACTGAAAAATAACTCTAAACCTAAACTACCTAAAGACAATAATATGACGTATAATAATATAAGTAGTGCTACTAGGGTATTAAATTATCTGTGGTAGCGCTCATAGCGAAGCACGACTAGCCGATTCTAACTGATCGGTGAAGTTAAGCAACGTTCGCTGCGGTCACTACTCTGATGGGTGACCGCTACAGCAACGGAGGGCACGGGCAAGCCGTCGGTCCCGGCTGTAGTCGTAAGTCAAGTCAAAAGCCTTTAGCCGCCTTTAGGCGGCCTAAAAATTCTGACACCAAGGCTGACCACTTGCCTACACGAGAAGAAGAAGAAAAAGAAGCTCTAAATAGCGTTGGAAACTACCCGAACCTTATTTCTATAATCTACAAAAATCATAATCTAAAGTAATGGAATAAGCCTTATATTCTATTCATAATTATAGAAATGACCTTCCCTATAAAGCCAGGTTCCGTATAAATAACTAAGTATTAAGTATTCATTCAAATGCAAAAGTTGTTAGATTACGTGGGTATAAGCTCCCAGCATCTGTCATAGGGGGATGCAGTCATTAAACTTCGGTATCGAGTGCTATCCTCAGATGAAGGATGTTTCTAATATGAATTCCTATGGGACTGTTTCTGTTGCATTTTTAAACAAGGGTGGGATGAGTACTTGTCGTATACTTATCTCTTTTCTCGAGAAAGCGTTTGTCTAATGAAAACTCAATAAAAGGTTCAACTTCAACTTCTACTCTTGGTTAATGGCCTCTATGGTGTTGCCATCCCATCACAATTCTGCCAATGTCAAGTAGACCAACAAATCCAAGAAAAAATAGTTCGCAGAGAGGAGGGTGATTGGTTTTATATTATACCAAAAATAAAACGGGTCCAAGTATAATGTGCTACATCATCATCATCATCAACAGCCTGAAGACGTCCACTGCTGAACATAGGCCTCCCCCAGAGCGTGCCACCCTGAGCGGCCGCTCGCCTCCTGTATCCATCGGCTCCCCGCGGCTTTCACCAGATCGTCGGTCCACCGAGTAGGGGGCCGACCTACGTTGCGTCTTCCGGGTCGTGGTCGCCACTCGAGAACCAAGCTAAATCATACAGACAATAAATTACATCTAAGATCTACGTTTATTTAGTAAACCATTATAAAGATTATGACGTGAACCGCGTGATCATTCTTTGGTCAAACGCTTTCTCAAGACATGTCCATTTCCACAGCTCATGTGACCCGTGACGTCTCAAATACGTAATTCAAATAATTTATTGCAATTAAAGGCTAATTTTAGCACTTTTGTAATTGTTAAGGCTAGGCTTGTGCCGTGCTGTTTTTTATTGCACAAATTAATAATATTATATACAAAAAAAGAAACAGTCATGAAAACTAAAATTAAATATATCAAAAAATTACAAAGATACAAGCATTTTAAAATACAGGAATAGAAAGAGACAGTTCAAACGTGTAGTGACGTCAGTTCTTGCATCTTTATAGTACCATATTACTAAGCTGTGGTAGCTTTACATAATTATAATCTCTTCGGCATGTTACGTCACTAACGTGCGTTTTCATAGTAACTGTACGGAAGCTCTGTTTTGCGAGAAAGGAACAGGCGATGCCCCGAGGCGATTTTACTAATTTTTCCAATTATTTGCATTCATTTTTAGCCTATTTTATGAAAATAATAAGTTGTTAATTTTGAATAGCATGGTCTTGCTTGACTCTCTTGAGATAGCAACCAGCAATGCAATAGGTAATATTGTATAGAGTTTAAGATTGTTTGACCACACGGAATCCATTATCTACTGTCTCCTAGGTATGTCAGGTAGAACTTATGGGAATTAACTAATTTCGAGAAAGTTGGAAATTGCTCCAGGGATGTTTAGATAGGTAGCAAAGATAAATGTGGGCAGATTTGTTAAATTGAAAAGTAATACAAAATAGAATTTCGTATCCTTAGAGATATACGTTACCTAGTTATGTAAGTACTGGTGGTAAATAATCGAGCTAAAGAGAACCAAATAGGTAATCGGCTCGTGACAGCTTAGTAAAGCTTCATATCTTTCACTCAGGGAGACGATCGGCCAGTGTCTGCTTCGTAGAGCGTCATATCTGTCACTCAGAGGGAGATAACTGGCAAGTGTCTGCTTCGTAGAGCGTCATATCTGTCACTCAGAGGGAGATAATTGGCAAGCTTCGTAGAGCGTCATATCTGTCACTCAGAGGGAGATAATCGGCTAGCTTCATAGAGCGTCATATCTATCACTCAGAGGGAAATAATTGCCAAGCTTCGATGAGCGTCATATGTATCACTCAGAGGGAGATGATTGGCAAGCTTCGTTGAGCGTCATATCTATCACTCAGAGGGAGATGATTGGCAAGCTTCGTTGAGCGTCATATCTACCACTCAGAGGGAGATGATTGGCAAGCTTCGTAGAGCCTCATATCCATCACTCAGAGAGAGATAATTGGCAAGTGTTTGCTTCGTAGAGCGTCGTAACTGTCACTCAGAGAGATATAATCGGCTAGCGTCGGCGTTTTGTGACGTTTTTCCGGTCTAGCGCTCCGTGTTTTTTTTACAGTATGTGTAGCAGAGACAATGCCATTGCTAACTTATCTTATAACTTTAATAGGCTACTGTTCTCACCATGAGAAATGAAATCCTCAGGGAAATTTGGCAAAATGCGGGGCGTACTTTATGCCTTTAAATCATAACTAGTTAAAACTACTTAAAAACCAAAAACTACTAATAAAAATAAAATAAAATAAAATATTGAGTTCCGATTTTAATCTATGAAATACGAAGCGTGACTTCTGGATTAAATTAAATCTGGATTCTCTAGCGAACTAGGGATAGTGTAGTGCAACAGCATCGTCAACTCATCAGACGAACTGTCAATGCCGCAATGAAGAGAATTTTCCTTAGCAAACTCCATTACAAGTAGTAGAAACAGTTTCTAGATTTTTTAACTTGCTGATAAGGTTTCAGCGGAGGTATAGCTGGCGTTGACGTATAGGCGGGGAAAGGTATAGAATTCCTAGGTTTATTACAATAAACCTAGGAATTCTATACCTTTCCCCGCTTTGTTATACAAAAGGCGTATTCATTCAAAAAAACTATTAAGTTATACGATTGCCTTTTGTTCCATACATACATCCATACAACCTCCATACAAACATTTCTAGCTGACTTCCAAATAGAGGAGGTTTTCAAATCGGTTATATTTTTTTACCACAGAGCTCCGTCATTTTGATCTTCCAGTAAAAATGTTCCAGGTCTAGTTCCTAATTTGACCTTTCTTTCTTTAGGAAAGTCATCGCACTTACCGCTGGAAGGCGCGCCGACCACATTGGGAGGTTCGGTGAAGAGAGAAGCGCGCTGCTGCGGCGACAGCGAGGCCAGGTTCTCCAGGTTGTCACGAAGGTTTCCGAAGAAGGAGCCCACGTCATTCAGGACTCCTGTAACAAGTTACTGGTATTAAGCCAGCTGTTAAAGAGCTGTGCCCATAGATTACTAGATGTTTAGAGGAATTAACCAAAGAATTTTTTTATAAATTTTAGCATTATCGCCTGCTTATTGTAATTAACAAATTAATTTGAATCACACCAACAGCCTGAAGACATCCACTGCTGAACATATGCCTCCCCATAAACGCCATTATGGACGCTTATCATAGGGGGGATTTGCCATAATCACCACGCTTGGCAGGCGGCTTGGTGATAGCAGAAGATTTTAATGTACTGAGGCAAAAATGCTGCTGCCCATTCTCCTGATATTCCCTTAGCCGGCTCTTACGGCACCCACGGGAACAGATGGGGTAGTCCTATCCTCACACCGCGCCAGGACCAATTTCAATCACGAGCGGTCTTTGAACCCGCTTCCATCCATCCCCAAAACTGGGACATGGCTGGCATGCTGATGATGCTCTTTCGGGAGATTCTCTAAAATCTCTGAATATATGACACTTATACACCAGCCCCATAAGTTTGTTGTCAAGTTCAGGTGAAACAGTGGAAATATGCGGCAAAAAACAAGTACTATCATCATCGTCTTTGCCTTTTCCCATTTGTTATTGGGGTCGGCTCCCAATCTAACCGTAGCGGCGAGCTACCAGAGTTACACAAGCGACTGCCATCTGGGATGGTTAGACCAGGCGTCAGATCCAATCAGGACCCTAATTCTGTATGACCACTTTACGATTCCTTACTTCGAAACCACGCGAATTCCTTGTCTTATATAAGAAATCTGCAAAAATCTATTCTCTATGAAATGGAAACAAAACCGCGCGAAATGAATTTGGAAATGACGCGATTTGAACTGTCAAAAATCATAATGTTCCACTGAGACACGTTCCGAAACACGTCAAAAGTTACCACCACATAATATATCAATATTTATTCAAATTAAAAATAACATTATGTAAAGTGAAGGTATTTCTAATGCTGTGACACGATTTGAACAAGACACGATAACGACGTGGTTTCGTATCGTGTGGAATCTGAGTTTTCATACAGAATTAGGGCCCAGGCGTCTGACTACCCGTAACGATTACTATAGATGATGACAACCGGGACCGACGGCGTTACGAGCTCTCTGAGGCACGAAGCGATGGCATCGAAAACTGCACATAAGTTACTAGAGAAGTCATTGGTGCAGGGCCGAGCATCGAACCCGGTGCCGTAAGATTTAAATAAAAAATACCCGATTTTCCACTATGATTTGTTTTTCTTTACGTATTAAATTTCTACTAAGCTTAGATACATTTAGGTAGTGTCAACCCGAAGCAGATTTTAAGTAATGCACGGTCATGGATTTAAATTTCATAAGCTTGTTGTTTGGCATATCTATCTCACAGGTGTTCTCGTAAGTAAATATAGGTACTACATAATGATGTCGGGCTATCCATAGAAGTTCTATTTATAAATATTACTGCCTTCTGCTCGCGGCTTCGCTCACATGGTGTTAGTATTTAATAGACTATAATTATATGCGAAAATACATCAAAATCCGTTCATAATTTACATGTATTTATATTTATATCCATAATTTATATTTATATGGTCCACTCTTAAATGAGAAATAGTTATTTTTTGCAGATAAGATAAAGATAAAGATAAAGACAAAGATAAAGATTCTTTATTTGTATAAACATGTGGTTCGTTACAAACATAATGCATGCAGATGTTACAAAATAAAAATAAAAAGTTCTACATGTTTTGCCCAAGTAGGCGTACAAATGGTGAGAGGTGCCAAATTTTAAAATAATCACTAATTAAATATTCAATGTCACATGCAAACAAGTATCAAAACATACAAATAAATAGATAGATAGATAGATAGATAAATAAACTCTTTATTGACACCAAGATAACAATAAATAAAAAAAAAGAAAATCTTACAAGTAGGTACAATGGGCGGTTTTATCGCTAAAAAGCGATCTCTTCCAGACAACCTTAAACACATAATAAAATATAATAAATAATTAATATAAACAAAAATTCAATTAAACACACACAGATATTATTTCTTAAATACCTAACCCAATAAAAATATTGGTTTTTAATGTTTCTGATTTTAACATGGACTGGTGCCTAAAATGTAAAAAGAAAATGTGGATATGGTGCGTTTTGTAAAATACTTTTGATGGCGTATGAACTAATGTCCTCTGCCCTCGATTGTAAACAGATCCTAATGTTATGGGCTAGTTACAAAAGTACTATCCGAATTTTGTATTTCACGATTCAAGATTGAATCAACGTAAGCACCATAAACCAAACAACAGAAGCGTAGCAGGTGAAAATAGTTCCCGTACAATATAAACGAGTCACTAAGATTGGGTTTTTTGGTTCTAACAAATTCTAACCAATGGTCAAAATTTCTCAAGTTTACCCATTGGTTACCTTAACTACGCACCATAAAACCCACCCTAAGTCACCATTCCATATCCAGTTCTATATTTCGTGATGTAGTAATATATCTAATCTATATACATACTTCCATGTTTCTAACCATAGACATGGTTTCTAACTCGTGAATTTTCATTGACAATACTTTCAATATCGTCCCATCTAAAGTATTGTTTCGATACAAGTCCCAAAAAAATCTCGCAAGAACTTTGCAAAAGACAAACAATATTAACGGCACCACAAACAAGTCTGTAAATTTTGTTTGAATGGGTGTAGGTATCTCGATTCTAGTACCTACTAAGTAAATAAATAAATAGTTGTGGAAATTTCACACAGCGCTAGCCCCAAACTATGCAAAGCTTGTACTATGAAAACCAGATAACTGATAGAATACTTATTTGCTCTACTATCTGAGTTCGAATTGGTATTATTATCCCGAAATGGGGCTAATCTACTCCCCAAGGTAGACAATGTTTCTTCTACGAGTTTTCTAAATTAATAGTTTTTCATTGAAGAAATGCCATGTAAAGTTTACGTTCGAAGATAGCCCCAGCGCAGCCGGGTGGTTGAACTTCGTCCTTGACCGAATGCACTTAAATGAGTTTAACGACCTGTGTTTAGAAATGAATGTATAGTATCTTGTTAACTCTCGTAGCGATCGCCCGTGCAGTTTTGTGATTGGATTTATTTTTTAGTTTGGAGGTTTGGAAACACGCAGTTTCAAGTAAGGCTCAACAACTTGTGGGCTATTATGGTCCCAGTACCCCCCTTTCGGGATAACGTACCAATTGAAAATCACCTTGTATATTACGATTAAGTCTTCTAAAAGAACGCGAAAATACACATCAATTTCAATCGTATTTTATTTCTTTTTAATACATGTAAGTATATTACATATCATCATCAACAGCCTGAAGACGTCCACTGCTGAACATAGGCCTCCCTCAGAGCGCGCCACCTTGAGCGGCTGGTCGCCTCCTGCATCCATCGGCTCCATGCGGCTTTCACCGGATCGTCGGTCCACCGAGTGGGGGGCCGGCCTACGCTGCGTCTTCCGTAAATATATCAAAGTAGGTATAATTTATTAAAGATGTAAGTATATTGCGAATATATCAAGTTAAGTACAATTTAGGTATTACTTAATGTGTTAATTTTCCATAAAGTGTTAGGCTGTTTGGTACCATTTGCCACTGCAAATGGCACTTTTAAGGCACCACGCCGGTGGCGTAGGGGACGTTCCTGGGGGCAGACCTAATTGTATTTGACATGGATGACCAGGGCCGATTATTCAATATTCTCGGTAATTTTTAAGTAGGTGCCGGATAGTATTTGAACTTCCTCTTCTTCCTTCTTTTTTTTACCGAAAAGCATGGGAAAGTTGTCCCATTTACAATGGATGCCAGTAATCTGCAGAAATCGACATAAAATGGCCAACAAAAAGAAAATGAAGAAATACAAAATATTAAATACTATGCGGCAACTAGAAAAATATAGCCCTTACCATGTTTATTTTGCAAATGAAACTACACAATGTTTTTATTTGCACGTACCTAATAGTTTTGCCGTCATGTTCTGTGTGGGTAGGCGGGCGTAAAGTTTTCATTTTCATGTGATAAAATGGTACTAACTTTGAAAACTACAGCCGGCATATGTTTTGCACGTTTTATTGTACTTCATCTTTTTGAAATAAATTATGTGCCAACATATATGATTATCTTTTTAAAAAAAAAATTTAATATTATGCGGTTTCAAAAATAGTTTAATACTTTATGTAATAATATTCTTTTTTCATTTCGTAGAGTACCTACAACCACTTAACCAATAAATTATAAAATAGATTGACCATCTTTTGGCTAATTATTAAGTAAAAGAAGACTGGCGACTCCTGACCCAACATTAAAAAAAACGCTGTTTATGAATGCGATAAGTATCTTTTAATATATTTTTTTTTTCACCAATTTTTGTAAAAATCTTGTATATTTTTAGAAGTAGGGAACCGTAAGTTCTCTAGAAATATTTATTAGAACTTTATTATATCAGTTGATGAGTAGGTATGCAGTCTTATACAGTTGTTTATGAATCCGTTCCATCATGACATTACTGGGCAAATGAGACTTTATTATCTGATCACACAGTCAATAATCTTATTAGTATACTGCGTGAAGTTCGTGCGCAGTACAGTGTCACTCAAAACTATATTAATTTAGAGTTCCGAGTGATACTGAAAGAAAAGAAAGAAAGAAAGAAAAGACATTTATTCAGGACATCACACAACATTACATTACAATACAATAGAGGCATACAGTATAATTTAAAGAAAGGAAAATAATGCAACAACAATAATGCAATCTGTTATGGGCGGCCGTGACGCTTAACATCAGGCGAACGACTAGCTCGTCACGTCATCCACTCCCGCATCCTACATAACATTCAAGTTACTTTTTTGATGCTTTATGGATGTATTAACTGTAGCAAAAATATCTGCACTGTACTTCGTCGAAAAGGCTGTACCTAAAAACGCATGGAAGTCGCCATCCTTCTTTAACCGAAACTTCTATGAACCGTATTAAGTCTAAGAATCTAAGAATGTGTATACTTTTCATATTGCCTCATCTTTGTTCTCGGGCTCTTTAAATATCAATAGGCTTTAAAAAATTCATACATTGTTTTTTTTTGTCACAAGATCCAAAATGGTATCTTCTGTGTAACCTCGCGGCTCATTGTGCTCAGGGTTGCCACGCAATTGCCAATTTTGTCTCTTCAGGAACCAATCGACGGTGAATAATAAAACGTGTTTGGTAGAACGCGTGGGACGATTTGTAAACGGATAACGATCTCACATTGTGTTATGCTAAGGGGTAAGATATTTATAAAAATTTGGGAAATTTATATACACTTATCTACTCACTCACTGAGTCAAACGACTGAGGGAAAGGAGTACGATTCATATATTTGTGTTATTTATTTAACACGTAGAACGTAGGTACCAGAAATAAAAACAAATGTTTAAAATTCCACTTCGACGTGTGCTGTAGAAATCACAAGGCACAATTTTTTTTTTTTTTTGTCTATGGTAATACTGAATTTCTATGTATGAAAATATGAGAAAATATGATATGCTATAATTATGTAAGATATAATGTTAAGTAGTTTCAGCGCAGATTACTAAATATTCTTCTTCTTCTTCTTCTCGTGTAAGCAAGTGGTCAGACCTGGTGTCAGAATTTTTAGGCTGCCCAAAGGCTGACTCGGCTTAACGACTATTGTCTTAAGACTACAGCCGGGACCGACGGCTTAACGTGCCCTCCGAAGCACGGTAGCTATTACTAAATAAAAAAAAGGAATAAACAATTTCTTTCTTTCTTTCTATGTTACTTTCTATGTTACCTACTACGTGAGCTGAGTAAGTGAGTAATGAGTATGGTGTAGGGTAGGTAAATACATCAGTGCGAAAGTATAAAATTGTGATGTTAGCACAGCACAGTAGTAAAGCTTCAGCCACATCGGTGAGTCTTAGAAACAACAGCATCAGTGACGTGACACTATTCGGTACCCATCGCTGCCCACGGGGATCGCGGCGCGCCCGTCTCCGAACACAGGCAGCGATGGGTACCGAATGGCCGAAATTGATGCTTCGCTGATGCCACGTGACGCACCGGTGTGGCTGAAGCTAATGTCCAAACTAATTAAAGCAAGCGTTAAGGACTATTATTACATAAGCAAGACTAGTACAGTGAATTGATGTATAGGTACTTAGCGAGAAGAAGATAAATATGATAACGTGTGATCAAAAAAAGTAAGCAGGTATTAATAAAAATGATATTGTAAGTGACGCTCATACGATATAGATTCTAATTCTAATTCTTATTCTAAACCATTGTGGGTAAAGCACTCATGAAAGAAAAAATAATACGACGACATAATATCGAATGTGACGAAGTCATCATCATCAACAGTCTGAAGACGTCCACTACTGAACATAGGCCTCCATTACAGAGCGCTACTTTGAGTGGCTGCTCGACTCCTGCATCCATCGGCTCCCCGCGGTTTTCACTAGATCGTCGGTCTGCCGATAGTAGGGAGCTGATGGCCTACGCTGCGTCTTTTGGTTCGTGGTCGCCGCTCAAGAACCTTTCTTCCCCACCAATTGTCAGTTCTACGAGCGATGTACTAAGGTGTAATTTAGTAAGTAGATTATTGGGATTTTAGTATATAATTATACAAAACCCCTAATATCTCAATAAGAAATAACACAAACTGAAAATAATAGAAAAGAGCATTATATTATCCAAAAAGTAAATGCTAATACAACACAATGCATTCATTAAAATATCAAGTGGCTTGGAAGTGCAAGACCGAAGTAGATTATTAGAAAAGAAAGGGAGAGTAAAGGGATATTAAATAAAAAAAAGTAGTGGAAGGAAGTGAAACAATAGTTAAATATCACTTGTAGAGCGGTGCGCGGCTGATATCGGTCAATAACATTAAGTGAGTTTTTAGGAATATACAGAATGGCAGGAACCGGTTCACTGAGGTCTCCTTCTTAGAAATGTTTGTTGTGCAAAAATAAAATACATGATAAAACAGATGAACGAAATAGATGAGTAATAGAACAATGAAGGCAACACAAATAGGTATGGGAGATGTGTGGCGGTGCGCCCTGCTTACCAACACCGACATATGCCGTGACTGCCTTACCGAGCGCAGGCGCCGGCTGACGACGTCTGCGCCCGTTCAGCGCCGTTGCCACCGCTGACCTCTTCACGGACCCAGGCCTGCATAAGACAAACATACATAATAACGCCCAACGATCTCATAAGAAGACTAGAAACTACAAAAACCCAGACACAATAAGAACTCAAGCGTTTTTATGTGCACCAATTACTGGTTTGTCTAGGTAATGGATCCCGCACCCTTCGAGTTTTCAATCGATCTCCATACCACGAGGTTGTCTTGTTTACTAACTGACCTGCTCCGGATTCACATCGGTTGATTAAACTCAAAAACTCAACTCAAAACTCAACATTTTATTGTAAAGAGGCTATTTTAGCACTTACATGCGAGATTAAGCGAGTGTAGCTGTGGACAGAAGTTACGAAGTAGCATATTCAGTAATCTGTGAGAGAAGCTTGTAACACACAACATACTTAGCCTATGTCACTAAGGGATAGTGTAGCTTTCTATGACTGAAAGAATTTTTACAATGCGATCAGTATAGATAACTATACTAGTATACTAGTATAGATAACTATCTATACTAGTATAGATAGTTATCTATACTAGTATTATGAAAAAGGCATTTGATGGTTTTGTGACTTTGTGAATTTATGTGTAGAGGCTATTCTCTGGAAATACTGATCGCATTGTAAAAATTCTTTCAGTCATAGAAAGCTACACTATCCCTTAGTGACATATAGGCTAAGTATGTTGTCGTGTTACAAGCTTCTCTCTATACTACGCTATACTAGTATAGATAGTTATCTATACTAGTATTATGAAAAAGGCATTTGATGGTTTTGTGACTTATATAGCATAACATATAGGCTTCCACCATTGAATGTCAGGTCACGAGGAACGCTGCATCCAATGACTTTAACAAGTTCATCATTTCATTTTTATAAGACAAAGTACAAAGATTTTGGATGTATTAAGGCTGTTCAAAAAATCAATCCTATTGCCTGATGAGAAGGCGCTACGTTTAGCAGTGGATGCAAAAAGAATGATTACGGTGATGTGATACATAACCAGCCAAGTGCAAAGGGTATGCGTAAGTGCCTGTTATAATATGGCAGACTATCCTACATCCTGCATATCGATCGAATCAATATCGATATGTAACAGCATGCTGTGTATGCTGTATGCTTTTAGTGCACGCTCGAATCGAATTATTACTATAGACAGACCTACCTACGGTAAAAGCTTTATATGCTGTTTGACACGCAGAAAATGATTGCTGAGGGTTGCTTCTAAATAGCTCTCAGATTATGGAAGCATCAAAAGGGTTCGATATTGAATCGTCATCGAAGAACCTACGAAACAAACTTATTGCTTATGAATATCTTTCGAGGACTGTAGTAGATATAGAAACATGTGATGAAAATCTATTACTTAACAAAGTTCAAGATTTCGTTAAAATTCACAACTATCAATTACTCACCAATTTTTCGGAGCCTCAATTCCTGCAAGATCCTCATTTGTTAGGTCCATCCTGAAATGCAAGAAAAATATTACTTCCAATAAAAATTAATTAAGTTTATTGATTGAAGAGAGCCTTTCAAACTTGTAAAAAGGAGGGTAGAAAATAATTTAGATCCATGTGGTTTATTTTGACGACCACGTAACCATCAAAAAGCCTCAGAAAACTTACTTCACGTCATCATTGCCATCATTTTCAGGTACGTCGTCTTTCTGCAGGACGATCATTCTTGGCTTAATCCCCCAGCGCTCCTTGCTGAACCGTTCGACCAAATCCGTGTCGAAGCGAGGGGCGCGGTCCCAGCGGTTGTGGCCTCTGCCGGCCCAGGGCTTGGTAGCAAGGAACCGCAGCAAGTCCAGGCTCTGGTCTCGGTAATCTCGCTGGGCATTGGTAGTGATGGCACCTGTGAAGAGTCAGCTTTGCGTTAGTCACAAATTGTGAACTATACATACAGTTTTCCTTCCATCTTTGTCTAAGTCGTGTGAGACCAAAGGCCTCTATGTATACAGTACCTACAGTATACCTCTTTGTGTAGGCCAGTGGTTAACTCTGTCAGGATTGTTAAGCCACCCGAAGGTTTCTGACGTAGCATAACAACTGTTGTCATACGACTTGAAAGTTATGTATTAAAAATCGATGAAATAATGTTTGGTTGTAGGAGAAAGATTGATGCTGGCGCCAGAGTTATAAGTGAAGCCTTTTTTGTCATGAAGGTATTTAATTTAAAACAATAATTTCTTTTGTTTGGCGCAAACTTGTGTGCCCTTATCAAAAAAGACGGTGGACCTATTGCGGTAGGCACCACATACCGCGGCCTCGCTGCCAAGGTAAGCAACCTTTTTCAGCCAATACAGCTGGGCTTTGGTTCGCGGGGTGGCTGTGAGGCCGCTGTTCATTCACTTAGAACCTTTGTCAAACAAAATTGTGGTGAAGTGTTGCTAAAGGTGGATGTTAAAAACGCTTTTAATTCTGTCGACAGATGCGCTCTTTTGACACAAGTCAAGGTCAAAATTCCCGAACTATATAAATTCCTTTACAGGTTACTCAAAATTAACGCCCACATGGCTTTTACAATTATTGGTTTTTGTCTATTTGTCCCTAAATTTACTTATATTTTACGATGTTGTCAACTGTGGAAACACAGTGAGCTCTTTATGCGCTTAGACAGCATTGTAAAAAACACTCTGGTTTCGATCTTGAATGTTGATATGGATGACAGGACGTGGTCGCAAGCCTCTCTACCTGTGCGCTTAGGAGGTTTAGGGATACGAAAATTTCGAGTGTTGCATTACCGGCATTTTTGTCCTCTGTACATGGTACACATAAATTAATAGAAAAAATTCTTGCTCCATCTTTAGGTACTTTCGAAGTAGCCCATTTGTCTGAGGCCAAGAATGCCTGAGGGTGGGCTTGTCCAAATTCTGATTTCCCGGTGGTTCTTTCCTCACAGAGGCTGTGAGACCGACCGCTCTGCGAACTAGCACGGAAAAATCTTTTAGATACGTGTCCTAGCGTCGCTGATCGTACTCGGCTTCTCGCAGTCTCTGTGTGGGGGTCAGGACTTTGGTTACAGGCCATGCCTTCTTTCAACAATGGTAACCTTTTAGATCCGACTACTTTTGTTTAGCTATCAGCTTACGTTTGGGCGCAAGATGCTGTGTGGCCCATCGCTGCCAGTGCGGTACTGCAGTTGACCAGCTCGGTCATCACAGTCTCTCGTGTTCAAAAAGTGCTGGTCGAATTTCGTGCCACGCTAGTCTTAATGACATCAATCGCCGGGCTTTTACCACCGCCAATGTTGCAGCCATTCTCGAACCGAATAGTCTCATGCGTGACGATGGTAAAAGACCCGACGGAATGACTCTGGTTCCCTGGAAGATGGGGCGGCCTTTAGTGTGGGACGCTACTTGCGTCGATACTATGGCGCCGTCACACCTTCCCGAGACACACGTTAGGGCCGACGCCGCGGCTAATTCTGCTGAGCAGCTAAAACGGCGCAAATATAGTAATCTCGGTAGCGGTTACATATTTAAGCCGTTCGGTGTTGAGACCCTGGCTGGGTCCGTGGGGACCGAGAGCTCATCGCGTTTTCCAAAGTCTATCAGAGCGCCTGGTCGATGCGACGCGTGACCAAAATGCTGGCACTTATTTGGCCCAACGCATCAGCATTGCAATTCAACGTGGCAATGCGGCCAGCATGTTGGGTACGCTACCTACCGGTAGTGGGTAGCACTTGGACTGTCTACAGGCCATCGCGGCTATTATACAGTCCATAAGTGTTCTTTGTAGTAGGTAGTGTAGCTAGTTTAGTTTAGCTTAGTTTAGTTTAGTTTAGTTTTTATTATTGTAGTAGTTAGCTTGAGTAATAAAGGCAATTTGCCCGAGTTTAATCTAGGATATTGCTTTTATTCCTCAACGCAAGCAGAGGGGTCGTGTGTATCTGTGTGCATCGTAGCACTCAAACAAATGAACTAATATTTTTTTGATTTTATAATTGTAAGTTTTCAGAGTTTTTGACTTGTAAAAGGGCTAAAATTACCCTATTTAGCCTATTTGTTATTTTATTTATTTTTTAGTTTATTTTATTAGCCTATTTGCAACAAATTGTTTCAGCTTTGGGTTTTTTGAGATAGATTTTTCAAACAATTTAGTTTTCGCCTGGTGCTAAGCGTCACCCATGCAGTGTCATTCGGACCTCTAGTTTCGTTTGACACTGCGCACTGCGCACGTCATCCTGAGACATCACACAGCCTAAAAACGATTTCTAGACTGTGAGATCAGTTCATAAGTCTCATTTACCCAGTAATTTCACTAGCTACAATACCCTTCAAAGCAGAACCTAGTGCTTGCACACTACTGCTTGGCGGCAGAATAACTAGCAAAGCGTGAGTGCTTACCTAGACGAACTTTGCAGAAAAGTTCTACCACCTAGGTGGATTGATTTAGATTCTTTGCAGCTATTAGAGGCTTTATTTTTTTTGAAATTTCTTGTAAGTTTAATTATGTTTTTAAAACTTCACAAAAGTTCAGGCTCTTTTGTACCCCTATCTATATTTAGCTCGGAGACTGCTGACGTTTATCATAACAACCCTACTAAGTGCTGACTACCCGCTACCAATTTGCATTTGCAATTTAGTAGCAACCCTAATGGAGGTATCACAAACATCATTCATTAACCTCGAGTTTACCTGAAGCGGCCCATTAAGTACCACATGGCGGGAACTATCGCCCTAATCTCGGGGTTAACCACGATATAGGGACAGACAGTAAGAGCATTCTTGCGTGGTTTGTTTGAATGTTGATTCGCTAAAGTTATGTGAAAATAATATTGTACTAAAAATTTTCAAAATAAGATGCCATCCTCTGCCACCGCTTCAGTACTGTCGGGACTTGATTATTTTTAACTTAATTTATTTAATACGTATTAGTATAGGTAACGCGTGTCATTAAAGGACCGAATCTGACGCAATCAAAGGAACTATTGTTTTCTCTGTTCCACTATTGTGTGTTTGAGTGCAGAGGGAGTGAGACAGCAATAGAAATGTTTGCTCTTTTCAGTTCTTCTCTTTATTGAATCGCGTTATACCGGTGCCGTAAGATTGCAAAGCGCACATGCTACCACTCGGCCACCATCGGTCACAGTTTGGTTTACTCATACTGTTTTTAATTTTTATATAAGTGGAGGGAAATTCGTATTTCCCAAAAGACAAAATGCTTTTAGGTTTTAATACAATTGAATGTAATCTTAACGAGTCGTTGGATTTTACAACTTTTTCTGTCACAAGGGAATAGAGGTGACAAATAGAGTGGTGACGAAAACAAAAAAAAAAAAATCTTGATAGATAGATAATTGTTATCAGACTTTTCACCTTTCATTGTTAATTAAATAATTTTTTTTTGGGGATCGACACAAAACATGAAACACGTAACTATTTCTCTGCCAGACAATATTTTTATTCTTCATCATTATCATCATCAACAGCCTGAAACCTTCCACTGCTGAACATAGGTCTCCACCAGAGAGCGCCACTTTGAGCGGCTGCTCGCCTCCTGCATCCATCCGCTCCCCGCGATTTTTATCAGATCGTCAGAATATTTATTGGGAGAGGTAGGTACAGTAGCTGTACTAAGTAGCCGTAAAGCCATCTATTTTATATAGTCACAAAATATAAAATAGTTCGTAATATTAGAATTATAATAAGGTAAGGCTTTTTACGAGGAGATCCGCAGGAGAACTAAAGTGACCGATATAGCTCTTAGAGTTAGTAAGTTGAAGTGGCAATGGGCAGGCCACATTTTTTTTTTTTTTTTTATATGCGATTGAATGGCTTGACGAGCTAGTCGTTCACCAGATGTTAAGCGACACGGCCGCCCATAACAGTTGCAGTGTCACTCGGAACTTTAAAACAATAAAGTTTCGCGTGACACTGCACTGCGCATACGTCATCCTGAGACATCACATAGTCTAGTAATCAGATTACTAGACTGAGTGATCAGATCATAAAGTCTCATTTGCCCAGTAATTTCACATCGCTCGTAGAACTGACAACCGATGGGGAAGAAAGGTTCTCGAGTGGCGACCACGAACCGGAAGACGCAGCGTAGGCCAGCCCCCCACTCGGTGGACCGACGACCTGGTGAAAGCCGCGGGGAGCCGATGGATGCAGGAGGCGAGCAGCCGCTCAAGGTGGCGTGCTCTGGGGGAGGCCTATGTTCAGCAGTGGACGTCTTCAGGCTGTTAATGATGATGATGATGAAGGCTTTTTACGCTAATACCAAGACAAGCGTCCTTCATAATATAATTTTTATAATTACGTCGTAAATAAGAGCGTAGACGTAGTTGGAAGTCGGGATAATTATTCTTCATTAACTTTACGGAGAAAAAACCAGTCTATGATGGACCACACTAGGTTTGGCTTTGCTTTATTATTTACCTAAAGCAGTTTTAATTTAAACTGGATTTGCGGCTTCGTAATTGTTTATTATCTTGGAAACTTGAAAAAATATTGTGCTTTTTTGATCGAGAATCAGAAATTTTTGAGGTCGTATTAGGGATTGTCCATGAATCACGTGGGGTTCGTAAGGGGGTGAGGTACGGAAAAGATCACGAAACATCACCAGGGGGGAGGGGGGTTTAGTGAGATATCACGTGTATTTATTGTTTCTGTGAAAGCGCGATTCTAAACCGAAAGCGGCGTGTGATTTTCACTCGCCAGATTCGCCAGTACCCAACCAGGCAACTATATCCCCGCCTTCATTTCTAGAAATTAATGAAATTATGCCTGTATTTCATCCAGAAATTATGGAAAAAACACTAGGTAAAAAAATACACGTGTTTTTGGAGGAGGGGGAGTTAAAAAATTGCTGAAAAAACATCACGTGATTAATGAACGACCCCTTATCTGGAGACCATTATGATTTCAATAGTTACTAGTAATCCAAGATAGAATCAAAGTAGGTACCTACGTTTTTTGGAAGTTAACTTTTATTATTACCAGGATGCCAAGGATTCAGACGGACAGACAGACAGGCAGACGGACTTAACGATCATTATAAGGGTTCCTTGGAGTTATTGGAGTGAAATAGTTTTTTTAAATGTAAATGAATGACGTGACGAGCTAGTCATTCACCTGATGTTAAGCGTCACGGCTACCCATAACAAATTGCAGTATCACTCGGAACTCTTAATAATATAGTTTTGCGTGACTATGCACTGCTCACGTCATCTTATCTCATTTGCCCAGTGTTTGCACTAGCTAGCTACAATGCCCTTCAAACCGGAACCCAGTAGTGCTTGCACACTACTGCTTGGCGGCAGAATAACTGGCAAAGCGGTGGTACCTACCTAGACGAACTTTGCAGAAAAGTCTTACCACCTAGTGGTGGAAATGGATAGCTAACGTTAATACTATTACTTACCGGATCTTTACCGTGATTTGAAACATTAAGTATTAACGTAGTGAACAACCGTGAAAGTTTAAAACAGTGTTTTATGGATAGCTAAATTCAAATTCAAATTCAAATTCAAGCGTGAGCTCTTGCAGTAGGTGGGTATTATACGTATATTATGTATACAGATAGTCAAATTACTAATAAGACCGTTTACCGAGAAAGCTAATTTGTGTGAACGTCAACCTTTCTGGGTAGTTCATAGAATCGAAAAAATTCGTCACTGGACGGGTTTCAGGAATTTAATCAAATACTCGTTATGGTGGCTGCGTCAATGATTTGGTTTAAGTTTTAATGATATTGCTTAGTGTTGTAGGGCCTAAAACGGGTATATTGGATTACAAACAGAACCACAGCTTTAATACGACTGGCCTGTTAGCTCAGTTGGTAGTTGCTCTGCCTTCTGATCTATAGGTTGTGGGTTCGATTCCTACCCAGAACAAACATTTGTGTGATGAACATCGATGTTTGTTCTGTGTCTGGGTGTTATATTGTATTCTATGTATGTATTTACAAACAAAAAAGCATCTAAGTATTGTATCAGTTATCTGGTTCGCATAGTACAAGCTATGCTTAGTTTGGGGCTAGATGGCGCTGCGTGACATGACCCACACATATTAAAAAAAAAACAAAAATTCATATAGGCACTCATTATCATCTCATCTTTACATGTGTAATCGAAGCCACGGATCGGAGTTCTCTATTCTGCATAGTGCCGGATTGCTTATACCTACTTGTAGAGGAAAAGAAAACTTCTCTTTTTTTCAAACTGATATTATTGGCTGTATACAGGAATATACAATAGGCTTGCTATATACAATTTTTGGCATTTAGCACTTTGTCATTTTATATGCTCAGTATTTACTTATAACTTGTTGTTCTTGATTTTTTTTTAATATGTTTTGTGTTGATAGTTACAACTACTTTTCTTTGTCGTAATTTTGATGTCAAAATTTCGTAACTTTAGATGGCTACAAATACGGGTAGCTCCCAACACATACCACAAAACGGATCCCATTTTTCAAAAATTGCCATCCGATCCCAAATGTCATTTAATTATAGTCCCATCGGATACCACGTCTAATTTACTGATAGAAACAACAAAATACAACATTAACAACAACATACAACAACGACAAAATGGTTTTCTAAAAAATGAAGTACCAGGAGGCAAGAAACACAGAGGAAGTTAGAGTAACGAAAAATATCACCTACCTCTAGGTAAATCAACCATTTTAAGTGTTTCTGTAGAAATGTGATCTAAATCGAAACAAAGTACCAGGAAACCAGATCCTGGACTCCTGGTACTTTGTTACTTTTGGTACTCTGGAGAGGTGAAGAGTTTAGATTCTTACTTGTATAAGTAGTTAAGGTTATTTTATGAAGATATTGTATAAACTTAATAACAGAGTGCGAGTCACGCATGAAGGGTTCCGTAGCATTATCTATAAAAACGAGTTTAGAGAGAGAACGTCTGTTGTATGGGAGAGCCCTCTTAAATATTTATTGTATTCTGTTTTTTAGTATTTGTTGTTATAGCGACAACAGAAATACATCATCTGTGAAAATTTCAACTGTCTAACTATCACGGTTCATGAGATACAGTCTGGTGACAAACGGACAGACAGACGGACGGACGGACATCGGAGCCTTAGTAATAGGGTCCGTTTTACCATTTGGATACGGAACTCTGAAAAAGGAAGACGTACAAGCATAGTTTTTTTACTGGGTAGACAACATAAAAAAATCACCAAAATGGGATAGCATTTAAACGTTGAAAAGCGTTGGCGCTTTTTGTATGCACAAGAGGGGGGTTATACGCTTCTCTTAACGCAATGGTTGTTCTATATCCAGGGGTGCACATATTTACAGACACCCGTGGTAAATTATCAAAGTTCAGCATGGTCTACTCTGAGCAGCACAATTTCGAATGTATAAATCTTTTTTTTCTCTTTTTATATTGTTGTATTGTATTGTGTTTTTATTGATATTTTAGCTCATAAGAACGATTTGGACCCTGTTATGTTGCGTTTTAAAACAACAATAAACACAAAACAACAATAAACAATAAATTGAATGAATTGAATTGAAAAGAGCCAGCTAAGGGAATATCTAGGGAATGGGCAGCAACACTTTCCTCGGTAAATTAAAATCTTCTTACCTTAAAATAAAAAAAAAAGGTTCTGATAGACAGACAGACAGGACAGACAGATAAACAAATTAAAGGGTAAAACAACAAAACAGGTCGAAACCCGAAATGTAAGTAGTTTTTTCTAGACTTAGCCTTCAAAGCTAGACAGGTAAGTAACGTACTGTGATTGATCGAAGCCCACCGCAATTCGACGCCTCAACAGATTTGTCCATCCTTATCGATCACAGAAGTCACCTGAGAGGCAACCACGCCGAAAAGGGTCCTTGTTAACATGACAGCTACATTGTGATGGTCTTTAGGAATTCGATATTAGATTATGATAATGGGATAGTGGACAATTTGACTCCACTGATCTATTTCGATATGAGAAATATCTGCAGGAGCGGAACGACAAAACTTAAAGCAAATTCGATGATGCCATATAATATGGAAGACGGGAACGCGAAAATGGCTCGTTTTCGACTGGCCTGATAGCTCAGTTGGTAGTAGCTCTGCCTGCTAGACTGTAGGTTGTGGGTTTGATTCCTACCCAGGACAAACATTTGCGTGATTTACATAGGTGTTTGCTCTGTGTCTGGATGCATGATATATTGTATTCTATGTATGTATTTACAAACAAAAAGTATTTGAGTATTTTATCATTTATCTGGTAGGGGTGTAGCGTTAATATTGCGCAATGTTTTTTTTAAATTATATTTTGGTTAAATTATATTAAATTATATTATAAATTGTATTTAGCCTGTGTCAAGTATTGTAAATTTTCATCGTGTTATAGATTATTTCACGTAAAGTCAGTCAGTCACCATTGGGCCACAAATCCTCCAAATTTTCAACAAAACTTTACTACTTACCTATTTTATGACGAAAATAACACATTACCGTATAAATTTCCCAGATAAGTATATACTAGACAAATTACTCATTTGACATTGGAAGAATTATCGCTAAAAAGTAACAGAAAGCCATTAAAAAAGAAGAAGAAAAGATTGACGCCAATGGCTCGTCAATTTTACTGACGGAATACATTAATTGAACGTGTGTAGCCAAGGCTGTGTTCAATATTATTAAAACGATTAATCAAAATAACTGAACCTGTAGGGCCCGCCTTACCTGAGTTTGGGTTTGATTTGACCGTGACTAGCTACACCCGGACGTACCTACTTTGACGCGATTTTAAATACTTTAATCTATTCGACGTAAACGTTTATATGTGAAAAGCAAATAGCATAAGCGAAAACGAGACTTTCGAGTTTTCCCCAAAGCTCTACAACTAAATAAGTGCCACTTTTTGTGACAGTCACCCATCCAAGTAGTGACCGCAGCGAGCATTGCTTAACTATACCGATCGGTTAAGAATGGCTAGCCTAGCTTATGGTGGTACCAATACGCTTGCAGTAAATAATTATTAACAAAAATTTAAAAAAAGCGTTATGATGGAAACTATCTATCCAATGTCCAGCACCGCAAAGGAAAGACTGCAAAGACTTCTGTATAGAACCTTATCTACCGAGATACTGCACTAACTTTAGGTGCTATCGTTGCAGATCAAGTTCTACTGAAAGTTGCATTACAAAGGGGCTCTGACAAAGAGAGATTGTATTCGAGTGACTCAATTCTCTTTGGTTTGGTTGTGAAAATTCCACAGATTAGAGAAAAAAACAAATGACGAAAATTCCCAGTGGCGTCACTGAGAAAACAAGTTTCAAAGATTATGTAGTGCATAATTATATATACCTACTATAATCTATACATATAATAAAACTGTAGAGATAAAAAAGTCTGTAATTGCAAGATATCAACAAAAAAATTACACAGGTTGGCTTAAAATTAGCCGCTGATCACGTTAAGCCACTTTTTAAACACTTTGTCCGTTTGTTTGTTTGTTTGTTTGTTTATTTGTATGTTTGTTTGTTTGTTATGACTGAACTCCTAAAATACTGAATGGATTTTCATGCGGTTTTTACTAATATGCTTAGAAATAACCGGCGCTTAACATAGGATATATTAAAATTGAAATATCGTTAAAAAAATTTGATGACAATTATTAAGATTTCATTACGGAACGAATCGGAGTTTTAAACAACATGGCCGATTGGTGTTATTTTTGGCTACTTACGGTATATATGTTACGACATGTCACAGATTAGAAAAAACAACAATCGACTACTTTTTTTTTATTTTGGCTACTGTTTCCGCCAAATGCGGCACAACTTTGCCACTAACCATGAAGGTATAGTCACTCATAAAAAGGGGGGAGATTACTAATGTTTTGGATAACTACACTCTGTGCCACATGTTTATCTGGAGGCACAGATTAAAGAAAAAAGTCTCTGTGAAGAATGTATACGATCAAAGAGTATTATTAGTAGATTCCGGTACTCTAAGGCGTGATTTTTCAATCATCACATAAAAGTTGTTCATTAGGTAAAACAAAACACTGTAAAAATAAAAAGCGGAATACTGAAAATTTAAATGTTTTTGTTTTAGCTGGTTTATAATTTATTAGTCCCGAATAACCGTTATCCAGCCATTGAAAAATCAGCAATGAGAGAATCAAAACAATTTCTTGGTTTCCTATTTATGTTTTACAGGTTGTTTAGCATTTTAGAAGTTAGACAAAAAGCAACAAATAGATAAAACAAATAAAATAAAATAAAAGCAACAAGTAGATGTTTTTTTATTGTAGCATTAGACGACATTTGTATTTAGCCAATGATAAGAACCATTGATGATTCACCGTATGGTCCCGGTTTGCGAGTAGGACCACCCCATCTCCTCCCGTGGGTGCGGCTGAAGGAATATTCAGAGAATGGGCAGCAGCATTCTCCCTGGTACATTAGAACATTCTGCGATCACCAAGCTGCCCGCCAAGCGTGGTGGTTATGGAAAATTCCCCCCTATGATAAACGTCTAAACTGTCGTTTTACGGGGAGGCCTGTGTTCAGCAGTGGACGTTTCCGGTTGTTGATGATGAATGATACGAAACATTTTATGAAAAATAATTTAAAAGGGTACTTAGAAATCGGTAAGTATATACATTATGGTAAGATACTCGAATTAACAACATGGCCGCGTTTTGGATTTCTTCTTCTTTCATGTAAATGAGTTTTTTAAGGTAAAATATTTAAGGTCTGTGGGCTTTTCATTGAACAAACTAGGTGGTGATATTCTCTTTGGAAGAACCACAGCTTAGAGCAAAAATGATGCAATGAGGATTATTATACTTCCACGGAGTAGGTACATATAGTCTGTACATCCGTGCTTAAAACTTCTTAACCTGCGTTCGGATAGCCCACTGGTGGCAAAATTAACAGTTAAAAACGATCACATGCACCGTTTGTTTTGGGTCATCATCATCATTAACAGCCTGAAGACGTCCACTGCTGAACATAGGCCTCCCCCAGAGCACGCCACCTTGAGCGGCTGCTCGCCTCCTGCATCCATCGGCTCCCCGCGGCTTTCACCAGGTCGTCGGTCCACCGAGTGGGGGGCCGGCCCACGCTGCGTCTTCCGGTTCGTGGTCGCCACTCGAGAACCTTTCTTCCCCATCGGTTGTCAGTTCTACGAGCGATGTGGCCTGCCCATTGCCACTTCAACTTACTAACTCTAAGAGCTATATCGGTCACTTTAGTTCTCCTGCGGATCTCCTCGTTCCGGAGCTTATCTCGCAGGGAAACACCGAGCATAGCTCGCTCCATAGCTCGCTGCGCGACTTTGAGCTTACTAATGAGGCCAACAGTAAGAGACCATGTCTCAGTTCCATAAGTCATCACTGGCAACACACACTGATTGAAAACTTTCGTTTTCAGGCTCTGCGGTATTTTGGACGAAAAGATAGGACGAAGCTTCCCGAACGCTGCCCAGCCGAGTTGGATTCTTCGCGCCACCTCTTTGTCGAAGTTGGACCTACCTAATTGGACAATCTGTCCTAGGTAGACATACTTGTCGACAACTTCGAGAGTATCGTTCCCAACAATTACCGGTATAGGTGGAACATGAGCATTAGACATGATCTTTGTCTTGTCCATATTCATCTTAAGACCAACCTGCTGGGAGACTCTACTGAGGTCGTTGAGCATGGTGCTAAGGTCCTCGAGCGATTCCGCCATTATGACTATATCATCGGCAAAACGAAGGTTAGTGATGTACTCGCCATTTATGTTGATGCCAGATCTTTTCCACTCCAAGAGCTTGAAAACATCCTCCAATGCGTTTGTGAACAGTTTCGGAGAAATAACGTCTCCCTGTCTCACGCCTCTTTGCAATGGAATTTGTTCCGTACTCTGGTCCTGTAGTCGGACTGACATAGTGGCCTTACTGTACAAACACTTCAAAACTTCGATATACCTATAGTCAATTTGGCATCGCTGCAAGGACTGCAGCACCGCCCAAGTCTCGATTGAATCGAAGGCTTTCTCATAGTCCACAAACGCTAGGCATAACGGCCGATTATACTCTTCGGTCTTCTGTATAATCTGGCGCAGCGTATGGATGTGGTCTATGGTGCTAAAGCCTTTTCGGAAACCGGCTTGTTCGGGAGGCTGGAATTCATCAAACCTGCGTGCGAGACGATTCGTAATGACTCTCGAAAACAGCTTATACACATGACTCAAGAGCGAGATGGGCCTATAGTTCTTCAATAAGGTGTTATCGCCTTTTTTGAAGAAGAGCACCACCACGCTCTTGTGCCATGCCTCTGGCGTTGTACCTTCAAGGATGACAGAATTAAATAACTTCTGGAGGACTAAAAGTACCGGTCTACCACCCGCTCTCAGAAGTTCAGTCGTAATTCCATCTTCACCTGGTGCCTTGTTGTTTTTAAGCTGTTTGAGGGCCATTCTAATCTCGTACAGGCTGACGTCCGGGATATCTTCGGTATAGTGTCGGACTAACTTGGCTCTGATGTCCTGAGCTGTGTTAGTAGCGGGCTTACGTGTCGAGGTGTATAACTGTCCATAGAAGTTCTCGATCTCTCTCAGAATCTCAGGCTTGGATGAAATGATGCTACCATTTTCGGTCTTCAGTTTTGTCATTTGGTGTTGCCCAATAGACGAATCCTTTGCGAACACTTTAGAGCCTTGGTTCCGCTCAATTGCGGCCTCAATACGTGAAGTACTAAGAGCACGCAAGTCGTGTCGCAAGGAACTCCAGATTCGTCTATTGAGTTCACCGTAGGCTGACATATCAACTGAAGACTGCAGCTTCATTTCGCTCCGGTCGGCCATTAGCTCAAGAGTTTTTTCTGAGAGCTTTTGAGTCTTCTTTCGGCGTTGGGTCTTAAAGAATTTCGATCCAACAGCTTGGACAGTTTCCACCAACCCGTCGTTTAGCTCGTCCACTGTGTTACAGTCGGCTAGGCACTGGAAGCGATTTTGGAGTTCCAGCTGAAAGCCTTTGGGGTTTTGGATTTGGACAGGATTTGGACGGAGCGTAGACTTCACCAGACGTGACCTTTCGAGCTTAACATTGATATTCAATGTGCCTCTAACAATACGGTGATCGCTACCGGTTTTCACCTTGCTGATCACAGAGACATCATCGAATATGTGCTTCTTGGTCGTCATGATGAAGTCTATCTCATTTTTAGTGGAACCGTCGGGACTTATCCACGTCCACTTCCTGGATGGCCGCTTCTCGTAGAAGGAGTTCATCATAAAGAGTTCCTCCTTCTCCATGAAGTCAGCCAGCCTCTGTCCTCGAGGGTTCCGCTGCCCGTATCCAAATGGCCCCACTCTCAGCTCATCGCTATTCCTTGTGCCCAACTTCGCATTGAAGTCTCCCATCACAACGGTGAAGTATGTTTCGGAAGTATGCATGGCTTCGGATATGTCCTCATACATAGCTTCTACTTCATCGTCTGAGTGTGCCGACGTCGGCGCGTATACCTGTATAACCTTCAACGAATACCGTTTGGTTATTCGGAGTACCAGGTACGCTACCCTGGCCGACACACTGTCGACTTTGACCACGTTGTTGACGAGAGACTTGCGGACGAGAAACCCGACACCTCCTTGGGAGAGTTGGTCTAGAAGAATAAGTTACCGGAATTTAGGATTATCGTGTCCTGTCCCTGTCTTCGGACTTCAGACAATCCCATTACATCCCAGCGTAACTTACCCATCTCCGCCTCTAGCTCGACCATCCTTTCGTCAGCCTTCAGTGTGCGCACGTTATGTGTTGCCAGGGCCAGGGGTCGTCGTTGGGGTTGGTAGCCGGGCGTCTGCCGGGGATTCTTCGCACCCCTTGCCCTGCCGTTACCGTGGCCGCTACCGTAGCCACGGGATAGCAGAGCTGCCGGGGACTGGGGGCCGTTTTTATTTGTGCTTGTCATTAGGGGGGGGGGGGGGGGTTTGCCATAATCACCACGCTTGGCAGGTGGCTTGGTGATCGCAGTAGGTGAAGATTGATTGCCACCAAGACCGAGGGGAACGCTGCGACCCATTCCCTGGATATTCCCTTAGCCGCCTTCTACGGCACCCACGGGAAGAGATGGGGTGGTCCTATTCGTAACCGGGACCACACGGCATTGTTTTGGGTATGTGTGAGCAATAGTTGCGTTTTAACTGTTTTCGTTCACCGTTCGGATAGCTCAAAAACAGTCAAAAATGCCATCGTGAACTGCCATTTTTGACCCACCTGTGGAGGTGGGTTAAAAGCTGTGGTTAAAAGTGATCGTTTTGTGACATTAGAGATTGACGTAGAATTATTGTCGCGGTTATATAAAATTACTGATTTTCATTGTGAAAATTGTAGTTATCGTAATGATATAGCACGGAGAAGTGAGAAGAAAGACGACAGACGTAAGTTTACGTGTGTTATGTAAAACTCCGCCAATTTGTTTTTGACATTTGAGATAACAAACCGCATTTGGTTATTTTGTGTTCGTTTTGGGTAGCGAGTAAAAATGGTAAAGTGGCATTATTGGCGAAATTCTCAAACCGAACGGTTTACAACAACGCTAATTTTGCAAATGCCAAAAACGATACCGATCCCATTGCTTGGCTTATTTCAAAACTTTTACGGAACCCTAAAAATGAAACATTCTTTGCATAAGCAATTCTGATTTGAGCTTTGTACACATGTTATTTCCTCACTCCCACCACTATGTTGAAAGCGCAGTGAAATGAGACAACGTGGAAAATAGTGGACATATAAATGTCGACTCCTTTTACAGTGGCGCACTTAAGTAAGTATTTATAATTTCTAATTAGTATTAACAAAATTAATTATGTACGCATCGTATAGGAATATGCAATTTACACGTGTGCTAATACGTGCTCAGCTCCGAAAAGATTTAGTGGATTTGTTGTTTGTTATATAGAAAATGCATGAAAATGTATGAGCTATTATTAGAGTACCTAAATGTAGAAATAACACAATACAAGCGTGCGAAGCCGCGGGCAAAAGCTAGTCATTACTAAAATTAGGCTTATTGGGAAACAGTGAAGAATGAAAGTAACTCCACAGATAAGAATTCAGAATTGTATGAAAGAAAAAACCGGGTATTCACCATTTTATGTGTTTTGAAAGCACAAAGTACCAGGAGACCATATAAATACTGACGAGGTTATGGTGAATAATATAAGTGTTACCAACCATATTTATCATCATCATCATCATCATCATCATCATCATCATCATCATCAAACAGCCTGAAGACGTCCACTGCTGAACATAGGCCATCCCCACAGAGCGGTACTTTGAGCGGCTGCTCGCCTCCTGCATCTATCGGCTCCCCGTAGTTTTCACCAGATCGTCGGTCCACCTAGTGGGGGCCTATACAGCGTCTTCTGGTTCATGGTCGCCACTCAAGAACCTTTCTTCCCCCATCGGTTGTCAGTTCTACAGCGATGTGGCCTGCCCATCGACATTTCAACTTGCGCATTCTAATAGCTACATCGGTCACTTTAGTTCTCCTGCGGATCTCGTCATATTTATCAAATAATACATATCAATTCTATTTTTCCCAATTTACCTAAATAATATTGCTTCCAAGATCAATAACTCCAGTGGAGCGTCAATGAGGGAGGGACATCATCAATAACGGCAGTTATTAACCGATATTAGTCCATAACCATCGATATTACAATAATAAGCGCCTCCTGTGGACCACTTGGCCGGTGATCCCGGTGTAAATGAATATCCACCCGAAAGAAGGACGGAGTAAGGATTTGTATTTGGGGGTAGACAAACAATAATATTTGAGTTTATGCTACTAATAATTTTTGTTTTTTTTTTGTGTTGTGCCGGATTGTTGCACCGGCAGAGCTTACATGAGGTATAAAAATCGATATTAACTCTTCTCTCGAGAAAGCGTTTGACCAATGACAACGCGCTAAAAGGTTTATGACGTGATCGTTAATTGGTCAAACGCTTTCTAGAAAGATGATATATATCATTCTAACTCTGCTGGGACAGACAAACAAGCTGACGGCCCGCCTGATGGTAAGCAGATACCGTCGCCTATAGACACCTGCAACACCAGGGGCGTTGCCGATGCGTTGCCTACCTTTTAAGACTCTATTTACCCGACGTTTGAAGTGCCTCACTGTTTCACTGGCAATGAACCTCTCTAGTATAGTATTATATTATCTGTGCCTCTATTGAAGGGTCTTTCACTTGACTATATTTTGCCATACTCATCAAAACTTATTTTAGTCTCTATCTAATAGCAAGGGGGCAAGTACCCCTAACACAAAATTACCCTACGTACGCCCCTGTCTTCTCCGTTGGCCTCTCAATTGTATATAGAGTTTATGAGACGTAGGTGGCTTACCAAAGAAAATGAAGACACTGATAAAAAGGTGGGTGAAGAGTTCATAAATTCAAGATCATTATGACACTATTTTCTAGGTACTGAATGTTCATACAGATTCAACCACACCAACAGATTCAAGAGTAATTCCATTTCGTTTTGTATGACATAGGGATTAATAAATACGGTTGATATTGCTGTATTTACCTGAACTAAAGTGACCGATAGAGCTCTTAGAATTAAAAAGTTGAAATGGCAATGGGCAGGCCACATCGCATGTAGAACTGACAACCGATGGGGAAGAAAGGTTCTCTAGTGGCGACTACGAACTGAAAGACGCAGCGTAGGTCCCCCACTCGGTGGACCGACGACCTGGTGAAAACCGCGGGGAGCCGATGGATGCAGGAGGCGAGCAACCGCGCAAGGTGGCGCGCTCTGGGGGAGGCCTGTATTCAACAGTGAACGCCTTCAGGCTGTCAATGATGATGAATGGAACACTTTCTGTTTCCCGTACGTTTGTCAATCAAATAGTTATACTGTAGGTACGTTCATAGGTTGAAGACAGCCGATAATCAACAGGCAACCAATGCGCGATTGGTGGTGGTTTTGGTGTGTTGACTTGAGTTTGAAAAACATACGAAAAACTGGGGGCTAGAGAGATAAGTGTGAACTTAAGAGCTGTCAAAGTTTAGTGCAGACATGCACACGCATTTTGTATTATTTATCATCTGTACCTAAATCTACATATACTTGGCTATTTATTTAACTACTGCTACTGGTAGAAAACGAAATAGCATCGACCAACGTCTTTAGCGAGCTACGTAGCGTAGTATAACAACGTAGCGTAGAGACAAGTACCATACCTACGTAGCGTAGCGTAGACCTAGACACATGCTGCATAGCTACGCAACGTAGACACATGTAGCACATCTACGTAGCGTAGACATGTAGCATTGTTACGTAGAGTAGTAATAGTTAGGGTGGGTTTTTTGATTTGTAGTTAAGGTAACCAATGGTTAAAAACTCTCACAATTTTTTTTTTATGTAATCGTATGACGTGACGAGCTAGTCGATCGCCTGGTGTTAAGCGTCACGGCCGCCCATTACAGATTACAATGTCACTCGGAAATCAAAATTAAAGTTTCGCGTGACACTGCGCACTGCGCACGTCATCCTGAGACATCACACAGTCTAAAAAAGATCTCTAGACTGTGAGATCAGTTCTTAAGTCTCATTTGCCCAGTAATTTCACTAGCTACAATGCCCTTCAAACCGGAACACAGTAGTGCTTACACACTACTGCTTGACGGCAGAATAACTGGCAAAGCGGTGGTACCTACCTAGACGAACTTTGCAGAAAAGTCCTACCACCTAGTAAACCTCTAACCTCCCTTCTAACCAATGGTTAAAGGTAGTGTTTTAACCACTGGTTACTTTAACTACGGATCAAAGTAAAGTAAAGTAAAGTAAATGTGCATGTACATACTGTGACGGAATGAGAAGGATTGATCGTTTTCAAAACCTCGTACAAATTATGTCACAGACAACACTCTTACATTAGAATGTAGTCTTACATATTATTACTTACACATGCATTAATTTTACTCTACAATCGGGTATTACATCGCCAATATTTAAACTAGATAGACCGAGAGCCAGATAGACATAGCTGGTGGTCACTGATCCCTCCATTAACACAATGCAGGTTTTTAATAAGACAATAAGTTTTTTAGTCTGACGTAGATACATAGTACTCTAGTTTTTACATTACATTATAACTATTCAGATGGAGAACATGGCTTCACTTCCACTTTAGGACTTTTGGTATCATTACGAACTCCATTGGGTACTTGACACATTTTATGTTTAAACCTAACCGGAAGACGCAGCGTAGGCCGGCCCCCCACTCAGTGGACCGACGACCTGGTGAAAGCCGCGGGGAGCCGGTGGATGCAGGAGGCGAGCAGCTGCTCAAGGTGGCGTGCTCTGGGGGAGGCCTATGTTCAGCAGTGGACGTCTTCAGGCTGTTAATGATGAATGATGATGATGATACGGAATTAAAAAGTTCCACAGTGTATGTTTGCAATATTAACCCTAAGTATATACCGAGGAATTAATCCGAATAGTTCACCTTGGAAACTAAGGCTCTCTAATTTCATTGAAATTTTTACGCCCAGAATAAGTTAAGTATTGCTTATGAAAGAATTAATATGATTTTTTTAACGGGCAGTGTGCTTTTATTGCTCAAGCTAACTACTACAATAATTAAAACTAAACTAAACTAGCTACACTACCTACTACAAAGAACACTTATGGACTGTATACTAGCCGCGATAGCCTATAGACAGTCCAAGTGCTCCAGCCCACTACCGGTAGGTAGCGTACCCAACAAAATTACCCCCTCAAATTTAATCTAATTCGGCCGTTATATCTGTATTTTGTGGGTTCGATTCCCACCGGGGACAAACATTTGTGTGATAACCATGGATGTTTGTTCTGTGTCTGGGTGTTATATTGTATTCTATGTATGTATTTACAAACAAAAAGTATTTAAGTATTGTATCAGTTATCTGGTTCCCATAGTACAAGCTATGCTTAGTTTGGGGCTAGATGGGGCTGTGTAAAATGTCCACAAATATTTATTTATTTATATTTTAAATTTTCATATCCGAGAACTATTTGCCGATTTTACTAGTAGGTAAATACAGCAATATCAACCGTATTTACTAATCCCCATGTCATACAAAATGGTATGGAATTACTCTTGAATCTATAATTGGGTGGATTTATACGTCAAATGTAAATAATGCAACATAGTTTGGTTCCTAAAGATTACGCCCAAGATTTTCCAGGCTTTACTTAGCTTATCTATCTCCTAACTTTGCCTTGTGATAATTCCACCTGAGAATACAAATTTGTGGTTATTTGGATTTATTACTATACTATCTGCGCCCCGTGGTTTCACTCGGAGATAATAAGTATCCTATGGGTCATCATCATCATCAGCCTGAAGACGCCTACTGCTGAACATAGGCCGGCCTACGCTGCGTCTTCTCGTTCGTGGTCGCCACTCGAGAACCTTTCTTCCCCATCGGTTGTCATTTCTATGAGCGATGTGGCCTGCCCACTGCCACTTCAACTTGCTGATTCTATAAGAGCTATATCAGTGACTTTAGTTCTCTTTCGGATTTCTTCATTTCGTACGGGCATATAGTATAGAGTTATAAAAACCACAACATTTACGTATTTACGATATGTTTACTTACATATAACCTCCAAATTTGTTAATTTTTTGTAATAACACGATTCTCAGGCTGGTCCGCTATATAATTATTTTGTAGGGCCGCATAGTCATATTTGTTTTCACTTTATCGGGAAATCATTATATTATCTAGGTAAATTCCTAATCTAAGTATAGGGTATTATTATTAGGGTATATATATTAACAGTATTTCCTCCCGGGTATAACCTGGGTCTTTTCAAGCCAAGAGTGAATGTGAAAACATGTTTTACCTACTTACTGTATTTCTCATAAGGACAGCAGCATGGGCAAACGTGCTTCACCTTAGACAACTTCGTCACCTACCATTGTGAGATGTTGTCAAACGTATGCCCATTTTAGCATTAAAATGGTAAATCTACCTATTCTTATATAAGTTGATCTGTGTCACGGGTGTACGTTTACAATAAGCAGAAATACATTTCCTGAAATAAACAAAAAGGAAGATTAAGAATTGAAGTAAGGCTTCGATCACAATCTAATCGAAATAAATCGATCGTACGATGATTGATTAAAATACTTATAGATAGATTACTTTTTGTATGAATATAAAACTTCAATTTACTTTTAGATGAGAAAAGCGAAATGATGCATTTGTATGGTAAGTAATTTTACCTTTTTTTTGGCTTGTATAAGTTTTTTTTATGGGAATGAATGACGCGACGAGCTAGTCGTTCGTCTGATGTTAAGCGTCACGGCTGCCTATAACAGATTGCAGTATCACTCGGAACTCTAAAATACTAAATGTAGTTTTGCGTGACACTGCCTGCGCTCGTCATCCTGAGACTTCACACAGTAGGTATAGTAATTAGATTACTAGACCGTGATCAGATCATAAAGTCTCATTTGCCCAGTAATTTTCACTAGTTATAGTGCCCTTCAAACCGGAACACAGTAGTGCTTGCACACTACTGCTTGCCGGCAGAATAACTGACAAAGCGGTGGTACCTACCTAGACGAACTTTGCAGAAAAGCCCTAGTAAAAACCGCCTAGTGCTAAAATATAAACCTAATTGCAATAAATTATTTGATTTTGATTTTCAATGAAAAGCAAGAGTTGGAAATCCAAAACTTTATCGACAGATATGTGTTTAAAAAACTGGTCTGACAACAAAATATAACCGATGCAAGCAAGTACCTTTAGAATTAGTGGGACTAACACCCAGTTGCAGAAACGAACATTAACTTTTAAAGTCGACATTAAACCTTAATCTGTCATTAAACTGTTGCACAAAACAAAATTTTATCCGATTTTAATGCTCCTTTAAGTTTATCTAATGAAACGTCAGATTATCCATTAAATGGTGTTTTACGTTGCACAAAGCGCCATTAACAGTAATGCGAGTTAGCGCTCGTCACACTTTGTGCAACGTCATTAGTTTAAGGACTTCATTAGCACTAATGCCGCCATTAGCTAATGAAGTGATAATGAAGAGTTTTGTGCAACGGGCTGTAAGACACGGTTTTTCGATATTCGTATAAAAATATACTCACCGCTAAAAACTTAATTTTGTAAACCGAATAATGAAAATGGAATGGTTTTTCATGTATAGAGGTATAGTTTATCTTCATGATAAATATCAAAATGTTCAAAAATGAGTTAAATACACGTCTTGTGCAATTTTTGATGCTCTGTCTAAACCCTATGTAGGTATATAAGTATAACTTCTCATTACAAATTAAAAATTAATAAGCATACTTTCTTAACTTTGCGCATCTTTTCTTGGCAAAACCACTTAATAATGTGGACATTTCTCATCAAGCAAAGTAAACTTTTGCGGTTTCATGACCTCAAATTGCTTGCCCAGTCGTATTTACATTAATTGTCATGGCGTTTTGTGATAAACATAAGATATGTAAGTACCTATTCAATATTACCTACATGCCATACTTATGTACTTACAATAATATAAACAGGAAAGATTTGATTGTTTGTTTGTATTGAATAGGCTCTGAAAGTACAGAACCGATTTGAAAAATTATTTCACTGTTGGGAAGCTACACTACCCCGGGTGACATAGGCTATATTATATTTTGAAAAAATTAGGGATCCTTACTAAAACTCCAGTAATGTAAAAAAGTTACCTAAAATATTCTTTATATTACATCGCGTGCGCTGCGAAAACTATTATACAAGTGCAAAGCCGGGCTGAGCCGCTAGTGTACATATATACGAATAATCGTCACATCAACAGCTGGAAGACGTCCACTGCTGAACACAGGCATCCCCCATAAACCGTCACTTTGGACGCTTATTAATAGCGTAGGAGTTTCCACAATCACCACGCTTGGCAGGCTTCTTATGGTGATCGCAGAAGATTTTAATGTACCGAGGAGAATGCTGTTGCCTCATTCTCTGGATGTTCCCTTAGCTGGGATGTTCCAACTTCAAGATATTTTGAAAAAGAAATGTTTCCAGTGCAGTTATGAAATCAACCACAATTATTTTTTGGGGTTGTGTATCTTTATAAATGGTCTGTACCACTTCGTAAACTCATGTCGTAAATTCAAGTGACTTGCTCTTTTACGAGTAACAAGTAGTAAAATTATTATTCGAAATTGTAGATAGTGGCAGTAATTGTCATTTCATTTAATGTTTACGAGTATAGTCACGTAGGTACCTACGTTTAAGTCTACATTTATAAATTCAATCGGTAATTTACTAGTGACTGTACATCTTTCATTATTATTAATATGTAAATTAACTTTTAAATAAATAACCGGCCAAGTGCGAGTCGGACTCGCGCACGAAGGGTTCCGTACCATTATCTATAACAACGAGCAAAAAATCACGCTCGTGGTATGGGAGCCATTTAAATTAAAGGTATCTATTTTATTTGTTTTTTAGTATTTGTTGTTCTAGCGACAACAGAAATACATAATCTATGAAAATTTCAACTGTCTACCTATCACGGTTCATGATATACAGCCTGGTGTCAGACGGACAGATAGACAGACAGACAGACGGACGGACAGCGGAGCCTTAGTAATAGGGTCCGTTTTCGTTTCGTCGACCCTTCGTGCGCGAGTACGACTCGCTCTTGGCCGGTTTTTTATATACTGTATTATGCTTAATTTGCCATGAAGACAATAATTGTGAAGTTTAGATCATTTCCTATGACATAGCACGTTAGAAACATCCCAAACTCTCTACCGGCCAGCATTATAATACACACCCTCTTTACAGATGCTACGCAAATTACTTACGATAAGTACCAAAGGTTTTCCTACTAAAACAACACAAAATTTAACGGAGTATGCTTCAGTAACTCATTTGTTTTTTGGTACCCAACATCTTGTAAAAGAATATACACCGCGTAGGTAATCCTTAGAGAATTCAACCACTTTCTGCTTAATACATTATTTTTTAATAGTACCTGCATAAAATAAAGACTTGGTACCACAGAACAAATAAATCGGTACCACCGTCGCGTCGCTTCGGTCCGTTTTTGTAAGTAATTTACCTATCTATACCTGTTGCTAAAGCTTTGGCGGTAGATATAGTTAACCGTCATTACATATACCTATGAAATCCAACAGGTGGAGTAACTTAGAGCTATTTAGGTGAGTATCAGTTCAAAACAATGGAACCCTATTTAATAGGATCTTCTTCTTCTTCTCGTGTAGGCAAGTGGACAGCCCTTGTGTCAGAATTTTAGGCTACCCAAAAGCTTCTGACTTGGCTTAACGAGTATTGTCTTACAACAACAGCCGGGACTGACGGCTTAACGTGCCCTCCGATGCGTGGTAGCGCTCAGTTGTAAATACCACTTTTTGCTGTAGCGGTCACCCATCAGAGTAGTGACCGCAGCGAACGTTGTTTAGTTTTACCGATCGGTTAGAAACGGCTAGTCGTGCTTCGCTATGATAGGATAGACCATCACCATATACCATACCACCACCATCATTACCACCATATAAGTAGACTGTCCAATCAGAATTTTTCTATTTGGCCTATTCCTATTCCTATATGATACCCCGAAACTGATCCTGCTATTTATTTTCAAAATAAATTCCGGTTGAAACCTTTTTATTCGTTGTGGATCTACCGCGGTAGTTTCCGAATTGTAAGGATTATTAAAAATGCAGATATGTTAGCAAAAGTACAGTTCGCCTTTGGCATTTCTTACACAGATCATGGATTTTTTATTTGGAAGATACTATTTTAGGTGGTTCTTTAGTATCAAGTACGTTCGGTACGTTCGTAGTGATATAATGTAGTGAAACGTGGTTTTTCGTGTTGCTTCCAAAATTCCATAGAAGCCTCTAGTAAAGTTGCCACTACTTTACTAGGGCATGACTTAGACTGGATTATGACTACCTGACTTAGACTGGACTATGACTACCCTGACTGACTGTGGCTAAGACTTGACTTTACATGAAATATTTCATAATTCGATGAAAAACTACAATACTTGACACTGGCTAAATACACTATGTGTGGAGCCAAAATATAAGAAAAAAAAAACTACAGATAAAAAGACGCACCCTTAATGTAGGTACGATTATTTACCTAGGTACTAAGTTTTACAAACAGGAGAAAGTTTTTACAAGGCTGAAAGTTCATGTTATTTATTCCAACATACGTATTAAGTACGCACCAAGATTTTTCTTAACCTCGACTAAGTTTCTGAAGATTGATTGATTAAATAGAATACCTAATTAGGAGAATTTGGTTCCAAGCCCAAGTTTTTAGCCTTCCCACTCAAGGAGCTGGGGGAAGTTGATAATAATTCTTATTTTTATACAATAGTAATGGTAGGTAGAGATATTCATGGTATTACAATAAACTGGGAAGCCTAATGTACGTTTTCACCAAAGATACATACATTTTAAGGGACCCACCCTTAAAAATGTTAAGTGACATCTGACAGTAATTTTGTTTTCACCGACGATTAAGTGACACCTAAAGCTTAAGAGATCCTCTGTTTACGGGGCCGAAGCTCGACCCCACAAGCGTTAAGTGGCGGGTTAAATTATCAAAATGCCAGATTTGTCTTTCAATTGTATTTGGCAACTGTTTCTACCCGCATAACGCCAGAAAATGTATTTGTTTTCGTTTTTTCTGCTGCATAACATATTAAAAACTCTGATGCTAATATCAATGAAGCATATTGCTTGTATTTTTGACGATTATTCTCTAAAATATATAAATAAAATAACAAAAATCGGCAACGTACGGTTTTCGGAAACCGTAGAATAGAAGACTGTCACTTTACAATTGAAGTACCACTCAGCGCTGTGAAAACGAATTTAGGCAAGGGTCAAACCTAGGGGACCCTTAGCCAAAGGGGCTAGTCAGGGTGTAGTTTAAGGATCTTTGGTGAAAATGGGCATAAATCAACTAATATCGAAAAATATTTCAAACGCAATCTACAAAACTAAGAAATACTTGTTTTAAATTTGATTGGTATAATAATATTGTGTTTATACTTCGTTATATATTTATTTTATGTATATGTACAAATTAATTTTTAGATTTCTGTTATGGAAAAAGTAATTCAGCCAGTGTAGGTACCTACCTAATAGAAAATCATAATCATATTGAATCTTACGAAACAAATAAAAAAATTTGAGCACAAAATTTCCAACCAGGTGTAATTTGAAAATGCATTAGGCAAATGAAATAACTGGAAAGTCCACGGGTGTAAAATAAACAAAAACATCATAACAAAAAGTGGCCAATTCATTACACTAATTTAAGTGTGTTGGTGCCCATTTAATTCAGACCCCTAGTACTGTTAGGTGTGAAAAAGGGTTTTGTTAATTTTAACGACTGACCCAGTTTATTCAGCTAACATCGTAACTGTAAACTCAACAAGGCACTTACCTTTCAGCTTCGAAGTTCACTTAAAATAAATAAAATAAAATAGATCGACTTAAACCAGAAAAAAAAGATAAATACTTCCCGCAATAAAATCTAATAAAACCTACAATTACTATACTTTTAAAAATTTGAAATGGAAAGTTAACTTTTTAAACTAACCGGCCAGGAGCAGGGCGAGCACAACGGCCGCGCGAGAAGCGTTGCGTTTCATCGTTGCGTACTGAATGCCGTGAGAGGTGTGTGCGCCCGCCTTTTAACTTAAGGGGTGAACCGCCCTACGGGGGTTGTACGACGTAACAGCAATGGTTTCAAAAATCTAGGAAAATCTTAATTTAAACAAAAAAAACTAATACTTTTCTATCACATGGTGACAATTAGAAGGGAAAAATAAATAAGAAGTAGGGTATCAGACACGTCGAGCGTTCACCAAGCTTGGTAATATAGAAGGATGATGATGATTGCTGATGATGACTGGTAATGCTAAAAACTAGATATGAATATCCTAGTTTCAACTTTACATAAAAATTACTTAATTTGTTTTATTGCAAATCTATTACGGGACTTGAAAAAAATATACGTGGTGTTTTACGTTCTGTGACCGCAGTTTTCATCGCCCACATAATATAAGCTGCGTACGGGAAGACAACAAAAAGTCGACCTTTATTTATGACTAATAATAGCCATTTATTATTTTTTTTTCACGACATACAGCCATTCGCATCCGTGTTATAGGAAATTGCAGTGCTCTTCCATCGTTACCACAATTTATAGTTTTTCGCACGGTAAAATGGCTAGTGATTTTTCATTCGAAGGACGAACTTTTTTAATGGCAATACAAAAAAATTAAAGTGGCCATATCTGCGCTAACGTTCGCAGTCATAATTTTATTGTCCTTATTGAGAGAGTACAAAAAAGCGTTCGGAGGTATATGTGACTAATAAAATAAAATTTGGTTTAATGCAAACCGTGTCTTCCCAAATAAAAAGAAAGAGGTTTAAGGCATTTGATTTAAAAGTACAGAAACATGGCGCTTTTATGTTTAGGAATTAGGTTAGCAAGCAAAGAAGCGTGCGGTAAGTACGTAAGTAATACCAGATTCTATTATAATTACGTATCATTGTATTGTGCTTTTTGGGACAAAATAAATTGGTATATTTTGTATCATTTGGAATGCCAATACACCAAGAAAACAGCGTAAATCAGAAATATGCCAAAAACCGTTATAAACCTGGATGGCACTGCAAAAGCGGACTGCTGAGCGGACTATACGGCTAGCTAGCGGGCTAGGTTTAAAACGGTTTTTTGGCATATTTCTGATCTGCGCTCAACTTATAACCCGCTCATTTTGCAACGCCATCTAGTTTCAGGCATATTTTTGATCTGCGCTGTTTTCTTGGTGTATTGGCATTCCTTGATTTTACTTATGTAGAGGCAAGTTTAGCTCAGAGGTATGCGTTTGAGTTTTAATCTGACGCACCCTGGTTCGAATCCTGCTCTGCACCAATGACTTCCGAGCTATGTGCAGAATTCACACCCGCATTAACAACGGTTTAGGAATACATCGTGAGGAATCTGACATGTTCAAGAATCGAAAAACTTCGAGAGCATGATTGTGTCACCCATCCAACCCTCACGGGGCCAGCGTGATGGATCAGCTACAGAGTTCTCACAGGGAGAGCCCTATGCTCATGGCTCCGCAGTGGGTGGGAACATTTGGGCTGATCATATTGAATTTTTGTTGTTGTTAAAATTCCACGAACCACGAAGACCTGCCCCCCTCAGGTGTGTGGTTTACTAGGTGGTAGGACTTTTCTGCAAAGATCGTCTAGGTAGGTACCACCGCTTTGCCAGTTATTCTGCCGTCAAGCAGTAGTGTGCAAGCACTACTGTGTGCCGGTTTGAAGGGCATTGTAGCTAGTGCAATTACTGGGCAAATGAGACTTTATGATCTGATCACCATCGTTCACCAACGTTCATAGTCTCAAGATGACGTGCGCAGTGCAGTGTCACGCAAAACTATATTAATTTAGAGTTACGAGTGATACTGCAATCTGTTATGGGCAGCCGTGACGCTTAATATCAGGCGAACAGCTAGCTCGTCACGTCATTCATTTACATAAAAAAAGGTGGCTGGAGCGACAATCTGGTCAAAATTGCAAGAAGTCGATAGATGCAGGAACCAAGCAGCCACTCAAAGTGGCGCGTATGTTCAGCAGTGGACGTCTTAGTGAATAATGATATGATTGTTAATGATTTTATCGAAGGCAAATAATTTGTAATAGGCTGTTTTAGCACTTTTACCATTAGTGTGAAAACAAATAAGACTCTGATTACCTACAACCGTAAAGAAGATTAATCTTACCTCTAGGCAAGCATGTACCATCGTGGACCGCGTCGTCACTTTCCATCAGGTGAGATTGCGGTCAAATGCAGGCCTATTTATTTACAAAAATAGAAGAAAGCAACAAGAAACTTTACGGTGATGTCATTACACTTTTTTGTGTAAATCTTTTTTTATCGATAAGCCATCACCTCTGCGATCTTAGCATTAGGGATGTCACTCAAGGTTTTTACACTTACTCTTTATTTTTTTGTTGGTTATTGAATGCGAGGTCCGCTTATTAGATCCTTTTAGCAAATAAAAGTGGTAGTTCAGGTAAACGCAAAAATATAATATAAAAGAACAGTTTGGTTCCTTTCACAGTTTTCTGGTGAGTGACAGACGAACAATCAAAATATTTAAAATTCACAGAATGACATCGAATACATCTACAAAAGAAATACATAAAGAGTTTTAACTACCTAGTAGCTCATTACAACCTCTTCAACACTCCTCCTTAAATGAGGTACTAGAGCCAGTCCAAACTCCTCCTCAAACTTGCATTCCTTTCAGACATCTCTCATGCCTCTCTCTGCAAAGTCCTTTCGTCAGCACATCTGCAGGCATCTCATTTGTAGGCAAGTAGCTCAACTTAACCTTCCCCATTCGCACCATTTCACGAATGTAGTGATGCCTCACATCTATATGTTTGGTTCTTCGATGATGCATGGGATTCTCAGCAATTTGAATTGCAGACTGACTATCACTATATAGTTTCACAGCTTCATTAATCCCAGTCAGCTCAGCTAGAAGTGCAGTGAAAAAAGCTGACTCTCTGCATCCCTCCGAAAGAGCCACATATTCAGCTTCAGCACTTGAGAGTGCTACTGTCGTTTGCTTGCGACTTTCCCACGCTATAGGACATCCTCCAAGTGTGAATACAAAACCAGTATACGATTTTCTATCACACACATCTCCTGCGTGATCTGCATCCACATAGCCAACCAGCTTATTCCCTGTTTTCTTGAAGATAAGCCCGAGTTCTTTGGTTCCATTCAAATATCTAAGCACACGCTTCGCAGCTGTCCAATGTGTTTGATCGTAACAACTGTTAAACTGGCTTAAGTAACTAACTGCATATGCAATATCAGGTCTTGAGCAGACAGCTAGGTACATCAGTGAACCAATCAACTCTCTGTATGGCAGTTCACTTGGTGGAATGTACTTCTCATCTTGTGGTTTCACAAGTTTAATTCCACTTTCAACAGGAGTCTTTACACTCTTGCAGTCGTTCATCCCAAATTTCTTTAAAATCTTCTCAAGATACTCAGTTTGGTTGAGACGTATAGAGTTCTCCTGACGTTTGATTTTCATACCCAGAAAGACATCTACTTCACCAAGGTCTTTCATTTCGAACTTTGTTTGAAGTTCTCTTTTGACAGATATTCTCTCGCTCTTATTATTCCAAAAGACCAGAATATCGTCAACATAAACGGCAATAAACATCATGGAGTTTTGTTGTTTTCTCATGTAAACACATGGTTCAGTTTCACATCTCTTGAAACCCATCTCCAACATAACTTTGTTCAGTTTCTCATACCATGCTCTGGGAGCCTGCTTTAGCCCATATAGAGCCTTCTTCAGTAGACAGACATGTCCCTCTTTACCTGGTTCTTCGAAGCCTTTAGGTTGTCTCATGTAAACCTTTTCTTTCAACTCTCCGTTTAAGAACGCGGTAACGACATCCATCTGCAGGGTTACTCTTGACACTCGATTTCAATCGTAATTTGGGATTTGGAACGAAATCGTAGCATTTGGTACTCTTGAATCCGATACTAGCGCACGATTGGAATCTTTGTCCGTGGAATTTTACGGAACTAAATGGAATCGACTCATTTCTACACCATCCGCTTTTTCGGTACTCTTGACGCGATTTGACATTGGCAAATTGAGTTTGAAGTAGAGTTTGCGATAGAATTTTCAGACCTTTCAAAAGTTAACTTTTATGCGTTCGAGTGTGTTGTGTTAAGTGGTTTCGGAAGCAATTCGGAAGTAAAATGGCACGTTTAGCTCTTATTTTTGATATTTTGGACAATGCACATAGAGAAGATCTAAGGCAACGTCGAAACCTAAGAAGAATGGCGCGATACACTGAGAAAGCTTTTGCCATGAACGACAACGAGTTTAAGAAATGTTACAGAGTGACGAAAGACCTTTTTGAGGTCATATGTGGCGATTTAGAGCCTCTGATGGCAAAGCCTACTCGTCGTAGTGACATGTCCTCGAGATACGAGGTTTGTAAATATAGGTGGTAGTTCTTTCATGCGTGGTGTTTTTACGAGAAGTCTCTCTCCTCCAACTTTTTGAACTTGTAGGCCTGTTTTAATAGTTGCCTTACATAGCATCACAGAATTGGTAATTTCTGTCGTCCCATTTCTTTTTTGTCTCGTATTTGCCATGGGCGGACCGCAACAGACCTTTTGCTATCCCTGGATTGTCCCCAAGGAAATCCGCTAGAGCCTCCAGCTGCTGGTAGATTGGCCTACTCATAATCTTTCCTGTTAGAACGGACGAATATCTCCAACCAAATACTTCAAATCTTGAAAACAAAACCGCTAAACAACAGCTGGAGCGGAGTTTTGGCGGGAACGCGGAAAAGTTCACGTCGGTGCATTGTATTATTTTACAAAACTTATGCTTTTTCCAGTGTTAATGTTTAAAATTGGTGGTGTTTTACGCATTAAGTGCTGAATTACGAGCATGAGTGTGGGCAAGTGATATAATGTAGTGAAACGTGGTTTTTCGTATTGCTTCCAAAATTCCATAGAAGCCTCTAGTAAAGTTGCCACCACTTTACTAGGGCATGCCTTAGACTGGATTATGACTTAGACTAGACTATGACTACTCTGACTGTGACTATGACTTGACTTTAAGTGAAAATTTCCATAATACGATGAAAAATTACAAAACTTGACACTGGCTAAATACACTATGTGTGGAGCCAAAATATAAAAAAAAAACAGCTGGAGCACACAGAACATTGATACTAGTTTTTTTTTTCTAGACAACCATGATGTCAATAATGACATTATTCATTCAGCCGTTCTTGATATTATTCGTCGGTAAATAACCGCTTTTATTTCTTTGAAAGTGACTAAATATCATCAAAAGTGAAGGTTTTATGGTAATATATTTTTTATCACTGTTATTAATAAGGTTTTTACATGTTTTCCACAAATTTTGGTATTAATATTTTCTATTATGTGTGCATGGCAACACTTACATAGTGTTGTACTTTTATGGGTCACAATATTAAGTCGATTGCATTTCCGATTTCAATTTCGATCTCGATTTTGTTGAAGAGTACCAAATTGTTTAACATTGGAATTGAGATTGGTTCGGATTAGAATTAGAGTGAAATTGGGATTGGATTCAAGAGTAACCCTGCTGATCTACTTTCAGATTGTTCTCCACTGCTAGGGCTAACAGTAGTCTCAGGGTACTATGACGTACTACAGGCGCAAAGGTTTCATTGTAGTTCAATCCTTTTATTTGTGTAAAACCTCTGGCTACGAGTCTCGCCTTGTACCGTATCTTCCCCGGCTCCTTTTTTATTCTAAATATCCATTTAGAATCCACGAAGTAGCCATTAGCCTTTTCTACTAACTCCCAGGTCCGGTTTTTCTTCATTGCATGAAGCTCTTCTTGAATAGCTTTCTGCCATTCACTTTTATCAGCTTTAGATAAAGCTTCTTCAACAGTTAGGGGATCTTCCTTCATATCTTCTTCTGCATAATAGAGAATATAATCACTCAAGTTTTTAGGCTTTCTTTCTCTAAGAGGATATCTTCTTTCAGGAACATCATAAGTAGTTTCCAATCTAGGTGCAGAACCTTCACTATCTTGCACTTCCGATTCAGGAACTTCCACTCCTTCATTGGTATTCACGGTCTCAATTTCATTTATTTCTCCAGCTGACTGTACCTCTTCATCAGCTATATTTTCCGTACAACGCTGCTCACCAACATCTTCGCAGTCGAAAAATTCATCAGGCCCTCTTGGTACTGCTGCATGTTGTTCCACTCGATGAGCTTCATTAGAGGCATCAACTTCTCGAATCAATATAGGTCTCTCCCAGCTGTCATCTGATGGTATCACTTCCACGATTTCATCATGAGTGTCATTTGCATGAACTCGGATTTGATTTTCAAAAAACACAACATCTCTTGCTTTATATAAGCTATGCGTCACAGGATCTATAAGGCGATAGCCTTTTGTTGTTTCGCAATAGCCGACAAACAGCAGTTCTTTTGTTTTCGAATCAAACTTCTTCCGCTTTTGTTTCGGAACATGCATAAACGCCCGGCAGCCGAAAACCTTTAAATGACTCAGGTCTACCTTCTTGTTAGACCATGCTTCTTCAGGCGTCATCCCTTTTACAGCTCGTGTCGGACATCTGTTTTTCAAATAAACTGACGTGTTGACCGCTTCTGCCCAATACTTCTTGTTAAGTTTCGCTTCTTCAAGCATGCTTCTAGCTCGTTCCACAATCGAACGATTTGCCCTCTCACTTACTCCATTTTGTTGCGGTGTATATTCCACTGTCAACTGGTGAATAATACCATTATTCCGCAAAAAAGTATTTACGCGTTCATTGACGTAATCGGTCGCGTTGTCTGTTCGAATTGCCTTTAGTTTTTTACCCGTCTGATTTTCAACAAGCGTTTTAAACTCTACCAATTTCGAATAAACTTCACTTTTGTTTCGCAAAAAATAAACAAAAGTTTTTCTCGATTTGTCATCAATAAATGTCAAAAAATACTTATACCCCGTAAATGAAGTAGTTTCTATTGGCCCACAGACATCACTATGTACAAGTTCAAGTAGTTCAGTAGCACGCGTACTCTTTTGTTTCGGAAAAGGTAATGTAGTTTGCTTACCTTTCAAGCACGACACACACTGTACTGAAACTGGATCCTTGAAACATATACCTCTAGCCAGTCTGTCACGTAATATTTTCATGTTGCCGAGTCCCAAATGTCCAAGTCTGCGATGCCATAGTTGGACTGCATCATCAGCGTTTGTTTTTAAAGCTGAAAACATGTGAGGATTAGAATTGGACTTGACTACATAAATCCCTTTCTCTTCCTTGCATACCAACTCAACCTTACCGCTCACTTGAAATTCTTCCGACTTATACAACTCGCAACCTCTTTTCGAAAATACTACCACAAAGTTACGATTCACTAACGTACTTACACTTAATAGATTCGCAGCTAACTTCGGCACGAAAACAGCTCCCTTCACACTCACGTTCAGTTCTTCCGAACAAACATCACCTCGGCCTTCACCTTCCACCCTGTTCCCATTCGCGCAGGATATTTGGACTGGCTCTCCTAACTTCACATAGTTATCTAGCCAATCTCTCCTGTTAGTCATATGAAATGACGCTCCAGAATCAATTATCCACTCTTGCGATGAATTTCTATAGGTATGAAGTGCCGTATGTGTAGTGTGCGCTTGACAGTTATGCTTCTTGGGGCAAAAACGTGCTTTATGTCCTTCCCCGCACACGTAGCATTCTATCTTCTTCTTTTCTGTCTTGCCTTTGTCTTTTTCCTTTGCCTTGCTATAGCTTTTCTTTCTAGCAGCACTCAAGGCATTCTGCGGCGAACCCTCTGACGTCACATTGACGTCAATCTGTAGCAATTTGGTTTTAACGTAATCGGTTGTCAACGTTATATTGCTATTCTCTATAGCCATTCTCATCGGCTCGTACTGGTCTCCTAGCCCTTGTAGCATAAGTGCAGCTATCAGCTCGTCGTCTACTTCTTTGCCCATATCCGCTAGCTGATCGGCCAGCGACAGCATCTCGGTGACGTAGACTCGTGGACTGCTATACATACTCAGCTTTTGACTAACAAGGCGTCCTAGTAACCGGCATCTATTATTTACTCCTTGGTCTTCGAAGGCGGCTCTCAGCGCATTCCAGCTCTCTTTAGCTGTAGTTGCTTTCTTCACGTGCACCAGACAGTGTGGCTTCACCATAAGGAGCACCTTTGCACGTACCTTCCTGTCAATTTTAAGACCAGCAGCATTCGACGGTGTTTCTTCTATATATTCCCATAAATCTTCCATTACCAGATAAAGCTCCACTTGAACCTTCCATGTCGCGTAGTTGGTCGCGCCATCAAGTTTTTCTATGCTTTGCAGTAATCCTCCTGATACATGGGTGTGCGGAGCACCATCGTCACCGTCCGCACCACTTCTCACGTTTTCCATACTTGTAACCAATTTTTATCCGACTAAAAATCTTCGTAGCGATGCTACCATGTTGGTTATTGAATGCGAGGTCCGCTTATTAGATCCTTTTAGCAAATAAAAGTGGTAGTTCAGGTAAACGCAAAAATATAATATAAAAGAACAGTTTGGTTCCTTTCACAGTTTTCTGGTGAGTGACAGACGAACAATCAAAATATTTAAAATTCACAGAATGACATCGAATACATCTACAAAAGAAATACATAAAGAGTTTTAACTACCTAGTAGCTCATTACAACCTCTTCAACATTTTTAACTAGCTGACCCGCCCCGGCTCCACACGGGTTAATTAGCTTTATATCCTAACCCTGTTCACGGAAAGAGGGAAGCGACAGGGAAAAAGATAGAGGAAAAGGATGAATGGATGGCCCGGCGAAGGAAGGCGAGCTTCGCCTATTGCCGTCCCATCACACACGCAATCCTGAAACAGCACAGTATAGCAATAAGATTTCTACACTGTGAGATTGGGGAATAAAGTCTCATTTGCCCAGTTATTTCAATAGCCAATAAAGTGCTCTTAAAACTGGAACACAGTTGAAAACTATGAATAATAAAATCTATGTTGGTAAATAGGGCGTTCTAAAATCGCGGCTAGCGCGGGGTGCTTTATAGTGGTATGATATAAAATCTAATTTATGTCAGTACCTACATTTCATCCCTAACTTTCGTTGCTCTATATTTTTGGATTTCGATAAGGTGGCAACCCTACTTAAAGATACATTTAGTCCGGGTGACACTGCAACTGTTATGGGCGGCCGTGTCACTTAACATCAGGTGAACGACTAGCTCGTCACGTCATTCAATCACATAAAAAAAAAAAAAAAAAAAAAAAAAAAGTTCTTAAATTTTAATCATTAATCGTGGTAGAGGGTGAAGTGACAAAAAGGTTTCAAGTCACACAATAATTTAAAGGGTTGCAAATTAAAATAGACGCCAATGGCAAGGGTGTCTGTCAACAAGGGGTAGGCGTGAGCGTGGGCTCTTTAGAAATTAGGTTTAGCTATCTTGCATTTTTTGTACATCTAACGATACCTATGTAATACCTCCGTACTATAAATAAGTCCACATCGCACACCGCTCGTAGAACTGACAACCGATGGGAACGCAGCGTAGGCCGCTCCCTCACTCGGTGGACCGACGATCTGGTGAAAGCCACGGGGAGCCGATGGATGCAGGAGGCGAGCAGCCGCTCAAGTTGGCGCGCTCTGGGGGAGGCCGACGTTCAGCAGTGGACGTCTTCAGGCTGTTGATGATGATGATGATGATGATAAATAAGTCATCGTCATCATCATCATCATCAGCCGAGGACCTTAGCACCATGCTCAACGACCTCAGTAGAGTCTCCCAGCAGGTTGGTCTTAAGATGAATATGGACAAGACGAAGATCATGTCAAATGCTCATATTCCACCTATACCGGTAATTGTTGGGAACGATACTCTCGAAGTTGACGACAAAATATGTCTACCTAGGACAGACTGTCCAATTAGGTAGGTCCAACTTCGACAAAGAGATAAATAAGTACCTACTTATAATTCTTACCTAAGGTACCTGCACTGCAGATTATAAGGCCTAACACGTTCCTAGTTCTCTGCCGATTCTGCAGAGAACTAGGAAGTAATCTAAGATGGACGACATGTGCAGTTTTTTTTTTGCATTTTTACGTAATAGTAGATATAATTTATTATTTATTTATATATTTATTAAAATTCAATCCTAACACCGTTAGTTTCCCGATGCGATGTTTATAACATTAGCTACGAAGACGTCCACTGCTGAACATAGGCCTCACCCAGAGAGCGCCACTTTGAGCGGCTGCTTGCATCCTGCATCCATCGGGTCTCCGCGGCTTTCACCAGATCGTCGGTCCACCTAGTGGGGGACCGGCCTACGCTGCGTCTTCCGGTTCGTGGTCGCCACTCGAGAACCTTTCTTCCCCATCGGTTGCTTTCTTTATATAATCTACCACAATATTTTGCAATAATGCTCCTGCTAACATAACATCGGCTCCTAAACTATTTAAAATGGAAAAAATAGTTTAATAATTAAAGTGCATTTGAGTGTTGACTATTTTTAATATTGTGATGTAAACAATAAAATCTTCTGCCCACGGTTGTAATTATGTAAAAAGTAAAGGAAAAACTGTTACTTTGGGCTAGCTACAAAAGAAAAAGAAATCGGTTAATTGAATTTCGTGCTTTAGTCCATCAGCCATTCAGCCTACACGTGGGAGGTTTTTTTAGCTATGATTTACGTTTGACCACCAACTCCTCAGGACTACAAATGGGTAGGTAGGTATGCCTAATTATTATTAAGTAGATAGCTAGAACGGAGCAATAACGGGGATAGGTTCCTAGCTGCGATGAAATATAGGGTAGATCCACGATCGCTGCTTCGAAAACGGCCCCGTTTAAACCAAAGAGGTATATGTACTACGTACTAGAGAAGCTATTCAAGGCACAAATAGTTGTAATTTTTTGTATAATTAAACTAAAATCCGCTACAGTGCTTTACGAGATTAAATCGTCTAACCAACGATCACAACACGCAGCGCTAGTGCCATGGCACATTCGGATAATAATTTTTACTGCTATTCACTGCTGCACGTGCAGTCGCTTTGAGAGCCGAGCATCGTATGAGCGAGAAGATGCTCATTGGCATATTTGCAGTGGTTGACAATGCAAGTTAGAGATGTCCTGTCTGGTGTATACATAGAAGTCTTTGGTTTAAACAAGGCATTTATGGCTTGTTTTTGCTCTCAGCCGCGTGTGAGCGCGTCTAATAAAAGTAATGTAATGTAACTCACATATTTTTGTTTACAACTCTATTACAGGATGGTTCATTATTAAAACGAAACAACCGTTTGTGGACTATTTTATATTAGTTGGAGATGTATGTCTGTGTAAGTAAGCATTGGCGTGGGGACACTTTTGAGGTTTGATTTTCATAGAGACTGTGTATCTATAGTATATTTGATTTAAGGTTCCTAGCATCCTTCAAGGTACGTTAGTACTTGTCTATTCTGAACACAAGCTTAGTCTACGCACCGGTAAACAAGTGTGACGTCACAGGAAGTGTGGCAAAGGTGGGCGGTCGAGTGAACCCACATCCGGCGGATAAAGTTCACAGGATTTGTGTGAGAGATAGGGTTAATTCAGACAGAGCAGCAAAATGCTCGAGCACTTTTTAAGTGCTATTGGAATATCAACCTTAGTCCATCTAGACATGGCTTAAAATAGTATGCAACATTAAAATAGGTAAGGTTTTAATGTTACATACTATTTTCAGCTTTGTCTAAATGAAATAAGTTTGATATTCCAATAGCACTTAAAAAGTGCTCGAGCATTTTGCTGCTCTGTCTGAATTGGCCCTTAGGCATTTCATCGATAGATCTATTTTAGTATTTATTTATTAGTACTTAGGTATGTTATTAGAAGAGAAAGCAGTTTTCATCACAGATTAGAGAAAAAACACTGGTTTTCATTCAGCAGCGCCTTGACGTTGCTAAGTTTTTTATATAGTAATGAATGACGTGACGAGCTAGTCTTTCGCCTGATGTTAAGTAACGTGCCTATACGTAAAATTACAGAACAAACGAAAATAAAGGGGCAGGTGCAAATTAAGTTTGTTTTAGCTTTATCAGCTGCAAAATTAAAAACCCGCCTAGTTAACCCGGTAGGTATATTACTACCGTACTGGTCAAATATTAGGATTTGTAAGTACGATTGCAAAATCAACATGAAAAGTTTGTAAGAAAATATTATGGCTCAAGGATGTCGGAGTTTATATGGACTCCATTTCTAATACCTAACATCGCTTGAAGTTTCAACACTTTTAACTTTAATTACTTACTCACATCTATGCTTTCAACACAAATTCTGGAGTGAAACAGTTAATTTGTTCCAATTTATCGAAATAATTTTGGTGGTTTTCTTTTGGCTGGCAACACTGACTGGCGACGTATCTTGGTATCTGTGGTATATATATTGGTGAAAAGCTAAACGAAGAATACCTACACAGAAATTTAAGACGTGCTCCTAGTTTTATTTACAAGATACATGTAAAGTTAGTCTCAAAACACTACCTTCATTTCGGCATACAATATACTAACTTAGGGTAGGTAAATATATGCTAGTCATCAAAAATGCACATGAAACCCTGGGGTGCCCTCTAAATAGCTATAAAACTCTTTATTGGAACACCACATAACAGGAAGGTAGGCCGGCCCCCCACTTGATGGACCGACGATCTAGTGAAAGCCGCGGGGAGTGGCGCTCTCTGGGGGCGACCTATGTTCAGCAGTGGACGTCTTCAGGCTGTTGATGATGATGATGATGGTGATGATAACAGGAATAATCAATAATCACAACGTAAAACTAACTTTCTAACTTTGACAATGGGCGGAGCGATCTTTTCCGGACTATACAATGATTTTCCAAATAAAAGTACAATATTTTGTTACGAAAACAAGTATTAGCATTCAAAACATTGACTTAATGATGGTAAAATATACTGCATTTATTGTTACACTTACTTTTGTTGAAGTAATGTAATATGTCAATGACCTACGCATTGATTAAAGCACATGTTATAATATCTACCTCATCATATGTACAATTTTCTAGGAAATTAAAAGGTACCTGGAGCATTTTGCCTGTCTATAGGCCATCGCGGCTAGTATACAGTCCAAATGTTCTTTGTAGTAGATAGTGTAGCTGGTTTAATTTATTGTAGTAGTTAGTTTAAAGAATAAAGACACATTGCCCGTTAAAAAATGTTCTAAAAGAAATGTCTACCTTACATCTACCTACCTAAATATTGAGTTTTCTTAGAAATTAAAAGTAGGTACTTAATTAGTTTTCGACTGTTTACTAGGCTTCCGAGGGAAATGTGTGAGTATAGTGTAGTACATTAAATCCTTGTCGTGTGCCAAGTCTTTATTTACGTTCTTTGACGTGAGAGTCACGTTTACCTAGTGTTGGGTTGGGGAATATACTGTTTCTGGAAAGTTCGCAAGTCTCTCGCCACGCCATTTTCTTTTATTTATCCGTTTGAAAAACGTTTTGGTACTGTGTTACTTAAGAGCATATACAACGTCAAAATGCTTAAAATGGCTTAGCATGAGGCCGTGTCCTGTCAACAATATTGCAACAATGACTTTGAAATTAATATATGGTAAAGTTCAGGGCTAATGCTAACGCTTATGTATAGTGAACACACGAATGAATAAAGTTTTCTCAGAAAAAAACTACAAAGTTACCTCCAAACCGTACAAATAAACCGCGATTAAATGATTTTTATCAATCACTTCAAATAAGGTCATGAAACTTTGTGTAGTAGTTGAACTAAATATAATGTAGGGCTTCTGTATAGTGGATTTTTAAATACCTGTAATATTCAGTGTATATCCTTTTATATGTGTGTATGTACCCAAACTATTGCGCGTTGGAACCTTTCTAACTTAGACCGCCGCGCCCCTGCCGCTCAGCCCCCCCGACTCATCCCTGCTTTGGCCTAGTACTATATATCTATTCTGTGGCTTTGGCTTGGCCTATCATAAGCCCTTAAGGCACACAGCACGCAGATCCACTATTTCGCTCGGGCATTGCGACATTTTTTAAAGATATTAAATAACTGAACTTACGAAAAATCTGGGTAAACTATGTTTTCATGAATAACATTACGAATATTCAACAAAAATATCGAATAATAGAAAGATAATAAACTTTGGTACTGTTTTACGTATGAAAACTTTTTTGGATTAATATGATATTTTTGTTGAACATTTGTAATGTTATTCATGAGAACATGTTTAGCAGCAACAGAAATACATCATCTGTGAAAATTTCAACTATCTATCACGGTTCATGAGATACAGCTTGGTGACAGACGGACAGACAGATGGATGGGCAGCAGAGCCTTAGTAATAGGGTCCATTTTACCCTTTCGGTACGGAACCCTAAAAAACTTTACGCTGTCATTAATCATTTTCATTAACCTTTTGTTTGAAAGATTGTATGTTTTCCTTAATACAAAAGAGCTTTATGCAATATCATTAAGTAATACTATATACGTAAGTTAGTTGCTATTATCTTGCCTTGCCTTGAACTGCTTCCAAGTTAAAATAATTATCTCATCAACGTGCAGATTAATTTGTAAAGAAAAATTTTTAATCACGAACGGGATTTGAGCCCGCATCCATGCGTCCCTAAAGCCGGGACATATATATAAATACAGATAAATATAAATTTATTTGCGAAACATGAGTAGATATATTATAGTGTATACGCAAACATAATTATAATCATGGCGCAGCAGAGAAGATATTACAATATTTATCAGTCACATCATGTTTTGCCTAAATTGGCGCGCAAAAATTAGAGAGATGCGAAAATCAATAAAATGTACACAACAGTCAATTCATTCTTTCAAAGGTAGTTTAAGTGATTAGAAAATCTTAAATAAAATATTGTTTCATTTATAAACTTGGTCGTCTTAATAAAATTACACAAACATGTCAAACAACGATAATAATAAGATGTCAACAAATAAAAATTAAAAATCAATATAGAGGTCATCATCATCACAGTCTCCTAAAACTTGTCATTAAGAAATTCATTAATTGTGTAATAACATTTATCAACCAATAGTTTTCTTAGATGTTTTTTGTAAATAAATAATAAATAACGCCCAACGATCACATACACAGATCCTGGACCCTATAACTAGGATTCCCTGTATGTACCCAGGAACTACGAGGACCATCACATGGTCTCACAACACCCAGATACAGAACAAGGTTTCACGTTTTTTTCTGTGCACAATTACTTGACCCGTCGCGGGAATCGAACCCGCCACCCCCGGCCTCCGGCCTATGAGCTGGGGGCGTACCGTGAGCTCTTAGCGCGATTCAAAACAGAGCCTATATTGGATCGCTTTGTTTTTTTGCATGGGGATTTTGACAAGCGATCCAGAAGTTACCGATAAGATCGATAAATAAAATCGGTTTATCGACTCGATAAACTTGTCGAACCGAAGATCCATGCTCGCGCTGCAGTACGGTTAGCACGGCGGCCGGTAGACAAAACCGTCTTTCCCCTGTTTTACTCCAAGCAAGTATATGAAGAAAGTGACGTAAAACGAGGAAAGACAATTTTGTCTACCGTCCATGCTAACCCAGCAGTATTAGGCTCTGTTTTGAATCGCGTTAAGAGCTCACGGTACGCCCCCTGACCTGCTCCACCACCACACCACAGAGGCTTTTTGGCAGAGTAACTTTTTATACTTCAGCTACCTACCGTGACGAAGTGAATGTGCAAACTTGGGGTGGGTTATTTGATCAGTGGTTAATTGTCCTGTTAAGGTAGTTGGTTAAAATCTCTAACGAATTTTGACCAATGGTTAGAATTTGTCACCTAGCCTTCATTTTTTACGACTAAGTTTTACGGGGTTGGTCCTTTACATATTAATGTGTTGATTACCTAAGCTATAAAAATCATAAAAATTATCTACCTATTGCCACATACTAAATAATAGTACCTAATAGTACCTTAGAGTATAGACTAATACTCTATCTATACTACATAATAAGTTAGTCTGTATTTAATTCCTAAATAGACTTTTAATCATAAGGTATCCGAAAACCTCATTTCCCAATTGAATACCTAAATGAAATTAAATGAAATGATAAATGCAAACCTATTAATTGTCCTTCTATACCTAAATGTTACCTATGCGATAATATTGTGTGTCAGGATAAAAGTACATTAAAATAAAGAATAAATTCATTTAATAAATGAAAAATGAAATGTAATGATCTTTATTCCTATCGCATTGGTAAAATTAATACCTTCAAGGACAATAGAAACAATCAATGAGTACTGAGCCAAGTCAAGTGACACATTACAAAGTCACCTTTATCCTATAGGTTAAGGTGGATCAGTTTTTTTTCTTATATTTTGGCTCCGCACATAGTGTATTTAGCCAGTGTCAAGTATTGTAATTTTTCATCGTATTATGGAATATTTCACGTAAAGTCAAGTCTTAGTCACAGTCAGTCAGGGTAGTCATAGTCCAGTCTAAGTCAGGTAGTCATAATCCAGTCTAAGTCATGCCCTAGTAAAGTGGTGGCAACTTTAAGAGGCTTCTATGGAATTTTGGAAGCAACACGAAAAACCAGGTTTGTCTACATTATATCACTTGCCCACACTCATACTCGTAATTCAGCACTTAATGCGTAAAACGCCACCATTTTTAAACATTAACACTGGAAAAAGCATAAGTTTTGTAAAATAATACAATGCAACGACGTGAACTTTTTCGCGTTCCTGCCAAAACTCCGGTGGATCAGTTTCATCCCTACCCCACCCCAATGTAACCTATTATTAACGTAGTATGTATACCGAGAAAATAAATGAAAAGATTATTTTTTATTTGAGGTTAATCAAATTACCCAAGTACGTTATTGGAGACGTAATACTGAACGTTTTCTTGGATAATATTTATGGCAATTTTCTACTTACTTAGGTAAATTATGTTGGCGTAATCTGATAAACAAGTAGGTGAACCAGAAGAAGCAGACATCTAATACTAAAAAGTGGCTCGCAATATTTCTCGTATGTTAAGTCTGCTTATAAGCAAAAGAAATAAGAAATATTGAAGCAGACTTTACATAAGAGAAATATTGCGTGCCACTTTTTACAACATATACACACACAAACATGCACATCAAAACTAACTGGTGAATTGGTAATTCAGGTGTTTTCCTATATGAAACGTTGCCGCACAATGGCGCACTACATATTTTAATGTTTGTAGCACTACAATATCAATTAATAACACAAAAATAACAGGCCGCACGTTGTCTGTCTACACATGTTTCCATGGTAACGATATTGCGTTTTGGGCACGCGTTCCTTTTTGTCTATAGGTGCGTAAGTGTTGCAACAGCAAAAAGGAAAGAGATAAAGTTATCAAATTTTAATAAGAGCGAAAGTAATGGATACCTATATCATTTATTCTCATCTATGTAGTAGTGAAGATAATGTTAGGTCTGCTTACTGTATATTAGTATTAGACGTTCTGTGAAAGAAGTGAATTTTGTTCTGATGTGTTTAATTTGTTGAGGTGGCCCATAGAAAACAATGTACCAAATGCTTACCCATTTTGAACAATCAACCATTTGGACATTTTTAGTAGGTTCCTACTAATCATTCCTCTAATCATCATTATCATCATCAACAGCCTGAACCCCACTCCCAGCCCAGAGAGCGCCACTTTGAACGGCTGCTCGACTCCTGCATCGCCGCGGTTTTCACCAGATCGTCGGTCCACCTGGTGGCGCCTACGCTGCGTCTTCCGGTTCGCGGCACTCGAGAACCTTTCTTCCCCATCGGTTGTCAGTTCTACGAGCGATGTGGCCTGCCCTTTGCTCATTCCCCCAATCGACAGGAAAAAAAACAATGTAAATATAGACTGATGGATAAATATTATATGGTTTTGGTGCGCGAGCGTGGCTCTGTGGCAGACCGCGCCACTTTCAAACCGACCCACCCAAGTTTCAAACCCCGCTCAGCCCAGCTCCAATGACTTTTCAACTTATGTACTGCATTTCCACTCTCTCTTACAACGGCGAAGCAAAACATCGTGAGGAAACCACGAAGGATCAAAAATCACGAAATTCTAAAACAAGTGTCATCCATCACCCGCACTTGACCAGCGTGGGGATTATGGCCCCTGTGAGAGAAGGCCCGTGTCCCAGCTGTGGGAAAGTATTAGGCTGATGACGTAATTGGTTTGAGACCCAAGACAGATCGCCACAGAAGGGATTCAAGTAGTACCCCGAAAATTATGAGGTCTTCCATAGTGGTAGCCATGAGTCAGCGGTGTAAGCGAGTTTTGGAGTCTGCAAGACGCGGGTTCTAAGCTCGCTGATACAAATAATGTTTTTGTCTACATTTGCACATGGGCGCAGCCAGGATTTCGTTTAGTTGGGCAGCCAAATCTAACAGCTGTGGCATGCCAAAGTAGATTCACATCATTGGACATGCTTCGCTCGCAGCGAAGCATGTGCAAAAATTTAGCACGTGTACAAATAAAAGAAACACTTAAAACTTCAATTATTTTCAAAATTAGATCACCTAATCTTAATGACTTGTAGGGTACTACGTGATTATTATTTAGTTATTAGTATGAGTGTAGTACAATAACTGTCAGTTATTCACCGGACTCGAAGGCTTTTATTCATCGTCCCAATAATCTAGCGTAATATATTACTTGACTGACATGAAAACGCATGAGAAGCCAACGCAAAACTTCAGTAGTTCATAATTCGCCCCATACCTCTCTATGTCCTGTGTCCATACCTCGGTATAAGTATACAGCGAGGTATGGGCAGGGGCGAATTCCAATTCTGAACCGAGGGTCTCAAAACTGACTAATTTTTAAGGTGGAAATAAAACAATTTAGTTACAAAGATAAATCATTTAATTTAGCAACAGCATAACTTGTAACTTAGTAAATACAAATAGGCTTTTATTTCTATCTTACAGCCACAATAGCGTGGCATCTAGGCGACAAGACTGGATCAAACAATTTCACCAAAAACACCTTGTCAAAGTCATTCTCCAATAGAAAAAGTAACCTATCTAACAATATAACACTTTCTATAACCTGCGCCAAGCATAACCTTAGTAAATAGAATAAAACTAATTTTCTCCAATGGCAATCCATTTCGCTGTATATTTCTTTAAGGCAACTCTGAGGCAATCTGTCAAATAAACCTAAATCCAACATGGCGTCGGCCATTTTGAAATAATCTTGGAAGTTATCGCATTTTGATGCGAGCCGCTTTAGTCTTCCCTCTGAGATGGACTCTTTGGGCAGGTGAGTCTTTATAAGAACCTGAAACAGAGTTTAAAACAAAGTTAGTTGTTAAACGTATCTCATGCCCGCTTACACTAAAGCTCCTTTAGTGCAGGCGAGCCTCACACAAAATTATTTACTGTGAAACCATCATTATCATCATCAGCCTGAAAACGTCCACTTTTGAACATAGGCCTCCCCCATAGAGCGCCACTTTGACCGCCTGCGTGCCTTCTGCATCCATCGGCTCCCTGACTGACCAGGGGGCGTACTGTGAGCTCTTAGCGGGATTCAAGACAGA